>CM070783.1:57622962-58822962 GCA_036346955.1 Dipus sagitta
GCCAGGTGGAGACCCCAGAGACGGGGTTATACTCCTAGGCTGGGGACACCCTCCTCACATGGCCCTGTCCTCCTCCCACCACATCCTTGGTAGGCTGGGGCCAACTACTCTGCTGGGTAGGGTGGGGCACAGCCCCTCCCTGAGCTTGGTGCCTGGTTTTGGTTATGTCCATTTCTAAGCCTTGGTACCTATAGTGCTCTACCCCATGACTAGGCAATCTCTCCTAGGATGACAGGACACTGATCCCTACCTACTTGAAGGGTTGACTCTCAGTAGAGACGGCTGTGTCCCCTCCCTCCGGCGCCCCACTCTCAGCCCATTTAGCAAACACATGCGTTGGAAGCAGCTTTTTCTGCTACTGGGGCAGGCTTGTAAAACCCCTGCCGATTCCACTTGCCTCAGGAGCTGGAGACAAGAACTTGTGGCTGCACAGCTCAAACCTTGGGGACTTGGCTTTCTTGACTACTACTTTTCCAAGGCAGCCATGTCCCACACTCCCTTCTCCCCACGCACACCCCGGAGGCTGAATCTCTGGTAGATTGTCTTTAGTCATGGCTTCTTAGAATTTAGTGATGTTCAGTTGTTCCCAATGATGTTTTTGCTTGCTTCTTTAAGGGCTCTAGATGCCACGAGCTCTTGGCTACAGCACCCTTAGCCGACATCTGTGGAAGGGCCATCAGCTTTGTGACCCCCCCTCCCTCTGTTCCCTGGAACTCCTGGCATCCTTTAGCATGTACCTTTGTTGCAGAGCTCACAGACATGGTGAGGGCCCTGGCTGTGCACTTTCATGTGGTCCGAAATATAAGCCGAGCTCAGCATCTTGCCACACACATGACATGGCACCTTTTCCTCGTGTCGTACTGTGTGCGCCCGGAGTCGATCCTTCGTAGCAAAAGCTGCCTCACATTTCTGGGGAGGGGGGAGGGGCGTGGGGGGTGTCACAGGAGAGTTAAAGCTTCGGGGAGTAGGGAAAAGGGAGCAAGAGGTTAAAGGGATCAGAGCCTTGGGGATCTTTGATCTGTAGGAAATGGGTGTGAGATGACCAGGCCTTGGAGGAGGAATGAGAAAATGGAGTGAAAAGGCAAAAAGAAGAGAGAGAAAAAGGGGGTCTGAGAGACTGAACTCAGACAACTACAATGAGGGTCAAAATCATGAAAACCAGGACGGGAGAAGGCGAGCTTCCTACCTCACATTTGAAGGGCCGCTCTGTAGAGTGCACTTGTCTGACGTGACTGTTGAGGTGATCCGGCCTGGGGATACGTTGGGGTTGGGGTTAGGGATGAGGCCCTGGTATGAGGACGTGTGCGCCCCCCAACCCCGGAGATCTAACCAGCTTCCCAGAAGAGACCTTTTTGCAAGAATCCCTGCATTTTCTACCACTGCTTCATTCATAGGCAGGAAATCCCTCCCCTCTAACCAAGGTTTCCGCCTCCCACACAGCTTTCCTTCAACCCAAAGGCCCACCCCCTCTGCATAGGACCACCCCTTGCTCTCGGTAACCGCGAGGTGCTTCCCCCTCCTCCCTGGGAGTGGTTCCAGTCCTCAGCCTCAGGAGCCGCCTCCCTTCCCACCAGCCAAGGCCAGGCCACCTCGTAGCCACCCCCGCCCCCCGTGGGCAGCCGAGGCCCCTGCACACCGGGAGAAGCTCTTGCCACAGTGGGAGCAGTTGTAGGGCTTGTGCACAGCGCCGTCATGTGAGCGCACGTGGTAGCTCATGCGGTCCTTGCGCTTGAAGCGCTGCTGGCACACAGGGCACTGGTAGGGCTTCTCGTCCGAGTGCGACAGCTTGTGTCGGTTCAGGTGGTACACGTCGCGGAAGGCCTTGCCACACATCTCGCAGGCGTGGTTCTTCCGGATGCGCTTTCCCGAAGCGGTCGTGGTCACAACGCCACCGGTTGCCACCGCGGCGGTGCCGCCGCCAGCCCCCGTTTCTCCCCCTCCCCCTCCGGCTCCGCTCAGTTGGGGCACACTCAGGAGGCTCAGGGGCACCATGGTGGGCATCTTCATAGCACCCGAAGGAACGCGGCCGGCCTTGGCTCCGGTGTGTATGGCTTCGTGCCTCCGGAGGTTGTAGCCGTTCTTGAACTCCTTGGCGCACAGAGCGCAGATGTAGGGCCCCTTGCTCTTTGTCTTCTTCTCCAAGGCCGAAGCAACAGGGGCCACGGCAACCGAGGTCGGGGCGACGACGGCAGTGGCCGCGGCGGCGATGGTGGCGGCCGCGGTGGGCGCGGCCTCGGCGGCGGGCGCCGACACGGGAGGGGGTGGCGGAGGGGGCGCCGGGGGCTGCTTCAGGGCCGCTGTGTCCACGGTAGAGGCGGCGGCAGGGGCCGGGGGTGCAGTAACCACCGCGGCGGCGGCGGCGGCGGCAGCGGCCGCGGCCGACTCCTGGGCGGCGGCGAGCACCGGGAGCAAGTCCACCTGGAGGGGCTCGGCCGCCGGGGCCTGGGGCGTGGGTGGGGGCGCCGGCGCGGCCTGCAGAGACAAGGCACCGTGTGGGCCACGGCCGTGGGCAGGCGCCCGCCCGTCCGGCCCGGCCGGCCCCTACTCACCTGGAATGGACTCTGGGCGCAGCCCTGGGAGGCAAAGAAGCGGGACTGGAGCTCAGCCCCGACCTGCAGGGGGTTCTGGGCGTGACCCTGAGGTGGCGGGAAGGAGTTCATGAGGCCGCCCACCCCCCGGGAGTCCAGGCCCAGCACGGGGAAGGGGGGGGCCAGCAGCGTGCAAGGGAACACGGGGAACATGGCCTCGGCCACAGTGGGGCCCCCAGGGCTCAGCAGGGGCCGGGGGCGCGGGCCGCGCGGGGCCCAGGCTCGGGGCGCCGCCCCCGGCCGGCCGGGTTGGGCCGCGCCGAACGCATGGCCCGAGGGCCGCCCCGCCGCCCGCGCACCCCGGCCGGCGGGAGGGAAGGAGGGCGCCTTGCAGAGCGCGGCGGCGGAGACGCCCCCTGAGTGGGGGCGAGAGGCCCCGCGAGGCCGGGGGCCGGGGGCGGGGGCCCGGGCGGCGGCGGCGGCGGCGGTTGGAGCCTGGCGGGGCGGGGTGGGGGGAGCGAGGGAGCAGCCTCGGCCCCCGCCGCGCGCGCGCCCAGCCGGCGCCTCGGGGAGGGCGGGGGAGGGCGCGAGGGAGGGGGACAGCTGCGCGCGCACCGGGCGCGCGGAGGGGGGGTGGGACGGGAGGGAGGGCGGGAGGGGGGTGGGAAGGGGGTGGGCGGGGGAGGGGGTTGTTACCTGGAAGATGAAGCTGCTCCAGTTGCTGGGATCCATGGCGGAGGGAGGAGGGAGGTGGCTCGCGCTCACCCTGGGGTGGGAGGAGGAGGTGGTAGGGGGGAGGGGGAACCCGGGGAGGAGGCGCGCGGGAGGGTGGGGGGAGCGGAGCACACTGCGCGCGGGGAGGGCGGGTGGGGGGCGCGAGGACACACAAGAGGCTGGAGCGGGCGCGAGCGCGAGTGCGCGCGAGGGGGGGAAGGTACGGGAGGGACTCTGGCGGGAGGAGGGACGGGGGAGCCACCCAGCGGCCCGAGTCGCCCCAAGCGCGAGACCCCTGAGATAGCTGCTGATTGGCTGGCGATGGTGCAGGTGGTGGGTGCGCGGGAGCCTGGGCGGCTTCTCTTTTCCCCCACTTGAACGATTCCACCCCCCCACTTCCCTCCGCCAGCGGCCGTTATTTCGCGCGCACGCGCACCCTACACCGATGTCGTTGCTGAGCGGGAGAGGGAGCGCGCGGGGGTTACGGACGGGGCGGGGCTAGGCTCGAAGCTCGCGCCCGCCTAACGGTCGTTGTCCTCGGGCTTTCGCTTCAGCTTTTTGTTTCCTCGCGGCCACCGTCCTCTAGAGCATTTATTTACAATTCTGTAGTTGTTCGGGGGTTTCCCAAAGATGGCATGGGAAGAAGTTTCCTCCGCAGAGCTCGAGGCTGATTCCACGGGCAATTCTTTGGAGTCCCAGCCCAACCATCACCAACACAAAAAAATCGAGCCGAAGCACTGAGTAAAAGCTGTATTTACAAAACACGCCATTATACAAGGATAACATAGTGTGAGGAGCCGGTAGTTAGGAGGGACCACAGCGCTGGCCTGCAGCCAGGCCCAGGATGTTGGCCTGCAGGAAGGGGAGAGCAGAATTAGCACAGGGGCAGGCAGGTGGGGCTGCAGTTGGGAAAGTAAGGGCAGAGCCCAGCTCACCTTCAGGAAAGACTCCAGCTGCTTGGCAGAGATGCCTTCCACGCGTTCCAGATCCTCTACCTGGTGGGACAATAGCAATGAGGTGTTCATGAAGGGGGCTGGGACTCGTCCTTTGTCCCCAGCCCGAAACCGCCCTGCAGTTGTTACCTGGCTGAAGGGGCCATGGAGCTCCCTCCAGCCCACGATGAGCTGGGCCTTCTTCTGGCCAATGCGCTGTAGGCTACGCAGATCCCTGGCCGAACCTTCGTTCAGCAGATTCAATATTTTTTGGCGCCCATGGGCCAGTAGCTCTGGGCTGACGTGTAGCTCCCAGCAGTCCTCGGCCTTTTCCACAGGCTCTGAGACATCGGAGGAGTCCAGCTATGGAGGCAAGGGTATGTGAGTGACTGGGCAGCAAAGCCTTTACACTTCTCTGCCAAGACTAGGTGACTCTCCAGGCTCTTCCTGGGGGCCACTCAAATGACCAAAACCTCCCTCGAGTTCTTATTAGCCTTGCATGGGCGATCCACAGTAATAGCAGCACCTTTCTCAACAGTGTGAAGATATGATGAGTTATTGAATGCAAAGTACAGAAGCTCTTATATCTCTGGCTGGGGGTGAAGCTCACTCGAGGCCCTGGGTACGTTGTGTATGGACGTGCCAGCGTCACTGCTGCTGACATACTTCCACCTTTTTATGGGTGACTGGGGAACGGAACCACCAGTGGCGGGCAATAAGCACCTTTAACTACTGAGCCATCTCCCCAACTTGGTGTGTGATTCTTGAATGCCTAGGTGACATTCCCCTAAATGGCCAGTTTACAGAGAAAAGGAGCCAAGCTACACATGACTACTAGTGAGTAGCAAATGAATAGGGCAAGCAGCATTAGGAAAAAAAAATAAACTAGTAAGTGGTAGTTTACCATCACTCTGCTAGATAGACCTACATCATTGCATTTCACCTCAAATGCCCTGAGGCACCCATACCATATGCAGCTGGAGAATTTGTAAGTGGGGGAGGGAAATCAGTCAGGATTTGTAATCTCTCCTCTCCTAGGCATAAGATGTAGCCTAAGCCTCCAGCTGCTCTCACCTTTCTCTTGAGGCCTCTCTTTTTCAGGATGTGGATCTCGGTGTTCGGAGATGCTGTCTGCTCCTGAACTGAAAGCAGATTGTGAACTGGTGTAAGGGTCACTTTTCCCTGGCAGCCAGCCACTTCTCCCATTTCTGACTCCCCAGCTCCCTTTTGTTTCCTGGTGCTTTTTGGATTTTATTTACTTTTTGTTTTTTCAAGGTAGGGTCTTGCTCTTGCCCAGGCGGACCTGCAGTTAAGTCTCAGGTTGGCCTAGAACTCACAGCGACCCTCCTACCTCAGCCTCCCAAGTGGTGGGTGGGATTAAAGGCAATTGCCACCATACCTGGCTGGATTTCATTGTTTTAAGAAAGGGTTTTACTCTAGCCAAAGTTGACCTAGAACTTACAATGTAGCCCTGGCCACAAACTCTAGCAATCTTACTGTCTCAGCTAGGGATTACAAACATAAGCCACCATGCCCAGCTAATATTTCACCATCTTCAACACCCTTGCAGGCCAAGCATCCAGGACTACTTCAGACCTTTCCCAGCCCTCCCTGGGACTGAGGTACAGTGGAGGCCATGAGGACAGCTACTCCTTACATCTCCTCACTTAGGAGATAGCACTTAACTAGGTCCTGGTCCCTGAAACCAAACTTACTTAGTTGAAGGGGCATCACCACAGCCTTTTTCAGGGGCTTGGCCACTGTGACTGTACGCCGGGAAAGTGGTCGGAGCACTGTGGGAGAGCAGTTCTCTTTCTTTGAATCCACAGCTTCCTGGGCCAGCATCTTGGCCTCCAGTTCCTTTTGCTTCATCTTAAGCCTCTGTTGGAAAAGACGTGGAGAGATGTGACCCAACCCCAAGGCAAAGTAGGAATGTGAGCAGAAAGGGTTCTGAGGTCCAAGAGGACAGAGCTAGAAGTACTCAGGAGATAGGTCGAGCTCAAAATAACTAAGGGCTTTCTGATGATCAGAAGGCTGCCTAGAGGTGGAACAAGCCTTCAGACAGCGACCTCAATGTGAGCATAGTTTTGGGAAATGAAACATTTAATATCTTATTTAGAATTTTTCTTTTTAACTTCTCTCAGTTGAGATCAGGTATTTTTCAGAGTTCAGCCATGTTTGGGAATTCAGATATCCTTTTAAGCAGAAGCTACAAAGCTTCCAAAACCAGGTGACAACTCTGCTGTAGCTGTGTTCTTCCCTGTCTGAAGATCCTGAGATTGCTTCTCAATGCCAGTCAGAATCTTAGACCATATCCCACAACACTTACCTCAATCTCCAAGTTCTTTTCCTCCACTGTCTTAATGAGCACCATTCGCTCTCGCTTTGGAGTATTCAGCAGAGGGGTCCCTTGGCTCCCTTGGGAGCCCAGTAAGCGATCCAAACTTAGGAGACGCTCTAGCATGGCTGGATCCATATTGCTTAGCTTCTGCAGGGGGCTAAGCAGACAAAGGTTACTCCTTCTTTTTCTCCCTTCTCTTTCTTTCTTTCTTTTTTTTTTCTAAAGACATTTGTTGTTATTTTTATTTATTTATTTGAGAGCGACAGACAGAGAGAGAGAAAGAGGCAGAGAGAGATATATATAGAGAGAGAATGGGCGCGCCAGGGCCTCCAGCCACTGCAAACGAACTCCAGATGCTTGTGCCCCCTACTGCATCTGGCTAACATGGGTCCTGGGGAATCGAGCCTCAAACCAGGGTCCTTAGGCTTCACAGGCAAGCGCTAAACCACTAAGCCATTTCTCCAGCCCTCTCCCTTCTCTTTCACCACCTCCAGCAGCACAACTCTTCTTACTGTGCTATAACTTAGTATATTCTGTTCCAGAATCTTTTCTTTTTGATTTTTGAGGTAGGGTCTCAGGCTGACCTTGAACTCACAGTGATCCTACATCTGCCTCCTGAGTGCTGGGATTAAAGGTGTGTACCACCACACCTAGCTTGTTCCAGAATCTTAATGTTTACTCACTGGGCAACCCTGAAAAAGTCATCCCGCTGAGCACAGTGCCAGGTGAAGTAACCTCTCAGGGATGCCAGGATATTGGATAGGACACTATATGAACACCTGAATGCCAGGTTGGGGATCTACAACACTGCTCTACGCTGGAGGTATTTGTATGCAATAAGAGATTGTAATAGAATGACAGCAAGGGCTGAGGGCCTGACCATTTGAATTAAAGTGGGGAAAGCTTCATAGAAGAGGTTATTTTTAAGAGATATGAAAAATCACTAATGCCAAGCCTTTTATCCCATGGGCAAAAGGAGAGTCCTGTTCTAGCAGAGCCCTGGCTATCTGAGCACAGAAATGTCTATCATTCATTCCTTCTGCCTGGAATTTTCCCCATGTCTGGTGTCAGTTGTCTTTCAAAGTCAGTTTGATGTCAACTTTTCCATAATGCCCACTTTGTATTTTCTTTGGTACACTATGAACTAGCTCCTCAAAGATATGGAGTATGGCTGGTTGTGGCAGCACACTTAATCCCAGCACTTGGGAGGGCAAAGTTGGAGGATCACTGTGAGTTTGAGGCCAGTCTGGGACTATAAAGTGAATTCCAGCTCAGCCTGGGCTACAACAAGACCCTACTTCAAAATCGCCCAACTCCCCACTCCAAAAACAAACAAACAAAAAACCAAACAAAACAGGGGCAGCTGGATGTGGTGGTGCACACCTTTAATCTCAGCACTTAGAGAGGCAGAGGTAGGAGGACTGTCATGAGTATGAGGACAGCCTGGGACTACAGAGTGAGTTCCAGGCAGCCTATGCCAGAGCAAGACTCTCCCTTGAAAAACAACAAAAAGATAAGGAGTATATCTGTTCTTTGTGCCCAAGTGCCTTAGAAAAGCAGGATCAGAAAACCCAGGGCAAATACTAGTAATTTTTTCCTTCTTAGCTTGCACAGGACAAGCTACTACTACAATTTGATTCTCTACCTGGTTTCATATACTCAATTTACTACCTCCTTTTCAAAAAGTAAGTTCTCAAGGTCAGGGTCTAAGTTTGATATGTGCCATTTCCGAGCTTGCCAGAATGCCCATTTGTCAGAGCTTGCCTGTTCACACATAATACAGATGTAGAAGTTTCCAACTATGCACATAGGAGTTTGAGGCCACCCTGAGACTACACAGTGAATTCTAGGTCATCCTGGGCTAGAGCAAGACCCTCCCTCAAACTTGCTTCTTCAAGTCGGGGAGAGTCAAGTGGCCACACAGAATGCAAAGACCACAAAACAGTACACACTGGGTATGAAGTGGGCCATCAGAACTAGGGAGTGAGGCCATACACAGAAGGGGTGGAAGTTAATCAAGATTTAAGTTGTTGGGCTGGAGAGACAGCTTAGCGGTTAAGGCACTTGCCTGCAAAGCCTAAGGACCTGGGTTTGATGCCAGAGTACCCACAAAAAGCCAGATGCACATGGTGGCGCATGTGTTTGGAGTTTGTTTGCAGTGGCTAGAGGCCGTGGCATGACCATTTTCTCTCTCTGTCTCTCTCAAATAAAAATAATTTTAAAAATTATTTTTGTTTATTTATTTGAGAGCAACAGACACAGAGAAAGAGGCAGATAGAGAGAGAGAAAATGAGTGCCTCAGGGCCTCCAACCACTGAAAATGACACACGTGTGCCCCGCCCCCTTGTGCATCTGGCTAACGTGGGTCCTGGGGAGTCGAGCCTCAAACCAGGGTACTTAGGCTTCACAGGGAAACGCTTAACTGCTAAGCCATCTCTCTAGCCCCAAAAATACTTTTTAAAATATTCTATTTTTATTCATATTTTTCAGAGAGAGAGAGAGAGCAAGTGAGAGAGAGGGAGGAAAGAGAATGAGTGTGTCAGTACCTCCAGCCACTGCAAACAAACTCCAGACACATACACCACCTTGTGTATCTGGCTTACATGGGTCCTTGGGAGTCAAACCTGGGTCCTTTGGCTTTGCAGGCAAATGTCTTAACTGCTAAGCCAGGTCTCCAGCCCCAAAATATTTTTTTTTAAAACTAAGATGTTGGGCCGGGTATGGTAGTACATGCCTTTAATCCAAGCACATGGGAGACAGAGGGTAGGAGGATCGCCGTGAGCTCGAGGCCACCCTGAGACTACATAGTGAATTCTAGGTCAGCTTGAGCTACAGTGAGACCCTACCTCAAAAAAAAAATAAAATAAAATAAAACAAAACAAAAGACGTTGAGCTAGAGAGATGGCTTAGCGGTTAAAGAGCTTGCCCGTGAAGCCTAAGGACTTAACTCTCCAGGTTCAACACAAGCGAGATGCACAGTGACAAAAGCACACAAGGTCACACATGTGCACAAGGGGGTGCAGTCATCTGGAGTTTGATTGTTGTGGCTGGAGGCCCTGGCTAGCCAATTCTGTCTTTCTCTCACATTTAAAAAGAAGGCAGTCTGTTGGGCTTGCCAAAAAAAAAAAAAAAAAAGGATATTATGAATAAGCCATATATAAACTTATATAAGTTTTAAAAAAAGTTTTGAGGCTTAACAGTTAAGGCACTTGCCTGTGAAACCTAAGGACCCAGGTTCGATTCCCCAGAACCCACATAAGCCAAATGTACATGATGGTGCATGCATCTGGAGTTCATTTACAGTGGCTACAGGTTATTACCAAGGCTCTTGGTTGCCCACCAGAACTAGATGATCAGACCTTATTACTGCTTGGACTGCAGGCCATTAAGAAATCAAGCTGGAGTTGAGCTGGAAGCCTCTTCCCTATTAATGCTGGAAAGGGCTATATAGCACACAGCCTTTGGGAGGAGAAAAATCAACTGTCTTAACCAGCAGTGGACCTTGCAAACTTTATAACTGGCCAGCCAGACAAAATGTACACACTGGTACAATTATGACAGGTCTGTCTTGGAGAAAACCAATTGTTTTCTGATTTGAGGCCTGCTTTATGGGAAGAAATTCATGCCTGGTACTGAAAACCTAGTCAAAAGCCTATGGCTGAAGAGGCCATAAGCCCTAAGGAGGAATCTACTACTGCTGTCTGGCTAAATGAATATATTATTACCACCAAACTGCCCTCTAATTACTTATGTTTCTGCATATGTATTTGGTTTTTCAAGGTAGGGTCTTGCTCTAGCCCAAGATGACCTATGTAGTCACAGGATAGCCTCAAACTCACAGCAATCTTCCTATCTCTGCCTCCTAAGTATGGGATTAAAGGCATGTGCCACCACACCCAGCTACATGCCCATATATTAATTCTACTCTCAATTAGCGGCGGGGAACCACTGAGGTGACTCAAAAATGGCCAAAGTGCTGAGAAGTGATGGCAGAGTGTTCAGCACTAAATAAGACATCTCTATCACACCCTCCAAGGCTCAGAAGACGTGGACAAAAGAATGTAAGAGCCAAAGGAAGGGGAGGAGTGCTTACAATACTGTTTTCCAGACACAACATGGCATTGATATTCATGACCTCACAGTACCTGACAATACCTACACAAGACCTGCATAATAGAAGAGGGAAAAAAATGATGGCATCAAAATAGAAGAGAGGAGCTGGGAAGATGGCTTAGCAGTTAAGGCACTTGCCTGCAAAGCCAAAGGACCCAGGTTCGATTCCCTAGTACTCACATAAGGCAGATGCATAGGGTGGTGCATGTGCCCAGATTTTATTTGCAGTGGCTGGAGGCCCTGGCACACCCATTCTCTTTCTCTCAAAACAAAACAAAACAAAAAAAAAACCTCTTTCTCTCAAAAAAAAAAGAGAGAGAGAGAGACTAGTTGGAAAAAAGAAGGGATTCAGTAGAGGGTGCATTTTGGAAGGGGAAAAGGGAGTACTGGGAGGAGATTAAGACCATTGTCTCTATTTATGGACATTGTCAATAAAAAGATTTTTAAAAAAATGGGAGTGGGTGGGTGGGTGAGGAGATCCTAAGAGAGACTTCTTAGAATTGAGGATAAAAGCAGAGTAATGTTAGGACAGCAACTGGTTCTTTAGAATCTCAGTAACACATCTTTATCTCCTTTATCTCTTTGGTCTTCTCTCATCCTCTGGACCTGAAAGACTTGATCCAGATTATTGAGCCAGTGTAAAAATATTCACACTAGAATCTGCTGTCCCCAGTCCAAACTTGAGGTTTTAAAGATGGCATATAAAGACTAGAGATGAAATGAGAAAGGGGTCAGAAGCCCTCCGTAGAGCCTGAGGGCAACAGTACTAAGGACTGGTCATCTAGGCACTTTAGTGAATTCCAGAGTAGAGCATTGAGTTCACAGGGAAATGAACAAGTACATAACAGATCCCCAAGGTTTACCTGAGTTTCTGGGTTGCAGGGACTGGAGCTCCTACAGACTCAGGGTTCCCGATTTCCTCTTCCTCAGGGCCTCGTGCTCTCTTCGCCTCTGATGGGCCTAGTTCTTTCTGAGACAGCTTAACAGGTGCCAACGCTAGAAGATTAGAGTGGTTATCAGCAATGGGGATGGTCTGCCGCTGTGCCGATGTTTAGTGGCTTAGCAAACTCCCTAACTGCCAGACTTAGCCTTCCCCTCTCTTCCCTAGTCCTCACCAGGAGGCTGGAGACTCTCATTAGTGAAAGGCCTGTTGATCACTTCTTTCGACCTAGCAGCAAAGTTGAGTGCAGAGACTGTGTCCAGATAGAAACGCCTCTCAGGGGCAATGTTGGCAATGAGGATACTGTGGGCTGAGCCACCCAGAGAGTCCTGAGGGGTGGAGATTGGTGGGTGAGTGAGATCCCATCCTTTTCCATTCCTTGACTGCTATCCTTCAACACACCTCATCCACTACAACCAGCATGCCTAAGAACCTCCTTCTGCAGCCTCTTTTGCCCTGACACCCATGGACCTGACCTGCAATAGACGTGTGAGTTTGCTGTCCCGGTAGGGCACACGAGGGAGGCCCTGGTTCAGTGCATCTACCACTTTGCCCAGTACAAAGAGTGAAGTATTGATGGCTCCACTCTCTTTGAGCCGAAGTCCCTGGTTGCCTGTGCGCCGGTTATCCTCTGAGCCAGCCAAGTCAATCAGGTACAGTTTTCCTTCCCGTTGGCGAAATGGAGCCAGACGCTCCTGTTGATCCACCTAGAAGAAAAGCAAGGGCCAAGCTGGGCATGGTGGCGCACGCCTTTAATCCCAGCACTCGGGAGGCACAGGTAGGAGGATTGCCATGAGTTCAAGGCCACCCTGAGATGACAGAGTTAATTCCAGGTCAGTCTGGACCAGAGTGAGACCCTATCTTGAAAAACCAAAAAAAAAAAAAAAAAGGAAAAGAAAAGCAAGGGCCAGTCTTTGCTTAGGTTCCAGGAGTTTCCCAGGTCTTTGTCAGTGGGGCTCACCTTGACCAGAAGAACTGCATGACTGCGTGAGGAGCGCTGGTTGAGCCGGGTAGCTCCTACAGTCCGATTTCCACTGGCTGGCAGGAAGTGCCGCTCAAAATCAGAGAAGCTAGTGATGGGCTTCTGTGTAAGGCCTGGAATCAGGATATTTCCCCGACAGTCTTCTCGGATCACCAGGTCTCCTGATGCAGGGTCCAAGAGGTCTAATACCTGTAAGGGCAGCAATAGCTAAGACCATTTCTCCATACATAGGCTGCTTACTTCCTGGGGTTTGAACTTCTTTTCTCCAACTGGATTCTCAGAGTTTTACCATCTGCTATTCCAACCACTGTCTTTCTAAGTCTCACCTCTTTACTAGAGCATAGCTTCCTATTCTAGAAGCCTGTCTTACTTTGACATTTCTTCCCTTCCCAATCAGAAGAGAGGCCTTACCTTTTCCTGATAAATCTCTAAGTAAGACATAGTGACAGAGAGGTTCCATGGCCGGCCCTCAGCACCTTCCTCCCTTGTGAGCTGTAAGAGGTCCATGAGAGCCCGGGGAATCACTCCAGGTTGCTCTGGGCTACCTAGCATTGTGTGTGTCTTTCCTGTGGGGAAAAGCAGAGAAAGCTGTGAGGTTTTCCTCCCAGTTTCCCTAGTCCTTTCTGGCCCATAGTTTTCTGGCTTCCTCACCTGCCCCTGTAGGCCCATAGGCAAGCACACTGGCATTTTGCCCTTCCAACAAGTGCCTTAGGATGGGCTGCACAGAACCTGCATAAATGTCCTGTTGAGAGCTTCTCTCCCCATAGAAGGCATCAAACCTGTAGGCAGGAAGAAAAGTGGGCATTTAATGGGATATTTTGCTGATACCTCAACCTAGAGGATACTGGCTTTAGAGTGGAAAAAAAAAAAAAAAAAGCCTTCCTTCCCTTTATGCACAAAAACAGTATCAGCTGAACTTCTACTCTGTCCCACTGTATTGGTGTTAGGGACACTGAAATGACTCTGATGTTGCTGGCCCTGGGCTCTTTCAGTCCAGTAGGAGAGACAGATTCTTTGCAATGATTCAAGAATCAAAGATGGGAACACACTAAAAGGAATAACTGATTCTATTGGAGAAAGGAAGATCTGCCAGATAGAGGGAATAGCACAGGAACAAGATCGTGAGAAACTTATCAATTTTCCCACATGTTAGCACATTAGGAGGTAGTATTTACATACCATAACCGGGTAGATTAGTGGACGCTGCATATGACTGATCTAGACTCAACACACCTGTGGGCCACTCACTAGACTGTGATAGGGAATTAAGTACATGTTGACAAGAGAAGGCCGCAAAGAAATTGAAGCCAAATTATTAAAGGCCTAGAACAGGAACGAGCAATCTTTCTGTAAAGAGCCAGACAGTAAATATTTTAGGCTTTGTGGACATGCGATTCACAGCTACTTAACTCGGAGATTAGTCAAAGCAGCTACAGACAATACACAAATTGGAAAACTTCTATTATAACCTACTTGGGTTTCCTTCTTTCTCTTTGCTGCTCCTCTTTGTCCCAATTTCCCCACAAAACTGTGAACCATAATATGTATCAATTTAAGCCTCTGGTTTTCCCCAGTGTTGGCATTTCCAAAATAAACAAATGAAGTTTTGGGGAACAAAGTTGTACTGTAAAGGAACAGGATCCCGAAATACAGGCCTGAGAAACTCTTTGGAAAGCGATAATGTAAGCAGTGTTAGAAGAGGGGAGTGATCTGAACCATACTGGTATTTGAGAGTCTCCTGGTAGTTCCTCCAGTTGGCGACCTCAAGAGAGCAGCTGTCTATGCCTCGTACACAGGGGGGTTCACTTGTTCCAGCTGCTCCATCCACAAACGGCCGCAGTCGTACAGCCACCCTTACTCGAGCTGGAGGTGGGCGCCGTCCAGCCCCCACCTTGCTTAGACGACAGCGACCAGCTCCTAGAGGAGAGAAGACAAGTTTTGGGTATATCATTTTGGTAGCAAAACAAAGAAAGCAGGGGCAGATTTTGCTGGGAGGCCCAGGGCCATTATTAGTGGGAAGCTTTTTCTACCCTGGTCATTCTGGAGGTGCTCTCTAGTTTAGCCCTGGTTCCTTCCATGCTTGACAAACAGTTAAGTGAGGTACAAAGTGAGCTTCTCAAACTGTAACTGTATACATAAAGAACCCGGAAGACCTTGTGTGGTGGTCTGAATGGATGACCCCCAATTGATTCAGGAGTGCCTTTAACTGCTGAGCTATCTCTCCAGCCCCCCTAAATTCTTCTAAATTCTTTTTTTTTTTTTTTGGGAGGGTGGGTATGGTCTCTAATTCACCACACAGCCGAGGGCAATACTGCCTCACCCCCAAGTGCTGGGATTACAGGGAAGAGCACCACTACCTGACACACTAGGTTTTAAGTGGTCCTGGGTACTGAACCCAAGGCTTCCTTTCTAAACTTGTTTTTTTTTAACTTGATTTTTCAAGGTAGGGTCTCACTCTCACCCAAGCTGACCTGGAATTCACTATGTAGTCTCAGGGTGACCTTGAACTCATAGCAATCCTCCTACCTATGCCTCCTGAGTGCTGGGACTAAAGGCATGTGCCACCACACCCAACTCCTCATTGTATTTTCTTTTTTTTTTTTTTTTTGTTTTTGTTTTTGTTTTTGTTTTGAGGTAGGGCTTCACTCTAGTCCATGCTGATTTGGAATTCACTCTGTATTCTCAAGGTGGCCTCGAACTCATGGTGATCCTCCTACCTGTGCCTCCCCAGTGCTGGGATTAAAGGCCTGCGCCCCCACACCCGGCACCTCATTGTGTTTTCTGATAATAAAAATGACTCAGGACTTTTTCCCCCCAAATGACTTACAATGAATCATTGGAGCAAATAAATGAAAAGTTTAAGATGGAAGAATTTTGTCAATACAGTTTGCAGAATAAGCTAGGACAGAAAGGAACTGGGGGCTGCTCCTCAACCTGTTTGACATTTATTTGCAATGGCTAGAGACTCTGACCCACCTACTCTCACACAGAAATAAATAAATATATACGACAATGGGCTGGAGAGGGCTTAGCAGTTAAGGCATTTACCTGAGAAGCCTAAGGACCCAGGTTGGACTTCCCAGAACCCACGTAATACAGATGCAAAAGGTAGCACATACATCTGGAGTTCGTTTGCAGTGGCTAGAGACCCTGGTGCGCCCATTCTCTCTCTCTATAGCTGCCTCTTTTTCTCACTCTCAAATAAATAAAATATTGATATATGTATATGTACATGTATGATAAAACAAAGAAAGCTTTCCATTTTGGTTCTAACTGAGCTAAAGTCTCCTGAGGAAATACACTATCTCATGTTGGAGGACACATACTAAAGCTCACAGCTAGTAACAAAATTCAAACCTAGATCTCTTTACTCTTCAAGTTGGCTTGCTTTTATTTTATTTCATGTAGCCCAGGCTGGCCTCTGATTTCCTATGTAGCAGAGAATGGCCATGAACCCCTGATCCTCCTGCTTCTGGCATCTGGGATTATAGGCATTTGCCACATACCCAGCAAAAAAAAAAAAAAAAAAAAAAAAAAAACCACACACACACACAGTAGGGTCTCGCTCTAGTCCAGACTCAAGGTAGCCTCAAACTCACGTTGATCCTCCCACCCTTGCCTCCGAGTGCTGGGTTTCTTTTTCTTTTAAAAACATTTACTGACTTATTTAAGAGAAAAGGGGGGGGGGGAGAGAGAAAATGGACCACCAGGCCCTCTTGCTGCTACTGATGAAGGAACTCCAGACATGTACCACTTTGTGCTTCTGGGTTTATGTGAGTACTAGGGAATCAAACCCAGGCAAATGCCTTTAATTACTGAGACATCTCTCCAGCCCAAATTCAGTTTTTTGTGATATGATCTCAGGTAGTACAGGCTGCCTCAAACTGGCTACCTAGCTGACGTAATAGGAAAGGATTTGGCAGCTCAGACTTTTTCTTAGCAAGTTGTAACAACTGGTCTAAAGTAAGGTAAAAGAATGGTTGGAGCCAGGCATGGTGGCTCCAGCACTTGGGAGGCAGAGGTAGGAGACTTGCTATGAGTTTGAGGCCACCCTGAGACTAGAGTGATTTCAGGCCAGCCTGAGCTAGAGCAAAACCCTATCTTGAAAAACCAAAAACCAAAATAAAACAAAGAAATATGCACAAGATCCTCCCCTGACTTGTTTTTCTAGGTTTGGGAGAACAGAAAGGAAGATAAAGAGTACAGAAGTTTAGTATTTGGTACAAGGATGAGGAGAATCTGTGATAGGTAGAGTGTAGGCTGGTGAGTCAGGTGGATTTCAATCCAAATCTGAGCAGGTGTGGTGGCACACACCCTTAATCCTATCAGTAGGGAGGGTAAGGTAGGAAGATCACTGTGAGTTCGAGGCCGGCCTGGGACTACAGAGTGAATTACAGGTCTGCCTGAGCTAGAGTGAGACCCTATCTTAGAAAAAAAAATCCAGACCCAACTTGTGACTGTGACTAGCTTGTGACCTTGGCTAAGTAACTTAAATTGTGGGCATTAAATAAGAGAAATTCCATACAGAGGCAGATGTTAAAAGTGATTCATTTGCCTGGAGTTTATTTGCAATGGGTGAGGGCCTGGGTGCCAGGTTCTATCTCTCTCTGTCTCCTCAGGTAAATAAAATATAAATAAAAATAAATAAGTGAAATGGAGATGGCTCAGTGGCTAAAAGTGCTTGCTCCACAAGCCTGGAGTTCATATCCATAACACCCAGATGCAAAAGCATCTGTAACCTCAATGCACTTATGGCAATGGGAGAATCCTAGTCTCTGGTCTTCACAACAGCAAATAAGAGACTGTCCCTAAAACAAGGTGGAAGGAGAGGACCAACACTCTGAGCTGTCCTCTGACCTCCGCATGTGTGCACACCCACTAACAGAGGTTAACACAAATTATTTTTTCAAAAAATTATACTGCCTGGCATGGTGGTGCACATCTTTAATCCCAGCAGAGGTAGGAGGATTGTCATGAGTTTGAGGCCAGCCTGAGACTACAAAGTGAATTCCAGGTCAGCCTGAGCCAGAGCTTTACCATGGAGCTCAGGCCTAGAACTTGCAGTCCTTTTGCCTCAGTCTCTCAAGTTCTGTAATTTAAAGGTGTATCCTATTACACTTGGCCTAGTAAATGTTTTATTTTATATTCGTCCACTTGCCAGAAAAGGACATTGTATAGAAGTTACCCATCATGTTCCATAGCTAGTGAGTGACAGAACTTCAAATGAGCTGGGCCATGCCTTTAATTCCAGCACTCAGGAGACAGAGGTAGGAGGATCACTATGAGGTCGAGGCCACTCTGAGAATACATAGTGAATTCCGGGTCAGCCTGAGCTACAGTGAGACCCTACCTCAAAGAAAAAAGAAATCCTAAAAGATTATTATACCTTTTTCTTGTTCATCACACCCCTATCTAGGCAATTTGTTTATACCCTTACTGTTCAGCAGGGTCACCAGTGACCTTCCTACTATTAGACTATTAGTCTCAATCCTATTCAACTCAGAAGCATTCATTGAACATTCTTAGGAAACTACTATTCTCTAGTTTCCATGCTGTCCACTCTCCTTGTTGTCTTACTAGCTCTGTGCTCTTCTCAGTTTCTGACAGTCTTAAGTGTTTTCCCATGCTCTTATCCTTTCTAAGTCAGGGTTTCCCAATTTCAGCACTATTAACATTTTGAGCGGTATAATTCTTTGCTGCGGGGCTGTCACATGCATTATAGGCCATTCAACATAATACCCACTAGATCCTAATAGCATTCTCCATCTCCATGTTGCAATAAGCAATAAATAAATAAATCCAAACACTTCCACAAGCTCATTGTAGGACAAATATGACTCCTAAATAACTCAGATTCATTTCATGGGCACAGTCAGTCTCTTGCTCTCTTACCATCTTTTCTTTTTAAATTTTTTTTTATTTATTTGCAAGCAGAGGGAGAGAGAGAGAGAGAGAGAGAGAGGGAGAGAGAGGGGGGAGGGAAAGAAGGAAAGAGACAGGGCTGAAGAGATGGCTCAGCTGTTAAAACTCTTGCCTGCAAAGCCTAATGACCCAGGTTCAATTCTCTAGTACCCACATAAAGCCAGATGCACAAAGTGGCACATGCACCTGGAGTTCATTTGCAGTTGCTGGAGGCCCTGGCATGCCCATTCTCTCTCTCTCTCTCTCTCTTTTTAAAAAAAAATTCATAATTTATTTATTTGCAAGTAGAGAGAATGGGCGTGCCAGGGTCTCTAGCTGCTGCAAATGAATTCCAGATGCATGTGCCCCTTTTGTGCATCTGGCTTAACATGGGTACTGGGGAATTGAACTTGGATTGTTAGGCTTTGCAGGCAAACACTGAGCCATCTCTCCAGCCTCGCCCCCCGCCCCCCCCCCCCGCAGTTATCATCTCGAAATCACACTGATCCTCCTACCTCTGCTTCCCGACTGCTGGGATTAAAGGCATGTGCCACCACACCCAGCTGCAGTTATCATCTTAAAGCTGACAGATGACTCCTCATAAGCACCTCCACATCACAGTGTTCTTTCCTGACTTGCAGACCAGGCTGCTGCCTTGACACTTCCTCTTGGATGGTTCTTCACTTGTCCTACCAGGAACCTGTCTGTTATCTCCCTATACCATCCTCCCCACCCTTTGCTCTCTAACATCCATGACCAGTGCAGACCCTAAACACAGGAGTCATTAATTCCACCTTAACTCTCACATCACCACTTGCCAGTTCAATTTTTTAAAAATATTTATCTATTTTACAAAGACAGACAGACAGAAAGAAAGAGGGCTAGAGAGATGGCTGCAAAGCTTAAGGACCCAGGCTGGATTCCCCAGGACCCAAGTAAGCCAGATGCACAAAGTGGCACATGCATCTGGATTTCATTTGTAGTGGCTAGAGTCCCTGGTGTACCCATTCTCTCTATCTGCTTCTGTCTCTCTCAAATAAATAAATTAAATATTAGAAAGGAAGGAAAGAGGGAAGGAGGGAATACCAGGGCTTTCTGCCACTGCAAATGAACTCCAGATGCATGCACTACTTCGTGCATCTGGCTTTACATGAGTATTGGGCAATCAAACCCAGGTTGTTAGGCATTTTGAGGGACTATAATGACCTCAGTTGTCCTTAAGTCTCATAAAATGGCATCGCTATTGCCAGCTGTTTATAAATTTCTGCAGAAACACATTCAAATAAGCAGATTAATTGGCTTTAATATTTTTTTGAGTCAGGGTCTTGCCCAGACTTGTGCTGAACTCCAGATCCTCCTGCCTCAGCCTTCTGCTAGGATTACAGACCTGTATCACCATGGTGAGCTTTCACTCCTCTTTTATGGATGAGGAAATTGAGCCAAGAGAATATTTTTGGTCTTCTTTACAACATAAATAACATTTGATGTTCTTTTCTTCCCATCCAAGGCCTACTAAACTCCTATCCAACCTTTGAAACCCACTTCATCTATCACTTAATGAAGCCTTCCAGAATACCCAAGGATTTATTTCAGATTCTACGTATGGCAGTTTATATATATCTACCATTGCGTTTCATCATATTACATCTGTTTATGAGACTACTGAAACAGTGTAAACTCCTCTAAGGAAGGGGCAGTACTTTAATATCCCCATGCACCACAAGAGGGGGGGCTCTTACAAGGATGAAGAGACGTTATACACAGATAGAAGAGCCTGTACTTAAAGGCAGGGCTCTAGAATCCAAACGAGTGTGACCTCAGGTTCCAATATTTACTAATTGTGGTAACTTTGAGCAAACTTTTTTTTTTTTGTTTTTTGAAGTAGGGTCTCACTCTAGCCCAGGCTGACCTGGAATTCACTCTGTATTCTCAGGGTAGCCTTGAACTCACGGCGATCCTTCTACCTCTGCCTCCCAAGTGCTGGGATTAAAGGTGTGTGCCACCACGCCCGGCTTGAGCAAGCTAATTAACCCATTTATACTTCAGTTTCCTCATGTCAAACAAGGACAACAGTAATCATCTCGCATCACTGTGTAAACATTAAATGGCTCATCACCATGTAATGCGTTTATCAGTGCTTGGCACATCCAACGTCTCAACACGCGTTAGACATCCTCCTACATATCTCGGATTTCCCAGACAAACAGAAAGGACTAACCACTGGCCAGACTTCAGTCTGCAGTAGGAGGGCACACACACGTCAACACTCACATCCAAGATTCTGGATCTCCAGCTTCCAACCCGAAAACAGCCTTCACTGCCACGGCTGGAGGGAACGGAAGGAGGCCTTCCTTCCCCTTTTCTGCAGTCACGGTGCATCTCGAGGCTGTCAGCTCACACCCTGGCCTGGGCCTCGGGCCTGCGCCCCTACCTTTCTCTCCAGGGCTCTCCACCCCACAAAGCCACCTGAGATCCCACGTTCGGAGAATGTTGGCCATTTCTCTTGATCACTCGACATCCGCAGAGGGGTGACGGGCTCTGCTTCACCGACAAAACCCCGGAAAAGCGCGCGAGGCTGGCTCACGTCGAGCGCCGGAGCCGGCCAGGGTCTCAGCCTGGGTTCACCCGGCTGGCCCGCGCCGGCGACAGCGACCACGCCGGCCCGGGCCCCGACCACGCTCCGCTGCACCTCTCCGTGGCCCCACGCCTCGGTGCCAGGCCCGCTTACCTGAGGTGGTCGCCGCCATCTCGCGTCGCCTCAACCTTCCTGAGACCCCCGCGTCCATACCACTCCCTTTCTCCGGTCCCGCCTCTCCCATTCGAATTGCCTGGTGCCCCGCCCCTCTCCCAGGCTCCACCAATCACGGCTACCCTCTTCCGGAAGCCCCTGCTGTCTGTCGCGATTCATCCCGCCTTCCAGGACTCGCTTCCGGGTCCGGCGAGTTTAAAACAAAATCTAGCGGACGACGCGTGCACGCGCACGCTGGTGAACCAGCTCCTGAGGTCGGGTTTGCGCGTGCGTGCGTGCGTGCGTGCGTAGGAGCGTGCGAAAGGGGAAGCTGGAGTCATTGGCCGCACTGGCTGTTCCTAAACTACTTGTGCTTTCAGACGTTGGAATTTCCGGGGATATTTGTGTAAACGAAGGCTATTCCCCTCATTTTCCTTCTCAGCTGCGAATTTGGTACGAGCATAGCAGTGGTTGGAGGCACTTGATCTATTTACCGCAGTTTCCGTGCACTGAATACAGTTTCTGCTATTTTTTTGCTTTTGTATTTGTATTTATTTTTTCGAGGTAGGGTCTCGCTGTAGCCCAGGCTGGCCTGGAATTCACTATGGAGTCTCAGGCTGGCCTGGAACTCAGGTGATCCTGGCACTGGGAGGCAGAGGTAGGAGGATCACCATGAGTTCCAGGCCAGCCTGGGCTAGAGCGAGACCCTACCTCCAAAAACCAAAAAATAAATAAATAAATAAATAATTGCTAAGGCCTGTCTCCTTTTCTCAGTTTACAATGTCTAGGACTTTCACCAGAAACCACTTGTGCAACGCTGGTAACACCTAGCTTTAGTTTATCAGGTTTTTGTTTTTCGAGGTAGAGTCTAGCACTATGTAGTCTCAGACTGACTGGCCTGGAACTCAGCAATCCTACTACCTCCGCCTCCTGAGTGCAGGATTAAAGATGTGTACCACCATGCCTAGCTTTAGTTTATCAGATTTTAATCCCACCCAAGGCATCTTTAGATCCACCTGTACTCTCATATATCACAAAAGAGGGCTGGAGAGATGGCTTAGCTGTTAAGGCTCTTGCCTGCAAAGACTAAATTCCATACCCACATAAGGCCAGATGCACAAAGTGGCACATGCATCTGGAGTTCGTTTGCAGTGGCTAGAAGCCCTAGTGCACACATTCTCTGTCTCTTCTCTCAACCTTTCTCTACTTGCAAATAAATAAATGAAAATATTAAGAGAGAGAGAAAGAAAGAGGGCTGGAAAGATGGCTTAGCAGTTAAGCCTGTTGCCTGCAAAGCCGAAGGACCTAGGTTTGATTCTCCAGTACCCGTGTAAACCCAGATACACAAAGTGGTACATGTATCTGGAGTTTTTCTACAGCAGCTGGAGGCCCTGGTGCGCCCATTCTCTGTGCCTGCCTCTCTTCTATCTGTCTCTGCTTGCAAATAAATAAAATTTAGGGCTGGAGAAATGGCTTAGCAGTTAAGGCACTTGCCTGTGAAGCCTAAGGAACCAGGTTTGATTCCCCAGTACTCACATAAGTCAGATGTACAAGGTGGTGCATGTGTCTGGAGTTCCTTTACAATAGCTAGAAGTCCTGGAGCACCTGTTCTATCTGCCTATTTTTCTTTAAAAAAAATATATATATATATATATATATAGATATATATATATATGAATGAATGAAAGAGACAAGGGGAAGAGAGAGAGAGAGAAAAAGAATGGGTGTATCCAGGCATCTAGCCACTGCAAATGAGCTCCAGACACATGTGACACCTCACACATCTGGCTTTACATGTGCACTGGGGAATTGAACCTGGGTCCTTTGGCTTTGCAGGCAAGTGCCTTAACTGCTAAACCATCTCTCCAGCCTTCTATGTGCCTACTTTTTTTCCCCCTCTCTCAAAAAACTAGATGAAAATTTAGAAAGAGAGAGAAAGAGATGGCTGGGTCTAGTGGCCTACGACATTTAATCCCAGCACTGGAGAGGCAGAGGTAGGAGGATTACTGTGAGTTCAAGACCAGCCTGGAACTACAGAGTGAGTTCTGGGTCAGCCTGAGCTAGTGAGGAGACCCTACATGGCGGGGGGTGGGGGGGGAAATGTCTTATCAATCTTTTTTTAAAGGTGCAAACATCCGTTATTTGTTGCAACAGTAAATGGAGAAAGAACACATCATCAATCGTTCCTGGGTCAGCGTCCCCAGACCTGAAACCAAACTGGGAAGCATGAGTATCCTGCAGAGAAGACCTACCTACATAGCTGCTCACAGCAAAGTGTCCTGCTGTTTGATATTAGAGCCAGCGAACCAAAATCCGCTGGCACCGAAAACATGACTCACCGAAGGGAAGGAGTTTTTTTCCCTATGCTTGCGCGCTTGCCCCCTCCCCCTGCAAGAAAAGGAGATTAGAAACCTTTTTTTTTTTTTCCCCCTAGGTAGGGTCTCACTCTGGCCCAGGCTGACCTGGAATTCAATATGTAGTCTCAGGGTGGCCTTGAACTCATGGCTGTCTTCCTACCTGCGCCTCCCAAGTGCTGGGATTAAAGGCTTGTGCCACCACGCCTGCCCAAGGGAACTCTGTTTATTTTTATTTATTTGCACATGTGTGTGTGTGTGGGGGGGGTTCGTGGTGCAGAGCAGCTGGGGTCTCGCTGCTGCAAACAAATGCCTATCCACCTTTGCATGGGAAGCTGCCCCCCCCCCCGCTTTTTTTGAGAGATACAATCAGCACTGTTGAACTTCAGACACATGTGCCACCTTGTGTGCATGCGTGTACTTTTGCGTCTTCTTAGGTAGGTTCTGGGGAGTCAAACCTGGTTCCTTAGACATTGCAGGCAAATGCCGTAACCGCTGCTATCTCTCCAGCCCCTCTTACCAGCCTTTTGACATAACTTAAGAGCCACCAAAACGGTATACATGGCTCTAAGACACTTAATTGCAATTTTCCCTTGAGCAGCCCATAACCAAACTTTGGTATTGCATTCCTCCCCCCTACCCCCCCCCCCCACTGCCTTGGTTTTTCGAGGTAGGGTCTCATTGAACTGAAATTCACTCTATAGTCTCAGGGTGGCCTCAAACTCACGGCAATCCTCCTACCTCTGCCTCCCGAGTGCTGGGATTAAAGGTGTGCACCACCATGCCCGGTTTGTTTTTTTGAGGTAGGATCTCACTGTAGCCTGTACTCACCTGGAACTCACTCTGTAGTCCCAGGCTGGCCTCAAACTCACAGTAGTCCTCCTACCTCTGCCTCCTAAGTGCTGGGTGGCCAAGCCTGGCTTTAGAGTATCTTTCTTTTGTATTTTTAATTTTCTTATATATATATATATATATATATATATGTGTGTGTGTGTGTGTGTGTGTGTGTGTGTGTGTGTATAATTTATTTGAGGGCTGGAGAGATGGCTTAGTGGTTAAGGCGCTTGCCTGCAAAGCCAAAGGACTTTGATTCAATTCCCCAGGACTCATGTAAGCCAGATGCATAAGGTGGCACATGCATCTGGAATTTGTTTGCGGTGGCTAGGGACCCTGGCACATCCATATTCATTCTCTCCCCCCCCTCCATCTTTCCCTCTCTCAAATAAATAAAATAAAATATTTGTTTGCATTGGCTAGAGGCCCTGGCACATGCATTCTCTCTCTCCCCTTTTCTCTCATAAATAAATAAACAAATAAATATTGAATAAAACATAAACCAGGTGTGGTGGTGTGGTGGTGCACGCCTTTAATTCCAGTACTTGGGAGGCAGAGGTAGGAGAATTGCCATGAGTTCAAGGTCACCCTGAGACTACCAAGTAAATTCCAGGTCAGAGCCTGGGCTAGAACAAGATCCTTCCTGGAAAAGCCAAAAAAAGAAAAAAAGAGGAGATGAGGAAGTTAGGTCAGCAAAGCCTATCAGTCACCCACCTAAAGTCTAACAGGTGTGTGTTTGCAGCAGCAAGAGACCATAATGTACCCATATTCTCTGTGTGTATGTATGCGCATGCACTCATTACACACAGAGGCAATAATAAAAGAAAATTGTGGATAGAGCTCAGTGATGAACCACTTGCCTACCATAGGTTCAATCCCTACTACCACACATACACAAGATAATAATTTAGGGAGGTTGGAGAGATGGCTTAGTGGTTAAGGCCCTTGCTGGCAAAGCCAAAGGACCCAGGTTCAATTCTCCACTATTCATGTAAAGCCAGATGCAGAAGACCCTGGTATGTCAATTTTCTCTATCTGCCTCTCTTTCTCTCACAAATAAATAAACAAAATATTTAAAGCTGGGTGTGGTGGCACACGCCTTTAATCCCAGCACTTGGGAGGCAGAGGTGGGAGGATTGCTGAGTTCGAGGCCAGCCTGAGACTCCATAGTGAATTCCAGGTCAGCCTTGGCTAGAGTGAGATCCTACATCGAAAAACGTTAATAATAATAATAACTTAGCACTCAATACATCAGAGTAAATATTAAAGGCCTCATTGGTTTGTAACTTAGTCAACTTCACTCTTTCTCCCTGTCTTTAACAATTCAACAGCCTGTTACATAGTTTTCTGTTGCTTCCGGAAGCTTAACAAGAGTTGGCAATTTTGCCGGGCGTGGTGGCGCACGCCTTTAATCCCAGCACTCGGGAGGCAGAGGTAGGAGGATCACCGTGAGTTCGAGCTCACCCTGACACTACATAGTGAATGCCAGGTCAGCCTGGGCTAGAGTGAAACCCTACCTCGAAAAACCAAAAAAAAAAAAAAAAAAAAAAAAAAAAAAAAAGAGTTGGCAATTTTATCTTTGTACTCCTGCTAGAGCTCTGGTTTAGACATTATCTTCCACTTGTCTGTCAAAAGACAAAATTGGGGCTGGAGAGAAGGCTTAGCACTTAAGGCCCTTGCCTACAAAGCCAAAGGACCAAGGTTCGATTCCCCAGGACCCACATAAGCCCGATGCACAAGGTGGCAGCATGCATCTTCAGTTTGCAGGTCCTGGTGCACCCATGCTCCCTCCTAATCTCTCCATCTCTCTCTCTCAATTTGCTTGCAAATAAATAAATAAGGATTTTTTTTTAAAAAAAAGACAAAATTGGACTGGAAAGATGGCTTAGTGGTTAAGGCACTTGCCTGGGAAGCCTAAGGACCCAGGTTCAATTCCCCAGTCCCCATGTAAGCCAGATACACATGGTGGTACATGTGTCTAGAGTTTGTTTGTAGTGGCTAGAGGCCCTGGTGCACCCATTCTCTCCCTCTCTCCCTTTCTCTCTCTCTCTCTCTCTCACTCCATGCATCTGGAGTCTGTTTGCAGTGGCTAGAGACCCTGGTGCATATATTCTCTTTCCCTCCCTCCCTACCTCTCTCTCTCTGTTTGAAAATGTGTATATATATATATGTATTTCAAGGTAGGGTGTCTTGCTCTCTAGCCCAGGTTGACCTGCAACAACTCACTATGTAGTCTCAGGCTGGCTTTGAACTCACAGCGGTCCACCTACCTGTGCCTCCCAAGTGCTCGGATTAAAGGCATGTGCCACCTCACCCAGCAAAAAATTTAAAAAAAAAGAAAAAATTGGACTGGAGAGATGGCTTAGCAGTTAAGGCACTTGTCTAAAAGCCAAAGGACCCAGGTTCAGTTCCCCAGGACCCATGTAAGCCATATGCACAAGGTAGCACATGCATCCGGAGTTCATTTGCAGAGGCTGGAGTGCCCATTCTCTCTCTCCATCTGCCCCCCTCAAATAAATAAATAAAAATAAAATATTTAAAAAAGACTTGCTGATAGTGGCATGTCTGTTATGGGGGAAACCAACCACTCTCTAATTGGACTGGAGGCCCACTCCATGGGAGAGAATACATCCCTGATACTGAAAACCTACAACAGGAGCAGTCATGTGCCCTAGGGGGTGTAACGTCTGCTGCTGTCTAGCTAAATGTATATACTATGCTCACCAAACTGCCCAGAAGGCACTTCTATTAATGTTCATACCCATATATTAATGCTACCCTCACTTTTGGTTAGAGAAGCTTCTCTTTTCAGATGGAAGTAACCTTGGGATGACTCAGAAGGCACCATGGTGCTGAGAAGAAGTGACAGAGGCATGCTCAGCACTGAAATATCTTTATCACATCTTCCAAGACTCAGAGTACATTGCCAGAAGAGGTGGCAGGAAGAATGTAAGAGCCAAAGGAAGGGTAGGACTCCTTATAAAGCACTCCTCCAGATACAAAATGGCCTGGATATCCATGACCTCACAGTGCCTGACACTACCTACACAAGACCATCATAAGAGGAGGAAAAGATGATGACATCAAAATAAAAGAGAGACTGATTGAGAGGGGAAGGGGACATGATAGAGTTTCAAAGGGGAAAGTGGGGGGGGGAGGGAATTACCATGGAATATTGTCTACAATTATGAAAGTTGTCAATAAAAAAATTATTAAAAAAAGAATTGCTGGGAGCCAGACATGGTGGTGCATGCTTTTAATCCCAGCACTTGGGAGGCAGAAGTAGGAGGATTGCCATGAATTCAAGGCCACATTGAAACTACATAGTGAATTCCAGGACAGCTTGAGCTAGACTGAAGCCCTACCTCAAAAAAAAAAAAAAGAATTGTTGGGTTGCTGGCCTGGGCTAGGCAGATGGCTAAGCAGTTTTAGGTACTTATTTGCAAAACCTGACAGTTCAGGTTTAATTCCCCAGTAACCCTGTAAAACCAGATGCAAATGAAGCACATGTGTCTGTAGTTTGCTTGTAGCAGCAAGAGGCCCTGGTATACCCATACTCACTCTCTCTCTCTCTCTTTCTCCTTCCCTTCTCTTTCAAATAAGTAATAAAAATTAAACAATTTTAGGAACTGGAGTGATGACTCCATCGTTAAGGCACTTGCCTGTAAAGCCTAATGACCTGGGTTTGATTCCTCAGTACCCACGTAAAACCAGATGCACAAAGTGGCACATGCATATGGAGTTCATTTGTAGTGGCAGGATGCCCTGGTGTGTGTGCGTGTGTGTGTGTGTGTGTGTGTTTCTCTAAAGTGCTAAAAGCATAGAGTCTTTTGTTGATTTGATTCCAGAAAGAGTCTCCCAACATAGCTACCCTGGAACTTCCTATATCGACCAGGCTAGCCTCACTTGAGAATATCCTCCCACCTCCAGCTCCCAAGTGCTAGGATTACACATCTCTACTACCCAGTCTGGCTTCATCTGTGTGGTAGTTTAATTCAGGTGTTCCCTATAAACTCATGTGTTCTGAATGCTTAGGTCCCAACTGATGGCAATTTGGGAATTGAAGCCCTCCAGGAGACAGTGTATTGATGGGGGTGGGCTTATGGGTGTTATAACCAGCTTCCCCTGGCCAGTGTTTAGCACATTCCTCCTGTTGTCTACCTGATGTTGGCCAGGAGGTGATGTCCACCCTCTGCTCATTCCATCATTTTCCCCTGCCATCATGGAGCTTCCCTTTGAGTTTGTAAGACAAAATAAATCCTTTTTCCCCCCCACAAGCTGCTCTTAGTTGGGTGTTTTCTGCCAGCAATGCAAACATGACTGCAACAGTCTGTTTTCAAGTAGACAGAGAGAGAGAGAGAGAAGGGGCACAGCAGGGCCTAGTGCCACCACAACAAACTTCAGACACACACGCTACTTTGTGCATCTGGCTTTATGTGGGTGCTGGGAAATCAAACCTAGGCCTTCAGGCTTCAAAAGCAAGCAAGCAAACACCTTTAATCACTGAGTCATCTCTCCAGCCCCATCTGTTTGTTTTGAAACAGGGTCTCTTTTATCCTAAGCTGGCCTCAAATTCACTGGGTAGTCAAGGATGACCTTGCATTTCTGATCCTTCAAGTTCCATATCCCAAAGTGCTTCGATTGCAGGTATGTGTCATTACATCCAGTTTCATGTTGTGCTGGGGATGGACCCCTGACCTTTATGCATGCTGTGCAGGCACTTTACCAGCTGAGCAACATTCCCAGTTCTGTTTTATTTATTTATTTATTGGATTTTCAAAATAGGGTCTTGCTCTAACCCAGGTTGGCCTGGAATTCACTATGTAGTCTCAGGCTGGCCTTGAACTTACAATGAGCTTCCTACCTCTACCTCCCCAGTGCTGGGATTAAAGATGTGTGCCACCACACCCAGCTAAAATAAAATTCTTATTAAAAACTAGTCTGGGGGACTGGAGAAATGGCTTAGAAGGTAAGGTGCTTGCTTGCAAAGCCAAAGGACCCAGGTTCGAGTCCCCAGGACCCATGTAAGCCAGATGCACCACGGGGCGCATGCATCTGGAGTTTGTTTGCAATGGGTGGAGGCCCTGGCATGCCCATTCTCTCTCTCTACCTGCCTATTTCTCTCCCACTCTCAAATAAATTAATTAAATTAAATTAAAAAAAAAAAAAACTAGTCTGAAACTGGGCATGGTGGTGCACACCTTTCGAGGCCACCCTGAGACTACAGAGGAAATTCCAGGTCAGCCTGGGCTAGAGTGAGACCCTACCTTGAAAAACCAAAAAAATAAAAAAAAAACTTAGTCTAACATATCTTCCTGTCTAATGATGTTGAACCTCAATGAGGACTTAACATAGATACATGAAAACTAAACAGGTCTCAGCTAGGTGTAGTAGCTCATGACTGTAATCCTAGCGCTTGGCTAAGATAGGATTGACATTAGTTCAAGGCCTCTGGGATAATAGGCGTGAACCATCACACCCCACTTTCCTTATTTTGAGCATAGTGTTGATAGAATTCATACTATTGGGGAGCTGATGGCTCCCTTGAAGAAAGAATCCTAATTCTCTGAAAGAGCTCTGCAAAGACATGGGGACTTGTGAGTAAAGTTAGGAGGAACTGGGCTAGGCTAACAGCAGATTCCTTAGACACAAACTTTTTAGGCTACACTTCAGGGGTCAGGTGGAAAGAACAGAAGATTACAGTCCAGGCCTACCATGGACAGCAAGTGGCTTAAGGTCAATAGAGCGAGGTGACATTCTCCTGGCAGGTAGGCACTTCTCCAAGGGCAAGGACGGGGAAGAGCAGAGCTGCAGAGTGAGACATCTGGGGTTTTGGCAATATGGCACTCATGGGTCTTGCCCTAGGCTCAGAACACCTGTTGAATAAACATTCTCAGAAGCTATCCTTAAAAAGAGTTGGCACCAGCCAGAATTTTATCTCCTATTGATAAATTATTAAGAGAAGCTGGTTCTGGTGGCACAGGCCAGTAGGAAATTGCTGTCAAGGTGGAGATGGAAGGATCAGGAATTCCAGGTCTGCCGGGGCTACACATTCCCCGGTATACTCGTATTCATCCTCTTTCTCTTTTCACAAATAAATATATTTGAAAAAGCCCAGAGTTCTAGCTGCATTTATCTTCTTAGTCCTACCACTTTTCCAAGGTTAATGTTCAATGATAGCCAGAAATGAGATTCACACATTTGTACTGGAACTAAAAGACAGATGACGCACCAGCTTTAGCTATATCCCTTTCCTTTTATTAAACTGTTTGCAGGGGGCTTGGTGTTAAGGCGTTCTCACACCCACCACAGTGGTGCCCCCGCTGTGGAGGAAGCTGGGGCTCAGCAGCTGCTGCAGTGACTGGGGTAGACGTCCCAGTGCAGGCCAATGGCATTAATGAGGGAACCGGCTCGGCCACTGATGAAGCGGAGGACAGTGTTGGGGTGCAAGGGAACAGCATTGAAACTCGTGCCTGTGTCTTTTCCAAAAGGCAGGTAGCGGCCCTTGTCCGTCACAAAGACCAGCTTCCTCAGATAGTACTTGTACTTGCCGGACACCTGGATCACCGATTCCCCAGGATGCAGGAAGATCTCCTCTAGGTCTCCCTGTTTGCCACCCACATAATCACTCCACACCTTGCCATAACGCACCTGGAGACTGGGAACAGGTGAGGAAAGAAGAAAGGGAATACTGAGCAGGGTTATCAAAAGTCAGGACTTCTTGGCCTACATGCTGGGACCTTCAGACTGGTGACAGAACAAGGCCTCTGCTAGTCCCCCCGTATGCAAAGGCTGAGTAAGCCCTGGAAGATTGTGCAGAGACCTTCGGCTCCTCATTTTGCTGGCAAACAGGCTCATGCAGGGAAAACAAGTTGCCCAGAGTCACCCAGACTGTAAGTGTCAGGGCTTGAATTTAGAGTCCAGGACCCTACTGTGCTCCCAGTTGAAACCAGCAAAGGGATTTTCAAACACCGTAAAGTCTCCTATGTGGAACAGGGAAGAAACTGGTCAATGCTGTCCCATGATGCAGAACTTGGCTCAAAAGGAGACACAGTTGCCTCTGCATATTAAAGAAATTTCCAGCTATGTGGACAGAATGGGACTGTTCTAGAAGAGACAACAAGTGAAAATGGATACCTGGCAGGAACATCAGCAAGGAGGTTTAAACCTTAGATAGGGGCCAACCTACATAACTTAAGGCCCCTGTGACCTGCTGAATTAAACAGATGTGATCCAAAGTGAAGAAGAACTTTCCAATTTAGTAAGATCCTAGAGGGACCCCAAACTACAGAAACTCAAAGACTCTTACCCTACAATGTAGTAACGGTTGACGCGGACGCGGAGGGCAGTGATGGGACCTTCCAGCTGGTTTCCAGAATGAGAGAATCGCTGTCCTCCACCACCTCCATACTCTCCATTATAGGAAGAGGACCTGGCCTGAACTGGAGGGAAAAGAAGGGGGTGGAGAGAGAAATAGACAGTTCTCTATTGCTCCCAACTACCAGTCTTCTCACCACCCCAAGCCAGAGTCTGAAAGCCTTAACTAACATTACCAGGTTGGTGGCATATCACTTACTGGCATTGGCAGAGGCTGAGGCACAAAGAAGAGCTAGGAGAGCAATGGTCAACATTCTGCGGCTGGAATGGGAAGAAAAGAGAAAAGGAAGATTTACGTTTTTCCCTGTGGACTTCATTCACCCAGGCATCCCTGGCCTGTGGCTCATCCTTCTGCTCAGATCTAGAAGAACCAGCCTGGAGCCTAGAGAAGACTGTCTACTGATAGTCCTAGTCCTTCCAGATACTATCTTCTGGGTCTCTAATCCCCTGGCTCTCCTTGGTGCTTCCTCTTCCCTTATCTAAGACAGTCCAAACTCTGTCTGAATTAAGCTGAATAAAGTCCCATTCCATCCTGGCACAAAGTGGGAACATCTCTTAAGATGTCTTACAGAAGAAAAGATCATCTCCGAAGCACAAAGATAACTGAGTGCTCTAAACCAGGGATCTGAGCCAAACATACCTGGAGCCGACCTGGCATATGGAGCCTGGTTTATGGGGCATTAAAGACATAGTTAAGTCCCTGGCCTCACCCTGGTTTCTTAGAGGTGTCTCTGAGTCACCTGGGAAATGAAGGGGATGACAGAAGAGACTGTACCAACCCCAGTGTCCAAGCAGTTTTGGTAGAATTGAGACAGGTTGAGAGGTGGCAGGAATTGGGCTGAACTGAAGATATTAGACCCCAGGCATCTGGTCTAGTTGTCACAACCCTTTCTCCACCAGGCGGGCCTGGCCATTTCCATTTCTCTGAACATCCCTGGTGTCCTCCTCATTCATTTAACTGAAACCGCATATCTTTGTACCCAAAACTAGCTCAGGTCAAGGCACTGACACTCAAGTCTCCCCAGCCAGAATCCAGACATCCTCTTTTCCAGCTCAGATTTGAATACACCCCAATTCATCCCTACCTGTCAGTTTCAGATGCAAAATAATCCCCCAGAAACTTCCAGATCTTTTATACAAGGCCCAAGTCCTCCCCCTGTTCTTTATCGTGTGAACCTCACCTCCTGAGCAAACATGGTCAACCTCTTAGGATCAGGTGTCACTCAGGGTCTGGAACATTTTATCCTGCCCCTCCCCAAAGGGTTACAGATGGCAAGGTGGGGTCCACTCTAGGTTAAATGCTTAATTACTGAGGGGACAGAATAAATTTGCTGAAAGTTGCCAATTGAAGGGCCAGGAACTTTGTGTGGGCAAGGCAGCTAGTGCAGAGTATAACCTAGTGGTGACTCATGCCTGTAATTCCAACATCCCAGAGGCTGAGGCAGAGGATGGTGAGATTGAGGCCAGCCTGGGCCACAGTGTAAGACCCTGTGTCAAAACAAAACAAAACAACACAACACAAAACAACAACAACAAACCAAAGAGAGTGTAATCTGAGGGGGCTGGCAGAAGACGCTCCCTTCTCTAAATGCTCTGTAGGTACTCTTGCCATCTGTCAAGATAAAATGCCCTTTCAGATATTTGAAATATATTTTCTCCCAGAAAGGGAATGCACTCCTAAGCCAGGCATGGTGGTGCACACCTATAACCCCAGCAGTTGGAAGGCTAAGGTAGGAGGATCATTGTGGGACTCTGTTCCAGGTCCTCCTGTGCTAGTATGATACCCTGCCTCAAAAAATGATTGGGGTCTGGAGAGATGGCTTAGCGGTTAAGCGCTTGCCTGTGAAGCCTAAGGACCCCGGTTCGAGGCTTGATTCCCCCAGGACCCACGTTAGCCAGATGCACAAGCGAGTGCACACATCTGGAGTTCGTTTGCAGTGGCTGGAAGCCCTGGCACGCCCATTCTCTCCCTCTCTCTCTCTCTCTCTGCCTCTTTCTCTCTCTGTCTGTCACTCTCAAATAAATAAATAAAAATAAACAAAAAAAGTTTAAAAAAATGATTGGGGTAGCCGGGCGTGGTGGTGCACGTCTTTAATCCCAGCACAGGTAAGAGGATCACTGTGAGTTCGAGGCCACCCTGAGACTACATAGTAAATTCCAGGTCAGCCTGGGCTAGAGTGAGACCCTACCTCAAAAAAAAAAAAAAAAAAAAAAAAAAAAAAAAAAAGGTTGGGGTGGGAGAATACACTCCCAACACTTTAAAATGAACAGTGACAGGCTGGATAGATGGCTTTGTGGTTAAGGTGCTTGCCTGCAAAGCCAAAGGACCTAGGTTCGTGTCTCCAGGACCCACATAAACCAGATGCACAAGGTGGTACATGCATCTGAAGTTCATTTGCAATGGCTTGAGGCCCTAGTGTGCCCATTCTCTATCTGCCTCTGTCTCTCACACACACAAATAAATAAATGGAAAAATTAAAATATTAAAATGAGCAGTGACTACTATTTGCCTGACATCTTTTCTTTTTGAGATATATATAGTTGTTTTTCAAGGTGGGGTCTCAGTCTAGCCGAGACTGACCTGGAATTCACTATGAAGTCTCAGGCTGCCCTTAAACTAACAGCGATCCTTGATCCTTATACCTTTGCTTCCCGAGTGCTGGGATTAAAGGTGTATGCCACCACACTTGGCACAATATTTTACTGTAAACACTTATATGACATATTCTAGTGTAATTAATATTTTGCTACACTTGAATTTTCCTCTATCCCTACATCTAACCATCCTCAGTCTGCCAGAGCCTTCTCAAACCTAGGAGAGAAATCTAGAAGGGTAATGTGGGGCTGTGGTGGACACTGACTCTCTAGATGCACCATCTCTCTCCCAGCTGCAGCCAATCTAGTGGGAAGCTGAAAAGTGTATGCAGGTTCTCCTCTGTGGATAGTTCTGGACTTTGGGTCGTTAGGACTCCTATGTACCATGGTGGTAGACCACCCATCACAGCTGTTCCTATCATTGGGTCTGAAACAAACCAAGAGGCGATGCCATAAATTCTTGTCTGTAGGTCCTTCTCTTCCAAGACTGAGTCTTCTCAAGCTAAAGTCCCTAGCATGGACCCCTGAGTCCTAGTGCATGACTCATGTCACACTGGCCCTTTGATCCCTATGAGTCAGCAGGGCCTTCCAGAGAGACTGGAGCCCAGGGAGGGGCTAAAATAAGCAGTATGAGTCCTAAATGACCAGCAGCCCCTTCCCTTGCAGGCTTACCATCTGGGGCTGGAAATTCCTCCCAGATAGCCAAGTGAGTCCTGCCCTGAGGAACCGGAAACAGGGCGGCGCGCATGAGAGGTATCCTGGGAACCGAGCCAGCACAACAGCCAAGGGCGCCCTTGCCCTATTTCACTTCTCCCTCCTATCCTTTTCTCCAAGTTCAAGATAAGTATATCCTGGTGACATAACTTTAGCAGCTGAGAAGTATGAGGAATTATGCTAGGAGAATGCCCTCGGAATTCCAGACACGACACATCCAGAACCTTCAGGATGGGTACAGACACCCCAGACTTGCCACAGCTTCACATCATTGCTCCTATCCTATTTATGCAGGGTCTAGAATGTTCCATTACCTGGTCCTTTAGTCCTCTATGGCAAGTTCTCAGTCTCCTTTCCTATATGCAAAAGATTTCTCTGGTAGGCCCCTGTTCCGTCCCTCTGGAGAAAGAGTATAGCCACTGTGGGCAAGTCTGGGGTTTGCTATGATGTAGTGACAGGTGTCAGAAGCAGAGGGCAAAGGCAGTGGATTACCAGGCCTCTACCTCATCAGCTCTTGGTGATCTACTTTACCTTTGACGCATGTGCTAGCCAGGGCCCACCTACCTCCTAAAATCTAGAAACAGTGCTGCATACCTCCTCAACCCACCCCAGTTCTATAGGCGATGAAAGGCCAATGCCCTTCCAAAGCTTTTTGCTCCTACAGGGCAACTGACATTTCTCTCTGTGTGCCCTGCCCCCTTGGCAAAGAGACTCACTCAACCCATATTGAACTCTATGTTTGTGGCTCCATTTGTGAAGCTAGAGAGGCAGCAACAAACAAGAGAGCCAACAGCTTACTTGAAGGAGCTTCTGTTCCAGGGAGAGGAAGCGGACAAATGGATTAAGTTAGTGCAGAGCAAGTCTGAGCAGAGAACTAAGAGATGAACATAATGAGAGTGGAGGGAGATGGGGAAGCAGCTGTTCGAGCTGGGAGACTACTGTGCTCAAAGAACAATTGGGAAGAGACCAGATTGAATTTATGGAGAGCAATACAGATGTTTGGGTCAAGGCTGGTGCCAACAGAAGTCCCAGACCCCTGAGCAGGAAGTATATATGATGGATTCAGAAGATCAAAGAGGGTAGCATGTGTGTGGTAACCTGGGGAATAGGAGAAGTTTGGGCATTAGCCAATGGCAGATGATGCAGGGCCTGAGAAGTCAGGTTTAAAAGTTTGCCTGCTATTCTGAGAGGAGAGCCAAAGAAGAATTCTGAAAGCCACGTGTGGTGGTGCATGCCTTTAATCCCAGCACTCAGGAGGCAGAGGTAGGAGGATCTCCATGAGTTCGAGGCCACCCTGAGGCTACATAGTGAATTCTAGGTCAGCCTGGGCTAAAGCAAGACCCTACCTCAAAAAGCCAAAAAAAAAAAAAAAATCTGAATAGGGGATTATTTGATCCTATTTGCATGATTGCATATCTGGATTCTAATAAGGTGGAGAGTGGACTAGTCAAGGGTAAGAGAGGCAATGGTAGGCTGTACCAGGATTGGGATGAACCTCCTCTCCCATTTCATTGAGTTCCTCTTCCTTTTTAAAAATTTTTTTGTTTATTTTTATTTATTTACTTGAGAGCGACAGAGAGAGAGAGAGAGAGAGAGAGAGAGAAAGAGGCAGAGAGCAAGAGAGAGAATGGGCACGCCAGGGCTTCCAGCCACTGCAAACGAACTCCAGATGTGTGTGCCCCCTTGTGCATCTGGCTAACATGGGTCCTGGGGAATTGAGCCTTGAACCAGGGTCCTTAGGCTTCACAGGCAAGCACTTAACAGCTAAGCCATCTCTCCAGCCCATTCTCTTCCTTTTTGAAAAAATATTTTTTGGCCGGGCGTGGTGGCACATGTCTTTAACCCTAGCACTCCAGAGGCAGAGGTAGAAGGATTGCCATGAGTTTGAGACCACCCTCAGACTCCATAGTGAATTCAAGGTCAGCCTGGGCTAGAGTGAGACCCTACCTTGAAAAACAAAAAAACAAACAAAATTTTTTGAGGTAGTCTGTTTTTTGAGGTAGAGTCTCACTGTAACCCAAGCTTAACTGGAAACCACTATATAGTCTCAGGCTAGCCTTGAACTCATGGCAGTCCTCCTACCTGTGCCTCCCGAGTGCTGGTATTAAAGGTGTGAGCCACTACATGCGGCTTTAAAAAATATGTTTATTTATTTATTGGAGAAAGAGGCACGCACGTACACACACACACATATGGGGGAGGCTATGGGTATACCAGTGCAGGATCCTGGGTGAGGGATTATTTACAGAGGTAAATGATCCTGCATTTAGGGCTCTTTACCAGTGGCTGTGATGCTGAAGAAAATGTCTCCCGACCCTCACCCCAAAGTAGCAGTTACCATCTTGTTGCTAGGACAAAACACACCACCAGAAGCAGCTTATGGAAGAAAAGGCTTGTAACAAGCTTTATTTCCTGTAAGTTAATTACTTAAAAATCATTAATCACAAATTCACCAGTCAGTCATGTAGCGCTTGTCACTGTAGCAATTTCAATACAAACTCCATGAAGTTAAGTATGAGACAGAGCCTTAGTGATACAACACGATGGAGCTTAACCAGTGTTATTCTGCAGTATTATTCAAATTATGAAGGAATGAATTCATAGCCTACCCATATTTGCAACCCAAGGACTATAATCTTTATCATCCTTAATAGCAACATGATGCATTTAGCCAGTCTTAAAAATCTAGCTCTCCCATCCAGTATTTAATTTTTTTTTTTAAGTTCTTTGTTTTTATTTATTTATTTGAGTGAGAGAGAATGGGCACACCAGGGCCTCCAGCCACTGCAAATGAACTCCAGATGCATGCGCCACCTTATGCATCTGGCTTATGTGGGTCCTGGGGAATCAAACCTGGGTCCTTTGGCTTTTCAGGCCACACCTGAACCACTAAGTCATCTCTCCAGTCCCATCCAGTATTTTTATTTTATTTTATTTATTTGCAAGGAGGGAGGGAGGGAGGGAGAGAGAGAGAGGAGACAGAATGGGCATGCTAGGGCCTCTAGCCACTGCAAATGAACTCCAGATGCATGTGCCCCCTTGTGCATCTGGCTTATGTGGGTCCTGGAGAGTTGAAGTATGATCCTTTGGCTTCACAGGCAAATACCTTAACCGCTAAGCCATCTCTCCAGACCCCATCCAGTATTTTTTTTCTCAATTTTTATTAATATTTTCCATGATTATAAAAAATATCCCATGGTAGTACCCCCCCACTTTCCCCTTTGAAATTCCATTCTCCATCATATCCCCTCCCCATCTCAATCTTTCTACTTACATATAGACAATACCAACCTAATAAAAGCCCTCCTCCCTTTCTTTCTCTTCCCTTTCTATCTCCTTTTTTAACTTACTGGCCTCTGCTACTGAGTTTTTTCCTTCTCGCCCATCCAGTATTTTTAAGAATATTTTTATTTATGTATTTTCAAGGACAGAGAAAGAGAGAGAATGGGTGCACAGGACCTCTTGCCATTGCAAAGAATCTCCAGACGCATGTGCCAACTTGTGCTTGTGCATCTGGCCCTATATGGGTATTGGGGAATTGAACCTGGTTCCTTTGGTTTTGCAGGCAAGTGCCTTAACTGCTAAACCATCTTTCTAGCCCCTAGTTTAAGAATCTTAATTGGCTTTTGTTTAGAATTATGTAATTGACCAACATTTCATCCCATCAAATATGATGAGTGTTTCAATGAGCTGAGCATGATGTGTGACAGAAAGATAGGGAACATTAAGGAGACACAAAAAAAGAAAAGGCCCTTTACTTACTTGGATCTGGTTTACATCTCTCATTAACAGTTAAAATTTTTGACACAACTAACTAAATTCTTTGCAAATCCTTTGCACAAATTCAAGTTGTCACAACAGGCCACGATGAAATCCAGATCATTAGGGAATACTATGAAAATTTATATTCCAAAAAGCTTGAAAGCCAGCCAGGAGTGGTGGCACATGCCTTTAATTTCAGCTCTCAGGAGGCAGACATAGGAAGATTGCTGTGCATTTGAGGCCACTCTAAGACTACAGAGTGGTCAGCCTGGGCTAGAGCAAGACCCTACCTGAAAAAAAAAAAAAAAAAGAAGAAAGCAAGCAAGCAGGGTTGGGGAGGTGGTGCCACGGTTAAGGCACTTGCCTGCAAAGCCTAACAAGCTGTGTTCAATTCCCCAGTATCCATCTAAAGCCTGATGTGCTAAGTGGCACATGCATCCAGAGTTTGTTTGCAGTGGCTTGAAGGCCCTGACACACCCATTCTTTTTCTGTTTGCCAGGGCCTACTACCTCCCATTCTGCTCTATGGGAGGGAATTCATGCCTGGTACTGAAAACCTAGTCAAAAGCTTATGGCTGAGGAGGTCATAAGCCCTAGAGGGGAAACTACTACTGTTGTGGGGCTAAATGGATATATTTTCCCCACCAAACTGCCCTCTAATCATTTATGTTTATGCCCATTTAAATTTTTTTTTTGAGAGAGAGAGACAGAGAGAGAAAGAGAATGGGTGCACCAGGGTCTTTAGCCTCTGTGAATGAACTCCAGATGTGTGAACCCCTTGTGTGCATGTACAACATTGCGTGCTTGCATCACTGTGCATCTGGATATGTGGGACCTAGAGATTCAAACGTGACTTCTTACGCTTCACAGTGTTAGGAGCACCAGTTAGTGAACTAGTTAGTGTAGATAAAATGAGGCATACACCTAGCAATGAGGACATCACCATGGCAACCAGAGGCCATGGCCACAGCCAGCTGTAACTGATATGCAAACAGCTAACCCTAAGGTGGTTATCAGAACTATGGTTAAGGACTGGAGAAAACCCACAAAAGAGCTGAAGAAGCTGTCACTCAACCCAGAGAGACAGACTCCACATCACTGTCTGTGTTGATACCCGCCACAGGACCCGAGCAGCCCGTGGGAGCCCCTGGCTGGCGTTGGCTGACAGATGTAGAAGGAGAAGGAAACAGCTGACCCAAACACTGCCGTGGACCATGTGTTGCCGCAGGTGAGCTGCCTTGGGGCTAGGCTATAGTTGAGAGGATGGGAGAAGAGAGAACTTGACCTAACTAACTTGTGTGTGAAGTGAATAAAGTGTGGCTATTGAATTAACATATCTGCCTCTTTACTGCTTAATTATATCCTCACAACATAGGGGCAAATGCTTTAACTGCTAAGCCATTTTTCCAGCTCTATGCCCCTATTTTAATGCTCTTCTCACTTTTGGCTAGAGAAGCTTCTCTTTTCAGATGTTGGTGACCACTGGGGAGACTCAAAACTCAACAAAATGCTGAGAAGAAATGACAGTAATGTTGTTCAACACTAAGTGAGACATCTCTATCACACCCTGCAAGGCTCAGGGACCATTGCAGAAGAGGTGGCAGAAAGAATGTAAGAACCAGAGCCGAGCGTGGTGGCGCACACCTTTAATCCCAGCACTTGGGAGGCAAAGATAGGAGGATCGCTGTTGGCCTCTGAAAGGCCCAGGTGTGAGGCCTAGTGGAACTTCCTGAGCCTAGCTAAAGTTTGGTGATCTGCCTCTGGCCAGACGTGACTCAGCAAGACACCTAATGGCTTCTTGCCTGCTACCTCCACATGGGAGTTAGAATTATCATTTCAATAGTCACAGTTTACTATTGGCCCTTACCTATCCCCCCATCCTAGAATCCCCGCCTTCCTCCTCAACATTATATAGGCAACTGCTCATAGCAATAAATCGAGTTCGACAAGACTCCCGACTCAGTGTGGTTTTTCTCCGGTGGCCAGGAGAGGTCTGAGTCGTCGGACGCTCATCTCCTCCTCAACCCCTCGGGAGGAACCAGCAGGCCTGGTCCTTCCCTCGGCACTACCTGCCCCCACCGGCGGAGCCCAGCAGATCGCTATGAGTTTTAGTCTAACCTGGGACTACATAGTGAATTCTAGGACAGCCTGGGCTAGAGTGAGACCCTACCTCATAAACCAAGAGAAAAAAGGTAAGAGCCAAAAGAAGGGGAGAGGAGTGCTTCGCAACCCAGTCTTCAAGATGCAAAGTGGCTGTCACTGCCTATACAAGGCCTGCATAATAGAAGGGAAAAAATAATGACTTTAAAATAGGAGATTAGTTGGAAAAAAGGAGGGATTCAGTGGAAGGAGGACTTTGAGAGTGGATTATGATCATGGCATACTGTCTATATGTACAAAGTTTGTCAATAAAAAGTCTTTTAAGAGCCAGGCATGGTGGCGCAGGCCTTTAATCTCAGCACTTGGGAGGTAGAGGTAGGAGGATCGCCGTGAGTTTGAGGCCACCCCGAGAATGCATAGTGAATTCCAGGTCAGCCTGGACTAGAGTGAAACCCTACCTCAAAAAAAAAAAAAAAAAAAAAAAAAAAAAAAAAAAAAAAAAAAAGGCTTTAAAAAATTACCACAAAGAAAAGCCAAAACTGGAGAGATGGCTCAGTAGTTAAAGGTGCTTGCTTCCATAAAAGAAAGCCTAGGGCTAGATGATTCACTGCTGAATTCGATCCACCTTTTAAAAAATATTTTTTTATTTATTTGAGCCCTCTAGCAAACTTTTTTTTTTTCTTGTGGTAAGGTTTCACTCTAGCCCAGGCTGACCTGGAATTCACTATGTAGTCTCAGAATGGCCTTGAACTCAAGGTGATCTGACTACTTTTGCCTCCTGAGTTCTGGGATTAAAGGTGTGCACCATCACACCTGACCTTCCCCTACCAAATTTTAAGGACAATCAAACACTTCCAAAAATATAAAAGGAAGGAACACTACCAAACTCATTCTATTAAGCCTATATTATCATGATAGCAAAACCAGAAAAAAGACTTCCAGGTAAGATTGCAGCATAGTAGACAAGGCAAAGCAGCCTAGGGAGGGAAATAAGCAGAAAAACAGCAACACTCTTCTACCTAAAAGTGAAGGTGTTTAAGTTATTATCAAATTCAGCACAGAAGTGGGAGAGACTCAGATCTTCTAGAAAGGAGGAAACTGGCTAGGATCCTGTAGAGGCACACCTGGCTGGTGTAGCAGAAACCAGGTAGAGGGATTTTCCACTCACATCAGCCTCCTCTCAAACTCAAGAAACCTAAAGGGGAAAAAAGAAAACAGAAGAAAAGAGAAAGCTGAAGGGGAAGACAGCAGGGACCAGCTGAGCAGTTGCTGAAGGAGAACACAAAAGGTACCAGCTGAACAGCTCTGGACTGACTCCAGGAGCCCTGCACAGCTCCAGCCTCCCATCCCCCAACCACCAGTGCCACGAACCATAGGAGAACTCATCCACCTCTGGCTGCACAGTATCCAGCACAGCCAATCAGCACACCAGATCCAGAAACCCAAGCTGCCTAACAGAGTCCACAGCACAACCAAAAGGGATTGAGGTGGCCACTTAGCACTGGTGAGATTGGATGCCAGCCCAAAAGGTAACAGGGCCTACTTATACAAAACCAGGTACATAGGCCTGCACTGGAAGTGCTAATCTTACCTTCCAGATTATGGCAGGGTATGTGTTACATATTCTTGGATGGCTTTATCATTCTCAAATAAACTGTATTTTGGTGTTGACTATTGTTACCTTTCATGTCTCCTGATTTTTAGAGCCCTTGTCTTTTTCTTCTGTCATTATTCATGGCAGGGTGTGACTCAGCCCTAAGCTGACTCAGAACCCATTTTAGACCAGAAATCTCAACCTCCAAGTTGACAGGATTAAGGGTGTGGGGCAACACATATCTTTAGGGACTTTCACTTTATTCAATTATCTGTTTGTTTAAATCCCCACTACTGCATTAATACTCTACCGGACACATACCACCTACCAAAGCTAAACTCAGAGCAGATTAATGTCCTAAACAAACCTATCACAGCCATTAAGCTTGAAAAGGTAATCAAAAACCTCCCCAAAAAGAAGAGTCCAGGACCAGATGGCTTCTCAGCTGAATACTATCAAACCTTCATGGAATAACTGAAACCAATTTTTCTCAAACTGTGCCATGCAATTGGAGAACAGGGAAAGCTCCCCAACTCCTTCTATGAAGCTAGTATTACTCTAATGCCAAAACCAGGCAGAGATGCCACAAGAAAAGAAAACTACAGGCCTATTTCCCTGATGAACTTAGATACAAAGATTCTGAACAAAATCCTCACAAACTGAATCCAACAATATGTCAAAAGCATTTTCCACCTTGACCAAGTAGGATTCAGCCCAGGAACTCAGGGGTGGTTCAACATTCAGAAGTCTGTCAATATAATACATTCTCTCTCTCTCTCTCTCTCTCTCTCTCTGTCACTCTCAAATAAATAAATTAATAAACAAAATTTTAAAAAAACATTGGAGAGAATTGGCATGGACAGTTTATATCTCAACATAATAAAGGCTATATGCAAAGCTCCTAAATCCCAAGTAATAGTTAATGGGGAGAGACTGAAGGAATTCCTATTGAGATCAGGAACAACACAGGGTGTCCACTCTCACCTCTGCTCTTCAATATAGTACTAGAAGTACTAGCTCAAGCAATAAGACAGGAGAAAGGAATAAAAAGATACAAATTGGAAAGGAAGAAGTTAAGTTAGCTGTATTTGCACATGACATGATTCTGATAAGAGACCCAACAGCCTCCATCAAAAAACCTTGGAACAATATTAACCAAGGATGTGAAAGACCTATACAATGAGAACATAAAAAATACTCAAAAAAGAAATTGAGGAGGACTTGAGAAAATGGAAAGACCTTCCATGCTCCTGGATAGGCAGAATTAACATTGTGAAAATGGCAATCTTACCAAAGGCAATATACAGATTCAGTGCAACACCAATAAAAATCCCAACATTGTTCTTTACAGAGATAGAAAAAATGATCTCAAAATTCATATGGAATGGCAGAAGGCCTCGGATATCCAAGCATATCCTCAGCAAAAGAAACATCTTTGGAGGCATCACCATACCTGATCTAAAATTACATTACAAAGCCATAGAAATAAAAACAGTATGGTATTGGCATAAAAACAGGAGTATAGACCAATGGAACAGAATCGAGAACCCAGACTTTGGTCAAGTAACTACAGCTATTTGATATTTGACAAAGGCCCTAACAATATAGTCTGGAAAAAAAGACAGCATCTTCAACAAATGGTGCTGGACAAACTGGATAACCATATGGAGGAAATTGAAACTTGATCCACACATCTCACCATGCACAAAAATCAAGTCCAAGTGGTTCAAAGACCTCAATATAAGACCAGAAACTCAGCTGCTACTGGAAGAAAAAACAGGAGGAATTTTCCATGATATAGGAATGGGAAAAGACTTCCTGAACAAAACCCCAGTAGCTCAGGATCTTAAACTTAACCATTGGAATCTCATAAAGCTGAAAAGTTTCTTCACAAACATACAATAAGCAGAGCCAATAGATTACCCACAGAATGGGAGAAAATATTTGCCTGCTATCCAACTGACAGAGTCCTAATTTCTAGAATCTACAGATAACTCTAAAACCTAAACAATAAAAAGTCAAACAACCTACTCACAAAATGGGGCAAAGAACTGGACAGGCAGTTCTCAGAGGAAGAAATACAAATGGCAAACACACACTTAAGAAAATGTTCACCATCCCTAATCATCAGGGAAATGCAAATTAAAACAACTATGAGATTCCACCTTACCCCAGTAAGGATAACAAACATTAAAAAATCAGATGAAAATAAATGCTGGTGAGGATGTGGAAAAATAGGAACCCTCATCCATGGTTGGTAGGAATGTAAGATGGTACAGCCACTTTGGAAAGCAATATGAAGACTCCTAAAAAGGTTGACTATAGAGTTACCAACAGACTCTATTATTCCCTTGCTGGGCATTTATTCTGAAAGCTCCATGTCTCAGTTCAGAGAGATTTGCTCAACCATGCTTATAGCTGCTCAAATAATAGCTAAGAGCTGGAACCAACCCAAATATCCATCATTAGACTAATGGATAATAAAGATGTGGTATGTCTACACGATGGAATTCTACATAGCAGTAAGGAAAAATGACACGAAGAAATTTGAAGGAAAATGGTTGAACCTGAAACAGATCATTCTGAGTGAACTCACCCAATCACAGAAAGATGAAGCTGCATAGTCTCACTCATCTACAGCTTCTAACCTGAATCTACCCGAGATGCTGGACCAGACAATAAGGTGGTTTGGGCAGGAGGGGAGGGTGAAGATGGGGGTGGGGACACAAAACTGGACCCAAATGGCAATGGTACCATAAAATTCTGCATCCTAAATGACAGACCAAATGGTTCAACCTTCACCAGGCCCTTAGAAGGAACACCTAAATCACAAGGCCCTGGAGAGGGCATGATGAAGACTGACCTTAATCTCCTTCTGTTTCAGTTTCTCTCTCTATCTCTCTCCCTCTCTCTCTCTCTCTCTCTCTGTCTCCCTCTCTCTCTCCATCTTCTCTCTCTTATCTCTATCTCTTTTATATTACTCATATTTTTCTTCCTTCTCTTCTTGGGTGCTTACCTGTAACTCCCAGTACCAGCATGTGGCTAACTCCACAATGAGCTTTTGATCAGAGAGTCTACAAGGTTTCCCAAAAGAAAACAGATTTCTGTCAGAGTACTTGATGACCCATCGAAGGTTAATGGTAAGACCCTACTGATGAAGACACCATATGCTGATTATATGGAACATGGAGTAACTTGGCTGGAACCTGGAAGAGAGTCAGTCCCCAGATAGCTCATCTAGTGCCAGAAAGTGCTACATGAGCAACTGGGGGAAAATGACCAACATCTGTCCAAACAACTCATGGTCTAAGCTACTCAGCAGCAACAACCTGATGTGATGCTCACACAAGTGCAATAGTGGCACACAGACATAGTGGGAGACCAACTGCTCTTGATTTGGTTAACTGATCTGCTCAGTGGAACAGAACCCATAGCTGGAGCTGGAAACAAGTTGGAACCATATCCAAAAATGAGCCTGCTCTCCACTATCAAGCTTCCACCAATTGTGGGCTACAAGAGGGCCTATATCTATTAAATTCTCTCTTTAAAAAATGGTTATTGCAGCCGGGTGTGGTGGCACACACCTTTAATCCCAGCACTCGGGAGGCAGAGGTGGGAGAATTGCCATGAGTTTGAGGCCAGCCTGAGACTACATAGTGAATTCCAGGTCAGCCTGGGCCAGAGTGAGACCCTACCTCGAAAAACCAAAAAAAAAAAAAAAAAAAAAAAAAAAAAAAAAAAAAGCAACAACAAAAAAGTGGTTATCCCATTTATCTGGCACTAACTTTACTCTCCATTGGAGAATTTGCTTCTCTTTTTCAGATAGACAGAGATCCTAAGGAGAGAACCAGCCCATCATACCTCAAAAAGGCCCCAGCTGAAACTATGAGTAATTGGGGAAATAAGCAAGAGTGCTGCTTTCTTGGTGAACCTGGTACCAGCACAAGGGTAAAGGAGATAGACACAGAGCACTCAATTCCTACCAAACCAGATATCCAGAGACACAGAGGCTCCCAAGACCTCATCACTTAAGCAGAACTAAAATGAACCCAATATGGCTCAGGAAAATTTGCAGAAGAGGGAGTGGAAAGAATGTTAGAGCCATATATTGGGTCATTATGCACAGAGACATTGCCTCTTACCCATAACTGATGGCTAACCCCACAATGCATGACCAATATTCCCCAACGAGGAAGGTCCCTGTGGAGGGCAAGGAAGAGGCTAATGATGGTACCAACATGACTGTATACACTGTGTACATAACTAATAAAAAAGTTCAATGGGTGTGATGGTGCACACCTTTAATGCCAGCCCTTGGGAAGCAGTGGTAGGAGGATCACCATGAGTTCGAGGTCACCCTGAGACTACATAGTGAATTTCAGGTCAGTCTGGGCTAGAGTGAGATCCTACTTAAAAAAAAAAAAAAAAAGAATTCATGGCATAGAGGAAGGAGAAGAATTTCACTCCAAAGGCATAGCAGGTATTTTCAATGAAATCACAGAAGAAAAAAAATCATAGAGGAAAACTTCCCCCAAACAGGGAAAGTGATGCCAGTACAGATGCAGGAAGCCTTTAGAATGCAGAACAGACAAAATCAGGAAAGAAATTCTCACCATCATATTAAACTACAAAACACATAAACCAAAGAAAATATATTGGAAGGAGTTTGAGAGAAAAAAATCAAGTCACATAAAAGGTAAGCCCATCAGGATAATAGCAGATTACTCAACACAAACTTTAAAAGCCAGAAGAGCTTGGAATGATGGATTCCAAGTTGTGAAAGATAACAACTGTCAATCAAGATTACTTTATCCTGCAAAGCTATACATCCAAATAGACAGAGAAATAAAGATATTCCACAACAAAAGCAGACAAAAGGAATATATGAACACTAAACAAGCTCTACAAAAAATACTTGAAAGGATTCTTTATGCAGAAGAGGAAGAAAAGGACACAATAAGGAAACAGGAAAAAAAAACTCAAATAATAGTTAATACAAGAGAGTAAAGGAAAAACTGGAAGAACTACAAAAGAAGAATGGCAAGAAAAAAATACACATCTTTCAATTATAACTTGTAATATCAATGGCCTCAATGCCCCAATCAAAAGATACAAGTTTGCAGACTGGGTTCAAAATCAGGATCCTTTTATTTGTTACCTCCAAGAAACTTACCTTTCCATAAAAGACAGACACTATCTTAGGTGAAAGGTTAGAAAATGGTGTTTCAAGCAAATGGGCCTAGAAAACAAGCAGGGGTCACTATCTTAATATTGGACAGGATAGACTTCAAACCTAACTTAGGAAAGTAAAGAAGGTCACTTTATAATGATTAAAGGAACACTCCAATAGGAGAATATTACAATTCTTAACATATATGTACCTAACATGGTGGCTCACAATTTTATCAAACAAACAATATTAGAATTAGGATCACAGAGAGCACCAAACACAGTTGTACTGTGTGTCTTCAATACACCACTCTCATCAATTGACAGCTCATCCTGGCAAAAAATAAACAGAGAATCATCTGAATTGGATGAGGTCATAGAGCAAATGGACCTAGCAGATATCTACAGAACACTTCATCCAAATGCTGCAGAATACACATTATTTTCAGCAGCACATGGAACAGTCTCTAAAATAGACCATGTATTAGGACGCAAAGCAAACCTTAACAAATACAGGAAAGTTGAAATAATTCCTTGCACTGTATCTGATCACAAGGGGACTGAAATACAAATCAACACCAAGAACAGCTATACAGCATACACAAAATCATGGAAACTAAACAATACACTACTAAATGATGAATAGGTTAATGAAGAAACCAAGTAGGAAATTAAAAAATTCATAGAATCAAATGATAATGAGAATACAACATACCAAAAGGTTTGGGACACAATAAAGGCAGTCCTAAGAGGAAAATTTATAGCTCTAAGTGCCTATATTAAAAAATTAGAAAGCGTGCAAGTAAACAACTTAATGCTTTACCTTAAGGCCTTGGGAAAAGAAGAACAAGGCAAACCAAAAATCAGTAGATGGGAAGAAATAATAGAGATTTGGGAAGAAATTAATGAAATAGAAACCAAAAACCAACACAAAGATCAATGAAACAAAGAGTTGGTTCTTTGAGATGATAAACAAGATTGATAAACCCTTAGCAAATCTGACAAAAAAAAAGAGAGACCAAAATTAATAAAACTAGAGATGAAAAAGGCACCATTACAACAGATACCAAAGAAATTCAGAACATCATAAGAGCATACTTTAAGAACATATACTCCACTAAATTTGAAAATCTGAAAGAAATGGATAATTTCCTTGGTTTATATGACCTACCAAAATTAAATCAAGATGAGATTAACTACTTAAATAGACCTATAACAAGTATGGAGATCCAAGCAGATATATATATATATATATATATATATATATATATATATATATATATATATATCCAAGCAGATATATATATATATAATCTCCCAGCCCAGCATGGTGGCACATGCTTTTAATTCCAGCACTTGGGAGGCAGAGGTAGGAGGATTGTTGTGAGTTTGAGGCTACCTTGAGACTACATAGTGAATTCCAGGTCAGCCTGAACTACAGTGAGACCCTACCTTGAAAAAACAAAAACAAAACAAAACAAAACAAAACTCTCCCAACTAAAAAAGTTCAGGTGCAGATGATTCACTGGTGAATTCTACCAGACTTTTACAGAAGAGTTAACACCAATGCTTCTCAAACTTTTCCATAAAATAGAAAATGAAGGAATTCTAACAAACCTCTTCTACAAAGTCAGCATCATCCTGATACCAAAACCAGACAAAGACAGAAGGAAAATTATAGACCAATCCCCCTCATGAACATAGATGCAAAAATTCTTAACAAGCTATTGGCAAACAGAATACAACAACATATCAGGAAGATCATTCACCCCCACCAAGTAGGCTTTATCACAGAAATGCAGGCATGTATCAACATACACAAATCGATATAAATATATATATAAATATAAAAAACTATATAAATGGACTGAAGAACAAAAATCACGTGATCATTTCAGTAGATGCGCAAAAGGCATTTGACAAAATCCAACATCCCTTCATGATAAAAGTCTTACAGAGATGGGGCTGGAGGGATGGCTTAGCGGTAAGGCATTCGCCTGCAAAGCCAAAGGATTCGGTTTGATTCCCCAGGACCCACATAAGCCAGATGCTCAAAGGGGCACATGTGTCTGGAGTTTGTAGTGGCTGGAGGCCCTGGCATGCCCAATCTCTCTCTCTCTCTCAAATAAATAAAAATAAAGTTTTTTTTTTTTTTAAGTCTTACAGAGAGCTGGGCGTGGTGGTGTACACCTTTAATCCCAGCACTTGGGAGGCAGAGGTAGGAGGATCGCTGTGAGTTCAAGGCCACCCTGAGACTACATAGTGAATTCCAGGTCAGCCTGGGCTAGGGAGAGACCCTACTTCAAAAAACCAAAAAAATAAAAAGTCCTACAGAAACTTGGAATATAAGGAATGTATCTCAACATAATAAAGGCTGTTTATGACAAACTCATAGCCAATATAATACTAAATGGAGAAAAACTTGAAGCATTTCCACTAAAATCAGGACCCAAATGTAAGTCCAGGTAGCTTCAGCCACCTGATCTTTGATGAAAATGCCAAAAATAATCATTGGAGAAAAGATAGCCTCTTCAACAAAGATGCTGGGAAAACTGGATATCTATATGTAGAAGGATGAAAATACATTCTTTATCTCTCTCCATGCACAAAAAGTAAGTTGATGGATCAAAGACCTTAATATCAGACCCAAAAATCTAAAACTGCTAGAGGAAAAAGTAGAGTAATCCCTTCAACATCTTGGCATAGGCAGTGACTTTCTGAATATAACCCCAGATGCTCAGGAAATAAAACAGCTAATTAACCACTGGGACCCCATGAAATTACAAAGCTTTTGTACAGCAAAGGATACTGTGAATAGAGTAGAGGCAACCTATAGAATGGGAGAAAATATTTACCAGCTGTACATTTGATAGAGGATTAATATCCGGGATATACAAATGACTCAAAAAACTAAGTAATAATAAATCAAACAACCCAATAAAAATTAGCTATGGGGGCTAGGGAAGTGGCTTAGTGGTTAAGGGGTTTGCCTGCAAAACCTGGTTTGATTCCCCAGGACCCATGTAAGCCAGATGCACAGGGGGCACATGAATCTGTAGTTCATTTGCAGTGGCTAGAGGTCCTGGCATGTCCATTCTCTCTTTCTCTCTATCTGCCTCTTTCTCTCTCTCAAATAAATAAATAAATAAAATATCTGTTTTAAACCAGCTATGGGTTTAAGGCCACCCTGAGACTACAGAGTGAATTCCAGGTCAGCCTGAGCTACAGTGAAACTCTACCTGAAAAGCAAAAACGAAAGAAGGAAACTGGCCAGAAGCCCACGGAGGTGCTCGTGCCCCATGAGGATCCACGTGCCCACCAGGCCTGGCACCCAGCTGCAGGAGCAAAGACCAATCAAGGGGATTTTCCAACTTCATCAAACCTGAAGGGGAGACAGCAGAGATCAGCAAAGGAGCTGCTGAAAGGGATACAGGTAGGACCAGGTGAGCAGTTCCAGTACAACTCCAGGCTTCCTGCACTATCCCATCTCCCAGCCATCAGAACCATGATCCTCCAGTGAACACATTCAGCTCCTGGTGGCAGGGTATCCAGCACAGCTGAGCAGGGCACCAGCTCCACAGAATAACACAGAGGGATAAAGGTAGGCTGGCATTGGTGAGATTGGAAGCCACCCCAAAAGATAATGAGGCCAAATGACAAAAAACAGGTAATAGGCCTTCACTAGAAGTGCTATTCTCTTTTTTCATGTTAGGGTAGGTTATGGGTTATATATTTGTGGTTGGCTTTACCATTTTCTTTCTTTCTTTCTTTTTTTTTTTTTTTTTTTTTTTTGGTTTTTCAAGGTAGGGTCTAGCTCTAGCCCAGGCTGACCTGGAATTCACTATGTAGTGGCCTTGAACTGATGGCGATCCTCCTATTTCTGCCTCCCAAGTGCTGGGATTAAAGGCATGCGCCACTATGTCTGGCACCATTTTCAATTCAGCTGTTTTTGGGCATTGACTATTGTTGCCTTTGATGCTTTCAGATTCATAAGGCCTTTGTCTTTTTCTTCTGTCATTATTGGAGCAAGATCTGATTCAGACCCAGGCTGACCTGGAACCCATTTCAGAACAGAAATCTCAACCTCCCAGCTGACAGGATTAAGGGTGTAGAGCAACACACACCCTTAGGGATTGTGGCTTGATGAGGTTATCTATTTTTTATTTCCATCCCCACACTTTCATACTCTGTGCTGTTTTTTTTTTTAAGGTAAGATCTCACTCTAGCTCAGGCTGATCTGGAATTCACTCTGTAGTCCCCGGGTGACCTTGAACTCATGGCAGTCCTCCTACCTGTGCCTCCCAAGTGCTGGGACTAAAGGCGTGCACCACCATGCCCAGCTTCTGTGCTGGTATTTATTGAATATGCATATTGCTCAGTTGAATTTTAGAATTTGCCAGTAAATTGCTCCACCCAGCCCTCTAGAATACTTGAATAGCAGGCAAACTCAACACCTAGGATTACTTCTGTGAATGGATTGGAGTATAAGAGCTATACTTGGTACCTTAAAATCCTACTCTGAAGGTACATAAAGTTGGATTTCCAAGTCTAAGAGCACCGCAGATAATTTGAAAACCCAAGCATCAAATCAACTCAGGATGCAAACGTTGCTACATTATAATACAAGAAACACAAAGAATAAAGACAATGCAACCCCACAAAAAATTATAAACCCATCAGAAATGACCCCCAATGAGACTGTTTTAGATGAAATGCCTGAAAAAGATTTCAAAAAAAAAATGATTTTATTTATACTCAAAGAAATCAAAGGAATCAAAGAAGTAAACAAAGGAATTAAAGTAAACAAACTCCAGAAGGAATTCCAAGAGAACACAGGAAACCAGCTTAATAAAATAAGGAGGTCATAAAAAAATAAATAAAATAAAATAAGGAGGTCATTATAAGACCTGAGTAAGGAAATAGAATTACTGAAGAAAAACCAGGCAGAAATTCTGGCACTGAAAAACATAGTCAGTCAAATAAAAAAAAAATGGTGGAAAGTGTCATCAGTAGAATTGAATGAATGAGAGAACAGAATATCTAAGTTAGAACACCAGGTGGCAGATCTAATATAGTCCAACAAAGAGAAAGATACGCTAATAGGAATGAATGAATGGGAATTTCAAGATATTCAGGACACCATAAAAAATAATAATTCAGCGTATAGTAGAAGGAGAAGAATTTCAGGGCTGGAGAGATGCATTACTAAGGTTAAGGCATTTGCCTGCAAAGCCAAAGGACCCTGGTTTGATTCCCCAGGACTCACATAAACCAGATGCACAAGGGGGCACATGTGTCTGTAATTCATTTGCAGTGGCTGGAGGCCCTGATATGCCCGTTCTCTCTCTCCCTCTCTCTGCCTCTTTCTTTCTCTCTCACTCTCAAATAAATAAATAAAAATAAAACTTTGGCAAACAGAATACAGGAATATATCAGAAATATTATTCACCCCAACCAAGTAGTCTTTATCCCAAGTAGGATAAAGGGATGTCTCAACATATGCAAACCAATAAATGCAATATACTAATAAATGGACTGAAGGACAAAAATCACATGATCACCTCAATATATGCAGAAAAGACATTTGACAAAATCCAACATATTTTCATGGTAAAAGTCCTACAGAAACTAGGAATAGAAGGAACATATCTCAACATAATAAAAGCTATTTATGACAAACCTACAGCCAATATAATACTATATGGGGAAAAACTTGAAGCTTTTCCACTAAATTCAGGAATAAGACAAGGGTGTCCACTGTTCCCACTTTTATTAAATATAGTACTGGAAGTCTTAGCTGTAGTAATAAGGCAAGAGACACTCATAAAATGGATACAGATTGGAAAGGAAGAATCAAATTATCATTATTTGCAGATGATATGATTCTATACATAAAGGACCCTAAAGACTCTACCAGCAAACTGTTAGCACTGATAAACATTTTTAGCAATGTAGCTGGACACAAAATAAACACATAGAAACCAGTAGCTTTCCTATATATTAACAAAAAACATGCAAAGGATGAAACAGGGAATCTCTCCCATTCACAATGCCTCAAAAAATAATAATAATAAAGTATCTTGGAATAAATCTAACCAAGGAAGTGAAGGATCTCTACAATGAAAACTTTAAAACACTCAAGCAAGAAATGGCAGAAGACACTAGGAAATGTAAAGACATCCCTTGTTCTTGGATTGGAAAAATCAAAATTGTGAAAATGTCAATCTTATTGAAGTGAATCTACACATTTAATGCAATCCCTAGTAAAATTTCAATGGCATTCTTCATGGAAAGAGAAAAAAACAATCCTAAAATTAATTTGTAAGCACAAAACAACCTCAAATATTGAAAACAATTTTGAGCAACAAAAGTAAGTGAGTGTCGGGGGCTGCAGCTTCTCTTCGACCTCGGGAACTGCAGCTGGTCTTTGACCTCTTGACACAGAGGCAATTAACATAGGGTCTTGCTGAAGCAGGTACCAGGCAGAGAGGCCTTATCGTATGGCCTAGAAGAAGTAGGCACCAGACACAGAGGCATAAATTATCGTATGACCCTAGTGAAGCTGACTTTAGGCACGTAGGCATTGTCGAGAAAGTTTTATTTTCTGTATATAAGCTTGTGTCTGCCTGAATAAAGCTGAGCCTTGATCAGAACTTGTCTTGGCTCCATTCCTTGTGTTCTTGTCTCAGATTCATTTCCACTCCCTCCTTTGAGGTCTGTTTTGACTCATGCTGCAGACCAGCACAGGTGAGGACTGGAGAGCTGGCTTAGCAATTAAGGTGTTTGTGAAGCCAAAGACACAGGTTCGATTCCCCAGTACCCATGTAAGCCAGATGCACAAGGGGGCACATGCATCTGGAGTTCATTTGCAGTGGCTAGAAGTCCTGGTGTGCCCATTCTCTCTTTGTCTGTCTCCTCTCTCTTTCTCTCCCCTTGAAAATAAATAAAAATAAAAAAAATAAGGCTGGTGGTATCACCATACCCGAGTTTAAGCTATATCACAAAGTGATGGTAACAAAAACAGCATGGTACTGGCACAAAGACAGACACGTAGATCAATGGAACAGAATGGAGGACACAGATGTTAATCCAAGTAGCTACAGCCATCTGATTTTTTTTTTTTTTTTTTAGTTTTTCGAGGTAGAGTCTCACTCTGGCTCAGGCTGACCTGGAATTAACTATGTAGTCTCGGGGTGGCCTTGAACTCACAGCGATCCTCCTACCTCTGCTTCCCAAGTGCTGGGATTAAAGGCATGCACCACCACGCCCAGCAGCCATCTGATTTTTGACAAAAAAATTGCCAAAAATATTTACTGGAGAAAAGACAGCCTCTTCAACAAGTGGTGCTGGGAAAACTGGATATCCATATGTATAAGGATGAAAATAGATCTTTGTCTTTCTCCATGCACAAGAATCAAGTCCAAATGGATCAGTGACCTTAATATCAGACTTGAAACTCTGAAGCTGCTAGAAGAAAAGGTAGGGTAAACCCTTCAACATATTAGCATAGGCAATGACTTTCTGAATATAACTGCAATTGCTCAGGAAATAAAACCACTAATCAACCACTGGGATATCATGAAATTACAAAGCTTTAGTACATCAAAGGACACTGTGAATAGCACAAAGAGACAACCTACAAAATGGGAGAAAATCTTTTTCAGCTATACATCTGACAGAGGATTAATATCCAGAATATACAAAGAACTCAAAAAACAAAACAATAAGAAATCAAACAACCTAATTAAAAAATGGGCTATGGAACTAGAGAGTGCTCAAAAGAAGAAATACAGGTGGCATATAAACATCTAAAATGTGTTCTACATCTTTAGCCATCAGGGAAATGTAAATTAAATCTACTTTGAGATTCTATCTTACTCCTGTTAGAATGGCTATCATCAAGAAAACAAATGACAATAAATGTTGGTGAAAGTGCAGCAAAAGGGGAACCCTTCTACACTGTTGGTGGGAATGAAATCTGGTACAGCCATTTTGTAACCAGTGTGGAAGTTCCTGAGACAGCTAAAAATAGATTTACCATATGATCCAGCTATAGACTACTAGGCGTACATCCTAATGAGTCTTCTGACTACCTTAGAGATACTTGCACAATGATGTTTATTGCTGCTCTATTCACCATAGTTAGGAAATGGATCCAGCCTAGATGGCCCTAGCCAGATGAATGGATAATAAAGATGTGGTACATTTACACAATGGTGCTCTATTCAGTGGTAAATCTGGAATGTATTATACTAAGTGAGGTAACCCAAGCCTAGGAAGCCAAACATTGCATGTTGTCTCTCATATGTGGATCCTAGCTACAAATGTGCAGACTTGTGTGTGAGCTGGAACCAAAAATCGGTAGTAGAGGCCACTAAGCTAGAAAAAGGCTATAAGGGAGGGAGAGGAGGGAAGGACTTAGAGGATGGTATTGTATATGAGTAAGTAAAAGAACAGATTATACAGAGTGGAATGGCCTAAGTGAGGCCAGGGGTAGAGATTGAGTAAAAGAAAGATGGTGGGGGGGGGGGGGAGGTTGAGATGGTCAATCAAAAGTCTAGATATTCTGAATAAGGCATACAAAAACCTACTTTTTTGGATAATGGCACATCCAGAAACCATATATTGTTACTAGAACATTTTCAGTGCCAGGCATGGTATACCTTCCAGTGAGTTGTTGGCCAAGGACATCCCTGTTGCCTCCAAAACATTACAGGTTATTGCCAAGACCCTTGGTTTCCCATGAGAAACAGATGGTAACATATTGTGGGAGACTTCACATGCCTGGGTGGCAAGGTCACTGAGAGATCAAGCTGGTGATGAGCTGAAAACCTCCTCCCTGTAGACCAGCCAACTGAAAGCTGGAAAAAGCTGCACAGCACACAGCCCTATAGGAGACAGAAGTCATCAGTGGTGAAAACAATGGACACTGGAAGTGTCAAGTTTAGCCAGCCAGGCCAAATGACTGAGCCAGTGCAATAGTGGCATGTCTGCTCTAGAGGTAACCAGCTGCTCTCTAATTGGGTCAGAGGCCCATTCTATTGGAGGGAATACATGCCTGGTACTGAAAACCTAATCAAAAGCCTATGGCAGGGGAGGCCATGAGCCTTAGGGGTATAAAGCCTGCTCTTGTCTGGTTAAATGGATATATTATGCTCACCAAACTGCCCAGTAAGCACTACACTTAATGTTCATATTCATATATTAATGCTACTCTCACTTTTGGTTAGAGAAGCTTCTCTTTTCAGATGGTGGTGACCATTAGGATGACCCAAAAGTTAACATAGTGCTGAGAAGTGACAGAGGAGTGTTCAGCACTGAAACATCTCTATCACACCCTCCAAGGCTCAGGGTCCATTGTGGAAGAGGTGGCGGAAAGAATGTAAGAGCCACCAGGCAAGGTGGCGCACATGGGAGGCCGAGGTAGGATCACCATGAGTTTGAGGCCATCCTGAGACTACATAGTGAATTCCAGGTCAGCCTGGACTACAGTAAAACCCTACCTCAGAAAACTAAAACAAAACAAAAAAAGAATGTAGGAGCCAAAGGAAGGGTACAACTTCTTACAATGCAGCTGTCCAGACATAAATTGACCTTGATATCTTTGACCTTGCAGTACCTACAGTACCTTCACAAGGCCCTCATAATAGGAGAAAAAGATGATGACATCAGAATAAAAGAGAGACTAATGGAGAGAGGGAGAGAATATGATGGAAAGTGTAGTTGTGAAGGGGAAAGTGGAGGGGAAGGGAATTACCATGGTTTATTCTTTATAATTATGGAAGTTGTCAATAAAAAAAATTTTTAAAAACCAGATAAAGATACAACCAAAAATAAAACTAGGGGCTGGAGAGATGGCTCAGTGGTCAAGATGCTTGTATGAAAACCTAAGCACCCAGATTCAATTCTCCAGTTTCCACATACAGCCAGATGCAAAAAGTGGCACATGTATCCGGAGTTTGTTTGCGGTGACTATAGGCCCTGGTGTGTCCATTCTCTCTTTCTGTATCTCTTCTCTCTATGTCTCTCTGCATTCAAATAATAAATAAATAAATAAATAAATAAATAAATAAATAAATAAATAAATGTATCTATTTATTTATTTGAGAGAGAGATAGAGAGATTGAGAATGGGCATGCCAGGGCCTCTAGCCTTGCCAACAAGCTCCAGATGCATGTGCCACCCTGTATATCTGGCTTACATGGGTAGTAGGAAATTGAATTTGGATCCTTAGGCCTTGTAGGCAAGTGCCTTATCATTAAGCCATCTCTCCGGCCCCCCTTTTTAATTTTTTTAAAATTTTATTTATTTATTTGAGAGAGAGGGAGAAAGGGGGGAGAGAGAGACAGAGAGAAAATGGGCACATCAGGGCCTCTAGCTACTGCAGATGAACTCTAGATGCATGCAACCCCTTGTGCATCTGGCTTACATGGGCCTTGGGGAATCAAATCTGGGTCCTTAGCCTTCATAGGCAAATGCCTTAACATCTCTCCATCCCTTAGAAAATATTTTTTAAAATACATTTGGATTGGAGAGATTGCTTAGTGGTTAAGGTATTTCCCTGCTGAGCCTAAGGACCCAGGTTTGATTCCCCAGAACCCACATAGGCCAGATGCACATGGTGGCACATATGTCTGGAGTCTGTAGTGGCTAGAGGCTGTGGTGTACCCATCCCCTCTCTCTCTTTCTCTCATTAATAATAAGATACATTAAAAAAAAACATTAAAAAATTACAGATCATTTTCCCTGATGAACATAGATACGATTTTTTCAGTAAAATACTTACAAACTGAATTCAAGAACACATTAAGAAGATTAGACATCATGATCAAGTTGATTTCATTCCAGGGATGCAAAGTTGGTTTGACATATGCATATCAATAAATGTAATATACCATATAAATAAAGTTTAGGATAGAAATAAAATGATCATCTTGATATATGCCGAAAAGACGTTTGGTAAAGTCCAACATGCCTTTATGATGAAAGTCCTAGAGAAATTAGGAATAAACAGGACATACCTCAAAATGAGAGGCAATACATCACAAACCTATAGCCAACATTATACTAAATGGGGAAAAATGGAAGACACTTTCTTTAAAATTTGGAATGGGACAGTGTTATCTTCACTTTTTTTCCCCCAATATTTTATTTATTTATTTGAGAGAGAGAAAGAGGCAGATAGAGAGAGAATGGGCATTCCAGGGCCTATAGCCACTGCAAATAAACTCTGGATGCATGTGCCACCTTGTGCATCTGGCTTATGTGGGCACTGGACAGTTGAAACATTTCAACCACTAAGCCATCCCTCCAGCCCACTGTCTTCACTTTTATTCAATATAGTCCTTGAAGTCTTGGCTAGAGCAATAAGACAAGAGAAAGATATAAATAAGGATTAAAATAGGAAAGGAAACTGGGCATGGTGATGCATGCCTTTAATCCCGGCACTAGGGAGGCAGAGCTAGAAGGATTGCTGTGAGTTTGAGGCCACCCTGAGACTACGTGGTGAATTCCAGGTCAGCCTGGACTAGAGCAAGACCCTACCTCAACCCCCCCACCCCCAAATAGGAAATAAATAAATAAAATTATCTCTATTTACTGATGACATGATTCAATACTTAAGGGATCCTACAGACTCTATCAGAAACCTCTTACATAACACTTTCAGCAAAGTTATAGTGTACAAAATTCACAAAGACAAGCAATAGCTTTCATGTATTCCAACAATGAATTTTCTGAGAAGGAATGGAATAATATCCCATTCACAATAGCTCTCACTAAAATAAGCTACACAGGCATAAACCTCAACCAGGACGTAAAACACTACTACAAAGACAATTTTAAGACACTGTAAAAAGAAGTACAGAGGGCTGAAGAGATTTCTCAGTGGTTAAGGCACTTGCCTACAAACCCTTACAACCACAGTTCGATTCCCTCATACCTACTTAAAGCTAGATGGAAACAGTGATACATGCATCTGGAGTTTATTTGCAGTAGCTGAAGGCCCTGGTGTTCCCACTCATTTTCTCTCTCTCCTGCAAATAAATAAAAGTATTTTTTAAAAAGAAAAGAGCTGGGAATGGTGGCAAACACCTTTAATCCCAGCACTCTGCAGGGTGAGGTAGGAGAATTGCCCTGAGCATGAGGCCACCCTGAGACTACATAGGGAATTCCAGGTCAGCCTGGGCTGGAGCAAGACCCTACCTTAAAAAACTAAAAAACAAACAAAAGAGGAAATAAAGGTACCAGACAATACAAAGACCTTCCATGCTCCTGGAATAGAACAATTAATATTGTGAAAATAGGGTTGAGGATATGGTTCACAACTTAAGAACACTTACAGCACAAGAGCAAGCATTTGAAAAGGCCAGAGATCACGTGAATTGTATTCCCCAGGCCCACTATCAATAGCTGGGTTTGCGGGGTAGGGAGGGTATTACCATCTGATATTTTTTATAACCATGGAAGTTGTTAATAAAAATTTGAAATAAAAAAATTTATTAACAACTTCCATGATTATAAAAAATATCCCATGGTAATACCCTCCTTCCCCCCAATTTCCCCTTTGAAACTACATTCTCCATCATATCCCCTCCCCATCTCAATCAGCCTCTCTTTTATTTCGATGTCATCATCTTTTCCTCCTCTTATGATGGTCTTGTGTAGGTAGTGTCAGGCACTGTGAGGTCATGGATATCCAGGCCATCTTGTGTCTGGCGGGAACACATTGTAAGAAGTCCTACCCTTCCTTTAGCTCTTACATTCTTTCTGCCAGCTCTTCCGCATTAGACCCTGAGCCTTGGAAGGTGTGATAGAGATATTACAGTACTGAGCACTCTGGTCACTTCTTTTCAGCATCATGATGTCTTCTGAGTTGTCCCAAGGTCACTGCCATCTGCCAAGAGATGATTCTCTACCAAAATTGAGAGTAGCATTAATATAAGGGTATGAACATTAAGAGAAGTGCTTACTGGGCAGTTTGATAAGCATACATTTAGCCAGACAGCAGCAGATGTTACACCCCTAGGGCTCATGACTACCCCTGTTTTAAGTTTTCAGTATCAGGGATGTATTCCCTCCCATGGAGCAGGCCTCCAGTCCAATTAGAGGGCAGTTGCTTTCCACCATGATAGACGTGCCACTATTGCACCCGTTGGCTCATTTGGCCTGGCTGGCCAAATATAAGGCTTGCAGTGTCCACTGTTGAGTATCTTCACTGGTGATTTCTCTCTCTCCCATTGAACTGAAAGCAGAATAGCTTCTTCCAGCTTTCTGTCAGCTGGTCTACATGCAGGAGGTTATCAGCTCAGTTCCAGCAGGATTTCTCAGTGGCTTTGCAGCCCAAGTATGTGGAGTCTTCATCAATAGGGTCTTACCATCTATTCCAGGTGGGAAATCAAGGGCCTCGGCAATGGCCTATAATGTTTTGGGGCATTAGGGACCTCCCTGGCCAACAACTCACTGGAAGGTATCCCATCCCTGGCACTGAAAAATTTGTAGCAACAATCTACGGCTCCTGAGTGTTCCATTGTACAAAAACGTAGGATTCCATATGATTTATTTATATCCTGTTAGATTTTAATTATCCCCCCTCCACCTTTCCTTTACTCAATCTCTTCCCCTGAACTCACTTTGGGCCTTTTCACCCCCATTAATCTATTCTTATACTTACATATATACAATACCATCCTAAAAAGTACCCCCCTTCCTTTCTCTTCCCTTTATATTTCTTTTCTAGTTTGCTGGCCTTTGCTACTAAGTTTTCTTCTCACTCACATAGAAGTCCAATCATCTGTAGCTAGGATCCACATATGAGAGAGAACATGTGACACTTGGCTTTCTGGGCCTGGGTTACCTCACTTAGTATAATCCTTTCCAGATCCATCCATTTTCCTGTAAATTTCATAACTTCATTTTTCCTTACTGCTGAGTAGAACTCCATTGTATAGGTGCCATATCTTCATTATCCATTCATCAATTGAGGGACATCTTGGCTGGTTCCATTTCCCAGCTACTGTGAATTGAGCGGCAATAAACATGGTTGAGCAAGTATCTCTAAGGTAATGAGATGAGTCCTTAGGATATATGCCTAGGAGTGCTATAGCTGGGTCATATGGTAGATCTATTTTTAGTTGTCTTAGGAACCTCCACACTGATTTCCATAATGGCTGGACCAGAATGCATTCCCACCAACAGTGTAGAAGGGTTCCTCTTTTTCCACATCCTTGCCAGCATTTATGCTCATTTGTTTTCATGATGGTAGCCAATCTGACAGGAGTGAGATAGAATCTCAACGTAGTTTTAATCTACATTTCCCTGATGACTAGGGATGTAGAACATTTTTTTAGATGCTTACATGCCATCCGTATTTCTTCTTTTGAGAACTCTCTATCAAGTTCCATAGCCCATTTCTTAATTGGCTTGTTTGATTTATTATTATTTATTTTTTGAGTTCTTTGTATATCCTAGATATTAATCTTCTATCAGAAATATAGCTGGCAAAGAATTTTCCCATTCTGTAGGTTGTCTCTTTGCTTTACTCACAGTGTCTATTGCTGTACAAAATCTTTGTAATTTCATGAGGTCCCTGCAATTAATCTGTGGTTTTATTGCCTGAGCAATTGGTGTTATATATTCAGAAAGTCTTTGCCAAGACCAATATGTTGAAGGGCTTCCCCTACTTTTTGCTCTAGCAGTTTCAGAGTTTCAGGTCTGATGTTAATGTCTTTAATCCATTTGGACTTAATTCTTGTGCATGGAGAGAGAGAAGAATCTATTTTAATCCTTCTACAGATACATATCCAGTTTTCCCAGCACCATTTGCTGAAGAGGCTGTCTTTTCCTCAGTGAGTATTTTTGGCATTTTTATCGAATATCAGGTGGCTTTAGCTACCTGGACTTACATCTGGGTCCTCTATTCTGTTCCACTGATCTACATGTCTGCTTTTGTGCCAGTACCATGCTGTTTTTGTTACTATGGCTCTGTAGTATAGGTTAAAATCAGGTATGGTAATACCACCAGCATTATTTTTGTTGCTCAGTATTGGTTTAGATATTTGAGGTTTTTTTGTGATTCCAAATGAATTTTTGGATTGTTTTTTCTATTTCCTTGAAGAATGCCGTTGGAATTTTGATGGGGATTGCATTAAATGTGTAGATTGCTTTTGGTAAGATTGCCATTTTCACAATTTTGATTCTTCTGATCCAGGAACAAGGGATGTTTTTCCATTTTATAGTGTCTTCTGCAATTTCTTGCTTGAGTGTTTTAAAGTTTTCATTGTAGAGATCTTTACTTCCTTTGTTAGGTTTATTCCAAGGTACTTTATTTTCTTTGATGCAATTGTGAATGGGAGTGATTCTCTGATTTCATCCTCTGTGTGTTTGTTGTTAGCATATAGGAAGGCTACTGATTTCTGTGTATTTATTTTGTATCCTGCTACATGGCTATAACAGTTTGCTGGTAGAGTCTTTAGGGTCCTTTATGTATAGAATCATGTCATCTGCAAATAATGATAACTTGATCTCTTCTTTTCCAATTTGTGTCACTTTTATGTGTGCCTCTTGCCTTATTGCTATGGCTAAGACTTCCGTAGCACATTAAAGAAAAATGGGGACAGTGGACACCCTTGTCTTGTTCCTGATTTTAGTGGAAAAGCTTCCAGTTTTTCCCCATTTAGTAATATGTTGGCTGTTGGCTTGTCATAAATAGCCTTTATTATATTGGGATATGTTCCATCTATTCCCAGTCTCTGTAGGACTTTTATCATGAAGGGATGTTGGATTTTGTCAAATGTGTTTTCTGCATCTACTGAGATGATCATGTGATTTTTGACCTTCAGTCCATTTATATAATGTATTACATGTATCAATTTATGTTTGTTGAACCATCCCTGCATCTCTGGGATAAAGCCTACTTGGTCAGGGTGAATCATCTTTCTCATATATTCTTGTATTCTGTTTGCCAATATTTTGTTGAGAATTTTTGCATCTATTTTAATGAGAGAGATTGGTTGTAATTTTCTTTTTTTTGTTCTATCTTTGCCTGGTTTTGGTATCAGGGTGATGCTGGCTTCATAGAAGGAGTTTGGTAGGATTTCTTCTTTTTCTATTTTATAGAAAAGCTTAAGAAGCAATGGTGTTACTTCTTCCCTGAAGGTCTGGTAAAATTCAGCAGTGAATCCATCTGTGCCTGGACTTTTTTTTAGTTGGGAGATTTTTCATAACTGTTTGTGTTGGGCCTTGAGAGGCCCGGATGTGAGGCCTAGTGGAACTTCCTGAGCCTAGCTAAAGTTTGGCGACCTGTCTCTGGCCAGCTATGACTCAGCAGGACACCTAATGGCCTCAGGCCTGCTACTTCCACGTAGGAAGTTGGAGTTCTCTCTCGCACGCTTAGAACCAATCATCTCAAAAGTCACGGTATGCTATTGGCCCTTACATCTCACCCCATCCTAAAGTCCCCACCCTCATTCTCAAAGCTATATAAGCACCTGCCTATTACAATAAAGTGAGTTCATGCTTCGAGAAGACTCCCGGCTCAGTGGTTTGTTCCTGGCCGTGGACACCCACCCTCCTCCTCAACCCCTTGGGAGGAACCAGTGGGCCTGGTCTTTCCTCAGCACTACAGCCCAGCAGTTGGCGCCCAACATGGGGCGACAGGAACCCGGCAGACTGGCGCCCTGTGTGAGGAATTCTCATTGAGGAGGTCAATCAGTGTGTGGGTGAACATACCCTCATAAGTTATGAGGCAGTCTTCATATTTAATGTGCTAAACTTTGCTTCTATAACCTGTCTCTCTGTCTGCTTGGGCCTGTGAAGGCAGGCCAGCTTCTTCTGCCATTTATGGGTCTCCCTCTGGATCTGTAAGCTTCAATAAATATCCCTTCCTCCATAACTGTGCCTTGTCTGGAAGTTTATCTCAGCAAACCTGAAGTTGTCTGATACAGAATTTGGTACTGAGGAGTGGACGGAGATGAACCTGACCATGTGGATGTTGATCTTTTGGAACCTTTGTTTTGGAGGAATAGGCATGGACTTGGTGCTTGCAACTGAAGGTGTCTTCTGGAGTGGTAAGCAAAGTTTTATGGACTATTCTGATGAGAGTCTGAGAATGCTAAGTGCAGATAACATTGAACTTCAAGGCCTGGCTTATGAGCTTTCTAGGAGGAAGGAAAGAACTGCAGAGGACCTTGTTGGAACTGGGCTACTGGCATAAGGGCTAGCTGTGTCCTGCTGCCCAGGCCCAGAGAGTTTGGTCAAGGTTAAATTTGTAATGGACTGATGTGCTTGGCTAGAGATATTGGACTGAGAGATTTTAAGCTGGAAAACCTCAAGCAAATTAAAATCACAGGCACTGAGACTGGTTTTAGGTTACTGAATCTGCTATTATCAAACACATTAGCAATCTTAAAGGAAGATGGTCCAATTGCTTTACCATGGAAAGGATGCCTGAGGGAAGGCTATCATAGAAATATAAACACTTTTGGAAAGAGTTGACTGGAGAAGTGTGCTGTCCAGCGGCCCAGAGTCGAACAAGACCTGAGGGAAGGAGTGGGAATGAAGGTAGGACAAGAACACACAAGGAATGGAGCCAAGACAGGTTCTGATCAAGGCTCAAGTTTATTCAGGCAGCTGCAGACCTTTTAAGCAAAAGGTCTCCCTCTTGCAGAACAATGCAAGCAATTATGCGACGGTCACAAGATTTTCTTATCACAGCTAAAGATGTACAGAAGTTTCTAACCAAGGACTTTCCCACAGCCTGGGGCACAGAGAATATGCTGTGTCAGGAACTTTGGCTGCATCAGTGCCTTCATGTATCACAGCTCCCAGCTCCCCACATCTCCCCCTTTCTACTTAACACAAAAAATGGCTGTGACTGTCGGGAAAAATGGTGGGCATTGACCAACTGGGGGAGTAGGGACCCAGCTCCTCCTGTGGGATGTCTTATTCCCACTATCTTTGGCCCTTGGTACCTTTTGAGGAGGGGAGGCAGGGCCTATGTAACAGTTATGGTACCAACCTCCACGCAAGCCAGGTATACCTCTCAGGGAATCCAGAAGCGGTCAGATAGGGACCTTCCCCTGTGGTGCTTTGCCTCGCACCCACGTTGATGCCCATATCATTGTCACTGACATGCATAGGTCTGGATCCTATGCAGTTCCCGTAGGTCTAGACCATCAGCCGAGTTTTTATGACAAAGTTTGAGGGAGCCAAGCACAAGTGCGGTGGTGAATGCCGCGAGCTTCATCACGGATGTTCCCAATTTGTTGAAGTAGGAACCGGAGGAGGGAAGGCAACAGGCACATAAGAATTATGAAGCATGCCCCAAGTGTAATGAAATGTCCAAACCAGGCATGAAAAGATCCCCAATAAGGTATTGCTGACTTAAGGGCCGTGAGCAAATCATTAGCTGCCTGAACAGCATCAAAATTAAGATGAGCATCCTGTACTGTCAAAACTTCTGAATGTAGTTTGATTAAATCTAGAGAAATATTATCATGATGCCATATTCCTTCTAAATGCATTCTTACATTTTCCCAACTGGAATTAAATGTTTTTGGTGTAACACAAATCCATAATAATCAGCATGACACTGTAGCCTAGTTCTGACTTTGAATGCTTGTATTTCTTCTCCCAAAAACCCAACGGTATCAAACAAGGCATCCAACTTTTCCTCTATCTTTCTATCTATACTTTCTTGTGTGCCTAATGCAATTGAAACATTTTTTGCTAAATTATTAACGAAATGCGCAGTATGAACTTTTTGTGTAAGTGCAACAGCAGCTGTAGTAATAGAAGCTAATAAAGTAATGAAGGCCACAATACCGGCAATGATCAATCCTACAACTCTTTTCTGTGTAGTCAAACTATTTTTAACTTCCTCTATAACTTGTAGTCCCTTCTCTGAATACCAAGGCTTAGTAAGATTAACAGGAATCATGGCAAAAACAGGTTGTTTAACTATTATCATTGAGCTACTAGAAGTGATACAATTAGACAATGAACAATTAGTACATGTAACATTAAATATACCCTCTGCAGCATCAATCCAAGCAAGTTTAGCATTCCCAGACATTATGGCGTAGGGTGGTGTTACACAAGCCATAACAGTTCCCTTCAGAAGGGTGTTATTGTATCTCCCAGTGGCTGTGGATGTAATTTCTGTCCTTCCCATTGCAGCAGCAATTTTCCACACATAAGTTTGCTGATGTCCATTGTCTGACCATCACAATCCTTAGGACAGTCCAGCAGACTTCAGTGTAAGCAAGATGTAGATGACACCATATTATTAGGATCAGCAGTGTCCTCTTGTTTGATCTCATGGCCTGCATACTGGACCAAATGTTCTGGCAACCATCTGGCTCTATTTTCTTTCTGTGAAAAAATACAAACAGATCCTCGTCCCCATATAGGGTCGGGTCCACTCCATTTGTTAGTCAATGGATCTTTCCACATTACTTTAGCATAATTAGTCTTGGTTTGTGCATGCCAAAAATGGTCGGCAGCAGAAAACCCTTTTGCATCCAAAAGTAAAAAATTTAAAATAAATAAAGTATAATTTAGCCATTTTGCTACTGACCCCTGTGTCATTTCCCCCTTTTCAGTTTTTTGTAACCAGATTTTTAACATGTCATTAGCTCTTTCTATAATACCCTGTCCTTGAGGGTTATAAGGTATTCCTGTTATGCATTCAATGTTAAAGGAAGAACAGAAGCGTTTGAAAGTTGAACTAGTGTACCGGGGACACTGTCTTTAATTGTTTAGGTACTCCTAGAATATTAAAAGAATGAAGACAATGAGCAATAACATGTTTAGTAGCTTCTCCCATTTGAGCAGAAGCACAAATGAAACCAGAATAAGTGTCAATAGAAACATGTACAAATTTCATTTTTCCAAACTCAGGAACATGAGTTATATCCATTTGCCATAAATGGCCAGGAGTCAAACCTCGAGGATTGACACCATGGTGTGGCACAGGTAAAAATACGAGACATTGTTGACAATTTTTAACAATCTGTCGTGGTTGTTCACATGTAATTTTATATTTAAGACGTAGAGTATTAGCATTAAGATGATGAAGCTTATGAGAATTAATAGTTTCTTCCACAGAAAAAATTCTAGTAGCCTCATCTGTAATAGCATTTCCCTGAGCTAAGGGTCTGGGGAGGCCAGAATGAGCACGAAGGTGTCCTACATAGAAAGGTGCTGAGCACTGGAGAATCAAAAGTTGAACCTGTGCAAACAAATTGTAAACAGTAGAAGAAGGACTTATTCTATTACAGGTTTCTAAATAAGGAACTGAGCGGACAATATATTGGCTATCAGTGTAAATATTAACAGATATAGTAGCAGTATGTTGTAATAAAGTTTTAAAGGCTGCCAGTTCTACAAACTGTGCAGATTTATAAGGAGTATTAAAAGTATATGTTTGTCCATTTAAAGAATAAGCAGCTAGGCCAGAAGAAGATCCATCTGTAAAGGCCAACATAGCATCCTTGATAGGAGAAAATTGTGTATTGCAAGGAAAAATGACTTGATGTTGCATGAAGAACTGAATCAATTTATGTTTAGGGTAATGATTGTCAGTGCTTCCTGCAAAACCTGCCATGGATAATGCCCAAGTATCTGACAAAGCAAAAAGCCAAGAAACTTGCTTTGCAGTGTAGGGTTGACAGATAACCTGAGGCTCTATTCCAAAATATTTAATGGCCTCAGTGTGTCCCTCCATAACCACCTTGGCAATTTCCTCATAATATGGGGTAACAGTTTTGGGTGGAGAGGATGCCAGGTGTACCCACAAAATAGGAGCCTCTTGCCACAACAATTCTGTAGGTGTGTATATGGGGTAGGAAATATGATAAGGTATAAGTCCTTATCATAATCAATGTAAGTCACAAATTGATTTTCAATAGCCTTTTGAACAATATTTAGGGCTTTTGAAGCCTCAGGTGTGAGAGCACAAGGGGAGGATGGATTAGAGTCGCCTTGTAAAATATTAAATAAAGGCTTCAATTCATGAGTAGTTAATTTTAGATAAGGCCGAATCCAGTTAATATCTCCTAACAAGTTTTGGAAATCATTTAGAGTATTGAGGCTATGGGTCCTAAGGACAACCTTTTGGGGTTTAATTTGTTTTGGGTATAAGTGGAATCCAAGGTAAGGAAAAGGGGAATCTTCTTGTATCTTTACAAGTGCAATTTTTAATCCCCACATAGTGAGCTGTTGTTCCATGTAAGAAAAACAAGTCAAAACATCTGTCTTTTCCTTTCCAGCTAATAAAATATCATCCATATAATGAATAATATATATTTGAGGAAATTTGCTTCTTGTAGAAGCTAAAGCCTTAGCCACAAATTTCTGACATAAAGTTGGACTATTAGCCATACCCTGAGGGAGAACTTTTTATTGATATCTTTTCATAGGTTCCTTAGAATTACTAGAAGGAACACTAAAAGCAAAACGGCAACAATCTCATGAATGCAAAGGTATAGTAAAAAAGCAATCTTTTAAGTCAATAATCATTTTAGAAAAGTCAGCTGGAATAGCTACAGGACTAGGCAGACCAGGTTGCAATGCTCCCATTAAATGCATAGTAACATTCACAGCTCTCAGATCTTGTAGTAATTGCCATTTTTCTGATTTTTTTTTTGACAAAAATTGGAGTATTCCAGGGTGAAGATGATTCCTCTATATGTCCTGCCTCTAATTGCTCTTGAACTAACATTTGAGTAGCTATCAGTTTTTTCCATGTCAAAGGCCACTTTGAAAAGGAATTCCTTGTAACGCTGCAGCCATGGCTATCTTCTGTGTATAGCTAGGGCCAATATCAGCACATAACCTAATATATCCTTGTAGATCAACTTTCTTTCTATAAGGCCGTATATCTGCTTTGCAAGCACTATTTGTATTTTCATAAGCAAGCTGTTTTACAAAGTCCATACCAGCGCCAGCATCTCCAAATACTCTCCCTGCTGTTTTTATCAATCTATCAACAAAATCAGCATAATTTTCATCAGGACCCTGTATAATCTTAGTTAAATTCTCCCCCACAGCTTCTCCTTTTGAAGGAAGAGTAAACCACGCTTTACAAGCTGCTGTGGCTATTTGTTGATAAACAGCATGGGGATATGCAATTTGATTGTCATTCCCAGCATAGTTTCCTTCCCCAGTGAGCATATCAGTATTCCAGGCAGCATTTCCTGCCTGTTGATCCAACATTGTAGTCTTTTTGTATAAGTCATAGGATTCTACTTTCCAAATTAAATATTTTCCTCCTGATAAACAAGCTTTGCCTATAGATTTTCAAGTAACAGGACATTAAGATGCCAAAATTGAGACAGTTACTTTACATACAATAGAGTAGAATCTGGTCTTTTTTGAGCCAAAATAGCTAGTTAAATATTAATATAACCCTTGATAAATCTTTATGAAAGAAAAAAACATTATTTGATAACCAATGATTTTGGCTTAAACTTGATAGCTATTGATTTCATGTACCACAGAAATTTTTATTAACATAAAACAATTTTATGTTTTACCCATGACTTAAATTTGATAAAGCTTAAGCAAGTTATCCCAACATATTTAGTTTAAAAACCTCTAACTTTAGGCATGGTGTTTAGGTTTAGCTTGAATATTTCTTTCTTTCTTTCTTTTTTTTTAACATCTGCACACCTTTATTTACTTACTTTAACATTCTGATCTAAGTACCACTCAAAAAGCATTTTTAATGAGCATTCTATGTCCCAACATTGAAAAATTCTTTTCCAGTTCCTTTAATCAATTCATCTCACCACATTATTAAACATCTTTCTTATAAGGCTATTTAAAAAATTACAGCAAATTGATTCTAGAAGAGAAAGGGGTGTCACCTGTCTTCATCTCTTTAGTCACAAACAGTCACAAACATGACATGACTAGCAAGCACAATAAGCACACATAAACACATATACACACACACAAAAGTTAGTTCAGACATTTAATTCTTTCCCTACTTTCTCCCAAGCATCTGAATCAACATTTCCCTGCTCTATAAACCAAGGGCTCCTTTTATTAACAAAATCAAAAGATTTTCTTAAAGAACTTGATGTAATCCCAATTCCTTGTGCTTTTAAGATATCTCTAGCCACAGCTATGAGTTCCTTTTTACTCTTTGCTTGTCCCATATCACCAACTAACCTGTGTCCTGAAGACCGAAGTGGGCGACTCCGAACTTCTTAGTTTCACTTTTTTCTCCGCGCGCTATTCTTCTTGTTGGCGTTCCTCACTGAATCCTTCGTACTCAGGTCCCTGTTCGGGCTCCACGCTGTGCCGTCCAGCGGCTCAGAGTCGAACAAGACCTGAGGGAAGGAGTGGGAATGAAGGTAGGACAAGAACACACAAGGAATGGAGCCAAGACAGGTTCTGATCAAGGCTCAAGTTTATTCAGGCAGCTGCAGACCTTTTAAGCAAAAGGTCTCCCTCTTGCAGAACAATGCAAGCAATTATGCGACGGTCACAAGATTTTCTTATCACAGCTAAAGATGTACAGAAGTTTCTAACCAAGGACTTTCCCACAGCCTGGGGCACAGAGAATATGCTGTGTCAGGAACTTTGGCTGCGTCAGTGCCTTCATGTATCACAGCTCCCAGCTCCCCACAGAGAAGGATCCTGCTTTTCAAGGTTATGATTTATTTTGTCTGTGCCTGAGATGGAAGTGTTCCCTGGTTACTCTGCCCAGCTGGAGGGGCAGAATTGGAAAATCTGGAGACTGTCAGTCTTTGGTTGTATTGGACTTGAACTGCAGAAGTTTGATGTTTGTTTGGTGGTGGTTGAGTTTGCATTGTTTTAGTCTCTCCTTGCTATGCCTTATACTAGTTGAAAATGTTTACTCTGTGGCTTTATATGTTAGAAGTGTTTAACTTGTTTGATTTTACAGGTCTTCATATCTTAAATTGGTCAAGACTGTGGGGGCCTTTGAAATTGAACTGAGTACAATTTATAATGTGTGATGGTTATAAATCTATTGGGAGTCAGGGGTGGAATGTGGTAGTTTGAATAGATGGCCCCCAATATATCCAGTTATTTATTGTTTGTAGTTTGCATTCTACAGCCACCTGGCTGGAGGCAACGTCACTGGGTGGATCTTTAGGTGTGGTGGTGGGTTTCAGATTTCAATCTAAAGATATGCAAAATGTGCCTAGCAGGAGTTCCTGAAGAGTGCTGTGGCTTTTGGCTTTAGGCTTGTACTTTTAATGTCTAATTATCCTTCATACTCATAGCTTTAAAGTGGCTCCTGAGAAAGTTCAAACTGTGCCTCCCTTTAAGATCTTGGGCTCGATCCTTACCCTAGATACAGTTTCACCTGTTAAACCACAACTTTATATTCAGGATTCTTACACCTTGCCTCAACTCCAGAAACCCTTGGGAGAAATTAACTGGATGAGGCCCTGGATACCTATAACCACTGAGGAATTATCCCCCTTGTTCGACCTCCTAAGGGGCCTTGATCTTTCATCTCAAGTAACCCTAACGTCTGGGCAGAGACAAATCCTCCATAGAGTCCAGAAGGCCATAGATAACTCCAGTCTCAAATGATTTGACCCTGATCTCCCTCTTTCCCTCTACCTTTTCCCTGGGGAGACCCTGATAACTGCCCTGCTGGCTCAAAAGGGCGAGCCTATTCAGTGGATTCACCTCTCGATCGGTGGGGCCCCCAGGGTCTATTCTTTAAGTAACCAAGTAGCTGATTGTATGATTAAAGGAAGGAAAACTGCCATTAGACTCTTTGGTATTGAGCCTCACTCCATCATTACCCCATATAAGATAACTGATTTCACTTCGCTCCAAAGAAATAATATAAGAGTTGCTATGGCACTTGAAGGGTTCCTGGGCACCATAGACTGCCACTATGGCCCTCATAAGTGGATGAGCTCCTTCTCTAGGTTGGAGTGGAGATGCCCCAGGCTTTTCCTACCTCAACCCAACCCTGACTTCCTCATTGCCTTTACAGATGGGGGATGCTTGGGGGCTCCCCTGGTTGTGTATCCCCCCTTTAAATTGGGGGGTCAAACATGAGCCCATCAAGTCTATCTCTCAGGAAATAGAGGGATCAGCACAGTACAAAGAGCTTTTTGCAGTTGTTCTGGCCCTGGATACCATTCAAGAGCCATTAAACTTATTTTCTGACAGCCTCTATGTGGTAAATCTATTGCCCAATCTCATTGAAGCTCTCATTAGACTTGATTCCAACCCTATATCCCCCTTAATGATATTTTCTTATCAGTTGATACTTTCTCCCATGCCTGTTGGGCATCTGCACATGCCGGGGAGAAGTCTAAACATGCCATTAGTCATATGCTTCAATGTTTTGCCACTCTCGGGCTGCCTGATCAAGTAAAAACAGATAATGGCCCCTGCTTTGTAAGTCAAAACTTTACAAGTTTCCTCCAGACATGGCAAATTACACATGCCACAGGCATTCCATAAAACCCTTGAGGCCAAGCTATTGTTGAAAGATATAACCAAACACTTAAATCACCATTCCAAAAACAAAAGGGGGAAATCAGTACCCCCCATGATCAGCTGAAGAAAGCATTATTCACCTTAAATATTTTAAATTTTTCTAGAAATGAAAAAATATCTCCATTTCAAAAACATTGGTCATCCTCTGTCACATACAGCTCAATCAAGGTCAAATGGAGAGACCTATTGACTGGGGCCTGGAGAGGACCAGACCCACTCCTCATAGCAGGGAGAGGGCTTGGATGTGTCTTCCCTCAAGATGAAAAAAGACCCATTTGGATACCAGCGAGGGACCTAAAATATTTGTCCCAACAAGGGAACACTGACAATCACTTCTCCAGGGAGTGTCCCACCCCTGAGGACTGTTCCTAAAATGGTCTTCACCCTACTAAACCAAACAACTCCCTCCTTTGCAGAGGATTGCTGGCTTTGCCTCCAATCTGGGCCTCCCTGGTGGCTTGCAGTAAAAAAATTGCTCAGCCACCTTCCCCATCCCCGTCCAGCTTTTCCCAATATCTCCTTCTGGAACTTGCATTTGGGCCCCACCTTCCCTAATAACTCCAATACAGATGTGGGATACATTCATCCTTACTTCTGTACTTTCAACACAACTGAGCCCAGTGCTCAACGCTGCCCACCTTCTGGAATGGTTTATGTTTATGGAGGTGGGATGGCCTATGACTTTCTGCCCACCAATTGGACGGGCTTTTGTGCCCCAGCAACTTTAATCCCAGATGTAGATATCATTCCTGGAGATGAAGCCCTCCCTATACCCTCTTTTGATTATATCGGGGGAAGACCTAAGAGAGCTGTACAAATGATACTCGTTGGGATGGGAATAACCACAGACATGGCCACCGGAACAGCCGGGATGGGTATGGCAGTCCATCTCCACAAAAAAACTCTCTCTCCAGATTGATCAGTGACATAAAAGCTGTGTCCAGTACTATCCTTGATCTCCAACAACAGCTAGATTCCCTGGCTGAGGTAGTCCTACAAAACAGGAGGGGGCTAGACCTAGTAACAGCCGAAAAGGGAAGCATATGCTTATTTTTACAGGAAAAATGCTGTTTCTACACTAATAGATCAGGAATCATTCAAGACAAGATCAAAAGGCTTCAAGAGGACCTGGAGAAGAGATGGCGGGACCTCCAGGACAACCCACTGTGGACGGGCCTCCATGGCTTCTTACCCTACCTCCTCCCTCTACTTGGACCTCTTCTTCTCCTTTTCCTTATCCTCACTGTCGGGCCTTGTGTAATTAACAAAATTACACAATTCATTCACCAGTAGCTAGAGGCAATAAAATTCCATCAGGTTGAGATACATTACCACAGGCTGGCAACTCAGAAATTAAGTTCCTCATATGACCCACTACCACCTCCTCTGCCCTCCTTGTGACCGATGATGGGTAAGATCTCAGACTGACTGAGGCAACCTAAGACAGGCCATGGAGTGGGTTCTCAGTGAGCTAAACACATGGTACCAAGTGACAGGTAAGATTCCCAGAGGGGGATAACCTAAGACAGGGGCCATGGTGAATAATGCTCTTACAAAAACAAAAGGGGGAGATGTTGGGCCTTGAGAGGCCTGGACATGAGGCCTAGTGGAACTTCCTGAGCCTAGCTAAAGTTTGGCGACCTGTCTCTGGCCAGCTATGACTCAGCAGGACACCTAATGGCCTCAGGCCTGCTATTTCCGCATAGGAAATTGGAGTTCTCTCAGGCGCGCTTATAACCCATCATCTCAAAAGTCGCGGTATGCTATTGGCCCTTACATCTCACCGCATCCTAAAATCCCCACCCTCGTTCTCAAAGCTATATAAGTACCTGCCTGCTACAATAAAGTGAGTTCCTGCTTCGAGAAGACTCCCTGCTCAGTGGTTTGTTCCTGGCCATTGACACCCACCCTCCTCCTCAACCCCTTGGGAGGAACCAGCGGGCCTGGTCCTTCCTCAGCACTACCTGCCAGGGGAGCCGGGCAGCGTAGATCTCCATACTTGTTGTAGGTCTATTTAAGTGATTAATCTCATCTTGATTTAATTTATGTAGGCCATATAAATCAAGGAAATCATCCATTTCTTTCAAATTTGCATACTTAGTGGAGTACATGTTTTTATAGTATGTCCCTATGATTTTTTGAATTTCTCTGGTATCTGTTGTGATGTTGCCTTTTTCATCTCCAATTTTATTAATTTGTGTCTCTTCTCTCTTTCTTTTGGTCAGATTTGCTAAGGGTTTATCAACCTTGTTTATCCTTTCAAAGAACCAACTCTTTGTTTCATTGATTCTTTGGATTTTTTTTTTTTTTTTTTTGGTTTCTATTTCATTAATTTCTGCCCTAATCTTTATTATTTCTTCCCATCTACTGATTTTCAGTTTGCCTTGTTCTTCTTTTTCCAAGGCTTTAAGGTGAAATATTGGGTCGTTTACTTGTGACCTTTCTAATTTCTTAATATAGGCACCTAAAGCTATAAATTTCCCTCTTAGTACTGCCTTCATTGTGTCCCAAAGGTTTTGGTATGCTGTGCTCTCATTATCATTTGACACTGAATTTTTTGATTTCCTTCTTGATTTCTTCATTGACCCATTCATCATTTAGTAGTGTATTGTTTAGTTTCCATGATTTCGTATATGCTCTATAGCTTCTATTGCTATTGATTTGTAGTTTGATTCCATTGTGGTCAGATAGAATGCAAGGAATTATTTCAGTTTTCCTGTATTTGTTAAGATTTTCTTTGTGTCCTAATATATGGTCTATTTTAGAGAATGTTCCATTGAGAGACCAAATGTAACCATTTTAAGTAAAAAGGCCCAGGCCTGACTTAGATAGAGAACTCGCTGGCTAATGTGCTGACCTTTTGCTTCTGTAAACTTTTCTTGCTTGCTTAATTGTTGCCTTTCCCCCTAAAGAAACGGAGGAATCTCCACTTCAAGGACATTGCAGAAACACTCCACTGCAGGGGGCCTCAGGCCTCTGACCACCTGCTTAGATAAGAAACTGAGGAATCTCCACTTCAAGGACAATGGAGATTACTTCATCTGCCTGGAGGGCCCCTAGCTCCTGCCCCCAACTTTGCCCCCTGAAACCCCAAGCCAATCAGAACTGTTTAAATCAACCAATCATGTATCTATGCCCTACTTCTTTGTTCGAATTCCTATATGAACCCCTTCCCCCAAAAGGAAGGGGCTCTCTCCCTCACTACTGCTGTGCCAGACTGTGTCGACAGAGCCCAGGCCTAGGCTTGCAATAAAGAAACCTGTTGCTTTTACATTCAAGTGTCTCTGCTTCTGTGGCAGTTCTCTGGGTGACTCCTGGGTGACCGGGGGTCTTGGTTCCTGGTCAGGGGTCTTGGCACAACACCATGTGCTGCTGAAAACAATGTATATTCTGCAGCATTTGGATGAAATGCCCTGTATATATCTGTTAGGTCCATTTCTTCTATGACCTCATTTAATCCAGATACCTATCTGTTTATTTTTTGCTGGGATGACCTGTCAATTGATGAGAGTGGGGTGTTGAAGTCACCCACTACCACTGTGTTTGGTATTATCTGTGATCTTAGTTCTAATAGTGTTTGTTTGATGAATTTGGGAGCCCCAATGTTAGGTGCATATATGTTTAGGATTGTAATGTCCTCCTGTTGGAGTGTGCCTTTAATCAATATAAAGTGACCCTCCTTATCTTTTTTGACTAATGTTGGACTGAAGTCTACCTTGTCAGATATTAGGATAGCAACCCCTGCTTGTTTTCTAGGTCCATTTGCTTGAAACACCATTTTCCAACCTTTCACCCTAAGATAGTGTCCATCCTTTGTAGAAAGGTGGGTTTCTTGGAGGTAACAAATTGTAGGATCCTGCTTTTTAACCCAGTCTGCAAACCTATGTCTTTTAGTTGGAGCATTGAGGCCGTTGATATTAAGAGATATTATTGAAAGGTATGTATTTATTTTTGCCATTTTTGTGTAGTTCTTCCGGTTTTACCTTTGCTCTCTTGTGTTAACTAGTATTTGAGTATTGTTTGTTTTTTCCAGGTTCCTTATATGTGTGCTTTTCTTTTTCTTCAGCATGGAGGATTCTTTCGAGTATTTTCTGTAGAGCTGGTTTTGTCTTCAAATACTCCTTTAGCCTGCTTTTGTTGTGGAATGTCCTTATTTCTCCATCTATTTGAATGGATAGCTTTGCAGGATAAAGTAACCTTGGTTGACAGTTGTTATCATTCAGAACTTGGAATACATCACTCCAAGCCCTTATGGCTTTTAAAGTTCATGTTGAGTAATCTCCAGTGATCCTGATAGGCTTGCCTTTGTAGGTACCTTGATTTTTCTAACTGCTTTCAGTATTTTTTCTTTGGTTTGTGTGTTTGGTAGTTTGATTATAATATGGTGAGGAGAGATTCTTTCCAGGTTTTGTCCAGGATTCTTGTATCTGTATTGGTTCCACTTTCCCAATTTGGGGGAAGTTTCCTTCTATGATTTTGTTGAAGATGCCTACCATGCCTTTGGAGTGAAATTCTTCTCCTACTATGTCCTGAATTCTTATGTTTGATCTTTTCATAGTGTCCTTAATATCTTGAAATTCCTATTCATTCTTTTCTATTAGTTTGTCTTTCTCTTTGTTGGACTGTATTAGATATGCCACCTGGTCTTCTAGCTTAGATATTCTGTCCTCTCCTTCATCCATTCTACTGGTGAGATTTTCTACAGAATTTTTTATTTCATTAACTTGTTCTTCATTGCTAGTAATTCTGACTGGTTTTTCTTTATTATTTCTATTTCCTTATTTATGTCTAGTATTGACCTCTTTATTTCATTAAATTGGTGTTCTGTGTCTTCTTTGATTCCTTTGATTTCCTCTTTCATTCCTTTGATTTCTTCTTTGACTTCTTTGAACATATTTATAATCATTCTTTTGAAATCTTTCTCAGGCATTTCCTCTAACTTGTTCTCACTGGAGGTCATTAATACTTTTTGATGGATTTATATTGTCTTGATTTTTGGTGTTTCTTGTGTTATAATGTATATATTTTTGCATCTTGGATTAATTTAATGCTTGGATTTTCTAGTTAGCTGCAATATTATTAGATCTATCAATCAATCTGATGTTATATATCTTCAGGGTAGGAGCTTAGAGTGCTAGGCATGGTCTCAAGACTCTCAGATTATCTACAAAAGTGACCATAGGTGTTGGGTTTGCCTGCTATGAGAGTATTCAAGTAGGCTGGGTGGAACAAAATACAGGCAAATTCTAAAATTTAACTAAACAATGTACACATTCAATGAAAAACAGCACAGAGTATTTATGCAAGAGTAGGTATTATGACAACCAGACCCTCTAACAAAGTCACTGTCCCTTAGGGTGTGTGGTGCCCCACATCCTTAATCCTGAGAACAAGGAGGTTAAGATTTCTGGTCTGTTGGGGGTTCCAAGTCAGCTTGTGACCAAGTGAGACCATTCCCTAATGTATAACAGAAGAGGAAACAAAGCCACTATAAATCAAGAAGCAACAAATAACAGGCCCAAAATATAGCTTATTTAAGAATGGCAAATCTGACCATCCATCAGATTTAACATATAATTTATCCTGATATGTAAGATGCAATTAGCATTTCTGGTTCAGGCCTACATACCAGGCTTATTTGGTGGGTACTGACCTGGTGTAATCCCAGTTACCTTTTGGGATGATTTTGGTCTCAGTTATGCTGTGCTTCTTCTTGGGTCCCTCTTTGGTGCACTGTGGGTTCATGTAGGCTGACTGGGTCATTGGATTGCTGCTCTGGTCGCTGGTGCTGGGTGCTGTGATCTCCCTTCTGCTGGTCTCTGGTGCTTGCTGGCGCTTGTGCTGGTGGTGGGGGAGGGGAGGCTGTTGATGGTGGTTCTAGTTCTCTCGCTGGTCTATGTGATCCTCTACCTCGTGATCTGCTCCTCTGTTGTTCACTGCGGTTCTCCCTTCACATTTCTTGAGTTTGTGAGAAGCTCTGGTGTGAGTGGAAAATCCCTTCACCTGGCTTTTCCTGCGGCTCAAGCCAACCCAGGCAGCTGTGGCCCCATGGACCTGCTGCTGCCACTGCTGGAGCTGCATCTGCCGGCCTATGTGGGCTCTGGATGCTCTGGATCTCTCCTGCTTCTCTGCTGCCATTTTAATTTCTTATACACCTAACTTTTTAGTAGAAGAGTGTATTTTGCTGGCTTTTTTTTGGGGGGGGGTCTTTTTCTTCCCTAGGCTGCTTTGGCGTGGTTCTTAAGCTGCCATCTTAACCAGAAGCCTCGTTAATAAAAATTTGAAAAAAAAATCTCACCAAGGAACTATTTACTCTCCCCCCCCCCATTTTATAAGGTAAATAGACCACACTTAAAAAGCTAAACAGTACTTATCTGTCACACACTTAAAAAATGATTTACTTCATGGCAAACAAAATTCTAAAGAAAGTTATATTGTGATTTTAAGATATAATTCCTCAATTCCTCCAACAATCAGTCTTAGTACTTTAGTTTTAACTTATGTCATTACCAAACAAGTTTACTAATTTATCACAGACAGAATTATATAGTTGGTTAAGGCTCAAATAGTTAAAGATTATGTCATAAAATTTTGTGTATGTTAAGAGATTAACAATATTTCTTTTTGGCTCAGCAGTTAAAGGTGCTTATTTACAAAGCCAGATGCGCATAGTGGAGCATACATTTGGAAATTGTTTGCAATAACAAGTGGCTCTGGCATGCCCATTCCCTCTCTTTTCTATGAGCCTTGTCTCCTTTTTTATTAGATTAAGGCAGTTTAATCCAGTTCCTCTATTGGGCATATTAAATATAGCTAAATTAATTTCAAAAACTGACTTATGGATTGGATGGATATCTTGTTCGGCTTTTAAAAATGCTAACTCTTCTCAAAAATATATATCTATAAAGGTATCTCAATTCTGATAAGCTTAAAAAATTATAAAAATTTTCATGCCTTCATTATTAAGCCAAAAATGTTACTACATAAAATAGATTTCTTGTTTATTTTAAATTCTGTCAGCAAATCTTTTGTTGATAGTTTACTGTCTGTAGCCTCATGTGCCTTAAATATGTAAACTGTACTTTTTGTTAATGTCAGACTTTTCCAGATATCAGAATATTGTAATTTGGTTTGTACAAAGTCCATGATGTTTGACTATCAATAAGCATGCATTACCATGTCTGGCTAAAACTCTGTAATTTTAAGATGGTGCTTGTCTTGTTCATGCTGGTTTTGCTAGATGATTATCACTGAGGTTATAATCTAATTCTTATAAAAAGTGACTTCTTGTGATTTTTTTCTTAGAAAAACTGAAAAAGCTCCCATGTCTTAAAAAGATTCACTGTATACAAATAATGTTAATACAGTTTGTTTAAGCTTCATGTAACAGTCATAAACATTTCTTTAGTTAAGCCTTAAAATTGTTCAACCTATCTAAGAAATTGCTTTGTGTCTGTCATAGTGTCTTTAATGCATATTAAAATCAGGCTTGCTTAACTCAAAAAAAAAAAAAAAAAGAGCTGGATATGCCCACACGTGGTGGTAACCCAAAATATGCCTGTATCCCCTACACATCTTAACCCCATGCATACCTGTAACCCCACACATGCCTGTAACCCCAAACACACCTGTAACCCCGAACACACCTGTAACCCCACACACACCTATAACCCCGAACACACCTGTAACCCCACACATGCCGATAACCCCCAAAACACCTGTAATCCCATACATGCCTGTAACCTCAAACACACCTGTAATCCCACCCACGCCTGAAACCCCACACACACCTGTAACCCCCACATTCCTGTAACCCCCAACATGCCTGCAACCCCAAACACACCTGTAACCCCACACATGACTGTAACCCCACACACACCTATAACCCCACACATACCTGTTACCCCACCCACACCTTTAACCCCACACATACCTGTAATCCCACACATGCCTGTAACCCCACACATGCCTGTAACCCCACACAAGCCTGTAACCCCACCCATGCCTGTAACCCCACCCATGCCTGTAACCCCACCCACACCTGTAACCCCACACACACCTGTAACCCCACACATACCTGTAACCCCACACATACCTGTAACCCCACACATACCTGTAACCCCACACATGCCTGTAACCCCACACATGCCTGTAACCCACACATACCTGTAACCCCACACCATACCTGTAACCCCACACATGCCTGTAACCTCACACATACCTGTAACCCCACACATACCTGTAACCCCACACACGCCTGTAACCCCACACACGCCTGTAACCCCACACATGCCTGTAACCCCACACACGCCTGTAACCTCACACATGCCTGTAGCCCCACACATGCCTGTAACCCCACACACGCCTGTAACCTCACACACACCTGTAACCCCGCACATGCCTGTAACCCCCACATGCCTGTAAACCCCACACACGCCTGTAACCCCACACATGCCTGTAACCCCACCCATGCCTGTAACCCCACACATGCCTGTAACCCCACACACGCCTGTAACCCCACACACGCCTGTAACCTCACACATACCTGTAACCCCACACACGCCTGTAACCCCACACATACCTGTAACCCCACACACGCCTGTAACCTCACACATACCTGTAACCCCACACACGCCTGTAACCCCACCCATGCCTGTAACCTCACACATGCCTGTAACCCCACACATGCCTGTAACCTCACACATACCTGTAACCCCACACAAGCCTGTAACCTCACACATGCCTGTAACCCCACACATGCCTGTAACCCCACACACGCCTGTAACCTCACACATACCTGTAACCCCACACACGCTTGTAACCTCACACATACCTGTAACCCCACACACGCCTGTAACCCCACACATGCCTGTAACCCCACCCATGCCTGTAACCCCACACATGCCTGTAACCCCACACATGCCTATAACCCCACATACGCCTGTAACCCCACACACGCCTGTAACCACACCCACGCCTGTAACCCCACTCATGCCTGTAACCCCACACATGCCTGTAACCCCACACACGCCTGTAACCCCACCCATGCCTGTAACCCCACACATGCCTGTAACCCCACACACGCCTGTAACCCCACACACGCCTGTAACCCCACTCATGCCTGTAACCCCACACATGCCTGTAACCCCACACACGCCTGTAACCCCACTCATGCCTGTAACCCCACCCATGCCTGTAACCCCACACACGCCTGTAACTTCACACATACCTGTAACCCCACACACGCCTGTAACCCCACACACGCCTGTAACCCCGCACACGCCTGTAACCTCACACATACCTGTAACCCCACACACGCCTGTAACCCCACACATGCCTGTAACCCCACACACGCGTGTAACCCCGCACACGCCTGTAACCCCACACACGCCTGTAACCCCACACATGCCTGTAACCCCACACATGCCTATAACCTCACACACACCTGTAACCCCACCCACACCTGTAACCCCACACACGCCTGTAACCCCACACACGCCTATAACCTCACACATACCTGTAACCCCACACATGCCTGTAAACCCACCCATGCCTGTACTTCACCCATGCCTGTAACCCCACACATGCCTGTAACTTCACCCATGCCTGTAACCCCAGACCTGTTGATACAGGTTAGAAGCAAGGTAGCTCTTTTTTGGTAGGTAGGTAGCTAGAAACTGGCCCACAGAACATGGACAGCACCTGCCTTCTCTGACAAGACTAGAATCCGCTCACATATGAGTCATCTTCCCAGCACCTCAGTGACATTTTTCACAAAGCTAGAAAAAGCTATTGAACTATTCATATAGCGCCAAAAAAGACAATACATGGCCAAAATAATTCTAAGCAGAATGAATACAGTGGAGGAGGATCCCTGTGAGTTCAAGGCCAGCCTGGGACTACAGAGTGAGTTCTAGGTCCTATGCTAAAGTGAGACCTTATCTCAAAAAAAGGAAGGCGGGGCACAGCTGGAGAGATGGCTTAGCAGTTAAGGCATTGCCTTTGAAACCTGAGGACCAGGTTCAATTCCCCAGGACCCATGTAAGTCAGATGCACAACATGGCACATGCAGTAGCTGGAGGCCCTGGCATGCCCATTCTCTCCCTCCCTCTCTCTCTATCTGCCTCTTTCTCTTTCTCATTCTGTCTTAAATAAATAACTAAAATATTTAAAAACAAACAAACAGCCGGGCTGGTGGTGCCCGCCTTTAATCCCAGCACTTGGGAGGCAGAGGCAGGAGGATCGCTGTGAGTTCAAAGCCACCCTTAGACTACATAGTGAACGCCAGGCCAGCCTGAGCTAGAGTGAGACCCTACCTTGAAAAAACAAAATAAATAAATAAAAACAAAGGGCTTGAGAGATGGCTTAGAGATAAAGGCACTTGTCTGCAAAGCAGAAGGATCCAGGTTCAATTCCAGATGAACAAGGTGACACACGCATCTAGAGTTCCTTTGCAATGGCAGGAGGCTCTGGCATGCCCATTCTCTCTATCTGCCTCTTTCTCTCTCTCTCTCAAATAAATTAATAAAAATTTAGGCCCGCCCATCCCCTCCAGCTCGCCACAGGCCCCGCCCCTCCACCGGTGACATGATGCAAGGAAGGCAGGGCCCAAGCCTCATGTGTGAAGAAAAAACAACTAATTTTTTAAAAAAGAAAGAAAAATAAAAAAGAAAGAACACAGTGGGAAATATCACAATCCTTGACCTAAAATTATACTATATAGAGTCAGTGACAAAGACAAAATGGTACTGGAATGAAAATAGACACATAGAAAATGAAATAACATAAAGAACCTAGAAATAAACTCACACAACTATGATCATCTTTTTTTTTTTTTTTTTTCAAGGTAGGGTCTCACTCTGGCTCAGGCTGACCTGGAATTCACTATGTAGTCACAGTGTGGCCTTGAACGCATTTCAATCCATCCTACCCTGCCTCCCAAATGCTGGGATTAAAGGCATGTGCCACCACTCCCAGCCATCTACTTTTTTTTTAAGCATCAAAAACTGGAAATATGGACTGGAGAGATGGATTAGCAGTTAAGGCACTTGCCTGCAAAGCCTAAGGACCCAGGTTCAATTTCCCAGTACCCATGTAAGCCAGATGCACAAGGTGGTACATGTGTTTGGAGTTCCTTTGCAGTGGCTGAAGGCTGTTTGTGCCCATTCTCTCTCTCTATCTGCCTCTCTCTCTCTCTCAAAATAAGTAAATAAATTAAATTAAATTAATATTTTTTAGACTGAAAATATGGCTCGGCGTGGTGGCACATATCTTTAATCCCAGCACTTGGGAGGCTGAGGTAGGGGGGTAGCTGTGAGTTCTAGACCAGCCTGAGTCTAATTCCAGGCCAGCCTGGGCTACAGTGAGACCCTACTTCATAAAACAAAACAAAACAAAATATACAAGTATTAATTCTAGTTCCCATAAAAGCCAAATTTTGCTACATACTTATTTTATTAATGTATCTATTCCAGGTATTAGGAGACAATGTAACTCCCAGGTACTTCTGAAGCAGTTATTAAACTTGGCTTTGGAGGTTTTCAACAAGAGGAAAATAGAAGATGGGATATTGCTGAGCAGGTTCATTGCTGTCAAAGAAGACAGGAGTGAGCTTTAAGGAGGTTTGCCTTCCCCTTGGTTTTGGAAATAAACTGATTCTCCAGTTTTCATTTGTGATAACCACCATGAAGACTGGATTTGAGGACTTCCTACCAGATTTTTCTGACAAGACTTGCTCATACTTCTGTATGCTGAAAACACTCCTTAGGCAGTGCACAGAATAATGTAAGGTCATGGGTTAGCTGGTAAAGTGATTGGATTAATAAATATATATTGAGAGCCGGGCATGGTGGTGCACGCCTTTAATCCTAGCACTCGGGAGGCAGGGGTAGGAGGCTCGCCATAAGTTCAAGGCCACCCTGAGAGTAGTGAATTCCAGGTCAACCTGGGCCAGAGTGAGACCCTACCTTGAAAAAGCAAAATAAATAAATAAATAAAATAAATGTGTATTGGCAGATGAATTTTTTTAGCAAAGAAATAGAGATAAGCATGATTATGCCTTTATTTTTACAAGAAGAGATATAACTAGAGTATGTGTTTCCAGGAGTAACAATGGTTTTCAAAGGAATAAAATAAGCACGAATTAACTTTTCAATGTCAGCTATTAGATAATAGGTGTTTATGAGTTATAGTGGCACCATCAAGCACTGTTACCATGCAAGGGTCTTTGCTTCTAATATAATCCCTTATTTCCAAGGGTTTATGACAAACAAAAATAACTTCCTGGCTAAAGCTGCTATGAAAAACCTCGGTTTGGGATGATAGAATTTTTTTTTTTTCCAATTGGGAAATTTAAGTATTTTGGCCCTTTTTAATTAGTACAAAAGTGGGAGTCAAAGGTTTTCAGTACTTTCAGTGTTCAAAAGAAATGTAATCAGTGTATTGTATATAATGGTTTCAAAGGGTGATCATGTGTCTAAGGTTTTTATTAAGAAACTAGCAGAGAGATTCAATCTTGATTTAAGTCTAGTGGGGCGTGGCAGCTGTGCAGATGCATTGAGTTTTAGGACAACAATGAAGTTCGACCTAGAATGCAAATGGATCAAGACTATCTAAGAGTACCTACAACCTGCCAGTAAGCCACAGAGTAAGAGACTGCACATTATATATGTGCAAGCTAGCTTTAGCATAGGGGGGAGGGGGGAAGGTGGGAGTGGGTTGTGAAAAGTTAGAGGGGGGCTGGAGAGATGGCTTAGCAGCTAAGGCACTTGCCTGCTAAGCCTAAGGACCCATGTTTGACTCTCCAGATCCCATGCTAGCCAGATGCACAAAGGTGAGGCAAACACAAGGTGACATAACCATTTGAAGTTCAATTGCAGTGGCTGAGGCCTTGGCGTGCCAATTCTCTCTCTCTCTCTCTGAAAACAATAAAAAGAAAAGATGTAGAGGGGTCTTGATAGAAGTTTATAAGCATGTTTCTCTTCATTTCTTTTTTTTTATTTTTTTTTATTTTTTGAGGTAGGGTCTCACTCTAGCCCTGGCTGACCTGGAATTCACTATGGAGTCTCAGGGTGGCCTCGAACTCATGGTGATCCTCCTACCTCTGCCTCCCAAATGCTAGGATTAAAGGCATGTACCATCACACCCGGCTTCTCTTCATTTTTTTTTAAAGCATGTTTCTCTTCAGTAAAGACTTACCTTGCATCTTGCTGTTATTAAAAGCAGTTGTTCCTAAAATTTCAGTCACTTAAGTACATCCACAAAACAACATGTAATCTTCTATTCCCTCTATTATTTTCATTTGCCCAGTTATACCTAATGTCATGGCAGCCCTGTGGTACCTGACAGTGCCTTCATTGTACCATGCTTTTGTACTGACCTGCAGGAGACCTGAGAGTGCTTCTCTTACTGCATTTGCCTCATGGCCTCAATGTGGTTTTCTTGTCATGTCCTTATCCCTGATGTAAATGTGTGTAATGCTTCTTGCCTGTAGCAGGTAGCATGCAGAATTTAACTGGTTATTCTTGAATTTCTTTTTACAATAAACCAATTTTTATAATCTTTTTTTTTTTTTTTTTTTTGAAGTGGGGTCTCGCTCTAGCCCAGGCTGATGTGGAATTCACTAGTGTAGTCTCAGGATGGCCTTGAACTCATAGTGATCCTCCTACCTCTGCCTTGCTAGTGCTGGGATTAAAGGCATGTACCACCATGCCCACTCAATATAATCGTCAAGTCTATCAGCATTTTCGCATTTTGTGTTCTTTTCAGTTAGGACTTCTTAGACCTACTGAAGATGTAGGGGGCATGTTGATTGGCATTTCAGGTCACCAAAGCACTAGGTATTGTCGTTACTATTTTCCAAATACAGTGACTTTAAAAAAATAAACAAAATGTGAGGAAATGACTGTGATGCAAGTGCAGTTGCTGGTTTTTCTTTATTTTTTTTCAAGGTAGGGTCTCATTCTAGCTCAGGCTAACCCAGAATTCACTATGGAGTCTCAAGGTGGCCTTGAACTCACAATGATCCTCCTACCTCTGCCTCTGGAGTGCTGGGATTAAAGGCGTGCACCATTAAAGCCCAGTGAGTTGCTGTTTTAAGTGTTCATATTGAACAGATGTTTCTAGGTGGAACCTGGTAGAGAGCATGAAAAATAAGTCTCTCATTGCATAACTCAGAATTTATACCAATCAATGTTAAAACTCAAACTGTGCAAGCACAGAAGCAATATCCTATGGTTAAGTTTCCTAGCTTTAAAAAATATTTATTTATTTATTTATTTATTTATTTAAGAGAGGAAAAGAGGCAGAGAGAGAGAGAGAATAGGTGCGCCAGGGCCTCTAGCCACTGTAAATAAAGTCCAGATGCATGAGCCCCCTCATGCATCTGGCTAATGTGGGTCCTGGGGAATCGAACCGGGATCCTTTGGCTTTGCAGGCAAATGCATTAACCACTGAGCAATCTCTCCAGCCCTTGCCTAGCTTTTGTACATCTGAGTTCTCAGTTGGATTTCACCTTTGCCAGCATGTTTTTATGTTTTTTTTATGGTTTTTTTACACACCCATGATATATAAAATGGGCATGGTGTCCCACACCTTTAATCCCAGCACTAGCAAGGCAGAGGTAGGAGGCTCACTGTGAGTTCAAGGCCACCTGGAGACTACATAGTGAATTCCAGGTCAGGCTAGGCTAGAGTGAGACCCTACCTAAAAAAAAAAAAAAAAGAATCATGGGTGTGCCTATTATAACTGCTTTTTTCTGTCTTGAAAAAGTATTCCCAACATATTTTTTTTCAAGGTAGGGTCTGACCTGGAATTCACTATGTAGTCTCAGGTTGGCCTCGAACTCATGGTGATCCTCCTACCTCTAGCTCCCAAGTGATAGGATTAAAGGCATGTGCCACCTCGCCTGGCCCTATTTTTTTTTTTTTATTAACAACTTCCATGATTATAAAAAGATACCCCATGGTGATACCCTCCCTCCCCCACTTATCCCTTTGAAACTCCACTCTCCATCATACCCCCTTCCCCATCTCAATCAGTCTCTCTTTTACTTTTGATGTCTTGCTCTTTTCCTCCTCTTATGATGGTCTTATGTAAGTAGTATCAGGCACTGTGAGGCCATGGATATCCAGTCCATTTTGTGTCTGGAGGGAGTATGTTGTATGGAGTCCTGCCCTTCCTTTGGCTCTTACATTCTTTCCACCACCTCTTCTGCATTAGACCCTGAGCCTTGGAAGGTGTGATACAGATATTGCAGTACTGAGCACTGCGGTCATTTCTTTCCATCACGATACCTTCTGAGTAGTCCCAAGGTCACTGCCATCTGAAAAGAGAAGATTCTCAACCAAAAGTGAGAGTAGCATTAATATAAGGGTGTGAACATTAACAGAAGTGCATACTGCTGGCCCTATTTTAAAAAATTTTTTTAATTAATTTATTTTTTATTAACAACTTCCATGATTGTAAACAATATCTGTAGCAGACAGCTTCAGGTTCGTTGAGATGAACTTCCAGACCAGGCACAGTTATGGAGGAAGGGATATTTATTGAAGCTTACAGATCCAGGGGAAGTTCCATAATGGCAGAAGAAGCTGGCCTGTCTTCACAGGACCAAGCAGAGAGAGAGAAGTACAAGCCTAAAGGTCAAAAGCCACAGCACACTTGAGGAACTCCTGCAAGGCACACTTTCGCATATCTTTAGACTGAAATCTGAAACCCACCACTACACCTTAAGATCCACCCAGTGACACTGCCTCCAGCCAGGTGGCTAAAGATGCAAACTATAAACAAATAAACAACTGAATATATTGGGGGCCATCTATTCTATTCAAACCACTACAATATCCCATGGTAATGCCCTCCCTTCCCCCACTTTCTGCTTTGAAACTCCACTCTCCATTATATCCCCTCCCCCTCTCAATCAGTCTTTCTTTTATTTTGATGTCATGATCTTTTCCTCCTATTATGATGGTCTTGTATAGGTAGTGGCTGCACTGTGAGGTCATGGATATCCAGGCCATTTTGTGTCTGGAGGAGCACGTTTTGCTCTTACATTCTTTCTGCCATATCTTCTGCAATGGACCCTGAGCCTTGGAAGGTGTGGTAGAGATTTTGCAGTGCTGAGCACTCCTCTGATACTTCTTCCCAGCACCATGATGCCTTCTGAGTCATCCCAAAGTCACTGCCATCTGAAAAGAGAAGGTTCTCTACCAAAAGCGAGAGTAGCATTAATATATGGGTATGAACATTAAGAGAAATGCTTACTGGGCAGTTTGATGAGCATAATATATACATTTAGCCAGACAGCAGCAGACGTTACACCCCTAAGGCTCATGACTACCTCTGTCTGGCCCTATTTTTAAAAAATATTTTTATTTATTTGCAAGCAGAGGCAGACAGAGAAAGACAGAAAGGGAGAATAGGCACACCAGGGCTTCACGTATACATAATGTATATACATATAGATGTTGTGCCAAGTCCCCTGACCAGGAGCCAAGACCCCCGGTCACCCAGGAGTCACGCAGAGAACCGCCACAGAAGCCGAGACACTCGAATGCAAAAGCAACAGGTTTCTTTATTGCAAGCCTAGGCCTGGGCTCCATCCCTACAGTCTGGCACAGTGGTAGTGAGGGAGAGAGCCCCTTCCTTTTGGGAGAAGGGGTTCATATAGGAATTCGAACAAAGAAGTAGGGGATAGATACATGATTGGTTGATTTAAACAGTTCTGATTGGCTTGGGGTTTCAGTGGGCAAAGTTGGGGGCAGGAGCTAGGGGCCCTCCAGGCAGATGAGGTAATCTCTATTGTGATGGGCTAAGCAAACAGTGGTACTTTATGACTTTTGAATTGCCAGGTTTATCTAAGCAGGTAGTTGGAGGCCAGAGGCCTCCGCAGTGGAGTGTTTCTGAAATGCCCTTGAAATGGCGATTCCTCAGAAAGTTTAGGGAGAAAGGCAGCAATTGAGCAAGCAAGCAAAGTTTACAGAAGCAGAGGTCAGCACATTAGCCGGCTAGTTCTCTATCTAAGTCAGGCCTGGGCTTTTTTACTTAAAATGGTCGTATTTGGTCATATATATATATAGTACCAATGTTACCCATTTGTTTTAGATGTAAACGTATGCTCATGTTAGGTATTTACATAAATTGTTACATTATTTTTTTTCTTTTTAAATATTTTTTATTTTTATTTATTTATTTGACAGAAAGAGGGAGAAAGAGAGAGAGAGAATGGGTGCAAACAAACTCCAGATGTGTGTGCCACTTTGTGTATCTGGCTAATGTGGGTCCTGGAGAAATCGAACCTGGGTCCTCTGGCTTTGCAGGCAAATGTCTTAACCACTAAGCCATCCTTCCAGCCTTTAAAAAAATTATTTCTTATTTTTATTTATTTATTTGACAGAGAGAAAGAGAGAGAAAGAAAGCATTATTTTTTCTTAAGTAAAACCATTTTGTTTGTTTATGTGGTGGAAATATATTCTTTCCTTAAACTTAAAAAGGTGTCCGGGGAAATACAGGAAAAAGAGAAAACTTAACTGACAACATTGGCCATGGAGGATAACACACATTCCCAGATAAATAAAAACTTGCCTTCTTAGAGAATCCCCAGGTAGAAAAGAGAAAGTTCTAAGACCCAACAGATGCTACTGCTATGGAAGCCTGGGCACTGGAGACAAAACTGCGCCTCAGTCGGGTCCTGCACAACCGGGGCTGTGAAGGGAAGGCCATATGATTTACAGACTAGAGTGAGCAGGTCCTCAGTACAACCGTGGTCTAGAAAGCATCCCAAACAGAAAGCCACAGCTCCATTCTGCCAAAGTAGCAAAATGCCTTGGCCGAACAAAATTAGCCACAACCTAAAGCTGCCCTCAGGTGCGTGGCAGGAATGGCATGATGACAAATGACATGCAAAGTGGCCCATCCTAGCCATCCAGGCTGGAAAACCAGCCCTTCTTCTTCTTCTTTTATTTTTTTCCTAGGTAGGGTGTCACTCTAGTCTAGGTTGAGGTGGAATTCACTCTGCAGTCTCAGGCTGGCCTCAAACTCATGGCAATCCTCCTACCTCTGCCTCTGCCTCCCAAGTGCTGGGACTTTTTAAAGAATTAAAGGTATGCACCACCACACGTGGCACATCAACCCTTCTTGACGCCTTTCTTTACGTGGCAGGAATGACACGCTGGGAAACTGACCATGAAGTGGTTTGCTGTGAGCAAATGAACACTCCTGTAAAAAATGGAGATCCCCCGTAGGCCAGTGTGGTAGCATACACCTTTAACTCCAGCATTCAGGTGGCCAAGGTAGGAGGATCATTGTGACTTCGAAGCCAGTCTGAGACTACAGAGTGAATTCCAGGTCAGCTTGGGCTAGAGTGAGATCCTAAAAAAAAAAAAAAGGAGACCCCCAAAGCCCATTGCCATATGCAGGAAGTTCATTTACTGTCATGCCCACTGCTGTCTACATTGTGCTGAGTAAACCTGTTTATTTCTACTCTGGTGAATTCTTTTCTTTTCTTTTTATTTGTAATCAGGGAGAGAGAGAGAAGAGAGAATGGGTGTGCCAGGGCCTCCTCCAGATGCATGTGCCACTTTGTGCATCTGGCTTTACATGGGTACTGGGGAATCAAACAAGGTCCTTGGGCTTTGCAGACAAGCACCTTGACCACTGGGCTATCTCTCCAGCCCTGAAGGTGAATTCTTTCATTAACTTGAACCCCCTCCCACACACACACAAGGGCTTTACCCTCGACAAAGAGGGAAACCACTAGAAGCAAGAAGATACCACCCTCAGAAGGCCAGGAGTCTTCAGCTCCAGTAATAAGCTATCAAGTTTTCCTAAGGGAGCCTCCTACCTTAAGCCATTGAAAATAACTTTTAAGGTGCCTCAGGTATCTTTTGATGTGGCAGGTAAACGTATTACTTTAAATATGGAGATATTTCTTTTAGCTATGAAAGCTTTATTCTGTCTTCTTTTTTTTTTTTTTTTTCGAGGTAGGGTCTCACTGTAGCCCAGGTTGACCTGGAATTCACTATGTAGTCTCAGGGTGGCCTCAAACTCACAGCAATCCTCCTACCTCTGCCTCCCAAGTGCTGGGATTAAAGGCGTGCACCACCATGACTGGTTTCATTCTGTCTTGAGCAACAACACTTCTAGATAACTTTTGTAGTAACAGATATAGGTGGGGACCAATTATGCATTGTAAGAAACACCAAAAGAATAATTCCTTTATCACACAGGGAAATAGACTGCCAAACAGGCCTCCAGGAGGTCACAGAGATGGCCACAATCCCTTTTGTCCCAGATTTAAACACACCCCATCTTATACTGATGCAGAGAAGGAATGGGACACCCAGTGAGAATTTCCAGCCTGAAAATGGCTGGTAGACTCAAGGGGAATACAAGATTCCATTGCTCAAAGCAAACCACCTGAAAATTATTAAAGAATATCATGGCTCATGTCACCTGGGAAAAGAACATTAACTCCTCTAGTCACTCATGCCTTCGTGTCTGGTGGGGGGGGAGGGGGAGGAGTAAAGTCTGCAATCTGAGAAGTTGTAAGAGCCAGTCTCCTCTCTCTCAGTCATTACCCAGGTAGTAGAAGAAAGCTACTATACTGCTTGACACATTACAAAGAGAGGGACATACTCAAGAAGATGAGCGATTACATTGTACTCAAATGATTCCCTGTGAAGGACATAAATATCTTCTGGTGTTTGCTGACACCTTCTCAGGGTGGATAGAGGCCTATCCCACCCAACAGTTAGTTGTCAAGATCTTATTAAAAGAAGTCAGGGGCTGGAGAAATGGCTTAGCTGTTAAGGTGCTGGCCTGCAAAGCTGAATGACCCGGATTCAGTCCCCAGGGCCCACGTAAGACCAGATGCACAAGATGGTCTGGAGTTTGTTCACAGTGGCTGGAGGCCCTGGTGCACCCATTCTCTCTCTCTCTCTCTCTCTGTCTACCTCTTCTCTCTTTCTCAAATAAATAAATAAATAAAAAGTTTAAAAAAAAAAAAAAAGCAATCAGGGGCTGAGCTAAAGAGACGGTTCAACAGTTAAGGAGCTTACTTGCAAAGCCTAACGATCTGGGTTCAAGTCCCCAGCACCCATGTAAACCCCGATGCATAAGGTGGTGCATGCATGTAGAGTTTGTTTGCAGCATCTGGGGGCTCTGCAGTGCCCATTCATATTCTCTTTGTTTCTCTCTATCCGCTGGGTGTGGTAAACCCAGTACTAGGGAGGCAGAGGTAGGAGGATCGCTGAGTTCAAGGCCAGCCTGGGACTACAGAGTGAGTTCCAGGTCTGCCTGGGCTACAGTGAAACCCTACTTTGAAAAAACACCAAAAAAAAAAAATCAGTCTTGGACTGGAGGGATAGCTTAGTGGTTAAGGTATTTGCCTGCAAAGCCAAAGGACCCAGGTTCGATTCCCCAGGACCCACGTTAGCCAGATACACAAGGGGGCACATGCATCTGAAGTTTGTTTGCAGTGGCTAGAGGCCCTGGTGCACCCATTCTCTCTCTCTCTCCCTCCCCTTTCTCTGTCAAATAAATAAATAAACAAATAATAAAATATCAGTCTTCACTTTGGCTTCCAAATTCTCTCCAAAGTATTGAAACTCTTTATTTCATGAAGCCAAGAGGTCTCAAAGGGATTAGGTATAACCTATTATCTTTTTGTTGTTGTTGTTGTTTTGTCAAGGTAGGGTCTCACTGTAGCTCAGGCTGACCTGGAATTCACTCTGTAGTTTCAGGGTGGCCTTGAACTCATGACAATCCTCCTACCTCTGTCTCCATAATGCTGGGTTTAAAGGCGTGTGCTGCACCCTCATGTCCAGCTCTATCTGTTTTTTTTTTTTTTTTTTTTTTAAGGCAAGTCTTACAGACTGGCTTTTTTTTTTATGAGAGAGAGAGAGTGAGAGCATGAGCAAGACAGACATACAGAGAGAGAGACAGAGAGAGAGAGAGAGAGAGAGAGAGAGAGAGAATTGGTGCGCCAGGGCCTCCAGGCACTGTAATTGAACTCCAGATGCATGCGCCACCTTGTGCATCTGGCTTATGAGGGTCCTGCAGAATCAAACCTGGTTCTTTGGCTTTGCAGGCAAGTGCCTTAACCACTAAGCTATTTCTCCAGCCCCCTATTATCTTCTTGTTTTTATTAAGTAGAAACCATGTATGGACACATGTGTTTGTACCCTCATAACTCCTCCCTGCCCCCACTCTACTGAGGGTCCCTCCTAAGTGGATTTCTGGTATTCGCCTTGGGGTTGTGGGTTATGAGTTGTGACAGTAGCAGTTAGTCATTGTGGGGGTTAAGGCATAACCTATTATCTTCACACTTCTTGGTATTCTCAATCATTGGGAGAAGTTGAAACGTTAAATTTATATGTTAAGATCATTAAGAAACCTCTTAATGTATCTAGTTCATATGGGTGTCCTGGGAATTGAACCCTGGCTGGCAGGCTGGCTTTGCAAGTAAGTGCCTTTAACCCTTGAGCCACCTTTCCAGCCCTGTTTGTCTGTTTTTAATTTTTTTTTGTTTATTTGAGAGCTACAGACAGAGAGAGAAAGAGGCAGAGAGAGAGAGAGAGAGAGAGAGAGAGAGAGAGAGAGAGAGAGAGAGAGAATGGGTGCGCCAGGGCCTCCAGCCACTGCAAACGAACTCCAGACGCGTGCAACCCCTTGTGCATCTGGCTAACGTGGGACCTGGGGAACCGAACTGAGCCTCGAATCAGGGTCCTTAGGCTTCACAGGCAAGCGCTTAACCACTAAGCCATCTCTCCGGCCCTTAATTTTTTTTATTTATGAGAAATAAAGAGGGAGAAAGGGAGAGAATGGGCACGCCAGAGCCTCTAGCCACTGCAAACAAACTCCAGATGCATGCGCCATCTATGGAATTGAACCTGGTCCTTAGGCTTCACAGGCAAGTGTCTTAACCACTAAGCCATCTCTCCAGCCCCCTTGTTTGTGTTTGAGACAGGGTCTCATGTAGCCCATGCTGGCCTGAAACTTCCACATAGCTGGGGATGACCCTGGGCTCCTGCCTCCACTTCCTGAGTGCTTAGACGGGTCTGCGTCAGTCCCCAGACTCTGCTTTCTTTCTGTATTGTCCTTCTAGGCGCTGGTAATATCATCACAGAGCTCAACAACAACTACAAACTGGTATTATTTTCCTTATAATCTGTTTTGATTCCTTCTTGGAATTGCTCTTTGGTATCTTGCCATATGTTCAGTATATGACGTCAATATGTTTTTTTTTTCATATTTTGTTCATTTTCCCTAATTCCATTAAATCCTGTTTGCTCAGAAGCAAACTTTTCTGGATGAGCACAACACTGTGCTAGGATCATGACAGATGATGTTAAATTTGTGCATTGCTGCATATTTCTTGTTTTGTTTTGTGTTGTGGTTTTTTTTAGGTAGAGTCTCACTCTAGCACAGACTGATCTGGAATTCACTATGTAGTCTCAGGGTAGGCCTTGAACTCATGGTGATTCTCCCACCTCTGCCTCCCAAGTGCTGCGATTAAAGGCGTGCGCCACCATAACTGGCCACCCTTAATATTTTGACAGCAGAACAAAAGGGAATCTGTGCCATCATTAAAATGGAATACAGGGCTGGAGAGATGGCTTAGCAGTTAAGGCACTTGCCTCCAAGTCAAAGGACCCACATTTAACTCCTCAGGACCCACGTAAGCCAGATGCACAAGGGAGTGCACACATCTGGGTTCATTTGCAGTGGCTAGAGGCCCTGGCATGCTCATTCTCTCTCTCTCTCTCTTCCTCTTTCTCCCTCAATCTCCCTGCCTATTTCTGTATCTCTCTCTCTCTCTTTCTCAAATTAATAAGAAAAATAAAATCTTTTTAAAAATAAAATAAAATGGAATACAATCCTCCCACCCTCCCCACACCTGACAACTCAGGCAGTGTGTCTTTAGTCCTCTAAGACTGAAACACTCAAATCCATGACATATTTTGTCTTAAGTTTGTTTGTTCATTTGCTTTTTAAGAAAAAAAAATTATTTATTTATTTGAGAGAGAAAGAGACAGATAGAGAGATTGGACATGCCAGGGCCTCCAGCCACTGCAAATGAACTCCAGAGCATGAGCCACCTTGTGCATCTGACTTATGTGGGTAGTGGGTAATCAAATCTGGGTCCTTTGGCTTCACAGGCAAGTGCTTAACCGCTAAGCCATCTCTGCAGTCCTCATTTGTTTTTTCTTTTTCTTTTTCTTTTCTTTTTTGAGGCAAACCCAACAGACTGGCCTTTTTTATGCACATGCACATGAGAGAGAAAGAGAGAGAGAATTGGCACACCAGAGACTCCAGTCACTGAAAGCTCCCAACACGTGCGCCCCCTTGTGTGCATGTGTGACAGTGTGCTTTTGCATATCTGTGCGACTGGCTTACGTGGGACCTGAAGAGTTGAACTTGAGTCCTTAGGCTTCACAAGCAAGTTCCTTAACCACTAAGCCATCTCTGCAGCCATATATATAATTTTTTTTTTTTGAGGTAGCATCTCACTCTAGTCCAGGCTGACCTGGAATTCACTATATAGTCTCAGGGTGGCCTCGAACTCATGCTGATCCTCCTACCTCTGCTTCCCAAGTACTGGGATTAAAGGTGTGCACCACCACACCTGCCCCTTTCAATGTTATCAAACCTTTCAATATATATATATATACATATATATATAATATATATATATATTTTTTTTTTTTTGGTTTTTTGAGGTAGGGTCTCACTCTAGTCCAGGCTGACCTGGAACTCACTATGTAGTCTCAGGGTGGCCTCGAACTCATGGTGATCCTCCTACCTCTGCCTCCCGAGTGCTGGGATTAAAGGCATGCGCCACCACGCCTGGTCAAACCTTTCAATATTATCTCTTAATATCAACAGTCTCAATGCCCCAACCAAAAGACATAGGTTTGCAGACTGGGTTAAAAAGCAGGATCCTTCAATTTGTTACCTCCAAGAAACCCATCTTTCTACAAAGGATGGACACTATCTTAGGGTGAAAGGTTGGAAAACAGTGTTTCAAGCAAATGGACCTAGAAAACAAGCAGGGGTTGCTATCCTAATATCTGGCAAGGTAGACTTCAGTCCAAGATTAGTTAAGAAAGATAAGGAAGGCCACTTTATATTGATTAAAGGCACCCTCCAACAGGAGGACATTACAATCCTAAACATATATGCACCTAACATAGGGGCCCCCAAATTCATCAAACAAACGCTATTAGAACTAAGGTCACAGATAACACCAAACACAGTGGTAGTGGGTGACTTCAACTCACATCAATTGACAGGTCATCCCAGGAAAAAATAAACAGAGGCATCTGGACTAAATGAGGTAATAGAAGAAATGGACCTAACAGATATATACAGGACATTTCATCCAAATGCTGCAGAATATGCATTCTTTTCAGCAGCACATGGAACATTCTCTAAAATAGACCATATATTAGGACACAAAGCAAATCTTGACAAATACAGGAAAATTGAAATGATTCCTTGCATTGTATCTGACCACAATGGAATCAAACTACAAATCAATAGCAAGAAAGTCTATAGAGCATACACAAAATCATGGAAATTAAACAACACACTACTAAATGATGAATGGGTCAATGAAGAAATCAAGAAGGAAATCAAAAAATTTATAGAGTCAAACGATAATGAGATCACAACATACCAAAATCTCTGGGACACAATGAAGGCACTTCCTAAGAAGTAAATTTATAGCTTTAAGTGCCTATATTAAGAAATTAGAGGGCTGGAGAGATGGCTTAGCAGGTTAAGCTCTTGCCTATGAAGCCTAAGGACCCCGGTTCAAGGCTTGATTCCCCAGGACCCACATTAGCCAGATGCACAAGTGGGCGCATGCATCTGGAGTTTGTTTGCAGTGGCTGGAGGGCCTGGCGCCCATTCTCTCTCTCTCTCTCCCTCTTTCTGTCACTCTCAAATAAATAAATAAAATTTAAAAAAAAAAGAAATTAGAAAGGCCGCAAGTAAACGACCTAATGCTTCACCTTAAAGCCTTGGAAAAAGAAGAACAAGGCAAACTGAAAATCAGTAGATGGGAAGAAATAATAAAGACTAGGGCAGAAATTGATGAAATAGAAAAAGAAAAAAACCCAAAGAAGCAATGAAACAAAGAGTTGGTTCTTTGAAAGGATAAACAAGATTGATAAACCCTTAACAAATCTGACCAAAAGAAAGAGGAGACACAAATTACAAAAAGGTAACATCACAACACATGCCAGAGAAATTAAAAAAATCATAGGGACATACTATAAAAGCATATATTTCCACTGCTGGCTGGGCATGTGGGAAAAGAGGAACCCTTCTACACTGTAGGTGGGAATGCAACCTAGTTCAGCCATTGTGGAAATCGGTGTGGAGGTTCCTAAGACAGCTAAAAACTGATCTACCATATGACCCAGCTATAGCACTCCTAGGCATATATCCTGAGGACTCATCTCATTACCTTAGAAATACTTGCTCAACCATGTATTGCTGCTCAATTCACAATAGCTGAGAAATGGAACCAGCCTAGATGTCCTTCAACTGATGAGTGGATAATGAAGATATGGCACATTTATACAATGGAGTTCTACTTAGCAGTAAAGAAAAATGAAGTTAGGAAATTTGCAGGAAAATGGATGGATCTGGAAGGATTATACTAAGTGAGGTAACCCAGGTCCAGAAAGCCAAGCATCACATGTTCTCACTTATATGTGGGTCCTAGCTACAGATGATTGGACTTCTGTGTGAGTTGGAATAAAACTCAGTAGGAAAGGCCAGTAAACTAGAATAGAAATATAAAGAGAAGAGAAATGAAGGGAGGTGGGTACTTAATAGGATGGTATTGTATATATGTAAGTAGAAGATTAGATTAATGGGGGTGAAAAGGCCCAATGTGAGGTCAGGGGAAGAGATTGAATAAAGGAAATGTGGTTGGAGGGCTAATCAAAATCTAAGAAAATATAAATAACTCATCTGGAATCCTACTTTTTTGGACAATGGAACACTCAGGAGCCATAGATTGTTACTAGAATATTTTCAGTGCCAGGGATGGGATACCTTACAGTGAGTTGTTGGCCAGGGAGGTCCCTGATGCCCCCAAAACATTATAGGCCATTGCCAAGGCCCTTGGTTTCCCACCTGGAATAGATGGCAAGACCCTATTGCTGAAGACTCCACATACTTGGGCTGCAAGGTCACTGAGAAATCCTGCTGGAACTGAGCTGATAACCTCCTCCATGTAGACCAGCTGACAGAAAGCTGGAAGAAGCTATACTGCATGCAGTTCAGTGGGAGAAAGAGAAATCACCAGTGAAGATATTCAACAGTGGACACTGCAAGCCTTATATTTCGCCAGCCAGGCCAAATGAGCCAACGGGTGCAATAGTGGCATGTCTATCATCGTGGAAACCAACTACCCTCTAATTGGACTGGAGGCCCGCTCCGTGGGAGGGAATATATCCCTGATACTGAAAACTTACCAAAGGGGTAGTCATGAGCCCTAGGGGTGTAACATCTGTTGCTGTCTGGTTAAATGTATATACTATGCTCACCAAACTGCCCAGTAAGCACTTCTCTTAATGTTCATACCCTTATATTAATGCTACTCTCAGTTTTGGTAGAGAATCTTCTCTTTTCAGATGGCAGTGACCTTGGGATGACTCAGAAGGCATCATGGTGCTGGAAAGAAGTGACCAGGAGTGCTCAGTACTGTAATGTCTCTATCATACCTTCCAAGGCTCAGGGTCTACAGTGTAAGAGGTGGCGTAAAGAATGTAAGAGCCAAAGGAAGGATAGGACTCCTTACAATGTGCTCCTCCCAGACACAAAATATCCATGGATATCATGACTTCACAGTGCCTGACACTACCTACACAAGACCATCATAATAGGAGGAAAAGATCATACATCAAAATAAAAGAGAGGCTGATTGAGATGGGGAGGGGATATGATGGAGAATGGAGTTTCAAAGGTGAAAGTGGGGGGAGGGTGGGTATTACCCTGGGATATTTTTTTATAATCATGGAAGTTGTTAATAAAAATTTGAAACAAACAAAAAAACAATTTTTTTTTTTTTTTGCTTTTGCTGGCAGGACCCATTCTTCCTCTGCACATGGAAGCCCAATATATAAAAAATAATGTAGAGAATTTTTTTGTTGTTTTGTTTTTTGTTTTGAGGTATGGTCTCACTCTAGCCCCGGCTGACCTGGAATTCACTATGTAGCCTCACTTAGAAAAACAGGTAGTCTCTGCAGTGAGAATCTGCAAGCAACTGCACCAAGGGAGGGGATTCTTGGGATCTAATACATTATCTCATTAAGGAGAAAATTATTCCTTCCACTGCTGTAGCTTGTATGTAGGTGAAGGGTGATCTCTTGACCAGGGGAGTGATTGACAGGCTCCCAGGACAGGAAGGGTCTTTGTTCCTCTGAAAAGGTCTCTTTGATTTCTAATGTTACCAGGGGAACAGGAGGAGGGGCCCTTCCTTCAATGATCTCTTGGCCTAATGCCTGCCAACCACCAGCATTCCCCCTCAAGAGTTAAGACCCTAAACTCATTTAGAAGATTGTGAGTGACTCAATCTAGCTTTCTCAGCTTGAAGTGGGGCACAGGGGCTCTGGGACTGCATCTTCTGTAATCCCTACTTTAGTCTTGGAGTGCAGAGTGGTATCTGTGTTCTCCTGGGCCTCTGTCCCTAGCTGACTACCTGTAATAGAAAACTACCTTGCTCTGAATCTCTATCACCAAGATCTGGGATGACAGGCATGTTCCACCACACCAGGTTTATTCTGCACTGGAGACTGTACCTAGGGCACTGTCTAAGCACTCTATCAACTAAATTACACCCCAGCCCAAAAAGTATTCTTTTTTAAAAATTTTTTTTTGTTTGTTTATTTATTTATTTATTTGAGAGTAACAGAGAGAGAAAGAGGCAGATAGAGAGAATGGGCACGCCAGGGCTTCCAGCCACTGCAAACGAACTCCAGACACGTGCACCCCCTTGTGCATCTGGCTAACGTGGGTCCTGGAGAATCAAGCCTCGAACCGGGGTCCTTAGGCTTCACAGGCAAGCACTTAATGGCTAAGCCATCTCTCCAGCTCCCAAAAAGTATTCTTTAAAAAAAATTATTTATTTACTATTATTATTGACAACTTCCATAATTATAGACAATAAACCATGATAATTCACTCTCTCCTGACTTTTCCCTTTGCAACTCCACTCTCATGTTCTCTCTCCCTCTCAATCAGCCTCTCTTTCATTTTGATGTCATCATCTTTTCCTCCTATTATGATGGTCTTGTATAGGTAGTATTAGTGTAAAGAGAGCAAGATGTTATATTTCTCTACATTTCTTTATACCTAGCATAGAGAAATATAAAAGTCAGGAGGCTCTGTTGATGGCAGACAAACAGGAGGCTCTGCTAATAGCAGTTAAACAAAAGGCTCTTCTGGGATGAACAGCATTTCCTGGGGCCTGCATTGTTGAACAAACTCTTTAAGATAAGTGGGACTTCTGGTCACAGGCTTACCTTGTACCCCCTCCCCGGTCGATGCTTCCTGTACCTGACCAACAGACCTATTTACAAGTTCTTCTTCTTTTTTTTACTTTTATGACTGCAACTGTCACATATAAATTGTGATTTATGGCTTAATTCCCATCGTGTTTTTTATAAAAACTGACACTCTGAACAGTTCAGGGTTTTGCTCAGAATCTGGAGTGGAGTCCTGGTATACCAGACTAACATTTTTTTCCTTTTCTTTTTTCTTTTCCTTTTGTTTTTCAAGGTAGGGTTTCACTCTGTCTCAGGCTGACCTGGAATTCACTTTGTAGCCTCAGGCTGGCCTCAAACTCACAGCAGTCCTCCTACCTCTGCCTCCTGAGTGCTGGGAGTAAAGGCATGCACCACCATGCCCAGATTTTCTATGTGTTTTTTTACCCAATAAAACTTTGCCTCACATTCTGTGAGTCGATGGTCTTATTTGTGTGACACTGGACCCCATAACATTATGTATTGCAAGGTCATGAATGTTAGGTTGGGACAGGATCCCAAAATGTTGTCACCATGTGGTGGCAGAGAGATAAGGAAGTAGGTTATCCACATTCCTCAAGAAACCATCCAGCCATTATCCCTTCCTTGCCTAACAATGTCCCCCACCCCAGGTCATGATTTCCTGCCCCCTTATCTTGTAAGGTCACTGTTCTCGTCTCACACCCTAGCTATTTTAAATGGCTAACATAAAGAAAAAAAGAGTTCTTTTCCCTTCCTCACCTCCCCCAACTGAAGAAGGCCTACAAAGCCCACTATCTGGAATTTCAAGTTGGATGTGCTCTGCTCTTGAGAGTCAATCCTGGCAGCTTGTGTTTTTCCCAAATAAAAGCTTCCATCTTTGTCTCAGAGCGGTTTCCATGGTCTTAGTCACTCCCAAACCTAATCAGTCTCAGTCAAGTTTTCACTTAATAAATTGTCTCATTTCTGGTACTTAAATTCATTTCTTATAGAGATACTGATACTTAAGACATGTTTCTTGCCCTGGAAAAATAATCTTAAATTGCTGTTCTACTTCTGTTGTGCCAAGTCCCCTGACCAGGAGCCAAGACCCCCGGTCACCCAGAAGTCACCCAGAGAACCGCCACAGAAGCTGAGACACTAGAATGCAAAAGCAACAGGTTTCTTTATTGCAAGCCTAGGTCTGGGGTAGTGAGGGAGAGAGCCCCTTCCTTTTGGGGGAAGGGGTTCATATAGGAATTCATACAAAGAAGTAGGGGATAGCATACATGATTGGTTGATTTAAACAGTTCTGATTGGCTTGGGGTTTCAGTGGGCAAAGTTGGGGGCAGGAGCTAGGGGCACTCTAGGCAGATGAGGTAATCTCCATTGTGATGGACTAAGCAAACAGTGGTACTTTACGACTCCTTGAAGTGGAGATTCCTTAGTTTCTTATCTAAGCAGGTGGTCGGAGGCCTGAGGCGTCCACAGTGGAGTGCTTCTGCAATGTCCTTGAAATGGAGATTCCCCAGAAACTTTAGGGAGAAAGGCAGCAATTGAGCAAGCAAGCAAAGTTTACAGAAGCAAAGGTCAGCACATTAGCCGGCTAGTTCTCTATCTAAGTCAGGTCTGGGCCTTTTTACTTAAAATGGTTATATTTGGCCTTTCACTTCCAGTTTGGGGGAGTAATTGGTACTTGCATTGGTATACAGACTAACCAAAGGTGTTTTCAAACATGGCAGATACTAAGTTTTTATACTGTCTTATCTTTTCCTGGCAAACAATTTCTATATTAAATCAATTGCCTTAAAGTTATTGATAAAATATTGTTTTCAGGGCTACTAAAATGTTCTGCCTTTACTTATAACCTACAGATACTTAAATAATAGAATGTGTATGCTTTCTATGTTCCAAATATAGCTTATACTGTCACCTGACAACTAAACTTAAATATTAATTAAAATGATTTTAAACTATGGTGTATTCTCTAACCAGATCTGCTTTGCTAACCAGATATGTTCTCTCCCCACCCATTTTTTTTTTTTAAGGTATGGTTTCACTGTAGCCCAGGCTGACCTGGAATTCACTATGTAGTCTCAGGGCAGCCTTGAACTCAAAGCAATCCTCCTACCTCTGCCTCCTGAGAGCTGGGATTAAAGGCATGTGCCACCATGCCCAGCTTCTACACCCTTTTTAACTAATCTGCTTTGCTGATCAGATATGTATAGTCTCTCTGAGTGAGTAATAACCATATGTAGAAGCCAAAATCAATTAGAAACATTGGAGTTAAAAGGATAACCAATATTTTGGCTCATGCTCCTGGCTCAGAAGGCCACAGGAAATGATGGGACAGTACTAACTTCTAGCTTCTGGTAAGTTACCTGTCTTCTTGATCAGAGATGATATAGAGACCCAGAGATGAATTCCAAGTCAGTGTATCTGCAACAGGAGAGTCACATCGGAGGAAAACCAGTCCTCCAGGCTTCCCAAAAGAGGGAGGGCCACTTGGTCAGCATGGCCTTAACTTATCCTAGCAGATGACAATGCTGAGAGTCATAGAACTCACAGGTCCCTAAAAGTCTCTCTTACAGTGCCATTATTAATCTCTAAAATATACAGTTAATTCTGGTAGCCTACATGGTCTTAATCACCCAATAAGAAAAATATAACTACAAAATATAACTACAACATAAACAAAGATTCAGACTAATAGGCTCCCATCTCTGATGCTAACTTTCAATACTTAACTCTAACATTAACTCATGCCTTCTGCCTCTGCCTGTCCCTGATTACTTCTGAACTTCACCTACCCTGGCCCCAGCTCCTCCTACTTGCCTTAGCCAGAATCAGAGCTATTTCTTGGTTTCCAACCTTCCTTAGCCTTTACCCTACCTCATCCAGGGATAAATACACTGCAACTTCACTCTGAAACTTAAACTCTCTTGTGTTTCTACTCTTCCCCTGATCTCAAAATGTCCCTCTGCCTCCTCTCTTGCCCCAAGCCCTGTATCTCTTGCCTCTGAATGCTCATCCTCCCTTTATTCCTGGCGTTTTGATGTCATAGCTGTTGACAAGAGTAACAAGCTCCTTTATTTTCCCTTCTGTCTTCTCACAGGATGCACAGAGCCCATCTCCCTCACCTTCTCTATAACAGGTGTCTGCCAGCAACTGCCCTTAAGCCAGTTCAGTACAGGGATGGTATGTACAAGAGAAGTCTCTGCGTCACTCAGGACCAAGTCGTAACAACATGCTACACTGGTGCTGTTGATCTCACCACTCTGCCATCTCTAGCCACCATAAAACTGCCTCCTCATCACCTGCCCTGAAGGGAGACCCATTGACTGCATTATCCAACCTCTCCCATAAGAACTCATCGTCCTTATGGTAGACATGAAGAAATTAACCTTCCTCTTTTATCATTAACAAGAGACTGGAATATTAGGTTAGGACAGGAGGAATTCCAGGTGAGCCTGGGGTAAAGCAAGACCATACCTCAAAAACAACAACAACAACAACAAAAATTAACAGCTGTTGTAGCTGTTGGTGTTTGGGCTAGAGAGATGGCTCAGCAGTGAAGGCACTTACCTGCAAAGCCTAATGACTGGAGTTTGATTCTGCTGTACCCACATAATGCCAGACACGTATAATGGCACTTGCATTTGGAGTGCCACCAAATGGAGTCACCATGTAGCAACAGAGACATAAGGAAGTAGGTTATCCACATTCCTCAGGATCCAGCCATTATCCCTTCCATGTCTAACAATGCCCCGCCCTCCCCCCAGGTCATGATTTCCTGCCCCCTTATATTGTAAGGTCACTGTTCTTGTCTCACACACTAGCTATTTTAAATGGCTAACATAAAAGAAAAAGGAGTTCTTTTCCCTTCCTCAGCTTCCCTCAACTGAAGAAGGCCTATAAAGTCCACTATCTGGAATCCCAGGTTGGTTGTGCTCTGTTCTTGAGAGTCAGTCCTGGAAGCTTGTGTTTTTCTCAAATAAAAGCTTCCATCTTTGCCTCAGAGTGGTGTCTGTGGTCTTGGTCATGCCTGAACCTTACATCAGATATCCAGGCCATTTTGTGTCTGGAGAAGCACATTGTAAGAGTCCTACCCTTCCTTTGGCTCTTACATTCTTTCCACCACCTCTTCTGCAATGGACCCTGAGCCTTGGAAAGTGTGATAGAGATGTTTCAGTGCTGAGCACTCCTCTGTCACTTCTTCTTAGCACTATGGTGCCTCCTGAGTCATCCCAGAGATCACCGCTATCTGAAAAGAAAAGCTTCTCTAACCAAAAGTGAAAGTAGCATTAGTATATGGGTATGATCATTAAGAGAAGTGCTTACTGGGCAGTTTGGTGAGCATAGTGTAACATTTAGCCAGACGCTAGCAGGCATTATACCTCTAGGGCTCATGATTTCCCCATAATAGGTTTTCAGTATCAGGCATGTATTCCCTCCCATGGAGTAGGCCTCCAGTCCAATTAGAGACTGGTTGGTTTCCTCCATAACAGAGATAACAACCACTGTTGCAGGTCATTTGGCATGGATGGCCAAACTAAAGGCTTGCAGTGTCCATTGTTGTTTATCTCCACTAATGACTTCTCTCTATCCCATGGAGCTGCATACAGCATAGCTTTTTCCAGCTTTCTGTCAGCTGGTCTACATGGAGGAGGTTTTCAGCTCAGTCCCAGCAAAATATCTCAGTGACATTTCAGTCAAAGCATGTGGAATCTTCAGCAATAGGGTCTTATCAAGAGTCTTGTCAATGGCAATGGCCTGTAATGTTTTGGGGGCATCAGGGACCTCCCTGGCCAACAACTCACTGGAAGGTATCCCATCCCTGGTGCTGAAAATTTTCTAGTTACAATCTATGGTTTCTGGATGCACCATTGTCCAAAATAGTAGGTTTCCATATGACTTATTACCTCTTAGATTTTGATTAGCCCTCTCCCCACCCATCCTTTACTCAGTCTCTTCCCCTGACCTCACTTAGGGCTTTGCATTTCCAGCAATCTGTTCTACTTACACATATACACTACCATCCCGTTAAGAAATTTTTAATTTATTTGCAAGCAGAGAGGGACAGACAGAGAGATGGGTGTGCTAGAGACTCCATCTGCTACAAATGGACTCCAAATGCAAGTGCCACTATACGTGTCTGGCTTTATGTGGGTACAGCGGAATCAAACTCCAGTCATTAGGCTTTGCAGGTAAGTGCCTGCACTGCTGAGCCATCTCTCTAGCCCAAACACCAACAGCTACAACAGCTGTTAATTTTTTTTTTGTTGTTGTTGTTTTTGAGGTATGGTCTTGCTTTACCCCAGGCTCACCTGGAATTCACTATGTGGTCTCAGGCTGGTCTCAAACACACACCAATCCTCTTACCTCAGCCTCTCAAGTGCTGAGATTAAAGGCATGTACCACCACACCTGGCTTCAAAAAATATTCTTACTATACAGAGGTCATAGGCCACAAGGAAATTAAGACCTTTTTTTAGTTAAAAAATTATTTATTCATTTATTTCAGAAAGAGAAAGAGGGAGAGAGAGAGATAGAGAGAGAGAGAGAGAGACAGAGGGAGGCAAAGAATGGGCATGCCAGAGCCTCCAACAGCTGCAAACGAATTCCAGATGCATTTATCACTTGTGCATCTGGTTTACATGGGTTCTGGGGAATTGAACCTGGGTCTTTGGCTATGCAGGCAAGCACCTTAACCACTAAACAATCTCTCCAGTGCCCCCCACACACACCTTTTTTAGGTAGGGTCTCACTCTAGCCCAGGCTGACCTGGAATTCTAACCCTATGTAGTCAAACTCATGGCAATCCTCCTACCTCTGCCTCTGGAGTGCTGGGATTAAAGGCATGCACCATGCCCAGCCTAGAACCTGTTTTGACCCTAAGCATGCTTCACTTGCTGGTTTTTTTTTTTGTTTTGTTTTGTTTTTTGTTCATCTGAAACATTTATTTTTATTTTTTTCTCAATTTTTATTAACATTTTCCATGATTATAAAAAATATCCCATGGTAATACCCTCCCTCCCCCCACTTTCCCCTTTGAAATTCCATTCTCCATTATATACCCTCCCCATCTCAATCAGTCTCTATTTATTTTGATGTCATGATCTTTTCCTCATATTATGATGGTCTTCTGTAGGTAGTGTCAGGCACTATGAGGTCATGGATATCCAGTCCACTTTATGTCTGGAGGGAGCACGTTGTAAGGAGTCCTACTCTTCCTTTGGCTCTTACATTCTTTCCACCACCTCTTCCGCATTAGACCCTGAGCCTTGGAAGGTGTGATAGAGATGTTACTCAGTACCCCAGTCACTTCTTTCCAGCACTATGGTACATTCTGAGTTGTCCCAAGGTCACTGCCATCTGAAAAGAGAAGATTCTCTACCCAAAGTGAGAGTAGCATTAATATAAGGGTATGAATATTAAGAGAAGTGCTTACTGGACAGTTTGATAAACGTAGTATATACATTTATCCAGACATCAGCAGATGTTACACCCCTAGGGCTCATGACTACCCCTGTTTTAAGTTTTCAGTATCAGGGATGTATTCTGTCCCATGAAGCAGGCCTCCAGTCCAATTGGAGGTCAGTTGGTTTCCACCATGATAGAGGTGCCACTATTGCACCCGTTGGCTCATTTGGCCTGGCTGGCCAATTATAAGGCTTGCAGTGTCCACTGTTGAGTATCTTCACTGGTGGTATCTCTTTCTCTCATTGAACTACATGTAGAATGGCTTCTTCCAGCTTTCTGTCAGCTGGTCTACATGGAGGAGGTTATCAGCTCAGTTCCAGCAAGATTTCTCAGTGGCTTTGCAACCCAACTATGTGGAGTCTTCAGCAATAGGGTCTTACCATCTATTCCTGGTGGGAAACCAAGGGCCTTGGCAATGGCCTATAATGTTTTGGGGGCATCAGGGACCTTCTTGGCCAACAACTCACTGGAATGTATCACATCCCTGGCACTGAAAATTTTCTAGCAACAATCTATGGCTCCTGAGTGTTCCATTGTCCAAAAATGGAGGGTTGCATATGATTTATTTATATCCTCTTAGATTTTGATTAGCCCTCCCTCTACCTTTCCTTTACTAAGTCTCTTCCCCTGACCTCACTTTGGGCCTTTTCACCCCCATTAATCTATTCTACTTACATATATGCAATACCAACGTATTAAGTACACTCCTCCCCTCCTTTCTCTTCCCCTTATATCTATTTTTTAGCTTACTGGCCTCTGCTACTGAGTTTTTTCCTTGTCACACAGAAGCCCAATCATCTGTAGCAAGGATCCACATATGAGGGAAAACATCCTGTATTTGTCAAGATTTGCTTTGTGTCCTAATATATGATCTATTTTAGAGAATGTTCCAAGTGCTGCTGAAAAGAATGTATATTCTGCAGCATTTGGATGAGATGTCCTGTATATATCTGTTAGGTCCATTCCTTCTATGACCTCATTTAATCCAGATTCCTCTCTGTTCATTTTTTCTGTGGATGACCTGTCACTGGATGAAAGTGGGGTGTTGAAGTCACCCACTACCACTGTGTTTGGTGTTATCTGTGACCTTAGTTCTAGTAGCGTTTGTTTGATGAATTTGGGAGCCCCAATGTTAGGTGCATATATGTTTAGGATTGTAATGTCCTCCTGTTGGAGTGTGCCTTTAATCAATATAAAGTGACTTTCCTAATCTTTCTTCACTAATGTTGGACTGAAGTCTACCTTGTCAGATATTAGGGTAGCAACCCCTGCTTGTTTTCTAGGTCCATTTGCTTGAAACACCATTTTCCAACCTTTCACCCTAAGATAGTGTCCATCCTTTGTAGAAAGGTGGGTTTCCTGGAGGTAACAAATTGAAGGATCCTACTTTTTAACCCAGTCTGCAAACCTATGCCTTTTGTTGGGACATTGAGGCTGTTGATATTAAGAGATATTATTGAAAGGTGTGTATTTATTTTTGCCATTTTTTTTTTTTTGTAGTTCTTCTGGTCTTACCTTTGCTCCCTTTTATTAACTAGTATTTGAGTACTGTTTGTTTTTCCCAGGTTCCTTATATGTGTGCTTTTCCTTCTCTTCAACATGGAGGATTCTTTCAAGTATTTTCTGTAGAGCTGGTTTTGTCTTCAAATACTCCTTTAGCCTGCTTTTGTTGTGGAATGTCCTTATTTCTTCGTCTATTTGAATGGATAGCTTTGCAGGATAAAGTAACCTTGGTTGACAGTTGCTATCTTTCAGAACTTGGAATACATCACTCCACGCCCTTATGGCTTTTAAAGTTTGTGTTCAGTATTCTCTTGTGATCCTGATGGGCTTGCCTTTGTAGGTAACTTGATTTTTCTCTCTAACTGCTTTCAATATTTTTTCTTTGGTTTGTGTGTTTGATAATTTGATTATATTACGGCGAGGAGAGTTTCTTTCCAGGTTTTGTCTGGTTGGTGTTCTAAAGGATTCCTGTATCTGGATTGGCACCTCTTTCCCAATTTGGGGGAAGTTTTCTTCTATGATTTTGCTGAAGACACCTACTATACCTTTTGAGCGAAATTCTTCTCCTTCTACTATACCCTGAATTCTTATGTTTGATCTTTTCATAGTGTCCTTAATATCTTAAAATTTCCATTCGTACTTTCCTATTAGTTTGTCTTTCTCTTTGTTGGACTGTATTAAATCTGCTACGTGGTCTTCTAGTGCAGATATTCTGTCCTCTCCTTCATCCATTCTACTGGTGAGATTTTCTACTGAGTTTTTTCATTTCATTAACTGTGTTCTTCATTGCTAGTGATTCTGATTGGTTTTTCTTTATTATTACTATTTCCTTATTTATGTCTTGTATTGACCTCTTTATTTCATTAAATTGGTATCCTGTGTCTTCTTTGATTCCTTTGATTTCCTCTTTCATTCCTTTGATTTCTTCTTTGACTTCTTTGACCATATTTATAATCATTCTTTTGAAATCTTTCTCAGGCATTTCCTCTGACTTGTTCTCACTTGGGGTCATTCCTGATGCATTAATACTTTTTAGTCGATTCATATTTTCTTGATTTTTGGTGTTTCTTGTGTAATAATGTATATATTTTTGCATATTGGATTAATTTAATGCTTGGATTTTCTAGTTAGCTGCAGTATTATTAGATGTATCAATCAATCTGATGTTATATATCTTCAGGGTAGGAGCTTAAGTTGCTAGGTGTGGCTGTCAAGACTCTCTGAATATCTACAAAAGTTACACTGGGTGTTGGGTTTGCCTGCTATGAGAATATTCAAGTAGGCTGAGAGGAACAAAATGCAGGCAGATTATAAAATTTAACTAAACAATGCACACTTTCAATGAAAAACAGCACAGAGTATTTATGCATGAGTAGATATTATGACAAAGAGAACCTCTAACTGTTCCTTAGGGTGTGTGGTGCCCCACACCCTTAATCCTGATAACAAGGAGGTTAATTTTTCTGGTCTGTTGAGAGTTCCAAGTTGTGACCCAGTGAGACCATTCCCTAACGTATAACAGAAAAGGAAACAAAGCCACTATAAATCAAGAAGCAACAAATAACAAGCCCAAAATATAGGTTATTTAAGAATGGCAAATCTGGCCATCCATCAGATTTAACATATAATTTATCCTGATACGGGAGGTGCAATTAGCACTTCTGGTTCAGGCCTATATGACAGGTTTATTTGGCAGGTACTGACCTGGTGTAATCCCAGTTACCTTTTGGGATGATTTTGGTCTCAGTTATGCTGCGCTCTTGCTTGGGTCCCTCTTTGGTGCACTGTGGGTTCATGTAGGCTGACTGGGCCATTGGATCGCTTCTCTGGTCGCCAGTACTGGGTGCTGTGATCTCCCTTCTGCTGGTCTCTGGTGCTTGCTGGCACTTGCACTGGCATTGGGGGAGGGGATGGTGTGGAGGGCGGCTCTAGTTCTCTTGCTGGTCCACATGATCCTCTACCTCATGGTCTGCTCCTCCATTGTTCACTGTGGTTCTCCATGTTTCTTGAGTTTGGAAATAGCTTCAGTGTGAGTGGAAAATCACCTTACCTGACTCCCTGCAACTCAAGCTGAGCCTGGCATCTGTGGCCCTGCGGAACTGGTGCTGCTGCTGCTGGAGCTGCTTCTGCCTGCCTGTGTGGGCTCTGGATGCTCTGGATCTCTCCTACTTCTCTGCCACCATTTTAATTACTTATATACCTCACTTTTTATTAGAAGAGTGTATTTTGCTGGTTTTTTGTTTTTGTTTTTGATTTTTTTTTGTGGGGGGAGTTTCTCCCCTACGCTGCTGTGGTGGTTCCTATGCCGCCGTCTTTGCAGGAAGTCCCTGATTTTTTTTTTTTTTCATGGTAGGGTTTCACTTTAGCCCAGGCTGACCTAGAATTCACTATGTAGTCTTAGGATGGCCTCCCGAGTGCTGGGGTTAAAGGAATGTGTCACCACACCCAGGTTCCCAAAAACAAATTTGAACCCTGGTTTTCTGTATTTCTTAAAGTGCTCTAATAAATCAAGTTTAACCAGCAAAAATGAAAATAACTGGGCTGGAGGGATGGCTTAGAGGTTAAGGCGTTTGCCTGCAAAGTCAAAGGACCCAGGTTCAATTCCCCAGGCCCCACATAACCGGATGTACAAGGGGGCACATGCATTTGTAGTTCGTTTGCAGTGGCTAGAGGCCCTGGCATGCCCATTCTCTCTCTCTCTCTCTCTCTCCCCTTTCCTCATTCTCTGTCAAATAAATAAATAAAATAGTTTTTTTTTAAAAAAATGACATTAACTTAGTGATCCCCTGTCTTCTATGCCCCACAGCCCAGCCCAGATGGTGGCCTACAGCTTTATATCTTCCACTCCTTGCTGATGCTATGCAAACTGCCTCAAACACTTCACTTTAGCCCACCTGGTAGCTTCAGGACCATTTACCACCCTGCACCAACCTTGTCTCTAGCCTTAGTTCTCTTCTCTCAGCCCCTCCTTTGCAAATAAAATTCAACATTTCCTGCTCTCTGTTGAACTTCGTGCATTACTCTGTTATTGTTCTAATTACCCTACACTGTAATTTATCTATTTACACATAAACCTTCTTGACTAAATAGAGAGCTCATTCTCAGACAAGGGTCAGTCTGACTTCATCTCTTCACTCCCTACTCCTAGCATCACACCCAGTAGTCATACCTTACAATTATTGAATGAGTAGGTGAGGCAGTGCCTTCAATCTAAATCATATTGAGACTTTTTTTTTTTTTTTAATTTTTCAAGGTCTCACTCTAGCAACAGTGACCTGGAATTCACTATGTCTCAGGATGGCCTTCAACTCACTGAAATCCTCCAACCTCAGCCTCCCAAGTGCTGGGAATAAAGCACGCAACACCATGCTTGACACTTATTGTATTTTTTTAAAGCTCCTCCTATTACTTGTACAAAGTAAGGAGTTTCATTGTGATATTTCTGTGCTTGCATACTTCCTTTGATTCTTTTCACCCTTGGTATTTCTGTCGTTTCTTATTTATAATCCTTTAGAGGAAGTGTACTGGGAAAGGTACTGGGCACAAAGCCAATTCCGATTTGATATCCTCATTCTAACTCTTCCTACTTGTGTGAGCCTGAAGTCATTTCATTCTCTGGAGCTTATATTTCTTCCTTCCTTCCTTCCTTCCTTTCTTTCTTTCTTTCTTTCTTTCTTTCTTTCTTTCTTTCTTTCTTTGTCTTTTTTGTTTGTTTTCATTTTTTTTTTTTTTTGAGGTAGGGTTTCACTGCAGCTCAGATTGACCTGGAATTCACTATGTAGTTTCAGGGTGGCCTCAAACTCATGGCAATCCTCCTACCTCTGCCTCCCAAGTGCTGGGATTAAAGGCTGGAGCTTATATTTCTGCATTGCAAAGTGAGAAAATAGATGAGTGGGCAATGGTCGGTGCATATGTGTGCATGTTCACATGACGTGTATGTGTGTGCACCTGGAGGCCAGAGAACAACCTTAGAACACAGTCCACCTGTTTTGAAACAGGGCCTCTCACATGACCAGTTACAGGAATGAGGATTGTAATTGGAATGTTTTTGTCCTACCTTGATACAATGTGTTTGTACATATCTACACCAATATTAAGATTATATCACTAGCTAACTGTTGAATTTATATTAGACCTATTATATTAGAGACTAAGCATTCCTCAAGGAACCTTGCTCTGTGTTGGGGGAAGATCTTGCAGCTCTGGTTGTACGTAGGATAGTTATACCATGTTAGGTGGAATTATGAGCTTGTTACTGCTTTCATTTGGAAATTAAGTATGATATAAGGAAACAGGGCCTCTCATTGCTCTAGGGCTCATCAATAAGGCTAAGCTGGCTGGCTATGAGCCCCAGGGATCCCCCTATCTCTGTGACAGTGAGATTGTAAGCATGCATTGTAAGGTTAGGAGTGACACAAACCATTCTGAGGCAAACATAAAAGCTTTTTATTCAGGAAAAGCATGAGCTACCAGGGTTGACTCACAAGACAGAAGCACAGCCAACCTGAGTTTTTGAGGTAGTGGGCTTTATAGGGCTTTCTCGGTTGGGGGAAGGTGGGGAAGGAAAAAGAACTCCTTTGTTCTTTACATTAGCCGTTTCAAATAGGTAGGGTATGAAACCAGAACAGTGAGCAGGTGACTCATAAGATAAGGGGGCAGGAAACCATGATCTGGGGGTATTGTTAGGCAAGGAAGGGATAATTGCTGGACTGTTTCTTAAGGAATGTGGATAACCTAATTCCTTATGTTTCTGTCACCACATGGTGACTCCATTTTGGGAGCCCATTCCAACCTAACATTCCAGCCTTTTTTTGTAGTTTGTTTTTGTTTTATTTTGTTTTCTGAGGTAGGATCTCACTCTAGCTCAGGCTGACCTAGAATTCACTATGTAGTCTCAGAGTGGCCTCAAACTCTTGGTGATCTTCCTACCTCTGCCTCCCAAGTGCTGGGATGAAAGGTGTGTGCCACCATGCCCGGCCCAGCCTTTTGTTAATGATATGAGACGAAGGTTAATTTCTTCATGCTGACTGTAGGGACAATGAGTTCTTATGGGAGAGGCTGGATAATGCAGTCTATGGGTCTCCCTTCAGGGCAGGTGATGAGGAGGCTGTTTTGTGGTGGCTAGAGGTGACAGAATGGTGAGATTGATAGTGAGCAACCTCTGACAGTGCCAGTGTAGCATGCTGTTACAACTTGGTCCTGAGCAAGGCAGAGACTACTCTCATATCATCCCTGTATTGAGTTCACTTCTGGCCAGTCATTGGTGACATCTGTTATAGAGAAGGTGAGGGAGATGGGCTCTACACACCCTGTGAGAGGACAGAAGGAAGAATTAAGGAGCTTTTTACCCTTGTCAACAGCTATGACAACAAATTGCCAGGCACAAGGGGAGGATGAACACTCAGAGGTGAGGGATAAAGGGCTTGGGGCAAGAGAGAGGAGGCAGAGGGGCATCACTGTATTCAAGAGGAGCATTTTGGGATCAGGGGAAAAGTAGGAACATAAGAGAGTTTAAGTTTGAGAGTGCCTGTTGGGGTAGCAGTGTACTTATCCCTGGATGAGATAGAGTAAGGGCTAAGGAAGGAGGGGGCCCAAGGAATAGTTCTGATTCTGGCTAAGGCAAGTAGGTGGAGCTGGGGCCAGGGTAGGTGAAATTCAGAAGTAATCAGGGACAGACGGAGGCAGAAGGTTAATGTTAGAGTTTAATACTGTAAGCCAGCATCAGAAATGGAAGCCTATTAGTCTGAATCTTTGTTTATATTGTAGTTATATTTTGTAGTTATATTTGTCTTACTGGGTGATTAAGACCATGTAGGCTGCCAGAATTAACTGTATATTTTAGAGGTCAATAATGGCACTGTAGGAGAGACTTTTAGGGACCTGTGAGGAGTTCTATGACTTTCAATGTTGTCACCTGCTAGGATAAGTCAAGGCTATGCTGACCAAGTGGCCCTCCCTCTTTTGGGAAGCCTGGAGGACTGATTTTCCTCCAATGTGACTCTCCTGTTGCAGTTACACTGACTTGGAATTCATCTCTGGGTCTCCACATCCTCTCTGATCAAGAAGATAGGTAACTTACCAGAGGCTAGAAGTTCAAATGTCCCATCATCTCCTGTGGCTTTCTGACCTGGGAGCAGGAACCAAAATATTGGTTATCCTTTTAACTCCAATGTTTCTAATTGATTTTGGCTTCTACATATGGTTATTAATCATTCAGAGAGACTGGACATACCTGATTATCAAAACAGACCAGTTAAAAGGGTGCAGAACATATCTGGTTAGCAGAGCAGATCTGGTTAGAGAATGACACAATAGTTTCAGATCATTCTGATTAATATTTAAGTGTAGTTGTCTGGTGACAGTGCAAGCTATATCTGGAATATAGAAAGCATATACATTCTATTTTTTAAATATCAGTCAGGTATAAGTATAGGCAGAACATTTTAGTAGCCCTGCAAACAATATTTTACCAATTATTTTATCAGTAACTTTGAGCTAATTGATTTATCTAGAAATTGTACATTAGAAAAAGATAAGACAGTATAAAAACTTGGCCTCTGTGTTTGAAAACAACTTTGGCTTGTCTGTATACCTATGCAAGTACCAATTACCCCCTCCCCCACCCCCAAACTAGAAGCAAAACAGCAATTTAAGATTATTTTCCTAAGACAGGAAACATGTTTGTTTGTTTTTTTTTAAAAAGAGTGGTTTTAAAAAATATATTTTATTTGAGAGAGAGAGAGGCAGAGAGAAAGAGAGAGAGAGAGAGAATGGATACTCAGGGCCTCCAGCCACTGCAAACGAACTCCAGATGCATGTGCCCCCTTGTGCATCTGGTTTACATGGGATCTTTTCGCTTTGCAGGCAAACGCCTTAACTGCTAAGCCAACTCTCCAGCTCCAGGAAACATGTTTTAAGTATCAATATCCCTATACGCAATGAACTTAAGATACCAGAAATGAGACAATTAATTAAGTGGAGCCTGACTGAGACTGATTATACATAGTTTAAGAATAAAATAAAACCTGGTCACTGTTGAGTTAAGCAAACTTGATTTTAACATACCTTAGAGACAATATGACAGACACAAAGTAATTTCTTTAATAAGTACCTTTTACCATTTAACAATTTTAAGGCTTAATTAAAGAAATATTTATGACTGTTACATGAAGCTTAGACAAACTATATTAACATTGTTTGTATACAGTGGATTTCCAATTTTTTAAAGAACAAAATCATAATAAGTCACTTTTTATGAGACTTAGATTATAACCTCAGTGAAAATCACCCAGAAAAACCAGCATGAACAAGACAAGAACCATCTTAAAGTTACAGAGTTTTAGCCAGGCATGGTGATGCATGTTTATTGATAGCCAAGCATCGTGGGCTTACCAAATTACAATATTCTGATAGCTGGAAGAGTCTGATATTAACAAAAAGTAGAGTTCACATATCTAAGGCAATGAGGCTATCGAGAGTAAACTATGAAAAAAAGATCTGCTAACAGAATTCAAAATAAACAAGCAATCTATATTATGTAATAATATTTTTGGCTTAAATATGAGGACACAAAAATTTTATAATTTTTAAAGCTTATCAGAATTGGGATATTTTAATTATATATATATATATATATATATATATATATATATATAGAGAGAGAGAGAGAGAGAGAGAGAGAGAGAGAGAGGTTTAGCAGTTTTAAAAGCTGAATAAGATGTCCACCCAATCTATAAGTCAGTTTCTGAAATCAATTCAGCTATATATAACATACCCAAATAATAAAGGAACTGGACTAAACTGTCATGATCTAATGAAAAAAGGAGACAAGTCTCATGGAAAAGAGAGGGAATGGGAATGCCAGAGCCATTTATCATTGCAAACAATCCCCAAATGTATGTTCCATTATGTGCATCTGGCTTTGCAAATAAACGCCTATAACTGCTGAGCCAAAAAGAAATATTCTTAATCTCCTCCAAATCAATTTTATAGAACTATATTGAATTTCAAATATGCACAAAATTTTATGACACAATCTATAACTATTTGAACCTTAACCAACTCTATAATTCTGCCCATGGTACTTAGGTAAACTTATTTAGTAATAATGTAAGTTAAAGTACTAAGACTGATTGTTGGAGGAATTCAGGAATTACATCTTAAATCACAACATAACTTTGTTTAGAACTTTCTTTACTGTTCACCATGAAGTAAATAGTTTTCAAGTGTGTGACAGATAAATACTGTTTAATGTTTCAAATGTGGTCTATTTACCTTATAAAACAGGGGAAAAAAGAATAAATAATTCCTCTGTGAGGTTTTTTTTTTTTTTTTTTTTTTTTTTTTTTAGGCAGGGTTTTAGATATAATACCCTTAGGAGAGAAATATTAATGAGTCAATCTTAACCTTAAGATTTAGCTAAAAGGTTGACAAATACAGGAACCTAGTTAACTTCGTTGAGTACTCTAAATCCAGTCTTTCATAACCATTATCAGGACCAGATTAACATCAATAAGTTCAAGTTTTAAGTTTACAGCCTGAATACCATAGCAACCTGCTACCAGGTAGGGTCATACTTTGTTAGTCTGATGTAAGCCCTAGGCTAATAGTCATTTTATATCTCAAGAAGTCTGTAATCTGATCAAGTACTTTGTCTTTAACTTTCTGTTTAGGCTTACTCATACCTTCATCTACATATTTCTTTTTTTTTTTTTTTAATTTTTTGTTTGTTTATTTATTTATTTGAGAGCGACAGAGAAAAGGAGGCAGAGAGAGAGAGAGAGAGAGAGAATGGGCATGCCAGAGCTTCCAGCCTCTGTAAACGAACTCCAGATGCGTGCGCCCCCTTGTGCATCTGGCTAACGTGGGTCCTGGGGAATTCAGCCTCGAACCGGGGTCCTTAGGCTTCACAGGCAAGGGCTTAACGGCTAAGCCATCTCTCCAGCCCCACATTTCTTATAAGTAGTCCCCATCTGTTCACAGCAACTTGGCATTCACCTGTCATCATGATGGGACCAGGATCCTGAGATTCCCTGTGCTTGCGCCTCCCTGCCCCCCGCGCCCTCCCCACAGGTTTTGCAAAGCAGGAAAGCTAAGAAAGCGCCTTTTTTCTTTTCTTCCTAAATTCCAGAGAGAGTTCTGAACTTCCTGATCCTGTCATTTTACAACTCTTTAAGAGTAGGAGAATCTTGGTTTTTTTTTTTGCCTATGATCTTAATTATTTCCAGTGTTCCTTTTGGGGAACACTCAACAGTAAAAATTGGCTATGCTGTCTAGTACAGTGGGCTTGGTGGAGAACATCCCCATAATGAAGTGGCACTGCTCAGAACAGAAATCATTCTGCAGCCTTAGGGCTGTGAGCCACATACATACTCACACACACATTCATTTTAAGTGCACTTTTCATATAGACGCCAGACAACCATTTCCCCTTCACACATTCATTCATTCATTTATTTATTCAGAAGGTATGCATTTCCATTTTAAATTTCTATTCTATTTACAACTCTGGGGCTCAAAGTCAAACTTTGTTACCAGGCAGGGAGTCCAGAGAGGCTGAGAGAGCTGGAGGAGCCTGAGGAGCTGTTGGGGTGCAGTCATCTATGGCGTCCAGGTTAAAAGCAGAGGGTGAGGATGAGTATGGGGGAGGAGTTGAATTAGAGTGCATTCCTGAGACCTTGGCTAGAAGGACCTGGTGAGAAGAGCAGGTAGAGCAGAGAGAAGGCCGGGCATGCCAAGTGAAAAATGTTTAAATATAGGCTATTTCAGACCACCTGCCTGTATGTTGGCAGAAGTTTTCTAAATTAGTGAGAATTTGGAAATCAAAAGTACCATTCTCAGGCCATTTGGACCCATTGTCCAGCTTATATTGTGGCCAGACCAAGTTGCAGAGAAAGATAAGATATTGTCCAAGAGTCATAAAAAGCTTTAAGTTCCTAAGGTGACAGGGAAAGAGCAAAACAAGGGTGAGAGAAAGGAACCAGGGCTTAAGCTGGGTTTACACAGAACACCAGTATGACCCCCTGGCCCAGTAGGGTGAACGGGGCCTGCACCTCCCACGTGGGCAGTAGTGGGTTGCAACTGTCGGCTTTTTAGCCTGTTAGTGGGAAAGGTGGGCAACTGTGCTCCCGATGGCAAAAGTGCCTGGCAGTGAAAGATGAGACTTCAGAAGGAAGAGGGAGAGGAGGGAGGGGAGAGTGTCCTGAGATGGTGCAATCGAACCAAAAGGTGCCCCTTAGAGTACAGTAGACCAGAGAGTGAGAGACCCAGAGGTGTTGAGAGCGTATCTTTCTCAAGACCTGGGGTTGGGGACCAAAAGTGGCTGAGGGGTGTAGACTGGTGTGCTGGCATGGCTTCCACAAGGAGGGATTAAACTCGAGAGCAGGCCAACCAGAGAGGGACACTTACTGAGAAAGAGGGAGGAGATGAAGGGAAGAAGAGTGAGGCCTAATTGTGGTGGGTGTGAAAGCTTTTTCAGGGCTCGAGAGATGGCTTAGCAGTGAAGGTGTTTGCCTGAAAAGCCAGAGGATCCAGTTCAACTCTCCAGGACCCACGTAAGCCAGATGCACAAAGGTGCATGCATCTGGAGTTCATCTGCAGTGGCTGGAGGCCCTGGCAGGCCCATTCTCTCTCTCTCTCCTCCCTCCCCCCCTCCCTTTTTCTTTCTCTAAGAAATAAATAAATAAAATATATTTAAGAAAAAAAAAAAAAAGAAAGAAAGCCTTTGTCAGGTAAAGATGGTCCGAAGCCTTCAGAGGGTCAGTGGCAGTTTGGTGATCTGGTCAGGGGAAAGAAGGTCTGGCCACCCAAGAGGGCAACCAGAAGCCTCCTATCCAAGTCAAGGCATCAGATGTAAGTTTTGGGAGTGAACAATACCACACAAACCACTCTGAGGCAAAGATGAAAGCTTTTATTGAGGAAAAGCATGAGCTGCTGGGGCTGGCTCATGAGAAGAGCACAGCCACCCTGACTTTTTCAGGTACTGGGCTTTATAGGGCTTTTTCAGTTGGGGGAAGGCGAGAAAGGAAAAATAACTCATTCATTCTTTACATTAGCCATTTCAAATAGGTAGGGTGTGAGACCAGAACAGTGATCAGGGGACTTGTGAGATAAGGGGCAGGAAACCATGACCTGGGAGTATTGTTAGGCAAGGAAGGGATAATAGTTGGGCAGTTTCTTGAGGAATGTGGATAATCTGCTTATTTATTCCTGCCACGATTCTTCTATCCTTGGTGACTCCATTCTGGGAGCCCATCCTGACCTAACATGCACCACACCTGGCTCTTTTTTATTTTATTTTATTTTATCTTATTTTATTTTATTTTCGAGGTAGAGTCTTGCTCTAGCTCATGCTGACCTGGAATTCACTATGTAGTCTTAGGCTGGCCTCAAACTCACAGAGATCCTCCTACCTCAGCCTCCCTCTCCCTAGTGTTGGGATTATAGGTGTGTGCCAACATGCTCAGCTCACACCTGGCATTTTTACATAGGTTCTGGGGATTGATCTCAGGTCCTCATGCTTGCAACTGAGATGCCTCCCCAGCCCTTTGTACTTTGTCTTTTTTTTTTTTTTTTTTTTTTTGGTTGGGGGGGATGTTCATGTGTGCAAATGCAGGAGTCATGGCACACATGTGGAGGTCAGAGGACAATTTTCAGGGTGCATCCTCACCTTCCCTCTTGTTTGAGGCAGAGCCTCTCATTATTCACTACTCCATTTGCAGGCTAGCTGGTCCTCAAACTTCTGGAAAATTCTTCTGTCTCTGCCTTACATCTTGCCTTAGACATGCTGGGATTGCACAGCTTACCATAGCTTCTAGCTTTTATGTGGAGACCCAAACTCAGGTACCCACAATTCCACAAGTGCATCTCTCCAGCCTAGTTAGTCATTTTTAGTCAGAAATCTGTAGTGATGCAGTACCAAGAACTCACAGACTGATTGTATTATGAAGATACATGGTCTTCCTACCTGGCTACAGTCCTTACTCACTTGTGTGATCTAGTGAGATTCATTTCTTCTTCTGAAAACTGCAGATGAAGCTACCTATTTTTCTGCTACTGGAGATAGAACTCAGTACCTCACAATGCTAGGCACCCCCAGACCAGCCTGATCAATTTTTTAAATTATTTCTGTTTATTTTATTTATTTATTTGAGAGCAACAGAGAGAGAGAGAGAGAGAGAGAGAGAGAATGGGCATGCCAGGGCCTCCAGCCACTGCAAACAAACTCCAGACTCGTGCGCCCCCTTGTGCATCTGGCTTAACGTGGGTCCTGGGGAATCAAGCCTCAAACCGGGGTCCTTAGGCTTCACAGGGAAGCGCTTAACCACTAAGCCACATCTACAGCCCCTGATCAATTTTTTTTAAATATTTTATTTATTTATTTATTCATTAGAGGGAAGGAGAGAGAGAGAGAGAGAGAGAGAGAGAAAATGGCCACACCAGGATCTCTTGCCACTGCAAATGAACTTCAGATGTGTGTGCCACCTTGTGAATGGGAAATCAAACCTGCATCCTTAGGCTTCACAGGCAAACACCTTAACTGCGAAGCTATTTCTCCAGCCCCTGATCAATTTTTAAAATAATTTTTTATTGACAACTTCTATACTTACAGACAATAAACCATGATGATTTCCTCCTGCTCCCTCTCTTTCCCCTTCACAAATTCACTGTCCATCATATCCCCTGCCTCTCTGCATTAATCCCTCTTTTATTTTGATGTCATCATCTTTTTCTCCTATTATGAGAGTCTTGTGAAGGTATTTCTAGGCACTGCAAGGTCATGGATATTAAGGCCAACTTCTGTCTAGACAATAGCATTGTAAGGAGTCATACCCTTCCTTTGGCTCTTATATTCTTTCCGCCACCTCTTCCACAATGGACCCTGAGCCTTGGAGGGTGTGATAGAGATGTTTCAGTGCTGAGCACTCCTCCATCACTTCTTCTCAGCACTATGTTGCCTTTTGGTCATCCTAGTGGTCACTGCCATCTGAAAAGAGAAGCTTCTCTAACCAAAAGTGAGAGTAGCATTAATATATGAATATGAACATTAAGTGTAGTGCTTACTGGGCAGTTTGGTGAGCATAATATATGCATTTAACCAGACAAGAGCAGACTTTATACTCCTAAGGCTCATGACCTCCCCTGTCCATAGGCCTTTTGATTAAGTTTTCAGTACCAGGCATGTATTCCCTCCCATAGAGCAGGCTTCCAGTCCAATTAGAGAGCGGTTGGTTTTCCCCAGAGCAGACATGCCACTATTGCACTAGTTCAGTCATTTTGCCTGGCTGGCCAAACTTGACACTTCCAGTGTCCATTATTTTCACTGCTAATGACTTCTGTCTCCCACAGGGCTGTGTACAGTGCAGCTTTTTCCAGCTTTCAGCTGGCTGGTCTACAGGGAGGAGGTTTTCAGCTCAGCACCAGCTTGATCTCTCAATGACCTCGCTGCCCAAGCGTGTGAAGTCTTTAGCAATAGGGTCTTACCATCTGTTTCTCATGGGAAACTAAGGGTCTTAGCAAAACCTGTAATGTTTTGGAGGCAACAGAGACCTCCGTGGCCAACAACTCACTGGACAGTATCCCATCCCTGGCACTGAAAATTTTCTACTAGCACTCTATGGCTTCTTGATATGCCATTATCCAAAAAAAAAAGGGCATTTATATGTCTTATTCAGAATCTCTTGAATTTTGATTGACCATTCCTCCCATCTTTCTCTTACTCAATCTCTTCCCCTGGCCTCACTTAGACCATTCCACACTGTGTAATCTGTTTTTCTACTTACACGTATACAATACCATCTCCTAAAGTCCTTCCCTCTCCTCCCTCCCTTATAGCCCTTTTGTAGCTTACTGGCCTCTGCTTCCAATTATGGTCCCAGCTCACAAACAAGTCTATACATTTGTAGCTAGGATCCACATATGAGAGAGAAAATGCAATATTTCTGGGTGCTGGGTTACCACACTTAGTATAATCCTTTCCAGATCCATCCATTTCCCTGAAATTTTCATAATTCCATTTTTCTTTACCGCTGAATAGAACTCCACTGTGTAAACATACCACACTTTATTATCCACTCATCTATTGAGGGACATCTAGACTGGTTCCATTTCCTAGCTATTGTAAATAGAGCTGGCACTAAACATGGTTGTGCAAGTAACTCTAAGGTAGTAAGAAAAATCATTAGGATATATGCCTAGGAGTGCTATAGCTGGATCATATGGTAAATCTATTTTTAGTTGTCTCAAGAACCTCCACACTAATTTCTACAATGTCTGTACCAGATTACATTCCAACCAACAGTGTAGAAGGGTTCTCCTTTTTCTGCATCCTCACCAATATTATTGTTATTTGTTTTACCCATAATACCTATTCTGACAGGAGTGAGATGGAACCTCAAAGGAGTTTTAGTTTACATTTCCCTGATGGCTAAGGTTGTAGAACACATTTTTTAAAATTTATTTATTTTTATTAACAACTTCCATGATTGTAAACAATATCCCATGGTAATGCCCTCCCTCCCCCCACTTTCCCCTTTGAAACTCCATTCTCCATCTTATCCCCTCCCCCTCTCAATTGGTCTCTCTTTTATTTTGATATCATGATCTTTTCCTCCTATTATGATGGTCTTGTGTAGGTAGTGGCAGATACTGTGAGGTCATTGATATCCAGGCCATTTTGTGTCTGGAGGAGCACATTGTAAGGAGTCCTATTCTTCCTTTGGCTCTTACATTCTTTCCACCACCTCTTCCGCAATGGACCCTAAGCCTTGGAAGGTGTGATAGAGATGTTTCAGTGCTGAGCAGTCCTCTGTCACTTCTTCTCAGCTCCATGATGCCTTCTGAGCCATCCCAAGGTCACTGCCATCTGAAAAGAGAAGGTTCTCTACCAAAAGTGAGAGTAGTATTAATATAAGGATATGAACATTAAGAGAAGTGTTTACTGGGCAGTTTGATGAGCATAGTATACACATTTAGCCAGACAGCAATAGACATTACACCCCTAGGGCTCATGACTACCCCTGTTTTAAGTTTTCAGTATCAGAGATGTATTCCCTCCCATACAGCAGGCCTCCAGCCCAATTACAAGGCAGTTGGTTTCCACCATGACAGACATGCCACTATTGCACCAGTTGGCTCATTTGGCCTGGCTGACAAAATATAAGGCCTGCAGAGTCCATTGTTGAGTATCTTCACTGGTGAGTAGAACTCATTTTAGATGTTTATATGCTATCTGTATGTCTTTCTTTGAGAACTCTCTATTTACTTCCATAGTTAATTGGATTGTTTGATTTCTTGTTTTGTTTTTTGAGTTCTTTGTATATTCTGGGTATTAATCCTCTGTCATATGTATAGCTGAAAAAGATTTTCTCCCATTTTGTAGGTTGTCTCTTTGTGCTATTCACAGTGTCCTTTGCTGTACAAAAGCTTTGTAATTTACCTGAGATCCTAGTGCTTGATTAGTGGTTTTATTTCCTTAGCAAATGGGGTTATATTCAGAAAGTCATTGCCTATGCCAGTATATTGAAGGGATTCCCCTACCTTTTCCTCCAGCAGTTTCAGAGTTTCAAGTCTGATATTAAGGTCCCTGATCCATTTGGACTTGATTCTTGTGCATGGAGAAAGACAAAGATCTATTTTCATCCTTCTACATATAGATATCCAATTATCCCAGCACCACTTGTTGAAGAGGCTGTCTTTTCTCAGGCAAGCATCTTAAGCCATTCTCCAGCTCTGCCTTTTCTCCAGTGAATATTTTTGGCATTTTTGTCAAATATCAGATGGCTGTAGCTGCCTAGATTAACATCTGGGTCCTCGTTCTGTTCCATTGATCTATCTCCATGTCTGTCTTTGTTCCAGTGCCATACTTTTCTGTTACTATGGCTTTGTAATATAGCTTAAAATCAGGTATGGTGATACCACCAGCCTTATTTTGGTTACTCAAAGTTGTTTTGGATATTATAGGGGTTTTTGTGCTTCCAAATGAATTTTAGGATTGTTTTCTCTCTTTCCATGAAGAATGCCATTGGAATTTTACTGGGGATTGCATAAATGTATAGATTGCTTTTGGTAAGATTGATATTTTCACATTACTGATTCTTCCAATCCAAGAACATGGGATGACTTTCCATTTCCTAGTGTCTTCTGCAATTTTTGCTTGAGTGTTTTAAAGTTCTCATTGCAAAGATCCTTTACTTCCTTGGTTAGGTTTATTCCAATGTACTTTATTATTATTATTTTGAGGCAATTGTGAATAGGAGAGATTCACTGATTTCATCCTCTGCATGCTTGTTATTAGTATGTAGGAAAGCTACTGATGTCTGTGTGTTTATTTTGTATCCTACATTGTTAAAAGTGTTTATCAGCTCTAACAGTTTGCTGGTAGAGTCTTTAAGGTCCTTTATGTATAGAATCATATCATCTGCAAATAATGATAATTTGATCTCTTCTTTTCCAATTTTTATCCATTTTATAAGTGTCTTTTTCCTTATTTCTATAGCTAGGACTCCCAGTACTATATTGCATAAAAGTGGGACAGTGGACACCCTTGTCGTGTTCCTGAATTTAGTGGAAAAGCTTCAAGTTTTTCCCCATTTAGTACTAAGTTGGCTGTAGGGTTGTCATAAATAGCTTTTATTATGTTGAGATATGTTCCTTCTATTCCCAGCTTCTGTAGGCTTTTACCAGGAAAGGATATTGAATTTTGTTGAATGCCTTTTCTGCATCTATTGAAATGATCATATGATTTTTGTCTTTCAGTCCATTTATATAGTGTATTATATTTATCGATTTGAGCATGTTGACCCATCCCTGTGTCTCTGGGATAAAGCCTACTTGGTCAGGGTGAATGATCTTTTTGATATATTCTTGTGTACTGTTTGCCAATCTTTTGTTGAGAACTTTTGCATCTATGTTCATGGGGGAGATTGGTCTGTAATTTTCTTTCCTGTTCTGTCTTTGTCTGGTTTTGATATCAGGGTGATGCTGTCTTTGTAGAAGGAGTTCAGTAGAATTCCTTCCTTTTCTATTTTATGGAAAAGTTTGAGAAGGTCTGGTAAAATTCACCAGTAAATCCATCTGGGCCTGGACTTTGTTTAGTTAGGAGACTTTTTTTTTTTTTTTTGGTTTTTTTGAGGTAGGGTCTCACTCTGGCCGAGGCTGACCTGTAATTAACTATGTAGTCTCAGGGTGGCCTTGAACTCACGGCTATCCTCCTACCTCTGCCTCTCGAGTGCTGGGATTAAGGGCATGCACCACCATGCCCAGCTAGTTGGGAGACTTTTTATAACTGCTTGGGCCTCTGTACTTGTTATAGGTCTATTTAAATGGTTTATCTCATCTTGATTTAATTTTGGTAGGTCATATGAATCAAGGAAATCATCCATTTCTTTCAGATTTTCAAACTTAGAAGCATATATATTCTTAAAGTATGTCCTTATGATTTTCTGAGTTTCTTTGGGATCTGTTGTAATGGTGCCTATTTCATCTCTAATCTTATTAATTTTTTTAAAAAAATATTTTATTTTTCCTTATTTATTTGAGAGAGAAAAATAGGCAGGGAAAGAGAGAGAGAGAGAATGGGAGTGCCAGGGCCTCCAGCTGCTGCATGCACCTCCTTATGCATCTGGCTTACATGAGTCCTGGGGAATTGAACCTGGGTCCTTTGGCTTTGCAGGCAAGCACCTTAAACACTAAGCCATTTCTCCAGCCCTAATTTTATTAGTTTTTGTGTCTTCTCTCTTTCTTCTGGTCAGATTTTCTAAGGGTTTATCAATCTTGTTTATCCTTTCAAAGAATCAACTCTTTGTTTCATTGATTCTTTGGATTGTTTTTGTTTGTTTGTTTCTGCTTCATTAATTTCTGCCCTAATTTTTATTATTTCTTCCCATTTACTGATTTTGAATTTGCCTTGTTCTTTTTCCAAGGCCTTAAGCTGAAGCATTAAATTGCTTACTTGTGAATTCTCTAATTTCTTAATATAGGCACTTAGAGCTATAAATTTCCCTTTTGGGGCTGCTTTCATTGTGTCCCAAAGGTTTTGGTATGTTGTACTCTCATCATCATTTGATTGTATGAATCTGTTGATTTCCTTTTTTATTTCTTCAATGACTCATTCATCATTCAATAGTGTACTGTTTAGTCTCCATGAATTTCTGTATGCTCTGTAGTTTTTCTTGTTGCTGATTTGTAGTTTAACCCCATTATGGTCAGATAGAGTACAGGGGATTATTTCAATTTTCCTGTATTTGTTAAGAATTGCTTTGTGTCCTAATATATGGTCTATTTTGGAGAATATTCCATGTGCTGCTAAGAAAAATGTATATTCTGCAGCATTTGGATGGAATGTTTTGTAGATATCTGTTAGGTCCATTTGTTCCATGACATCATTTAATCCAGATGTCTCTCTGTTTGTTTTTTTGCCAGGATGACCTGTCAATTGGTGAGAGTGGGGTTGAAGTCACCCATTACAATTGTGTTTGGTGTTATCTGTGACCTTAAGTCTAATGTTTGTTGACGAAACTGGGAGCCCCCATGTTAGGTGCATTTGTGTTTAGGACTGTAATGTCCTCCTGTTGGAGTGTGCCTTTAATCAGTATAAAGTGACCTTCTTTATCTTTCCTCACTAGTGTTTGTTTTAAGTCTATCCTGTCAGATATTAGGATAGCAACCCCTGCTTGTTTCCTAGGCCTATTTACTTGAAATACCATTTCCATCCTTTCATCCTAAGACAGTGTCTATCTTTTATTGAGAGATGAGTTTCTTGGAGGCAACAAACAGCAGAATCCTGCCCAGTAATCCAGTCTGTAAGCCTGTGTCTTTTGGTTGGGCATTAAGGCCATTGATATTAAGAGTTATTATTGAAAGGTATGTGTTTATTCTCACCATTCTTCTCATTTTGTAGTGCTTCCTAATTTCCCTTTACTCTCTTGTTTTAACTGTTGTTTGAGTATGGCTTGTTTTTTCCTGTTTCCTCATGTGTGCTTTACTTTCTCTTCAGTGTGAAGGATTCTTTCAAGTATTTTCAGTAAAGCTGGTGTTGCAGTCTGGTTCGCATTTCTGGTAGAAATCACCCAACCAAGAGCAGCTTCTAGGAAGAAGAGGTTTATTTTGGCTTACAGGCTTGAAGGGAAGCACCAGGATGGCAGGGGAAAATGATGGCATGAGCAGAGGGGGAACATCAGCCCCCTGGCCAACATAAGGTGGACAATAGCAACAGGAGAGTGTGCCAAACACTGGCATGGGGAAACTGGCTATAATACCCATAAGCCTGCCCCCAACAATACGCTGCCTCCAGGAGGCATTAATTCCCAAATATCCATCAGTTGGGAACCTAGCATTCAGAACACCTAAGTTTATGCGGGACACCTGAATCAAACCACCACAGCTAGCTTAGTTGTTGTAAATTCCTTTAGCCTGTTTTTGTTGTGGAATGTCCTTATTTCTCCTTCAATTTGGATAGATAGCTTTGCAGGATAAAGTAATCTTGGCTGACAGTTGTTATCTTTCAGAACTTGGAATCCATCATTCCAAGCCCTTCTGACTTTTAAAGTTTGTGTTGAGTAATCTGCAGTTATTCTGATGGGCTTGCCTTTATAGGTGACTTGTTTTTTTCTCTCTGTTTTCAATATATTTTCTTTGGTTTTGTGTGTTTAGTAGTTTAATTATAACATGGTGAGGAGAGGTTCTTTCCAGGTTTTGTCTGTTTGGTGTTCTAAAAGCTTCCTGTATCTGCATTGGCATTTCTTTCCCAATTTTGGAAAATTTTTCATTTATGGTTTTATTGAAAATGCCTACTAAAGCCGGGCATGGTGGCACACGCCTTTAATCCCAGCACTCAGGAGGCAGAGGTAGGAGGATTGCCGTGAGTTCGAGGCCACCCTGAGACTCCATAGTGAATTCCAGGTTCCAGGTCAGCCTGGGCTACAGTGAGACCCTACCTCGAAAAACCAAAAAACCAAAAAAAAAAAAAAAAAAATGCCTACTAAGCCTCTGGATTGAAATTCTTCTCCTTTTACTATACCCTGAATTCTTAGGTTTGATCTTGTCATAGTGTCCCAGATATCTTGAAATTCCCATTCATACTTTCCTATTAGCTTGTCCTTCTCTTTGTTGGACTGTATTAGACCTGGCACCTGGTCTTCTAGTTTAGATATTGTGTCCTCTTCTTTATCCATTCTACTGGTGAGACTTTCCACAGAGCTTTTATTTGACTGTTTTCAGTGCTAGTATTTCTGCCTGATTTTTCTTCAGTATTTCTATTTCCTTACTCATGCCTTGTAATGACCTCCTTATTTCATTAAACTGGTTTCCTGTGTCCTCTTGGAATTCCTTCAGGAGTTTGGTTTCTTCTTTAATTGCTTTGTTCTCTTCTTTGATTCCGTTGGGTATAGATAAAATCATATTTTTTAGAAATCTTTGTCAGGCATTTCATCTAAGACAGTGTCATTGGGGGCCATTTCTGCTGGATTTATAGTTTTTGGTGGGATAGTATTCCTTGATTCTTTGTATTTTTGTGTTATAATGTAGTGATTTTTGCATCCTGAGTTGATTTGATGCTTAGGTTTTCTAATTACCTTTGGTGCTTTTAGTTTTGGAAATCCAACTTTATGTACCTTCGGAATAGGAGTTCAAGGTGCCAAGTGTAGCTCTTGTACTCCAATCCAACTGCAGACGTAATCCTCAGTGTTGAGTTTGCCTGCTATTCAAGTATTCTAGTCAGCTGGGTAGAGCAATTTACTGGAAAATTCTAAAATTCAACTAAGCAGTATACACATTCAATAAATACCAGCACAGAGTATGCAAGTGTGGGGATGGAAATAAACAGATAATCTTATAAAGTCAAAATCCCTAAGGGTGTGTGTTGCTCTACACCCTTAATCCTATCAACTGGGAGGTTGAAATTTCTGTTCTGAAAGGAGTTCCAGTTTAGCCTGTGTCTGAGTCAGACCCTGCCCCCAATAATGACAGAAGAAAAAGACAAAGGCCCTATGAATCTGAAAGCATCAAAGGCAACAATAGTCAACCCCCAAATACAGCTTAATTGAGAATGGTAAAGCCAACCAAGGTATGTAACCCATAATCTGCCCTGACATGGAAAGAGAGATTAGCACTTCCAGTGCAGGCCTATGTGCCTGCATTTTTGTCTGTTGGCCTTGTTACCTTTTGGGTGGCTTCCAATCTCACCAATGCTGAGTGCCCACCTCGATCCCTCTATGTTGTCCTGTGAATCTAGTGTTCTGATCAGCTGTGCTGGATGCCCTGCCATCGGGGGCTGACTGCATTCTCAGGAGGATCTCAGTGCCATTTGTTGGGGGATGGGAGGGTGCAGGAAACCTGGAGTTGTACTGGAACTGCTCAGCTGGTCCCACCTTTTTCTTCTTCAGCAGCTCCTCAGCTAATCCCTGCTATTTCCCCTTCAGTTTTCTTGACTTTGCAATGAGGCTGATGAGGTTGGAAAACCCCCTTGTTTGGTTTCTGCTTCTGCAGCCGGGTGCTGGGTGGGCGCAGAGCCATGTGGATTGGGTGCAGGTCCTCAAGCACCTTGGTGGGATTCTGGCTGGTTTCCTTCTTTCTGATAGATCAGTCTCTCCTGCTTCTCCACTGTGGCTGATAAAAACCTATACACCTTCCCTTTTCAGATGAAGAGTGTATTTTGCTGTGGTTTTTGCTTAAATCCCTCCCTGGGCTAGATTGGTGTGACTCCTATGCAGCCATCTTACCTGGAAGTCCCCCTGATCAATTGTTTAAATTTTTTAAAATTTATTTGCAAGCAGAGAGAGAAAAGATGTGAGGCATGGGGGAATAGTTGCACCAGGACGTTCAGCCACTACAAGCGAACTCCAGATGTATGCACCACTTTATGCATCTGGCTTTATGTGGATAGTGGGGATTTGAACCCAAGGCACCAGTCTTTGCAAGCAGGAGGCGTTGAGCCATCTCTCCAGCCCAACCCTGATCAAGTTTTTTCAAACCCTTGGCAAAGGCCTAGCTCACAAGCCCATAGACTATCATTTGCAATATGCAATTATTTCTCAGCATTGCTTTGGGAATTAAATGGTCAATGTGAGTTAAGCTCACTGCATAGTAAATGGTGAGTGTCAAGGAGATGTTTCTATGTGAATCAAGTGTGCATAAAAAACAATGGTGTCTCGTGTTTTAAGGAGTGGCTCTGTTAGAGTAGCTGGTCAAATATTAGCAGGCCGAGGTTGGACCTCTCCTTCATGGTTTGTAAACCCAGGAATTGAAACGATAGGACCTTGATCACTGGTCAAAAGAACAGGATGTAAGTATACCTGTGGCTCTGGGTAGAGACCTGACATTCTGTTATTGTTATAATAATTATTACTATTATGATCTTATGTAGCAGCATCTCATATAGCTCAGGCTGTCCTGAAATTTGCTACATAGAATTGGTGGCTTGATTGTAAAATGTCCCCCATAGCCTTATGGTGTTCTTTCTTTCTTTCTTTCTTTCTTTCTTTTCCTTCCAAGGTAGGGTTTCACTCCAGCCCAGGCTGAACTGGAATTCACTATGTAATCTCAGGGTGGCCTCGAACTCATGGCAATCCTCCTACCTCTGCCTCCCAAGTTCTGGGATTAAAGGCATGTGCCACCATGCCCAATTGCCTCATTTTTTTTTAATGTAAGGTTGTCTTTTATTTAAAAGGTCATTCACAAAATACCACATCCATAGATCCCTTTCTGTCATAGAACTGAATGTGTGAAGTGTTTGGGATCCCATTCTCACACTGCCTCCCCTGGCCACCTGGCAGTGCACATGGATGTGTGTTCTGTATTTTCCTGCATAGGAGATATACTAGGTCAGCTTTGATTACAAACATGCAAGGCATGTCTGTCTTAAGTTGGGTGTTGGTGTCCTCATGTGTTTTTGATTAAGCCTCATACTCAATCTCCAGCTGGTGAAGCCTTTTGGAGGTGGACCTTTGCTGGAGGCGGTGTGTCACTGGGGACAGAACTTGAGAGGTTATAGCCTAGCCCCACAAGTCACACTCAGTTCACTACCTCTACTTCCTCCCTGCTGCTGTGAAGTTGTGACTCCCAGCTGTCTGCTCATGTCATGCTTTCCTTACTATGATAGAAACTTCCCCTTGAAACTGTAAGTTAGAAATAAACTCTTCCCTTCCACAAGCTGCCTTTGGTTGGGTGTTTTAGCCCAGGTAACTGCTACAATGGCTGAGAATGACCCTGAACTCTTTGTTTTTTCTTGTATGTGTAACGTGGTGTGTGTGTTGGGGGGGGGGTGTACAGGCAGTGCATTGCACATGTATGTGCCCACACAGTACTCTATGTGCTCCCCTATAGCACAATGCACTCACCAGAAGTGGCCTAAGTGGAATGTTGGATGTCCCACTCCATTGCTCTTCTGCCAATTCTTATTTGATTTGGATGGAGTCTCTTACTGATCACAGAGCTTGCCTTTTTTATTTTTATTTTTATTTTTATTATTTATTTATTTATTTATTTATTTATTTATTTATTTTTGAGCTCTGGTGATTCTCAGGGCTCTACTCCCCTACTGGACTAGGGTTACAGATGTATGCAGCTATGCCCAGCTGTTTATGTGGGTCCTGAACTTGAGTGGTTTCTTGGGCCTCCTCCGGCCCACATGCTCTTAACTGCTGAGTCATCTCTCCAGTGGAATCTTCAACTTTTTTCCCCCTGAGGTAGGGTCTCAATCTGACCCAGGCTAACCTGGAATTCACTATGTAGTCTCAGGCTGGCCTCAAACTCATAGTGATCCTCCTACCTCTGCCTCCCAAGGGCTGGGATTAAATGTGTGCACCATCACACCCAGCTACAAATCTCCAACTCTTAATCCTCCTTACTTCACCTCCCAACACTGGAATTATTAAAGTATGAGCTATCACTTATGGCTGATAGCTCATACTTTATTTATTTATTTTAAATATTTTAATATATTTATTGGCAAACAGAGTGATAGAAGACAGAGACAGACTGAATGGGGCATACCAGGACCTCCAGTCATTGCAACAAACTCCAGAAGCATGTGCCACTTTGTGCATCTGGTTGTATGTGGATACTAGGGAATGAAATCTGGGTTGTTAGGTTTTGCAGGCAGGCACCTTAACCTGCTGAGCTAAATGGACGTATTTATCAAAAGCCATATTTCTCAGGCTGAAGAGATGGCTTAGCAGTTAAGGCACTTGCCTGTGAAGCCTAAGGACCCATGTTCAGCTCTCCAGATCCCATGTAAGCCAGACTCACAAAGGTGAGGCAAGCACAAGGTCACACATGCCCACTAGGTGGCACTAACATCTGGAGTTCCATTGCAGTGGCTGTGACCCAATTTCTATCTCTCTCTCACTCTCTCTATAATTTAAAAATAAAAAATTTAAATTAAAAAAAAAACATATTGCTGGGGCTGGAGAGATGGCTTACCAGTTAAGGTCCTTGCCTGCAAAGCCTAAGGACCCAGGTTCAATTCCCCAGTACCCACATAAGCCAGATGCACAAAGGGGCACATGCATCTGGAGTTCATTTGCAGTGGCTAGAGGCCCTGATGTGACCATACACGCACTCCCTCTGCCTGTCTGTATTTCTCTGCTTGCAAATAAATAAAACAAACAAACAAATAAATAAATAAACAAATAAACAAATAAATAAAATATATTTTTGAAAAAGAAATAATATATAGCCTACCTAAGAATGTTGCTTGGCACAATGATTTTTCTGGGTAACGTCCACTCTTATGCTATGACAGTGTTTTCCTCCTAGCCACTCCACACCAGCCTGGGGACATGGAACCTAGGACCTACTCACTCTACATCTCATCTCTACTTTTATTTATTTGAGTCTTCTTCCTTTTGGTTAGTTTGCCTAAGTGTCAATCTTATTTGTCTTTTCAATGAGCCAACTATTAGTGTCTGTTGCAGTCAGGTTCGCATTGCTGGTAGAAATCACCCAACCAAGAGCAGCTTCTGGGAAAAAAAGGATTTATTTAGGCTTGCAGGCTTGAGGGAAGCTCCACGATGGCAGGGGAAATGTTGGCATGAGCAGAGGGTGGACATCACCCCCTCGCCCATGTGAGGTGGACAATAGGAACAAGAGAGTGTGCCAAACACTGGCAAGAGGAAACTGGCTATAACACCCATAAGCCCACCCCCAACAATACACTGCCTCCAGGAGGCTTTAATTTCCAATTGCCATCAGCTGGGGAACCTAACATCCAGAACACCTAAGTTTATGGGGGACACCTGAATCAAACCACCACAGTGTCCTTGATTCTTTATACTGTTTTTCTTTTCATTTCCATTTCATTAATTTCTACCCTGATCTTAATTGTTTCTGCTTACTGATTTGGGGTTTGGCTTGTTCTTGTTTTCGTTAAGTAACTCCTTTGAGATTACTCTGATTTCTTTCTTTTTATATTTTCAAATTTATTTTATTTTTATTTGAGAGAGAGAGTAAGCGAGCTAGGGCCTTCAGCTGCTGCAAGGCTGCTGCAAACGAACTCAGATGCATGTGCCACCTTGTGCATCTGGCTTACATGGGTCCTGGGGAACTGAACCTAGGTCCTTTGGCTTCACAGGCAAATGCCTTAACTGCTAAGCCATCTCTCCAGCCCTGCTCTGATTTCTTAATGTAAGCACTTAAAGCTTCCCTCTTATGACTTCTTTCATTGTATCTCATAGGTTTTGGTATGCTGTCTTCATTTTCATCTATTTCTAGGAATTTATTGATTTCCTTCCTGATGTCTTCAGTGACCTATTCATTGTTCAATAATGTGTTGTTTAATATCCATGAGTTTGTGCATGTTCTATAATTTCTCTTGCTATTGATCTATAGTTTTAGTTCATTGTGATCAGTTAGAGCACAAGGAATTATGTAAAATTTCCCATATTTGTATTCCAATAATGATCTATTTTAGGGAAAGTTCTATGGGTTACTGAGAAGAATGTGTGTTTTAAAGTGTGTGGATGGAACATTCTGCAGATGCCTGTGAAGTTCATTTGATCTTTGTTGTTCTTTATTTAATATTTATTCTTCTTATTATTATTATTGTTTGTTTTTTTGAGGTAGAGTCTTGCTCTAGCCCAGTCTGACCTGGAATTCACTATGTAGTCTCAGGGTGGCCTTGAACTCAGAGTGATCCTCCTACCTCTGCCTCCCGAGTGCTGGGATTAAAGACGTGCACCACCATGCTTGGCTATGATGTTCTTTATACTCAGGTTAATCTGTGACTTCACTTCTTGTGGTATTTATTTTATGAAATTGAGTGCACCTGTGTTTGGTGTATGTATGTTTAGAACTGTAATGTTCTCTTGATGTTATGTTCTTAATCAGTATGAAGTCACCTTCTTTATCTCTCCTGACTAGTTTTGGTGTGAAGTCTATTTTGACTGGTATTAGAACAGTGACTCCTGCTTGTTTCCTAGTTCATTGTTTAGAATATGTTTTTCCCTCTTTCACCCTAAGGTAGTGTCTATCTATTATGGTGAGGTGCATTTCTTGGAGACAACAATGGATCCTAATCTGCATTTTTTTTTTTAAACCTGTGCTTTTGACTTAAGAATTGAGGCAATACTTGTCTGCAAAGCCTAAGGACCCAGGTTCAATTTTCCAAGTAGCCATGTAAGCCAGATGCACATGGTGGTGCATGTGTCTGTAGTTCATTTGCAGTGATCAGACACCCTGGTGCACCCATTCTCTCTATATATCTGCCTCTCTCTCTCTCTCTCTCTCTCTTAAATAAATATATATATTAAAAAGCTCATCTATTCAACTTATGGGTGCTTTAAAAAAAGAGAATTGAGGTCACTACTATTCAGAGTTTTTACTGAAAAGTGTGAGCCAGGTATAGTAACACGTGGGAAGCTGAGATAGGAGGATCATGTGAGTTCAATACTAGCCTTGGGATACACAGTAAGGTCAGCCTGTGCCTCAACCTACTCTAGAAAAAATAAAAGAAAAAGGAAGAAGTAGCAGCAGTAGCTGGGTGTGGTGGCACACCTTTAATCCCAGCACCTGGGAGGCAGACGTAGGAGGATCACCTTGAGTTTGAGGCCACCCTGAGACTACATAATGAATTCCAGGTCAGCCTGGGATAGAACAAGACCCTACCTTGAAAAGAAAAAAAGAAATAAAAGTGTGTATTATTTCTAACAAGTGTTGACTTTGTAGTGTTTGGTGTTTCTCTATTCCCTTTTGCTTAACTATTATTTAGGCATGTATTCTTCCCTGTGGTTTGTGGATGCATTTGTCTCTTTTCAATCTGAGGAAACCCTTCAAGTGTCTTTTGTAGAGCTTACATAGTAGTTATGAACTCCTTAAATCTGTTTTTATTATGAAAAGTCTTTTTCTTCAATTATGGTAGATGGCTTTTCTGGGTATAATAGTCTGGGTTAGTAGTTGTCTTTCAGAACTTGAAAAACATCATTTCAAGCCTTCTTGGTTTTTAATGTTTCTTTAGAGAAATCAGATATTATTTTCATGGACCTGCATTGTCAATATATTTTCTTTGTTCTGTATGCTTAGTGGTATCTTCTTTTTTTCCTTCTTTTATTTTTTCTCAGTCTCTATAGAGACTGTCAAAAACTGCTAGCGGGGCTGGAGAGATGGCTTAGCAGTTAAGGCACTTACCTGCGAAGCCTAAGAATTTATGTTTGAATCTCCAGGTCCCACATAAGCCAGATGCAGTGACAAAAGCATTTGCAAGGTCACACATGCACACAAGGGGGTGCTCGCATCTGGAGTTTGTTTGCAATGGCTGAAAGCCCTGTTGCGCCTATTCTTTCTCTCCTTCTCTCTCAACTAAAAAAAAAAAAAAAATGCCATTGCCTACTATATTTCAAGTCATCATGGTGGGGTGTTGGAAAAAGTTTTCAATTAGCAATAATCACGCCTCTGATAAACCTCACTGGCTATGATACTGCCACTGTACAAAGCTTGCTTTGTGGTTTAATTACAATATGATAAGGGGGAGTGTTTTCTGGTTTTGTCTGTTTGGTATTCTAAATGCTTCCTGTATCTGAATCTGTGTCTTTCCCTGAGGGAAATCTTCTATGGATTCACTGAAAATATTTTCTATGCGTTTAGAAAGGAATTCTTCACCTTTTATGCTCATGACTCTTAGACTGTGCCAAATATCATGAAGGCCTCTTGTCCCATCTTATTAACTCACATTTGTTCTTGTTGGAATGTTCCAATTCCTTGACCTTGCCTTCAAGCTCTGACATTCTGTCCTCTCCTTGATCCATTCTCTTGATGAAGCTTTCCATGGAGTTTTTTATTTGGCATATTATGTTTATTCATTTCCAGCATTTCAGGTTTTTTCCATTAGTATTTATATCTCCTTATTGAATTGTTCTTTCATATCTGCATCAATTTCCTTATTTCATTCAACTCTTGTCTTGAGGTTCTTTCAAGAGTTTATTTTCTTCTTTGATTCCTTTTAATAATAATTCTATTGAGTTTTTTTTTCTGTGATTTTATTTAATTCACTCTCATTGGAGCAGTTATATTGTCTCAATTTTTCATGTCACTTGTTTTTGCATTAGGACTTGTGCATATGGAGGTAGGTCATTGGTTGAATTTATTCATGTCTTCAATATTTAGTTATTTTAACTCACCCTTATTCTTCCAGAGCAGGGTTGGCACCATTCAAGAGGGACCAGAATGTTCTAAGGTTGCAGTGTTGTTTCCCTCTGCCAGACAGTGGCCATAGCACTTGGCTCAGACCCTAGTAAGTCTTCATAGTTACTTTTCACCAGCCTTATTTTTCTCTCTGAAATTCCTGATGCTCTCCTGCCTGTTGTTCACTGGCCAAGACAGTACTGATCCAAGGACCAGCGGGTAGCCGGGGTGGTCCACAGACCCAGAAGACACTGCATCGGGTGCCAATCCCTGCGGTGCTGGGCCGAGCTGCATCCTGGACGAGCATGCAGGGGCGCAGGCAGCTGGAGCTTTTGTGGGCACAATGTGCACATAATGCAGCAGGCTGGCCTGAAGCCTTACAGCCGCACTGACCTTGCAGGGCAATGGCAGGGATGGGGCTTCAAGAGCACTGTAGGATTTATGCTGTTTCTTTTTTTAAAAATTTTTATTTATTTATTTATTTCTAAGCAGAGAGAGAAAGAAAAAGAGAGAGAGAGAATGAATATGGGCACATTCCATCCTCCAGCCACCGCAAATGAACTCCAGATGCATGCGCCTGTGCACCTGGCTGTATGCGGGTACTGGGGAATTGAACTCTGGGCATTAGGTTTTGCAGGCAAGCACCTTAACTGCTGAGCCATCTCCCCTCCCTATACTATTTCTTAACGTTTATGGAACAGACAGCTTTCTGAGTGGCACTTTCCTGTCTAGAAGTTTGACAGACCCATTTGAATTAACTCTTTTTGTTTTGTTTTGTTTTTCGAGGTAGGGGCTCACTCTAGCCCATGTTGACCTGGAATTCACTATGTAGTCTCAGGGTGGCCTTGAACTCACAGCAATCCTCTTACCTCTGCCTCCCAAGTGCTGGGATTAAAGGCCACCACTCCTGGCAACTCTTTTTCTTTTATGGAACACTTCACAAATTTGCATGTCATCCTTGCTCAGGGGCCATGCTAATCATCTCTGTACTGTTCCAATTTTAAGTGAGCACTTTAACTCTTTTTGTTTGTTTGTTTGTTTTTCAAGGTAGAGTTTCACTGTAGCTCAGGCTGACCTGGAACTCACTATGTATTCTCAGGGTGGCCTCAAACTCACGGTGGTACTCCTACTTCTGCCTCCCAAATTGGTGTGCGTTGCTATGCCTGGCTCTTTTTTTTTTTTTTTTTTTTCCAGTTTTAGAGATTTTATTAGATTATGGATAGAATCTAAGAGATGGAAGGTAAAAGTCCTCTAGAAATGGGGAAAACCACTGAGAGACCCAAACTGGGATCTTTTCTGGATGAGGCAGAACTCTAATTAACTCTTAAAGGAGGGAATAAAGGTGGCCTCTGTTCTTTACAGGAAAACTTCTAAACAGATAGTAATCTTATGGTCTCTCAGTTTCGATTTTTTTTTTTTTTTAACCCAGGGTCAAAGACAGACTTAGGTCCCATTCTGTTGACCAATAATCAATCCTACCATTTGTTTCTGGTTTTACAAACTGCTGATTATGAGGGACGGCTCCATCCTCCATGACCATATCTGCCTGCTCACGTCTGACTAGCTACGAACATTTCCCGTCCCAGTTGAATGAAAATAAGCTAGAGTCCAGTGTATGTCCACTGAAGCCAGTCACTGACTTTAGCATTTCACACTTCTTTACCATGTGTCCCTGTTGCAACATTTATGGGATCTACGTACTTTGTAGCATCGCCTCTTCTTCTCCCCACTCCTCACCTTCTGTCTTCTATTTCTTTGACATAGGGTCTTGCTATGTTACCCAGTCTGGCCTCAAGCCTGTGATCCCCCTGTCCCAGCTTCCTTAATGCTGACGTCACAAACGCGAGCCACCGTCACTTTTTCATGTAAAGGAGTGATGTTAACATGCTCAAGCAGCCACAGCACAGTCACCCGGGTGAAGACAGACTGAACCTAACGTTAATCCGAGCACCTACTGAGGGTCCTTGGCAGATGGGCATAATGTAAATATCTCCTGCCCTGGAGGGAATAACAAGTTGTCATGTTTGTTTCTGTTTTTGTTTTTGTAGGTAGGGTCTCACTCTAGCTCAGGCTGACCTGCAATTCGCTATGCAGTCTCAGGGTGGCCTCGAACTCTCAGTGATCCTCCTACCTCTGCCTCCAGAGTGCTGGGATTAAAGAAGTGCGCCACCACCCCTTTTTTTTTTTGTATGTTTGTTTTGTTATTCCAGGTAGGGTCTCAAACTCACAGTGATCCTCCTACCTCGGCCTCCTGAGGACTGGGATTAAAGACATGCACCACCACACCTGGGGGGGGAATAACAGGTTTTTTTTTTCTTTTATCTTTTTTTAAATTTAAGTTTCTTTTTATTGACAGCTTCCAAAATTATAGACAATAAACCCTGATAATTCCCTCCCCACCCCCACTGTCCCCTTTGCAACTCCACTCTCCATCATATCCCCTCCCCCTCTCAATCAGTCTCTCTTATATTTTGATGTCATAATCTTTTCCTCCTGTTGTGATGGTCTTGTGTAGGTAGTGCCAAGCACTGTGAGGTCATGGATATCCAGGCCATTTTGCGTCTGGAGGAGCATGTTGTAAGGAGTCCTAGCCTTCCTTTGTCTCTTACATTCTTCCCTCCACCTCTTCTGCAATGGACCCTGAGCCTTGGAAGGTGTGATAGAGATGTTTCAGTGCTGAGCACTCCTCTGTCACTTCTTCTCAGCACTATGGTGCCTTCTGAGCCATCCCAAGGTCACTGCCATCAGAAAAGAGAAGCTTCTCTAACCAAAAGTGAGAGTATAATATATTAATAGCATTAATATATGGGAATGAATATTAAGATAAGTGCTTACTGGGCAATTTGGTGAGCATAGTATATACATTTAGCCAGACACCAGCAGGTGTTACACCCCTAGGGCTCATGACTTCCCCTGTTGTAGGTTTTCAGTATCAGGCATGTATTCCCTCCCATGGAGTGGGCCTCCAGTCCAATTAGAGAGCGGTTGGTTCTCCCCACAACAGACAAACCACTATTGCACCTGTTGGCTCATTTGGCCTGGCTGGCCAAATATAAGGCTTGCAGTGTCCACTGTTGATTATCTCCACTGGTGATTTCTCTCTCTCCCATGGAACTGCATGTAGCATAGCTTTTTCCAGCTTTCTGTCAGCTGGTCTACATGGAGGAGGTTTTCAGCTCAGCTCCAGCAGGATTTGTCAGTGACCTTACAGCACAAGTGTGTGGAGTCTTCAACAACAGGGTCTTACCAGTTGTTCCTGGTGGGAAACCAAGAGCCTTGGCAATTGCCTGTAATGTTTTGGGGGCATCAGGGACCTCCCTGGCCAAGAACTCACTGGAAGGTATCCCATCCCTGGCACTGAAAATTTTCTAGTAACAATCTATGGCTTCTGGGTGTGCTGTTGTCCAAAAAAGTAGGTTTCCATTTAATTTATTCATAACCCCTTAGTTTTTGATTATCCCTTCCCTCAACTTTCCTTTATTCAATATCTTCCCCTGACCTCATTTAGGCCTTTCCAGTTCCAGTAATCTGATCTTCTACTTACATATACACAATACCATCCTCTTAAGTCTCGCTCCCTCCCTTTCTATTTCCTTTATATCTATCTCCTTTCTAGCTTACTGCCCTCTGCTACTGAGTTTTATTCCAACTTACAGAGAAATACAATCATTTGTAGCTAGGAACCACATATGAAAAAATGTGACATTTGGCTTTCTGGGCCTGGGTTACCTCACTAAGTATAATCCTTTCCAGATGCATCCATTTTCCTGAAAATTTCATAACTTCATTTTTCTTTACTGATGAGTGGAACTCCACTGTATAAATGTACCACATCTTCATTATCCACTCATCAGTTAAGGGACATCTAGGCTGGTTCCATTTCCTAGCTATTGTGAATAGAGCCACAATAAACATGGTTGTGCAAGTATCTCTAAGGTAATGAGATGAATCCTTAGGATATATGCCTAGAAGTGGTATAGCTGGGTCATATGGTAGATCTATTTTTAGCTGTCCCAGGAACCTCCACACTGATTTCCACAATGGCTGTACCAGATTGCATTCCCACCAATGGTGTAAAAGGATTCCTCTTTTTTTTTTTTTTTTTTTTTTTTTGGTTTTGCAAGGTAGGATTCCACTCTAGCCCAGGCTGACCTGGAATTCACTATGTAGTCTCAGGATGACCTCGAACTTATGGAGATTCTCCTACCTCTGCCTCCTGAGTGCTGGCATTAAAGGCATGCACCACCATGCCTGGCACCATTTTTTAAAATTAAAAATTTTTTTTTGTTTTTATTTATTTATTTGAGAGCGACAGACAGAGAGAGAAAGAGGCAGAGAGAGAGAAAGAATGGGTGTGCCAGGGCCTCCAGCCACTGAAAACAAACTCCAGACACGTGCGCCCCCTTGTGCATCTGGCTAACATGGGTCCTGGGGAATGGAGCCTCGAACCGGGGTCCTTAGGCTTCACAGGCAAGTGCATAACCACTAAGCCATCTCTCTAGCCCTAAAATATTTTTTTATTGACAACTTCCATAATTGTAAACAATATCCCATGGTAATTCCCTCCCTCCCCCAACTTTCCCCTTTGAAACTCCACTCTCCATCATATCCCCTCCCCCTCTCAATCAGTCTCTCATTTATTTTGATGTCATGAACTTTTCCTCCTCTTATGATGGTCTTGTGTAGGTAGTGTCAGGCACTATGAGGTCATGGATATCCAGGCCATTTTGTGTCTGGGGGGAGCATGTTGTAAGGAGTCCTACCCTTCCTTTGGCTCTTACATTCTTTCCGCCACCTCTTCCGCAATGGACCCTGAGCCATGGAAAGTGTGATTGAGATATTTCAGTGCTGAGAACTCCTCAGTTACTTCTTCTCAGCACCATGGTGCCTTCTAAGTCATCCTAAGGTCTCTGCCATCTGAAAAGAGAAAGTTTTCTAGCCAAATGTGAGAGTAGCATTAATATATGGGTATGGACATTAAGAGAAGTGCTTACTGGGCAGTTTGATGAGCATAGTATATACATTTAGCCAGACAGCAGCAGACATTACACTCCTAGGGCTCATGACTACCCCTGTTGTAGGTTTCAGTATCAGGGATATATTCCCTCCCATGGAGTGGGCCCCCAGTCAAATTAGAGGGTGGTTGATTTTCCTGATAACAGACATGCCACTACTGCACCTGTTGGCTCATTTGGCCTGGCTGGCCAAATATAAGGCTTGCAGTGTCCACTATTGAGTATCTTCACTGGTGATTTCTCTCTCTCCCATTGAACTGAATGCAGAATAGCTTTTTCCAGCTTTCTGTCAGCTGGTCTACAGGGAGGAGGTTCTCAGCTCAGCTCCAGCAGGGTTTCTCAGTGACCTTACAGCACAAGTATGTGGAGTCTTCAGCAATAGGGTCTTACTATCTATTCTTGGTGGGAAACCAAGGCCTCACCCAGCCCCATTTTTTAATTGGGTTGTTTGATTTCTCATTTAGTTTTTTGAGTTCTTTGTATATCCTGGATATTAATCCTCTTTCAGATGGGTATAGATGGTGAAGATTTTCTCCCATTCTCTAGATTCCCTCTTTGCCCTATTCAGTGTCCTTTGCTCTACAAAAGCTTTGTAATTTCATGAGATCCCAGTGGTTGATTAATGGTTTTATTTCCTGAGCAATTGGTGTTATATTCAGAAAGTCAATGCCTATGCCAATATAATGAAGGCTTTCCCCTACTTTTTCCTCCAGCAGTTTCAGAGTCTCAGGTTTGATATTAAGGTCCTTGATCCATTTGGACTTAATTCTTGTGCATGGAGAGAGATAAGGATCTATTTTCATCCTTCTACATATAGATATCCAGTTTTCCCAGCACCATTTGTTGAAGAGGCTGTCTTTTCTCCAGTGGGTATTTTAGCATTTTTGTCGAAGATCATTTATACATTTATACATTTATACATTTTGTCAAAGATAGCTGTCCAGACTTGCATCTGGGTCCTCCATTCTGTTCCATTGATCTATGTGTCTGTTTTTGTGCCAGTACCATGCTGTTTTTGTTACCGTGGCTCTGTAATGTAAATTAAAATCAGGTATAGTAGCCAGGCATGGTGGCACACCCTTTTGATCCCAGCACTCAGGAGGCAGAGGTAGGAGGACCGCCTGTGAATTCAAGGCCACCCTGAGACCACATAGTGAATTCCAGGTCAGCCTGGGCTAGAGTGAGACTCTACCTCGAAACAAAACAAACAAAAAAATCAAGTATGGTGATACCACCAGCCTTATTTTTGTTGCTCAAAATTTTTTTGGATATTTGAGGGTTTTTTGTGTTTCCAAATGAATTTTAGGATTGTTTTTTCTCTTTCTGTGAAGAATGTCATGGGAATTTTATGGGGATTGCATTAACTGTGTAGATTACTTTTGGTAAAAGTGACATTTTTACAATATTGATTCTTCCAATCCAAGAACATGGGATGTCTTTCCATATGTAGGACATATGTAAACAAATACTCCCTCACTGTGCAGGGACATAACAGGTACAATCAAGCATAGCATAGGGAATTTGAACTGTGCCTGTGGCCAGGTCACAGATGCCAGATTAGATTAGGCCACCCTGAGACTACATAGTGAATTCCAGGTCAACCTGGGCTAGGGCAAGACCCTACCCTGGAAAAGCAAAAACAAAACAAAACCAAGGGAGTAAAAGGATTTTAGCTTTATATCAGAATATTGTGAAGTCCTGTAATTTTATGCTGTCTCAGCATCCATTGGCTTGTGTGTGGTATGCATGTGTGTTTGTTCATATGTGTATGGGTGTCTGTGTGTACAGGTGCACACACACAAGTGTATGCATGTGCATGGAGGCCAGAGGATCTCAGGTGTTATTCCTCAGGTCCACTGCCCACCTTTTTTTTTTTTCAGGTGAGGGGTTCAAGGTAAGGTCTCACTCTAGCCCAGGCTGGCCTCAAACTCACAGTGGTCCTCCTACCTCTGCCTCCTGAATGCTGGGATTAGAGGCATGCACCACCGTGGCTGGTGCCCACTTCTTCACGATACAAGGTCTTAAGCTTAAAACTAGGGTAGCCATGCTGGCCAGCAAGCTGCAGGGATCCACCTGCCTCTGCCTCCCCAGTTCTGAGGCTGCAGCAGTTCATCACCACGCCTGGCATTTACATGGGTTCTAGGGATTGACCTCAGGTCTTCATGCTTACAAGGCAAGTACTTTATTGACTGAGCTAACTATCAGCCCCACAGCTTCCACTTTGAATATAAGTTTAAATTTCTCATTCCAGAAACAGGACCTATTTACTTTTGGCATACTGTCCTGTGTTCCACCTCCTCCCAGTTCCTCAGTATGGTCAAGCCAGATAATTGCCTTATACCACTACCTCCTAGTGGCCACCTCCTATGAGCCAGCTACATACAACCTGCTTGACTCACTCCACAGACCTTCACATTCTCTGTGGACTAGGCAGATATTCCATAGTGACCACCTCTCAGATAGAGTGCCATCTCTTGGAACTTTTTTTTTCAGGTAGGGTCTCAGGCTGACCTGGAATTCTGTGTAGTCTCAGGGTGGCCTTGAACTCAGAGTGATCCTCCTACCTCTGCCTCCCAAGTGCTGGGATTAAAGGCATATGCCCCCATGCCTGACCTTCTTGGAACTTTTACCTGCTTGTACCAGTTAGCACTCTCCAGAAAACCTTCTTAGGTAACACCATGAGCCCCAGAAAAGGCCTTGGCCCCCAGATCTCTCTGTTACTGGTCAGTTGAGTCTGCATGTCCCAGAAAGGATGCCCTTCCCATTAGCCCTGTGAAGTGTACTGCCTTCTTCTCTCTGGGATTTATATGTGACTTTAAACAAGTTGCTTCTGTTATTAAGTGGCCTTTGTTCTGCAGCATTCCCTCTGTTTCTCTTGACTGACACACTTGAACCTAACTCTCTTCCTGGGCAGAGATCCCCTAGGGAGTCAATATTCTCATTTATAGCCACTTTCCCAAGACCGATCTCAGGACCAGATTATACAGAGAGAAGTGGGTTGAAACCCCGTTCCTCTACTTCCTTCAGGCAGCCTGCTCAACCCACCTCTGTGGTAGTAAAGGAAGGAGAGGGGCTGAGGACATAGCTCAGTGATGTTTGCCTACCGTGCAATTTGATCCTCAGCTCAGAAACACAAAAGTAAAGAAATGATAAGGGCTGCTTCATAGGATTAAATTAAATATACAAATATGCCTAGCAACTTGTTAGGGACATAGAAGACTTGCAATCAATTCTGTCTTAAGAGCAGTCATGTGGGAGATCAACAAGAGAGGTCAGCAGTGGGTACAAAGTCTTTCTACATCTTCCTATTGCAAGACAGCATTCAGATAGGCAAGGTTGTAGGCACCCGAGTACATTCTCATCTGGCAACAAGACAAGAGGAAGATGGTCAAAATGGTCCAAGGAAGATGATTAATGAGGAAAGTGCAGCAGAAAGAAGACTGGCGAGCGCCAGAGTGAAGCAACACACCATAAGTCAATTTACAGAGGAAGCGGAGTGAAGTCAGAGAAGGCGGCTCATTAGTGATGGACCCCATCCCGCAGGAGTTCCAGGAAAGCAGAGCCTCAGGACGATGGGCCAACACTGGCATGGGCAAGGGAGCGGCTCAGAAACGCGGGGATTCAATGGCTGATGTAGAACAATACCAGATGGTAACAAGGTTCAGGATGAATCACTCAAGCAGAAGTACATGTCCTCTCTTGGTCTTTCACAGGTGATAAGCATGAAAAACAACACCTTCAATCCCAGCACTCGGGCGGCAGAGCTAGGTGTATCGCTGAGTTCGAGGCCACCCTGAGACTACATAGTGAATTCCAGGTTAGCCTGGGCTAGAACAAGACCCTACCTCCAAAAACAAAACAAACAAACAAAAAAAGCCAGGGGCACATACCTTTGATCACCCTTGGGAGGCAGAGTTAGAAGGATAGCTGTGAGTTTGAGGCCAGCCTGGAACTACAAAGTGAATCCCAGGTCAGCCTGGACTAGAGTGAGACCTGCCTCAAAAAAAAAAAAAAAAAAAACAAAAACAGGGGTCTAGAGAGATGGCTTAACAGTTAAGGCGTTTGCTTGCAAAACCAAAGGACCTCAGTTCGATTCCCCAGGACCCATGTAAGCCAGATGCACAAGGTGGCACATACATCTGGAGTTCATTTGCAATGGCTGGAGGTCCTGGCATGCCCATTCTCTCTGTCTCTCTCTCTCTCTCTCTGTCTCTCTCTCTCTCTGTGTGTGTGTGTGCCTCTTTCTCTCCCATGCTCTCTCAAATAAATAAATAAATTTTTAAAAACATGTAAACAAACAAAGTCTGGGCTGCTATAAGCACTTCTCTTAATGTTTATACCCATATATTAATGCTACTCCCACTTTTGGTAGAGAACCTTCTCTTTTCAGATGGCAGTGACCTTGGGATGACTCAGAAGGCATCATGGTCCTAGGAAGAAGTGACAGAGGAGTGCTCAGCACTGCAATATCTCTATCACACCTTCCAAGGCTCAGGGTCCACTGCAAAAGAGGTGGCAGGAAGAATGTAAGAGCCAAAGGAAGGGTAGGACTCCTTACAATGTGCTCCTCCAGACACGAATTGGCCTAGATATCCATGACCTCACAGTGCCTGACACTACCTACACAAGACCATCATAATAGGAGGTAAAAGATCATGACATCAGGCCGGCCGTGGTGGCGCACACCTTTAATCCCAGCACTCGGGAGGCAGAGGTAGGAGGATCACTGTGAGTTCAAGGCCATCCTGAGAATACAGAGTGAATTCCAGGTCAGCCTGTGCTATAGTGAGACCCTACCTCAGACAAAAACCAAAAAAAAAGATTATGACATCAAAATAAAAGAGAGACTGATTGAGAGGGGGAGGGGATATGATGGAGAATGGAGTTTCAAAGGGGAAAGTGGGAGGAGGGAGGGCATTATCATGGGATGTTGTTTACAATCATGGAAGTTGTTAATAAAAAATAAATTAATTTAAAAAAAACTGGGCTGGACTGAGTTGCTGACATGTCTGAACAACATCTCGAGGCTTGAACAATAGGAGGGTAAGGCTTGGGGGGAGGAGAAGGGTGGGAGGGACAGAAAACTGAACCCAAATTGAACTGGTACCATAGAATTCTATATTCTGGAAGTTAGACTAAAAGGTGGAACCCTCAAGAGAGCCTTAGGGGGAGCACCTGAATCAAAGGGTCCTGGAGAGGGTGAGAAGAAACCTAACCTCAAATTACTCCTGTTTCTCTTTCTTCTCTGTCTTTTTTTTTTCCTCCTTAGTGCTGGCCTGTAATTCCCTGTACCAGGATGTGGCCTACATGCACAATGAGCTGATGATCAGAGAGACCTACTAGATCTTCCAAAACAAACAAGACAGACATGTCAGAGCACTTGATTACCCATCAGAGGTTAATAGTAATACCATACACTGTCAGCACAGACCATGGAGAGACCTGCCTGGAATCTAGAGGAGAGCCAGTCCCCAGACAATTAGCCCATCTAGTGCTGGAAGGTGCTACATGAGCTACCGGGGGAAAGTGGCCTACATCGGTCCAATCATCTCAAAGTCTAAGTGACTCAGAAGCAAACAACTTAATATGATGCTCACATATGTGCAATAGTGGCACACAGCCATGGTGGGTAACCAACTGCTTTTGGATTGGCTAACAGATCCACTCAGTGGAAAGGAAACAGTATCTGGAACTGGGAAACAAGTCAGAATTATATCCAGATAATGATTCTGCTTTCCATTGTCAAACTCCCATTAACTTTAGACTAGAAGAGGGTCTACACCCTTTTAATTCTCTCTAAATTAATAGTAGTTATCTCATTTAATGGGTGCTGACTTCATTCTCTGTTGGAGAATCTGCTTCTCTTTTTCAGAGGAAGCTGGACCTGAGGAGATAAATGACCCAGTGCGCTCCACCCCAGCCCCAGCTAAAACCACAGAGGAATTGGGGAAATGAGCAAGAGTGCTGCTTTCTTAGTGAATCTGATATCAGCACAAAGGTAATGGAGATAGACAATGAGAACACTCAACACCTACCAAACCCAAGATCCAGAGGCTCCTAAGTGCCCATCACTAAAGTAGACTTATAATGCTCCCAGCATGGCTCAGGGAATTTTGTGGAAGAGGAGGCAAAAAGATTGTTAGAGCCACAAGCTGGGACATTTTGCACAGAGACATTGCCTCCCCTCCATAATGCATGACCCACAATCCCCATAGGGTTGACCTGCATCCCAAATGAGGAAGGCCGCCGGGCGTGGTGGCGCACTCCTTTAATCCCAGCACTCGGGAGGCAGCAGTAGGAAGATCACCGTGAGTTCGAGGCCACCCTGAGACTCCATAGTGAACTCCAGGTCAGCCTGAGCTAGAGTGAGACCCTACCTCGAAAAACCAAAAAAAAAAAAAAAAAAAAAAAAAAAAGGAAGGCCTCTTCAGAAAAGGGGCAAGGACGAGGGAAAGGATGGTACCAACATGAGATGTTTACATACAAAATATGTCCATATCTAATAAAAACAAACAAACAAAAAAAACCTGGGCTGGAAAGATGGCTTAGCAGTTAAGCCAAAGAACCCAAGTTCCATTCCCCAGTACCCACATAAGCCGATGCATAAAGTGGCACATGTATCTGGAGTTCCTTTGCAGCAGCTAGAGGTCCTGGGGCACCCATTCTCTCTCTCTCTCTGTCTCTCCCCCCCCCCCCTTTCTCTCTCAAATTAAAAAAAAAAAAAAAACTACAACAAAACAGAGGCTGTAGCCAGGCATGGTGGTTCACGCCTTTAATCCCAGCACTTGGGAGGCAGAGGTAGGAGAATCACAGTGAGTTCGAGGCTACCCTGAGACTACATAGTGAATTCCAGGTCAGCCTGAACTAGAATGAGACCCTATCTCAAAAAAACGAAAAAAACAAAATGAAACAACAACAACAACAAATAAAAACAGAGGTTGTTGGTCATGGTGGCACACGCCTTTAATCCCACCGTTTGGGAAACAGAGGTAGGAGGATCGCTGTGAGTTCAAAGCCAGCCTGAGACTATATAGTGAATTCCAGGTCAGCCTGGGCTAGAGTGAGACCCTACCTCAACGCTCCCCCCAAAATGTATTTATGTATTTGCCAGCGGGGGTGGGGGAGAAAGAATGAGAATGGGTGCCCCAGGGCCTCTTGCCTCAGCAAGCCAACTCCAGATGCATGCAACAGTTTGTGCATATGGCATTACATGGGTACTGAGGAATCAAGCCCAGGATGGCAGGGTTTGAAAGCAAGCACTTTTAACCACTGAGCCATCTCCCTAGCCCCACCCCAAAAGTCTAATATTTAATGTGGGGATTGGAGAAAAGTAGAAACCTGATCCAAATTAAGTGGGTTGCCAAAGGTCTCCCAGCTGTAAGAGAGCAGGAAGCGGAGATTTAGTCCCAGAGATACTCGGCTACAAAACCCAGACTCTTCCACTACCAACGAGGTGGACTTGAGGTCTTTCTAACTCACTCTCATCATTTCCCCCAGCAATCTAGTTTGGATCTTGGCAGCCAAGCAGATGAGAGATATAGAAGTCCTTGAGCGGTGACAGCCTTTAGAGCTCAGCCCTGGCTTTCTCCCCTCTGGCAGCTTGACAGTTCTGGGTGGGGCGGGAGCTCTTTGCTGGGTTGGAGTCCGCTGCTGAGAGAGCCAAAGGCAGAACCACAGGAAGCACCTAGACTCTTGCTGACAAACGAATGTTCCATATGGCTGGCGTGCTTGATGAGTAACTCATTTACTGGAGGGCGACTTTGGAAACACATCTGGGTTCAGTTTCTGCTGGGGCACTTGCTAGTTGTGTGGTTTTGGGTGTCATATGCCAACCTTTGCAGCTGTCCCAAGATCATGAGGTTCAGTGCTAAGACCACAACAGTCTCAGGCAACATGAGATAGACAATTACCCCAGTCAGCATTGAGCCCCTCCCAGCCTAAGTCTCCAAGTCCAAGGGGTGGCTGTCCACTGCTCTCTTGTGTTTCATTTGAGCGGGCCTTCTTTCCTCTTACCGCCTGGGTTGTGCCTTTCAGAGAACACTGGGGCTGGAGCAGTATAGACATCTGTCTGGACAGGAAGATGCTCAGCCTTGGCCACATTTCCTTGTCTGCTGAAGTAACTTTCCACCAGCATTCTGTTTGGAGGCTTCAGCTTTTTGTTGTTGTGGTTGTTTCGTTTTGTTTTTGTTTTTGTTTTGCTTTGTTTTTTGAGGTAGGCTCTCACTCTAGCCCAGGCTGACCTGGAATTCACTATGGAGTCTCAAGGTGGCCTTGGACTCACGGTGATCCTCCTACCTCTGCCTCCCAAGTGCTGGGATTAAAGGCGTGCGCCACCACACCCGGCAGCTTCAGTTTTTACTCACATTGGGCCCTGGACTGCAGGACCCTGGACTTTGATCACCGCCCCCATCCCCCACCACTATATTCTTAGCTTCTGCCTTTTATCACCAGGAAAGTATGGCAAGGTCCAAGCATTTGATGCTCAGGAGGGAGAGTGACATGGGAAAGTGTACATGGGTGAAACATATGACAGAGCCGAATATGGTGGCACATGCATATCATCTCAGCACTTGAGAGGTGGAGGGAGGTGGGTCAGGAGCGCAAAGTCATCTCAGTTACAGTGAGTTTGAGACTAGTCTGGGCTACATGAGACCCTGTAGAAAGAAAGAAAGAAAGAAAGAGAGAAAGAAAGAAAGAAAGAAAGAAAGAAAGAAAGAAAGAAAGAAAGAAAGAGAGAAAGGAGGGAGGGAGGAAAGGAAGGAGAGAATGAAAGAAAGAAAAGAAGAAAGGAAGGAAGGAAGGAAGGAAGGAAGGAAGGAAGGAAGGAAGGAAGGAAAGAAGGAAGGGTAAGAAGAAAGGAGCATGAAACAGATGGCCACAGAAACATCACACAAGAAGAGGTATTCAGGAGTCATCCATGATGGGTGGTACAGACAGGCAGAGAGCCAGATTGTCTCCCTGAAGGATGTACACTCTCTCAGACCCTGTGCCTGCTCTCACTTCCTGGTTTTTTTTTAAATTAATTAATTTATTTATTTGCAAGAAGAAAGAGACAGAAGGAAGCGTATGACAGGGCCTCCAGTTGCTACAAATGAACTCCAGATGTATGTGCCACTTTGTACAACTGGCTTTATGTGGGTACTGGGGAACCAAACCAGGGTCGTTAGGCTTTGCAGGCAAGTGCCTTAAGTGCTGAGCCATCTCTCCAGGCCTGCCCTCATGTCTTGCATGAGGCTCGTGGCCTCCACCTTCCCCCAGTGGTCAGGTCTGTTGTGGTTTTCTAGGTAATGTGGTGGGCTTGCTGTAGAAGCTGTCACTGGTGAGTTCTGAGTAAACAAGTGAGAAGAGGGTAAACTTAGCTGTGACAAGTTTGTCTGCCCACAGTTCCTCAAAGTTAAACATAGATCTACCATAGATAGAACCCAGCAACCCTACTGCTGGGTAAATATATATATGCCCAAGACAGACTGAACATATATGTCCGCATGAAAACTTACACTACTCACAACAGCCAGGAAGTGGAAACACTCACATGCCCACCAAATAATGAATGGACAAACAAAATGACTGCATCATACAATAAACTATTCTGCAGATATAAAAGGCAATGAAATGAAGAAAGAAGGAATGAAGTATCAGAACTTACTACAGTATGAATAAAACTTAAAAATATGTACATGAGGGGCTGGGGAGATGGTTCAGCCATTAAAGATGCTTGCATGCAAAGCTTTCTGGCCTGGCACAAAGTTGGTTTGTTTGCAGCAGCTAGAGGCCCTGGTATACATAGTCTCTCCCTCCAGTCTCATTTAAAAATTTTTTTTATTTGTGTTTGTCTGTGAGGAGAGAAATATAGGCATGACAGAATGAACTCCAGATGCATGCACCATTTTGTGCATCTGGCTTTATGTAGGTACTGGGGAATCAAATCCAGGGCATCGGCTCTGCAAGCAAGCACTTGTGTTTTTTTTTTGTTTGTTTGTTTTCTTTTTCGAGGTAGGATCTCTTCACTATGTAGTCTCAGGGTGGCCTCAAACTCACAGTGATCCTCTGCCTCCCTCCCCAGTGCTAGGATTAAAGGCTTGTGCCACCACACCCAGCAGAGACAGAGAGAGAAGGGAGTATGAGCACTCCAGGGCCTCTAGCTACTGCAAACGAACTCTAGACACATGAGCCACTTGGTGCATCTGGCTTTACATGAGGACTCAAACTTGAGTGGTTAGGCTTTGCAAGCACCTTAGCTGCTCAACCATCTCTCCAGCCCCCATGCAAGCACTTTTAACCCCTGAGCCAACTTTCCAGCCTTACTCTCTCAAATAAATAAATAAATAAATAACTATGTATGGTGGTGCATGCCTTTAATCTCAGCACTTAGTAGACAGAGATAGGAGGATCATTATGAGTTCAAGGCCAACCTGAGACTACATAGTGAATTCCAGGTCAGCCTGGACTAAATTGAGACTCTACCTCAAAAAAGAAAGAAAGAAAGAAAGAAAGAAAGAAAGAAAGAAAGAAAGAAAGAAAGAGAAAAAGAAAGAAAGAAAGAAAACCAAAACCAATAAATAAATAAGAAAAAGAAAAACAGGGGCTGAGATGGTTCAGGTACTTGCTAGTTAAAAGAAAAACAAAGTTTGTTAAAAACAACAACAACAACCAACATGTTACATGAAAGAAGCCAGTGTCTAAGGATTCATATTATAAGATTCCATTTGTATCCAGAATAGGCAAATCCATAGAGAAGGAAAGTGCAGAAGAAATTGCCGAGGGGCTGGGAGTGGGAGAGAGCTTGGGGAGTGACAACTAATGCATTTCAGATTTCTTTTGAGAGTGATAGAAATGCCCTAAAATTTGATCATAATAATTGTTGCGCATTTTTACAGATATAAAGCCTATTGAAGGCTGGAGAGATGGCTCAGCAGCTAAGACACTTGCCTGCAAAGCCTAAAAGCCCAGATTTGATTCTCCAGCACCCACACAGAGCCAGATGCACAAGGTGGCACATGTGTCTGGAGTTCATTTGCCGTGGCCGGAGGCCCTGGTGCACCCATTCTCTCTCGCTCTCTTTCTGCTTGCAAATAAATGAAAAAAATATTTTTAAAAGCCCGTTGAATTATGTACTTTTTATTTATTTGAGGAGGGGGAAATATAGCATGTTAAGGTCTCCTGCCACTGCAAACTCCAGATGCATGTACCAATTTGTGCATCTTGCTTTACATGGGTACTGAAGAATTGAACCCAGGCCATCAGGCTTTGTCAGCAAACACCTTTAATGGCTAAGCCATCTCCCCAGCCCATACTTTTTTTTGAGATAAGATCTAATAGCCCAGAATGATCTGGAACTCCCTATGTAGCCCAGGCTGGCCTGTAACTCACATTTCTCCTGCCCTAGTCTCCCCAGCATGAGAATTATAGGCTTGTACCACCATGCCCAGCATCAAGCCAGCCCCATGAGAAACAACCCTATTTTACAGATGATTCTGAGATTTAGGGAGTTTCATCAATTTGCCCATCAGAATTCATGAGTCTCACAAAAAGAAAACACACACACACACACACACACGACAAAATCAGAAAGAAAGAAAAAAACATAAAGTTCCCAGGTCTCAAAGGCAGGATGAAAATCTGTGGTTTTTACTTTTCTGCATTGGAGTCTCCCTTGGATCCAGCCTTAATCTCCCACAAGAAGTTCAGTTATCACTTCTTGCCTCATGCTCTGTCTTGGGCCCTGTGAGAAAACAGGTTGGCTGATGGAAAGTTCTGTATAAAGATGAGAAGAAGGAAGCCAGGTGTGGTGACACTCATCTTCAATCCCAGCACTCGGGACACAGAGGTAGGAGGATTGCCATGAGTTCAAGGCCACCCGGAGATTACATAGTGAATTTCAGGTCAGCCTGGGCTAGAGCGAGACCCTACCTTGGGAAAAAAAAAAAAAGATGAGAGAGGATCTTGGCAAGATCTTTCCTCTAGGAATGGTTTGTGGAGATTAGGAGGTGGATAAAGAGAAGGTGGACTTGATCGGTGCACCATGTATGCTTGTAGGGAGATATGCAGAACCCCATGAATGTGTACAATTAATAATGTCCGTAGGGCTCGGGTGCTGCTCAGTGGTAAAGCACTTGCCCAATATGCACAGGGTTGTGGATCTGAACCAAGCACTGCAAAAACAAACAAACAACAATAACAACAAAAAAACTTGCCAGTTGTGGTACACACCTGTAATCTTAGGGAGGTAGAAGCAGGAGGATCACAAGTTCAAGATCAATGTGGGCTGCATATCAAAATCCTGTCTCTAAACAAACTTGTCAATAAACAACTAAACATAAAATGGTTTTAAAAATCTATCCAGGGGCTGGAGAGATTGCTTAGCAGTTAAGGCACTTGCCTGTGAAGCCTAAGGATCCATGTTCGACTCTCTAGATCCCACATAAGCCAGATGCACAAAGGCAAGGCAAGTGCAAGGTTTGCACATGCCCACTAGGTGGTGCAAGCATCTGGCATTGGATTTTAGTGACTGAGGCCCTAGCACACCAGTTCTCTCTCTCTCTTCTTCTCTAAAATAAACAAATATATTTTTAAGAAGTCTATCCAGGTGTGGTGGTATACACCTTTAATCCCAGTGTTTGGGAGGCAGAGGTAGGAGAATTGCCATGAGTTCAGGGCCATCTGAGACTACATAGTGAATTCCAGGTCAGCCTGAGCTAGAATGAGACCCTACCTCGAAAAACCAAAGGGGAAAAAAATTTTTCTGGGTCTGGAGAGATGAGTTAGCAGTTAAGGCACTTGCCTGCAAAGCCAAAGGACCCAGGTTTGATTCCCCAGGACCCAACTAAGCCAGTTCATTTGCAGCAGCTGAAAGTCCTAGTGCAACCTTTCTCTCTCTCTCTCTCTCTCTCTCTCTCTCTCTCTCTCTCTCTCTCTCAAACAAATAAAATAAAATCAAAACAAATAGAGGAATGAAGAGATAGCTTAGTGGTTAAGGCACTTGCTGCGAAGCCCAAGGACCCAGGTTCAATTCCCCAGTACCCACATAAGCCAGATGCACAAGGTGGCACATGTGTTGGAGTTTGTTTTTAATGGCTAGAGGCCCTGGCATACATGCCCATTCTTTCTCTGCCTCTCTTTCTCTCTCTCTTTCTCAAATAATAAATAAATAAAAATAAAATATTATCTTCCTACTTCTGTCTCCCTAGTGCTGGAATTAAAAGTGTGCACCACATCAGTCTGGCAGCTCAAGTGTTTTGTTGTTGTTGTTTTTTGAAGCTTGTTACGGGTCTCTAGCAGCCTGGCTGGAGGAGGTATCACTGGGGTGGATCCTGGAGTCCAGCCCTAAAGTGTCACTGGGGCAGATCTGCATTCCCACCCAAAGGTATGCAGAGAGGTTTGAGCTCTGTCTGTGTTGTGTTTGCTGCTTCCAGTGTTTTCTGGCTGGTGGTGGTCTCTCTCTGCTTGGATTTATGAACGGGAGCCAGCTTCTTCCATCAAAGATGGAACTTCTCCCTAGATCTGTAAGCTGAAATAAATCCTATTCCTTCCATAAAATAAAATAAAATATTTAAAAAATCTTTCCTCTAAGACAGCAAATGTGACTTCAGAAGTCTGTCTAGGACATGCTCAGCTGCACTGAGTTTCCTAAGGCAGTAATGCAAGAGAAGTGTCTGCCCAGTCTGCTTTCTGCGGTTCTCCATGGAGTCAGGCTCTGGCTGTTGGCACCGGTCCTTTAGGGTGTCCCTGTGAAGGGAATTAGTCTAGGTCCTTCAGTGTCCCACCAGTCCCAGACCACACTGACTTCTCCAAACGTCACCTAGCCTGAGCCATCCCAGGCTGTCGTGGGTTCGTATGCAGGAAGAACACTTCGTTGGGGCACTGGCATTAGCCAGGAACTTAGCTGCAATGTGGTTTCCACCCATAAGCAGCTGAATTGTGGGTGATGCCCACAGGCTCTGAACACTGCAATTAGCAAAGCTCTTCACTTAGCTGCAAAGCCTTCTCCAGGAAGCCTTCAGCCAAGCTTTGAGGACAGGGCTGGGGCTCCACTGGGGCATCTACAATCTCCTGGAAGGGCTTCAGCAGGAAATCCAGGCTGTTGTCATCTGGCCCAGCTCCCTTTGCAGTTTCTGATTCCTTCCCCCACGTCCAGCAAGAACCAAACCTGAGGTTTTCTTGAGCACATCCACCTCCATCCGAATCAGGCCCATCACATGTAGAAATCGGGAGAGGATGTGATAGTCCTCTTCTCCATTGCGACATCTCACCCACAGCACAGTGTCAGGCAAGATGCTGACCACTTAAACCCTGAGGCTGGAATGACTAACCATGACAAGTGGCTAACTCATGACAAGTAGGCAGGATGCCCCTGTACATGCTCAGCTCAGTCAGTTGCTTCTCTCTGGTAGACATCAGAAATCCATCAGGTCCTGTTATCTCCTAATTGTGCCTGTGAGTATAGGCCTCAGTTTAGGGCTAAAAAGGCACAGGGTGGCCAGACTGGGGTGGTAGGACCCAAGACAAAGCAAAGAAGGTTCCTGGACTCAGTCAGCAAGTCCTTTAGGCTGAAAGTAAGTAAAACCAACCCTCAAATTTCCGTTCCTCTGAGAACTGAGCCATTGGGCCAGCCATCTTCTGGACCTTCTGATTAGACAAAACAGAGCCCAGAACTGTGGCCTCCATGTCTGGAAACACCTGTCCCTCAGAGAGGCTGTGATACAGAAAAAGCTTGTTTCTTCCCTGTCTGACTAACCCCTAGATAAGCCAGGCAGACTTGCCCAGGGAGCCTTTCTAAGAAAGCCACACAGAGAGGAGCTTCCCATTCTTACAATGGGCTGAGACCAGAGGAGCTTGGGCTATGATGGCTGCTAGGAATCAAGACACCAGTCTCACTGCTTTGTTTCTTGTCTGTCTCCCCCAAGACACTCCTTGTGTGCCGGGCCAATGTTCGGTTGTTCCCTGGAATCTTGGTGCCTAGGACATAGTAGATACCCAATAAATGCTGTCTGAATTTAAGTTTAACTCGTAGACAAGGTGTTCAAAACTCAGCTTAAGGTTGACAATTTACATTTTTCCTCAGCAGGTGGGCAGTCCTTAAGGCTCGTGTGATAGGTAATTTTGGTTGTCAACCTAATTGGATTAAGGATTAAGGATCCCCCTAGGGAGCTGGAGAGATGGCTTAGTGATTAAAGCACTTTCCTGCAAAGCCAAAGAACTCAGGTTCAATTCCCCAGGACCCATGTAAGCCAGATGCACAAGCTGGCACATGCATCTGGAATTCATTTGCAGTGGCTAGAGGCCCTGGTGTGCCCATTCTCTCCCTCCCTTCCCCCCACCTCTCTCTCTCAAATAAATAAATAAATAAATTCTTAATTTTTTTTTTTTTTTGGTGTTATTGAGGTAGGGTCTCACTCTTGCCCAGGCTGACCTGGAATTCACTATGGAGTCTCAGGGTGGCCTTGAACTCACGGCAATCCTCCTACCTATGCCTCCTGAGTGCTGGGATTAAAGGCGTGCACCACCACACCAAGCTTTTAATTTTTTTTAAAAAAAAGAATTCTTCTAGGAAGCCAGGCATGGTAACTCATGCCTTTAATACCAGCACTCAGGAGGCAGAGGTAGGAGGATCACTGTGAGTTCCAGATTAGCCTGAGACTACAGAGTGAATTCTAGGTCAGCCTGGACTACACTAGAGTGAGACCCGACCTCCAAATAATAATAATTATTATAATCCCCTAGGGAAGGCAGAGGTAGGAGTATTGCTGTGGGTTTGATTCCATCCTGGTGCTACAGAGTGAGTTCCAGATCAGCCTGGGCTAGAGTGAGACTCTATCTCGAAAAATTTAAAAATTAGGGCTGGAGAGATGGCTTAGCGGTTAAGCGCTTGCCTGTGAAGCCTAAGGACCTGGTTCGAGGCTCAATTCTCCAGGACCCACGTTAGCCAGATGCACAAGGGGGCGCACGCATCTGGAGTTCGTTTGCAGTGGCTGGAAGCCCTGGCACGCCCATTCTCTCTCTCTGTCTCTCTCTCTGCCTCTTCCTCTCTCTGTCTGTCACTCTCAAATAAATAAATAAATAAACAAAAAAAAATTCTGAATTTAAAAAAAAAAGAAAAATTTAAAAATTAAAATTGAAAAAAAAAAGAATCCCCTATGAGGGGCTAGAGAAATTGCTTAGTGGCTAAAGCACTTGCTTGCATAGCCTGATGGCCTGGGTTTGAGTCCCCAGTACCCACATAAAGCCAGGTGCACCAAGTGGCACATGTATCTGGAGTTTGTTTGCAGCAGCAAGAGGCCCGGATGTGTTAATACGTGCTCTCTCTCTTTCTCTCTCTCTCTCTCTCTCTTTCTCTCAAATATTATACAACTCAGGGCTGGAGAGATGGTTCAGAGGTTAGGACACTTGGCTGCAAAGCCTAACAACCTGAGTTTGATTTCCCTAGTACCCATGTAAAGCCAGATGAACAAAGTGGTGTATGTGTCTAAAGTTCATCTGCAGTGGCTAGAGGCTCTGGTATGCCATTTTTCTCTCTCTCCCTCATAAGTAGAGAAAAGAATCTCCTAAGAGATTAAGTAAAGCATACTTCTGGGAGTGTCTGTAAGCATTTACAGAGAGATTATGAGAGTTCTAATGAATGGATTAATTTTTTTGGATTAATATCTTGATGGATTCATAATATGATGATGTTTTTGGGAGGTGGTGAAAGGTTAAGAGGTAGAACCTAGTTGAAGGAACTAACTCTTGGAGGCTGTATTTTTTTTTTCCTGGCCCCTTCCTGCATTCCCTTCTTCATAGCTGGGAATGTGAACTGTCACAATATGAACTACTGTCCATACTTTCCCAACCATGATGGACCGAATGCCCTGAAACTGTGAGTCAAAACCATTCCTTCCTCCTTTAAGTTGCTTTCCTCCAGTATCAGGTCACAGCAACAGAAAAGCCTGGCTAATGCAGCAGGGCTCTAAGTCTAAAATTGCCAGGCTCCTTTCTATCACATAGCCATGGCTGCCCTTCACATGACGTCATTCTGTTGGTATCACCAAGGCTTGGATACCTTCAGGCATATGAAAGCACATTGACGTGCACACACAAAGATGCAGAAACATACTCAGACTCACTCCAGTCCACTACTCATCTTGGTAATGTGAAAATCGGGTATCTGTGGTAGTTTGAATCAGATGTCCCCCATAAACTCATGTGTTTTGAATGCTTGGTCCCCAGCTGGTGGCAGTTTGGAAATTGGAGCCTTGCTGGAGGAGGTGTGTTGTTGGGGGTGGGTTTAGGGGTGTTATAGCCAACTCCTCCTTGCCAGAGTTTGGGTCACTCTTCTGCTGCTATTTTCCACTTGCTATGGCAGAGGTGAAGTCCAGCCTCTGCTCATGCCATGCTTTCTCCTGCCATCATGAAGCTTTTCTGCAGACTATAAGCCAAAATAAACCCTTTCCTCCCAACAGCTGCTTTTGGTCAGGTGCCTTGTCCCAGCAATGAGAAGGTAGCACCAACAGTATCAAATCTCACTTCCAGTGTCATGGGTTTTCTAGTGAACTTGATTTATTTTTGGAAATCCAGGCCAATTCATCCACCCAGCTCTGATAGCTTTTCTTGGAATCAAGCCCAGCAGTGGAATCATTTCTTAGGAAATCCTGAATGAGCAGATGAGCATCACTTACTCTCAGAAGCCTTGCCTGTTCACAGGCCCTTTTTGCCCATCACAGAGGGAACTCTATCTCTTCTTAGTCTCTGGAGAAGTCACAGAAGGCTTCCAAAGGCACACTTTTTAGCTGAATGTTGGTATCAAGTAAAAATGAGTAAACAATTCCAACCTCAAGGAGGAGACGGATAGGCATGGTGGCTAACACTTCTAATCCCAGCACTAGGAAGAGAGGGGCAGAGGATCTCATATCCAAGGTCAGCAATGTCTTAAAAAAGGGGTTGCCTTCTAAATATTTATCTTTATACCCATAGATCTGTGCTGCTCTCAACCTTGCTCACAGAAGTTTCTGTTGGCAGAAGTTAATATAGACACATACCTGGCAAAGTGGTGAGAATAACTGTCTGTGTGCTTAGTCCTAAACGAGACATCTAAACCACCCCCTCAAGATTCAGGAAGAGATTCATGGAAGAGAGGGCAGAAAGAATGTAAAAGCCAGAGGATGGGGAGGAGTGCTGTGGAATAATGTCTTCTGGTCATGACGTGGCCCTTACACTCATGAACTCATAGAAGCTGTGATTTCCTGTACAAGTCTGAGTGGATGAGCTAATGGTTGATAGGGGAGGAGAAGCCATGGTCAGTGGTGTAGACATTAGTAAGATGCCTATACTCCACTAAATAACCCCTCACCCATGCACATGTAAGCAACCTGAATTTCACTCACAAAAAAAAAAAAAGAGGGGGATCTTCAAGAGCTGGTTCTGCTGTGAGGGCTCCTCTCTTGGGAATAGCGTTAATACCTTTATAAAAGGTATTATGCAGCTAAATATATTGAACCAATTTCTCTTCCAGATTCTCCCATTGTGAGGAAACGGTGTACCTCCCCATGGGTGTATATAGTAACAAAGGCCACCTTGGAAGCCTAGAATGCATTCCTTACAAGCCACCAAGTTTGCTGACCTTGAACTGCCTAGCTTCTAGAACTGTGAGCAATCAATTCCTATTCTTTTTTTTTTTTTTTTTTTTTTTTTTTTTTTTTTTTTGAGGTAGGGTCTCACTCTAGCCCAGGCTGACCTGGAATTCAGTACACAGTCTCAGGGTGGCCTTGAACTCATGGCAGTCCTCCTACCTCTGCTTCCCAAGTTCTAGGATTAAAGGTGTGTGCCAGCACACCCGGCCCCTATTCTTTATAAGTTATTCAGTCTGGGGTATTTTGTTATAGCAGCACAAACAAAAACAAGTATGCTCTGGAAAGAGACTCTCCACATTTAGAACAAACAATGAAAATGGGGAAGGGCCAGACATTATGTATCCTACCACCTGATAACTGTCAAATCACTGGCCTTTGGATGGATGGATGGATGGATGGATGGATGGATGGATGGATGGATAGATGGATGGTGTAAGGTTCAGGAGTGACCAAGGCCATGGAAACCACTCTGAGGCAAGGATGAAAGCTTTTATTCAGGAAAAGCATGAGCTGCCAGGACTGACTCTCAAGAGTGGAGCACAGGCAACCTGACATTCCAGATAGTGGGCTTTATAGGGCTTCTTCAGATGAGGGAAGGTGAGGAAGGGAAAAGAACTCCTTCGTTCTTTGCATTAGCCGTTTCACATAGTTAAGGTGTGAGACCAGAACAGTGAGCAGGCGACTTACTAGATAAGGGAGCAGGAAACCATGACCTGGGGCGTTGTTAGGCAAGGAAGGGAAAGTGGCTGGACGGTTTCTTGAGGAATGTGGGTAACTCTCTGTCTCCATTCTGCTGTCCTTGGTAACTCCCGACCTTACATTCCAGCCTTTTGTTAATGATAAGAGATGAAGGTTAATTTTTTCATGCTGACCATAGGGGTGATGAGTTCTTATGGGAGAAGCTGGATAATGTGGTCAATGGTTCTCTCTTTAGGGCAGGTGATGAGGAGGCAGTCTCATGGTGGCTAGAGGTGGCAGAGTGGTGAGATTGACAGTGCCAGTGTAGCATGTTGTTATGACTTGGTCCTGAGTGAAGCAGAGACTTCTCTCGTACCATCCCCATATTTGGCTGGCTTCGGGGCAGTCACTGGCAATGACTATTATAGAGAAGGTGAGGGAGATGGGCTCTGTGCACCCCTTGAGAAGACAGAAGGGAGAATTAAGGTGCTTGTTACTCTTGTCAACAGCTATGACATCAAAATGCCAGGCATAAAGGGAGGAAGAGGTGAGGGATAGAGGGCTTGGGTCAAGAGAGAGGAGGCAGAGGGGCATCAGTGTATTCAAAAGGAGTATTTTGGGGATCAGGGGAAGAGTAGGAACACAAGAGAGTTTAAGTTTGAGAGTGTCCATTGGGGTGGCTTATCCAGTGTACTTATCCCTGGATGAGATAGGGTAAGGGCTAAGGAAGGAGGGGGCCCAAGAAATAGCTCTGATTCTGGCTAAGGCAAGTGGGAGGAGCTGGGGCCAGGGTAAGGGTAAGTGGAGTTCAGAAGTAGTCACGGACAGATGGAGGTAAAAGGCATGAGTTAATGTTAGAGTTTAGTATTATAAGTCAGCATCAGACAAGGGAGCCTATTTTATCAACAAGTTTAAGGAAATTGATTTAATCTAGAAATTGTAAATATTGTTCAGTGCCTCCAAATATGGTCTACCTACTTTATAAAATAGGAATAAAAGAGTAAATAATTTCTCTGTGAACTTTTTTTGAGGCAGGGTTTTAGATATAATAACCTTAGGAGAGAATTAAGTATTAATGAGTCAATTTTAACTTTAAGATTTAGTTAAAAGGTTGACAAATAGGAACTTAGCTAACTTGGTTGGGTACTCTAAATTCAGTCTTTCATGACCATTATTATGACCAGGTTAACATCAATTAGTTCGAGTTCTAAGTTTACAGCCTGAATACCATAGTAACCTGCTACCAGCCAGGGCCATGCTTTGTTAGTCTGATGTAAGTCCTAGGCTAATTGTCATTTTTTATCTCAAAAGGTCTGTAATCTGATCAAGTACTTTGTCATTAACCTTCTGTTTAAGCTTACTCATACCTTCATCCACATACTTTATTCATATCTTCATCTACATACTTTTATTCTACAATCTATGTAACCACTCTAATAATATTTTTCATCAAACATTTCCAACATTTAAATTTTTCTCTCCAGTTTATCTTTTAGTTAGTTCATCTTATAACTACCAACAAAAACTTTCATTGTCCTTACCATAAGATTTCTAATAAAGGGCCATTTGAAATAACTTGTTTAAAGATTTATTTTTTTTTTTTATTTATTAGAGACAGCGAGGGAGGGAAAGAGAGAGACAGACAGACAGAAAGAAAGAGAATAGCTGCAACAGGGCCTCTAGCCACTGTAAGTGAACTCCAGATGCATGTGCCATGTTCATCTGGCTTACATGGGACCTGGAGAATCGAACCTGGGTCCTTAGGCTTTGCAGGCATGGGACCTTAACTGCTAAGCCATCTCTCCAGCCCTGAAATAACTTTAAAAAAAAACATTTTTTGTTATTTTTATTTATTTATTTGAGAGCAACAGAAAGAGAAAGAGGCAGATAGAGAGATGGAGAGAGAATGGGCGCGCCAGGGCCTCCAGCCGCTGCAAACGAATTCCAGACGTGTGTGCCCCCTTGTGCATCTGGCTAACGTGGGTCCTGGGGAGTTGAGCCTCAAAACAGGGGTCCTTAGGCTTCACAGGCAAGCGCTTAACCGCAAAGCCATCTCTCCAGCCCTGGAATAACTTTTTTAATGAAAGAGTAGAACAGATTTGACTTATGCTATTTACCCAGAATAAATATAGATTTTATCATTTATTGATTTTGGAATTTTTTTTCTTATAACTTTCTGAAACACATTTTTTAATATGAAAGCAGATTCTTACATTATTATAAATTAAAATTTTTTTTTTACAAATTCAGTATTGAGTACTTCTAAATTTAAGCATAAAATTTGAGGCTGTTGTCTGTTAGTAATTCCATAGAAGCATAGAAAGAGAAAGTAAATGTAAAACAGTTACAAATTTCTTATAAGAAGTCCCCATCTGTTTACAGTGACTTAGCATTCACCCACCATCATGCTGGGGCCAGGATCCTGAGATTCCCTGTGCTTGCAGCCCCCTGGCTCTGCAAGGCAGGCAAGCTAAGAAAGAGCCTTTTTGTTTTTCTTTCTAAATTCCAGGGAGAGTTTTGGACTTCCCTCGGGGCTACAAGGCAGCTTCCTGATCCTGCCATTTTTACAAGTCTTTAAGAGAAGGAGAATCTTGCTTTCTTTTTTTTTTCTTATGTTCTTAATTCTTAATTTCTTTTACTGTTCCTTCTGGGGGACACTCAACAGTAAAACATTGGCTATGCCATCTTGTACAATGGGCTTGGTGGAGAGCATCCCCCACAATGAAATGGCACTGCTCAGAGCAGAAATCAATCTGCAGCCTTAGGGCTGTGAGCCACGTACATACTCACACACACATTCATTTCAAGTGCACTTTTCATATAGACTCTAGACAACCATTTCCCCTTCACATATTCATTCATTCAGTCAGTCATTAGAAGCTATGCATCTGCATTTAAAATTTTTATTCTATTTACAATTCCAGAGACTAAAATCAAACCTTGTCACGAGGCAGGGGGTCAGGAGAGAGGCTGAGGGAGCTGGAGGAGCCAGAGGAGCTGTTGGGGTGAGGTCATCTATGGCGTCTGGGTCAAAAGCACAGGGTGAGGACGACCATGGGAGAGGGGTTGAGTGATAGTGCATTCCTGAGACCTTGGCTAGAGAGATCTGGTGACAGAGAGCAGGCCATGCATGCAGAATGAAAAAAAATGTTTGAATATAGGGTATTTTCGGACCATTTGCCTGTATGTTGACAGAAGTTTGTTAAATCAATGAGAATTTGGAAATCAAAAGTACCATTCTCAGGCCATTTGGACCCATTGTCCAGCTTATATTGTGGCCAGGCCAAGCTGCAGAGAAAGATAAGATGTCGTCCAAGAGTCATAGAGGCTTTAACTTCTTAAGGAGACTTGGAAAGAGCAAAACAAGGGTGAGAGAAAAATAAGCCAGAGCTTAAGCTGGGTTTACACAGAACACCAATATGACCCCCTGGCCCATTAGGGTGAATGGGGCCTTCACCTCCCACGTGGGCAGAGGCCATACAGGTCGCAACTGTCGGCTTTTTAGCCTGTTAGTGGGCAGTGAGGGCGACTGTGCTCCGGATGGCAAAAGTGGCTGGCAATAGGCCAAATGAGCCAAGTGTGCAATGGTGGCACATCTGTCATGGTGGAAACCAACTGCCCTCTAATTGGACTTGAGGCCCTGCTCCATGGGAGGGAATACATCCCTAGTACTGAAAACGTAAAACCGGTAGTCATGAGCCCTAGGGGCATAACATCTGCTGCTGTCTGGCTAAATGTATAAACTATGCTTATCAAACTGCCCAGTAAGCACTTCTCTTAATGTTCATACCCTTATATTAATGCTACTCTCACTTTTGGTACAGAATCTTCTCTTTTCAGATGGCAGTGACCTTGGGACGACTCAGAAGGTATCGTAGTGCTGGAAAGAAGTGACTGCAGTGCTTAGTACTGCAATATCCCTATCACACCTTCCAAGGCTCAGGGTCTAATGCAGAAGAGGTGGCAGAAGGAATGTAAGAGCCAAAGGAAGGGTGGGACTCCTTAAAACGTGCTCCCTCCAGACACAAAATGGCCTGGATATCCATGACCTCACAGTGCCTGACACTACCTACACAAGACCATCATAACAGGAGATCATGACATCAAAATAAGAGAGAGACTGATTGAGATGGGGAGGGGATATGATGGAGAATGGAGTTTCAAACAGGAAAGTGGGTGGAGGGAGGGTATTACCATGGGATATTTTTTATAATCATGGAAGTTGTTAATAAAAAAATTTTTTTGAAAAAAAAGTGGCTGGCAGTAAACGACGAGACCTCAGGAGGGGGAGTGAGAGTGTCCTGAGATGGTACAACCAAACCAAAAGACCCGAGGTATTGAGAGTGTGTGAGACTTGAGGTTAGAGCCCAAAAGCAGCTGAAGGGTGTAGCCTGGCATGCTGGCATGGCTTCCACAAGGATGGATTAAACCCAAGAGCAGGCCAACCCGTGAGGACACTTACCAAGAAGGAGGGAGGAGACAAAGGGAAAAATAGTGAGGCCAAATTGTGGTGGGTGTGAAAGCTGGTGTCAGGCAGAGATGGTCTGAAGCTGTCAGAGGATCAGTGGCAGCTTGGAGGTCTGGTCAGGGGAAAGGAGGTCTGGCCACCCAAGAGGGCAACTGGAAGCCTCCTATCTGAGTCACAGCACCAGGTGTAAGGTTCGGGAGTGATCAAGACCACACAAACCACTCTGAGGCAAAGATGAAAGCTTTTATTCAGGAAAAGCACGAGCTGCCAGGGCTGACTCTCAAGAGTGGAGCACAGCCAACCTGGGATTCCAGCTAGTGAGCTTTATAGGGCTTCTTCAGTTGAGGGAAGGTGAGGAAGAGAAAAGAACTCCTTTGTTCTTTACATTAGCCATTTCAAATAGCTACGGTGTGAGACCAGAACAGTGAACAGGGGACTTATGAGATAAGGGGGCAGGAAACCATGACCTGGGGGTATTGTTAGGCAAGGAAGGGATAATGGCTGGACAGTTTCTTGAGGAATGTGGATAACCTACTTCCTTACGTCTCTGTCACCACATGGTGGCTCCATTTTGGGAGCCTGTCCCAAAGTAACATTCCAGCCTTTTGTTAATGATAAGAGACGAAGGTTTAAGGGGGAAAACTCCATGATGGCAGGGGAAAATGATGGCATGAGCAGAGAGTGAACACCACCTCCTGGCCAACATCAGATGGACAACAGGAACAGGAGAGTGTGCCAAACACTGGCAAAGGGACACTGCTATAATACCCATAAGCCCACCCCCAACAATATACCACCTCCAGGAGGCATTAATTCCCAAATGTCCATCAGCTGGGACCTAACATTCAGAACACCTAAGTTTATGGGGGACACCTGAATCAAACCACCACAAATAGGCATGCCAAGGCCTCTAGCCACTGCAAACTAACTCCAGATACATGTGCCACCTGGTGCATCTGGCTTATGTGCGTCCTGGGGAGTCAAACCTGGATACTTTGGCTTTGCAGGCAAGTGCCTTAACCACTAAGCCATCTCTTCAGCCCCCCAATTTAAAAAATATATATATTATTTATTTACAAGGAGAGAGAGAATGGGTGCGCCTGGGCCTCCAGCCACTGCAAATGAACTCCAAATGCATGCACCATTTTGTGCATCTGGCTTTATGTGGGTACTGGAGAATCACACCCAGGTCTTTAGGCATTGCAGGCAAGCCCTTTAACTGCTGAGCCATCTCTCCAGCCCTCTCAAAATTTTTGTTATGAAAGATTACACAGACATCAAAAAGTGCAAAATGTACTGTACAACAAATAATAAAACTTAAGTGCTGGAAAGATTGCTTAGTGGTTAAGGTGCTTGCCTGCAAAGCCAAAAGACCCTGGTTCAATTTCCCACCTAAGCCAGATGCATGCCCTGGTGCACCCATTCTCTCTCTCTCTCTCTCTCTCTCTCTCTCTCTCTCTCTTTCTCTATCTACCTGTCTCTCTCTCTCCTTGAAATAAATAAAAAATAAAATATTTTTTAAAAACTTAGGGCTGGGGAAATGGCATAGCAGTTAAAGGTGCTTGCTTTGCAAAGCTTACCTGCATGGACTCAGTTCCCCAGCCACCCACATAATGCCATTGATTTTTCAGTGTCAAGAGACCCTGGTGTACCCATACACACACACACACACACACACACACACACACACGTGCAAATAAATAAATACTTTTTAAAAATAATAAAACCATTTTGTTCTTGTTGTTTGTTTGTTTTTTCAAGGTAGGGTCTTGCTCCAACCCAGGCTGACCTGGAACTCACTCTGTAGTTCCAGGCTGGTCTTGAACTCACAGTGATCCTCCTACCTCTGTCTCCCAAGTGATGGGATTAAAGATGTGTGCCACCATGTCCGCAATAAAATAATAAAACTATTTTGAATAGGCCTGCAGTATCACTATTACCATCCTCAGAAAAAAATCCTTCTGGGCTGGAGAAATGACTTAGCGGTTAAGGCACTTGCCTGCAAAACCTAAGGACCCAGGTTCAATTCCCCAGAACCCATGTAAGCCAGATGCACATGGTAGCACATGTATCTGGAGTTCATTTGTAGTGGCTGGAGGCCCTGGCATACCCATTCTCTCTCTCTCTCTCTCTCTCTCTCTCTCTCTCTCTCTCTCTCATAAATAAAAAAGGAAAATAAAAGCCAGGTGTGGTAGTGCACACCTTGAATCCCAGCACTTGGAAGGTAGAGGTAAGAGGAACACTATGAGTTCAAGGCCACCATGAGAGTACAGAGTGAATTAATTCCTGGTCAGCCTGGGCTACAGTGAGACCCTACCTTGGAAAAAAGAAAAATAAATTTTTTAAAAATGTCTTTTATTTTGGACACTGTCTTGCATTGTCGGCCAGGCTGGCCTTGAGCTCATGATTCTACTGCTTTAGCCATCTCAGTGCTGGGATTATAGATGAACTCCACCAAACCCACCTCTAAAGCTGTTTGGGGGGTGGAGAGATGGCTAAGTGGTTAAGGCGCGTGCCTAGAATGCCTAACATCCTGGGTTTGATTCCCCAGAACCCATGTTAAAACAGATGAACAGGGCAGTGCAGATATCTGGAGTTGGTTTGCAGTTGCTAGAGGCCCTGGTGCACCCATTCATTCTCTCTCCTTGAAAATAAATTAATTAATTTAAAAATATATATATATATACATACATATACATATATATGTATGTGTGTGTGTGTGTGTGTGTGTGTGTGTGTGTGTGTGTGTTGAAGAAGCCAGGTGTGGTGGCACACACCTTTAATCCCAGCACTTGGGAGGCAGAGGTAGGAGGATTGCCATGAGTTCAAGGTCACTCTGAGACTACAGAGTGAATCCCAGGTCAGCCTGGGCTAGAGTGAGACCCTACCTTGAAAAAACAAAAAAAAAAAAAGAAGAATGCTGGGGGCTGGAGAGATAGCTTAGCGGTTAGCGGTTAGCAGTTAGCAGTTAAGGCGCTTGCCTGCAAAGCCAAAGGACCTTGGTTTGATTCCTCAGGATCCACATAAGCCAGATGAACAAGGTGGCGCATGCATCTAGAGTTTGTTTGCAGTGGCTGGAAGCCCTGATGTGCCCATTCTTTCTCTGTCTATCTCTGCCTCTTTCCCTCTCTCAAATAAATAAATAAAAATAAAATATTTCTTTACAAAGGAATGTTGGGCTGGAGAGATGGCTCCGTGGTTAAGGCACTTGCCTGCAAAGCCAAAGGACCCAGGTTTGATTCCCCAGTACCCACATTAAGCCAGATGCACATGGTGGTACATGTGTCTGGAGTTTGTTTGCAGAGGCTAGAGGCCCTGGTACCCATTCTCTCCCTCCCTGTCTCTCTCTCTCTCCCTCTCTCTCTCTTTCTCTGACTCTTTCTGTTAAGTAAATAAATAAAATATTTTTAAGGGGGGGGACATATTTAGGGCTGGAGAGATGGCTTAGCAGTTAAAACATTTGCCTGCAAAGCCGAAGGCACCCAGGTTTGATTCCCCAGGACCCACATAAGCCAGTAGCACAAGGTGGCACATGCATCTGGAGTTTTTCTGCAGAGGTTTGAGGCCCTGACATGCCCATTCTCTCTCTCTCTCTCTCTCTCTCTCTCTCTCTTCTCTCTCTCTCTCTACCTCTTTCTCTCTCAAAATAAATAAATAAGTGTTAAAAAAAAAAAAAAGAACGTTTGCTGGGTGTGGTGGCACATGCCTTTAATCCCAGCACTCGGGAGGCAGAGGTAGGAAGATCGCCGAGAGTTCGAGGCCACCCTGAGACTACATAGTGAATTCTAGGTCAGTCTGAGCTGCAGTGAAACCCTACCTCCAACCCCCCCCCCCCCACACACACACACACAAAGAATGTTTGAAGCTGTTTGGGGGGACTATGAGCCTCTTCCTGCTTATTTACTTTGAGTTGTCCATGGGATTTAACTGGCAAGTCTGCTCTGGAAGGTAGGAAAGAGTCCTAGGATTATATACGTGCATTTATTAGTCACATGTCAGAGCCAGGCATGGTGGGGAATGCCTAAAAGCCCAGCACGTGGAGGGAAAGAAGTTCAAGGTCATCCTTGACTAACATAGTAAGTTAAGGCCAGTTTGGGCTAGAGATCCTGTTACTAAAATAATCATCATCATCTTCATCATCGTCATCATCATCATCCAAAGGAAAGAGGAAAGAGGGAAAAATCCAACAAAAGTAAAGCGTTCAGCCCAGGAACTTGAAACTAGGTGTGTGTGGAGGGTTGGGAGGGTGGGGGAAAGTCCTGCTATAGAAAGTCAACAGCTCAGGTAAAACAGTTCCTCAAATAGAGATGCAGGTCAAATAATCCATCAGAGCAGAAGGTTGGACTTCCAGAGAATACAGGTTATAGCAGTGGTTCTTTACTTTATTTATTTATTGGTTTTTTGAGGTAGGGTCTCACTCTAGCCCAGGCTGACCTGAAATTCACTCTGTATTCTCAGGGTGGCCTCGAACTCAAGGCGATCCTCTAACCTCTGCCTCCCCAGTGCTGGAATTAAAGGCGTGCGCCACCACCCCCAGCAGAGCAGTGGTTCTTACTCTTGGCTACATGTTAGAATCACCTGGAATACCTTACCGAAGCCTGGTCCCTGGGATGTGGCCTAAATATGTGGATTTTGCTATTGTTTTTAAGAAGAGAGGGTTTTACTATGTAGCCTAGGTTGTCCTGGAACTTGTGATCTTCCTGGCGCAGCCTCCCAAGTGCAGGCATTTGCTACCATGCCCAGTTGTGGACCACAATTACTTTTTAATATTTATTTACTTATTGCATGCTGTGAAGGTCAGAGGACAACAGTGAAGCGTCTGTGCTCTTCTTCCACCTTCCTTGAGACAAAGTTCCTTGCTACTACAAATGAATGCCAATCTAGCTAGCCCATGAGCCCTGGCTTTACATAGCTGCTGGGGAATCAAACTCAGGTCACCAAGTTTTGCAAGCAAGCGCCTTTGATGAGCTATCTCCTCAGCTCTAGACCTTGTTTTTTTTTTTGTTTGTTTGTTTATTTTTATTTATTTATTTGAGAGCGACAGAGAGAGACAGAGAATGGGTGTGCCAGGACCTCCAGTCACTGAAAATGAACTCCAGATGCATGCGCCCCCTTCTGCATCTGGCTAGTGTGGGTCCTTAGGCTTCACAGGAAAACCCTTAACTGCTAAGCCATCTCTCCAGCCCCCTGTTATTTTTAAAGTATATATATATTTTATTTATTTGGGAGAGAAACTAGAGAGAGAAAGGAACAGAGAGACAAAGAGAGAGAAAAAAATAGGCACACCAGGGCCTCTAGTCACTACAAAACAAATTCCAGATGCATGCGCTTACGTGGGTCCTTAGGTCGCAGGTGAGTACCTTAACTGCTAAGCCATCTTTTCAGCTCTATAAGATGGTTTTAAAACAGGGTTCAGGGGCTGCTTGCCTGTGAAGCCTAAGGATCCAGGTTTGATTCCCCGGCACCCACATAAGCCAAATGCAAAAGGTGGCACATGTGTTTGGAGTCCGTTTGCAGTGGCTAGAGGCCCTGGCATACCTATTCCTCCCTTCCTCCTCCCTCCCTCCCTCTCTCTCTCTCTCGCCCTCTCTCAAATAAATAAAAAAAGTAAATATTTTTTAAAAACTTTAAAAAGTGAAGAAGCCTAAACAATACAGAACCCATGTAAAGCACAGGGTGGCGCATGTGTCTGGAGTCCATTTGCAATGGCTGGAGGCCCTGGCCCTGCCAATTTTCTGTCTCTCTTCTCTATCTCCCTCTGCTTACAAATAGATAAATAAATTTAAAAAATGAAGATACAAAACAAAACAAAAAAAGAAGAGGTATAGGGGACTAGGTGGCAGAGGTCCACTTAGCAGGAGAGGGATGGGGCGGCTTCAAAGGACCAGGCAGAGGATGCACTGCGGTACTCTGGGAAGCGGTGAGTCAGTTTCTGAACTTCTTTCTCCTGGGGTGAGACTGAGTTCAACAGAGCTGCTGCCCATTCTGGCCCCACCTTAGGCAGGAAACGCTTTCTTGCCACAGTGACCACATCCTCTCAGGTTGCCTTGGAAACACTCCATGGGGGTAGGCAGAATTGGGGCACAGTCGCCCAGCAATAGGTGGTAGCCTCCCTTCCGCCTTGATCTGAGGCCAGCCCTCCTACCCGTTGGGACAGCCGCCTGCACTGTCCCAGCATGCAGAGGGAAGGACAGCTCTGAAGACAGAAAACCTGAGGAAAGACTGACCTAAGGCGAGGAGAGGGGTGCCGAAGCCTCTGCAGATTGTGAGTGGGGGGTGACAGATGCGGGTGGAGACAAACAAGGGAGACGGACTGGGCAAAACCGGATAGGCTGGGACAGGTGCAGAGTTGGCAGAGCGGGCCCAGTGGCAAATGCAGCAGAGCCACCGGGAGGGCGCCCCAAGGAGCGTGGCAAGGGGCAGAGGAGCACTGAAATGCCAGTGCAGGCAGCTGGGATGGTGTACGTGTAGGAGAGGGGTCAGGAAGGGAGGTGCTCTCGTGTGTCCTCTCTCCCCACTTCCTCTCTGGGCAGGAGCAAGATCCTAGGCCTTAGGTGTGTGGCGCCCCGCGGCCTGGGAGGGGAAGAAGGCCTCCGGTCCTCTCGGAGCCCCTTTGTTCCTCCGTCTCCCAAGCCGCTTAAGACTCCCTGCCGCTGTCCTGAGCCATCCTCACCTCGTTCCTCTTTCCTCTCCTCACCCCTATATCTCCCAGATGCCTTCCATTCCCGAGCAGCCGGGGCACACGGAGGGGCCACCTGCCGCCGAGGGAGCCTTGTGGCCCCCGCTGCCCTGTGGGCCCTGCATCCCCATCATGCTGGCCCTGGCCGCCCTCGCCGCCTTCTTCATCGTAACCACCGCAGTGCTGGCCGAGCGCCTGTTCCGCCGCTCCCTGCGCCCGCACCCCAGCCAGCACGCACCCACCCTGGTCTGGCGGCCGGGAGGAGAGCTGTGGATCGAGCCCACGGGCACCACCAGGGAGCGCTCCGAGGACTGGTACGGCTCCTCCGTGCCCCTGCTGATGGACAGAGCCCCAGATCCGCCCACCCCTGGGGGCACGTTGGAGGGCCGAGCCACTGCCCCACCAGCGCCTCTAGTCCCTTCAGCCGCACACTCTGCTCCCAGCTCCTTGGCTCCCCACACCCCCGCTGAAGCACCCCCAGGAAGTACCTTCTGGAGACCGCAGGCAGGGGAAGAGAGGCCCGTTGCTGCAGGCCTGGTGAGCTGGGTCGGGCATGAGCAGAGGCCGGAGAACGACGACGTGCAGCTTGGGAGCCCCCAGGCCTGGAGACTGAGGTCAGGGAGCCCGGAGCCAGACTGGGGTCTCCAGCCTCGGGTCACACTGGAGCAGATCTCTGCGTTCTGGAGGCGGGAAGGTCGGACCAGTGTGGGCTTCTGAACCTCCTGGGCCGGTGGTCCTGGCTTGACACCTCAGAGCCTCGGGACTGGTCCACGGCCTGGATGCGCCTCAAGGACCTTTCAGATTGGAATTTTCCATCTTCTGCAACTGGATGGTGGACAGGGGTTGTGCTAAAGGCCGACCTTGGTCTGACTGCCTAGACTGTGGCTCAGAGATTGGCAGAGCTGGCTCTGAGCCAGAAGGCTTCAAGATGGCATTTCAGGAGATGCAAGAACTCAACAACAAAGCCGGGCAGGAAATGGCTAAGATGCCAATATCAGAACAGAAGGATCCTGCATGGAATGCTGACCAAAGGCCTAGGTACTGCGATGACAAGGACCAGTGTGGGCAAGAGATGGCAGGAATCCAGATTCCCTGAGCCACCGACCTCTGTCCCAGCCACTGTCGCCTCCACCACTGTGAGGTCTTCCAAAAAAAATGCAGGGGACAAGAACTGACAGAGGAGTCTTCTATTATATACAGATCATGACTTTGACCATCACATAGCAACAAGGAATTTGCTGAGCCCAGCTGAAGAGGCCCCTCTCTTGCCTGGAGTCGAAACATGCCCTCAGAGGCCTCCAGCGGGCTCCTCTGCACATCCTCATGGCTGCACACGTCTTAGGACTCAGGATCTTACAAGTCCATGGCGAGGAAAGCATGGGCCAGACAGACTGAGTTTGATCCAATGAGATCGTGAGAATTGTTCCAGTGAAGGGCAGCTCCCATAACACTGCCCCTGGCCGTCTTCCCTTCCAACTTGCTGGAGTGGTCCAGAGACAGGTTTGTCACAAGACGGACTTGCTTAAAATGATCCAATCCACAGGAATGAAACCCCAAATCCTATGTACCTACTAGGTGACCTCCCCTTTAGGAGAAGACCCCAGGACTGAGAAAAAAGGCGTTTCCACTCCCTGGGAAACACATTTCCCAAAGTTTAGTCATGGATATGAACAGTTTTGCCATGTCACTCTACCACCTTATTATGATGTACTTTATGTGTTTACTCAAATTGGCGCACTGTTTGCTTAATAAATTGTTTTAAAAAGGAATCTTTTTGTATGGCTTCTAGAAATGGAAAATCCCTATCATTTGCCATTAGTCAAACATAAAACCTGAAAATAAGTAAAATGTAGACAATGTAGTTCCAAGGAGACATTGTTGCCTACTGGAAGCACTGACCTCAAATTGTTTTTTCTGTGTTAAAAGTTAAGGAGGGGTGGTGGCAGTGGCACTTGTCTTTAATCCCAGCACTGGGGGGGCTGAGGAAGGAGGATGGCCATGTGTTAGAGGCCCTCTTGGGGGCTATAGGGTGAATTGGTCAGGGGCTGGAGAGATGGTTCAGCATTTAAAGCTGTTACTTGCAGAGTGAGTTCCAGGTTGGACTGGGCTAAAGTGAGACCCTGTCTCAAAACAAAAGGAAAGAAAAAGAGCCAGGGGTGGTGGGCACACCTTTTATCCCAGCGCTTAGTAGGCGGAGGCAAGAGGATCCCAAGTTCAAGACCAGCCTGGGCTATATAACGAGACCCTGCCACAAAAGGAAGGAAGGGAGAGAGGGTGGGAGGGAAGGAAAGAAAGAAGAAGGGAGGGACAGTTTCTGCGAGCTGGGGAACGATATCCGTTCTCATTGTCACCGTCAGCTGACAGCGCCGGGTTGTAGGGACTACACATATGAGGAGTGACTAGTTAGATGTCTGCTTGCCAAGTGTTCTGAGGAGACAGCACGGGGTAGAAGGGAAACCCAGGCGAGGCTCTGGAGATATATATAAATATTATATAATAATATAAAACAATCTTAAAATGTATATATTTTACTGCTGTTGCTATTTTGTTTTTTTCAAGGTAGAGTCTCGCTCTAGCCCAGCCTGACCTGGAATTCACTCTGTAGTCTCAGGCTGGCCTTGAACTCACAGCAGTCCTCCTACCTTGGCCAACCTAGTGCTGGAATTGAAGGTGTGGGCCACCATGCCCGGCAGGGCTCTGACTTTTTAAAAAAACATATTATTTGCAAGCAGAGAGAGAGAGAGAGAAGACAGACAGAGGGAATGGGCGGACCAGGAACCTCCAGCTGCTGCAAAACCTGCAGATGTGCGCCACTGTGCGTCTGGCTGGACATGGACACTGGGAAATTGAACTCCAGATGCGTGCACCACTGTGCGTCTGGCTGTACATGGTCACTGGGAAACTGAACTCCAGATGTGTGCACCACTGTGCGTCTGCTGGACATGGACACTGGGAAATTGAACGCCAGATGCGTGCACCATTGTGCATCTGGCTGTACATGGACACTGGGAAATTGAACTCCAGATGCGTGCACCACTGTGCGTCTGCTGTACATGGACACTGGGAAATTGAACGCCAGATGCGTGCACCACTGTGCGTTGCTGTACATGGACACTGGGAAATTGAACTCCAGATGTGTGCACCACTGTGCGACTGCTGCACATGGACACTGGGAAATTGAACGCCAGATGCGTGCACCACTGTGCGTCTGCTGCACATGGACACTGGGAAATTGAACTCCAGATGCGTGCACCACTGTGCGTCTGCTGCACATGGACACTGGGAAATTGAACTCCAGATGCGTGCACCATTGTGCATCTGGCTGTACATGGACACTGGGAAATTGAACTCCAGATGCGTGCACCACTGTGCGTCTGCTGTACATGGACATTGGGAAATTGAACTCCAGATGCGTGCACCACTGTGCGTCTACTGCACATGGACACTGGGAAATTGAACGCCAGATGCGTGCACCATTGTGCATCTGGCTGCACATGGACACTGGGAAATTGAACTCCCATCATTAGACTCTGCAGGCAAGTGTCTTAGCTGTTGAGCCATCTCTCAAGCCCGGCTCTGGCTTTTGACATGGCTCTGTCATCATCCACTTGGAGACTTCAGAAAAGTGGTTTTGGGCATCACAGTCTTTTTCTGTACAACAAAAGCTCAGAGTTGAACGTGATGCTCTTTAGGGAGTTTCTAGCTGTGACACTGGAATAGCAGGTAATGATGGGTGGATGGGTGGGTGGGAGAATGGATGGGTGGGTGAGGGGCTGTATGAATGAGTGGATGGCTAGATAATGCCTGCATGGATGTATACATATGATCTTCCTTTCTTTTTTCTTGGGGGGGGGGTAGGGGCAGAGGGTTGTTTTAGTTTTTCATTTTTTAATTATTTAATTTTATTATTTGGGGGTGTTTTGTTTTTGTTTTTGTTTTTCGAGGTAGGGTTTCACTGTAGCTCAGGCTGACCTGGAATTCACTATGTAGTCTCAGGGTGGCCTCAAAATCACAGCAATCCTCCTACCTCTGCCTCCCAAGTGCTAGGATTAAAGGCGTGAGCCACCACACCCAGCGCTTTTTTTTAAATTTCACTTTTTGGGGCTGGAGAGATGGCTTAGCGGTTAAGCACTTGCCTGTGAAGCCTAAGGACCCCCACTCGAGGTTTTGCAAGCAAGTGCCTTTAACCACTGAGTCATCTCTCCAGCCCCTCCTACCCTTTTTAAAAAATATTTTATTTATTTACTTATTTGAGAGAGAGAGAAATAGAGAGAATGAGAATAGGCATGCTAGGGCCTCCAATCTGTGCAAATGAACTCTGGCTTACGTGGATCCTGGGGAATTGAATCTGGGTCCTTTGGCTTTACAGGCAAGTGCCTTAACCTCTAAGCTTTCTCTCCAGCCCCCTCCTACCCTTTCTAAAAACAAATTTTATTTTACTTTTTATTTATTTGAGAGAGAAATAAAGAGGCAGAGAGAGAGAGAGAATGGATGCACCAGGGCCTCCAGCTGCTGCAAATGAACTCCAGATGCATGGGCCACCTTGTGCATCTGGCTTATGTGTGACCTGGGGAATCAAACCTAGGTCCTTTGGCTTTGCAGGCAAGTGCCTTAACGGCTAAGCTATCTCTCTAGCTCCCTCCTCCCCTTTTTCAATTTTATTTATTTATTTATTTGAGAGAGAGAGAGAGAGAGAGAGAGAATGGGCATGTTAGAACTCTAGCCACTGCAAACAAACTCCAGACGCATGTGTCACCTTTGCAGCTGGCTTTACATGGGTCCTGGGGAATCAGACCTGGGTCCTTTGGCTTTACCAGCAGATGCCTTAACTGCTAAGCCATCTCTCCAGCTCCATCCTCCCCCCTTTTAAAGACAAGGTCAAACTATGTAACCTAGGCTGGCCTTGAACTCCTAATACTCTTGCCTCAGCCTCCCAAATGCTGGGAGTATAGTTATGTACTATCACACCTGGTTCAGAAGAACCATTTCAGCCTAGTACACTAGCACACACCTAGCACTTGGGAGGTAGAGGCAGAAGGATCAGGAGTTCAAGGTTATCCTTAGCTACATATCAAGTTCTAGGCCAGTCTGGGCCACATGAGGCCCTCTGGGGGGGAAAAAAACTTAATTAATTAAAATAAAACAAAATCAAAAGTTAATCATTTTTCTCTTCACAAGTCAGTTATCTCAGATATTTCATTCCAGCAATGGGAAGCTAACACAACTTCCTGAGAGGCTTGCAGATCGGCCAGCGACACTCCAAGCCTGTTACTAACCCTGGACCACGTTGTTTGGGTTTCCTGGACCTCATGAAGACGGAGTGGGGATACAGTTCTGTGGTAGAAAGTCTGTCTGACATGTGCAAGGCCCTGGGTTCAGTCACCAGGCCAAACAACAATACAAATGAAACCATGAAGATGGTATCAACTTGAACCCTAAACCAGGTGAGGTCAAGCCTTTGATTATGAATCCACAGGCAACCCCTTCATTGTCATCAGACCTCAGTGTGAGACACAGAAGGTTCTTTTGTGCTCCCTGGGGTTGTTTCTTTTTTCTTTCTTTCTTTCTTCCTTTCTTTCTTTCTTTCTTTCTTTCTTTCCTTCTTTCTTTCTTTCTTTCTTTCTTTCTTTCTTTCTTTCTTTCTTTCTTTCTTTCTTTCTTTCTCCCTCAAGGTAGGGTCTCACTCTAGCCCAGGTTGACCTGGAATTCACTATGTAGTCTCAGGGTGGCCTCAAACTCACAGCAATCCTCCTACCTCTGCTTCCCGAGTGCTGGGATTAAAGGCGTACATCACCATGTCTGGCTCTAGTGTGCTTTTTTTTTTATTGAGGATAACACCCTTAAAGAGTCTGAGCTTAGCCAGGCATGGTGGCACATGCCTTTAATCTCAGCACTTGGGAGGCAGAGGTAGGAGGATTGCCATGACTTCGAGACCCTGAGACTACATAGTGAATTTCAGGTCAGCCTGGGCTAAAATGAGACCCTGCCTCTAAAAAAAAATTAAAAAAAGAAAAAAAGTCTGAGCTTTCTATTAGGCCTTATTCCCAGTTGTTAGGTAGGAATAAAACCCAGGTCTTAGGGGCTTGAAAGATGGGTTAGTGGTTAAGGTGCTTGCCTGCAAAACCTAAGAACCCTGATTTGACTCCCCAGAACCCATGCAGGTAGTGGCGCATGCATCTGGAGTTTGTTTGCAATGGCTAGAAGCCCTGGCGCATCCATTCTCTCTCTATTACTCTCTCAAATAAATAAATAAATAAATTTTTTTATTAAGAAAAAGAAGTCACAGAGGTATTCAGACTCATTAAGTTTGACACCTTCCCTAGTTGATGTACTCTCCTTAAGCTCAGATGGCCTTGAAGGACCAGAAACCATCTGAGTATCCTCCCTTAGACAATCTTGGCTGAAGAAGCCTATTCTGAACAAGGACACAAAGAGCTATGATTGTCTTATCAACTGCACCTGGTACAGTCTGTTTCTTAGGTCCCTCCTTATAAGTCTGAACTCCCAGCCTGGCTCAAGGTTTCAGCCTTCATCCTGTGAGAAGATTGCTGGCCCTCGCTGCTTCTCTCAATAATCAGTCTGTTGTACAGTTGTACAAGTCCAGTGTTCTCTTTTGCTTTTCTCTTACACTTTCCTTACATTCTGGTGTCATGACTTGGATCAGAGCCCTCTGGGGCTTTTGGGCCATGCCCTTCCTTTCTTTCTCTCTCCTCTCTATCTCCCTGCCAATGTTTCACTCCCTCAGGGGCACAACAACTCACTGTGCTCAGTACTCTGAACTAAACAGCTGCCTGTGACCTAAAACCTCCACTCTTTCCAGCTTGATACCTGGGGGCTTCTTCCTTTTCTTTTCACCTTCCCTCACCAGACTTTTGAACTGCAGACTAGAGGCCTCTCACTATGTGATCTGCTGCATCCACACCCTCATCAAATTTCAACTTCAGGACAAGGTGTTTGTTCTTGGTCTGTGGTGGTGGCGCTCCATCTCAGACCTTAGAAACTCCAGGAGAGACTCTGGGAGCCTCCCACGTATCTTTCCATGGGGACACCACAAGCATTACAAGTGCAGGGACACCCTTCTAATCCTTGGGTTTTGTTTGCCCTTCCTAAGCCTGGGAGACATCCCTAGTGTCGGGATTGGCCACTCTAGTCCATGTCCTCCAAAATGGGCTCTAAATTATCTGTTCCAAAAGACACTCATTGACATGTCTCAAGGCTAATTTAAAGGAACTCAAACTTCCTGAGCTCCTGCCTGCCACATTACTCTGGCTCTCTGTTCAAATTTGGCCACAGTATTCCTTAGATAATGGCTACTACTGGCCTGAGTTAGGTACTTTTGATCTTACTATTCTTATTGATCTTGATGACTTCCTCAGAAAACAAGACAAGTGGTCTGAGGCTCCTTACCTTCAGGGCTTCTTTGCCTCTCCCCCCCCCAACCCCCTTTCCTGTACTTCTTATTCTACCTACCAAATTCTCCTCTGTCACCAGAAACCTTCTAAAATCCTGCCCCTTCTAAAACTCTCTCTCAACACAGTTCTGCTATTTGGCTATGACTTGCCAGGGTCTCTTCCTCTCCCTCCAAATTCAAGCCATCTCACTAAATCAAATACAAACTCTGCCCTCTTAAAGAAACTCCTGTCTTTCCTGGGCCTCTTTAACTTCTTTTTTTTTTAATTTTTTTATTAACAACTTCCATGATTATAAAAAATACCCCATGGGTAATACCCTCCCTCCCCCCCCCCACTTACCCCTTTGAAACTCCACTCTCCATCATACCCCTTCCCCATCTCAATCAGTCTCTCTTTTACTTTTGATGTCTTGATCTTTTCCTTCCTCTTATGATGGTCTTATACATGTAGTATCAGGCACTGTGAGGCCATGGATATCCAGGCCATTTTGTGTCTGGAGGGAGCATGTTGTATGGAGTCCTGCCTTTCCTTTGGCTCTTACATTCTTTCCGCCACCTCTTCCGCATTAGACCCTGAGCCTTGGAAGGTGTGATAGAGATATTGCAATACTGAACACTGCGGTCATTTCTTTCCATCACCATGATACCTTCTGAGTTGTCCCAAGGTCACTGCCATCTGAAAAGAGAAGATTCTCAACCAAAAGTGAGAGTAGCATTAATATAAGGGTGTGAACATTAACAGAAGTGCTTACTGGGCAGTTTGATAAGCATAGTATATACATTTGGCCAGACAACAGCAGACGTTACACCTCTAGGGCTCATGAATACCCCTGTTTTAAGTTTTCAGTATCAGGGATGTATTCCCTTCCCATGGAGCTGGGCCTCTAGTCCAATTGGAGGGCAGTTGGTTTCTCCCATAACAGACGTGCCACTATTGCACCTGTTGGCTCATTTGGCCTGGCTTATAAGGCTCGCAGTGTCCACTGATGAGTGTCTTCACTGGTAATTTCTCTTTCTCCCATGGAACTGCATGCAGAATGGCTTCTTCCAGCTTTCTGTCAGCCCTCTTTAACTTCTTCTACATATGAATATTTAATTTTTCTCTCCTTGCTAAAAGTTAAAATCACTGCATAGCTTCTAGGGTTTTTTTTTTTTTTTTCCTCTCTTTTCCCTTTCCTCCTTCTTTTCCTTACAAGCTACCAAAGAAAAAAATGTCAACTTTAAATTCAAACCACTGGCTGTTGCCCTGTTAAGATTAAGTCCTCACCAATTTAAAATGTCTGTCCATGTTTCATGTTGTCAAGTCTAATGTTGGCCAACTATGTCATATGTTCTATATTTCATGTAGTCTGTCCTTATATATGACTAAATTTATGATTATTAATTGTTCCAATGCTTATGGTAATTAAATGTTCTGATGCTCATATATTTTAAGATGATGTTAAGTTATTAAAACCAGGTTTACAATATATTTAAAATAAGTAACCTCTATGTTTTTGACAGCATGCTTGTCCATATCACTCAGGAGGCAGAGGTAGGAGGATCACCATGAGTTCGAGGCCACACTGAGACTACATAGTGAATTCTAGGTCAGCCTGGGCTAGAGCGAGACCCTACCTTGAAAAACAAACAAACAAAAAAAGACATATTTGTATACCAAATTCGAATTCTACTTTTACAGAAAGAGATGTGTTTTTGGCTCAAAAAAGACTTTATAAGGTAAAACATTGTTGTGAGGTATGTTATTAAAAGGATATGAAAAGGTCATGGGACTTAAACTGAAAAAGGTTTGAGTTACCTGTGGTAAAATGGGTTAACTTAAAAGTTTTCATTCTTTATATTTTTCTCACCTTAGTTGTTCATATAGTTCAGACTTTACTCTTTGTAATAAGTTGATAAACTTATTTATATTGTTATGCTTAAATCAAAGTTAAATTGAGCTATACCTATATTTCCTACTGTTAAACTCTTGAGTACTGAAAAAAAAACTAAATGCTTAACGAAATCACGATTCATTTTAATGAGTTTTTGTTTATTTATTTATTTATTTTTAATTAATTAATTAATTATTTGACAGAGAAAGAGGGGGAGAGAGGATGAATGAGCATGCCAGGGCCTTCAGCCACTGTATACAAACTCCAGATGCTTGGGTCCTGGGGAATCGAACCTGGGTCCTTTAGCTTTGCAGGCCTTAACTGCTAAGCCATCCCTCTAGCCCTTGTTTCTTTATTTAAACCTTATCCAAATGTAACATAAAAGTCAAAAATATGAAATTAATATAACTGACCTTCTAAGTAGTCAAAAAGAAAAAGGGAGCCTAGGGGAACTGCTGACCCAGAAAAATGGGAAGACAATCAGAATCCAGACGGTCTATTTATAATTAACCATAGGGACAAAAAAGAAAAGAAAAGAAAAGAAAAACAAACAAGCAAAAGTTAGAAAATAAAACTTAAATGGTCATGTTAAACGTCTTATGGTAAGGAGAATGAAAGTTTTTGTTGGTAGTTATGAGATGAACTGACTAACAAATATAAACTGGAGAGGAAACTTTAAATGTTGGTAAATGTTTGATGAAAAAGAATGCTAGAGTAGTGACATAAATTGTAAGGTAAAAATGTGTAGATGAAGGTATGAGTAAAGTATGTGAGCGAAGGTATGAGCAAGCTTAAACAGAAGGGTAAAGACAACGTTGATTAAGAACTTGATCAGGAGCCAGGCAGAGGTGGCGCACGCCTTTAATCCCAGCACTCGGGAGGCAGAGGTAGGAGGATCGCCGTGAGTTCGAGGCCACCCTGAGACTCCATAGTGAATTCCAGGTCAGCCTGGGCTAGAGTGAGACCCTATCTCGAAAAACCAAAAAAAAAAAAAAAAAGAACTTGATCAGGTTACAGGCTCTTTGAGATATATGAGATGACTATTAGCCCGGGGCTTATATTACGCTAACAAAGCATGGCCCTGGCTGGTAACAGGATGCTATGGTGTTCAGGTTGTAAACTTAAAAACTTTAAGTCATTGATATTAATGAGGCCATGATAATGGTTGTGAAAGACTGGCTTTAAAGTTCTCAACCAAGTTTTCTGTGGTCCTCTATTTGTCCACCTTTTACTGCTTAATAGATTATTATATCTTGGGATGGAGGGATGGTTTAGAGGTTAAGGTGTTTACCTGCAAAGCCAAAGGACCCAGGTCAATCCACTAGGACCCATGTTAGCCAGATGCACAAGGGGGCGCACATGTCTGGAGTTCATTTGCAGTGGCTGAAGGCCCTGGCTCACCCATTCTTTTTCTCTCCCTCTTTCTTGGTCAAATAAATAAATAAGTAAAATAAAGTATTTTAAAACAATAGTATTATATCTTAAACTGGGCATGGTGGTGCACATCTTAAATCCCAGCACTCAGGAGGCAGAGGTAGGAGGATCGCCATGAATTCAAGGCCACCCTGAGACTATATAATGAATTCCAGGTCAGTCTGGGCTAGAGCAAGACCCTACCTCAAAAAAAAAAAAAAAAAAAAAAAAAAAAGATAATTACATATTAAAAACAAAACAAAACACTGTAACCTTAAGATGGCTCCTATCTTGTTCATGCTGTTTTACTGAGTGGTTATCACTGAGATTATTGTCTAAGACTTATAAAAGGTGACTTACTTAGCCATTGGAAAGTCTTCCTGTCCTAGGAAAGACTACAATATACAAACAGTGTTAATATAGTTTGTCTAGGCTTCTTATATTCTACCAGTGGTAAATATTACCTTATATTAAACTTAAAATGGTTCAATGATTAAAGGTAGTTGATGAAAAAAATCACTTTATGTCTATCATAATGTCTCTAATGTATGTTAAAATCAGACTAATTTAGCTCAACAATGACCAGATGTGGCTTTATTCTTAAGCTATGTGTAATCAGTCTCAATCAAGATTTTACTTAAGTAATTGTCTCATTTCTTTTTGTTTGTTTGTTTGTTTGTTTGTTTTTATTTGAGAGTGACAGAGAGAAGAAGGCAGAGAGAGAATGGGTGCGCCAGGGCTTCCAGCTACTGCAAACGCGATCTCCAGACACGTGCACCCCCTTGTGCATATGGCTAAAGTGGGTCCTGGGGAATCAAGCCTCGAATTGGGGTCCTTAAGCTTCACAGGCAAGCACTTAACCGCTAAGCCATCTCTCCAGCCCATTGTCTCATTTCTTGTATCTTAAGTTCATTGCACATAGATATATTGATACTTAAAACATGTTCCCTACTCTGTAAAAATGATCTTAAATGCTGCTGTTCTGCTTCCAGTTTGTGGGGTAACTGGTGCCCACACAGGTATCTAAACTAATCAAAGATGTTACCAAATACAAATGCCAAAACTTTACGCTGTCTTACTTGACATGTTCTCCTGTACTTACACCTATTACATATTTAAAGAATAAGATGTGCCTGCCTTCTAAAAAACTGTTTCTCTGTGTTTCTCTTACCTTGTTTACATAGTTCAAACAATTTTCTACAATAAGATGATAAATTTAATTGTAATATCGTACCTCATACTACAATAAAGAAAAGTTAAAGGCCTCTGGCCCAAAGTTATGTTTTATACTGTAATAAACTTTTTTTTTTTTTCAAGGTCGTGTTGCACTCTAGCTCAGGCTGACCTGGAATTCACTATGGAGTCTCAGGGTGGCCTTGAACTCATGGCGATCCTCCTACCTCTGCCTCCTGAGTACTGAGATTAAAGGCGTGCACCACCATGCCTGGCCCTGTAATAAACGTTTATGTTAATTATGTCTCATACTACATAGTCTTTTGTACTGACACTGTAGTTTTTGTACTGCTTCAAGGCCGTAGTTTGTATTACAGTTCTGGCCAGTACTAAAATTATCTTGTGTTTCTTCTTAACTCTAAAACACAGCTACAAATACCTCTCTACTAATTAACCATTTTCTCAGGCTTTGGAAGAGATTCCCCTAGACTCACGCTGATGTAAAAATAGAGTGATTCTCCTTTCTGTCTCTGGTGCCGGTTCTATAAGCCTTAGTTTCCCATATCATTATCAAAGTTAACAAGATCAAGAGATTTTAACTAGTTTTGTTTATTTATTTAAACTCTATCTGAGCCAGGCATGGTGGCACATGCCTTTAATCCCAGCACTCGGGAGGCAGAGGTAGGAGAAGTTTGAGGCCACCCTGAGACTCCATAGTGAATTCCAGATCAGCCTGGGCTAGAGTGAGACCCTACCTTGAAAAACCAAAAAATAAAAAATAAAATAAAATAAGCTCTATCTGAATGTGTCTTTATTTTGTTACATAGGACACCTGTTTACAACAATAGGTTTCTTAAAAGTTATACTCTTATATGGTTTCCTATTGGGTAAGACTTTTATTTATTTTCTATAAACTTATTCTAATAAATAAAACTGGGTCTAATTACATGAAATATATTTCATTGTATTATATAACCAATTTTAATTCTATAAAACATAATTTCATTATGTTTATAAAATACACAACTGATAATAACAAATTATCAATACTAATCAAAGTTTTAGCCTTTCAGCCTAACATACTTTCATTAGTTCTCCTAAAGATATGACTTTTTGATCTTTGGACCAAGTAAGTAAAGACCATAAACTTTCTATATTAAAGACTTACACAAAAAGAAATTTAAACCTAAACTTCAGAATTAGTTATCTTCTTAATCTCTATAATATTTAAATTTAAAATAATTTAAGGTATGTCAAATATTGCTCAATACTAATCTCTTATACTTCCTACCACACCTAAACAAAACTATATTTCCACAAGTTCCAGTTAACTTCCTGTCCAAGTTAACATCTCCTTCTTCCTTACCTATCACCTATATTATTATTCAACCTTAAATATAATGTTTGTCACCTGTAAATGTCATGTCACATGCAAGAAAACTCATACATGTATATTAACCAGATCATAATGGCTAATAAATTTGGCATGATCTAGGTGTTTCTTTCCTAGCGGCTCTGGTACTACTGGCTTTGGTAACTATCACTGTCCTGAGGAGCTGCCTCCTTGCCTGTTCATGAGAATGACGTGGGATAATAGCCTACTATGTACACAAACTGCAAAATGAAGCTTAACAAATGGAAAACCAAAAGCTGAGACTCCCAAAAGCCACACCTGTATGACTAAGACTTCAATGATGGACTGCAATGATTGCAAAGAAGTAAATGTTACTAATCCATACCCAATAATATTTTGGGCTATTTTAGCCAATAATATTATTTCTCTGCATGTGACCTGACGTCTCTCTGTAACCAACTAAGATATCTATTGCTATAAGTTAAGAAATCTCACAGCTCTACTCCCTTCAAGTTAAACCTATCCTGTCTCTGACATGTACTTTATTCCCCTGATTATGATAATGTTCACCCTCTCTTTTGAGCTTTGCATATTCAGATGCCTCACGGAACTCCTCCAAGACAGAATATGTGTCTTCACTTCACAATGAGTCACTGAATTCTTCATGGCCACTGACTATCAGCCCCTGAACATCCAACTTCCACAGGATGGCACAGGACACCCCAAGAGATCTACTGCCCCCCCAGCAGGAAGTAACCACAGGATCTGACATCACCCCTGCTACCCAAGCAGCCCACCCCTACAGTGCCTCACTCATTCCCAATTCTCCCCAGTCTTTTTTATCCTTCCAGAGTCCAAACTGAAGGGTTAATAGCCTTCCCTGAAAACTACAGGGAACTAAAGAGTTAATAACTATCCCTAAAACTAGCAGGCAATAAAGAAGTCACAGAGGTATTTGGCCTCATTAAGTTCAACACCTTTCCTGATTGATGGACTCCCTTTAAGCTCAGATGGCCTTGAAGGACCAGAAACCATCTGAGTATCCTCCCTTAGACAATCTTGGCTGAAGAAGCCTATTCTGAACAAGGACACAAAGAGCAACGATTGTCTTATCAACTGCACCTGGTATAGTCTGTTTCTTAGCACCCTCCTTATAAGTCTGAACCCCAGCCTGGCTCAAGGTTTCAGCCTTCATCCTGTGAGAAGATTGCTGCCCCTCACTGCTTCTCTCAATAATCAGTCTGTTGTACAGATCAAGTCCAGTGTTCTCTTTTGCTTTTCTCTTACACTTTCCTTACAGTGCTTTTTGTGTGTGTGTGTGTGTGTGTGTGTGTGTGTGTGTTTGTTTGTTTTTTTGTTTTTGTTTTTTTTGAGACCTTGTCTCAAAAAATAAAAAGCACACATTGGGGGCTGGAAGGATTGCTTAATGGTTAAGGCACCTAGCTACAAAGCCAAAGGACCCAGGTTTGATTCCCCAGGACCCACATAAGCCAGATGCACAAAGTGGCACATGTGTCTGGAGTTCGTTTGCAGTGGCTGGAGGCCCTGGCATGCCCATTCTTTCTGTCTCTGTCTCTCTCAAATAAATAAATAAAAATTAAAAATATTCTTAAACAAAAGCACACATTGGTTTTACTTCCTAACCATCCTGCCTCCACTTCCTGAGTGCTGGGATTACTGGCATATGACACCACACCAGGCTTGGCTGTGCACTTAAAGGATGTTTGTTTAATTTTATGCAGCATATCTAGATGTTTTATGGGAAGGGCATGCCTGCTAGGTTACTCTATTTGCAATGCACACTCATACAAACACACTTCAAACTATTTTTTTTTCTTTGTCTGCTTTTCTTTTTAAGGCAAGGTTATATGAGACCCTGTCTCACAAACAGGCTAAATAGAGCTGGAAGAGATGGCTCAATGGTTAAAGGTACTTGCTTGCAAAATTTACATGCCTGAGTTTAATTCCGCAGTACCCACGTAAAGCCAGATGCACTAAGTGGCACATATGTCTGGAATTCCTTTACAGCAGCAGAAGGCCTTGGCAGGCCAATTCTCTCTTTATTTTTATCCCTCAAATAAATAAAAATTTTTGTCATCATTTTTTCGAGGTAGGGTCTCATGCTAGCCCAGGCTGACCTGGAACTCACTCTATAGTTCCAGGCTAGCCTCCAACTCACAGTGATCCAACTACCTCTGCCTCTCATGTGCTGGGATTAAAGGCATGCACTACCATGCCCCACTAATAAGAATATTTTATCTCTCTCAAATAAATCAATAAAATTTTTAAAAATTAAAAAAATTTAAAGATCTAACCAAAAAAAATTTTTTAAGAAAGCAGACAAGATAAGCATCTTTCCCATCTTAAAACAGCTAGCCAGGAGAGATGAGTTAGCGGTTAAGACACTTGCCTACAAAGCCAAAGGACCCAGGTTCGATTCCCCAGGACCCACGTAAGCCAGATACACAAGGTGGTGCATGCATGTGGAGTTCGTTTGCAGTGGCTGGATGCCCTGGCATGCACATTCTTTCTCTCCCTCCCTCTCTATGCCTCTTTCTCTCTTTCAAAAAAAATAAATAAAAATAAAATATTTTTTAAGAAATAGCCAGCCAACCAACATTTGTAGTACCTTTGCAACCAATCCTCTGTAAAGTATCACTTATCTGAGCAGTCTGCATTTTCCTACTTCCTATCGCTGTGGGTTTCCTCATACTTCTAGAACTCTACAGAAACTGCTTTCCCCAAAATTATAACCTGTATTATTTCATCCAAGGACACTTGTAAGCCTTTTTGTCTTGAGGTTTTCTTTTTAGAATTTTGTTTTGTTTTGTTGGTTTTTCGAGGTAGGGTCTCGCTCTAGCCCAGGCTGACCTGAAATTCACTATGGAGTCTCAGGGTGGCCTCGAACTCACCGCAATCCTCCTACCTCTGCCTCCCCAGTGCTGGGATTAAAGGCGTGCACCACCACGCCCAGCTTGTTTTGCTTTTTGAGGCAGGGTCTCACTCTAACCCAGGCTGACCTGGAACTCACTCTGTAGTCTCAGGCTGTCTTTGAACTCACAGTGATCCTCCTATCTCTGCCTCCAGAGTGCTGGGATAAAAGGTGTGCGCCACCACATCTGGCTAAATTTTCTTTTTTTCGGTTTTTCGAGGTAGGGTTTCACTTTGGCCCAGGCTGTCCTGAATTAACTATGTAGTCTCAGGATAGCCTCGAACTCATGGTCCTCCTATCTATGCCTCCCAAGTGCTGGATTAAAGGTGTGCACCACCACGCCCAGCTATAATTTTCTTTTAAATAATTTTTTATTTATTTATTTGAGAAAGAGGGAGAATGAGCATACCAGAGCCTCTTGCTGCTGCAAACAAATTCTAGACACATGTGCTACTTTGTGTATCTGGCTTTACATGGGTACTGGGAAATCAAACCTAGGCCAGCAGATTTTGTAAACAAGCACCTTTAACCACTGAGCAATCTTCCCTACTCTTTTCTGGAATCTTCTTTGTAAGACAGGGTCTTGCTATATATCCCAGGCTGGCCTTGAACTTGTGGTCTTCCTGCCTCAGCTTCCCTGAACTGCTGGTATTACAGGCCAAAGCACCACACCCAGCAGCACTAGATATTTTGATTCTCCTCCCAAAACTTTCTCTTCCCTTAGCATCTGTGACCCCATGTCTGACCACCGCCCCTTGAGACAGTCTCAGTATGCACCCCAGTCTGGTCCCAAATTCATAATAATCCTTCTTCCTCCATCTCCTGAGTGCGCAATTACAAGTGTGCACCGTCATGCCAGAGCCATTCTGATTTTCTAGAAGATCAAAATGAATTTTTAGGTAAAGTCGGACAAAGCATTAATAATTTCATGAATACATGTTGTATGGCACATTCCTCTGCATTGAAAGGAGTGAACAAATGCTGCCAGCTTTATCAGAAGCAGCTGGGGCAACTCATGAGAGACCCTTCAGACTGGGCTTGCTGCCATTCTCCATAGAAGGAAGGGCATGGAGAGGGCCATGGGAGCCCACCTGAGATCTCAGGGGCATGGAGGGTAAAAGATCAAGAGACAAGGGGCTCCACTACCGCTCTGGGGTCTCCATGCTCTGAGACTGAGGGAAGAGCATCCATGGGGTAGTCCCCACACAGTGAGCTCCACCTAAGCAGCCATGGGGAGGTTGTCACCCAAGATGGGCTGGGCTTTCTTGGTGATGTGGCTGCCTTGGGGTCTCCGTGCTTCCTAAATCAGCCCTCACGGAGGCCGAGGGAGAGCTTCCACCTGTGGAGGTCATAATCAGTGCTTGGCTGAGCCTTCTCGCTGCTCTGGGGGCTTCACATTCCTGCAAGCAACCCCTCACTCTGTTCTGAAAGTAACCCCAAGAAACTCATTGGTTCACCACACTAGTATTGCTGCAGTCATACTTTGAGCTGAACCCTATCTGGGGTGAAGACATGTGTTCATGTCTCCCTAGGGAAAAAGTTTCCCATGGCAATATATTACAAAACACACATACACACACGCCCGCGTATGTATATTCTTCCTATAAGATTCAAATAGAATACATCTCAGCCAGCAGTCACTCTAGGCTTATCAATCGGCCTTTGAAGGTCTCTTAAACAAAATTAAGGCCAGACATGGTGGTGCAGAATTTAACCCCAGTGCTAGGAAGGCCGAAGCAGGAGGACCACTGTGAGTTTGAGGCCAGCCTGAGACTACATAGTGAATTCCAGATCAGCCTGTAGCGAGACACTACCTCAAAAAAATAACAACAACAACAAAAAATGTTTTGTTGTTGTTTTTGTTTTGTTTTGTTGTAGTCTCAGGGTGGCCTTGAACTCATGGCGATCTACCTCTGCCTCCCAAGTATTGGATTAAAGGCGTGTGCCACCACACCCAGCAAAAAAAAAAAAAAAAAAAATTAAGGAAAATGTGCTGGAGAGATGGCTCAGCAGTTAAGGCCCTTGCCCATAAAGCCTAATCACCAGAGTTTGATTCCCCAATACTCATGTCAAAGCCATATTCACAAAGTAGCTCATGCATCTGGGGTTCATTTGCAGTGGCTAGAGGCCCTGGTACATCCATTCTCTTCCTTTCCCTCCCTCCCTCTCTCCTCTCTCTCTCTCTCTCTCCCCTCCAACCCAGACGTGGTGGCTCACATTAACTATAATCCCAGCATATGGGAGGCTGAGGTAGGAGATTCACAATGAATTTGAGGCCACAGCCTGACACTACATAGTGAACTCTAGGCCAGCCTGGGCTACAGTAAGACCCTACCTCAAAAAGCAGGGGGATATAAAAGAAAAGTTGATCAACTCATTCAATATATGTGTAACAAAACTTCCAGAAAGAATAGCAGAAATGGACATGTGGCGATAACCCAAGACTGCATTCAATTGGGAAAACAAGCTCTGTGGGAGTGGCGTTCCCTGCACATTGGAATCACTTGAGACTTTGAAACCTCCTGTGAGGGAGAACCCCACTCCTAGGAAAAATAGGGAACAGGCTGGATTTCTGCTGGGGACTGAAACAATGCTGCCATGGTCACCACAACAGCTCTACCTGCTGAAAATCAAGCAATGACCAGAACAGGAAACTCCCAGAGACAGGAAACACTTTCCGAGGTTGAGAAGAGTCCACGGAGACCACAGTAGCTGTGGCTCAGGGAAAAAATACCACAGAAGAGACGCTGCCCAGACAAGGAGCCCCAGAAACCTTCAGAGGGCTCCTGAGTGCTCAGCACACGTGTGAGGAAACTGCTCAAGGCCAGGGAAAGAGCCACCTGAGGGACCAGACTGACCAGTGCCAGCACTCATACAAGGCCAGGGTGTTTCCCTTCAGCAGACAAAACATTCAAAATTCCCAGGTCACTGGACAGACTCTTCAGGAAGGCCTTGCCTCAGTGGTGGGAATAGCTAACCCTAGACTGAACACTGCTCTGGGCCTGTCAAACAAATCATAAAGATTATATAAATATTTGTGTTTAACACAGTAAAATTTATCATCTCTAGCAAGCAATAAAAGATTTCTAGACATTAAGAAAGCCAGGCGGGGTTGTGCACGCCTTTATTCCCTGCATTTAGGAAGTAGGAGGATCATTGCTTTGAGTTCAAGGCCAGGTTGGAACTGTAGAATGAGTTCCAGGTCACCTTGGGCTAGAGTGAGACCTCAGAAAAAGAAAGAAGGGATGAAGGAAGGAAGGAAAGAAGGGAGGGAGGCAGAAAGGAAAAGAAGAGACACAGTTGGAAGACAATATTTACAAGCAACATCTGAGAAGGGATTAACATGTAAAACACATAAGGAAGTGAGGCAGGTACAGAAAGACAGAACCACATTCTCATTTACTTGGCTTTCCCGTCCCACCTGAAACAATTGAACCTACAGAAGCAAAGAGTAAAATGAGGGGTGCTAGAGAATGGGGAGCTAGGGAGATACGGGTAGAAGGTATAGGATCACAGTTAGAAAGGGTAAATGAAAGCCGGGCGGGGTGGCACACGCCTTTAATCCCAGCACTCAGGAGGCAGAGGTAGGAGGATCACCGTGAGTTCGAGGCCACCCTGAGACTCCATAGTGAATTCCAGGTCAGCCTGGGCCAGAGTGAAAAAAAAAAAAAAAAAAAGAAAGAAAGAAAGGGTAAATGAATAAGTATTTAATGTGATGCATATGTTAACTAGGTTAGTTCAGTCATTTGGCATTGTGTATACTGAAGCAGGTTAAGGCACTTGCCTGCAAAGCCTATGGACCCAGGTTCGATTCCCCAGTACCCACATAAGCCAAATGCACAAGGTGGCACATGCGTCTGCAGTTCGTTTGCAGTGGCTATATGCCCTGGCATCCCCATTCTCTCTCCACCTCTCTCTGCCTCTCTCTCAAATAAATAAATAAAAATTTAAACAAAAAAAGATAGAAATATTAAGGGGAAATGGGAAGGGACAGCTGTCCCTCACCTGGGATCTAGTTTGCATTTCCTGCTGGCTAAGATTTAAGAGACTTCAATACAACAATGTGGCTACAAATGTACTGGTTTTCCTAAAGATACCTCAAGCAACAACCCAGCCAGGCATGACGGCACAAGCCTATAATTCCAGCACTACAAGCAGAGGAAGAAGGGTTGATGTAAGTTCAAGGCCAGCCTAGTCTACACATCTACAGCTGGACCACAAAGCAGACCTTGTCTCAAAAACCAAACCAAGCTGGGCATGGTGGTGCACGCCTTTAATCCCAGCACTCGGGAAGCAGAGGTAGGAAGATCGCTGTGAGTTCAAGGCCAGCCTGAGACTACAGAGTGAATTCCAGGTCAGCCTGGGCTAGAATGAGACCTTACCTCAAAAAAACAAAAATAAAAAACCAAACCAAATCAACAACAAACTATGTTTACTTTGGGCCAGAATGTTAGCACTATGCTCTAATCCCTAAATCTAAGCAATACTTCATTTAAAAAAAAAGCCTTGATATTTTAAAATTTTTACTTATTTATTTGCAAGCAGAGAGAGATAGAAAAGAAATATAATAGGTATTCCATACTTATTTATGATTATAATTTGCCAAAAACATTTTAAAAAGCTAGGCATGGTGGCGCGCCAGAAAGAGAATGATCAATCAACTGAAATCAACCCAGAACCAACATCAAGGTCAGAATGAGTAGACAAGAATATTAAGGGATGCTGGGCGTGGTGGCGCACGCCTTTAATCCCAGCACTTGGGAGGCAGAGGTAGGAGGATCGCCATGAGTTCGAGGCTACCCTGAGACTCCATAGTGAATTCCAGGTCAGCCTGAGCTTGAGTGAGACCCTACCTCAAAAAACCAAAAAAAAAAAAAAAAAAAGAATATTAAGGGAGCCGGGTGTGGTGACACACACCTTTAATCCCAGCACTTGAGAAGCAGAGGTAAGGAGGACTGCCATGAGTTCGAGGCCACCCTGAGACTACAGAGTGAATTCAAGATCAACCTGTGCTAGAGTGAGAAAAAAAAAAAAAAGAATAGTAAGGAGGTTGTGGTGTATCTCTATGTGTTGATTAAGTTGGGGTTTGGAGGACTATGGATGTAACTCAGTTAGTAGAGAGCTTGCCTAGCGTGCATGAAGCCCTGAGTTCACTCCTCAGCACTGCATAAACCAGGCACTGGGAAAATGGAGGCAGAGGATCAGAAGTTTAAGGTCACTCTTGGCTATATTGTGAGTTTTAAGCCAATAAAAACCCTGCCTTAAAAATTAATTAAAAATAGCCGGGCATGGTGGCACGCCTTTAATCCCAGCATTCTGGAGGCAGAGGTAGGTGGGTTGCCATGAGTTCGAGATCGCGGTGAGTTGGAGACCACCCTGAGATGACACAGTGAATTCCAGGTCAGTCTGGGCTAGAGTGAGACCCTACCTTGAAAAATAAAAAATTTAAAAAATTTTAAAAGGCTGGAGAGATGGCTGAGTGGTTAAGGTACTTGCTTGTGAAGCCTAAGGTGGTGCATGTGTCTGGAGTTTATTTGCAGCAGCCAGAGGCCCTAGCACACACTGATTCTCTCTGTCTCTGTCTCTCTGTCTCTCTCTCTCTCTCTCTCTTTCTACTTGTAAATAAATAAAAATATTTTTAATGTGGCACATTCATACAGTGAAATATTATTCAGCCTTAAAAGGAATGGAGTGCTAATACATGCTGCATGGATGGTCCTTGGAAACTAGTAAAAGCCAGACACAAAAACCACATGTATGATTCTGTTGATACAGGTGACATAAATTGGCAATTCGTAGGGATTACACATAGCTGCCAGGGGCTGAGGGAGGGGCATGAGTGACTGGTAATGGGTGTAGACTTTCTCTGGGGGTTGATTACAATTTCCTGAATGTAGGTGATGATGTTGGTTGTACACCTTTACCACTGAGCTGAAGTCTAGCAAAAAGAAGTCTAGGAAAAAAAAAAAGAAGAAGAATCAAACTCTAGCCCAGTTTGCTTCTTTTTTTTAATATTTATTTTATTGATTTGAGAGTTTATCTTATTTATTTGAGAGAGAGAGGCAGAGAGAGAGAGGGAGAAAGAGAGAATGGGCCTGCCAGGGCCTCTGCCACTGCAAACAAATTCCAGAGGCTTGTGCCACCTACTGGGCATGTGCAGCCTCGCGCTTGCTTCACCTTTGTGCATCTGGCTTATGTGGTATCTGGAGAGGGAAGAACATGGGTCTTTAGGCTTTGTAGGCAAGCACCTTAACCTAAACAATCTCTCCAGCCCTATTTTATTTATTTGAAATAGGAGAGAGAGAGATTGGTTGCGCTAAGGCCTCCTGCTGCTGCTGCAAACTCCAGATGCATGTGTCACTTTGTACATCTGGCTTTACATGGGTACTGAGGAATGAAATCCAAGCCGGCAAACTTTGCAAACAAGTGCCCTTTAACCACTGAGCCATCTACCCAGGCCCCAGTTTGGCTTTTTTGTTTGTTTGTTTGTTTTGTTTTTTTCAAGGTATGGTGTCACTCTAGCCCAGGCTGACCTGGAATTCACTATGTAGTCTCAAGGTGGACTCGAACTCACCGTGATCCTCCTACCCCTACCTACCTCCCGAGTGCTGGGATTAAAGGCGTGCACCACCACGCCAGCAGTTGTTGTACTTAGTATTCATGGTCGTAAGTGTCTTATTGTCTTACACCCAAAAGAGCACTGAGATCCAGTAATGTGGTTGCAGCGCCATCTCGTGGTCATGAGTGGATTTGGCCGTTTATGTATTTCCTTGTTAGGTCAGCCTGGGCTAGAGTGAAACCCTACCTCAACAAACCACACACACACACAAATATATAATATTTTATTATATATTTTATATTATATTTATAATAATATGTATATAATCTCCAGATGGGCGTGGTAGTACACATCTTTAATACCAGCACTCAGGACTGAGGAGGCAGAGGTGGAAGCATCGCTGTGAGTTCAAGGCCAGCCTGAGACTACAGAGTAAGTTCCAGGTCAGTCTGGGCTATGGTGAAACCCTACCTCACAAAAAACAAACAAACAAAAGAATGTATATTATGTCTTTATAAAGACATATTCTTTTTTATATACAGACATATTCTATGTGTTCACTTGTTTTGTTTTTTATTTTCTTAAAATATTTTTATTTGGGCTGGAGAGATGGCTTATCGGTTAAGGCGTTTGCCTGCAAAGCCAAGGGATCCCGGTTTGACTCTCCAGGACCCACGTAACCCAGCTGCACAAGGGGGGGGTGCATGCAACTGGAGTTCGTTTGCTGTGGCTGCAGGCCCTGGCATGCCCATTCACTCTCTCTCTCTCTCTCTCTCAAATAAATAAATAAATAAATAAATAAAATTTAAAAATATATGTATATTTATATTTGAGCTGAGTGTGGTGGTGCACGCCTTTAATCCTAGCACTTGGGAGGCAGAGGTAGGAGGATCGTGGTGAGTTGGCGGCCACCCTGAGATGACATAGTGAATTCCAGGCCAGCCTGAGCTAGAGTGAGACACTACCTTGAAAAACCAAAAAAAAAAAAAATTATATTAGCATATATATATTTATTTGTGTGTGTGTGTGTGTACACGTGCGCACGTGCGCATGGGCATGCACATGTGTATGGGCATGCCAGGGTCTCTTGCCTCTGCAAGTGAGTGCCCAGATGCACGTACAACTTTTTGTGTCTGACTTTACATGAGTACTGGGAAATTGAACCCAGGCTGATGGGCTTTTCAAACAAGTACCTTTGACCACTGAGCCATCTCCAGCCCCTACCTGTTGTGTATGCAGCATCTGGGATACAACCTGGCATACAGCAATGTCGACAGACCTGCATCAGATAAGTGCCAGGCCTCAAGGTCCTCCACTTGGCTGATGGGTAACATAGAACAGCTTGCTTTTTAAAAAATATTTTTTTATTTATTTGCAAGCACAGAGAGATAGAGAGAAGAGAGACAGATAGAATGAACGTGCCAGACCCTCTAGTCACTCAAACAAACTCTAGACACATGTGCCACTTTGTGCATCTGGCTTTATGTGGGTACGGGGGGAATTGAACCTGGGTTGTTTAGACTTTGCAGGCAAAGGCCTTAACCACTTATTGCCCAAGCTGACCTGGAATTCACTACGTAGTCTCAGGCTGGCCTCAAACTCACATCAATCCTCCGCCTCCCAAATGCTGGGATTAAAGGCGTACACCACCACACCCAGCATCGAGCAGCTTTTTTAACTTCTTAAAGTCTCAGTTTCTTTGTGGGTGAAATGTTAACCGTACCCCCACCCCGCCCAGCGCCTGCCCAACATTAACTGAGGGAAGGGCACGCTAGAGCACTCAGCGCCCGCTCCTTCCTTCTCATCCGCTGGCCGCATTAATGACGCGTCGTAGACTGACAGCAGGCACTCTCGCTTCTATCTGATGGGACATTTGCCAAATGGACCTCATGCCAGGTAACGGGCATCGTGGGGAAATGATCCAAGCCTAGGAAGGATAGCCAGGTGGACAGGAGACCAAACAGGAAGTGAGGTGGGAAATTCCTCTTCTGCCACTTCCTGCCTTCCCATCCACACCCATCTTCCTCCTGCCTGAACCACAGGCTCCGTCTGTCCTCTGTCTGCATTCCTGCCTCATTGGCATGACTGGAATTCAAGCTTTCTTGGGCAGCCTCCTCCCAGCTCCTGCAGCCGCTCTGCCCCTCGAATGCATCTTTCTTCAGTGAGCTGAACCTAAATTGGAAATATGCTTATCTCATTTTCCAATTTGAATGTGATTGTTCTTAGGACAGAGTCCAAATCTTCTGATGACCACTTTGTGGTCTGGAGTCAGCCCGTCTCCTAGCCATCTTTGTCTACTAGTCATCTTTCCCTCCTAGCCCAGCTGCAAATCTTACACCTCATAATACAAGCCATTGTCATTCTCTGAGTCTTTTCTCATGCAAGTCTCCTCTGCCCAGAAATCTAGCCCTCTGCATGAGGGGATTGCTGCTTTGGCTTGCCTGGACTCTGTTTTCTTTCCTCTGGGAATGGGTCCCCTGCCCGGCTCACAGATCCAGAGGTTTCTGGAAAGGAATACTTGTCTTCTGAGCTTAAGATTCAGTCAGGAAGATTTGTTTTTTAAAAGATTTTAATGCTGCCAGGCGTGGTAGTGTACGGCTTTAATACCAGCACAGGGGAAACAAAGGTAGGAGAATTAAATATATATATATTAATTTTTTGTTTATTTTTATTTATTTATTTGAGAGCGACAGACAGAGAAAGAGGCAGAGGGAAAGAGAATAGGCGCGCCAGGGCCTCCAGCCACTACAAACAAACTCCAGACACGTGTGCCACCTTGTGTATCTGGCTAACATGGGTCCTGGGGAATTGAGCCTCGAACCGGGGTTCTTAGGCTTCACAGGCAGGTGCTTAACTGCTAAGCCATCTCTCCAGCCCAAATAAATATATTTTAAAAATATTTATTTATTTAAGAGAGAGAGAGAGAAAGAGGCAGAGGAAGAGAGAGGAGAGGGAGAGAATGGGCGCACCAGGACTTCTGGCTGCCACAATCAAACTCCAGATGCATGCGCCACCTTGTGCATCTGGCTTATGTGGGTCCTGGGGAATCAAACCTGGATCCTTTGGCTGTGTAGGCAAGTGCCTTAACCATTAAGTAATCTCTCCAGGCCCCCCAAAATATTTTTTAAAAGGTGTGGATAGGCTGGGGAAATGACTTAGTGGTTAAGGCACTTGCCTGCAAAGCCTAAAGACCCAGGTTTGATTCCCCAGAACCCACGTAAGCCAGATGCACATGAGTCTGGTATTTGTTTGCAATAGTTAGAGGCCTTGGTGCACCTATATTTTCTCTCTCATAAATAAATAAATAAAATATTTTTAAAAGGTGTGGTGGCACATACCTTTAATCCCATGGAAAACTGAGGTGAGAGAATATAAGATCAAGGCCAGCCTGAGACTACATAGTGAATTCCAGTTCAGCCTGAGCTAGAGCAAAGCCCTACCTCGAAAAACAAAAGCAAAACAACAACAAAAAAGATTGCAGGGCCAGAGAGATGGCTTAGTGGTTAAGGTGGTTGACTGCGAAGCCTAAGGACCTATGTTCAACTCTCCAGACCCCACATAAGCCAGATGCACAAAGGTGATGCAAGTGCAAGGTCGCACATGCCCACTAGGTGGTGCAAGCATCTAGAATTTGATTGCAATGGCTGAGGCCCTGGCGTGCCAATTCTCTTACTCCTCTCTCTCTCTCTCCCCCCACCCCCGCCCCTGTCTCTTTCTTGTGTGCTTTTTCTAAAATAAAAATAAAAGATTGCATTGCTGCCTCCTAAACAATACAGGCTATTGCCAATGCTCTTGGTTACCCATCAGAACTAGATGGTAAGACTTCCTTGCTGAAGGCTGCACAGGTGTCCATTGCAGGACACTGAAAAGTCAAGCTGCAACGGAGCTGGAAGCTTTGTACGTGCTCGCTAGCCAACAACCTTCGTCAACAACCTTAGCCAGCAGTGCGCCCTGTGAGCTACACAATTGACCAAACACACAAGCTGTGCCCACAGCTGCAATAGTGGAGTGGCTGATTGTGGTTTGACACATATCTGATTGAATTTGAGTCCACTCCATGGAAGGGAATTCATGCCTGGGACGGAAAAGCTCGTCAAAAACCTCTGGCAGCTGTAATGAAGCTAGAATCCTTCTCTCTCCTTGCTAGTTGTCACAGTGCTGGAAAGTACTATGCAGCCTGCTGGGGGAGAAAAGTCATCAACAGGCTTATCCCACTGTGGATCCACCCTGCCACTACACAACTGACCAGCCAGGCGAGAGGTGCCCACCAGTGCAATAGTGGCATGACTGTTGGGGGATAACCAGCTTCTCTTTGAGAGAATTCATTTCCTGTACTGAAAACCTAGTCTAAGATACATGACTGGGAAAGTCATGGGCCCCAGGGAGGGAGCCACTACTAGTGGTTGACTAAAAGGATGTGTTGGGTCTCTCAAATTGCCCTGTAATATTTATATCATGTTTACGCCCATGGATTAGTGCTGCTCTCATCTTTGGTAGAGAAGCTTCCTTTTGAAGACAATGGTAACTACTTGGGACACTCAAAAACTCATCAAAAACCAGGCATAGTGCCACATGCCTTTAATCCCAGCACTTGGGAGGCAGAGATAGAAGGATCATCAGGAGTTCGAGGCCAGCTTGGGACTAGCCTGGGCAACACCCTACCTTACGGAAAAAAAAAAAAAAAAACTCACTGAAGTGCTGAGAATAAGTGACTATTTGTTTTTTGTTTTTTTTTTTTTTTTGAAGCAAGCCCAACAGATTGGCCTTTTTTTGTGAGAGAGAAAGAGAATTGGTGTGCCAGGGCCTCCAGCCACTATAATCAAACTTCAGATGCATGCACTATCTTGTATGCATGTGCAACCTTGCTCATGCATCACCTTGTGTGCCTGGCTTACGTGGGATCTGGGGAGTCACACATGGGTCCTTAGGCTTTGCAGACAAGTGCCTTAGCCACTAAGCTATTTCTCCAGCCCAAGTGTTCAGTTCTAAATGAGACATTTCTATCATGCCCTCCAAGGTACAGAGAACACTGCAGAAGAAGGGTCGGAAAGGATGTAGGAGTCAGGGACTGGAGGGATGGCTTAGCAGTTAAGGCGTTTACCTACAAAGCCAAAGGACCCAAGTTCGATTCTTCAGGACCCACGTTAGTCAGATGCACAAGGAGGTGCAAGCATCTGGAGTGCATTTGCAGTGACTGGAGACCCTGATGTGCCCATTCTCTCTCTCCCTATCCCTCTTTCTCCGTCAAATAAATAAAAATTTTAAAAAAAAATTAAAAAAAAAAGAATGTAAGAGTCGGGATGGGGAGGCTTCAGAATGCTGTCTTCTGGACAGGAAGTGGCCCTTGCATTCATGACTTCACAGTGGCTATTCTTACCTGAACAAAACATGCACAACACTGGGCCCATCAATCCATCACAGATGGAGGGCAAAACAAACAAACAAAAAGACATCAAAATAGAAGAGGGACCAGTTGGAAAGAAAGGGTTCAGTGGAAGGGTGATGGAAGGGGGGGAGGGGCGAAGGCATCAAGAGATGATTATGACCAAATACATTTTATATATATATGAAAATTTTCAATAAAAAAGCAGGGCATGGTGGCGCATGCCTTTAATCCCAGCACTCAGGAGGCAGAGGTAGGATCACCATGAGTTCGAGGCCAGCCTGAGACTACATAGTGAATTCCAGGTCAGCCTGAACTACAGTGAGACCCTACCTCAGAAAACAAAACAAAACAAAAAAAAAAAAAAAGCTATAAAACTTCTGGGGCCTAGAGTGGTGGCACAATCCTTTAATCCCAGCACTATGAAAAGCAGAGGGAGGAGGATTGCTGTAAATTCAAGGCCAGCCTGGAGCTACAGTGATTTCCAGGTCAGCCTGGGCTAAAGCCCTGCCTTGAAAAACACAAAAAAGAAAAGAAAAAATAGGGCTGGGGAGGTAGGTAGCTCAGTGGTTAAGAGTACTTGGTGCATAAGGTCTGTAGCAGACAGCTTCAGGTTGCTGAGATGAACTTCCAGACCAGGCACAGTTATGGAGGAAGGGATATTTATTGAAGCTTACAGATCAGGGGAAGTTCCATAATGGCAGAAGAAACTGGCCCACTTTCACAGGTCCAAGCAGAGAGAGAAAAGTCACAAACTACCACCAAAAAGCAAACAAGCACACTACAAGAATTCCAGGCTGAAACCTAGCATTTTGTCTATCTTTATACTGGAATTTTAAGTCCACCACCACCACACCTTAGGGCTAGACCCTAGGATCCACCCACCTAGGAATTCTTGTGCCGCCACACCAGCCTACATACCTTCAAATCCAAGATGCTATGGATGGTAAAACATGTATTGTTCAAGTTATAACCAATGTTTCCTCCCCGCTTACGGTTTCTAATTTACATGTGTTGAAAGAGCTGGTATTTAGTTGTTTATTTATTTATTTATTTATTTATTGAGAGAGAGAGAGAGGGAGAGAGAAAGAAACAGGCAGATAGAATGGGAATGCCAGGGCTTCTAGCCACTGCAAACGAACTCCAGATGCTTGTGCCACCTTTTGCATCTGGCTTTATGTGGGTTCTGGGAAATCGAACCTGGGTCCTTAGGCCTTGCAAGCAAGCACCTTAGCCACTAAGCCATCTCTCCAGTCCCTGAAAGAGCTGTTTTAAGCCAGGTGCAATGGTGTGCCCTTACTGGTCAAGGCAGATCACTGAATCCAGAAGTACAAGGCCAGGGCAGACTACATGGAGAGACCCCATATGGGTCAGGTGAGGCCTCCAGAGGAAGGAAGGGAGGAAGGAAAAGAAAGTTCTGGGGATGTGGCTGCATGTTAGCATATATGTTAACCACACCCAAGGCCTGGATTCCATCCCTAGAATTGCAGAAAGAAAAGAGAAAGAGATGTATGGGGTTAGTCTTTTTCTTTTTCTTTTGGTTTTTCTAGGTAGGATCTCACTGTAGCCCAGGCTGACCTGGAATTTACTGTGTAGTCTCAGGCTGGCCTCAGACTCACAGAGATCCTCCTACCTCTGCCTCCCGAGTGCTGGGATTAAAGGTGGGCACCACCACGCCCGGCTGTTTTGGGTTATTCTAACACAGTTTTCTCTTGTTACGTATCTCCAAGCTGCACAGACGGACCACGATGGCTGCTGTCTGCTGTGAACTTGCTTGAAACTCCATCTGTTAAAGGGGCTCTCTTTCTAGAAGGCAGTGTTTGAAACTGTACACCTTAAAATAGGTGAATTATGGAAATTTCTAACATTTACTGACCATTAACTATGTGGTAGTCATCGTGAAAAGGCCTCTTAAGTTGAGCATTTGTTAAGCCCATTTTACAAATAAGGAAACTAATATTAGCAAAATTAAAGTCAACTCTGGCAGGTCACAGAAACAGGAGGTAGAAAAGCTGGTAACACAAGGCGTGTCTTCTGGACCATTGAACCTAAACATGGGTGACGTGAGGGTCCCAGCAAGCCACTATGGTGACATGCTTTTACTTTAGGATGGGTGGGCAGGGGGCACTGGAGTGGCCCCTTCAGCAAACAGCTTGAGGGAGAAATCCAGGGCTGGGGCAGCTTGGGTCAGCATCCCCAGGGAGATGACATCAATGTGGGTCCCACAGAACCGGGGGAGGTTGCCCAGGGTGACACCCCCACTGGCTTCCACAACCACGCTCGGGAACATGGCCTTCAGTGCTGCAGCTGTGGGGTGCAGTTCCTGCAAGACACAAGCCAAGGGGAGGTGACAGCCGTCTGTGGCTCCTCTCCAGAGTTAAAATATACATACATACATGCATGTAAATATATATGTATTTGTTTTTTTTTTTTTTCAAGGTAGGGTCTCACTCTAGCCCAGGCTGACCTGGAATTCACTCTAGTCTCAGGGTGGCCTCGAACTCACAGTGATCCTCCTACCTCTGCTTCCCCAGTGCTGGGATTAAAGGTATATGCCACCACAGCCCAGCTCCCTAAATCATTTCTTTAAAAATTTTTTGAAATTTTTTTATGAGCGCAAGAGAGAGAATTGGCACGCCAGGGCCTCCAGCAATCAAACTCCAGATGCATGCACCACCCTGCGACCTTGAGTGCTCGTGTCACCTTGTGTTTCTGGCTGACGTGGGAGCTGGAGAGTCGAACATGGGTGCTTAGGCTTCGCAGGCAAGTGCCTTAACTACTAAGCCATCTCTCCAGCCCTCTTTGTTTTTTTACATTTATTTATTTACTTATTGAGAGAGAGAGAGAGAGAGAGAGAGAGAGAGAATGGGCACTGCAAATGAACTCCAGATGTGTGCACCCCTTTGTGTGCATTTGCAACATTGAGCACTTGCATCTTCACTGTGTGTCTGGCTTACGTGGAACCTGGAGATTCAAGCATGAGTTCTTAGGCTTCACAGGCAAGCACCTTAACTGCTAAGCCATCTCTCCAGCCCTTTTTATAAAATTTTTTTAAATATTTATTTATTTCAGAGAGAGTAAGGAGAGAATGAGCACACTAGGGCATCCTGGTACTGCAAATGAACACCAGATGCATGTGCCACCTTGTGCATCTGGCTTTGTTGGGTACTGGGGGAATCGAACCTGGGCCATCAGTCTTTGCAAGTGAATGCCTTTAGCTGCTGAGCCATCTCTCCAATCCCATGAAATATTTTTTTTTTCTTTTTATGAAGAGAGGGTGACAGTGAGAGCGAGAGAGCACCAGGGCCTCTTGCCACTGCAAGTGAACTCTGACAGACTGCAAGCAAGCACTTAACCACTGAGCCATCCTCCCAACCCCGCTCCCCAGAAGTCAGATCTCGGCTCACCTCAGGTTTGAAGTTGTCCAGCAGTACCAGGTCTGCCCCAGTCTCTGCGGCCCGCAAGGCCTCCTGCAGGCTGCTGCATTCCACCTCCACCTTCAGAGTGAAGTCTGCTTGCCGGGCCCTCTGCACTGCCTGTCAGGCCGGGAGGGCGAGGGGGAGGGTGAGCACGGGTGGCCCAGCACCTGGCCCTGGGGCCACAGCAAGCAGCCAGTACAGCACGGAAGCAAGGCTGACTCCCCGAGTTCTGCCGATAGAAGGGCCCGGGGTGCGCAAGTGTTGCCTGCCTGCCTGCCTGCAGTCTCGGTGGCGGGGGGTGGGGACAGTGGCTGGTGGGCTGTGATCGGGAAGGACTAGGCTGAGGGTTGGGTCTGCACCTGAGAGAGCAGCCAGACGCACCTTTTCCACGCTGCCAGCCGCCACCACGTGGTTGTCCTTCACCATCACCAGCCCTCCCAGGTCGTAGCGGTGGGATGCGGCGCCGCCCACCAGGAGCCCATACTTCTCCACCAGGCGGAAGCCCGGCGTGGTTTTCCTCGTGCCCGCCACCTGCCCAGTCCAGCCGGTGGCCCTGGCGACCTCCACAGCCGTGGCAGCCGCCGTGGCGATCCCACTGCAGCGGGCCAGCATGTTCAGGGCCACCCGCTCGCCCAGCAGCAGGTTCTGGGCTGGTCCCCGGACCTCGGCCACCATGACCACAGGTGCCAGCTTCGATCCCTCCGGGAGGAGCCAGGACACCTGACAGCTGAGCTGAGCAAAGATGGCATCGAAGAAAGGCCGCCCTGCCAGGACCCCGGGGGATTTGGCCCACAGTGCAGCCTGCGAAGGGGTGGCCCCGGTCACCATGGCTGCCAAGTTGAGGCCCGGGCAGTCCTCTCGGAGCCAGCTGTCTGCCAGGCTTGCTAGGGTGGTGGGGGGCAGCAGGAGCGGCAGGCCTGGAAGAGAAAAGACGTCTGCTGAGGGCGCCCTTCCTCCCTTGTAGCTAGGGGGTCAGCCAAACTTTTTTTGTTTGTTTGTTTTTCGAGGTAGGCTAACCTGGAATTCACTATGGAGTCTCAGGGTGGCCCCGAACTCACGGCAATCCTCCCACCTCTGCCTCCCGAGTGCTGGGATTAAAGGCGTGCGCCACCACGCCGGGCTTTTTCTGTTTTTCTTTTATGAGGTAGAGTCTTGCTCTCGCCCAAGCTGCCCTGGAATTCACTATGTAGTCTCAGGTTGTCGTCGAACTCACAGGGATCCTCTGACTCAGCCTCCTGAGTGCTGGGATTAAAGGCATGGGCCACCATGCCCAGCAGTCAAAACATTTTAACAAGCCTGTCAGTGGTGCATGCCTTTAATCCCAGCACTCAGGAGGCTTAGGCAGAGAAGGATTCCCGTGAGTTCAAGGCCAGCCTAGAGCTACATAGAAAGTTCCAGGTCAGCCCTGGGCTAGAGTGAGACTCTGCCTCATGGGAGGGGAGGTTGGGGGGGTTGGGGGGGAGAGAAAAACATTTTAACAACATGTTGGGTTGGCAGCTATCCAGTCCTAGGAGCTAGCCAATCCCAGGAGCAAGGCTGGGGCTGAGCATGGGATCTGTGCACCAACAAGGTTGCCACGTTGCCAGATTGAACAAATAAAAAAGGCTCTGGGGAGCTGGAGAGATGGTTTATGGGTTAAGGTGCTTCCCTGCAAAGCCTAAGGACCCAGGTTCGATTCCCCAGTACACACATAAAGCCAGATGTACAAGGTGGGCATGCGTCTGGAGTTCACTTGCAGTGGCTGGAGGCCCTAGTGCACCCATTCATTCCCCCCTCCCCCTCTCCCTCTTTCCCAAATAAATAAATAAAATATTTTTTAAAATGGCTCTGGGGCTTGAGAAACAGCTCAGTGGTTAAAGGTGCTTGCTTACAAAGCCTGACAGCCCTGGTTCCATTCCAAAGTTGTTTTTCTCCCTTGCTTTGTACAAACTGACAATGGGGAGAGTGAGGGAGGAAACAGGCTGCAGTGCATATCTTGGGGGGGGGGTTATGCTGTCCTGCTGTCCTCCGTGGCTGGTGGGTGGTCAGAAAAAGTTAGACACTAAGGCAGATCCCAGGTGGACACTAGAGGTTGAATCCGGCTCAGATGGGATCTCTTTGGAGTTCCAGCTGCCTCTGTGGCTGTTGCTTTGTCCTCTCTGCATCTCCCTCTTCAGGTGGTGGGTGTCACAGCCCACCCTGGGATTATCCCTGACGGCTCTACTTTTTGGCTTCCCTGTCTTGCAGAGACAAGGGCAGGCTGCAGGCCTGAGAAATCTGAGGTTCCTGGCCCGGGATGATGATGGGTGAGTCCCAAGTTGCTGCAGACAGATGGGGACTTGTTTAAGAAATGTGTTACAACTGTTGAAAGTTTGCTTTATCTCGCTACGATTCCAAAGCAAGCCACAGGGTCAGCACGGCCTTGACATCCTAGCAGATGACCCGGTGCTGGGAGTCCTGCAGCTCTTCACAGGTTCCTAAGCATCTCTTCTACAGAGCCGTAACTGACCCTGAGAATACAATACATTGCTAATTTGGCTGCCTACATGATCTTAAACACCCAGTAAGAGAATATAACCACAAAATATTATACTATAAACAAAGATTCTGACTAATAGGCTCCCCTGTCTGATGCTGGTTTATGATACTAAGCTCTAACATTAACTCATGCCTTCTGCCTCTGCCTGGCCCTGATTAGTCAGCCACTGTTTGCCTTTAAATAAAAACCCAGAATTTGTCATCACTGGTTATGTTTACCTGATGATTACTGATTTACATTGGTCCACTTTCCTTGTTGTCCCTTATTACAATAGAAATGTTTACTCTGTGCCTTTATGTGTTAAAAACATGTAACCTGTTTTGATTTTACAGGACTTATAGCTATCAGACAGTCCTAAGTCTCAGAGGAGACTTGAGACTTTAAAACAATCTTAAAGTTGGCAAACAGCTAGAGAGATGGCTTAGTGGTTAAGGCACTTGCCTACAAAGCCTAAGGACCCAGGTTTGATTCCCCAGTACCTACATAAGCCAGATGCACAAGGTGGCACATGCGTCTGGAGTTCGGTTGCAGTAGCTGAAGGCCCTAGCACACCTCTTCTCTCTCTCTCTCTCTCTCTCTCTCTCTCTCTCTCTCTCCCCCCCTTTTTTTTGTTTTGTTTTTGTTTTTGTTTTTCAAGGTAGGGTCTTGCTCTAGCCCAGGTTGACCTGGCATTTACTATGTAGTCTTAGAGCGGCCTTGAACTTACAGCAATTCTACCTCTGCCTCCCAAGTGCTAGGATTCAAGGCATGTGCCACCACGCCTGGCTTTTTTCTCTCTCTTATCTGCCTCTTTCTCTCTCTCTAATAAGTAAATACTTTTTTTTTCTTCTTTTTGGTTTTTCGAGGTAGAGTCTCACACTAGCTCAGGCTGACCTGGAATTCACTATGTAGTCTCAGGGTGGCCTCGAACTCTCGGTGATCCTCCTACCTCTTCATCCCAAGTGTGCCACCACGCCCGGCAATAAAGACATTTTTTTAAAAACCATGAGAAAGTTGTTAAAGATTATGGGGACCTTTAAAGTTAGACTAAATACAATTTACGTTATGATCATGAGTCTATGGAGGCCAAATGCAAAATGTAATGATTTAAATGTATGGCCTCATAGAATCAGGCTTAAATCTTAAGTCACCATTGTATATATGTAAGTAGAAGAACAGGTTACTGGGGATGGAAAGGCCTAAGTGAGGTCAGGGGAAGAGATTGAGTAAAAGAAGGGTCGGGGGAGGGCTAATCAAAATCTAAGAGGAAGCCGGGCATGGTGGCACACACCTTTAATCCCAGCACTTGGGAGGCAGAGGTAGGAGGATCGCCGTGAGTTTGAGGCCACCCTGAGATTCCATAGTGAGTTCCAGGTCAGCCTGGGCTAGAGTGAGACCCTACCTCGGAAAAAAAAAAAAAAAAAAAACCTAAGAGGATATAAATAAGTCATATGGAAACCTACTTTTTTGGACAATGGCACACCCAGAAGCCATAGATTGTTGCTAGAAAATTTTCAGTGCCAGGGATGGGATACCTTCCAGTGAGTTGTTGGCCAGGGAGGTCCCTGATGCCCCCAAAACATTACAGGCCATTGTTGAGGCTCTTGATTTCCCATCAGGAATAGATGGTAAGACCCTATTGCTGAAGACTCCACATACTTGGAATGCAAGGTCACTGAGAAATCCTGCTGGAGCTGAGCTGAAAACCTCCTCCATGTAGACGAGCTGACAGAAAGCTGGAAAAAACTGCTGCAGGAAGCTCCATGGGAGAGAGAGAAGTCATCAGTGGAGAAAAACAACAGTGGACACTGAAAGCTTAAGTTTGGTCAGACAGGCCAAATGAGCCAACAGGTGCAATGGTGTCATGTCTGTTATGGGGTAAACCAACCACTCTATAATTGGAACTGGAGGCTTGTTCCAAGGGAGGGAATACATGTCTAGTACTGAAAACCGATGACAGGTAACTCATGAGCCCTAGGGGTGTAACGCTTGCTGGTGTCTGACTAAATGCATATACTATGCTCACTATAGTAAGCACTTCTCTTAATGTTCATACCCATATATTAATGCTACTCTGATTTTGGTTAGAAAAGCTTCTCTTTTCAGATGGCAGTGACCTCTGGGATGACTTAAAAGGCACCATAGTGCTGAGAAGAAGTGACAGAGGAGTGCTCAGCACTGAAACATCTCTATCACATCTTCCAAGGCTCAGGGTCCATTGCAGAAGAGGTGGCAGAAAGAATGTAAGAGTCAAAGGAAGGGTAGGATTACTTACAATGCACTCTTCCAGACACAAAATTGCCTGGATATCCATGACCTCGCAGTGCCTGGCACTACCTTCACAAGACCATCATAATAGGAGGAAAAGATGATGACATCAAAATAAAAGAGAGACTAAAGCCGGGCGTGGTGGCGCATGCCTTTAATCCCAGCACTTGGGAAGCACAGGTAGGAGGATCGCCGTGAATTCGAGGCCACCCTGAGACTACAGAGTGAATTTCAGGTCAGCCTGAGCTAGAGTGAGACCCTACCTCGAAAAACCAAAAAATAAATAAAAATAAAAGCTAAATAAAAGAGAGACTAATTGAGACAGGGATATGATAGAGTGTGGAGTTGTGAAGAGGAAAGTGTGGAGGGAGGGAATTATCATGGTTTATTGTCTATAATTATGGAAGTTGTCAATAAAAAATTAAATTAAAAGTATATTGAAATAAATAAAGATAAAAGAGTCTTAAGCCACCAATGGATAAAGCCTTACCAACATCACTGGGGACAGATCTTAGAGTCTGGCCCTAAGGTGTGTTTAGGACAAATCTGGAGTCCAGCACTAATGTGTACAAACAATTTGGAGTTCTGGCTGGTTGCGCTTGCTAATGTTGGTGGTGCTGGTTGCTTGATATTATCTCTTTGCTTAGAACTATAGAAGTGAGCCAGATTCTTCTGCCATTGATGGTGTTCCCTTTAACTTTGTAACAGAGGCTAGGGAGATAGCTTAACAGTTAAGGTACTTGCCTGCAAAGCCTAAGGACCCAGGTTCAATTCCCCAGTACCCACCTAAAGCCAGACGCACAAAGTAGTGCATGCATCTGGAGTTTGTTTGAGTAGCTAGAGGCCTTCACACACCCATTCTCTCTCTCTCCCTCCCTCTCTCTCTGCTTGCAAATAAATAATTTTTTTTAAATTTGTAACACAGGAGGACCCACATACCCCTAGAGAATTGAACCCATACCCACAAGCCAAGAAATATCATGTAGATTTGTCACACTAGAGTCAAGAGGACAGCATCCTCAGCTGATTGTGATGGCTGACAGGTCACCAGGGACCCATAGAGTCCCTCAAGGTCAAGCTCCAGAGGACACCTGCCCCTACTGAGAAGACTACAGCCCTGCTCTAGTCACTCTGGTGGCTGACTAGTCTATGCACAGCAGAAGCTTGAGAAGTCTACAGCCCTGCTCTAGTCACAATCCTGGATGCTAACGGCATCCCTGGTCCATGGATGACAGAAGCCTGAGGAATTTGACGTGATACCTAGGAAAATGGTCATGATGTCCACCAGTGCCACTGGAACTAAAAAAGATATCTGTAACCATGTTCCTCATGAGTTTGCTGTGTCTGGTTGGAGAAACTATCTGCTCCTTCCTTTCCACTGGTCTCTGGTGCTTGCTTGGTGGGGGAGGGGAGGCTGTGGATGGTGGCTCTAGTTCTGTGCTGGTCCACGTGATCCTCTACCTCACGATCTGCTCCTCCATTGTTTGCTGCAGTCCTCCATGTTTCTTGAGTTTGGGAAGAGCTCCGGTGTGAGTGGAACATCCCCTTACCTGGCTTTCCTGCGAGCCTGGCGGCTGTGGCCCCACGGACCCGGCGCCTCCGCTGCTGGATGCTCTGGATCTCTCCTACTTCTCTGCTGCCATTTTAATTTCTTATATGCCTCATTTTTTTAGTAGAAGAGTGTATTTTGCTGGATTTTTTTTTTTTTTTGGCTTTTTCTCCCCTAGGCTGCTTTGGTGTGGTTCCTAAGCCGCCATCTTAACCGGAAGTCCACTATCTGCTTCTTAAAACAGCTTGTGCCCTATTGAACTCTCTAGTTCAGACATTGTCAGACACCTGGTAAGGGTCCTTCTGTTTGGCCCTTATAGTCTCAGTCTGTAAAAGTCCAAGTACTTCTCTAGGAATATCAAAGGGTTAAAAGCTATGATGATACCAGAATACATGATGTCTCTTGGTAGTGTTTACAGAAGACACCAAAAGGGGGAAATGTGAGGTAGAGAGATGGTTTAGTGGTTAAAGCACTTGCCTGAGAAGCCTAATGACCTAGGTTCAATTCTCTAGTACCCACGTAAGCCAGATGCACAAGTAGCACATACATATGGAGTTTATTCGCAATGGCTAGAGGCCCTGGTGTGCCCATTCTCTCTCAAAAAAATAAAATAAAATTAGAGCTGGAGAGATGACTTAGCAGTAAAGCGGTTGCCTATGAAGCCTAAGGACCCCGGTTCGAGGCTCAATTCCCCAGGACCCACGTAAGCCAGATGCACAAGGGGGTGCACGCATCTGGAGTTTGTTTGCAGTGGATGGAGGCCCTGGCACGCCCATTCTCTCTGACTCTGTCTCTCTTTCTCTCTCTGCCTCTTTCTCTCTCTATCTGTCACTCTCAAATAAATAAAAATAAACAAAAAAATTTAAAAATGTAAAAAAAAATAATGGGTGGAGAGATGGCTCAGCAGTTAAGGCACTTAGCCTGCAAAGACTAAGGACCTGGATTCTATTCCCCAGTACCCACATAAAGCCAGATGCATAAAATGATGCATGCATCTGAAGGTCATTTCTTGCAGTGGTTAGATGCCCTGTTGCACCCATTCTTTCTTTCTCTCTCTCTCTCTCTCGCACACACACACACACACACACAAACACAAATAAATAAATAACTTGCAAGCAAGGCTTGTGCTTCTTCCTGTTGTGACAATATTCCTTATTTTTAACTTTTCTTTGGTTTTTCAAGGTAGAGTTTTGCTCTAGCCAAGGTTGACCAGGAATTCACTATGTAGTCTCAGGGTGGCCTCAAACTCATGGTGATCCTTCCTACTTCTTCCTCCCAAGTGTTGCAATTAAAGGCGTGTGCCATCATGCCCGATTTCTTTTGATTTTTTAAGAAAATATTTTATTTATTTGAGAGACACACAGAGAGAGAAAGAAAAAAATGGGTGTGCCAGAGCCTCTAGCCACTGCAAATGAACTACAGATGCATGTACCACCTTGTTCACCTGGCTTTATGTAGGCTCTGGGGAATCAAACCTGGGTCCTTAGGCTTCACAGGCAAGTGCCTTAACCACTAAGCCATCTCTCCAGCCCTGTCTTTTTATTTTTATTTTTATTTTTATTTATTTATTTATTTATTTATTTATTTATTTATTATTATTATTATTATTATTTTTTTTTTTTTTTTTTTTTTTTTTTGGTTTTTCAAGGTAGGGTCTTACTCTAGCCCAGGCTGACATGGAATTTACTATGTAGTCTCAGGGTGGCCTTGAACTCATGGTGATAATCCTACCTCTGCCTCCCAAGTGCTGGGATTAAAGGCGTGCACCACCATGCCTGGCTTTGTCTTGATTTTTTGAAGCAGGGTCTCACTCTACTCCCATATCATCTGGAATTCATTCTGTAACCCAAGCTGCCCTCGAACTCACAGTGATCCTCCTACCTCACAAATCCATGCGCTGGGATTAATGGGGTGTCTCACCATACAGGGATTTTTTTCAACATTTTGTTATTTTGTTTGCATTTGTTTGCTGCCTTGACACATAGCCCGGGCTGGCCTGGAACTCCCCATGGGTCCACCTCCTAAGCACTGGTATTACAGAAGTGTACCGCCATGCCCAGTTTATATTTCAATATTTTCGCCATACAAAAACAACTTGTATGCACCTGAAAGTCACCCTGCCTACATTCCATCTGCCTTGCCTAGAAGGATTAGTTACTATGCCCTGGGCAGAGTGTGAGCTTTCATCTCTGCATGCTAGCCTTCACTGAAACTCAAGTATTTTCTTATTTGTGGTGCTTGCGATACAATCCAAGACCTTGAGCTTACTAGAAAAGTGCTCTACCCACAACAAGTATTTTGAAGGTAGAATTTTAGATTTTTAGGGAGGCAAAGTACTGCAGGAGATGGACCAGTGTAGCAGCTTGGGGACCTCGGAGCCTTGCAGGACTTTCTGGCAACTGCACAGAGGAACCGAGACGCGATGCAGCATCGCCACCTGTCAGCCAGAGGAAGAAATGCAGCCTCACCAGCATCCTTAGTCCACATACTTGATTTCCTGCTCTCTTCCCTCCCTCCTAACCAAATCACTCTTCCTGTCTCTCAATAACACACTCTTTCCCTCCTTCCATTGCTCTTTCTCTCTCTCTCTCTTCTTCCCTCCTTCTCTCCCCCTTTAAAAAATATTTTTAGCCGGGCATGGTGGCACACGCCTTTAATCCCAGCACTCATGAGGCAGAGTAGGAGGATTGCTGTGAGTTCAAGGCCACCCTGAGACTACATGGTGAATTCCAGATCAGCCTGAGATAGAGCAAGACCTTACCTCGAAAAACCAAATACATATATGTTAGAGAGAGAGAATGAGCATGCCAAGGCCTCTTGGCACTGCATACAAAATCCAGACACTTTATGCATCTGGCTTTATGGGGTGGGTACTGAGGAATCAAACATGGACTGTCACTGGAGTTTGTTTCCAGTGGTTGGAAGCCCTGGTGCACCCATTCTCTCTATCTGCCTCTATGTGAATGGAGAACTCCAGATGTTTGCATGTCTGAGCATTTCAATCAAAATAATTGTATGACCCAGAGACAATAAAGAAATAAAACAGCATATCTTCCCATGACCTAATACTATAGAATCACATTCTCAGTCATAGTTGGTATGGACCCATACAGACTTCTAGAAACCTGGTACTGTATTTTCTTTAATGGAAATTTTCTTTTAAGGAAATATGTACAAGTGCTTATTTGTTAGCAGTGACCGTAATAAAAATTTTAAAAATAATTAAAAAATAAACTGATAACAAAATAACCCATTGGGAAGTAAAAAAAAAAAATGGACTGTCAGACTTTGCAAGCAAGTATCTTTAACCACTGAGCCATCTCTCCATCCCGTCTGTCCCCTTTGAAAAAAAGAAAAATCGCTGGGTGTGGTAGAGCACACCTTTAATCCCAGCACTTGGGAGGCAGAGATAGGAGTTCAAGGCCACCCTGAGACTACATAATTAATTCCAGGTCAGCCTGGACCAGAGTGAGACCCTACCTCAAAAAACAAAAGCAATGAAAAAAAATTTTTTTGAGGCAAGCCCATCATACTGGCCTTTTTTTTAATGTGAGAGAGTGAGAGCAAGAGAAAGAATTGACACGCCAGGGCCTCCAGCCACTGCAACCAAACTCCAGACACATGCACCACCTTGCGCACATGTGTGCGTCACTGTAGGACCTGGAGAATCCCATGTGTGCCAAGGACATGAATCCTTAGGCTTCGCAGGCAAGCGCCTTAACCGCTGAGCCACCTCTCCAGCAGTGTCACAGCCTGTAGCCAAAGTTGTCCTGACACTCACTATATAACCCAGACAATCCTCCTGCCTCAGTCTTCCAAGTGCTGGGATTACAGGTGTTGGCACACCCCACCCAGCTCCCTGTACTCTTTTTTACCAGGGCCTCAGATTGTTGGACTCTTTCGTGTGATAGTCTCAGAGCTGGGTGTGGTGGTGCACCCTTTAGTACCAGCACTGGGGAGGCACAGATAGGAGGACTGCCCTGAGTTGGAGGCCAGCCTGGAACTACATAGTGAATTCCAGGTCAGCTTGGGCTAGAGTGAGACCCTACTTTGAAAAACAGCAACAACAACAAGAACAAAAACCATATTAGAGCTGGGTGTGGTGGTGCACACCTTTAATCCTAGCACTTGGGAGGCAGAGATAGGTGGATTGCCATGAGTTCAAGGCCACTCTGACACTCATAATGAATTTCAGGTCAGCCTGGGCCACAGCTAGACTCTACCTCAAAAAAAAAAAAAAAAATGTTAGTCTCTATACTGTACAATTTTGGCAGACTCTTATTGGGTTGGTGTAACCAGAATCACCCCTCACCCCATCACAGGCCCCTACCCTTCTCCTCGGCTGTGAAGTCACACTTGCCCACACTGCAGTCAGAGCTCTGTTCTGAGCTCCCCTTCTTCTTACAGTGACAGATCTGGATGAATTTGCTTTAGCACTCTGCCTCCTGTCTGTTTCTGCTTTCTTTGATACCTCTCCTTGAAAGAAAAAAAAAAAAAACACTTTCACACTCTTCATCTAGCTCTCATGAGTTCATATCACTTTTCACTCATTCTTTTGGCAATCCTTACTACCTGCTTATGGTCTTTGCTTAGGCATCATTTTCTCAGTGGTGGTCCTTAATAGACCCCTATTTTAGGTGGTATACTCTCTCAGTGACCTATTTTCCCATTACATAACTTGCAAACTATTCTCTAAGACAGACTGTGTTTGTTGAGTCTTCTGCTGCGTTCCAAATGCCTGGCCAAAATTCTGTTCTGAAGTCATGAGGCAGGGGGCTTACGTCAGTAATCTCAGCATTCAGGAGTCTGAGACAGGAGGATTGCAGCAAGTTTGAGGCCAGCCTGGGATACAGTGTGAGACTTTCTTTAAAAACAAAACAGGGCTGGAGAAATTGCTTAGTGGTTAAGGTGCTTGCCTGCAAAACCAAAGTACCCAAGTTCAATTCCCCAGTGCCCACCTAAAGCCAGATACACAAGGTGGTCCATGCATTTGGATTAACATACATAGGACCTATGTGTATATATATATGTATGTATTCTGCTTTTCTTTCTTTCTTTCTGTCATCTTTCTTTCTTTCTGTCTGTCTGTCTTTCTTTCTTCTCTTTCTCTCTCTCTCTTTCATTCATGAATGGATATTTTTTAAATCAAAAAACAGAATCCAGGGCTGGAGAGAGAGATGGCTTAAGAGGTTAAGGCACTTGCCTGAGAAGCCTAAGGACCCATGTTCTACTCTCCAGATCCCACATAAGCCAGATGCACAAAGGTGAGGCAAGAGCAAGGTTGCACATGCCCACTAGGTGGTGCAAGCATCTGGAGTTCAATTTCAGTGCCTGAGGCCCCAGCATGCCAATTTTCTCTCTCTCTCTCTCCCTCTCTCTCTCTGTCTGTCTCTCAAAAATAAAAAAATAAATAAACAAAAACAGAATCTAAATGCCCAATATAATGAGCTATACAAATGTGATGCTTTTCTAGGTCAAAAATGGTTAAATATTGGCAATTCATGTGGGTTAGTTGAATAGTAAATGATCAATGATGCAATTCTATTAGGCCACATGGTTGAGTGACTCAGAGTCCAGACCCTGGGGCCACCCCGGCTGGATTCCAATATTGGCTCTGCTTCTTTTAACTGTGAGGCTTCTCGTCAGTAACAGGGATAATAATACTGACTCCATAGGCTTGTTATGAAAACCAACATTTGCTGAACTCTGAGGGAAGGCATCTGGCACACAATAGGTATGTTTGCTAAAGAAATGGTAGGGACATTTCCCAAATGTGGGGGCACCGAGATTACTAAGTGCCCCTGACAAAATACCAGTCATGTTTGCCAGGCAAAGGTGGATAGGGAAAACACTTGAGGCTGAAAAGGCAGAAAGGGCAGAGCATAGGACTCCAGGAGAGACAGGCGATGAGGCTGGAATGCAAGAGAACCAATGATTTATTTAGCTCAAGAATCTGGACACAGAAAGTTAAATGCCACATGTTCTCGCTCATATGTGGATCCTACTTCCAATGTTTAGATTTGTATGAGTTGGAGTAAAAATGACTAGTAGAGAGGCCAGAAAGCTAGACAGGGGCTATGAGGGAAGAAGGAGAAGGTAGCTCTTAACTGGAGGGCGTAGTAGATATGCAAGTAGAGGACAGAAAACTGGGGGTGGTGGAATGTTCTAAGTGGGGTCAGGGGGCATATGGAGAAAAGGAAGGGATGGGAGAAGGGTTGATCAAAATCTAAATGTTGCTTGAAAATATCAAGTCCCCTAGGCTCTCAAAATTCCCAGATGGTTGGAACAAATCTTCAACAGCCAGATAGAATAATTCACCTTCTCTGCCTCCAACCATAGAGAGGCCATTTGCCATATCCAGTTCATCTTTAGCCCTAAGAGGGGGTGAGTAAGCCTCCATCCATCTATCTTCCTAAGGTACCTAGGAAGACAGACTCCCTTGTCTTGTGCTGGGAGCATCCAGTCAGAATGCCTGCTTGCTTTCTGAACTCCCTGTCCTTCTCCAGAAGGTGTCCGACCTCTGTCTTCAGATCAGGGACTCCTGATCCTCAGACAGATGCCCCGGCACTTCTCACCCCTCTATGGGTTCCCAAATTTCCAAAACTCCCCTGGCCTCCCTGCTGGGTTGTCTCCTGACCAATCTTAAAACTCTTAGCCTAAAAGTCCAAGCGCCTCATGTTTTATATGGTTTGGCCACAAAAGAAATTGGACAGTGATTCCCTTTGGCTGAAAATGACTTTGGCTTCCGAATTCTTAAAAATCTTGATAAGTTCATAAACTGGATCAGCAACTGGCTCTATTCTTCTACCCCTGATCTCTTCTCTGTCAGTTCTGCTCTCTGAGCCAGGCCCTCTTGGTGCAATAATCTTCCTTCCACCCCATTAAACAGTTCCTAATAGTGACCCACCTTGCCCTAGCCCAAAAAGATGACCACAAGTCCTCCTTTACTGTGCCACTACAAATGACAATTTCTCTTTCTCTCATCCTAAACTGCAGCTAAGTTTGCTCAACTGTTTTCTGTTCAAAGTACAGCTATAAAACTGGCCTTTGAAAATGGCCTCCAGCCCATTCTCCAGACTCCACTGTTTTCCTTGTGCTTCTTGTTCTATCTTGAAGATTTCTAACATGATTTGCTTTCCCAGAGAAATTTGTCTATGATCAACTGCCACATGGTGAGAGGGGGACTCTGTTCTCTCCTGTGTGGAACTTCCTTTACCTGTCATAAACAGTGACCACATAGACTATTCTTCATGGCTCCAGGTAGAATCAATAGGACCTGATTATCAACTCCATGCCTTCCCAGAGGGTATGCAGGCCTCACCCACATGTTTGAGTCCTGATATATTTCTGACTTTATGCTTGTACATGCTTATTATAATCACAGACATATTTATATGCCAGGGTTTGATCCTGCTTCTAACAATGCCTTCTGAATGTTTATGACTTAAATCTTCAGAGAAATGATTAATTTGGGTTTACTGACAAAACACAAGCATATTGATATGTTTTGCTTATACTTATCAATGTTAAACTATGGTTTACATGCTTTCTATTGAATGAAATTATTGAAAAAAATGTCATATTTTTAATGTTCTTAGCCTGTATCAGTCTGGATGGAGTATAATCAATGTATCTATGAAAATGTGTGGCTGCACCTAAGACTTTCAGTGACGTGATAGATATTGCATTTCCCTCTTCTGAAACTGCCGCAAGGACGATTCCTTTATGACAGCCAATAGATAACAAAAATTCTGTAACAGTTTACAACTAAAGTTAAATGAATAGGAACTGACTCGGGGCCTGGTCCTTTTTATAAGATATTTAACTACCTTATCTCAGGAGACAGCAACCTGTCATATTTGACAAAAGGAATGTCTTAACCCATAAATCTCTTTCCTCCACAAGCACGGGAAAATTCAAACAGAGGACTGTCAAGGATGTGGAACTCTGGCACAATCTGTGTTTGGAAACTCCATGCATGAAGCTTCGGTGAAAGCTCTCTCCCTCTCTCTGAAGTGAATTCTGCCTAAAACTGTGCCTTCAGTTAAAATGCTTTCAGTTAAGATAAGATGGGTTAACATAAAAAGTTGTCTCTGTACTTCTCTTGCCTGAATTGTTTATCTTATTCAAACTTAACTGTCTGTAATAAGTTGGTAAGTTTATTTATAGTGCCTTTCCTTATAATAATGAGGTAAGATTTGGGGTTAGAAAATGTAAAAGCCCCTGACCCTAAGTTATGTCCTGTACTGTAATAGACTTTTGTATGGTAGTGTTCCATACTGCATAGTCTTTTGTACTGACACTGTAGTTTTTGTACTGCTTCAAGACCATAATTTGTTTCACAGCTTCTGACCTGTACCAAAATCATCTTGCATTTCTTCTTACAAGATTGCTAGATTGATATCAGTGACCTTCTGGACCTTTACAGTTCCACCAGTTCACCTCAGAGGGCCCTATAGCAGACTGACTCCATCTACCTGGGCCCCTTGTGATGGCTCTCCAAGGCCTAGAAAGCGACGGGAGTAGAGACTCCCCCTTTCACCGTCCTGCTTCAGCTTGAAAAAGTCAGACATGAACTCACAATCCATCCTCCAAAAACTTGGGGTCTTTCTCCACTGACGTTAGACTTGGAGGTCATTAAAATACAGACCTAATTTCCTTTGTCCCTTGTAACATTTAAAAAAATTCCTCCTGACCATAGGACTGATCCTAAACAAAGACATAAAATATATAATATGTGCCGATAGATTAAAAAGGTTATAAAAGTATCCCTGATTAAGATAACTAAGTTATATTCAAATGCTGAGCTTGTATGTTTTCCATCTGGTAAAACCTGTATTTTGTTGCACAAACACATGTTTACAACAATAGATTTCTTAAGTGTTCTACTCTTATATGTTTTCCTATTAGATAAAACTTTTATTTGTTTCCTATAAACTTATTCCCAAGAACTGGACCTAATTATATAAAATTTCTTGTGCCTGTAAAATGAATCAAACTTTAAACTTCTTCAGCCTGACACACTGCCATTAGTTCCTCTAAAGCTAAATCAGACCTTTTGATCTCTAGACTAAGTAAATAAAAACTGTAAGCTTCCACCGGGTGTGGTGGTGCACGCCTTTAATCCCAGCACTCAGGGGGCAGAGGTAGGAAAATTGCTGTGAGTTCGAGGCCACCCTGAGACTACATAGTTAATTCCAGGACAGCCTGAGCTACAGTGAAACCCTACCTTGAAAAAAAAAAAAAAAACTATAAGCTTCCTATATTAAGAACTTACAAGAACCTTTAAACCTGATAACTAAGCTTCAAAATTACTTAAGTTCTTAATCTGTATATTTAAATTTAAAATTGTTTAAGATGTTTCAAATATAGCTTCAATACTAGTCTGTTATGCTTCCTACCTCACCTAAGCCAAATCTTTATATTTCAAAAAATTCCAGTTAACTCCCCATCCAAGTTAACAACCACCTAAGCCAAATCTTTATATTTCAAAAAATTCCAGTTAACTCCCCATCCAAGTTAACAACTCTTTTCTTACACTCCTTTCTTACAGCCAGCACCCCTGTTTTCTTACCTACCACCTATGTTATTATTTTTCTACCTTAGATATAATATTCATGTCACCTATAAATGTCATGACATACCAGAAAATTCATACATAGTTATTAACCAGATCATAATGGCTAATAGATTTAATATGCTCTAGAAGTTTCTTTCCTAATGGCTCAGATAATTTATCACTTTCGTAAAGAGACACCTTGCCTGTTCATAAAAGCCACATGGAACCACAGCCTGCTATGTATACAAGGTACAAGCAAATGGAAAACCAAAAGCTGAGGCTCTCAGAAGCCACACCTTGTGACTAGAACTTCAACATTGGACTGCAGCAAGTGTGGAGAAATAAATGGTACCAATCCAGAGCCAATAATATTTTGGGCTGTATTAGTCTTTCTAATGGCCAATATTATTTCTCTGCATGTGACCTGACATCTCTCTGTGACTAGCTAGAATATCTATTGTTCTAAATTTTAAAAAAATCTCACAGCTCTACTCCCTTCAAGCTAAACCTATCCTGTCTCTGACATGTACGTTAGTCCCTGGTTATGATAATGTTCGCCCTTTCTTTTGGCCCTTGCATACTCAGTTGCCTCACGGAATTCCTCCAAGACCACCTGTACAGTTATTGATGACATCCCTTGCATTTTCCCACTGTTTATAATCTGTAAGTTCCAATGGCAATGTTCATGTCCATTTGTGTCCAGGGGATATGTCTAATGTTCAACCTTCAAACCAGAGCCCTCTGTTAGTGCATGAGCCACCATGTTCAGTTTCAAATTTACTTTTCAATATATCACAGAGCATGTCATTTTTGCTTTACATTTTATTTACTTTTTGTTGTTTGTCTTTGAGAAAGAAAGCAAGAGAGAGGGAGAGAAACAGAGAATTGGTGTGCCACGGCCTCCAACCACTGCGATCAAACCACCTAGTGCACACGTACCACCTTGTACTTGTGTCACCTTGTGCATCTGGCTTACATGGGACCTGGAGAGTCAAGCATGGGTTCTTAAGCTTCACAGGCAAGCGCCTTAACCACTAAGCCATCTCTCCAGCCTTTTTTTTTTTTTTTTTCAGAAGGATCTTGCTCTAGCACAATTCACTATGTGGTCTCAGGGTAGCCTCCAACTCACAGTGACCCTCCTACCTGTCTCCTAAGTGTTGGAATTAAAGGTATGCACCACCACACCTGGATTAAAATATATTTTTTGTTTGTTTGTTTTGGGTTTTTGTTTTGGTTTTGGTTTTTCAAGGTAGGGTCTCACTGTAGCCCAGGATGACCTGGAATTCACTATGTAGTCTCAGGTTGGCCTCTAACTCATGTCAATCCCTCCACCTCTGCCTCCCAAGTGATGGGATTAAAGGTGTATGCCCCATGCCCGTCTTTGTTTTTTGAGGTAGGGTTTCACTATAGCCCAGACTGACCTGGAATTCACTATGTAGTCTCAGGGTGGCCTTGAACTCACAGCCATCCACTTACCTCTGCCTTGCTAGTGCAGAGATTAAAGGCATGTGCCACCATGCCCACACATTTTTTTTTTTTGTGCATTTTTTTATGAGAGCAAGAGAGACAGAGAGTGAGAGAGAGAAAGAATTGGCGCTCCAGGGCCTCAGCCACTGAAATCGAACTCCAGGCGCATGTGCCATCTTGTGCACATGTGTGAACTTGCACGCTTGCATCACCTTGTGTGTCAGGCTTATGTGGGACCTGGAGAGTCGAACATAGGTCCTTTGGTTTCGCAGGCAAGCGCCTTAACCACTAAGCCATCTCTCCAGCCCTAAAATATATTTTTTAATTCAAAATAGCAGCATAATAAAATAGAGCAGTGGCTCTCAGCCTCTGCTGCACAGTGGAATCAGGAGAGCTGTATAAAATGCTCATTCCTGGGCTCCTGGACCCCACTCCTGGGATTCTGATACAATTGGTCTGGAATGTGACATGACTAATGCACAGCAGAGCCTAGAGCTTCTGAGTACAGGAAGAGAATAACAGCCACCACACATAAGTGTCTACCACACCCAGGTTCTTGCAGTGTGCTGTCTTTCACAAGTCCTGCCCACTGTCCTTCACAGTGCATAGCATTTACATTTATAGAGGAAAAACAAAGCTTGAAACATAAAGGGAAATTTCCTGAAGTGAAGAGCTAGAAATAATTAAGCTTGGGAAAAAAAGACGAGGAGCTGGAAGGATGGCTCAGTGGTTCAGGCACTTACCTCCAAAGCCTAATGACCCACATTCAATCCCCCAGTATCCACGTAAAGCCAGCTGCACAAAGTGGTGCACGCATCTGGAGTTTGTTTGCAGTGGCTACAGGCCTTGACATGCTGATTCATTCTCTCCTCTCTCTCTTTCTGTCTGCTTGCAAATAAATAAATACAAATTTTAAGGAAAAAAAAAAAAGAGTAAAAGAAAAACATTAAGCTAGAGATCTGATGGGCAGGGACTGGTTTGCCTTTTCCACAGCCAAGTACTTTTAGGACACGCCTGCAGCGTTTCCCCCAGGCTGGCTTCTTGACGATCAACTGTGTCGATCGCCTGGTGCAGGAGCACACTGTTCATTCTAAAGTGCCCCACTGGCGAGAAGGAAGCAACACATCTGGTTTCTTCAAGCCCCTCTGGCTCACACATTGCCAACAAAGGGGATTTCTGAAGGTGGCTTTGAATATTCAGGCTTTCATATTTAGCAGCTGTACCCAGAAGCCACTAACTTCAGAAGGAAGCTGCACTGAGCTGCAGCAGGAGGAGGGCTGGCATAGTGAGCTGCCTTGAGTGGGCAGCCTGGCCTACCACGACAGGTCCCCACCCTTGCCGTGCTGAATGTACCAGCTCCTCCAAGGTGCCTGGACTGCAGAGATTTCACCCTGCAGAATGTAGTCCTAATCTCTCAAGGGGATGCTTTCTTAATTGGTTGTCTGGCCTGAACAAATTTCTAATAAAACTGGCTTACCAGGAATGGAGATACCGCTCAGTTGTAGAGTGCTGGCCTAGCATGCACAAGCCCTGGCTTTGATCCCCAGCACCACATGAACCAAGTGTGGTGGCCCATGCCTGTAATCTCAGTATTCAGGAGGTTGAGGCAGAAGCATCAGACGTTCAAGGCCAGCCTGGGCTGCATAGCAAAATGCTGGCTTAATAATAATAATAATAATAATAGGGCTGGAATATGGCTCAGCAGTTAAAGGCACTTGCTTGGAAAGCCTGATGATGGCCTGGGTTCAATTCCCCAGTACCAACATAAAGCCAGATACACAAAGTGGCATATCCATCTGAAGTTCATTTATAATGGTAAGAGGCCCCAGCAGCTCTCTCTCTTCTGGCAACTAAGTCAAAAGGAAAGGGGCTGGAGAGATGGCTTAATGGCTAAGGCATTGCCTGCAAAGCCAAAGGACCCAGGTTTGATTCCCTAGTACCCACATAAAGCCAAATGCACAAGGTGGTGTATGTGTCTGGAGTTTGCAGTGGCTGGGAGCCCTGGCATGCCCATTCTTCTCTCTCCCTCTTGCTCTCAAATAAATAAATAAAATAACATATTTTTTAAAAATCAGAAAGAGAGGCTCAACCAAGCACCTCAACCACTAACTCATCTCTGTGAGTTCAAGGCCACCCTGAGACTACATAGTGAATTCCAGGTCAGCCTGGGCTACAGTGAAACCCTACCTCGAAAAAAAAAAAAAAAGTGGAGCATATCTGTAATCCCAGTGTTGGGGAAGTGGTGATAGGAGGCTCCCCAGGGTGGGCTGGCTAGCTTTTCTAGCCAAATACGTGAGCTCTGGATTCAGCGAGTGCTCCTGTCTCAATGTGAGGTAGAGAGCGATAGAAGACAGCCCCAACCCATGTCGACCTCTGACTTCTGCACTCACATATACACACATACACATACACTTGCACATGTGTCCACCCTCCCAAACACGCATACACATGCATCCCAAACACACATACACATGCAAAAAGGGGGGGGAAAGAAGGGCTGGAGAGACAGCTCAGTAGATAAACAGCTTTCTGTTCAATGCTGAGTATTTGAGTTTGGATCCCCAGACCCCATGTTAAAGCTGGAAGCTATGGCAGACTTATGTAATTCTAGCATGCCTATAGCCAGACAGGAGAATTTTCCGGCTCACAATTATAGACCTGAAAGCTGTCCTTTGACTCTGACGCAGGCACACTCACTCACACCAAATAAATTATTTTTTTAAAAAAAGAAAGAAAGGGGGGAGGGAGGGTATGGGATATTTTTTATAATCATGGAAGTTGTTAATAAAAAAATGAAAAAAAGAAAGAAAGAAAGAAAGAAAGAAAGAAAGGCATGACTTTATAAAGGCTCATGAATGCACAGAAAATGAGTAAAACGAGTTTTCACTCTTGTGATTACAACACCTAGGAGTGTTAGATGAGTCTGGCCCCACAACTAAAAACAAATGATGATTTTTCCCAATTTAAAGAAAAAAAATGAGCTGGGCGTGGTGGTGCATGCCTTTACTTCCAGCACTCAGGAGGTAGAGGTAGGAGGATTGCTGTGAGTTTGAGGACAGCCTAAGACTATGTAGTGAATTCCAGGTCAGCCTGGGCTAGAGTGAGAGCCTACCTTGAAAAAAAAAAAACTAAAGGAAAAAATTAACTAAGTAGATTATATATTTTTCTTCAGAGTCTAGTTACCCCCTGTCTATGACAGAAATGGGGAGAATGTGAGGGAGCGTAGACTGCTACCTGACAAAAAGCTCCATCAGAATCAGGTAGTGTCATGTGCATGTGCAATACTGCAGCATTCCCACACCCTCCGCAGGAATGGTTCTAAGCTTTCTTTAAAAAAAAAAAAAATATATATATATATATATATATATATATATATAATTTTATTTATTAGAGAGGGAGAAAGGGAGGGAGAAAAAGAATGGGTGCACTGCACCAGGGCCTTCAGCTGCTGCAAATGAACTCCAGATGCATGTGCTCCATTGTACATCTGGCATATGTGGGTCCTGGGGAATCGAACCTGGATCCCTTGGCTTTTCAGGCAAGCACCTTAACTTCTTTTTTTTTTTTTTAATTTTTTGTTTATTTATTTAGTTGAGAGCAACAGAGAGAGAAAGAGGCAGATAGAGAGAGAGATAGAATGGGCACACCAGGGCCTCCAGCCACTGCAAACGAACTCCAGACACATGCGTCCCCTTATGCATCTGGCTTACGTGGGTCCTGGTGAATCAAGCCTTGAACCGGGGTCCTTAGGCTTCACAGGCAAGCGCTTAACCGCTAAGCCATCTCTCCAGGCCCAAGCACCTTAACTTCTAAGCCACTTCTTCAGCCTTAAGCTTTCTTTATATTAACACATTTAGGACTAGAGATATAGCTTAGTGGTTAAGGCATTGGCTTGCAAAGCCAAAGGACCTAGGTTCAATTCCCCAGCACCCACATGAGCAGATACACAAGGTGATGCATGTCTGAAGTTAGTATGCAGTGGCTGGAGGTCTTGGTGTGCTCTTTCTTTCTCTCTCTTTCAAATAATTAAAATATGTTTAAAAAATAAACAAACACAATCTTCACAACCACCTTATCAGATGGGTGCTACTTTAATTATCCCCATTTTACAGTAAGGAAACAAAGGCACTAAAAGGGCAAGTAAACTAAAGTTCATGCAGTTGGGGAGTGTGGGATTGGGATGATAAAACCAAACAGGTCAGATTGGGGGCTCATTTATTCACCCCACCTCTTTAACTTTTCTCTTGAGTCACTCCTACAGTCAGTCACCTTAGATTCCACTTAGATTCAACAGAGCTGAGGGAAGATGGGAAGAAACCCCCAAGCACACTAGATTCAGCAATCTCCCCCCAGACCTTCCCCCCCCCCCCACACACACACACACGGAGGAGCCTGGAGCAGCAGTCATCTTAGGAGAACCGGGTAGCTTCCTGAAACACTAAGGACTTCTTCCAGTTACCTTGAAGAACAGAAGATGAACGCGGGCTCACTGAGCCTCTTTATCACTTCCCCTTCTCAGTAAAGTCACTCTGACTAAATCCTCCTCCTCTGGCCTCAAACTCACAGCAATCCTCCAACCTCTGCCTCCCGCCACCACGCCTGGCATTAGCCAACTTTTTAACTGGGGGATTGGGACAGGTGACTAAGCCTAGGAGATGACGCCACAGTGGTCACCGTTAGGTCCTTAGCAAGTTATCCACCCAGTACAGACCAATTAAACAGGTAAAATATAATGAAAAGGGGGAAAAGGATATTTAGTTAATGTGGTTAAAGTGTGAAGGGGACCAAAGAGTCAGGTGACACACAGGTCTTAGCATGAGGTTTAGGTTTAAATAGAAGGCAGGAGGAATGCAGAATTGAGCTGTAGAGGTTGAGGTATAGCCCCGCCCATCCTTATTGCCTGGGATCCTGTCTCTCCTGCAAGATGGTTGGACTCGTGGTAAATTAAGTGAAATCTCTTTCTTGAGTCTTCAGCCTTTTCCTTCTCCCAGCATGAAGTTCCTGGGAAAATTCCAGTTTCATGGGGAAATAGTCTGAGAGTCAAAGGAAAGGGCATAAATATCTCTAGAACATCTTCATTCCTGCCAATCTGCTGGGACTCCCAGAGCTGGGCTTTCCTCCAAAAAACTCTGCTATCAACCACAATACCAATGAAGTTACTACCACATTCTAGTTTGGGTTATTATTGTTTGTCATGTCAATGTCCACAGAGTTTGGCAAGCCATACTATGTTCAAGACAGTCTGACCAGCGGTCTCAGAACCCAGGAGTCTTGGTCTGACAGCTTTGTTCTTCCTTCTGTTTGGTGATTCATTCAAAAACCATGAAGTGGGGCTGGAGAGATGCCTTAGCAGTTAAGGTGCTTGCCTGCAAAGCCAAAGGACCCAGGTTCGATTCCCCAGGATCCATGTAAGCCAGATGCACAAGGTGGTACATGCATCTGGAATTTGTTTGCAGCAGATGAAAGCCCTGGCGCACCCATTCCCTATCTATCTATCTATCTATCTATCTATCTATCTATCTATCATCTATCATCTATCTATCTCTCTGCCTCTTTCTCTCTCTCCTTATTTTCAAATGAATAAATAAAACAAAATAAAACACCAGGTGGAGATAGAGGCTGATCTGTGGCTTCCCAATACACATTCTTTCCATTCCTCCCTCACTCCCTGGAGAAATACAGCCCAGCATGATCCCCATCACCAAATGCTGAAAACATCCAAAAAGAGATGACCTGCTATTACAGTATGAGAGGCTGGAAAGGGCTGGCTCTGAAAATAGGTCAGGCTGAAGAGATGGCTCAGTGGTTAAAGGTGCTTGCTTGAAAGTAGGTCAGGCTTTGACCAGAGAAGATGTTCAATGCAGAGAATGGAGATGCCACAGGCTACCCAGGGGGATTGGGACATTTGAAGATGGGGCTCAGGCATGGAGGGAGGGATGAGAGAGAAAGTAGAATTGCAGGATAGGGCTGAGCAGGCCCTGGAGGAGAACTCAAAACTAGCATTCTGCTCACCAGGCAGCAGGAAAGCAATTAGAAATCTTTTTCTTTTATTGTCTTTCTTTTTTATTTTTATTTATTTTATTATTGTTGTTGTTGTTGTTATTATTATTATTATTTGGTTTTTTTTCAAGGTAGGGAATCACTCTAGCTCAGGCTGACCTGGAATTCACTATGTTGTCTCAAGCTGGTCTCCAACTCACAGGGATCCTTCTATCTCTGCCTCCTGAGTGCTGGGATTAAAGGCATGTGCTACCACGCCCAGCTCAATAAGGAATCCTTTTCTTTTACATATGTTTTATTTATTTATTTGAAAGAGTGAAAGAGAAAGAGGCAGAGAGAGAGTAACAGAATGGGCACATCAGGGTCTCCAGTCACTGCAAAGGAACTCCAGACGCATACACCACCTTGTGCATCTGCCCTTAGGCTTTGCAGGCAAGTACCTTAACCACTGAGCCATCTCTCTAACCCCCTCAATAAGGAATCTTGATCAGAAGTCAGAGGACAGAAAATGAACATTAAAGCTTAAACATTTAGAGTTGAAGATATGGTTTACCAGTCAAAGGTGCTTGCTTACAAAGCCTGATGGCCTGGGTTCAATTCCCCAATACCCACATAAAGCCAGATACACAAAGTGGTGCATGCATCTGTAGTTTCTTTGTGAAGGCAGAAGGTCCTGGCATGCAATTATGTTTGTTTTGTTTTGGTTTTCTGAGGCAGGGTCTCGCTCTAGCTCAGGCTGACCTAGAATTCACTATGTAGTCTCAGGGTGACCTCAAACTCATGGCAATTCTCCTACCTCTGCCTCCCCAGTGCAGATTAAAGGCGTGTGTCACCACGCCTGTCTTGATAAAATGTATTTTTAAAGTTTGTTTATAAATGAATAAATGCTGCTTGTCATTAATGCAAGTTACTTATTTAAAAAAAAAAAAAAAAAAGAGCTGGAGAGATTTTCTTGGTGATTAAGGCACTTTCCTGCAAAGCCTAATGACCTGGATTTGATTGCTCAGTACTCACGTAAAACCAGATACACAAAGTGGAGCATGCCTCTGGAGTTTGTTTGCAGTGGCTGGAGGCCTGGTACACCCATTCTCATTTTTTTTCTCTCTCTCTCTCCTTTCTCTCTCTCTCTTAAATAAATAAAAGAAAATATTTTAAAAATAAATAAATAAGCTGGATGTGGTGGCCATACCTTTAATCCCAGCACTCAAGTGGCAGAGATAGGAGGCCTGCTGTGAGCTCCAGGCCAACCTGGGACTACAGAGTAAATTCCAGGTCAGCCTGGGCTAGAGTGAGAGCCTACCTCAAAAAATATATAAAATAAAAATAAGAATAAAGAATTTAAGTGCTGCAGAATACACATTCTTTTCAGCAGCACGTGGAACATTCTCTAAAATAGACCACGTATTAGGACACAGAGAAAATCTTAACAAATACAGGAAAATTGAAATACTTCTTTCTACTTTGACCACAATGGAGTTAAACAACAAATAAACAGCAAGAAAAACTATAGAGCACATACAAAATCATGGAAACTAAACAGTATACTACTGAATGATGAATGGGTCATTGAAGAAATCAAGAAGGAAATCAAACCTTCATAGAATCAGGGCTGGAGAGATGGCTTAGCGGTTAAGCGCTTGCCTGTGAAGCTTAAGGACCCCAGTTCGAGGCTCGACTCCCCCGGACCCACGTTAGCCAGATGCACAAGGGGGCGCATGTGTCTGGAGTTTGTTTGCCATGGCTGGAGGCCCTGGCGCACCCATTCTCTCTCCTTCTCTCTATCTGCCTCTTTCTTTCTCTGTCTGTCGCTCTCAAATAACAGCAAAAAATAAAAACTTCATAGAATCAAGCCAGGCGTGGTGGCACACACCTTTAATCCCAGCACTCGGGAGGCAGAAGTAGGAGGATCGCTGTGAGTTCAAGGCCACCCTGAGACTACATAGTGAATTCCAGGTCAGCCTGGGCTAGAGTGAAACCATACCTTGAAAAACCAAAAAAAAAAAAAAAATAGAATCAAGTGATAATGATAACATACCAAAACCTATGGGACACAAAAAAGACAGTCCTAAGAGGAAAATTTATAGCTTTAAGTGTCTATATTAAGAAATTCGGAGCTGGGCGTTAGTGGCACACACCTTTAATCCCAGCACTCGGGAGGCAGAGATAGGAGGATCACCGTGAGTTCAAGGCTACCCTGAGACTACATAATGAATTCCAGGAGAGCCTGAGCTAGAGTGAAACCCTACCTTGAAAAACAAAAAAAAAAAAAAAAAAAAAGAAAGAAAAGAAATTAGGAAGTTCATAAGTAAATAATTTAATGCTTTACCTTAAGACCTTGGAAAAAGAAGAACAAGGCAAACCAAAAATCAGTAGATGGGAAGAAATAATAAAGATTAGGGCAGAGGGGCTGAAGGGATGGTTTAATGGTTAAGGTACTTTCCTGCAAAGCCAAAGGACCCAGGTTCAATTTCCCAGGATCCACATAAGCCAACTGCACATGACACATTCATCTGGAGTTTGTTTGCAGTGGCTGGATTCCCTGGTGTGCACATTCTCTCTCTCTCTCTCTCTCTCTCTCTCTCTCTCTCTCTGTCTCAGATAAATAAATAAAATATTTTGTGAAAAAGATTAGGGCAGAAATTAATGAAATAGAAACCAAAAAAAAAAAAAAGAATCAATGACATAATAAATTGGTTCTTTGAAAAGTTAAACAAGATTGGTAAATCCTTAGCAGATCTTACCAAAACAAAGAGAGAAGAGATACAAATTAATAAAAATAGAGATAAAAAAGGCACCATTACAACAAATACCAAAGAGATTCAAAAATCAGAAGGACATACTTTAAAAATATATATGCCTCTAAGTTTGAAAATCTGAAAGAAATGGATGATTTCCTTTATTCATATAACCTACCAAAATTAAAACAAGATGAGATAAACCACTTAAATAGACCTATTACAACTACAGAGATCCAAGCAGTTATTAAAAAAAAAAAAAAATCTCCCAACTAAACAAAGTCCAGGCCCATACAGATTCACTGGTGAATTCTGCCAGACTTTCATGGAAGAACTAACATCACTGCTTCTCAAATGTTTCCACAAAATAGAAAAGGAAGGAATTCTACCAAACTCCTTCTATTAAGCCAGCATTACCCTGATACCAAAACCAGACAAAGACAGAACAAAAAAAGAAAAGTACAGACCAATCTCCCTCATGAACATTGATGCAAAAGTTCTCAACAAAATATTGGCAAACAGAATACAAGAATGTATCAAAAACATCATTCACCTCAACCAAGTAGGCTTTATCCCAGAGATGGAGGGATGGTTCAACATACACAAACTGATAAATGTAATACACTATAGAAATGGACTGAAGGACAAAAACCACATGATCATTGATGCCAAAAAGGTATTTGGCAAAATCCAACATTCCTTCATGATAAAAGTCCTAAAAAGGGGGTCTGGAGAGATGGGTTAGCAGTTAAGGCCTTTGCCTGCAAAGCCAAAGGACTTCAGTTCGATTCCCCAGGACCCATGTAAGCCAGATGTAGAAGGTGGCACATGCATCTGGAGTTGGTTTGCAGTGGCTGGAAGCCCTGGCACACCCATTCTCATTCTCTCTCTCTCTCTCTCTTTCTCTCTCTCTTGTCTAATGAATAAAAAATAAAAAATTTTAAAAGTCCTGAAAAAGTGTTGGGGAGATGGCTTAGCAGTTAAGGTGCTTCCCTGCAAATACTAAGGACCCAGGTTCAACAACCCAGAACGGGCATAAGCCAGATGCACAAGGTGGCACATGTGTCTGGAGTTCATTTGCAGTGGCCATTCTCTCTCTCTCTCTCTCTCTCTCTCTCTCTCTTTCTCTCTGTCTCTCTCTCTCTCTCTAGTAAATAAACAAAAATAAAAATATTTAAAAATTTTTAAGTCCTAAAGAAACTGGGAATAGAAGGAACATATCTCAACATAATAAAGGCTATTTATGACAAACCTATAGTCAACATTACACTACATAGAGAAAAACTTGAAGGATTTCCACTAAAATCAGGAACAAAACAAAGGTGCCAACTGTCTCCACTTTTGTTTCATATAATACTGGAAGTCTTAGCTAAGCTATAATGCAAGAGACACAAATAAAAGGGATACAAATTGGAAAGGAAGAGATCAAATTATTATTATTTGCAGATGATATGATTCTATACATAAAGGACCCTAAAGACTTTACCAGCAAACTGTCAGAGCTGATAAACACTTCTAGCAATTAAAAAGAAACAAAATTAACACACAGAAATCAGTAGCCTTCCTATATATTAACAACAAACGTGTCAAGAATAAAATCAGGGAATTATTGCCATTCACAATTGCCTCAAAAAAATAATGTACCTTACAGGTGGAGAAATGGCTTAGTGTGTAAGGCACTAGCCTGCAAAGCCAAAGGACCCAGGTTAGATTCCCCAGGACCCATGTAAACCAGATGCACAAGGGGATGCACACATCTGGAGGCCCTGGTACACTGATTCATTCTCTCTCTCTCTCTCTCTCTCTCTCTCTCTCTCTCTCTCTTTCCCTGCCTATTTCTCTCTCTCAAATAAGTAAATAAAAATAAAAATATTTTTTAAAATAATCATGGGGGCTGGAGAGATGGCTTAGTGGTTAAGCGCTTGCCTGTGAAGCCTAAGGACCCCGGTTCGAGGCTCGATTCCCCAGGACCCACGTTAGCCAGATGCACAAGGGGGTGCATGCGTCTGGAGTTAGTTTGCAGTGGCTGGAAGCCCTGGTGCGTCCATTTTCTCTCTCTCTCTCCCTCTTTCTCTCTGTCTGTGGCTCCCAAATAAATAAATAAATAAAAACTTTTAAAAAAATAATCATGGGACTGGAGCAATGGCTTAGTGATTAAGGCATTTGCCTGCAAAGCCAAAGGACTCCTATTCAACTCTCCAGGACCCACATAAATCATATACACAAGGGGGTGCATGCATCTGGAGTTCATTTGCAGTGGCTGGAGGCCCTGGTGTGCCCACTTTCTCTCTCTCTCTCTGTTTTTCTCTCTGCCTCTTTCTCTCTCTCATAAAATGTATTTTTAAAAACTAATAATGTACCTTGGGGAAAACCTAACCAAAGAAGTGAAGAATCTCAACAATGAAACTTTAAAACACTCAAGACAGAAATTGCAGAAGACACGAGGAAATAGAAAGACATCCCATGTTCTTGGATTGGAAGAATCAATATTGTGAAAATGCGAATTTTTTTTTCCAAAGTAGGGTCTCACTCTAGCTCAGGCTAACCTGGAGTTCACTATGTAGTCTCAGGGTGGCCTCGAACTCACGGAGATACTCCTACCTCTTCCTTCCAAATCCTGGGATTAAAGGTGTGCACCGCCACACCTGGCAAAATGTCAATCTTACCAAAAGCAATCTACACGTTTAATGCAATCCTTATTAAAATTCCAATGACATTCTTCACAGAAAGAGAAAAATCAATCCTAAAATTCATTTGGAAGCACAAAAAACTTTGAATATAATTTAAAAAATTTTTTGGCTAGACATGATGGCGCACGCCTTTAATCCCAGCATTTAGGAGGCAGAGGTAGGAGAATTGCCTTGAGTTCAAGGCCACTCTGAGACTACATAGTGAATTCCAGGTCAGCCTGGGCTAGAATGAAACCCTACCTCGAAAAAACAAAAAAAACAAAAATTTTTTTTTTTGAGCAACAAAAATAAGGCTGGTGGTATCACCATACCTGACTTTAACCTATATTACAGAGCCATAGTAACAAAGACAGCATGGTGCTGGCACAAAAACAGACACATAGATCAATGGAACAGAATGGAGGACTCAGATGTAAGTCTGGACAGCTACAGCCATCTGATCTTCAACAAAAATGCCAAAATACCCACTGGAGAAAAGACAGCCTCTTCAACAAATGGTGCTGGGAAAACTGGATATCTATATATAGAAGGATGAAAATAGATCCTTAGGGGCTGGAGAGATAGCTTAGCAGTTAAGGCACTTGCCTGCAAAGCCAAAGGACCTCAGTTCGATTCCACGGGACCCACATAAGCCAGATGCACAAGGTGACGCATGCGTCTGGAGCTTGTTTGCAGTGGCTGGAAGCTCTGGTGCACCCATTCTCTCTCCTCCCACCAAATAAATAAAAATAAAATATTTTTTAAAAAGAAAATAGATTCTTCACTCTCTCCATGCACAAAAATCAAGTCCAAATGGATCAAAGACCCTAATATCAGATGTGAAACTCTGAAACTGCTAGAGGAAAAAGTAGGGGAAACACTTCAACATACTGGCCTAGGCAATGACTTTCTGAATGTAACCCCAGTTGTTCAAGAAATAAAACCACTAATCAACCACTGGGACCTCATGAAATTACAAAGCTTTTGTACAACAAAGGACATTGTGAATAAAACAAAGAGGCAACCTACAGAATAGGAGAAAATCTTTGCTGGCTATACATCTGACAGAGGATTAGTATCCAGGATAAACAAAGAACTCAAAAAACTAAATGAGGGCTAGAGAGATGGCTTAGCAATTAATGCTCTTGCCTGAGAAGTCTAAGGACCCATGTTCAACTCTCCAGGTCCCACATAAACCAGATGCACAAGCTAACACAAGTGCGCAAGGTTGCACATGTGCACAAGGTAGTGCACACATCTGGAGTTTGATTACAGTGGGTCACCCATAAGCCACAGATTGTTGCCAGAAAAAATTAAGTACCAGGGGTGGGATACCTTCCAGTAAATTGTTGGCCAAGGAGGCCCATGATGCTCCCAAAACATGATAGGTCATTGCCAAGACTCTGGGTTTTCCACCAGAACTGCATGGTAAGACCCTATTGCTGAGGATTCCATACGCTTGGGTGGCAAGGTCACTGAGAAATCAAGCTGGGGCGGAGCTGAAAACCTCCTCCCTGTGGACCTGCTGACAGAAAGCTGGAAAAGCTATGTTGCAAGCAGCCCTATGGGAAACAGAAGTCATCAACAGTGATAAACAGCAGTGGACACTGCAAGCCTTAAGTTTGGCCAGCCAGGCCAAATGTGCCAGCGGGTACAATAGTGGCATGTCTGTTATGGGGGAAATCAATCACTCCTTTATTGGACTGGTGGCCCGCTCCATGGGAGGGAAAAATGCATGGCACTGAAAACCTAGTCAAAAGCCTATGGCAGGGAGGTCACGAGGCCTAGGAGTGTAGCACCTCCTATTGTCTGGCTAAATGCATGTATTATGCCCACCCAACTGTCCTGTAAGCCCTTTTCTTAATGTTATATATAAATGCCACTCTCACTATTTTTGTTGTTTTTGTGTATATGCGTTTTGTTTTTGGGGGTTTTGTTGTTATTGTTGTTGTTTTCTGTTTTGTTTTGTTTTCTAGGTAAGGTCTCGGTCTAGCCCAGGCTGACCTGGAATTCATTATGTAGTCTCAGGGTGACCTCAAACTCATGGCGATTCTCCTACCTCTGCCTCCCAAGTGCTAGGATTAAAGACATGTGCCACCATGCCTGGCTCACTCTCACTTTTGATTAGAGAAGCTTCTCTTTTCAGATGGTGATGACCACTGGGAAGACTCAAAAGATGCCATAGTGCCATGAAGAAATGGTAGTGGAGTGTTCAGCACTGAAACATCTCTATCATACCTTCTAAGGCTCAGAGTCTATTGTGGAAAAAGTGACAGAAAGAATGTAAGAGCAGGGCTGGAAAGAGGCTTACCAGTTAAGGTAAGCCTTTTTGGCCTGCAAAGCCAAAGAACTTAGGTTTGATTCCTCAGTAAAGCCAGACACACAGGATGGAGCATGTGTCTGGAGTTCATTTGCAGTGGTTAGATGCTCTGGTGTACCCATCCCCTCTATCTGTCTCTCTCTCTCAAATAAATAAATGAATAAACTATTTTTTAAAAAGAAGGTAGCTGGGCATAGTGGAGCACACCTTCAACCCCAGCACTCCGGAGGCAGAGGTAAGAGGATCGCAGTGAGTTCGAGGCCACCCTGAGACTACATGGTGAATTCCAGGTCAGCCTGGGCTAGAGGAAGACCCTACCTCAAAAAACAAAAAAAAAAAAAAAAAAAAGTAAGAGCCAAAGTAATCTTCCATACACAAAATGGCCTGGATATCCATGACCTCGCAATGCCTGGCACTACCTACACAAGACCCTCATGATAGGAGGAAATGATAAAGATGATGACATCAAAATAAAAAAGACTTGCCAGGCGTGGGGGCGCATGCCTTTAATCCCAGCACTCGAGAGGCAGAGGTAAGAGGATCACTGTGGGTTTTAAGGCCAGCTTGAAACTACGTAGTGAATTCCAGGTCAGCCTGGGCTAGAGAGATACCCTACCTCAAAACACCAAAAACCATAATTATGGAAGTTGTCAATTTAAAAAAAAGTTAACAAAAAAAAAACAGAAGGGCGACTGGTTGGGAAAAAGAAGGGATGCAACATAGTCCAGGAAAGCCTGGCCCTAGCAGAAACAGGCTTTTCAGATAACCAGGCCCTGAGCAGCCAGCAACTACAAGTGACTCCTTGCATGATTGGTCACACATTAACCAAAGCTTCTCTTCCAGGGAGCAGAACACGAGTAACCCAAGTCACGTAAACCTAAGTCACATATTCTCCAATCCTCCACATCTCTCACGTAGCCTAGGTCACAGATTAACTAAACCCACTTCCTGTTGGTGTAAGGACTGCCTTTCCCTAAGAATTGTTAAAAAGTGTACCTCTGCTTTCACTGGGGTGGGCTAAAACCTCCACTTCAAGTCCCACTTCTCCCTCCTGAAGCCTAACAAGTGGGCGTGGGGGAGGGACAAGAGAAAGTAACACCAGGAGGTGAATATCAAAATACATTACGCACATGTTTGAAAATGTCAAAAACGTGAAAAATTAGTTACAGTTTTAAAAAGAAAAGCTACTGGAAGGGGCTTGGCAGGAATTAGCAAACCAGAATGAACTGTGACAGCAGAGACTATCCCTCAAGGCCTTGGGGACAGGTCAGGGCAAGGCCACCTGGATGGCTCAGTTGTCCCAGCCACATGCACATGTTGGTCTAGTCAAACTACTTGGTCTTTGCCTAAACATGCCCGGTTGCTTCTGTCCTCCTTTTTGCCGGCACCTTTGCTTCTCAGATGCCCCAGGCTGGGCTGGACTCCCTTTATTTATCTAATCCTTCCTGGCTTATTTCAGATGAGCCATTGGTGGGCTGAAGAGATGGCTTAGTGGTTAAGGTGCTTGTTTGCAAAGCTTAAGGACCCTGGTTCAATTCCCCAGTGTCCATGTAAGTCAGGTGCACAAAGGTGGCGCATGCATCTGGAATTCTTCTGCAGTGGATAGAAGCCCTGATGTGCTCATTCTCTTCCTCTCTCTCTAAAAAAAAAAATATTTAAACCAAAATAAAATTTAAAAAAGAGAAAGAAAAGACTCATTGGTCCTTGAGTCAACCATCTGGCTCACAAGAGTCAAACATCAGATGTCACATATGTAGGGCAGCAACTCCTAGAAATTCTTGAGACAGGTTGCTCCCACAGGGCGAAGGAGGTTGTGGAAACAACAAGGTACCTTCTGATCAGGGGTACCATAGGGTGCAACAACTGTAGTAGGGGTTGAGGGTTGAGAGCCAGTAGTCAGAGTACCCTGAGTTTCCAGTCTAAATAAGAGTCTAGTGAATCCCAGTGTAAGTGAGACAGGAAGAGAAATGGGGATACCAGAAGGAAGGGCTGGCAACAGGGAAGTCTGACACACCAAGGAGATTACCAAGTTAAAAGGGACCATCTGGAGCACCAAGAACGGGTGTGGAACCCAGTGGGGACCCAATGGGCAGTGGCAGAGTGACGAGACATCGCTGGCCTATTTCTGGGTTTGGCCCCTTGCTATGATCTGTAATCCCCACGGTCCCACGGGGAAGCTCTCTCCTTACTTTACCAGTGAAGAAACTGAGCACCCCAAGGCTTAGGATCTAACCCAAGATGACACAGGTAGCAGGGATGGGCCTCAAACACAGGCTTCCAACTCAGAGGTTATCTCTCAGCTTTGCAGAGGGGAGGCTGCAGAGTGGATGTGTCCGTGACAGTCCTTCTTGTTTTCAGGCAGGTCTCGCTCTAACCAGGCTGACATGGCATTCACTCTATAGAGTGCCTAGGCCTCGTACTCATGCTGATCCTTCAACCTTAGCCTCTTGAGTGCTGGGATTAAAGGGGTGCACCACCACATCCAGCTACATCCTTGAATTTTTGAGGTTTTCATTCATTCTTAATAAGAATTTGGGCTCTCCTGAGTGCTCCTGAACTTCCATCTTGGCCTAGTAGTTTAGGCACTTGCCTGCAAAGTCTAACAACCCCAATTTGATTCTCCAGTACCCATGTAAAGCCAGATGCACAAAGTGGCACATGCTCCTGGAGTTGGTTTGCAGCAGCTAGAGGCCCTGGCACATCCATTTCTCTCTGCCTCTCTTCTCCTCTCCTCCCTTCTTCTCTCTCTCTCTCTCCTTGCAAGTAAATAAGTACAATAAAAAAAATTTAAAAAGCCTAGTGGAAAAAAAAAAAAAGCCTAGTGGTTGAGTTGGAGTGATGGTAAGAGACTGCCTGAGTTCTATTACCCAGCACCCACATAAACAGCTGGGGATGACCACACTTGTCTGTATGTAATCCCAGTCATGTGGGATGCAGAGATCAAATAATTTCTGGGTCTTGGGAAAACCACAACTCTGTGTTCAGAGAGAAACTCCATCTCAAGGAAATATGCAGATGAGCAATAGAGAATACCAGACATTCTCCTGTGGCCTCTGCATGTGTGCACAGGTGCACACGTCATCACGTACACCACATATGCACACACACAGACACACCATACATAGTACACACACACACATACACACACACACACACACACACAGCCAAGTGAGTGGTGTATGCCCATAATCTGCTGGGGAAGCAGAGGTAGGAGGATACTTGAGGTTCGACTAGCCAATATAGCCTAGTTGGCAACTTAGAGGCCAATGAAAGGTCTCAAAAAGTGTAGATGAGAGCTGGAGAGATGGCTTAGTGGTTAAGGTGCTTGTCTGTGAAGGTTAAGGACTCAAGTTTGATTCCCCAGTACCGACATAAACCAGATGCACAAGGCAGTGCATGTATCTGGATTTTGTTTGCAGTAGTTGGAGACCCTGGCACACCCATTCTATTTCTTTTTATCTGCTTCTTTCTGTCAAAAAATAAATAAATAATTTTTTTCAGTTTATAAGAAAAAGGGTAGATGATGCCTGAGTAATGACACTTGAGGTTGTACTCTGGCCCTCCACATGCATGTACACACACATTCACTTCCACACACATACAGCAATAATAAATAAAGACAGGTGTAGTGGCGCACACATTTAGTCCCAGCACTCTGGAGGCTGAGATATGAGGATCACCAGAGTTCCAGGACAGTCTGGATTAGAGTAAGACCATGCCTTGAAATAACAAAGCAAATGGATAAATAAAAGTAAATAGGGCTGGAGAGATGGCTTATTGGTTAAGGCACTTGCCTGTGAAGCCTAAGGACCCAGGTTTGATTCCCTCGTACCCATGAAAGCCAGATGCACAAGATGGCACATGTGTCTGGAGTTCATTTGCAGTGGCTGGGGGCCCTGGCACATCCATTCTCTCTCTCTGTCTCTCAAATAAAATATTTAGAAAGTAAAAGTAAATTAATCAATGGGTCTGATGAAAACGATGAACATTCTCAGCCAAATGAATTACCATGTCCTCACAATTTCACATACATACACATGCTGGAGGTTCATGGACTCCCCTGAAAGCCCATCCATGTTTCCTCAGTGCAGAACTCCAGCCCTACAGGAGTAGGCCAGGACCCTTTGACTCCTGCTAAGACAGTTAACCCTCCCTACAGTCCCATGAGGCTGCCCCCAGCCCCATGTTTCCAGTTGCAGAAACTCAGGCCCCTACAGGGCAAACAACACCCCAGGATCCTCACAGCTTGGTGAAGGGCAGTTGAGACTCAAATCCAGGTGGGCATTACTTGAGAAGGGAAAGGCACAATGAAGTGGGGGGGGGGGGCACAGCCAGAGCACACGGGGAGGAGGGTGAGCCCCCGAGGAGGGAGCCCCAGGGAGGGAAAGTGAAAATGCAGAGAAGCCTCCTGAACCCCAATCCTAAATGCACACCTACCAGCTTCCCTGTCATCTGTCCTCTTGCAAGCGAGCAGGGAACTATTCCTTTTTCTGCGTTGAGGAGGGGACCCAGGGCCTTCAGAAGGCTCAGCAGGTGCTCTACCACTGAACTGCATGCCAGCCTCAATATCAACGTCATTTTTACAAATGTGAGGAAAGGAGGCCCTGGGAGGGAACCCTGGGACCTACTTACAGCCTGTCCAGGTGAAGCCTGGATTCAGACGGGTCCTATTCTGGAGCCTGACTCCTCTGGCTGGCTCCCATGCAACGACTTAGGACCCCAGAGCCCTCCCCCACCCAGGGGGTGGGGTGGGACAGCTTCTCCTGGCCCATGGCAAGGAGCAGAGTCCAGGGCAGGCTGTTCCATCCATACCCCTACCACTGGGCCCCGTGTGCCCCCGCAGACAGACCTCCGCCAGCTTCCCACCCCCAGTCTCGGCTCTATCTTAGGACTCAACAAGGAAGCAACTAGAGGGGTTAAGAGGAGGCCTTGGGGGTGGGGGGTCGGCAAGGTCAGAAGGAAGCTGGGTAGGGGAGAAGGCCAGAGGGAGAAAGGGGACTCCAGAGGTGAGAAAGGGACAGAAATGGCTGGAATGGAGAGAAAGGCGGGCAGTGGGGAACACGGGAGATACAGAGACACAAGGCAGAGATTCCCTTCACCTTCAAGGTCCATGGCGACTTGCAACAGCCAGTAGAGTGTCCACCACTGCTCAGATCTGGTGTTAGAGGCCTAGGCTAGGGGTGGGGCTGCCAGAGGGAGGAGGGAGAAGCTGCAACCAGTCAGGTTTGGGCTCCCAGGGGCCTCCTCTGCCCTCTGCCAGGACCCTCGCTGGGCGCAGGTGCTCATCTGTGGAATTTAGAACTCTCCCCAGCCTACCAGAGGCCCGGTTCTCCTCTGCCCGCGGCCCTCCTGCCTTCCCCTGGAGCGGAAGGCCTCGCTTTCTGGTGAGGATTAGGAAGCTTTTTTGGTTGCACACTGGGAAAAATCATGGACTTTGAGGTCAAGTCCTAAATCCATTCTTTTGTATTTCAAATACCCTTTCCTGTGTCTCAGTTTCCTTAACTATAAAATGAGACAGACACTGACAGAGAGTGTCATGTGAGAAGACTCTGCAAGGGACACAGTAGACTCTCCACAGATGTCCACTTGCTTCCCTGTTCCTCCTCCCACAGCTACGATTGGAATGTGTTTCCCCAAAGTTAACGTATTAAAAGCTTAATCCCCAAACCCTACCTCAAAAAAAAAAAAAAAAAAAAAGAAGTGAGAGCAGAGCTGCAGAGATGGTTCAGCAGTAAAAGGCACTTGCTTGCAAAGCTTGATGGCCTTGGTTTGATTCACCAGTTCCCATGTAAAGCCAGATGCACAAAGTGGCTCACATTGCTGGAGTTCATTTGCACCCAGACTCACTCTCTGTCTGCTTCTTTCTCTCTATCTCTCAAATAAATAAATAAAAATTTAAAAATCTTTAAAAATTGTATCCAGGGCTATTAACATGTTTTGCCTATACTATAAAATTGTGTGTGTGCGTTTGGTTTTTCGAGGTAGGGTCTCACTCTAGCCCAGGCTGACCTGGAATTCACTATGTAGTCTCAGGGTGGCCTCAAACTCACAATGATCCTCCTACCTCTGCCTCCCAGAGTGCTGGGATTAAAGGCATGTGCCACCACGCCCTGCTCAATGTTAAGGTTTTTTAACATATTTTTATTTATTTATTTGCAAGGAGAGAGAAAAAAATGAATGGGCAGCCTCTAGCAGCTGCAAACAAATTCCAGATGCACAAGCCACTTTGTGCATTTGGCCTTATGTGGGTACTGGAGAATCAAACCTGGGTCATTAGGCTTTGCATGCCTTAACCACTAAGCAATCTCTCCAGCCCAAGGAATTTCCCTTCTTAGTCCCAGATGTCAAATGATTAGAATACAACTTTACAGCCAGGCATGATGGCATACCCCTTTAATCCCAGCACTCTGAAGGCCAAGGTAGAAGGATTGCTGTGAGTTTGAGGCCAGCCTGAGACTTCATAGTAAATTCCAGGTCAGCCTGAGCTAGAGTAAGACCCTACCTCAAAAAGAAAAAAAAAAAAAGGCTGGTGAGATGGCTTAGCGGTTAAGGTGCTTGCCTGCAAAGCCAAAGGACCCAGGTTCAATTCCCCAGGACCCACGTTAGCCAGATGCACAAGAGGGTCGCACACAACTGGAGTTCGTTTGTAGTGGCTGGAGACCCTAGAGTGCCAATTTCTCTCTCTCTCTCTCTTTCTCTCTCTCTCTCCCCCAAATAAATACTTTAAAAAAAAAAAAAAGGCTCAGACCATGTCAGACACCTCTGTACCATTTGGTGCATAATATGTTTGTGTATATGGGTGTGCACATGCAACAGTGTGCGTGCACAATCTCAGGATATGGGCCCTTTCTTTGCACCTTGTTTGAGACAAAGTCTCTTTTATTTTATTTTACTTATTTATTTTTGGTTTTTCAAGATAGGGTCTCACTCTAGCCCAGGCTTAACTAGGAATTCACTATGTAGTCTCAGGCTGGCCTCAAATTCAAGCATTCCTCCTACCTCTGCCTCCTGGGTGTTGGGATTAAACGCATGAGCCACCACATCTGGCTAAAGTCTCTTTTTTGTGTGCGATTGTGTTATTTTTTGTGACTGTGAAAGTCAGGCTACCTGCCACTGTGAGCTCTAGGATTCTCCTGACTCTGTCTCCCAGTGCCTTTTCTGTAGGTGTGTTGGGGTAACACATGTGTGTGCCATTTTGTGTCATTTTTGTTTGTGTGTTTGGCTTTCTGAGGTAGGGTCCGCCTACAACCCAGACTCATCTAAAACTTGCTACAGAAGCCCAGGCTGGCCTTGAACTCATGATGATTCTGATCCTCCTACCTCAGCTTCCCAAGTGCTAGGATTAAAACTGTGAGTCACCATGCCCAATGTTTGTTTGTTTTTTTGTTTGTTTGTTTGGTTGGTTTTGGTTTTTTGAGATAGGGTCTCACTCTAGCCCAGGCTGACCTGGAATTCACTATATAGTCTCAGGGCAGCCTCAAACTCATGGCGATCCTCCTACCTCTGCCTCCCAAGTGCTGGGATTAAAGGCGTGCACCACCAATCCCAGCATAATTTTGGTTTTTCTTTTTTTTCAAATATTTTACTTATATCTATTTGAGAGAGAGAAAGATACAGGCAGAGAGAGATAACGGACGCACCAGAGCCTCCAGCCACTGCAAATGAATTCCAGATGCATGTGCCACCTTGTGCAGTTGGTTTACATGGGTCCTGGGGAATCAAACCTGGGTCCTTTAGCTTTGCAGGCAAGCACCTTAACTGCTAAGCCATCTCTCCAGCCCACCTGTTTTTTTTGTTGTTGTTGTTGATAAGGTCTCATGTAGCCCAGGCTGGCTTTGAACTTGCTATGAGCCAAAGCTGATCTTGAGCTTCTGATCCGCTTGCCTCGACCTCTCAAGTGCTGGGATTACAGGTGTGTGCCACCTACTTATTTATATTTTATTGATCTATTTTTTTTGTTTTTTGTTTTTGTGAAGTAGGGTCTTGTTCTAGTCCAGGCTGACCTGGAATTCACTATGTATTGTCAGGGTGGCCTTGAACTCAAGGTGATCATCCTACCTCTGCCTCCTGAGTGCCGGGATTAAAGACGTGCGCCACCACGCCCTGCTTTTTTATTGATTTTTATCCCCTGCCAAAGTTAGAGATAGCACTGTGCCACTGAACTACATCTCCTGGTCCAAAACTTGTATTTTAAAGCAAAAGATGAAGGAGTTGGGATAGCTCAGTTGTAAAGATAAACTGTTTACCCTGAAAGCAAGAAGGCCTGAGTTCAAGCAAGCTCCTTAACTGCTCAGCCATTTTCTAGCTCCCAAGAACCTGCATTCAATCCCTAATACCCACCTAAAATTTCCCAGCCTGGCGACACATGCTTGTACTGTCAGCACTGGGGAGGCAAAGATGGGAGGGTCCTTGGGGCTAACAGACCTCCAGTCTAGCCTAATTGTTTAGCCCCAGGCCAATGAGAGACCCTGTCTCAAAGGACAGTGTGCCTGAGTATGACACCCAAGATTGTCCTCTAGTCTCCACATGCACATACACAGACACACACATATGTGCACATGCACACACATGAGCACATACCCACAAAAATAATTTAAAAATTAAATTTAAAAGATGAACTATAATACTCTGCATGACTCTCTCTCTGCGTGTGTGTGTGTGTGTGTGTGTGTGTGTGTGAATTAAGAATTGGAAGCCGAGTGTGGTGGCACGCCTTTAATCTCGGCACTCAAGAGGCAGAGGTAGCAGGATCGCCATGAGTTCAAGGCCACCCTGAGACTACATAGTGAATTCCAGGTCAGCCTGGACTAGAGCATGACCCTACCTTGTAAAACCAAAAATAAAAATGAAAAGAATTGGGCAGCTAATGGTACAATAGTGGCACATCTATGATGGAAGTGGCCAAAGGCTCTGTGGTTGGGTTTGAGGCTCACTCCATGGGAGGGAATTTATGCCTGGTACTGAAAACCTAGTCAAAAGCCTATGGCTGGAGACGTCATAGTGAGGAAGTTACTACTGTTGTTGGGCTAAACTAATATGCTATGCCTATCAAACTGCCCTCTAAACATTTAAGTTTGTGCCCATAGATTAGTGCTACTAGCACTTTTTTTCAGAGAAGCTTCTTTTTTTAATTTTATTTTTATTTATTCATTTATTTATTTGAGAGAAAGGCAGATAGAGGGAGAAAGGGCCCACCAGGGCCTCTAGCCACTGCAAATGAATTTCAGATGCACAAGCCACCTTGGGTATATGGCTTTCGTGGGTCCAATAAGCCATCTCTCCAGCCCCAGAGAACCTTCTTTATGCAGATGGTGGAGACTACTGGGGAGTTGAACCCAGGCTGGCAGGCTTTGCAAGCAAACACCTTTAAACACTGAGCTACCTTCCTAGCCCTCTGCGGAGACTCAAAGTGCTGAGAAGAGACAGTGGAGTGTTCACCACTAAATGAGACACATCTCTAGCACACCCTCCAAGGCTCAAAGAGCACTGCAGAGGAGGTGATAAGAACGTAAAAGCCACAGGGAATTTTGCAGAACGGGGGAGGGGAAAGATTGTAAGAGTCACAGGTTGGGACGTCATACACAGAGACATTGTTCCTCCCCCAATGTCTGACTGGTGCTCTCACAATGCATAGCCCACAACCGCATGGGGAATACCTGCAACCCTGCTGAGGAGGGCCCCCAGCGGAATGGGGGCAAGGACAAGGGAAAGGATGGTACCAACACATGATGTATCCATTCTAAGTACATCCATAATTAAAAAAAAAAAAAAAAAAACCATGGGAAGGAGTGTTTTGGAATGCTGTCTTCTGGACATGAAGTGGACGTTGTATTCAAGACCCCACAGCAGCTGTCATGACCTGCACAATATTGGCCCATCAACACGTCATGGATGATGGAGGAGTAAGGGAAGTCATCAAAATAGAAGAAGAAAAAATATTTTTTTTTAATGGGCTGGGGCTTGGAGTGGTGGCACATGCCTTTAATGCCAGCACTCGAGACAGAGGTAGGAGGATCGTTGTGAGTTCAAGAGGCCAGCTGGAGATCACATAGTGATTTCCAGGTCATCCTGGGCTACTTCAAGACCCCACCTTAAAAAAAAAGAACAAGAAAAAGAAAAGAAGGGGCTGGGGAAATGGTTTAGCGGTTAAGGCGCTGGCCTGCAAAGCCCAAGGGCCCCGGTTCAATTCCCCAGGACCCACGTAAGCCAGATGTACAAGGGGGCACATGTGTCTGGAGTTCATTTGCAATGGCTAGAGGCCCTGGCATGCCCATTCATTCTTTCTCTCTACTGCTTCTTTCTTTCTTTCTCTCTCTCTCTCTCTCTCTCTCTCTCTCTCTCTCTCAAATAAATAAATAAATAATTTTTTGTTGTTGTTTTTCGAGATAGGGTCTCACTGTAGCCCAGGCTGACCTGGGATTCACTATGGAGTCTCAGGGTGGTCTCGAACTCCTACCTCTGCCTCCTGAGTGTTGGGATTAAAGGCGTGTGCAATCACACCTGACTATAAATAAATATTTTTTTAAAAGAAAAGGAAAAAAAAAGGTTGGATTGCCCAGTAGTAAAAGGTGCTTGCTTGCAAAGCCTGATAGCCTGGGTTTGATTCTCCAGAACCCACTTAAAGCCAGATGCACAAAGTGACTTCTGTGTCTGGAGCTCATTTGTAATGGCAACTCTGTCTCTTTCTCTGTCACTTCTTACAAATAAATAATCAAAAAAAAAAAATTTAAGGTCTGGAGAGGTGGCTTAGTGGTTAAGGCATTTGCCTGCAAAGCCAAAGGACCCAGGTTCCATTACTCAGGACCCATGTAAGCCAGATGCACAAGGTGGTACATGCATCTGGAGTTTGTTTGCAGAGGCTGGAGGCCCTAGCACACCCACTCTGTCTCTCCTCTCTCTCTCTCTCTGCCTCTCAAATAAATCTTTAAATCTTTAAATGTTTTTTCTTTGAAAAAGAAAGAAAGGGCTGGAAAGATGGCTTAGTGGTTAAGGCGCTTGCCTGTGAAGCCTAAAGGTTCAATTCCCCAAATCTCATGTAAAGCCAGATGCACAAGGTGACACATGCTTCTGGAGTTTGTTTGCAGCAGTTGAAGGCCCTGAAGTGCCTATTCTCTCTCTCTCTCTCTCTCCCCCACCTCTCTCTCTCTCTCTTCCTCTCTCTCTCTCTCAAATAACTAAATAAATAAAATATTTAAAAAGAAGAAAGAGAGGGAAGAGTATAAACCAGAAGAAATATGACCAATGTGAAATATGTTCATACAATAAACTTCTCAATAAAAAAAAAAAAAAATAGAAGAGGGGCTGAAGAGATGGCTTGGTGGTTAAAGCACTTGCCTGCAAAGCCAAGGGGCCCAGGTTCCATTCCCCAGGATCCACGTAAAGCCAGCTGCACAAGGTGGCACATGCATCTAGAGTTTGTTTGCAGCAGCTGGAGGCCCTGACATACCCATTCTCCCTCTCTGTTTCTCTGCCTCTCTCTCTCTCTAAAATAGAAGAGGTACGAGTGGGAAAGATGAAGGGGTTTGGCAGAAAGGGTGAGGGAGAAAAGAAAGGAAGGAGGCAGGAAGACTCATGCTGGGCTCTGGGATCCTAGTTGCAGCCCCAGGCTCTTGGCGTTGCACTTGGTGGGTATAGGATCCAAATTCCAGTATGTGGTGGTCATTGGGCTCTGGTGCTGCTGGCACTGACCAGTGCCCAGAGCAAGCCTTCCTTCCACCTGCTGTGGATGAACTGATTAACTACATCAACAGACAGAACACCACGTGGCAGGCAGGGAGAAACTTCTACAGTATGGACATGAGCTCCCTGAAGAAGCTGTGTGGCCCTCTCCTGGGTGGCCCCGAGCTGCCTGAGAGGGTTTAGTTCGCTGAGGACATAAAGCTGCTTACAAGCTTTAATGCACAGGAACAGTGGCCCAAGCGTCCGACCATCAGAGAGATCTGAGACCAGAGTTCCTTCGGCTCTTGCTGGGCATCTGGGTCTGAGGAAGCCATTTCTGACTGGATCTGCATCCCCACCAATGGGCGTGTCAGCGTGGAAGTGTCCACAGAGGACATGCTCACATGCCGTGGTGACCAGTGTGGGGATGGCTGTAATGGTAGTTATCCCTCTGGAGCCTGGAACTCCCTTGTAGGCTGCAGACCATACTCCATCCCTCCCTGTGCACACCACGTCCACGCCCAGCCCCAGGTGCACGACTGGCTACTCGCCATCCTTCAAACAGGACAGGCACTAGGGTGCCGTTCCTAAAGCAACGAGATCATGGCAGAGATCTACCAAAAGACCCAGCGGACGACGCCTTCACTGTATTTTCCGACTTGCTGGCATTCAAGTGAGGAGTGCACAGCCCGAGGCTGGAATCGTGGTGGCCATCCCCTGGGCTGGGGAGTCGAGAATGACATCCCCTATTGGCTGGTGGTCAACTCCTGGAACACTGACTGGGGTGACAAGAGTTTCTTTAAAATCCTTAGTGGTGGCACATGCCTTTTAATCCCAGCACTTGGGAGGCAGAGGTAGGAGGATCACTGTAAGTTCAAGGCAACCCTGAGACTACATAGTGAATTCCAGGTCAGCCTGGACTAGAGAGAGACCCTACCTTGAAAAATAAATATATAAATAAATTATATATATATATATATATATATATATATATATATATATACACACACATATATATATATGGCCTAGAGAGATGGCTTAGCGGCTAAGGCGCTTGCCTGTAAAGCCAAAGGACCCAGGTTCAATTCCCTAGAACCCACATAAGCCAGATGCACAAAGTGGCACATGCATCTGGAGTACATTTGCAACTGCTGAAGGCCCTGGCATGCCCATTCTCTCTCTCTCTCTCTCTCTCTCTCTCTCTCTCTCTCTCTCTCTCTCCTCTCTCCCTCTCTCAAATAAATAAAATAAAATAATTTAAAAGAATATTTTACTTATTTGAGAGAGTGAGACAGATAGAGACAAAGAAAGAGAAAGAGAAAAAAAAAAAAACAGGTGCACCTCTAGCCACTGTAAACAAACACCAGACACACGCACCACATGCATCTGAATCGAACCTGGGTCCTTAGGCTTCGCAGACAAGCATCTTAACAACTAAGCCATCTCTACAGTCCTAAAAAAATATTTTTTTTTAAATTGGTTTTTCAAAGTAGGGTCTCACTCTATGCCAGGCTGATGTGGAATTCACTGTGCAGTCTCAAGGTGGCCTCAAACTAATGCCAATCCTCCTACCTCTGCCTCCCGAGTGCTGGGATTAAAGGTGTGTGCCACCATGCTCAGCTTTAAAAAATATTTTTTTAAAAATTAGACAGAAAATTACTAAAATAACATGTAAGTATTAAATGCTCACTGACCTAGGGGAAAAAAAAAAGGAATTGGGCCAGGCATATTAGTTCATGCCTATAATTCCAGCATGTGGTAAAAAGCAGAAGTGCTGTGGGCTCCAGCCCAAGCTGCTCTACATAGTGAGTTCCAAGACAGCATGGGCTATAGCATGAGATGCTGTCTCAAGTAACCAAACACAAAGCCAGCATGGTGGTGCACACCTTTAGTCCTAGCACCCAGTGAGGCTGCATAGGAGGATCGCTGTGAGTTGAAGGCCAGCCTGGGGCTACAAATGAGTTCCAAATCATCCTGGGCAAGAGCGAGACCCTGCCTAAAAAAAAGAACAGCAAACCCATAGGGCTGAGATTGTAGCTCAGCTGGTAGAGTACTTGCCTATGCACAAGGTCTTGTGTTTGATTCTCAGCACTGCACAAACTAGGCACGGTAATATGCGCTTGCAATCCCAAGCCCTTGGAAGATGAAGGCAGGAGGATCAGAAGTTCAAGGTCATCATTGGTTTATAACAAGTTCAAGTCTAGCCTAGGCTACCTGAGACCATATCTCAAAGAAAAAGAGCTTGTCTAGCTTGCTTGAGGCCCTGAATTCAATGCCCAGTACTTAAAAACATAAAGAACTTATAATATGCTGGTAGTTAACATTCACTCACTCATTCATCTATTTGTCTGTTTGTTTATTTATTTATTTATTTATTTACAGAATCTCAATATGTAGTCCTGGCTATCCTGGAACTTGCTACACAGACCAGGCTTGGCCTTGAACTTGTGGAGCTCTTTCTGCCTCTGCCTCTGTTGGTGTGAGCCTACAACTGTTAGAAAAGAGAAAAAGCGGGGGGGGGGGAGTACTAGCTTATGTCTGGAGAAAATAAATACCTTCACAGTAAATTATAACACAAAAAGATGGCTTACTCAAGCAACAACAAGAACACGCTGAAGTTGGACAGAATGGAGTGTTATTTGAAAGAGACAGAGAGCGTGTGTGTGACAGAGTGAGTATGGGCAGGCCAGAGGCTCTTGCCACTGCAAGCTAACTCCACAGGCATGTGCCGCTTTGTGCATCTGGGTTTTTGTTTGTTTGTTTTTGTTGTTGTTGTTGTTGTTTTTGAGGCAAACCCAACAGACTGGCCTTTTAAAAAAATTTTTTTGTTTATTTTTATTTATTTGTTTGAGAGCAACAGACAGAGAGAAAGAGGCAGAGAGAGAGAGAGAGAGAATGGGCATGCCAAGGCCTCCAGCCACTGCAAACAAACTCCAGATGCATGCGCCACCTTATGCATCTGGCTTACGTGGGTCCTGGGAAATCAAGCCTCGAACTGGGGTCCTTAGGCTTCACAGGCAAGCACTTAACTGCTAAGCCCCTGGCCTTTTTTTTTTTTTTTTTTTTTTTCGTTTTTCAAGGTAGGGTTTCACTTTAGCCCAGGCTGACCTGGAATTCACTCTGTATTCTCAGGGTGGCCTGGAACTCATGACAATCCTCCTACCTCTGACTCCCGAGTGCTGGGATTAAAGGTATGCACCACCACGCCCAGCTCCAGCTTTCTAAAAAAAAATATTTTTTTACCCGTTTCCTGTGGTACTTGCACAGAGCTCCCAGGTGATGAAGGGCCCTAGCGTGTTAGTGGGGCTCCTCCTGCTTTTTGTGTCCAGTCATGGTTTTGAGGATGTGTCTATAACCTGCAGTGAATACTGGTTGCAGGTCAAAGGTAAAAAAAGATCTTATTTGGATAACCAGCAAATCCAGCCTTACGAACTGTACCTAGGAACTGGCTGCCCTGTGATAGGAGGCTTGTTGGATTATTATGAGTTTTATTATCCTTTGTCTTCTTTTTTTTTTTTTTTTTTTTTTGGTTTTTCGAGGTAGGGTCTCACTCTAGCCCAGGCTGACCTGTAATTCGCTATGGAGTTTCAGGGTGGCCTCGAACTCACGGCAATCCTCCTACCTCTGCCTCCCGAGTGCTGGGATTAAAGGCGTGCGCCACCACGCCCGGTATCCTTTGTCTTCTTGTGGAATCAAAACTGAGCCAGGTGTGGTGGCGCACGTCTTTAATCCCAGCACTTGGGAGGCAGAGGTAGGAAGATTGCTGTGAGTTCGAGGCCACCCTGAGATTACATAGTGAATTCCAGGTTAGCCTGGGCTACAGTGAGACCCTACCTCAAAAAAAAAAAAAAAAAAAACTGAAGACGCACATGGGGTATACTTACTGAAAGCTCAATCACTTATGAACCAGTGAATTTGGATGTCAGGGGTCACTTGCCAATATCGTGCTACATACAAAGAAAGTTTACATTCACTTATTGTTCAAAAGTAAAAGGGAATAATAACAACTGTGCATCAAAACAATCAACAAGACAGGAAAAATCCACCTCAAGTCAAGTGGAAAATCTAAAAATTCAGAATAGTGTTTCCCCTTGTGGTCCACATACCTTCCCCACCCGATTAAGCATAGGAATTGAACTGTAAATTCTGAATGGAGAGCCATGGCACTATGGCTGCGTGAGGAGGCTGGAATAATGTCTGTGGGTGACATATTCTATCTAGCTAACAATTATTTTAGATGAGGAACTTTCCCTGTAGTCCATATTTGTGTACTCTTTTGGTGGGGCAGGGGAAGAACTTTCCTCAGATTTCAAATTTTTCATGTAGGAATTAAAAAAATAAAGTTAAAAAAAAATTATCTGAAAGAGAGAGAGAAAAAAAAGAGAGAAGAAAAGAATGGGTGTGCCAGGGCCTTCAGCCGCTGCAAATGAACTCCAGATGCGTGTGCCCCCTTGTGTGCATGTGCAACATTGCATACTTGTGTCATTGTGCATCTGGCTTACGAGGGACCTGGAAATTCGAACATGAGTTCTTACGCTTCGCAGGCAAGCACCTTAACCACTAAGCTATCTCTCCAGCCAGAACCAGTTTGTTTTTTTTAACTTTTATTTATTTATTTAAAGAGATCAAGACAGAAAGAAGGAGAGAGAGAGAGAGAGAGAGGGAGGGAGGGAGAGAGAATGAGCATGCTAGGGCTTCCAGCCACTGCAAACTAACTCCAGACACATGTGCCACCTGTGCATCTGGCTTATGTGGGTACTGGGGAACTGAACCGAGGTCCTTTGGCTTTGAAGGCAAATGCCTTAACCACTAAGCAAGCCATCCCTCCAGCCCCCAGAACCAGCTTTTTAAAAAAAATATTATTTATTTATTTGTAAGTAGAGATAGAGAGAGGAGAGACAGAGAGAATAGGTGCACCAGAGCCTCTAGTCACTGCAAATGAACTCCAGACACATGCACCACTTTTATGCATCTGGCTTTATGTGGTGGGGAATTAACCGAGGTTGTCAGGATTTGCAGGCAAGAACCTTAACTGCTGAGCCGACTCTCCAGCCCAGGACTAGCTTGTTTTTTGTTGTTGTTGTTTGTTTGGTTGGTTGGTTGGTTGGTTGATTGCTTTTTCAAGGTTGGGTCTCGCTCTAGCCCAGGCTGGCCTTGAATTCACTATGTAGTCTCAGGGTAGCTTTGAACTCATGGTGATCCTCATACCTCTGCCTCCCAAGTGCTGGAATTAAAGGTGTGCACCACCACGCCCGGCTTAGGACTAGCTTCTAAGAAGTCTTATATGCCACGATTAGGAAAGAGAGCTCTGCCCTAATGGCCTTAAGGGTGCAAAAATAATACCTGGACAGAGTGGCCTTTTAGAAGAATCCTTCATAGACTTCATACCTTGGCTGTTATTAATATTATTTTAATAAACATGGTGGTGCAGATATATTTTCAAAATGTTAATTTCAGGGTTGGAGGGATGGCTTAGCAGTTAAGGCATTTGCCTGCAAAGCCAAAGGACCTTGGTTTGATTCCCCAGGACCCACGTAAGCCAAATGCACAGGGGGACGCACGTGTCTGGAGTTCGTTTGCAGTGGCTGGAGGCCCTGGCATGCCCATTCTCTCTCCTCTCTGCCTCTTTCTCTCTCAAATAAATAAATAAAAATAAAGTAAAAAAAAATATTAATTTCATTTTGTTAGGGCACATACCCAGAAGTGAGTATGTTGGGTCACTTAGTTGTATTTTTAACTTTTTTTCTTGTTTTTTGGTTTTTGTTGTTGTTTTTTCGACATAGGGTCTCATTCTAGCTCAGGCTGACCTGGAATTCACTATGTAGTCTCAGGATGGCCTCGAACTCATGGCAATCCTCCTACCTCTGCCTCCCAAGTGCTGGTGGCGTGTGCCACCACGCCAGCCTGTATTTTTAACTGTTTAAGGAACCTCCATTCTGTTTTCCATAATGGCTATACTAATTTACTTTTTTTTTTTTTTTTCCTGAGAAAGTGAGAAAGAGACAGAGACAAAGAATTGGCACACCAGGGCCTCAACCACTAAAATCAAACTCCAGACACTTGTGCCACTGGTGGGCATGTGTGACCTTGCGCTTGCTTCACCTGTGTGTGTCTGCTGGCTCTGGAGAGTCAAACATGGGTCCTTAGGCTTCGCAGGCTAGCGCCTTAACCACTAAGCCACCTGCCCAGCTCCTAATTTACATTTTACCAACAGTGGCAATCTGTTGCCTTTTTTCTACATCCTTGCCAGTAACTGTTGTCTCTTATAATTTTTTTAATAGAAACTTTTAAAAAATACTTTATTTATTTGAGAGAGAGGCAGATAGAGAATGGGCATGCCAGGGCCTCTAGCCACTGCAGATGAACTCCAGATGCATGTGTTCCCTTGTGCATCTAGCTTATGTGGGTACTGGAGAATTGAACATGGGTCCTTAGGCTTTGCAGGTAAGCGCCTTAACCTCTAAGCCATCTCTCCAGGCCCCATTTTTATCTTTAAAAAAAAAAATTTCTTTTGAGCCAGGCGTGGTGTTGCACACCTTTAATCCCAGCACTTGGAAGGCAGAGGTAGGAGGATTGCTGTGAGTTTGAGGCCACCCTGAGACTACATAGTGAATTCCAGGTCAGCTTGGACTAGAGTGAGACCCTACCTCGAAAAATCAAATAATAATAATAGTATTTTATTTGCCAGGTGTGGTGACACACCTTTATCCCAGCACTCGGGAGGCAAAGGTAGGAGGATTGCCATGAGTTCAAGTCCACCCTGAGACTACCAAGTGAATTCCAGGTCAGCCTGTGCTAGAGCGAGACCCTACCTCTTTATGTGGGTACTGAGGAATTGAACCCAAGTTGTTAGGCTTTGTAGGCAAGCAACTTAACCACTGAGCCATCCCTCCAGCCCCTCTTATCTCTTGTTTCATTTATTTATTATTTTGAGACAGGGTCTCATGTAACTCAAGCTGGCCTTGAACTTGCTAGGTAGCTGAAGAGGACCTTGAACTTCTGGTCTCCCTACCTTCTCCTCCCAAGTGCTGGGATTACTGGAATAGGCCACCACCACAACTTTGCCTCTTATCTTTTTGACAATAACATTCTAATAGGGTAAGGCGACATCTTATTGTAGTATAAGCGATTTGCACCACTTCCCATTGATTAGTGATGTGAGCAATTTTTCATATAACTGTTGGTCATCTGTATATCTTTTTTTTTTTTTTTTTTTTTTTTTTGAGGTAGGGTCTCACCCTAGCCCAAGCTGCCTTGGAATTCACTGTATAGTCTCCGGCTGGCCTTAAACTCATAGTAATCCTACTACCTCTGCTTCCCAAGTGCTGGGATTAAAGGCGTGCAACACCATGCCTGGCTATCTTGTTTTGAGAAATGTCTATTCAGATCTTCAATCCAGCTTTCAGATGGATTATTTTTATGGGTTTTTTTTTAATTATTTGAGTTCCAAATGTCCATCAGTAAAAGAATGGATAAAGATGTTATATGCACAAGAGAATACTATTTAGTATTTGGAATTCTATTTTAGCAAATAAAACCTTGTCACGGATGAATCTGGAGGACATTGCATTAAGTGAAATTAGCCAGACACAGAAAGTCACCTACTGTATAATCTCACACTTGATGTGTGGGGACACCTGTAATCTCAGCACAAGAGAGGCTAAGGTAGAAGGATCGTCGTAAATTCCAGGTCAGCCAGAGACTACATAGTGAATTCCAAGTCAGCCTGGGCTATTTAACCACCACCACCACCACCACCACCACCCCCCGCCAAAAAACGAGTTTGAGACCAGCCTGGTCAACTTATTGAGACTTTGCTGAGGACTTTAATAGTAAACTGAATGGTCTCCAAAAAGCTGGAGATAGTAAATGGAAATATAGCAGAGCATGGTGGTGCATACCTTTAGCCCCAGCACTCAGGAGGCTGAGGAAGGAGGATCACTGTGAGTTCAAGACCAGCTTGGGACTACATAGCAAGTTCCAGGTCAGCCCAGGCTAGAGTGAGGTCCTGCCTCAAATAAACAAATAATAATAATAATAATAATAATAATAATAATGAAATAAAATAGAATTTATGGAGCTAGGAAGATGACTCAGCAGTTTAAGGTGCTTACTTGCAAAGTATGCCAGCCAAAGTTCAATTCTCCAGTGCCCACATAAATTCTGACACACAAAGCAGCACATGTGTCTGGAGTTCATTTGCAGCAACAAGAGGCCCTGGTGTGCCCATATTCATTCATTCTCTCTTTCTCTCTCAAATAATAATTTTGTTAAAAAAAAAAAATTGGGCTTGAGCCGGGCATGGTGGCACACACCTTTAATCCCAGCACTGGGGAGGCAGAGGTAGGAGGACTGCCGTGAGTTCAAGGCCACCCTGATACAACATAATGAATTCCAGGTCAGCCTAGACTAGGGTGAGACCCTAGCTCAAAAAAAAAAAAAAAAAACAACTTTTTAGCATGGCCTTATCCTTGTTGAGTGAGGAGAGCCGAGTCCGGGCGGGGGTGTCGGGGGTCTGCGGGTCCCGGCGGCGGTCTCTATGGGTAGTTTCTTCTTGGCTGTGAACTCTCCAGCCACACCCGCTCCATCACCTTCAAGGTGGAGGAAGAGGCCCATCCGGAGCATGCGCTGGCGCTGACCACGCTCTGCCTCACTGAGGGGACCAAGGGTGGGTGTAACGTGGTGGAGGTCGTGGCCCGGAACCACGATCACCAGGAAATTGCGGTCCCTGCGGCCAATCTCAAGTTGTGTTGTCAGCCCATGCTCAGTGTGGACGATTTCCAACTTCAACCACCTGTAACCTTCCGCCTCAAGTCGGGCTCTGGCCCAGTGGGCATCACTGGTCGTCCTCAGATGGTGACTATAAGCAATGATGTTTCTGAAGAAGGAAGAGGAGAGTGACGAGGAGGAGGCTAATTTACGCCCCATCCTTCCTGCCAAAAAGTACAGGGGCAGGCCCGAGCCCTCTTTGTTCAGGTAGCTGCCTGCTATGCACCATGTTCCTGGAAAAGTTTCAAGAATTTTCAAAGTTTCTTCTCTGTTGAAGAGGAGAGTCTGGGGAAGGGGTTGTGGGGTGGGAGGGAGTTGGGCTGGTGGTGCTGGAAGAGAAGGGTGCATTCTCTTGAGGGGCCCTTTTGTTGTGGTCCTACACCCTGCCTGGGTCTTCCCCTTTCGGTGAGGGTGGGAGGGCCTCTTGACTTCTATCCTGACCGGCTTCTTGTCACCTGCTCACAAGAAAAGACTGAAAGTGTCTGGAGCTGGGAATGTTTAATGTAGAGGGAGCCCTTGACTAGCACGTGGCATGTGTGATACTCTAGATGCAGTTCCCAGCGCCGTGCCAAAAAAAAAAGTATCTGAAGTTCAGAACAACACTTTTTTAAACACTTTTACACTTTTTACATTTCTAGATAAAGGTTTAAGTGAAAAAAAAAATTAGCCAGGCGTGGTGGCACACGCCTTTAATCCCAGCACTCGGGAGCACAGGTAGAAGGATCACCAAGAGTTTGAGGCCACCCTGAGCCTACAGAGTGAATTCCAGATCAGCCTGGGCTAGAGTAAGACCTTACCTCGAAAAACCAAAACAAACAAACAAAAAAAAAAAGAAAGAAAGAAAGAAAGAAAGAAACTGGGCTCGAAGCTGAGCATGGTGGCACACGCCTTTAATCCCAGCACTTGGGAGGCAGAGGTAGGATTGCTGTGAGTTCATGGCCACCCTGAGACTTTATAGTGAATTGCAGGTCAGCCTGGGCTAGTGCAAGACCCTACTTCGAAAAACCAAAAGAAAAAAAAAAAAAAAAAAGAGACAGAGAGAGAGAGAAGAAGAAAAACTAGGGCTTGAGAGATGGCTCAGTGGGTAAGGTGCTTACTTGCAAAGCCTGAGGGTGCAAATTCAATTTCCCAGTACTCACATAAAGCTACATGCACAAAGAGGCACCCGCATCTGGAGTTCATTTTTCCTGGGCCTGGTGTGCCCATTCCCTCTCTCTCATTCTTTCTCTCCTCTTTCTCTTCTAAATAAATAAATATATATATATATATATATTTTTTTTTTAAGTGGTTCTTCTGGGCTGGAGAGATGGCTTAGTGGTTAAGCGCTTGCCTGTGAAGCCTGAGGACCCCGGTTCGAGGCTCGATTCCCCAGGACCCACGTTAGCCAGATGCACAAGGGGGCGCACACGTCTGGAGTTCGTTTGCAGTGGCTGGAGGCCCTGGCGTGCCCATTCTCTCTCTCTCTCTGTCTGCCTCTTTCTCTCTCTGTCTGTCCCTCTCAAAAAAATAAATAAAAATAAACAAAAAACTTTTTTTTAAAGTGGTTCTGGGCTAGAGAGATGGCTTAGCAGTTAAGGCGCTTGCCTGCAAAGCCAAAGGATCCAGGTTCGATTCCCCAGGACCTACATAAGCCAGACAGATGCACAAGGTGGTGAATGCATCTGGGCTCATTTGCACTGGCTAGAGGCCCTGGTGAGACCCCCCCCCCTTCTCTCTCTCTCTCTCTCATAAATAAAAACTTTTACAAAGCCGGGTGTGGTGGTGCACACCTTTAATCCCAGCACTCGAGAGGCAGAGATAGGAGGATCACTGTGAGTTCGAGGCCAGCCTTAGAATACAGAGTGAATTCTAGGTCAGCATGGGCTAGAGTGAGACCCTACCTCAAAAAACTAAAATTAGGGCTGGAGAGATGGCTTAGCGGTTAAGCGCTTGCCTGTGAAGCCTAAGGACCCCGGTTCGAGGCTCAATTCCCCAGGACCCACGTTAGCCAGATGCACAAGGGGCGCATGCGTCTGGAGTTCATTTGCAGTGGCTGGAAACCCTGGCGTGCCCATTCTCTCTCTCTCTCTGCCTCTTTCTCTCTCTGTCTGTCGCTCTCAAATAAATAAATAAAATAAACAAAAAAAATTTTTAAACTAAAATTAAAAGAAAAAAAGGCAGGAAATATGGCTTAGTGATTAAGGCATTTGCCTGCAAAGCCAAAGTTCCCTGGTTTAATTCCCCAGGACCCACATAAACCAGATGCACAAGACGGTACATGCATCTGGAGCTCATTTGCAGTGGCTGGAGACCCTGGTGTGCCCATTCTCTCTCCCTCTTTCCCTCTCTCTCTGCCTTTTTCTTTCTCTCAAATAAACAAATTAAAATTTAAATTGAAAAGTAAGCTGGGCGTGGTGGCGCACGCCTTTAATCCCAGCACTCGGGAGGCAGAGGTAGGAGGATCGCTGAGAGTTCGAGGCCACCCTGAGACTACAGAGTGAATTCCAGGTCAGCCTGAGCTAGAGTGAGACCTTACCTCAAAATACCAAAAAAAAAAAAAAAAGAAAAAAAGAAAAGTAAAGAGGGCTGGGGAGATGGCTTAAATGTTAAGGCACTTGCCTGCAAAGCCAAAGGACCCAGGTTCATTCCCCAGGACCCACATAAGCCAGATGCACAAGGTGGTGTATGGCTGGAGGCCCTGGTGTGCCCATTCTCTCTCTCTCTCTCTCTCTCTCCATATATATATATGTATATTCCTCTCCTCAAGAAAGAAAGAAAAAGAAAGAAAGGAAGAAGAAAGAAAGAAGAAAGAAAGAAGAAGAAGGAAGGAAGGAAGGAAGGAAAGAGAAAAGAAAGAAAAGAAAAGAAAAGAAAAAAAAGGGGCTGGGGCTGGAGGGATGGCTTAACAGTTAAGGCATTTACCTGCAAAGCCAAAGGACCCAGGTTCCATTCCCCAGGACCAACATTAGCCAGATGCACAAGGGGGAAAATGTGTCTGGAGTTCGTTTGCAGTGGCTGGAGGCCCTGGCGCACCCATTCATTCTCTCTCTCTCTCTCTCTCTCTCTCTCTCTGTCAAATAAATTAATTAATTTAAAAAATAAAATATTTTTTAAAAAAGAAAAGAAAGGGCTGGAGAGATGGCTTACCAGTTAAGGTGCTTGCCTGCAAAGCCTAAGGACCCATGTTCAATCTCTCTTCAGATCCCACATAAGCCAGAGGCACAAAGGTGATGCAAGTGCAAGGTTGCACATGCACACTAGGTGGTGCAAACGTTTGGATTTCAATAGCAGTGGCAGAGGCCCTAGCGTGCCAATTCTCGCTTGCTCACTCGCTCTTGCTCTAATATATATGAAACAAGGGAACTGGGCATGGTGGTGCACCTTTAATCCCAGCACTCCGGAGGCAGAGGTAGGAAGATCACCATGAGTTTGACGTCACCCTGAGACTACATAGTGAATTCCAGATCAGCCTGTGCTACAGCAAGACCCTACCTCAAAAAAAAAAAAAAAAAAATGAAGAAAAAAAAACTTAAAAGAAAAAGAAGGATCCAGTAGTTCTTCGCAAGCAGAAGGTGGAAGGGGTAGGGATGGGGTCAGGAGAGGAAGTCCTAGCAAAGACGTCAGTAAAATGTGGTGGGACCTGGAGAAAAAGGACAGGCAGCCTAAAAGCCAAGGGACTGGTGGAAGCGCCAGCTGGACTTCGGACGTGGGGAGCACGGGCAGGGAGGGGATGAGGACGGTGACATGTTACCTGGGCGCGCAGACAGACCATGCAACAGACATGTGCACTGACCATCCATGACTTTCAGAACCGAACAAACTCTTCAGGCCCTCCTCCACGACCCCAACCTGTCCCCCACAGCTCTCCTCCAAGCAGACACTCTCATGACACTCCATGAAACATCCTTTTTACCAATACTTTGTCTAATTTCTCAAACAGTTTTTATTGTGTGAAATTTGGAAAAGACAGAAAAGTTATAAACAAAACGAAAATCACATTTCAACTCACCACCTTTTACATTTGGGAAGTTTTCTTTGTATGAGCATGTGTATTTTTGGCTTTTTATTACAAAACTAGATGCATATGTAGTTACAGATCAATAACCTGCTTTTTCCCAGTTGACATTATTTTTTGGGCCTTTCCAAGATCATTATACAATTTTTTAAAAAACATGATTCTTATGACAAGGATAATAAACCACTTATAATTATTTTCATAGCTGATATAGTTGAAACTATCACCATATTTTATATTTCCCTGTTGCATTGTATAATCCCCTTCATTTTCTTAATTCTGTGGGAGTACGAATGTGAACGTGTGTGAATGCGGACATGTACACAGCACGGTGCACACGTGGAGGTCACAGGACAAGCTACGCATCAGTCCTGGCCGTCCACCTTGCTCTGAGTCCGCGTCTCTCTTGTTCGCCACTGCTCACCAGGCTAGCTGGCCTGGCTGGAGGCTTCCAAGGATTCTCAGTGTCCCCTCCCAGAAATGCCCTGGGATTGCAGACATTCAGACTATGACTACGCCTTGGCTTTACATGAGTTCTGGCAATCCAAACTTCACTTTACTTACTGAGCCATCTCCTCAGCCCCCTTCCTTTTTTTTTTTTTTTTTTTTTTCCTTCTTTTTTGGTTTTACTATATTTACTGCTTCCTCCGCTTTTTTTTTTTTCTTTCTCTCTAGCAAACTAAAAGCAACTATTCCTTGTCTCTACTTACTGTATTTGTGCATCCTCTAGTGCTTCTGCCAAAAATACCTTTCCCCTTCCTAGCCTCTCTTCATTCATTCGTTTATTCATATGAATAGTCACCAAGGACCTGCTACCTGCCAGGCCCGGCTGTCACTAGACACTAGGCAGCAGTGAACGTGCAGCAGACTTGGTGAAGCCTCCAAGCTTTCCTTCGGGGGCAGTATGTCACACTCCACTTTTGGTGCACTTGTAACATTTGTCTGTGACTCAATTTAACACTCATGACATTTTGTCGTTGTCTGGGCTGCTGTCACTGGTGCCTTCCCCATTTCTTCAGGAGTCCCCCAGTACCTAAAAGCCAGTAACAGCTCAGAAGATGACTTGTCTTCGAATGAGAGAATGGCAAAGCCAATGACCTCTCAGTTTGGTGACATATTTTCTAAACCTGAACTTGATATACTTGGCTTGACACATCCAAGACAATAACTGCTGTATCCCCTGTGGGATTCACGTCTGGCATTTCTACTACAGTTGGTCCAAACAGACAACGTGAGCAGAAGCAACAGGCTCAGTGTGGTGCCCAGTCTGTCTGGGGGGTGGCTGGTGTTCATGCCAGCCCATCCCTTTCCCACAGACCAGGCACAGGCAGCCTGACATGGTAAAGCTGATTCATGGCCACTTTCCATCTCTCCCTTGTCATCTCCCACTTCGTCATCTGAGCCACCTGACTCTCTCCCACCTTCCCCTCTTCCGTGCCACATGCAGTCACACGCCCACATCTCCTTTTGTAGGTCAGTCTGTCTGTACTCAGGGACTGCAGCATCTGACTCAACGACTTCCTCTTGCAAATTTCCTCTACTGAAAGAAATAGCAACCACCTTTGGACCATGTGTCTCCACAGGTTTGCAGCCTGGGTTGGTCTCAGAAGCCGCACAGACCTGTCCCCTCTCCACACCTCAGGCCCACAGGGGAAGTCCCTAGCTCCCGTTTCATCCCCTGATCCTGGCTCTTTTCACTTCCTTTTGTTTGTTTGCTTTCTGTTTTTTTATTTTTTGAGGTAGGGTCTCACTCTAGTCCAGGCTGACCTGGAGTTCACTATGTAGTGTCAGGGTGGTCTCGAACTCAAGGCAATCCTCCTGCCTCTGCTGGGATTAAAGGCGTGTGCCACCATGCCTGGCTTTTCACTTCTTAATTCTCTCCCCTCCCCTCTCCCTCCCACCTCTCTGCCCCCTTTCCTCTCTCTCTCTCTCTCTCTCTCTCCTTCCCTCTCCCTCTTCTCTGTCTTGATTCTGTGTAGAAAGGGAAGGAATTCCTGGAATGGAAGAGAAAATACAAATGGATCACGCAAAGGCACCGGCAGCGAGACCAGTAGTTTTGCAGCGTCCAGTCCCTGAGGTTGAGGCACTGAGGCTGACTCCTCTCCCCTTCCCGCAGGGGCACATGCGCGGTGCATGCACGTGTGCAGGGGAGTGAGGGAGCCTTTGAGGAAGGGAGATGGTACTTAACTGAAGAACTCATGTCAGGTTGCATTCTTTTAGAGGCAATAGACAGACTTGAATTTTCAGCAAAGATGAGGGCACCTATGTTACCAGCAGACCCTGCGGCCCCCACTCTGGAAGTGACATCTCCCAGGTCTCGGCCCCACAGCCTCCCACTGTCTATACTCATCAGTACCCTTCACAACCATAGCCTAATTGTCATGTCTTGCACACAAACTGCACCCGAGTGGACCTCAGCTGCATGGGGGGGGCGGGGCGCCGTCTATGAGCTCACCTTGGCTGCAAACATTTCTTATCTCTGTCCTTCGGAGAACTAACAGTCTCTGGCAGCTTCGGTCCATAGGTGGAGAGAGTGTTGTGGTACTGGCTATAGGTCCATAGTCATGGTGCTCTGGGGAAGGTCACAGTCCACCCGAAAGTACTTCTAGATGGCCCCACTCAGCCAGGCTCCAAGCTGGCCCAAAAGCAAATGCAAGTTCAGGAGCTAGCCCAGCAGGGTGGTGGACCAGGGGACACCAAGTACTTTATAAGATTTAATCCTAGGGAAATTGTTGGCCTGTCATTTTATTCTCCCTTCATACCCAGAGGAATATATGGAGAAATCCTAGGTCAATTAAGATTGTTCCGAAGATGAGAGGTGAGGAGTGGGGAGAAGGAGGGAGGAAGGGGAGATGAGTGGATGGGGCAGGAGGGCCTGAGCCTTCAGTCCACGGACGTTCAGCAGTCACAGGCGCTGGCCAGATGCTAGAGGCAGGCGCTGGGTGAAGATGCTGGTTACAGAATCCAGGGTTCAGAAGCTAGCTAAAGTTTCCAAGTGAAGATGTTAGGTGGGAACCCAGAAAGTTCTGGATGAACAATGCCAGTGAGGATGAGGTTGGAGGTGCTTCTAGCGGGAAGGCGAGGGAAGCTTCAAGACTTCTAGTCTCTTGTTAGTCACTAGCACTAAGGTCCAGCCCCATCTCTCACTACTGACTTATCGGAAGTGGGGACCTCCACGGCCTCATCCTCACTGCCCACCAGTGGCTCTTCCTCCCCCTTCAGGCTGGGGCCTGACCCACACTTCAACTCTTCCAGCTCCAAAGAGCCCTGGTGAGACTTCCGTCTGCTGAAAAAAGTGGTAAGTACAGGACGCTGCCCAGAGGCCTCTGTCTCAGGGACCCTAGGTCCTTTGTCACCACCTGCTGGTACTGCTGTCATGGCCTCCACGTCAGGGACTTGGGCTGGCCCAGCCCAGGCATCCACCACCCCGTTGTACTTCCCACTTCTGCTCAAGGTCAGGACCCCTGTCCTCTGCTTCTGCCGCCGGCGCCACAGCAGGAGCAGTGCCACGAGGAGCGAGACCACCAGCAAGGCCACAAGCACAGGCACCAGCAACATGCCATTTGACTCAGCAGAGCCAGTGCTCGTGTTGACAGAGGTCGCTGGAGAGGACATCGTGGACATTTCGATGCTGGACGCTGGGGAGCTGATGAGCGCATAAAGGGTCTCCAGAGAGGCGGCTGCTGTGGTGCCAGGACCGCCGTGTGTGCCATGGGAGGGCTCCGGAGAACTTGCACCCGGAGTGGACAGGAGAGCCACTGATTGTGGTGGAGCTTGTTGCCATGGTGACAGGGGAGCCACTGGTCCCATCTGAGGTTTCCAGGGAGTTAAATGTCATGGTTCTATCTGTCACAGTGGGGTATCCCAGCGTGCTCACCGTTACATTGACAGCAGGGTCACTAGGTACAGTAGATCTTTCTGGAAGCAATAATTTCTTGGTGGAAATTTCCTGAGATGTTGTTGGCTCAGGTACAGGGGTGCTGGCGCTGGGGGCCATGGAAATCCCAACAGCAAACACTTCACTGGCTCCAGAGGGAGCTGAGGAAGGCGCGGCTGAGGTCGGCGCCCACACACTGTCAACCTCCTTAGGGTCATTCTTCACAAGCCCGACAGAGATTGTTGAGTTGGAGTTTAGGGCCTCCGAGGTAACAGGGACCAAAGAATCTGGCTTTCCTGAGGTAGATATCACCATCACTGTGGTCCCCAGAACCTGGGCCCAGAAGCCCCAAAAGAGAAGAAGAAGTAGAGCCATCTCCAGGCAACAGGCACCAGCAAGAGTTGAAATCTAAGGGTTGGAGGGATTGCTTAGTGGTTAAGGCACTTGCCTGCAAAGCCTAAAGACCCAGGTTCAATTCCCCAGTACCCACATAAGCCAGATGCACAAGGTGGTACATGCATCTGGAGTTTGTTTTACAGTGGCTAGAGGCTCTGGCGTTTTCTCTCCCTCTCTCTCTCTCTCTCTCTCTCTCTCTCTAATAAATGAAAGTGACACATTAAAAAATATATTTAAAAGAGCTGGAGGGATGGCTTAGCGAGTAAGGCATTTGCCTGCGATGCCAAAGGACCCAGGCTCGATTCCCCAGAACCGACATTAGCCAGATGCACAAGGGGGCGCAAGCGTCTGGAGTTCATTTGCAGTGGCTGGAGGCCCTGGTGCGCCCATTCTCTCTCTCTTCTCTTTCTTTCTCTGTCAAATAAATCAATAAATAATAATAAAATATTTTTAGTCTGGGCGCGGTGGCACACGCCTTTAGTCTCAGCACTTGGGAGGCAGAGATAGGAGGATCGTCAAGAGTTCAAGGCCACCCTGAGTCTACATAGTGAAATCCAGGTGAGCCTGAGCTAGCATGAGACCCTATTTCAGAAGTCCCCCCCACACCGGCAAAATAAATAAATAAATAAATAAAAAGTTGGGCCGGGCGTGGTGGTGCACGCCTTTAATCCCAGCACTTGGGAGGCAGAGGTAGGAGGATTACTGTGAGTTTGAGGTCACCCTGAGCATACAGAGAGAATTCCAGGTCAGCCTGGGCTGAGTGAGACCCTACCTCACGAAAAAAAAAAAAAAAAAAAAAAAGAGTTAGGATCTAAGCCTTTAGGAGAAACGCAACACAAGAAAAGGTTGAGGGAGAACCTAGCCAGGCCCTCCCCTCCTGCCCACTTCCCTGCCAACTGCCAGGCCCATCTTGTGGTTTAACGGCTTTTTCCACCATTGCTTTTACTATTTCCAGAAATAACAAGAGTACAGAAGCCAGCAGTCCCCCTTCTGGCCTTGGCAGCTCAGACTTCAGCAATGGTCATGCCCTCTTGGCCTTACCTGACTCTTCAACCCACTAGTCTTGACCCTCCTTTTCCATCCACCTATTCATCTTTTCTAGCCACAAGCTCATTCCCAGATACTGTGAGCCCCCACCCCAGCCATGCCCTCTTACCAGCACACTAGATAAGGCACAGGATCAGGGCCAGCTGCTCCAACTCCTCCTGAGGCTCAGGCAGGACTGGGGCAACTGGGCCCCAAGGGGAAAGGAAGTGGGCCCTGGCTCCACCCACCCCACCCTTGCATCCTGCCCCACCCACTCCTGTTCCCACAGCTGCCTTCTGATGAGACCCTGAGACGGTGCCTGGCCAACGTCAGGTGGAGGCCCGGGGCAATGCTTGGGGTCCAGAATGGGAATGCCTGGATATTTTCTAGGATATAGAATGGTAAAGGGCTCAGAGCTGGAGTGATGAGAAGGGATGCTCAAGAACTGGAGGAGGTGGAGGACACGGGAAGGGATGGTTTCTTTACATCTGCGATCCCCCAAGATGTTAGGCCAGGACCTGGGGTGATGCATTTCCTGCCCAAGAGCTCCCAAGTAGTAACAGGGCCAGGGGAAAACCCTAAAAGGTTTTGCAGGCTGGTGAGCCCTTGACTGTGCCACAAAGAGCTGAGGGCACCACAGTGGCCCCCGATTATGCCAATACCAAGCACTAGCTATTCAATGGTCTTGTTTATTTATTTGTTTATTTATTTACAAAGCAGAGAGAGAGAGACAGATAGACCATAGAAAGAATGGGCAGGTCAGGGCCTTTGCCACTGCAAATAAACTCTAGACACAGGTGCCACTTTGTACATTTGACTTTACCTGGGTGCTGTGGAATCAAATCCAGCTTGTCAGGCTTTGCAAGCACATACCTTAACCACTGAGCCCTCAATGGTCTTATTTTTATAGAAGACTAATAGAGTTATGGGCCTCTATCTGAGAGCTATCTGCAACAATCTCTACTGAGAGATTAACCAAATTGTCTTCAGGCAGGTGAACCTTGGGGATCTAAGGTCATCTTTGCAGTGCTGGAATTTGAACACAGGGCCTTGTGCATGCTAGACAAGTGCTCTACCACTGAGCCAAATCCCTAGCCTTAAGTAAAGAGCTCTTTATTTTCTTCCTTTGGCTTTTGTAGCCTGACTTGAATTAGCAAACTCTGACGTTTTAATATGTGTATGCTTTGAGGCTTTGTCTTTTTGTATTTATTTATTTATTTATTTTTATTCTGGTTTTTCCAAGGTAGGGTCTCACTCTAGCACAAGCTGACCTGGAATTCACTCTGTAGTCTCAGTGACCTCAAACTCATGGCGATTCTCCTACCTCTGCCTCCCAAGTGCTGGGATTAAAGGTGTGCACCACCAAGCCCAGTGTCTTTCTTTAAAAAAACAAAAAAGTCATCTGGGCGTGGTAGCACAGGCTTTAATCCCAGCACTTGGGAGGCAGAGGTAGGAGGATCACCATGAGTTTGAGGCCAGCCTGAGACTACAGAGTGAGTTCCAACTCAGCCTGGGCTAGAGTGATACCCTACCTCACAAAAAAACAAAAACAGAAAAAGAAAAAGAAAACCAATTAACTGCAAAGTAATTAGAGGTCAAAAAAGTTTTTAGGGCAGGAGAAATGGCTTAGCAATGAAGACGCTTGCCTGCAAAGCCAAAGGACCCAGGTTCAATTCCCCAGGACCCACATAAGCCAAATGCACAAGGTGGCACATGCATCTGAAGTTCATTTGCAGTGGCTGGAGGCCCTGGTGTGCCCATTCTCTCACCCTCTCTGCCTCTTTCTCTCTCTCAAATAAAAAAAATAAAATAAAACTGATTCCTCATTACCTCTGTAAAACCAGATGCACAAAGTGACATATGTATCTGGAGTTGATTTGCAGTAGCAGGAGGCCCTGGCATGCATGCTTTCTCTCTCTTTCTCTCTCTCTCTGCTTGCAGGTAAATAAAAATATTTAATATAGGGCTGGAGAGATGGCTTAGCAGTTAAGGCACTTGCCTGCGAAGCCTAAGGACCCATGTTCAATCTCTCTCTAGATCCCACATAAGCCAGACGCACAAAGGTGATGCAAGCACAAGGTTGCACATGTGCATTAGGTGGCACAAGTGTCTGGAGTTCAAAAGCAGTGGTTGAGATCCTGGTGCACCAATTCTCTCTCTCTTTTTTATTTATTTATTTTATTATTATTTTTTTTTTTTTTTTTTTTTTTTGGTTTTCCGAGGTAGGGTCTCACTCTAGCCCAGGCTGACCCAGAATTCACTGTGTAGTCGCAGGGTGGCCTTGAACTCATGGCGATCCTCCTACCTCTGCCTCCCAAATGCTGGGATTAAAGGCATGCGCCACCATGCCTGGCTAAAAAAAAAAAAAAAAATTAACACACAAATTACAGAACATAGACAAATGTTGTAAGACTGCACAAAGATTTACAACCTTAGAAAGAAATCACCAAGGCAAAATAAATGTTTAACAAAATGGTCATTTCAACCAAAATGCTGCTGACAAAATTGGTCACTCCCTGTGTGTACTGAATGTTGGCCTTGACCCAAGTGGGCAGTGAAGGAGAAAGTAGGTCCAGGCTCCAGGCTGAAGTACTCATCAGCCAGGGCCTGGCCAAGACAGATGGCATACTGTGGAGTTCAGGGGGAGACGCTAGGGCCAGGACAAGGAACAATTGTCGCCTCAATCACAGAAGGAAGGCATTGAGAAAGTTGATTGCAGAAGCATGGACCCACACTCACCATTTGCCAGGTACAGCAAAGAAGGTTCCAGAAGGCGCTCTGCCTCAATTTACCTGCTCTTGCAGAAAACTCACCAGCAGGAGAGGAAGACAACGTGTGGAGAAGCTAAATAGCTGCCCAAAGCATTTTGAGCGGGCCAGTCTCAGTGTCACTTATGTTCCACCCACGTAGCCTTGGCAGATAGCATCATTACCCTAATTTTACAGGTGATGAAACCAAGAAAGGAATCTGAGAAACAAAACAGCTAAGAAATTTGCCCAGGCTTATTCAAGCAGTAAGTACTAGAAATGAGGTTCAAAACAACGTTTATTGCTGGGCGTAGTGGTGCACAATTTTAATCCCAGCACTTGGGAGGCTGAGGTAGGAGGATCACCACGAACTCAAGGCCACCCTGAGACTACATAATGAATTCCAGGTCAACCTGGACTAGCGAGAGACCCTACCTCGAAAAACCAAAGGGAAAAAAAAGGGTTGGTGCCGGGCATGGTGGCACATGCCTTTAATCCCAGCACTGGGAGGCAGAGGTAGGAGGATCGCTGTGAGTTCAAGGCCATCCTGAGACTCCATAGTGAATTCCAGGTCAGCCTGGGCTAGAGTGAGACCCTACCTCGAAAAAAAAGGGTTGGTTAAAGGCCAAAGGTAAGGCTCTCCTAGCAACGCTAGTTGGCAGTTTGTGTGCGAATAAATCAAATTATGTAATACTTGTTAAAATGGGGGGGGGCTAGATTCAGCATTGGGGATACTGACTACAGAGAAGCCAAATTTTAAAATATTTTATTAATTACAAGGAGAGAAAGGAGGGGGCGTGCCAGGGCCTCTTGCCGCTGCAAATGAACTCCAGACACATGTGCTACTTTCTGTGACTGGCTCTATATGGGTACTGGGGAATCGAATCTGGGCCATTAAGCTTTGCAAGCACGCAGCTCTAACCATTTAGCATCCCAGCCCAAGAAGCCATTCTTTTTGAGACAAGGTTCTCTATGTATACTAAACTGCCCTCAAACTTGAAATCTTCCTGCCTCAATCTCCAGGTGCTGGAATTATAAGCATACACTGTCACTCCTAGCCTCCGAGAAGCAATATTTTTTTATTTTTTTTTTTGTTCATTTTTATTTATTTATTTATTTGAGAGCAGCAGATAGAGAAACAGAGAGAATGGGCGCACTAGGGCCTCCAACCACTGCAAACAAACTCCAGATACATGCTCCCCCTTGTGCATCTGGCTAACATGGGTCCTCAGGCTTCACAGGCTTAACTGCTAAGTCATCTCTCTAGCCCAGAACCAATATATATTTTTTAATTTTTTTAACATTTTATTCATTTATTTCAGATAGAGAGAGACAGTGAGAATGGGTGTGCCAGGACCTCGAGTCACTGCAAATGAACTCCAGACGCATGCGTCACCATGTGCATCTGGCTTATGTGGGAACTGGAGAATTGAACCTGGGTCCTTAGGCTTCGCAGGCAAATGCTTTAACTGCTAAGCCATCTCTCCAGCCCCAGAACCAATATTTATTATTATATTATATTATAAAAGATTTAACTTTTTACTGTTTTATTTATTTATTTGAGAGAGAGAAAGAAAGAAGCAGATATATATAGAGAAAGAGAGAATAGGTGTGCCAGAGCCTCCAGACACTGCAAACAAACTCCAGACACATGTGCCACCCTGTGCATCTGGTTTACATGGGTCCTGGGGAATCAAACCTAGGTCCTTAGGCTTCACAGGCAAGTACCATAACTACTAAGCCATCCCTCCAGCCCTTAAATTTTTTTAAATATTTTATTTATTTATTTATGAGAGAGAAAGAGACAGATATAAAGAGAGAATGGGCATGCCAGGGCCTCTAGCCACTACATACGAACTCCAGACACATGTGCCCACTTGTACATCTGGCTTACGTGGGTCCTAGGGAATTCAACCAGGGTCTTTAGGTTTCGCAGGCCAATGCCATAACCACTAAGCCATTTCCCTAGTCCCCCCTTAAATCTTTTTTTAAAATATTTTATCTTGAGCCAAGTGTGGTGGGGCATGCCTTTTATCCTAGCACTCAGGAGGCAGAGGTAGGAGGATCACTATGAGTTCAAGGCCATCCTGAGACTAGTGAATTCCAGGTCAGCCTGGGCTAGAGTGAGACCCTACTTCAGAAAAACCAAAAACAAAAAATATATATTTTATTTATTTGAAAAGAGAGAGAGAAAGAAACAAATAGAGACACATAGAGAGAGAATAGCATGCTAGGGCCTCCAGCCATTGCAAACAAACTCCAGACACATGCACCATCTTGTTCATCTGGCTTTATATGGTGTGGTGGTTTGATAAGGTGTCCCCCATAAACTTAGGTGTTCTGAATGCTAGGTTCCCAGCTGATGGAGATTTGGGAATTAATGCCTCCTGGAGGAAGTGTATTGTTGGGGGCGGGCTTATGGGTGTTATAGCCAGTTTCCAAATGCCAGTGTTTGGCACACTCTCCTGTTGCCAACCTTATATTGGCCAGGAGGTGATGTCCACCCTCTGCTCATGCCTTCATTTTCCCTGCCATCATGGAGCTTCCCCTTGAGCCTGTAAGCCAAAATAAATCTCTTTTTCCCAGAAGCTGCTCTTGGTTGGGTGATTTCTACCAGCAATGCGAACCTGACTGCAACATGTGGGTACTGGGGAATTGAACCTGGGTCCTTTGGCTTTGTAGGCAAGCGCCTTAACCGCTAAACCATCTTTCTAGCCCAGATGCAATATTTTTGAGCCTGGTCTTTACAAATCTAATAATAATAGGGACTCTCTCTCCCTTTTATTCCCTCATCCAAACTATCTATGACTTCTTCCATCTCTGCCTTTAAAATGGTTGTAGCACCTACCACCAAGTTCTTGGCTTCTAAATTCCACTTTGCGTGAAGGAACCAAGGTTTCTTGGAAAGTGGCTGACTCTAAGACTGCGATCTGGAGAGCATTAGATAAGCCTGGAAAAACTTTCTGCCTCAATTAAGTCCCCAAAGAATGATGGGGTTATGTCAAAAGGCCAAGGGGGGAGGGGTAGATGTGGTGGTGCACACCTTTAATTACAGCACTCAGGAGGCAGATGTTGGAAGATTACTATGAGTTCCAGGCCAGGCTGGAACTATAGAGAGAGGTAGAGGTCAGCTTGGGCTAGAGTGAGACCCTACCTCAAGTAAAAGGGCTAGAGAGATAGATTAGTGGTTAAGGCACTTAACTTGAAGCTTAAGGACCCAGATTTGATTCCCTGTAAGCCAGATGCACAAGATAGCACATGCATCTGGAGTTTGTCTGCGATGGCTGGAGGCCCTGGAATGCCTATACTTATTCTCTCTCCCTGCCTTTCTTTGTATCTCTCTGCTTGAAAATAAATAAAAATAAAATATCTAGCCGGGCGTGGTGGCGCACGCCTTTAATCCCAGCACTTGGGAGGCAGAGGTAGGAGGATTGCTGTGAGTTCGAGGCCATCCTGAGACTCCATAGTGAATTCCAGGTCAGCCTGGGGTAGAGTGAGACCCTACCTCGAAAAACCAAAATAAATAAATAAATAAAAATAAAATAAACACTGAAGGCTGGAGAGATGGCTTAGTGGTTAAGACTCTTGCCTGCAAAGCCTAAGGACCCATGTCCCACTCTCCAGATCCCATGTGAGCCAGACACACAAAGGTGAGGCAAGCACTAGGTCACACATCCCCACTAGGTGGCACAAGCATCTGGCGTTCAAATTCAGTGGCTGAGACCCTGGCGTGTCAATTCTCTCTCTCTCTCTCTAAAAATAAATATATAAATAAGAAATCATTTTAAAAAGACAAAATATAAGCAAGTGTTGCACTATGTGCCTCATGCCTTGTGTTTTAAAGTTTTCATTGTAGAGAACCTTCACTTCCTTGGTTAGGTTTATTCCAAGGTACTTTATTTATTTATTTATTTATTTACTTAGATGCAATTGTGAATGGGAGTGCTGCTCTGATTGCATCCTCTGTGTGTTTGTGGTTACCATATAGGAATGCTACTGATTTCTGAGTGTCTATTTTGTATCCTGCTACATGGCTATAGGTGCTTATCAGCTCTAACAGTTTGCTGGCAGAGTCTTTATAGTCATTTATGTATAGAATCATGTCATCTGCAAATAATGATAACTTGATCTCTTCCTTTCCAATTTGTATCCCTTTTATGTGCGTCTCTTGCCTTACTGCTATGGTTAAGACTTCCAGTACTATATTAAATAAAAGTGGGAACCGTGGACACCCTTGTCTTGTTCCTGATTTTAGTGAAAAATCTTCAAGTTTTCCCCATTTAGTATTATGTTGGCTGTAGGCTTGTCATAAATAGCCTTTATTATGTTGAGATATGTTCCTTCTATTCCCAGTCTCTGTAGGACTTTTATCATGAAAGGATGTTGGATTTTGTCAAATGCTTTTTCTGTGTCTAATGAAATGATCATGTGATTTTTGTCCTTCAGTCCATTTATATAATATATTACATTTATCGATTTGTGTTTGTTGAACCATCCCTGCATCTCTGGGATAAAGCCTACATGGTTGGAGTGAGTGATCTTTCTGATATATTCTTGTATTCTGTTTGCCAATATTATGTTGAGAATTTTTGCATCTATGTTCATGAGGGAGATTGGTCTATAATTTTCTTTTTTTGTTCTATCTTTGCCTGGTTTTGGTATCAGGGTGATGCTGGCTTCGTAGAAGGAGTTTGGTAGGATTCCTTCTTTTTCTATTTTATGGAAAAGTTTAAGTGTTAGTTCTTCATGAAGGTCTGGTAAAATTCACCAGTGAATCCATCTGGGCCTGGATTTTTTTAGTTGGGAGATTTTTTTTTTTAATTTTTGTTGTTGTTATTTTTATTTATTTGAGAGCAATAGACAGAGAGAGAAAGAGGAAGATAGAGAGAGGGAGAGAGAATGGGCGCGCCAGGGCCTCCAGCCACTCTAAACGAACTCCAGATGCATGTGCCCCCTTGTGCATCTGGCTAACGTGGGTCCTGGGGAGTCGAGCTTCGAACCGGGGTCCTTAGGCTTCACAGGCAAGCATTTAACCGCTAAGCCATCTCTTCAGCCCAGATTTTTTTTGATAACTGCTTGGATCTCCATACTTGTTATAGGTCTATTTAAGTGGTTAATCTCATTTTGATTTAATTTAGGTAGTCATATAAATCAAGGAAATCATCCATTTCTTTCAGATTTTCACACTTAGTGGAGTTTATGTTCATATAGTATGTCCCTATGATTTTTTAAATTTCTCTTGTGATGGTATCATTTTCATCTCTAATTTTATTAATTTGTGTCTCTTCTCTCTTTCTTTTGGTCAGATTTGCTAAAAGTGTATCAGTCTTGTTTATTCCCTCAAAGAACCAACTCTTTGTTTCATTGATTCTTTGGATTTTTTTTTTTTTTTTTGGTTTCTATTTCATTAATTTCTGCCCTAATCTTTATTATTTCTTCCCATCTACTGATTTTTGGTTTGCCTTGTTCTTCTTTTTCCAAGGCTTTAAGGTGAAGCATTAAGTTGTTTACTTGCAACCTTTCTAATTTCTTAATATAGACACTTAAAGCTATAAATTTCCCTCTTAGGACTGCCTTCATTGTGTCCCAAAGGTTTTGGTATGTTGTGTTCTCATTATCATTTGACATAAATTTTTTGATTACCTTCTTGATTTCTTCATTGACCCATTCATCATTTAGTAGTGTATTGTTTAGTTTCCATGATTTTGTGAATGCTCTATAGCTTTTCTTGCTATTGATTTGTAGTTTGATCCCATTGTGATCAGATAGAGTGCAAGGAATTATTTCAATTTTCTTGTATTTGTTAAGATTTGCTTTGTGTCCTAATATATGATATATTTTAGAGAATGTTCCATGTGCTGCTGAAAAGAATGTGTATTCTGCAGCATTTGGAGGAAATGTCCTGTATATATCTGTTAGGTCCATTTGTTCTATGACTTCATTTAATCCAGATGCCTCTCTGTTTATTTTTTCCCAGGATGACCTGTCAATTGATGAGAGTGGGGCATTTGAAGTCACCCACTACCACTGTGTTTGGTGTTATCTGTGACCTTAGTTCTAATAGCGTTTGTTTGATGAAGTTGGGAGCCCCCATGTTAGGTGTTTAGAATTGAAATGTCCTCCTTTTGGAGTGTGCCTTTAATCAATATAAAATGACCTTCCTTATCTTTCCTAACTAATATTGGACTGAAGTCTATCTTGTCAGATGTTAGGATAGCAACCCCTGCTTGTTTTCTAGGCCTATTTGCTTTAAACACCATTTTCCAACCTTTCACCCTAAGATAGTGTCCATCCTTTGTAGAAAGGTGAGTTTCTTGGAGGCAACAAATTGTAGGATCCTGTTTTTTAATCCAGTCGGCAAACCTATGTCTTTTGGTTGGGGCATTGATGCCATTGATATTAAGAGTTATTATTGAAAGGTGTGTATTTATTTTTGCCACTTTTCTTGTTTTGTAGTTCTTCCAGTTTTACCTTTGCTCTCTTGTATTAACTAGTATTTGAGTTGGTTTGTTTTTTCCAAGTTCCTTATATGTGTGCTTTTCTTTCTCTTCAACATGGAGAATCCTTTCAAGTATTTTTTGTAAAGCTGGTTTTGTCTTCAAATATTCCTTTAGCCTGCTTTTGTTGTGGAATGTCCTTATTTCTCCATCTATTTGAATGGATAGCTTTGCAGGATAAATTAATCTTGGTTGACAGTTGTTATCTTTCAGAACTTGGAATACATCATTCCAAGCCCTTCTGGCTTTTCAAAGTTTGTGTTGAGTAATCTGTTGTGATCTTGATGAGCTTGCCTTTGCATGTGACTTGATTTTTCTCTCTAACTGCTTTCAATATATTTTCTTTGGTTTGTATGTTTGGTAGTTTAATTATAATATGGCGAGGAGAGGTGCTTTCCAGGATTTGTCTGCTTGGTGTTCTAAAGGCTTCCTGTATCTGCACTGGCATCTCTTTCCCAATTTGGGAGACGTTTTCTTCTTTGATTTTGTTCGAAACACCTAGTATGCCTTTGGAGTGAAATTCTTCTCCTTCTACTATACCCTGAATTCCTTTTTTTTTTCCTTCCAAATTTTTATTAACAACTTCCATGATTATAAAAAATACCCCATGGTAATACCCTCTCTCCCCTCACTTTCCCCTTTGAAACTCCATTCTCCATCATACCCCCTCCCTATCTCAATCAGTCTCTCTTTTAATTTTTATGTCATGATCTTTTCCTCCTCTTATGATGGTTTTGTATAGGTAGTGTCAGGCACTGTGAGGCCATGGATATCCAGGCCATTTTGTGTCTGGAGGAAGCATGTTGTATGGAGTCCTACCCTTCCTTTGGCTCTTACATTCTTTCCAGCACCTCTTCCACATTAGACCCTGAGTCTTGGAAGGTGTGATAGAGATATTGCAGTACTGAGCACTGAGGTCATTTCTTTCCATCACCATGATACCTTCTGAGTCATCCCAAGGTCACTGCCATCTGAAAAGAAGATTCTCTACCAAAAGTGAGAGCAGCATTAATATAAGGGTATGAACATTAAGAGAAGTGCTTACTGGGCAGTTTGATAAGCATAGTATATACATTTAGCCAGACAACAGCAGACATTACACCCCTAGGGCTCATGACTACCCCTGTTTTAAGTTTTCAATATCAGGGATGTATTCCCTTCCATGGAGCGGGTCTCCAGTCCAATTAGAGGGCAGTTGGTTTCCCCCATAACAGACATGCCACTATTGCACCCGTTGGCTCATTTGGCCTGGCTGGCCAAATATAAGGCTTACAGTGTCCACTGTTGAGTATCTTCACTGATGATTTCTCTTTCTCCCATTGAACTGCATGCAGAATGGCTTCTTCCAGCTTCCTGTCAGCTATAAGGAGCTTTTTTGGGGGGGGGGTGATTTTTGGTTTTGGGGTTTTTTTAAGGTAGGGTCTCACTCTAGCCCAGGCTGACCTGGAATTCACTAAGTAGTCTCAGGGTGGCCTTGAACTCACGGCAATCCTCCTACCTCTGCCTCCCGAGTGCTGGGATTAAAGGTATGCGCCATCATGCCTGGCTATACCCTGAATTCTTATGTTTGATCTTTTCATAGTGTCCCAAATATCTTGAAATTCCCATTCATACTTTCCTATTAGTTTGTCTTTCTCTTTGTTGGACTATATTAGATCTGCCACCTGGTCTTGTAGTTTAGATATTCTGTCTTCTCCTTCATCCAGTCTACTGGTGAGATTTTCTACAGAGTTTTTTATTTCATTGACTGTGTTCTTCATTGCTAGGAATTCTGACTGGTTTTTCTTTATTATTTCTATTTCCTTATTTATGTCTTGTATTGACCTCCTTATTTCATTAAATTGGTTTCCTATGTCTTCCTTGATTCCTTTGATCTCCTCTATCATTCCTTTGATTTTTCTCTTTGATTTCTTTGAACATACTTATAATCATTCTTTTGAAATCTTTCTCAGGCATTTCCTCTAAGTCATTATCACTGGAGGTCACTTGTGATGCATTAATACTTTTTGATCGACTTATATTGTCTTGATTTTTTTTGTGTTTCTTGTGTTATAATGTACATATTTTTGCATCTTGGATTAATTTAATGCTTTGAATTTTCTAATTATCTGCAGTATTATTAGATGTATCAATCAATCTGATGTTACATATATTCAGGGTAGGAGCTTAAGGTGCTAGGTGTGGCTCTACAAAAGTGACCCTAGATGTTGGCATTGCCTGCTATTCAAGTAGGTTGAGTGGAACAAAATATAGGCAGATTCTAAAATTTAACTGAACAATGTACAAAATCAATGAGAAACAGCAGAGTATTTACGCAACAGTAGGTATTATGACAACCAGATCCTCTAAACGTTACAGTCCCTTATGATGTGTGTTGCCCCCCACCCTTAATCCTTTCAACTAGGAGGCTAAGATTTCTGGTCTGTTGAGGGTTTCAAGTCAGTTTGTGTCCAAGTGAGACCGTTCCCTGGTGTAATCCCAGTTATCTTTTGGGATGGTTTTGCTCTCAATTATGCTGAGCTCCTGCTTGGGTCCCTCTTTGTTGTGCTGTGGGCTCAGGTATGCTGGCTGGGTCGCTGGATGACTGCTCTGATCACCTGTTGGGTGCTGTGTAGGTGAGCTCCCTTTCCCAGGTCTCTGGTGCTTGTTGGTGCTTGTGCTGGTGGTGGGGGAGGAGAGGCTACGGATGGTGGTTGAAGTTCTCCTGTTGGTCCTTGTGATCCTCGTCCTCACGAGCTGCTTCTCCGTTGGCTTCTGCCGTCCTCCCTTCATGTTTCTTGGGTTTGCGAGGAGCTCCGATATGAGTGGAGAATCCCCTCACCCGGCTTTTCCTGCAGCTCAGGCTGAGCCTTATACCTGTGGCCACGCGGACCTGTTCCACAGCTGCTGGAGCCACTTCTGCCTGCTTCTGTGGGCTCTAGATGCTCTGGATCTCTCCTACTTCTCTGCTGCAGTAGATAATTTCTTATACACCTCACTTTTTAGTAGAAGAGTGTATTTTGTGGGTTTTTTTTTTTTTTGAGCTTTTTTTTGGCTTTTTCTCCCCTAGGCTGCTTTGGCATGGTTCCTACACCGCCATCTTAACCGGAAGTTTGACACATGCCTTGTAATCCTAGCACTCAAGAGGCTGAGGCAAGAGGATCATCCATGAGTTTGAAGCCAGCCTGGGCTACAAAGTGATTCTGCTTAAAAAAAAAAAAAAAAAAACGCAAGCAAAAAGAATTCTGGGGAGGCTGAGGAAAAAGCAGAACTCTTACGCATTGTTGGTAATGAAAGGACTAAGCTAACCATAAAAACTGACCATAGGAACTCCATTTTGTTAAGCATTCTCCATATTGTTCATGTACTTTTGTTAAAGGTATTTCCCTATAGCTGAGCCAACCAATAAAAAGTTGGACCCCTCTCTGATTACCCTCTATACTTGCCAACATCCTGAAACCAAAAACGATTAGTTCCTTAGCTACAGTTACGCAGTTACAATGTATTTCTCCACCAGGAACTCACCAATCCTGTTAAAGGTCACCCAGCTCCTCCCCTGGCTGTACATTGTTTGCCCAGCACCTGATTCCCAGCACTTCGTTGTGATTTTTCTTTAAAAAGCCTGTGAGCCACTCCTTCGGGGTTGCAGTTCCAGCTCCTGAGTCTGGCTGAGTCTGGCTCCTGAGTCTAGCTCCTGAGTCTAGCTTTGTCATGCCTTGGCCATAATAAACTTTTTTTCTGGTTTTTGTTGAGCCCCAGCAGTCTCTGCATCATTATTTGCACGACCCCCTGACCCAACAGGTAAGAGTGCAAATTAGTACAAATATTATCAGAAAATACTACAGTTCCTCAAAACATTAAAAATACAGGCTAAAGGGGTAGCTTAGTGACAATGCTCACCTAATGAGAGAGGCCTTGTTCAAGCCCTAGCACATAAGAAGAAAAATGTCATTTGCAACGGCTGGGCCTAGTGCTAGATCACTAGAAAAACCATGTGAAAGGTGGGCCTCATTACCATTGCATAAACCTGTAATCCCAGTGTTAGGGAGGCAGCGGCAGGAGGACGTTCAAGGCCATCCTGGTCTAGATCAGCGAGGACTTCACAGCGTCTCAAAAAAAAATTTTTTTTAAACAGGGCTGCAGAGATGCCTCAGCAGTTAAGGCACTTGCTTGCAAAGGCTGGCAAATGGGGTTCAATTCCCCATACCCACATAAAGCCAGATGTACAAAGTGGTACATGGGTCTGGAGTTTGCAGTGGCTGGAGGCCATTGCACTCCTATTCTCTCACTCTCTCTCTCTCCCTCCCTGCCTATCTCTGCTTGCCCTTTAGTCTCAGCATTGGGGGTCAGGGAGAGGGCTTGAGGTAGGAGGACTGCCTTGAGTTCGAGGCCACCCTGAGACTACATAGTGAATTCCAGGTCAGCCTGTGCTACAGCAAGACCCTACCTCAAAAAAAAAAACAAATAATAGGGCCAGGCGTAGTGACACACGCCTTTAATCCCAGCACTCGGGAGGCAGAGGTAGGAGGATCACTATGAGTTCAAGGCCACCCTGAAACTATATGGTGAATTCCAGGTCAGCCTGAGCTAGAGTGAAATCCCACCTTGAAAAACCAAAAAAAAAAAAAAAAAAAAGCATAATAATAAATAATAGTAATAATCAATTTAAATAAGTCCTGATAATAGGTATGTTATTAGAATGGTTAGTGTCAGGGCTGGTGAGATGGCTCAGCTTGCCAGGCGTGGTGGTGCATGCCTTTAATTCCAGCACTCAGGAGGCAGAGGTAGTCAAATCACCTTGAGTTCAAGGCCACCCTGAGACTACATAGTGAATTCCAGGTCAGCTTGGGCTAGAGTGAAACTCTACCTTGGAAAACCAAAAAAAAAAAAAAAAAAGCTGGGCATGGTAGCACAAACTTTTAACACCAGCCCTTGAGAGGCCTAAGGTCCTGGATTTAATTTCCCATGTACATATGGTGGTACATATGTCTGGAATTCATTTGCAGTGGCTAGAGGCCCTGGTCTGTCCATTCTCCCCCCACCCCATAAATAAAATATATTTTTTAAAAGACAAAAGAGTTGTAAAAAAGAAAATAAAAGATAGCCAGGCAGAAGAAGAAAGAAAAGAACTGTTAGCATCAGAACCTAGGCACTAGCAGCCCTGACAAGCTAGGTTGGGCCACCCAACTTCTACAGGCCAATTCAAGAGACAAATGGTGAAAAACAGAGAAAGGGGATTTACTCGATGTGGCAACATTGAGAAGAGGAACCAAGAGGGCCAGCAACACCCGCCCCCTTCAAGTCCATCTTCCAGGTCCTTGTTATGTTTGTGTAGAGCATCACTGGACAGTCCTAACACAGGTATGGTCCCAGCATTGTCTCTGCTTCAGGCTCCTACGAGGTGGTCTGACAAGCTGGGTGAAATCTCTTCCAGGGAGACAAAAATCGTCCTCTGGCTGATGCCACACTTCAACCTTTTCCTACTAGGAGATTCCTAGGGGAATTCTGACTTCTTGGGGTCCATTTGTATCAGAAGTCTCATAGCCAGCTGGGCATGGCAGTGCACACCTTGAATTCCTGCACTCAGGGGCCAGAGGTAGGAGGATCGCCATGAGTTCAGGACCAACCTGGGACTACAGAGTAAGTTCCAGGTCGGCCTGGGCTATATAAGAAGTTGATCCTATCTCAGGGATAGGGATATGGCTCAGCAGTTAAAGGAACTTTATTTATTTATTTTTTGGGGGGGAGGGGGGGTTTCGAGGTTGGGTCTCACTCTAGCTGAGGCTGATGTGGAATTCACTATGTAGTCTCAGGGTGGCCTTGAACTCACAGCAATCCTACCTCTGCCTCCTGAGTGCTGGGATTAAGGGCATGTGCCACCATGCCCAGCTCAAAGACTGAAGGTTTGAGTTCAATTCCCCAGTACCCACATAAAGCCAGATGCAAAAAAATGGTGCATGTATCTGGAGTCCATTTGCAATGACTGGATGCCCTGGCACATGCCCCCATTAATTCTCATTCTCTTTCTCTCTCTTTTTAAAATATTTTATTTGATAGAGAGAAGAAGAGGCAGATAGAGAGAATGGTCATGCCAGGCCTTCCAGCCACTGGCATCTGGCTTACATGGGTACTTGGGGAATCAACCTAGGTCCTTAGGCTTCACAGGCAAGCGCCTTAACTGCTTAGCCATCTCTCCAGCCCCATCTCTTTTCTTTCTCCCTCCCTTGTAAATAATATACGTATATTTAATTTTTTATTAACTTTCATAATTAGACAACCATGGTAATTCCCTCCCCCCCTTTCCCCTTCACAACTCCACTCTTCATCATATCTCCGTCGCTCTCAATTAGTCTCTTATTTTGATGTCATTATCTTTTCCTTCTGTTATGATGGCTTGTGTAGGTAGTCAGGCACTGTGAGGTCATGAGTAACCAGGCCATTTTGTACCTGGAAGAGCTCACTGTAAGCTGTCCTACCCTTTCTTGGGCTCTTACACTTTTTCCATCACCGCTTCTGCAATGGACCCTGAGCCTTGGAAGGTGTGATTGAGATGACAAAAATAATTTTTAACTAGTGTATATTAATTGTAAAAATAATGAGTTTTAAAGTCAGGTGTGGCAATGCATACCTATAATCTCAGTACTTGGGAGGCAGAGCTAGGATAATTGATAGTTTGAGACCACCTTGGGCTACATGAGGCCCTGTCTCAGACCAACCAACCAATAGTTTCATAATGGCATTTTCATATGTGTACATAGTATTTTGATATCATATCCCCCTCTGGGATTCGCTAGAGGAACAGAGCCAATAGAATGAATATATATAACCATGAGGATTAGATTTACTTTTATTTATTAGAGATAGAGAGTATGACAGCGAGAGAGTGAGAATGGGCACGCCAGGGTCTCTAGCCACTGCAAATGAACTCCAGACACATGCGCCACCATGTGCATCTGGCTTATGTGGGACATGGAGAATCAAACCTGGGTCCTTCTTTCCAGGCCCCACAAGGATTTATTAAGTTGGCTTACAGGATACTGTTTAGGTGGAACAGCCAGGAAAATGGCTATTGGTATGCTGGAGAGGCTCAGAACTAGGGAGATGATCAGTCCACAAGGCCAATTGCCTCAGCAGTCCCAATCTGGTGCTGAAGGCCTAGAAAACTCCTGGAGAGCTGCTGGTCTTCAATCCACATTGGAAGGCCAAAGAAACTGGGTTCAGAGGTCAGGGAAGGATGGCGGTGAAGGAGTCGATGCACTCAGCAGCAAGGGACAAAGGCAGGCAGGCCTTTCCCACAGACGTCCCCACTCTGAAGGGTCTTCCTCCCTTAGCCATTCCAGAAATATCCTCACAAACTAGCCTAGAGGTGTCTCTTAGTTGATTCCTGTTCTAATCAAGTTGATAGTCAAGGTTAACCGTCACATCCACCATTGCCGTATTGTCCTCCTTTCCACTGGTCCCCTTCCTCCTCCCAAATAGACCCCCTTCTACTTTCTTTTTTCCCCTTCTACTTTCTATTTATTATTTATTTAGATAAAATATTTTTTTAAAGATCCTATTTCAAAAAAAGTATATTAAGAAAAAATTCTAAAATCAGATTTTGTTACAGAGACAAAGAAACTCTGCCACATGGGAAAAAAGCACCAAAACAAACCAATTTCACCACCTGTTCTGTGTCTCTCCTCCCTAACAGAGCCCCACTTTGAGCAGGTAAACCCACTATCATCCATTAGGGATGTTGACCCCTTATTCCAGCCTCAGGAGAAAGGTTAATCCTTATGCTCTGGATATGATCCCAATAGGCTTGTGTGTTGAGGCCTGGTCTCCAGTGGGTGTCACTGTTGAGAGGCAATTCAAGTCTTCTATTGATGGTGTCACAACTTCATGGTTAAGATGGGTTTAAGTCTGAAATGTTTCCCCACACACTCATGTTTTAAGTGTCTGTTCCCCATCTGGTGGCCCCATTTGGGGAGCCTTGGAATGCTTAGTAGATGAGCTGTGGAAGGATGTCACTAGAGGTGGGCCTTTGAAGACTTTAGCTCAGCCCCTAATTCTGGTCTCACTGCTTGCTCTCTGGCCTGCTATTGTGTGCACAGCCACTGCCATCCACTCCGGCTGCCATGGGCTGAGGCTGTCAAGCCTCTGTCAAGCCTTCCCTGGCATGGCGAAGTGAAACACCTCTGAAACCATGAGCCAAACCTGCCCTTGAGTTGTTTTTGTCAAAGATTTTGGTCACAAAGACGTGGAGTAGTTAATACCATAGCATTACTGGGAGGGGATGAGAGGAGTTGGTACACACCTTTAATCCCAGCACTGGGGAGACAGAGGTAGGAGGATCATCGTGAGTTAGAAGCCACCCTGAGACGACACAGTGAATTCCAGGTCACCCTGGGCTAGAGTGAAAGCCTACCTTGAAAAACCAAAAAAGAAAAAAAAAACAAAAACTTATTTGCAAGCAGAGAGGGAGATAATGGGCACACCAGGGCCTCAAACCACTACAGATAAACTCCAGACGCATGCACTGCTTTGTGCATCTGGTTTACATGGGTACTGGGGAGTCAAACCAGGGTTATTAGACTTTGCAGACAAGTGCTTAACCACTAAGCCCTCTCTCCAGCCCCTACCTCAGCTTTCTTTTTTTATTTTTTATTTTTATTTTTCGAGGTAGGGTCTCACTCTAGCCCAGGCTGACCTGGAACTCACTATGTCATCTCAGGGTGGCCTTGAACTCATGGCGATCCTCCTACCTCTGCCTCCTGAATGCTGGGATTAAAGGCGTGCGCCACCACACCTGGATTCTACCTCAGCTTTCTAAGCCTCATTTTCATCAAGATGCAGAAAATGGATAACTAGACAGGGAACTGGAAAGATAAAACATAATACTGCTAATTTATTTAGGTATGCTAAAATGCAACATTTGAGTCTGGCATGGTGGCTCACGCCTTTAATCCCAGCACTTGCAAGGCAGAGGTAGGAGGATCACCATGGGTCCGAGATCGCCCTGAGACTACATACTGAATTCCAGGTCTGCCTGAGCTAGAGTGAAACCCTACCTTGAAAAACCAAAAGCAAAATAAAAATAAAATGCAACATTTGCCTATTCCTTGCTGAATCTACATGGGTTGGGATTCCAAGCCATGGCAGGCTGAGCCAGGTCAAGGATGGGTGAAGTGGTAGAGCCTCTGAGAGCTGCATGGCAGAGGTGGGTGGGGGCGTGGAGGGGGGCCTAGAAAATGAGGAAAGCCAGGCCAAGTCTGACATCATCAAAACAGGAAACCCAGAAGCTGTTCAAACTGACTCAAACAGCACCACCTCGGGCTGCCGAATTGCAGGGCGCCAGTACATACAGGGTTTCAGGCAGCGGGGGTCTCGCCTAAGGGGCAGCTTTGTTCAGATAAGCCTATGGAGAACAGGGGCCTGGTAGGGACAGTGTTGCAGCAGACCAGCCAACTGACTAAATGTGTGGTAGACTGAACCCCAGAGAGGGCTGAGGTCTGGGGTTGCTGAACAACATATTCCTGAGCCCTGAGGAACAGCCAAGAAGGATGAAGGGCAGCCTGGTCTCTACCGGAAGCTCAGAACACCAGCACCGCCTGTGGGCCCTATGCACACTTCCTCTAAATCCTCCCTGGAAGGGAGTTCTTTTCAGCATCAGGAAGGGTTGAGCATTTTTTCCAGTCTCCAGCTTGATTCTGGGTAGACAGCATAGAAGGCCAGCTGCCCAGGCTCAGCCCCCACTGCCTGGAACCTGGGATGAGCAACTGTGCAGTGGGTAATCTAGACAACTGATAAGAGTGGGACATAATGGGCCATGCCTGAAATACCAGCACTTAGAAAGACAGAAGCAGGAAGATCACAAGCTTGAGGCCAGCCTGGAGTGCATAGCACGACCACCTCAAAATAACAACAGAGATGGTTCAGCACTTAAGGGTATGTCCTGAACAAGTATGAGGGCCTTAAAAACTGCTTGAGTTTAACCCTCAGGAACCACATAAACATCTGGGTGTGACCACACACATCTATAACCCTAGACTTATGGGAGCAGAGACCAGAAGGCAAGTTCCAGAGCAAGAGACATTGTATCAAGAAAGAATGGAGGGACCGGGCGTGGTGGTGCGCATGTTTAATCCCAGCACTCGGAAGGCAGAGATAGGAGGATCACCATGAGTTCAAGGCCACCCTGAGACTACATAGTGAATTCCAGGTCAGCCTGGGCTAAAGTGAAACCTGGCCTCGGAAAAAAAGAAAAAAGAATGAATGAATGAATGAATGAATGGTGGAATATTTAAGCCAGGCCTGCCATAGTGGTGCATGCCTTTACTCCCAGCACTGGGGAGGCAGAGGTAGGAGATAAGGTCTCACATAACCAAGGTTAGCCCTGAACTTGCTATGTAGCTGAGGAAGAGGTTCCACTCCTAAGTGCTGGGATTACAGGTATGGGCCACCATGCTGTTGTTTAATGTTTTGAGACAGGGTCTTGCAATCAATGTCTGCCCCAATACACAGCAACAGGGAAGAGCTAGCTCATTTCCTTTCTCAGTCACCAGCACTGACCTCTCCCCCCACCTCAGGCTAACTGCTAGACAGCTGGAAGGCAGGCGTTTAGGTGTTGGATCACAAATCTATGCCACAGGATGGTGGAGAAGCACCAGCCAAGCTGGCAAGTGGGGAGTGTGGATCCAGGAAGCCTGGAGGAGAAGGAAACCTAGAGCTAAGGGTCTTTCTTTTTGAAGAGAGAACTCTGGTTTTTTGCTTGTTTTTGACTTTTCGAGGTAGGATCTCACTCTAGCCCAGGCTGACCTGGAATTCACTATGTAGTCTCAGGGTAGCATGAAACTCAGGGCAACCCTCCTACCTCTGCCTCCCAATTGCTGGGATTAAAGGCGTGTGCCACCATGGCTGGCTATTTTTAACATCTTTATTTATTTATTTATTTATTTTATTTTTTTTTTTTTTTGGTTATTCGAGGTAGGGTTTCACTCTAGTCTAGGCTGACCTGGAATTCACTATGTAGTCTCAGGGTGGCCTTGAACTCACAGCAATCCTCCTACCTCTGCCTCCCGAGTGCTGGGATTAAAGGCATGCGCCACCACGACCGGCTTGAACATCTTTAAAAAATATTTTTTTTACTTATTTATGTGAGAAAAGGGGGGGGGGGCAGATAGAGAGAATGAGAGAATGGGCACGCCATGGCCTCCAGCCACTGTAAACAAACTCCAGATGCATGTGCCCCCTGGTTGCTTTGGCTTTGCAGGCAAGTGCCTTAATTGCTGAGACATCTCTCCTGTCCCTATTTTGAACATCTTAACAGCAGCAGGCAATCATTAAGTTTTAAATGAAAAGCAAGAGACTAGCTGGGCATAGCAGAAACATGCCTATAATCTCAGCAGTCAGGAGGCTAAGGCAGGATTGAGTTCAAGGCCAACTTGGGCAAGGTATAGAGACCATCTCAAAAATACATACATACAGGACCAGGCATGGTGGTGCACACCTTTAATCCTAACACTTGGGAGGCCAAGGTAGGAGGATCACTGTGAGTTTCAGGACACCTTAAGACTACAAAGTGAATTACAGATCAGCCTGGGCTAGAATGAGACCCTACCTCAAAAAAAAAAAAAAAAATATATATATATATATATATATATTATATATACATATATATACATATATATATACACACACATGTATACATAGGGCTGGGGATGTAGCTCAGTGGGAGAACAGCTGCCTAGCATAAGCACAAGTCTGCATGTAATTTTTAGCACCTCCTTGCCCTCCACCTCCAAACAAAGTAAATTGGATTGAGTTATAGCTCTGTGGTAAAGTGCTTGCCTAACCTAACAGGTCCAAGCCTTGGCCTGGTTTCCATCTCAGTACCTCACACAAAAACAAGACATTAGGAGCTGGAGAGATGGCTTAGTGGTTAAAGCCTTTGCCTGCAAGCCAAAGGCCCCAGGTTTGATTCCCCAGGACCCACATAAACCAGATGTGCAAGGTGGTGCACACATCTGGAGTTCATTTGCAGTGGCTAGAGGCCCTGGCGCACCCACTCTTTTTTTTTTTTTTTTTTTCTCTCTCTCTTTCTATGTCTCTTTCTCTTTCATACAAATTCAAATGTTAAAAATAAGACATTAGGAGAAAACTAGCAAAATAAAATTTAGTTACTACTGTAGATCCATCCAACAGACAATCACTCCATAGTAAAGAATGAAGCACTATTAGGTACTGTACCATCGATGAACCTTGGGAACTGCCTGGCGGGAGGACCCAGAAACAAAGGACCACATATTGTATGATCTTACTTGTCTGCAATGGCCAGAAGAGACAAAACTAGAAACAGGAAGTAGGTAAGGGTTCCTAAGGCCTGGAGGGTGAGGGTGACAAAAAGGGTGAGAGTGTTCTTTTACACATTCTAAAATTAGATTGTGGTGAGTTACACAATCCTGTGACAATACTAAAAGCCACTGAATTATGTTCCTTAAATGGGTAAAATATATCTCAAAAGAGGTATAAAAAAAAATACCAATGTTGCCGGGCGTGGTGGCACACGCCTTTAATCCCAGCACTCAGGAGGCAGAGGTAGGAGGATCGCCATGAATTCAAGGCCACCCTGAGACTACATAGTGAATTCCAGGTCAGCCTGAGCAAGAGTGAGACCCTGCCTCAGGGAAAAATAAAATTTTTTAAAAAAATACTAATGTTGGGCAGGGTAGATGGCTCAGTGGCTAAAGGTGCTTGCTTGCAAAACTTGCTAACCAATGTTCAATTCCCCAGCATCCATCTAAAGCTACTCATGGGCCACTCCTTTGCAGTGGTAAAAGATATCGCAAAGGTGGGACACAGGCAAATTCTCCGACCTGTGCATGCCATGATGCATGCACACCCATACATACACAAACAGTAAGACTTTTTTTTTTTTTTTTTTTTTTTTTTTTTTTTTTTTTTGGTTTTTCGACGTAGGGCCTCACTCTTGCCCAGGCTGGCCTGGAATTCACCCTGTATTCTCACGGTGGCCTCGAACTCACGGTGACCCTCCTACCTCTGCCTCCCGAGTGCTGGGATTAAAGGCATGTGCCACCACACCAGGTTTAAGACTTTTTTTTTTCTTTTTTTTTTTTTTCTCAAGGTAGTGTCTTGCTGTAGCCCAGGATGACTTGGAATTCACTATGTAGTCTCAGGGTGACCTTAAACTCATGACAATCCTCCTAGCTTTGTGTGCCTAGCTTTGTGTGGTGCTTTGATTCAGGTGTCCCCCATAAACATAGGTATTCTGTTTCTTTTTTTTGAGGCAAGGTCTCACCCTAGCCCAGGCTGACCTGGAATTCACTATGGAGTCTCAGGGTGGCCTCGAACTCACGGCGATCCTCCTACCTCTGCCTCCCAAATGCTGGGATTAAAGGCGTGCGCCACCACGCCCAGCAACATAGGTATTCTGAATGCTAGGTCCTCAGTTGATGACAGTTGGGAATTAACACCTCCTGGAGGCAGTGTATTGTTGGGGGCAGGGTATTACAGCCAGTGTCCACTTGTCAGTGTTTGGCCCTCTCCTATTGCTATTGTTCACCTTATGTTGGCCAGGGGGTGATGTCCACCCTTTGCTCATGCTATTGTTTTTCCCTGCCATCATGGAGCTTCCCCTCGAGTCTATAAGCCAAAATAAATCAGCCAGAATTTTTTTTTTTTTTTTTTGATTTTTTGAGGTAGGGTCTCACTCTGGCCCAGGCTGACCTGGAATTCACTATGTAGTCTCAGGGTGGCCTCAAACTCACGGCAATACTCCTACCTCTGCCTCCCGAGTGCTGGGATTAAAGGCGTGTGCCACCACGTCTGGCTCTAGAAATACTTTTTAAAAAATAGCAGTATTGGGTTAGAGAAATGACTTAGTGGTTATAGTGCTTGCCCTCAAAGCCTAAGGACCCAGGTTTGATTCCCCAGAACCCACATAAACCAGAGGCACAAAGTGGTACATGTGCTTAAAGTTGATTGGCAGTGGCTGAAGACCCTGGAATGCCCATTCTATTTGCCTCTTTCTCAAAGAAATAAAATTTTCATGTGTGTGTGTGTGTTTCTTTTAAATAGCAATGTTAGCCAGGCATGGTGGTGCATGCATTTAATCCCAACACTCCAGCATTTGGGATGCACAGGTAGGAGAATAACCATGAGTTTGAGGCCACTCTGAGACTACATAGTGAATTCCAGGTCAGTATAGGCTAGAGTAAGACCCTACCTCGGGAAAGCAACAAAAAATAAAATAAAATAAAATAAAATAGAAACCTAAGGGAAGTTGGGCATGGGAAAGAGCAGCACAGTGAGTTCAAGGACACCCTGTGACTACATAGTGAATTCCAGGCCAACCTGAGTTAGAGCAAGACCCTACCTCGAAAAGATGGAGAGATGGTTTAGCGATTCAGGCATTTGCCTGCAAAGCCAAAGGATTCTGGTTCGATTCCCAGGACCCACATTAGCCAGATGCATAAGGGGATGCATGCATCTGGAGTTCATGTGCAGTGGCTGGAGACCTTGGCGCACCCATTCACTCTTTCTCTCTCTCAAATAAATAAAAAATAAAATATATTTTTTTAAAAACTAAGGGAAACTAAGCCGGGCGTGGTGGCGCATGCCTTTAATCCCAGCACTGGGGAGGCAGAGGTAGAAGGACTGCCATCAGTTCAAGGACACCCTGAGACTCCATAGTGAATTCCAGGTCAGCCTGGGCTAGAGTGAGACCCTACCTCGAAAAAAACCTAAAAAGAAAAATAACCTAAGGGAAACTAAATGAATTCTGACTACTGAAAAAATTCCTATAAAGCTAAAAAGCTACTATAAAATATAAAAAGCACCAGGCGTGGTGGCACATGCCTTTAATCCCAGCACTCAGGAGTCAGAGGTAGGAGGATCACTGTGAGTTCGAGGCCACCCTGAGACTCCAGAGTGAATTCCAGGTCAGCCCGGGCTAGAGTGAGACCTTACCTCGAAAAACCAAAAATAAATAAATAAATAAATAAATAAAAAGCTTACTAGAGTTGTGTGTGTATATAATTCTACTCAGGAGACAAAGACAGAAAGCTCTCTTGAGCCCAGGAATTCAAGGGCAGCTTGGATTACATAAGTGGCTCTAGGTAGCCAGGTATGGTAGCTCACGCCTTTAATCCCAGCACTTGGGAGGCAGAGGTAGAAGGATTGCCATGAGTTCAAGGCCACCCTGAGACTATATAGTAAGTTCCAGGCCAACCTGGGCTAGAGTGAAACCCTACCTCAAAAAAAACAAAAAAGAAAAGAAAGAAAATCTAAGATGTTATGAATAAGTCATATGGAAGTCTACTTTTTGGACAACAGTACATCCAGAAGCCATAGACTGTTACTAGAAAAATTTCAGTGCCAGGGATGGGATACCTTCCAGTGAGGTCCCTGATGTCCCCAAAACATTACAGGCCATTGTCAAAATTCTTGGTTTCCTGGGCTGGAGAGATGGCTTAGCTGTTAAGCGCTTGCCTGTGCAGCCTAAGGACCCTGGTTTGAGGCTCGATTCCCCAGGACCCACGTTAGCCAGATGCACAAGGGGGCACACGCATCTGGAGTTCGTTTGCAGTGGCTGGAGGCCCTGGCACACCCATTCTCTCTCTCTATCTGCCTCTTTCTGTCTGTTGCTCTCAAATAAATAAAAATAAACAAAAAACTCTTGGTTTCCCACCAGGAATAGATGATATTGCTGAAGATTCCACATACTTGGGCTGAAAGGTTACTGAGAAATCCTGCTGGAACTGAGCCAATAACCTCCTCCATGTAGACCAGCTGACAGAAAGCTGGAAGAAGCCATTCTGCATGCAGCTCAATGGGAGAGAGCGAAACCACCAGTGAAGATACTCAACAGTGGACACTGCAAGCCTTATATTTGGCCAGCCAGGCCAAATGAGCCAACGGGTGCAATAGTGGCAAGTCTGTCTTGGTGGAAACCAATTGCCCTCTAATTGGACTAGAGGCCCACTCCATGGGAGGAAATGTATCCCTGATACTGAAAACCTACAACAGGGTAGCCATGAGCTCCTAGGGGTGTAATGTCTGCTGCTGTCTGGCTAAATGTATATACTATGCTCACCAAAATGCCCAGTAAGCACTTGTTCATATCCATATATTAATGCTACTCTCACTTTTGGTTAGAGAAGCTTCTCTTTTCAGATGGAGTGACCTTGGGATGACTCAGAAGGCATCACGGTGCTGAGAAGTGACAGAGGAGTGCTCAGCACTGAAATATCTCTATCACATCTTCCAAGGCTCAGGGTCCACTGTGGAAGAGGTGGCAGAAAGAATGTAAGAGCCAAAGGAAGGGTAGGACTCCTTACAATGTGCTCCTCCAGACACAAAATGGCCTGGATATCCATGACCTCATAGTGCCTGACACTACCTACACAAGACCGTCATAATAGGAGGAAAAGATCATGGCACCGAAATAAGAGACTGATTGAGGGGGGAAGAGGATATGATGGAGAGTGGAGTTTCAAAGGGGAAAGTGGGGGAAGGGAGGAAATTACCATGGGATATTGTTTACAATTATGGAAGTTGTCAATAAAAAAATTAAAATTAAAGAAAATCTAAAAATAAAATAATATAGATCATGTTTCTGTATACTTATTTGCTCTTCATAGAAACTATATGCAATGTGTGTGTATGTGCATATATATGCATTGATATATGTATATATTTAGAGGTCCTGGGAACTGAAACCAAGACCTCACTGATGCATACCAGGTAAGTGCTTTGTCCCTGAGGTACACCTCCAGCCCTAGGTATAATGATAAAGTAATACTTTTTGCTGTTATAAATTTCCTAACTCAGTTGGGAGCAGTGGCACATACCTGTAATCCCAGTACTTGGAAGATGGAGGTAGGAGGATCAAGAGTTCAGGGTCAGCCTCAGTTACATACTGAGTTCAGACCAGGTTGGGGAACATGAGACCCTGTTTCAAGGAAACAAAAAAGAAAAAGAAAAATAGGAAAGGTGGGCCAGGCATGGTGGCACACACCTTTAACCCAGCACTTGGGAGGCCCAAGGTAGGAGGATCTCTGTAAATTCAAGGACAGCCTGAGACTATATATAGTAAATTCCAGGTCACTCTGGGATAGAGCAAAGCCCTATCTTAAAAAACCCAAATAAATAAATAAAATAAAAAAAGGAAGAAAGGAAGGGAAAGAAGGAGAGAAAGAGATGGAGGAACCAGTTTCAGCAGCATTCAGAGGCCAGCCTAGGCTATCTAACCAGACAGTCTCTGAGCGAGACAGAGACCTTCAAGTTCTGTATGTTGATCCATTTTTGTGTGTTAATGTGTGTACATGTGCATGCATGTGAGTGGGGAGACCAAAAGACAACCTTGGGTGTTGTTAGGTACCGTCCACTTGTTTAAAATTTACTATTTATTCACAAGGAGAGAGAGAGAGAGAATGAATGAACATAGGTGCACCAGATCCTCTTGCCACTGCAGATGAACTACAGACACATGCACCATTTTGTGCATCTGGTCTTACATGCTTACTGAGGAATTGAACCAAGGCCATCAGGCTTTATATGCAAGCGCCTTTAACCATCTCTCCAGCGGACATCTTTTTTTTTGGGGGGGGGGGGTAACAAAGTCTATCATTGGCCTGAAGCCAATCAGACTAGACTATCTGGCCAGTGGGCCTGCCTCTGCCTCCTCAGTGTTGGAGTTACAAGCACATGTCACCACTTCTGGCTATGTTGTATGGATTCTGGGGACTGAACACCATCTGCCTCTTCCTCTCTCTACTAAATATTTTAAAAATAAATAATAATAATAATAAAAAAAAAGGACTGGATAGGAGAGAGCTCAGCGGTTAAGGTGCTTAACCTGCAAATCCTAAGGTCCTAGGTTCAATTCTCCAGTACCTATGTAAATCCAGATGCACAAGGTGGCGCACTTGTCTGGAGTTAGTTTGCAGTGGCTGAGGTCAGGCTCACACACACACACACACACACACACACTCTCTCTCTCTCTCTCTCTCTCTCTCTCTCTCTCTCTATATATATATATATATATATATATATATATATATATATGCCCTTTCTCAAGTAAATAAATAAAATATTTTAAAAATAAAAACCCTTCCACAGTCATAGGCACTAATGGGTTTAAGCTGTGGCCATAGAAAGAAGCTAGTGACTGCTGCCAGCCCTATAGGCACTAGTGCTTATTCACTTCACTTCCTACTGGGACTTTAGCAAATTACCATAATTGAAGGCTCAAACAACACAAATTTATTATCTGATAGTTCTAGAGGCTGGAGGTCCAAATGGGTTCCACTGGGCTATCATGGTGCCAGAGGGCTACATTTGTGTGGATACTATGGGGACAAATCTGTCTTGTGCCTCTTCCAGTTCTCCAGGTCACCTATATCCTGCAGCATATGGTACTTTCTTATTTTCAGAGTCTATTATATAAAGTCCCCACCTCCCTTTCTGGGAATCTTCAACTTCTGTTTCACTCATAAGGCCTTCTGCGATTACATTAGGCCCACCTCAGCTCTACAATTCCCCTTTGTTATGTAAGTTAATAATCACGGGGTCTGGGATTCAGGATGTATATCTCTTTGGGGACCATTATTCTGCCTACCCCAGGTTATAATCAATGAGATGCGCTCTGAAAGCTGGGAAGAAAAGATGAAATCAGCTTTGGATAGGTCATATCTGAGGAGCCTGAGACACCAGGGGGAACTGCCATTGGTATTCATCCATTTGCCAAACACTACTAACTAAGCACTTCTGAACAGTCACTGCAGCTATAAATATGAACACCAGATTTCACTCATCCTAAGACACCTGTTTTTCATGGTTCTGAAATAAGTACATTTTTTAATCAGTAACACCTTACAACTATAACTGGCAGGGTTCTTTTCGTTCTTAGTGACACATAAAGTCAAGTCTCTTACCACTAATGATTTCTTGGAGTCAAAGAATTTGTGGTCTAGGCTGGTAGTAAAAGGGGTCTAATGACTAAAGAAGCTTGAAGCCTCCTAAGACCATCAAGCACTCTCACCCAGGCTCCCCATCTTTGTGAGCTTCAAGCCTGGTACCTACCATCTACAGCTCCCAAGGTAGCTCTCATGTGTCCTGGGGACCTCTACAACTAATGGGGCTCCACTAGAGCCACTCATGTGCTCTGCTCCGCTCCATATGCAGCCTCAGCCACAACAGTCAGAGCTAGGGAATCTCAGCTGGCTGCACATTGGAAAATCCTAGGGAACTTCTCCAGGAACTATCACCTGGGCCAGAGGCCAACTTGCACCTGTCCTCACAGGAGATTTCAGTTTCCCCAGGAGATTCCAGTGGGCAGCCAAGGAGAAAAGTAGAAGAATCAATCTATCTTGGTACAAGTGAAGTGGAGCATGCAGCAGCACTTGGTGGGGGTGAGGAGAGTTAGGTCCATGTCTTCTCCAGTGTCCCCTCCAGCAGACTTGGGATTCTTGGAAAGGCACCAGCCCAGTGATCTAGTTCCTCAAGACACTAGCCCTGCACCGGATGCATGTAAGAGCCTGGGAAATGGAAGCTGCAGGGCCTCAAAGGCCAAGCAGAAAGGGCTTTGTGCCAAGGCAGGCAAGGAAAAGGAGCCCATTAGAACCGGGATGACTGGGTGTGTGAGCTCCAGTGAGTCACTGGCTCTCTGAGTGCCTGGCCCAAACTTCACCTAAGGACTATAGGAACACAGGAGAAAGCAGATTAGAGAAGACTCTGGATACTCTTGGCCCAGCATCTCACTTCTGTGCTCTATCTAAAGAGCTTGAGGGCGAGTGGGGGAGCTAGTGTGTAAGAGACTTCCTGCTCACCCTCAACAGGATCACAATTTCATGCAGTCCTTTCAATTCTAAAATCCTCACTTCTGGGGCTCAATCTCCTGGGGTTTCCAAGGACAGAGAATCTGAGATCCTAAAAGCCAAAGACTGAAGACCAGCTGAACAAGGCCCCGCAGAGAACACTGGAGAAAAGAGAAAGGGAACTCTACATGGTAAATAATCTGGGCAGGGAGGCCACAAGACAGTCAGACCCTAGCTCTGCCACTAAGGATGGTAAACAAAACTGAGATGGTCCAAGGTACACAGAAAAACACCCAAGGGACAACTTCATGGGAGAAAACATTCAAGGACCCAGACAAAGCCAAAGATGCTATGGAGAGGCCATGGTTTTTGGCCCTCAGCACAGCCAAGGTCCTGATGCACACTCAAGGCTTTTATTGGAAAAGGGAAACTGACTGCAAAGTGGCCTCCAATATTTCCACTGCTTGAGGCAGCTGGGGCCTCCTCCACCGAGTCCAGGAAAGGGGCCACCAAATTGGGCCCTCAGCAGGCTCACGTGTAGAGGTCAAAATCAATGCGTTTGGAATTGTAGAACTGACCACCAGGGGGGTCCAGCTTCCGACAATAAACACCATCTGGGAAGTAGCCTTCACTCACCCAAGTCTGCAAGAAGAGAGGGCAGCAATGAGGAAGGTGGGCAATAGTAGTGGATGGAGAAGAGAGCAGAAAGGGGCTTACCTGCATCTGGGCACTGGTAAAGGGCCCGTAAAGCTCAGCATCCCCAGTGTTCTCCCATTTATATTCCCACATCACATCCATCAGACCATCTCCTGGTGACTCTGTTCCTAAAATAAGAGACACAGCCATCTGAGTGACAAGGACCCTGTCTCCTGCCCACAAATGCTTCTCCTTTGCCCTCCAAGCCTACCTTCTCTCGGGGTAGGGGTCCGGGCCTCCAGTTCTCCCTCTGTTACTTCCTCAGCAAACATGTCCAGGGAGGGTGGAGGTGTGGGGTCCTGAGATCCCTGGGTCCGGCATCCCAACCCCTTCAGCCGCATAGCCAATCGTTCCCTCGTTTCCTGGTATACACCAAGGTTGCCTCGAGCCACCATTTGGTCAGCCAACCCAGAAAGCCGGTCCAGGTGCTGGGGAGAACTGGGCCTCCCAGTCCCCTTGCTGCCCCCCTTCCCTCCTCCGCGGGCCCCCAGACGCCTAAGTGCTCCAGCTACTGTCTCTCTGGGCAATAGTAGCTCCAAAAGTCCCTCCAGGAGGGCTTGGGCACTCATTGGTGTCTGGCCAACATTATCTTCCTCCTCTGAGTCTGAAGCCTGGTGCTTATCTGGTGGCCGCTCCTTGATTTTCACCTATAAGGAAAAGGTGAAAATTATTTCCTATAAACTCCCACCACAGCCCAGGCCCAGCACCTGCCATTCCCAGGTGTCAGCCCTGCCAGCCCCTGAGCCACACCCAGTCAATGTTGTCCAGCCAGCTGTCGCGGATCTTGGAGTCCTGGTTTAGGAAGTAGTTGCCATCAGCATCAAAGTGGCCTTCTTCCATCTCTTCTTGCAGGTTGAAGGGTGTGATCCGCACACCGCCCTCACTAGGGAGAGTGGCTGCTTCCTGACCTGCACCAAAGACATGGGTGCCCCGTGCTAGGCATGCCAAACGGTGGCAGGTACTGCTGCCCTCCTCTACACCCCCCACTTGTTCCTCCAATAGTCAATGCTTTGGGAATAGCTCACCTTCTACATCCTCCGAGGCTAGGATGTCATATTTTCTGGATCCATCATCATCATCATCTTCCTCATCACTATCTAAAGAGTGTTTGCCTTTGAAGCGACTCCCAGGACCCCCTGACCCAGCCAAAGGATCCACCAGCTGTGAGAAGAAACCAGGAAGTGAGAAAATCAAATTACCAGCTAGCTTCCAAAATACTCCAGGATGTGCACCCAACCTAGGAACCTGACAAGCCCATTCCTCAGAGAATTGGAAAAAAACTAATCCTTTCTAAACTAGATTGTGGCTTGGGCCTTTAATCCCATCATTTGGGAGGCCGAGGTAGGAGGATCCCATGAGTTCAAGGCCAGACTGGGCTACAGTGAGACCCTACCTCAAAAAACAAAATAAAATTTAAAAAATAAGGCACTTGCTTGCAAAGCCTGACTTCCCAGGTTTGATTCTCCAATGCCTTCATAAAGCCAGATGCATAAAGTGGCGCATGCATCTGGTGTTCAGTTTGTTTTCAGTAACAGGAGGCTCTGGCCTGCCCATTCTTTCAAAAAAAAAAAAAAAGCTAGAATGCCGGGCATGGTGGCACACACCTTTAATCCCAGCACTTGAGAGGCAGAGGTAGGAAGGAGGATCACTGTGAGTTCGAGGGCACCCTGAGACTACATAGTGAATTCCAGATCAGCCTGGGCTAGAGGGAAGGCCCTACTTCGAAAAAAAAAAAAAAAAAGCTGGGGCTGGAGAGACGGATGGCTTAGTGGTTAAGGCACTTGCCTGTGAAGCCTAACAACCCAGGTTCAATTCCCCACAACCCACATAAGCACAAGGTGGCACATGTATTTGTAGTTTGTTTGCAGTGGCTAAGGGCCCTGGCCTGCCCATTCTCTTTGCGTGTCTTTCTCTCTTCAATACGTAAATAAAAGAAAAATAAAATAAAATAAAATAGCTGCCGCTGGGAAAATAATAAGCCATAGGTAAAAGGTACTTGCTTGCAAAGCCAGCTGGCTCTGGTTCAATCCGCAAGCCACTCATATAAGCCGGACTTAAAACATCGCTGAAGTGTCTGTGTTTGCAGTGGCAAGGGGCCCTGGGCGCCCATAAACGTAAACGCGCACGCAAATAAATAAGTGAACTTTCGAAAAAAATCTAACCCTTTTCTTTCTACTCCCTATCCCCCACCTAGCTCTTCAACCTCTTCTTCCCTCCTCAGTGTTGCCCAGAGTTCATGAATCTAGCTACCTCACCTTCTTCTTGGGGACACTGATTTCATCTTCATCATCCTCATCTGCTACACCTTGGAAGGTCACTTTCCTCTTTGGCATGACTGGCAGAGGGGCGTTTCCTTAAGCTGGGCCTCGGAAAAGAAGCAGAACAAGGGAACTAAGGAGACTGCCTTCCAGAGCGCCCCAGAAACCACAAACCTTTTTCCTGACAAATGCCATGTCCCGTCTGTGAAGCGAAGGGGCAGGCAGGCCGCAGTGGGACTTGGGGACACAGTGTGGATGCGCGAGGGATGGCCGCCCGTAGTGGACCCGACGGGCACGCCTACCCTTCCCTCCAGTCGTCAGCCTCGCAGGGATCCGGAGCGACGGGGCTCCGCGGGCTGACACTCGTTCTCCCACCCCGGGTGTCCTCGGAGCACGAGCGGACCTAGCCCCTGGCCCCTAGCCGCCCCGCTCCTCCCCGTGCTCCCAATTCTACGTGGTGACCCCAGTTATGCCGGACAGGGCGGACAAATTAGAGATGCAGCAGAGCCCGGGAACGCGCAGTCCCGTCAGCCCACGCTCACCGGGAAACCCAGACTCAGGCGGGAGAAGAAAGATGCTTGCGCCAGGGCCACATCCGGGGCATCGCCGCCACCACCCGGAAGAGGTCTGCGGAAAGCGCCAGGAGAGACCGGAAATGGCTTCACTCCGATCAGAGAACTAACTTCTAGAGTGGGCGGAAGTGTGGGCGGAGCGAAGGCAGGGTCCCCTGCCGGAAGTGACGTGTTTGGCTGGGCTGCCTCGACTAGTAAAGGTGTGTGAGCACAAGTGTCCCACCGTGGGGAGCTGTGAACCTTCACAAGATCATAAGCTTCAAACATCCAGGAGAGTGGGGAGGCCCCGTCGCGGCCGTCGTTGCCGCCAATGGGGCAGCCCCCGTAGCCCCGTAGTTTCAGGCCCCGAAATCGTCACCGACCTGCGCCGTCTTGGGGGGTCCCCAAAGCCGCTCTTAGCGACCCCGCCCGGGCCCCAGTCTACACTTTGCAAACTAACAATCTGCTGGACTTCCGGCACGAGTATCCGGCTTCCACAGCGCCTGCGCAGGCAGCTGAAGTGACAATTTCTGCCCTGTCCACTCTGATGTGAATGTGTGCAAACCCATCAGTGTAGGATGTTCAAATAACAATTTGCAAGACCTGCTTGAGTAAACGTAACCGAAAACTTGTCCTGGTTTAAAAATATTTATTTATTTATTTATTATTTGAGAGGGAGGGAGATAAGAGAGAATGGGGCACACCAGGGCATCCAGCCACTGCAAACTCCAGACGCATGCGCCACCTTATGCATCTGGCTAACCTGGGTCCTGGGGAATCGAACCTGAGTCCTTCGGCTTTGCAGGCACGTGCCTTAACAACTAAGACATGTCTCCAGCCCAAACTTTTCCTTTTTGAGTAGACTGCCATTCTCACAGACACTGGTATGCTCCCTGTCAGTAAAGTTAGCTAATCTAGATGTAGATGAACACAATGAGATCGCAAAAAAATGTCTTGAGGATCTGAGACTCTACTTAAAACCATAAGTTGAGATAAGATGTAGTCATTTCACTATGTAGTCTCAGAGTGGCCTTGAACTCATGGTGATCCTCCTACCTCTGCCTCCTGACAGCCGGGATTAAAGGCATGAGCCATCATGACTAGCAGGTGTAGTTTTGAGCTGGAGAGATGGCTTAGCAGTTAAGGTGCTTGCCTGTGAAGCTTAAGGATCCAGGTTCAATTCTCCAGGTCCCAAGTAAGCCAGATGCCCATAGTGGCACAAGGGTCTGGAGTTCATTTGCAGTGGCTAAAGGCCCTAGCGGGCCCATTCTCACTCTCTCCTGCTCCCTCTCTCCATCTCTAATAAAAAACAACTAACAGAACTGATGTCATAGCACCAGAACCCTCAGCAAGTATCTGCTGGTCTACCGGCCATTGTCCATCTCAAGGATGCCAGTTTCTAGAGCCAGGTAAAATAGACCACCATTTTGACTTCCTTATTGGCTATCAGGACTTGAGGGTGCTAATTTCTAGGTCTAGATAAAAATCCTGAGACTCAACCCAATGTTATCTATACATATACACCTTGACATAGTTAAAAATAAGTCAGTTTCTGCTAATCATAGTGCTTTGGTGATTTAGAAGACATTCCTCATTTTATTCTCAATCATCAGTGAGAGGCAGCACAGTTACAATGTACAAGCTAGAAAAATAAGAGGCCTAAGATTACACCGGGAGCCTGGACTAGAGCAGGACCCTACCTTGAAAAAAAAAAAAAAAGATTACACAGGGACCAAGTCAAGGAAAGGCGAGCTTCTGAGGGCTAGGAGAATGTAAATAAAGAACTTTGAGGGGCTGGAAAGACGGTTGGCAGTTAAGACACTCACCTGTGTAGCCTAAGAACCCATGTTCAATTCCCCAGTACCCATGTGAGTCAAATGCATAAAGTGGCACATGTGTCTGAAGTTCATTTGCAGTGGCTAAAGGCCCTGGTGTGCCCATTCTCTCTGCCTCTTTCGCAAATAAATATTAAAATATACTTTTAAGCCGGGCATGGTGGCGCACGCCTTTAATCCCAGCACTCGGGAGTCAGAGGTAGGAGGATTGCCCGTGAGTTCGAGGCCACCCTGAGACTCCATAGTGAATTCCAGGTCAGCCTGCGCTAGAGTGAGACCCTACCTCGAAAAAAAAAAATTATATATATATATATATATATATATATATATATATATATATATTTCATACATTTATATAAAAATATATATATGTAAATATATTATATATATTACATTATATATAAATATATAAATATATTCTTAAAATATGGATTAATCAATATATTATATATTTATATATATATATAGTATACACATACTTTTGTTTGTTTTTTCGAGGTAGGGTCTCACTCTAGTCCAGGCTGACCTTGAACTCACAGCAATCCACCTACCTCTGCCTCCCAAGTGCTGGGATTAAAGGCGTGCACCACCACGCCTGGCTTAAAAGATACTTTTTAAACTTTTATTTATTTATTTGAGAGATAGAAAGAGGCAGAGAGAGAATATGGCTGCACCAGGGCCTCCAGTCACTACAAATGAACTCCAGACACATGTGCCATCTTGTGCATCTGGCTTACATGGGTGCTGGGGAATCAAACTGACGTCCTTTAGCTTTGCAGGCAACTGCTTTAACTGCTAAGCTATCTCTCCAGCCCTATTTTATTTATGGGAGAGAGGAGAGAATGGGTGTACCCGGGCCTTCAGCTGCTGCAAAAGAACTCCATATACATGCCCCACCTTGTGCATCCTGCTTACGTGGGTACTGGGGAATTGAACCTGGGTCCGTTGGCTTCACAGGCAAGCCCCTTAACCACTAAGCTATCACTCCAGCCCGTTTATTAAAATATATTTTAAAAGAACTGTGTATATGTGTGCATGTTTATGTGCCACGGAGGGCATGTGGATTTCAGAACATTCCAGAGTTTGTCCTCACCTTCTACCTCCTTTGAGGCAGTTTCTCTTGCAACTAACTCTTGCTGTACTCAAGGAAATTCTGTCTCAACCTTTCATCTGACTGTCAGCATTTAGAGATTATAGAAAACCACTGTGGCTTTTTAAAAAAGATTTTTTAACGTGTTGTCTGAGGATCAAACTCAGTATTCAGGCCTGAACAAGTGCTTTATCCATTGAGCCATTTCCCCATTCCCTTGATTTTTTTTAAATTTCTATTTATTTGCAAACAGAGAGAGAGAAAGAATGGGCATACCAGGGCCTTTAGCCACTGCTAATGAACTCCAGATGATTATGCCACATTATGTATCTAGACTCATGTGGTTACTGGGGAATCAAACCCAGATTGTTAGACTTTGCAGGCAAGCACCTTAACCACTGAACCATCCCTCCAGCCCTCCATTGGTTGTTTTTTGTTTTGTTTTCGAGGTAAGATCTCACTTTAGCCCAGACTAACTTGGAATTAACTATGTAGTCTCAGGGTGGTCTCAAACTCATGGCAATCCTCCTACCTCTGCCTCTGAGTGCTGAGATTAAAGGCATGTGCTACCATGCCCAGCTCCCTCCCTTGATTTTTTAAAATATTTTATTTTTTATTTATTTATTAGACAGAGAGAGGGGGAGAGAGAATGGGCACATCAGGGACACTAGCCACTGCAAACGAACTCCAGACACATAACCTGGGCCCTTCGGCTTTGCAGGCAAACACCTTAACTGCTAAGTCATCCATCCAGCCCTCCTCCCTTGAATTTTTTTGTTTTGTTTTTTTTGTTTTTCGAGGTAGGGTCTCACTCTAGCCCAGACTGACCTGGAACTCACTATATAGTCTCAGGTGGCCTTGAACTCACAGCAATCCTCCTACCTCTGCCTCCCAAGTGCTGGGATTAAAGGCGTGTGCCACCATGCCTGGCACCTTTGATTTTTAAATAAAATATTCACATGCTAGAGAGCAAGGGATGGTAACACATGTCTTTAATCCCAGCATTTGGGAGGCAGAAGTAGGATTGCCATAAACTCGAGGTCACCCTGAGACTACAGAGATAGAATGGGCATGCCAGGGTCCCTTGCCTCTGCAAACAAACTCCAGATGCATGCACCACTTTCTGCATTTGTCTCTTTACTTGGGTGCTTAGGAATTGAACCCAGGCCTGCAAGTTTTGCAAGTAACCACCTTTAATGACTGAGCAATCTCCAGCCATCACTTTTTTTTTTCGGTTTTTCGAAAAAAAAAAAAAAAAAAAGCCTGGCTTCAATTTTCATATTTCTTATGTCTTCCAAGTGTTAAAAAAAAAAAAAAAAGCCTGGCTTCGATTTTCATATTTCTTTTTTTTTTTTTTTTTTTTTTTTTGGTTTTTCGAGGTAGGGTCTCACTCTAGCTCAGGCTGACCTGGAATTCACTATGGAGTCTCAGGGTGGCCTCGAACTCACGGCGATCCTCCTACCTCTGCCTCCCGAGTGCTGGGATTAAAGGCGTGCGCCACCACGCCCGGCATTTTTCATATTTCTTATGTCTTCCAAGTGTTAAAAAAAAAAAAAAAGCCGGACATGGTGGTGCACATCTTTAATCCCACCACTCGGGAGGCAGAGGTAGGAAGATCACCATGAGTTCAAGGCCACCCTGAGACTACTTAGTGTTTTCCAGGTCAGCCTGAGCTAGAGTAAGACTACCTCAAGAAACCAAAAAAAGAAAGAGAGGGAGGGAGGGAGGGAGGGAGTTAGAGAAAGAGAGAGATGAAAATTGGGCTGGTGAAATGGCTTAGCACTTAAAGCGTTTGCCTGTGAAGCCTAAGGATCCTGGTTTGATTCCCTAGGACCCACGTTAGCCAGATGTACAAGGGGTGCATAGGTCTGCAGTTCATTTACAGTGGCTAAAGGCCCTGGCACACCCATTGTCTCTATCTGCCTCTCTCAAATAAATAAATAAATAAAATATTTTTTTAAAAAACCAAAAAAAAAAAGAAATATGAAAATCAACAAAAGATAGAAATTCCTTTATGGTTAGTCCTATGTGCTGTTTAAAATGATCTGGCTGGAGGCTGGAGTGATGGCTTAGTGGTTAAAATGTTTGCCTGCAAAGCCAAAGGACCACAGTTCGATTCTCCAGGACCCACAATAAGCCACATGCACAAAGTGGAGCATGCATATGAAGTTTGTTTGCAGTGGCTGGAGACCCTGGTGCAACCATTCTCTCATTTTCTCTCTGTCTCAAATAAATACAAATAAAATATTTAAGCTGGGCATAGTGGCACACACCTTTAATCCCAGCACTCAGGAGGCAGTGGTAGTCAAATCACCTTGAGTTCAAGGCCACCCTGAGACTACATAGTGAACTTCAGGTCAGCCTGTGCTAGAGTGAGACCCTAACTCAAAAAACTAAACTAAAATAAAATATTTAAAAATAAATAAAATGATCTGGCCAGGCATGGAGGTACATGCCTTTAGTTCCAGTACTTGGGAGGATCACTGTGAGTTCAAGGCCAACCTGAGACTACATAGTGAATTCCAGGTCAGCCTGAGCTAGAGTGAGACCCTAACTCGAAAGAAAGAAAGAAAGAAAGAAAGAAAGAAAGAAAGAAAGAAAGAAAGAAAGAAAGAAAGAAAGAAAGAAAGAAAGGTAGGTAGTGAATTTCTTTGTAACTTGTGAGTTGGAAAAACTTTTTAAAAACTTTTTTTGAACAAATTTTTATTTATTTTTGCAGGAAGAGAGCCAGAATGAGCGTGCCAAGACCTCTTGCTGCTGCAAATGAACTCCAGACACATGTGGACACTTTGTGTATCTGACTTTACGTGGGTACAGGGGAACTGAATCCAGGTCATCAGGCTTTGCAAGCAAATGCCTTAACCACTAACCTTCCTGTCCAGCCTGAGAACACGTTAACTGACTCAATACCCAGAAGTAGTAAGGGGGAATTATATTTTGCTATGTAATTTTGTTAGTTTTTTTTTATGGAGCCACGGTAACTTGATTGCCCGGTTCTCTGATGTGAAGTTTGGAGATGACAACCCTCTTGTAATGTGGAAAGGTTGGACACAGATCACTCAGTGGTGAAAGGTGCTTGTTTGCAAAGCCTTCTGGCCTGCACTCATGTAAAGCCAGAAGCAAAGTGACCTGTGCACTTGGAGTGAGTTTGTAGCAGCAAGAGACCTGACACATGAGTGCATGTGTGCACACACAGACACACACCCATGTGCAAATAAAATTTAAATATTAGGGGCTGGGGCTGGAAAGATGGCTTAGCAGTTAAGGCGCTTGCCTGCAAAGCCAAAGGACCAAGGTTTGATTCCCAGGACACACGTAAGCCAGATGTACAAGGTGATGCATACATCTGGAGTTTATCTGCAGTGGCTGGAGGCCGTGGTACACCCATTCTCTTTCTCGCAAATAAAATATTTTTAAATAAATAAAATTAGCAGCTGGGGTCAGAGAGATGGTTTAGCGATTAAGGCACTTGCCTAAAAAGCCAAAGGATCCAGGTTCAATTCCCCAGGACCCAAATAAGGCAGATGAACAAAGTGGCATATGCATCTGGAGTTTGTTTGCAGTGGCTGGAGGCCCTGGAGCACCCATTCTTTCTTAAAAAAAATTTAAAAATTAGGGGCTGGAGAGATGGTGCTTGCCTGCAAAGCCTAACAACCTGGGTTTGGTTCCTCAGTACTCACATAAAGCTAGATGCATGGTGGCACATGCATCTGGAGTCCATTTGCAGCAGCTGGAAGCCCTGGCACACCCATTCTCTCTCTCTATTTGCAAATAAAAACTTTTTTTTTTTTTTTTTTTTTTTTTTTTTTTTTTTTTTTTTGATTTTCAAGGTAGGGTCTCACTCTAGCTCAGGCTGACCTAGAATTCACTATGTAGTCTCAGGGTGGCCTCGAACTCATGGCGATCCTCCTACCTCTGCCTCCCAAGTGCTGGGATTAAAGGCATGCACCACCACGCCTGATGAATAAATACTTTTTAAAGTGCTGGCGAGATGGCTCAATAGTTTAAGCACTTGCCTGCAAAGCCTAATGACCTTGGTTTGATTCCCTAGTATCGATGTAAAGCCAGATGCACAAGGCAGCACATGCATCTGGAGTTCATTTGCACCTGCTAGAGGTCCTGGCATGCCCATTCTCTGTATCTCTGCTTGGAAATGAAAATATTTTTAATTTTTTTTTTTTTAAAGCAGGAAGTGTTTTGGATTCCCTCATGCAGATTGGAGGCTCTGGTGAAAACATGGAGACAGTCTGTTTAAAGGGACACCCAGAATCAGGATAGAGGGGCCAAGCCTAAGCAGGGCCTGTGGATTCTCACTCCAAGTAGTTTTCCTTCACATGCAAGGTTTTAAGTCCAAGTGTTCTGTGCCAAACACCCTCTCTAGAAATCCTGCCTTCCAGGCTGGAGAGATGGCTTAGCGGTTAAGGTGCTTGCCTGCAAAGCCTAAGGACCAGGTTATTCCCCAGTACCCATGTAAGGCAGATACACAAGGTGGCGCATGCATCTGGAGTTTGTTTGCAGTGGCTAGAGACCCTAGTGTGCCCATTCCCTCTCAAGTAAATAAATATTTATAGAAATCTTGCCTTCCAGCTGGGCGTGGTGGCACACACCTTTAATCCCAGCCCTCAAAGGCAGAAGTAGGAGGATCATTGTGAGTTTGAGGCTACCCTGAGACTACATAGTGAATTCTGGGTCAGCCTGAGAGAGTGAGACCCTATCTTGAAAAAACAAAAGAAAAGAAATCCTGCCTTCCAAGCCAATAGTGGTGCACACCTGTAAACCCAGTACTTGAGGCAGATTTGCCACAAGACCCAGGGCCAGCCTGACATACGAGACCCTAATTAAAATATACACACAAACACACACACAGAGTTGCTCTCCCATCCTATGGTCCAATTGTCAGGTCCCTTCTACTCCAAAAGGTGAAGCCTTTATCTTCTGCAAGGCAAAGCCCTTCCTCTGACAGTAGACATTCAGGACACTTTCCTAACTTAGCATTCTTTCAGGCCCAGGGGAAGTCATTTGCCCTTCCCCCTATGGCACCTCCCCAATACCAGGCCAGAAGCCCCTTGTGCATTGCTCTCAGGTCTAGAAAAGGGCAGAAGCAGTTGGAGGGTTGTGTCAGTGTTTAAGGTGCTTGCTTGCAAAGCCCAGTGGCCTATGTTCAATTCCCCAGTACTCACACAAAGCCAGAGGCACAAAGTGACACATGCATCTGGAGTTTGTCTGCAGTGGCAAAAGATCCTTGTGTGCCCATTCCCTCTTCTTACATCCTTACAAATAAAATATAAAAATAAAGATCCAGGTGTGGTGGTGCACACCTTTAATCCTGCACTTGGGAGGCAGAGGTAGGAGGATCATCATGAGTCAAAGCCACCCTGACTACATAGTGAATTCCAGGTCAGCCTGATCTAGAGTGGACCCTACCTCAGAAAGGAAGGAAGGAAGGAAGGAAGGAAGGAAGGAAGGAAGGAAGGACGGAAGGAAGGAAGGGGAAGGGGAAGGGGAAGGGGAAGGGGAAGGGGAAGGGGAAGGGGAAGGGGAAGGGGAAGGGGAAGGGGAAGGGGAAGGGGAAAGGGGAAGGGGGGAAAGGAAGGAAGGAAGGAAGGAAGGAAGGAAGGAAGGAAGGAAGGAAGGGGAAGGGGAAGGGGAAGGGGAAGGGGAAGGGGAAGGGGAAGGGGAAGGGGAAGGGGAAGGGAAGGGGAAGGGGAAAGGAAGGAAGGAAGGAAGGAAGGAAGGAAGGAAGGGAAGGAAGGAAGGAAGGAAGGAAGGAAGGAAGGAAGGAAGGAAGGAAGGAAGGAAGGAAGGAAAGGAAGGAAGGGAAGGAAGGAAGGAAGGAAGGAAGGAAGGAAGGAAGGAAGGAAGGAAGGAAGGAAGGAAGGAAGGAAAGGAAAGGAAGGAAGGAAGGAAAGGAAGGAAGGAAAGGAAGGAAGGAAGGAAGGAAGGAAAGGAAGGAAGGAAGGAAAGGAATGGAAAGGAAACAAAAGCCAGGCATGGTGGCACACGCCTTTAATCCCAGCACTCGGGAGGCAGAGGTAGGAGGATCGCCGTGAGTTCGAGGCCACCCTGAGACTCCATAGTGAATTCCAGGTCAGCCTGGGCTAGAGTGAGACCCTACCTCAAAAAACCAAAAAAAAAAAAAAAAAAATGTGACGTTGTTACAGCCAGGCATGGTGGTGCATGCCTTTCATCCCAGCACTCGGGAGGCAGAGGTAGGAGGATCACTGTGAGTTTGAGGCCAGTCTGACACTAGAGTGAATTCCAGGTCAGCCTGGGCTTGAGTGAGACCCTACCTTGAAAAACAACAAAGTTCCTTTTCATTCTCTCCCTTTCTACTCTATCTACATATCTATCTGCCTTTCTCTCTCCCTCTTTCTACTCTACATATCTATCTGCCTTTCTCTCTCCCTCTCTCAAATCAAAAATAAAAATAAAATTTGACCCAAGTTCGATTCCCCAGGATCCATGTAAGCCAGATGTACAAGGTGGCATGTGCATCAGGAGTTCATTTGCAGTGGCTTAAGGCCCTGGTGTGCCCATTCTATCTGCCTTTCTCTCTTCCCCTCTCTCTCAAATCAAAAATAAAGAACGAAAAAAAGAAAAAGGTCAGGCATGGTGGTACATGCCTTTAATCCTAGCACTTGGGAGGTAGAGGTAGGAGGATCACCATGAGTTCAAGGCCACCCTGAGACTATATAGTGAATTCCAGGTCAGCCTGGGCTAGAGAGAGCCCCTACCTCAAAACCAGAAAAAAAGGCCAACGGTACCTATCTTGAACTACAAGCTGCAGAAAGCAGCCCACCCTACCCTCAGTAAACTGCCAAGGTGGAGAAATGCAGCCCAAGCAGTGGGGCTGGGAAGTGGGAGAGATGCCCCTGTAGAGTGGGGTTTAGACATGTAGCTACCAGGGTCATTCAGAACCTGAATCCCCTGAGCCAGTATGTCCCAAGTGTGCCTGCTAGAGCTGAAAGAGGGCAGTCTCCCAACCTTTCCAGGATTACCGCTCACTAGATCACCATGAAATCCTATCAGAAGTCCATGATGTCTTCCATGGGCACAGAACATTGGCCCCACACTGAGAATGCATCTTGTTAAAGAAGGGGTCCATACAGACTGATTGAGATGGGGAGGGGATATGATGGAGAATGGAGTTTCTAAGGGGAAAGGGGAAAGTGGGGGGAGGGAGGTTATTACCATGGGATATTTTTTATAATCATGGAAGTTGTTAATAAAAATTTAAAGAAAAAAAAAGGTCTGGAAGGATGGCTTAGCGGTTAAGCGCTTGCCTGTGAAGCCTAAGGACCCCAGTTTGAGGCTCAATTCTCCAGGACCCACATTAGCCAGATGTACAAGGGGGCGCAAGCGTCTGGAGTTCGTTTGCAATGGCTGGAGGCCCTGGCACGGCCATTCTCTCTCTCTCTCTCTGCTTCTTTCTCTCTCTGTGTCCGTCGTTTTTAAATAAATAAAAATAAACAAAAAAAAATTTTAAAAAAGAAGGGGTCCAGGGGCTGGAGGGATGGCTTAGCAGTTAAGGCATTTGCCTACAAAGCTAAAGGACCCAGGTTCAATTTCCCAGGACCCATGTTAGCCAAATGCACAAGGGGGTGCAGTATCTGAAATGTTTGCAGTGGCTGGAGGCCCTGGCGTCCTCTCTCTCTCTCTCTCCCTCCTCCTTTCTCTGTCAAAAAAATAAAAATAAAATATATATTTAAAAAAAGAAAGGGTCTAATGGGCTGGAGAGAAGGCTTAGTGGTTAAGGAATGTGCCAGCAAAGCCAAAGGGTCCAGGTTCAATTACCCAGGACCCATTTAAAGCTGAATGTACAAGATGGCACAGAATTCACTGGCAGTGGCAGGAGGCCCTGATGCACCCATTCTTTCTCTATCTGCCTCTCTTTAATAAGTATTTTAATTTTTTAAAAAAGAGGGTCCCAAAACACCAGCTGTTCACCTTATGAGGAAGCCTCTTCTTCTACCTAAGCACCAGGCAGACCATATTCATGGGACTCAACCATACTGGAGAAGTACCATATGGAACTGTGCCATAGGGCCACCGAACCCCATGCATTTATCACCCTGAAGACTGGGCTAGAAGTTTCAGGGCACAGGAAAGCAGGAAGAGCTAGGTACTCAGTGGTATGCACAAGCTGGGGGTCAGCTGGAAGTGGCTTAGCTGGACAGCTTTCCACCCTGGAAGGCTAGCATCACCACATATGCCAAGAAGCTGGCCAAAGTCCAGCTCACCCTGAGACTGTGGCTTTCCAGCCACTCTCAGTGCCCTCTCCAGCTTCCAGGAGTTGCACACATGCTTTGGAAAGGAGATCTTGGTGCCACCAATTGTGCATCAACAAGGGTTCCAGGCCAAATGACAATAGAGGCAAGCAAAGCTGGGGCAGGAGCTAGACCAGTGTTGGTTGGTAAGACAGAGATAACAATAACAAGAGCCTAGAGGTACTTGCCAAGATCAGCAGAACACATCTATGGAGACCCACACTTCTTTCTTGGCTTCCTCCCTCCCTCCCTCATCCTTACCCCAAACTCATCAAATAACAAGGCAGGAGACAGATCCAGGTAAAACAGTAGGTTCTTAATCCGGTTCCTCAAAGCACTGCATGGGATGGGACTGAGACAGAAGAGAATGTAAACATTGGGCTCCACCCCCTGGACTCAAGGGAAGACCCTTACTCAGAGAGAGGCTTAAAGGCTAGAAGGGACAAGATGAAAGGTGGGTCCTGGTGAGACAGCAGAGGCCTGAGAATACAAAGCAGGTGGGTAAGGGGGAAGAGCAGGACGAGAGGAGGAGGAAAGCGAAGCGGAGAACATTTCCTATTTCAGTGCATGTCCCCTTAAAGAAACTGGAGTGCAGGAGCACTGTGGAAAGAGAGCCCAAGGACAGAGCGTCCCACCCCAGGCCAACCTGACCTTCTGTACATAATTACAACACAAGGATGTCCAGGAGAGGGAGAAGAGCCTTGGCCCCCAGAAGGCAGTGGGGTGACAGGTGGGCCCAAGACAGACAGCAAAGGAACCAAGCTCCACCTTGTGATGAGAACCACTGGAGTGTAAGAATCTGCAACTGCTGTCATTGCCAAGAATCACCCTGTGGTGACAAGAGGCCAATTAGGACAGCACCTGGGAGGGTACTCCAGAGGGAATTGGCCGAAATGACAGAGATCCCAGCTGAGCCTAATGGAGGCAAGAGACTCCAGACTTGGTCACAGCTACTTCAGGAAATGCAGCTGCCCCATGCACTGAGGCTGTCCTGGCCATGTGGGGATCAGCAGCCACTTTCTGAAGAAAGGCAGCCTGCCCAGGGGGCTGGGGAAGCATCCTTGCCAGGCCTGCTCGTGGCTGAGGAAAAGGGGGCCACGGCATCCAGCCCAAGACAGAGGTCAAAAGTAAGCATCCTGCCGGGCCTCCGTTGCTGAGGGCCTGTCCCCATCTTGGGGTACTGGGGGCCCATCTGCTTTTCGACGCAGGGAAAGCTTTCGGCCTTGACCCTTCTTCTCCTGCTTCTGCTGCTCTTTCTCTTGCTCTTTTTCCCACTTCTGCCGCTCCTTCTCCTGCCTCTGCCGCTCCTTCTCCTGCCTCTGCCGCTCCTTCTCCTGCTCCTTCTCCTGTTTCTGCCTCTCCTTCTCCTGCCGCCGCATCTCCTTGCTGGAGCCCAGGGGAGTGCTGTTGCCAGTAGGTGAGGGCAGGGATGGGTGCAGTCCCTCAGCAGTGACCACAGCCCCAGGGACAGGCCCAGCACTAGCCCTGCGGGCAGAAGGGGGTGGAGAGGGAGCCCCTCCAGCAGCCCGGGAGCCCCTGCTCTTAAGGCCAGGAAGGCTCAGGAGGCTGGAGGAAGGGCCCAGAGGTGGTTGCTGCCGCCTGCGCTCCTCATGGATGGCACGGGAGCCATGCAGTCGCCGTGAGGGCCGATACTGCAGCTCTCCCCGAGTTTCGCGCCACTTCTTCAGCTGGGCTGCATTCTCCCTCTCAATCAGTGCTTCTGTCACTGGGAGGTTGGTTACCTAGAGAGAGGACATGGAACCAAAATGAAGATGAGTCTGGGAGTAAGCTAAGCAGGTTGGGGAATGCATGTGCTCAGGCCCAAGGCCTACCTCGTGTACCAGGAAATCCTCCTGCATGCACTGCTGTGGCAGGTTGCGCAGCTGTTCCATGGTCTCATACATGCCTTGACAGGAGCGCAGCTTCTCCACAGAGCCCAGCGTGTGCCGCAGCAAAACCAGGGCCACTCGGAAGATGATCTTAACACCTACAAGTAAAGATGAATACATGGGGGATTGAACCCAAGACTGTGACCTTTCCCATTTAGGAAAGACTCATAGTCCCTGTCTGTTTATTGCCAATCTTGCAAGTGAAGAAACTGAGGCACCAAGACGGGCATGAGTTGCTCTGGGTTTGAGGTTGCTTGGAGGGAGAGCAGACTCTAGTTTGGTAGCTGAACCAAGATCAGAACTTCTTTTCCAGCCTGCAGGCTTACTGAGAAGCCCTGGCCCAACAATACCCTTTGTCCACAGGCTCCAGAAATGTGACAGGACTCTGGTAGCCACCATGGAAATCCCAGCCCCCTCACAGCCTAGAAGGCTACTTAAATACCTTCGCAGAAAAACATGTCCCAGACACGCAGCACTGACGCCCAGGGCAGGGTTCGGGCAAAGATGCACATGAACCACTCTGTCATGTAGAGCACAGGGTCAATGCGCTGCCGCCGCAGATGCCGATGTGCCAGCGGAGAGGCCCGGCGCAAGAGCGCAAAAAATATCTCTCCATCCAGCTGAATGGCCTCCTGGAGATGGGAAGAGCCGTGAGAAGGGGGCTTGGCTTTCTGCAGACCCCTCAAGTACAGTCAACCCTAACAGGAAGAGGGACAGAAGGACGGGAGGTGGGGGGTAAAAACCTTTTGTAGTCCCAGTGCACCCAGTTTGCAAACACTCACCAGCCCTGCACTGTAGTAACCTGGGAGGTACTTGTCACAGATCTGAACCAGGCACCAAAAGGCTTGCTGAGAAGGGCAAGAACAAGGAGGGAGGGATGGCACCTGAGAAGCAGGGAGTACACAGCTCCCCATCGCCACTGTAGGCCAAGATCCTCTCACCCCCGCCCTGACCAGGACCATGGATGCTGACCTCAGCAGGCATGTGCATGAGCAGCACTGCGGCCACCGGGGCCTGGGCCTGACAGTAGCCCTCGTCAGGCCGGTAGATAGTGTAGGCTTTCAGGATTCGATACAGGTCTTGTTGCCTATGGGGAGTGCAGAAGATGGAAATCATCAAATCCTCCCCGCAACCCCAGTCCAGAACTCTCCTACATGCAGTTCCAGGTTGCCTCAGAGCTTCCCACCACACTTCTTCATCTGCCTGCCAGAGATCAACGAGAAGTACGGTATCCAGGCACCGGCTTTCCACCCTTGGCTACCCATGCCATATGCACCCCACTCATTCCCCAGCTCAGGCTACACTCTCCCTTCATCATCTGTCACCACCCCAGAAACATTCAAGGTCATTTTCTCCAGCATGTTTTTATCACCCCAAAGCAGCACCTCCTTTATCTGTCTCACTGGATTTCATTAGATCTCCTAACATGCCCAGTGGGCCCTAACTCTGCATGAATGCCTAGAAGCCAGCTGGGCCTCAGACTTGTCTCTCATCTCTGCATCCAAAAGAACAAAATCTTTGCCCTAGACTCCTCCTTCCTTTGCTAGAGCTCCATCACATCTGGGTTGTTCTTGTTTTTTTTTTTTTTTTTTTTTTTTTTTTTGGTTTTTTGAGGTAGGGTTTCACTCTAGCCCAGGCTGACCTAGAATTCACTATGTAGTCTCACGGTGGACTCGAACTCACAGTGATCCTCCTACCTCTACCTCCTGGGTGCTGGAATTAAAGGCGTGCCCTCTAGCCCTGGCTGATCTGGCCTAAAACACATTCTGTATCCCAGGCTGGCCTTGAACTCAGAGATGGTTCCTACCTCAGCCTTCCATGTGCTGGAATTAAATGCGTGAGCCATCACATTGGTCCTCTATCTAGGATCTCATCAGAAAAAACAAACCATCCTTCCTAGCTCCCCAAGGCTAGTCACCAAATCTGTTTAACATGGTTTCCTGAACACTATTCTGTTCTCTCTCCACCTCCACAGCCACTTCCAGCTCCGACCTCCATCTCTTGCCCAAAAATATGTAGCAACCTCCCAGACCTTCTTCCTACCTTCAGTGACACTGCTCTTACCTCTGCCCAAAATCCAGTCATTCTAATATGACCATATGTGTCTTATTGGCTACTATACTATTACTTCAGCTTTTGTTTTGAAACAAGGTCTGGTGTAGCCCAGGCTGATCTCACTATGCAGCCAAGAATAAACTTCAATTTGTATTGCATCCACTACCTCCTGAATGTTGGGACTACAGGCATGTGCCACCACACCCAGTTTTCTGAGTTGTGGGAGACGGGACCAGAGCTTTATGCATGCTAGGCACTCTACCAAGTAAGCTCTACATCCCCAACCCTATGTAGTTAAAACATTTTTTTCCTTCACTTTGCAAAAATACCAATGAAGTAACAAAATTGATACGCTAGTTATTGTACTTAACACGCAAAACAAATCCATATCAAACAAATAAAAATACATAGAACTTCTACAAGCTCTCACATTATATTTACTTTGCTGCCTGCCTGAGCTCCTGCCTTTTGCCCTGTTGCTGTGGGTGAACTCTGTGATCCTGTTTCAGGATCCCATCCCCCTTCACCCACGGGCTATCAATCCACAACTTACCACCGATACTGCCTCATCAACATTTCTCTCTACAAATCATTCCCATCACAGCACGCCAAAAATCTGTTTTGCTTTTTTTTTTCAGTGTGTACTAGGCATGCACTCTACCAACTGTTCTACATTTCCAGCCCTGCCATTTTATCTTATTTTTAAAATGTCCCTTAACCCCAAGCTCCTCTCCAAGAAGATTTTTTTTTTCCTTACCTGGTCAGCAAAACTCTAGAGTATAGACTTACTGTCTTCCATGTCCTTCCCCCTCCCCACCAATCCTATAGGCAGGTCTTTAAACTAAGCATAGTGGCTCACACCTTGAATATCAGCACCCAGTAGACAGAGACAGGAGGACTGCCTGGAGTTCAAGGGCAGCCTAAGCTATACAAGACATTGCCTTAAAAAAAAAAAAAAAGAAAGAAAGAAAAGAAAGTGCCAGGCATGGTAGCGCACGCCTTTAATCCCAGCACTTGGGAGGCAGAGGTAGAAAGACTGCTGTAAGTTCAAGACCATCCTGAGAACAGAGTGAATTCCAGGTCAGCCTGAGCTAGAGTGAGACCCTACCTTGAAAAACCAAAAGATAAAAATATAAAGTTACAGGCTAGAGAGATGGCTTAGCAGCTGTGGTGGTTTGTTTCAGGTATCTCCCATAAACTTAGGTGTTCTTGGTGCATGCCTTTAATCCCAGCACTCTGGAGGCAGAGGTAGGAGGATCGCTGTGAGTTCGAGGACACCCTGAGACTACATAGTGAACTGAATTCCAGGTCAGCCTAGGCTAGAGTGAGACTCTACCTTGAAAAAAAAAAAAAAAAAAACATGCAAACAAAAACTGACCATCTACCGGGCATGGTGGAACAAGCCTTTAATCGGAGCACTCAGGAGGCTGAGTTCAAGGAGAGCCTGAGACTACCCTACCTTGAAAAACAAGCAACACACACACACACACAAAAACCTATGCTGTCCTGCCTCCCGCCTATCCAAAGGCAAGTACAAATGCAATGTCAGCAAATCCCTGATGTGCCCACATGTACACTCAGACTGAATCCTCCCTGTCAAGACATTGCCTTTAACATTACTTGGTAGTCAATCCATTAAGGTCTACTCTTCTGCAAGTCCTGGAGGGCAAGAACTGCTTTCCCAGTCCTGTATCTACTTTGAACCTTCAACAAATGGGTTCACATATTCAGGCCACCTTACCCATGGCCCCCTCGAGCAGCAAACATCTCATGGAAAGGGAACTGACGGTGCAGGTCCTTCTCAATCACATCCAGCCACTTAGGGTCCCCAGGGGCCCGTTCCAGCTCCTGCAGTGGAACAGCAAGGGTTTCCTCAGGGTCTGGAAGAACTGTCTTCCCTTGCAAAGACAGGCCACATGTCCCCACACCCCAGAGCTGTACGCACTTCAAACTTGCCAGGGTTCTGCTCCAGGAGTTCCTTGCTATTAGACAGGTATTGCCAGGCCTTGGCTCTGAGGGAGGAGGGGATCCCCTTCCGGCAGCGCAGCTTCACCTAAGACAGAGTGGCAGCCTTCAGAGACTTTCCCTAGGCTCCCACGGTTCTTCCATGAGCCTGATGCAGTTCTACCAGAGCTTTCCTCGCTGGCACTTTAAAGCTCCTCCTCCCAGGTCTTAAGTACCACCTGCCTGCCTGCCCCAATGTGTTGAGAAGGTGGATATTACCAGTTCCTGGGATGCCCTGAAGCAAGGTCCCTCCCCCACCCTTGTGCTTTGTCCAGCCCACCACACAACCCTCAAACCTTCTGGAAACGCCGTGACAGCCACTTATCCCAGTTATTGAACATCTCCAGCCATTTGAGCTCCCGCTGCCGAGCCACATCCACAGGAATAGAGCTCTCTCTGCAGGATAGGAGTGAGTATGGAAGGGGTCAGGAGCAGCAGTACAAAGCCTGGATTGCTGGGGGGAACTGGGTAGCCTCTTTCCCAAGGTCAAATAAGAAACTGCAAATTTTGTGAGCGACCTTACTGTATCTTTTCTACAGAGGTTGTGTTCAAACCCCACTTCTGACACATCCAAATTTGGGAAGTACAAAATATTCCAAGGACGCATTTTGGCTGGGGATGTAGCTCAGTAGTGCTGTGCTTGCCTATCACGTGTTAGTGATCCTCAGCAGTGCAAAAAGAAAGGTAAATAAATATGAGCTACATTTGCACCACATGGAGCCAGTTCCTAGCTTTACCAGTTATTGTGTGACCTTGGGAAAGTCACTTCCTTTTTCTAAGCCTCAATTTCCTCAATTTTAAGTTAGAGCATATGTCTACCTGAAGGAGTCTGTGAGACTCAGGAAGTAATAGCAATTATCATCAATCAAACAAATACAGAATAATCTACTTTTCTGTCTCCTTAAAAACAACTTGAGAGCTGGGCGTGGTGGCACACGCCTTTAATCCCAGCACAGGTAGAGGTAGAGGTAGGAGCACACTGAGACTACATAGTGAATTCCAGGTCAACCTCGACCAGAGACTCTACCTCAAAAACAAAAAAAAAAAAAAAAAAAAAAAAAAAAAAACACCAAAAAACAAAAACTTGAGTTTCACCCTGTGAGATCCCCTTGGGCCATCTGGCACTTCCTCTACCTCCTCCTTCCTGAAGTTTCCCCAGATTTGCATGCAGATGGTATTCTCATTCAAAGGAGTTCCACATTCAAAATGCCCCATCTGCCTTGAAATGGTTATGTGCAGAAGCCAGAACCAGGAGAATGAGATGGGAGAAAGAATCTGGGCTTTAGAAATCAGACATATCTAAACCGGGCGTGGTGGCGCACGCCTTTAATCCCAGCACTCGGGAGGCAGAGGTAGGAGGATTGCCATGAGTTCGAGGCCACCCTGAGACTCCATAGTGAATTCCAGGTCAGCCTGGGCTAGAGTGAGACCCTACCTCGAAAAAACCAAAAAAAAAAAAAAAAAAAAAAAAAAAGGAAATCAGACATATCTAAGCTCAAATCCGTTGTGTCCCTCAGAAATTAGGGGATCTCACAGGTGACAGACATAACCTGAGTCTCCTCAGCTAAATGAGGTGTCACCGCTTACAGTTATGGGAACCAGCAAATATATGTTTCTTTTGTCCTAGAAGCACCTTAAACAAAGATATCCTCTCTTGATTAATTTCTATCAGAAGTCAAATCCAAACTCTAAGACTGGGAGGATATCTTTCCTGCCCTGAAAAACAGAACAGCTTAAAAGATGTAAGTTCAATATGATGTGGGAGGTGTAATGGCAAAAGATGCACATAAGAAGCATGTAGCTGGAGTGAGGGAAGTGGGTATCAGGGAAGGCTTCCTGGAGAAAAGGGTATCTGAAGAATACCATGAGGAGCAGAAATTAGCAAGTAAAGAAGGGGAGAAAAGCATTCCTGGCAGGTATGACAGGCCTGAATATGAACTACACCTAGTTCAGAGACCACAGTGCAGAGTGCCCGGCAGATGAGTGGCAAGAAATTAGACCAGAGGCTAGACAATAAGGAGTTTGTATGCAGACTGAAGAGCCTGGACTTTACTCTGTAGAAATAAAAATAAGTTTTCAAGATAACTGTGCCTCAGAATTGGATTTCCTGCCGGGCGTGGTGCTGTGCGCCTTTAGTCCCAACAAAGAAGAGGTGGGAGGATCACTGTGAGTTGAGGCCACCCTGAGATGACACAGTGAATTCCAGGTCCGCCTGGGCTAGACCGAGACCCTACCTTGAAATAAAAACAAACAAAAAACTGGATTTCCTTTAAAAATTTATACATTTATTTACACGTGTGTGTGTATGAGTCTCTTGCTGCTGAAAATGAATATCAGACACACATGCCACTTTTTTTTTATCTGGCTTTACATGGGTGTTGGGGAATGGAACCTGGTCAGCAGGCTTTGCAAGCATGTGCCTTTAACCACTGACCCATCTCCCCAGCCCATCAGAGGTGCATTTCTCTCACATGAAAGATGGATTTTTTTTTAAATTATTTGTGGGCTGGAGAAATGGCTCAGTGGTTAAGGCACTTGCCTACAAAGTCTAACAACCTAGGTTCAATTCTCTGTTACCCAAATGCACAAAGTGCAGCATGAGTCTGGAGTTCATTTGCAATGACTAGAGGTCCTGGCGCACCCATCCGTTCGTTCGTTCATTCATTCATTCATATTCTCTCTCTGCTTGAAAATAAATTTAAAAAATTATTTAAACCAGGCATGGTGGTGCATGCATTTAATCCTAGCACTTGGAAGCAGAGGTAGGACGAATGTGGTAAGTTTGAGACCAACCTGGAACTACAGAGTTCAGGTCAGTCTGAGCTAGTGTGAGACCCTACCTTGAAAATGAACAACAAAAAATTATTTATTTATTTATTTATTTGTACGTGTGTGTTTGTGTGGGGGTGGGGCTGCAGGGCAATCAAATGCCTGTCCAGCTTTACATGAGTAGCTGGGGAACTGAACCTAGGCCAGTAGGCTTTTTAAGCAAGAGCCTTTACCCACTGAGCCATATCCCCTGGCCAGGAAGCTGAATTTTAGAGGGACAACAATTACAATTACAAAGCAGAGAAATGGCACTCAGCACAGTGCCTAGAACACAAGGACTCTGAAACTGGATTTGACCCAAGTTCCCCAGGACAGTCTGGTGCAGAAGAAAGATCCAGGTAATTGGAGGGAGTAAGTCACTCAACTGCTCTAATTTTCAATATTTTATTTATCTATTTATTTGAGAGAGGAGTAGAGACAGACAGAATGGGCATGCCAACACCTCTAGCCACTGCAAACAAACTCCATACACATGTGCCAACTTGTTCATCTGGTTATGTGGGTACTAGAGAATCGAACCTGGGTCCTTAGGCTTCACAGTCCAGCGCCTTACCCACTAAGCCATCACTCCAGCCCAATTACTCTTAATTTTCTTTCTTTTCTTCTTTTTCTCCCCCTGACCCCCTCCCCCCAGGTAGGGTCTTGCTCTAGGCCAGGCTGACCCATAATTCACTATATAGTCTTAGGGTGGCCTTGAACTCAAGGCAATCCTCCTACCAAATTAGCCTCCCCCAGTGCTAATTTTATTTCTTAGTCTATAAACTGATATAAGTCCTTGTGCATGAGAATCGGGTCAGACATCAGTTCCCTTCCCCACATCAGACTGAATGCTGGTGCTCAATCAGTTTTCTTCTCAGGCAGGCATAGTGGCTATACTTTAATCCCAGTGCTCTGTAGCTGAGGTAAAAGAATCACAGTGGGTTCAAGGACAGCCTGGAGCAACAGTGAGTTCCAGGTCAGCCTGGGCTACAGTGAGACCCTGCCTTGAAAAAGACCAAAATAGGGCTGGAGAGATGGCCTTAGCGGTGAAACGCTTGTCTGCGAAGCCTAAGGACCCAGGTTTGATTCCCCAGTACTCACATAAAGCCAGATGCACAAGGTGGTGCATGTGTCTGGAGTTCATCTGTAGTGGCTGGAGGCCCTGGTATACCCATTCTATCTCTGTTTGCAAATAAATAAATAAATGAGTTTTGGGCTGAGCCTGGTGGCACATTCCTTTAATCCCAGCACAGGCCAAGGTAGGAGGATGGCTGTGAGTTTAAGATCCAGGTTAGCATGGGCTAGGGCAAGACCCTAACTCAAAAAACTAAAATAAATGTTTTCTGGGCTGGAGAGATGGCTTAGCAGTTAAAGTGCTTGCCTGAGAAGCCTAAGGACCCAGATTCAATTCCCTAGGACCCATGTAAACCAGATGCACAAGGTGACACATTCATCTGGAGTTCATTTGCAGTGGCTAGAGACCCTGGTGTGCCCTTTCTATCTGCCTCTTTTTCTCTCTAATAAAGAAGTGAAATGATTTTTTTTATTTATTTGAGAGAGAGAGAGAGAGAGAGAATGGGCACACCAGGGTCTCTAGCCACTACAAACTCACTCCAGATCCATGTACGACTCTGTGCATCTGGCTTATGTGGGTCCTGGGGAATTGAATCTTGGGTTCTTTGGCTTTGCAGGAAAGTGCCTTAACCACTAAGCCATCTCTCCAGCCCTAAAGTGATATTTTTTTTAAAAGTTTTCTGACTTTTTTTCTTGTTCGTTTGAGGGATGATCTCACTCTAGCCCAGGCTGGCCTTGAACTCATGGCAACCCTACTGGTGTTAAAGGTGTGAGCCACTATGCTCAACTAGTTTCTGGCATTTGTTATCTTACAAACCCTGACTATTTCCTACCCGCCACTCCAATACACGGGCCATGACTAAATCTCACTCATTCTTCATCAGATCCTCTTCAGCTGAATTCTCGTACTGGGCAAAACATCCCTTCCCCAGGTGCTCACAAAACCCTCCAAGCTAAACTTGCTATATTGAAACCAACTGTTTTAGGCGTGCTCCTCTCCCTACAAACAAACCTCTGGAAAGGAGTTCACTTTCTCTGTAGTATGCAGTACAGGGCCTGGCTACAGAGCTACTGGCCCAGAAACCAGCAGGTTAAGGAAGGAAGCACAGGAACAAGAGGCAAAATCCAGAGAGAGGGAAGAAAGAAGTCAGGGCAATCCCATCCCCACCTCCCGTGAGTCAGGCCCCTGGAAGGAACTAGGACAGCGCGACTCCGACTCCGGCTGGGGAGATGAGGAAATGGGGAAGAGGCCTCCCCACCCCCTTTCCTTTAGTGAAAATACAATGCTCTCCGAGAGCCCTACCTTCAAGGTCTCCCTTCTATCAAAGAGATTTCCCCACCTCATCATTCCATCACACCTAACCGCAGAAGGTGCCTGTATCCTCAGACTCTGCTCTTCGGAGACTAAAGGTCTCCACCAGAACCTCTGCCCACACCAATCTTCCAGAATATCTGGCCTGTTAGCTGAACTTTCCTATCAAGCAGCTGAGATGGTTTTCTTTAGAGGGTATGATTTTATCCAAGCCTTCATTTCAGAGGAAACTGAGGCACAGAAATGAGGATGCCACTAGCTCAAGGACATGCACGCCGCAGGCAAGGTCTAGGCTTAAGCCCAGATGTCATCACTTCTGGTAGGAAACTTTAACCCACCAACCTCAGGGATGCTCTGAGGTCTAGGCACTACAGCTGCAGCTAATGACCCCTTGGCTCAGAGGTTGGTCAAGGTGTATCATTTGCCCCTCCCCCATCCGGGCTTCCCCAGGCAGTTCCATGGGATGCCCACTGGATACTCACAGGCTGCCGGAGTACTGGCTGCCCCCAAGGAAACCGTACTTGTCCGTCTTGCGTAGGACACCATTTATCTCCGAGTCTGAACCCACGGAACTCACATCATCCGCCAAGGACTCCAAGGTCCCAGACATAAGGCTCACGGAGTCCAAGTTGCTCAGGGTGTCCGGGGCCTGCCCTCGAGGCCCAGAGATGCCGGGTCCCAGGCTGGAGGTGGAGCCCAGGTCTTGAAAGTTTTCAGCAGGCTCGGGAGCTGGGGTCACAGTCACCACAGCTACCGGAGCCTCACACGTCTCTGGCGGGCGTGTGACAGGCCCTGAGGGGTCCTCCAGAGCCTGCCCCGCCGATGCTGATGTTGCCCTAGCAGCTCCATTTCCACTGATCATCACCTGTCCTGCGGTACCCCGCGCAGCCACTCCTGAAGCCACTGTGGTTCCCGGCTTGGGGGCAAGCGGGGGTTTGGCAGTCAGGGCTCCAGGTGCTGTTCTGGAAGGGGTTCTGGTGGGGGTCCCGGTGGGAGTCCCTGGTCCTGGAACCGGCGAGGCTCGAGCCGCCTCCGTTTTCAGAGGCTCTGTCCCTGAAGCCCCCGCCGTCTCGGTTTCTGCTGCCGCCGCCGCCGCCGCCGCCGCAGCGGCCCGCACGGGGGTCTGTGGGCCCGGGGGGTCCTGCGTCTTCGGAGCATCAGGGGAAGCCTCCAAAGCGTGCACTGCCCCTGTGCTGCCCGTGGCCGTGGTGGCCGAGCTCGGGGCCGGCTCCGGGAGCCAGGCAGGCTGCGCCTCCCCGGGGGCCACCCGAGTGACGGGGGCCGAAGTGGCCGTAGTCACTGGAGGTCCAGGAGCCACCACCACGACGGGCCCGGCTCGCGAACCCCGGGGCGGTGGCGAAGGAGCCGCGGGGGCGCCGTGGCGGCGCGGCGGGGCCACCAGGGGCGCTGGGCCCGTCTCCATAGTCGCGGGCCGCCCCTCACATCCCCCCGCCGGGGAGGCCGCAGAAGGCGCCGCCCCTTGCAGCCCGCCCGGGAAGGGTAGAGGGCGAAGGGCGCGGCTCGGCGCGCGCCGGGGGCGGGGCGGGGCGGGGCGGGGCGGCCGCCGGGCGCGCGGAGGCGGGGCGGGGGTCCGGGGCGCCCGGCGCCGGGGTCTGCTCTCGTCCCAGCCGGCTCGTGCCCAGCACCGCCTCCCCCTCCCTTCGGCTGGGGCAGGCTGCCTAGGTCGCGCCTGCGCAAACGCCGCCGAGCCGGCGGAGCCGCTAGAGTCCCAGCGCACTGCGCCTGCGCAAGGAATGGTCCATCGCGCCCCTTTTTGTTCCCGCCCCGTCAGAGGATTCAGACAAATAACCAGAGAAAGGAAACTGGTTTCCTGCCAATCGATGGAAGGGTGGGTGGGGTGGGAGGCGGGAGGAGGGAGGAGGGCGGGAGAAAGGAAATGAAGACGGCAAAGAGGGACGGGGGAAATAACCAATAGGAAACTGACTCTCCTGGCCAAAAGACAGGTGGAGAGTGAATGATCGCGGAAGGGCGGGGAATGAGGCAGGGGCTGTGCCGTAAGAGGCAGGCCTAAAAACCTTCTAGCCAATAGAAATGGTAAAAAGACAGCCAATGAAAAGGGGGCTACGCTGCCAAATTGACAGACAGTAATGTCTATTTGTGCGATGACAGCGTCAGTAGTCAATAGAAAGAGCTAAGAAATCGTAGGTCTCCTAGGATGGTCTGGAAGGAATGACAGCTGGGAAGAGGAGGGCCAAATATGTGATCACTTGCCTCACCAGCCAATAATTGCCCTCCTCCACTTAAAAGAGGATAGATAACACCCTCAGCCAATCGTAGCCTCGAAGGAACACAGATGCTGCAGCAAGGGCTGCCAGGGGGCGGTGCCAGCTCAGGAATAGTCGGTGACAACCAGAGACGAGCGTGAAAGGGGGTGACAGTTGGGGACAGCGCGGAGTAGGGGCGGACGGTATTAGCAGCTCCTAACCAATAAAAGAATGTCATGCTGCCCTTCCTGAGTCCCCAGAAGGGCTTCATTCATTCAGCCCCCACCACAAAAAGTCCAGTACTCTTGACCTTGCTGCCTCTGATCGACTCTCTGGAGGGCTCATTTCAGGCAGGAATCCCAAACGAGGTTTCTCTACACGTTTCCCATCTATCTGAGGACCTCCCCAGAAGCCAGGCTCCAGTTCCTTAGACCTTAACACTCCCTATTCTACCTAATTAATTGTAGCGGCGATCTCAGAACCCAAATCCATGAATCCCCAATACCACAACCCGCCCATATCTGTTTCTGCTCCTTGCGGGATTCAGGACTCGAGTCCTATCAATCCCTCTCCTTGCCACATCTCTTTTGTGATCCTCATTATCTGTTTAGACCCCCAAACTCTTTGGGGGGGGCGGGTTTGAGGGAGGGTCTCACTCTAGCCCAGGCTGGAATTCCCTATGTAGCCTCAGGATGATCTTTGAACTCACAGCGATCCTCCTACCTCTGCCTCCTAAGTGCTGGGATTAAAGGCATGTGCCACCATGCCCAGCAGACCCCAAACTCTTGACTCCCCCATCCCCACTCCATGACCCTTAGACCAAAAACATAAAGATCTGGGCTGGAAAGATGGCTTGGCCGGTAAGGCGCTTGCCTGCAAAGCCAAAGAACCCAGGTTCAATTCCCCAAGACCCACGTAAGCCTGATGCACAAGGTGACGCATGTATCTGGAGTTCATTTTCAGTAGCTGGAGGCCCTGGAGTGCCCATTATCTCTCTTTCTCTATTTGCCTCTTTCTCTTTTAAATAAATAAATAAAATTTAAAAACATAAAGATCTGACCTTAGAACCTTCCAACTTCTAAACATTTTTCCTTTCTCTGATCCTCATTTTCTCAGAGCCCCCACTTTAGAGGGGCCCCAATATCCATACAATATCTACCACCGTCAGATTTTCACCAGAAATAGCCCTGAGCTTCTGAGTTCTCTAAGGCTCCTCACTTCCAACTCAGATGCAGATCCTAGAATCATTATTAACTGTCCCAGCTCCTCAACTTCCCCACCTTCCACTTCATTGAATTTTACTGAGTACTACCCACATTTCCCTTTATGGAGTTGAGAACTCACTAATAAGTGGGATCCCCCGTGACCTGGACCCCCATGGTAACCATATAAGGCTAAACAGCTGCCAAAGGATGCAGGGAGGGGCCAGTGCAGGAGGCCAGGAGCAGCTGCTAAGTTTAGGGTGGCTCCTTCTCTCTTCTTAGAGACAACAGGTGGCTGGGCCCCCAGTGCCCAGAAAAGAAAATGTCTTAGTGGCATTGGCATGGAGATAAAAGAGGGGGAGGGAGGAGACACCTTCCTTAGAACATTAGGTCCTAGAGGGAGCAGGAGGTGAAGGTGTCAATGCTAGCCTGGGGTTTCCTCTGCCCCTATCTCCCCAGAATTTCAGTGCATCAAAGTGACTGGAGCCCAGAAGGTTAGGGAAGGTAACCCAAGTCACATATTCAACCTAGTTGTTTTTTGCTCAGAAAGAAGAGAGAAGCCACTGGCCATCTCAACCACCTAGGAAGTGGCAACTGATACTTGCCTCTTGGTGTCTTTGCCTCTCTTCCTCTCAGGCCCAGCCTCCACAACTACAAATGACCTAAACTCATACTAGACCTTGTCCTTCCGTTTCAAACCTTTCCAAGATCCCCAAGGTCTCTGCTCAGCACTGAAGAACCCCCACTATCTGGTCACCAACCCTTTGCATCCTCTGCTCCAACCCTATTGCATTTCTGACAACTGCCAGACATGATGGTGCACACTTGTAATCTCAGCAGTGGGGAGACTGCAGTAGGGAAGATCACTGTGAGTTCAAGGCCAGCCTAGTATGTTCTAGATCAGTCAGGGATAGAGTGAGATCCTGTCTTTAAAAAAAAAAAACCAGTCCTTCATCCCACAGGAAGGCTGCTGCCCCTCGATGTTTCTCTCAATAAATAGTCTGTCTGTAGAGATTTAAAAAAAAATAACAATAACCAGAGCCAGGTGTGACACACGCCTTTAACCCTAGCACTTGGGAGGCAGAGGTAGGAGGATTGCCCCGAGACTACATAGTGAATTCCAGGTCAGTCTGAGCTAGAGTGAGACCCTACCTGGAAAAAAAAAAAAAAAAAAAAAGGCTAGGCATTGTGGTGCACAACCACTTTAATTCCAGGTCGGCCTGGTCTAGAGTAAGACTCTACCTCAAAAAAACAAAAGAAACAACCAAAGGCTGGAGAAATGGCTTAGCGGGTAAGGCACTTGCCTGCAAAACCCAAGAATCCAGGTTCTATTCTCCAAGTCCCACATAAGCCAGATGCACATGGTGGTGCTTACATCTGGAGTTCCTTTGCAGTGGCTAGAAGCCTTGATGCGCCCATTCTCATTCTCTCTTTCCCTAACTCTCGCTGTCTTTAATAAATAAATGAAAATAAATCTTTTAAAAAATGGGGACTGGAGAGATGTCTCAGCAGTTAAAGACACTTGCTTGCAGAGACTGACAGCTCAAGTTTGAGTCTCCAGCATCCATGTAAAGCCAGATGCACAAAGTGGTGCATGTGTCTGGAGTTTACACTGGTAGGGGACCGTGGCATGGCCCATACTCACTCGCTCTTTCTTTCTCTCAAATAAATAAAATATTTTTTTAAAACAACCAAATAGGAACTGGAAAGATGGCTTAGCAGTTAAGGCACTTCTCAGCAAAGCTAAAGGACCCAAGTTCAATTCCCAAGTACCCACATAAAGCCTGATGCACAGCTGGTGCATGCATCTAGAATTTGTTTGCAGTGGCTGGAGGCCCTGGCACCCCATTCTCTCTTTGTCTGCCTCTTTCTCTCTCTCAAATAAATACAGCCTGGGCTAGAGCAAGCAAAACCTTACCTCAAAAAAAAAAAAAAAAAAAAAAAAAAACCAAAATAAATAAATAAATAAAAACACCAAATAAGCAGGGTGTGGTGGCACAGGCCTTTGGGAGGCCCTGAGTTTGAGGGCACCCTGAGGCTACATACTGAATTCCAAGTCAACCTGGGCTACAGTGGGACCCTACCTCGAAATATAAATAAATAAATGATAAATAATTAACACTTGACCTTTCAATGTTCTGGCCTCTGTCCATTCCTTGCCTTCTGCCTAGCATGTCTGCCCCTCACTTTCACCTGATTCACTTCCCTAGCCTTTGGGGTTTTTGATTATTTGCTTATTTGCCAAACTATGCCCACCCAGTCCAGCACACTGCCAGGCACACTGTAGATCCTCAGTAAATGTTTATTATGTTTAGATCTAAGTCCACCCCACGATGGGTTCAAAGGTCTGATTCATCTCCCTCAGAACTGAGCTTTGGCACTTTCAAAATCTAGCATATTCCAGACCCATTTTAAAAAGAAAAATATCCCATCAGGCCTAGGTTCTAATGAGACATGCATCCCAAGACCCACTCTCCCCTCCCCCCCTGGGCTCCAGCTGCTACTGGCCTTCAAGAAAGGAGAGGCCCTGAGCTAGGCTGGGCTATTTTGGTATCTGGGGTGGGTACCCGAAAGGCTAAGGTTACCCTGGTATGTTGAGAGCTCCCTGGGGCAGGACTATATAACTCCTGAGGAACTGTCCCAGGCTGAGTCCCTGCTTTTCTGCAGCTGAAGCCTCTGCCTTGCCCCCAGGAGACCTGAGACATGGTGAGTAAGGATCCTCTACTATTGGTCAAATCCCTTAGCCTCAGGGAAGCTTCACCCTTCAAAAAGAGAGTTGCTACTTCCTAGTTCTACAAAAGATTAAAAATATGAAAGCTGGGCTGGAGGGATGATTTAGAGGTTAAGGTACCGGTATGCAAAGATAAAAGACCCAGGACCCACCTAAGCCAGATGCACAAGGTGGCATAGTGCCCACTTTCTCTCTCTCTGCCTCTTTCTCTCTCAAATATAAATAAAAAATATATGAAAGCTCTTTTGGGATGGAGAGATGGCATAACCTTTAAGGTGTTTGCCTGCAAAGCCAAAGGACTCAGGTTCAACTCCCCAAGACCCACGTAAGCCACCTGCACAAGGGGGCACATGTATCTGGAGTTCATTTGCAGTGGCTGGAGGCCCTGAGCGCCCACTCTGTATCTGCCTCTTTCTCTCCTCTCTCTCAAATACATAAAAATATTTTAAAAAAAGAAAGCTCCCTTTCATGGTATCCTTAATGGAAAGGTAATAGGCGGAGAGATGGCTTAAAGGACTCGATCAAGAGTAATATGCCGCCGGGCATGGTGGTGCACATCTTTAATCCCAGCACTGGGGAGGCAGAGGTAAGAGAATCACCATGAGTTCGAGGCCACCCTGAGACTACATAGTGAATTCCAGGTCAGCCTGGGCTAGAGTGAAACCCTGCCTGGGGGTGGGGGGTTGGAATTAATATGTCCCGAGACTCCACAGGGGCAGGGGGCTGGACCAGCTCAAGTCAGCTCCATCCTTTCCTCCACTCCTTCTGCCTAAAGTCCTTTGGAACCCATCAGATGATTCCGATTTCTAGTTTATTAATAAGAAAGTACAGGTCTGACAGGGTAATTGAATGGATCAGGGAGACACAGCAAGTGTGGCACTCCAAGGAGACCAGCTGAGGGAACCGAAAGGGGCACTTGTCAGGCTGCATGGACGGACTCCGGTGCTACAGACAGGAATGGGGGGGTTAGCCAAAATAAGCCCCTTAGCCAAGAGGTTCCAAGGAGGGGAAGAGTCACTTTATAGGAAGGGATTCAAATAGCTGTGAATCTGGTCAGGTATGGTGATGCATGCCTGTAGTTCCAGCTATTTTAAAGGCTGAAAAGGGAGAATCACTTGAGTCCAGGAGCAGCATACTGAGACCCAAAAGGGGGGAAAAAAGGCCTGGTGTGGTTGCACACACCTTTAATCCCAGCACTATGGAAGCAGAGGTAGGAGGATTCTTGTGAGTTCAAGGCCAGCACTGGGACTATAGAGTGAGTTCCAGGTCAGCCTGGGCTGAGTAAAACCCTACCTCAAGCTGGGCATGGTGGCACATGCCTTTTAATCCCAGCACTCAGGAGGCTGAGGTATGAGGATTGCCATGAGTTTGAGACCACCCTGATACTACATAGTGAATTCCAGGTCAGCCTGGGCTACAGCAAGACCCTACCTCTAAAAATTAAAAGAGACTCTCAGTCGGATGTGGTGGTACACAGCTTTAATCTCAGCACTTGGGAGGCAGAGGTAGGAGGATTGCTGTGAGTTCGAGGCCACCCTGAGAATACAGTGAATTCCAGGTCAGCCTGGGCTAGGGTGAGACTCTACCTCAAAAAACCAAAAACAGAAAAGAAACAAAAAAGCTACCTAAAAATTAAAAGAGACAGAAAGAAAGAAAACGGAAAAAAAAAAAAAAAGGTGGGGGGAGAAACTAGGAAAGAGGAGCTAGGGATGTAGCCTAGCATATATGAAGCCTTGGGTTCAATTCCCTTTACCCCATAAAATTAGGTATAGCAGTGCATACCTGTAATCACACTTGGGAGGTGGAGATAGGAGAATCAGAAGTTCAAAGTCATCCTCAGAGACCCTGAAAAGGCTGGAGATATGGTTTAGTAGTTAAAGTGTTTGCCTGCAAAGCCTAAGGACCCATCTTCAACTCTCCAGGTCCCACATAAACAAAATAAAATAAAATAAGAAAAGAAAAGCTGCAGCCAGGTGTAGTGGTGCATGCCTTTAATTCCAGTGAGTTCCAGGTCAACCTGGGCTAAAGTGAGACTCTAAGGGGTGGGGGGGGGGGTGGAGACTGGGTCTAATTCATTCCCCCAGGAGAGAGGTGCCAGGACTGGTCTGCTAACCCCTCACTCTCCACCCCACAGGCACCCAAAAAGGCCAAGAGGAGGGCAGGAGCAGAGGGCAGCTCCAATGTCTTCTCCATGTTTGACCAGACTCAGATCCAGGAGTTCAAAGAGGTGAGACTGAAGGCTAAGAAGAGGCACCTCAGCCACCCTCCTCCCTGGAATGTGCACCTGTTGGGCAGAGGGTTTAGAATTTCTCCTTCCTCTCTCAGCTTGGGGTGGAAGGGAACAACTGGCTGAGGGTCAGAATCTGATCCGCCTGGGGCAGGAATGCTGAAGCCATGGGGACTGTGAGACTTCATCTGTCCCCACCCCTGCCCTCTCCTCAGGCTTTTACTGTAATTGACCAGAATCGAGATGGCATAATTGACAAGGAGGACCTTCGGGACACCTTTGCAGCCATGGGTGAGCCTCCAACTCCCATTCACAAATATTCAGTTTTAGAGTCTGGTGGGAATTCAGTAGCTTTGAGCCTCATTCACAAATGCTCAGTTTTAGAATCTGGTGGGAATTCAGTGGCTCCGAGCCTCAAGGCTGCCCAGCTGAATGTAGATGAATTGGACGGTCTAAGTTTATGGGAAGCAGAGCGCTGGCCCCCAAGACCCAGTTCCATTCCCTCCGTCTTCTGCACTATGCAGGGCGCCTCAATGTGAAGAATGAGGAGCTTGACGCCATGATGAAAGAAGCCAGTGGTCCCATCAACTTCACTGTCTTCCTGACCATGTTCGGGGAAAAGCTCAAGGGTGAGTGAGATATTCAGAATCCAAGCCTCTAGCTGTCCCTTCCAAAATATTCAGGGACTAGTGGACTCATATGGTCTCTGACACCTTAGGTGCCGACCCTGAGGATGTGATCACTGGAGCCTTCAAGGTCCTGGACCCTGAGGGGAAGGGCACCATCAAGAAGCAGTTGTAAGTGACTCCCTACAGTTGCTCCACACAGAAAGGCTCCTTAAATTCCTACCGAGGATTAGAAGTTCCCAGAATAAAGGATAAATAAGGACTGAGTGACAGAAGTACATTATACAGCAAATAGGGGGACAAAACCAACAGGGTAGGGTTGTAGACATGGTTTAGTGGTTAAGGCACTTGCCTGCAAAGCCAAAAGACCCAAGTTTGATTCCCCAGGACCCACATAAGCCAGGTGTACAAGGTGACACATGTCTGGAGTTCGTTTGCAGTGGCTGAAGGCCTTGGTGTGCCCATTCTTTCTGTCTGCCTCTTTCTCTCTCAAATAAATAAATTAATTAAGTGAAATAAAAAATATATTTTTTAAAGACAGACATAGTGGCACATGCCTTTAATCCTAGCACTTGGGAGTTAGAGGTCATCCTGAGACTACACAGTGAATTCCAGTCGGCCTGGACTCCAGGGAGACCCTACCGTGAAAGACCTTAAAAAATAAATAAATAAAAAGAGGGCAGGCAGGAGTGCGTAAGAGACCAGTGAGACTTGGAACAAGACTTGTGGGGGAGGGGTGTCAACGGGGATTAAGTGAACAAGAGCAGGCAGGACACAATCTCACCTCCCCCAATGTCACCTCTCCAGCTTGGAGGAGCTGCTTACCACACAGTGTGACCGCTTCTCCCAGGAGGAGGTGAGTAGGAAGGGCTGAAAGGGAAGGGGTTAGGGTAGGGGGCGCTCCAGGACTGATTGAAGACACTCGGGCTACTTCCTCTAGATCAAGAACATGTGGGCAGCCTTTCCCCCAGATGTGGGCGGCAACGTAGACTACAAGAACATCTGCTACGTCATCACGCACGGTGACGCCAAGGACCAGGAGTAGAGGACCTTCTTTATGTCTCTTAAAGTTTTCAGCCAGTCCGACTCCCACCCCGACTCCCAATAAAATTCAAATGGTCGTTGTTTCTTATTGGTGGCAATTTCAGTGTATTTATGCCGGAGGCACTCGGGTACGAAGTTAAAACACTACCCAACCAAAAAGGGAATTTCCAACGAATGAATCGTGGCCAAGAGCCCAGAGTAGGGTTAGCTCCAATGGCTGGAAACAGAAGACCCCACAAGCGTCAGAGAAGCTATTTTTATTGATGACAGAGAATACATGGAGAGGCCCCGAGGTGAAGAGGGGAATCCGGAGTTGGGCTGGAGACCCTCCCTCCCGGGAATGAATGGAGGCGGGGCCGAGGAAGAGGGCGACACATTTTGTCGGGTTTTGTTTGGTTGCTTTTTACGGAGGAGGGGTTCGAGATGGGGTCTCACTCCAGCCCAGGCCGACCTGGAACTCAGTCTGCAGTCCAGGCTGGCCTCGAACTCAACAGCGATCCTCCTACCTCTGCCTCCCAAGTACTGTGATTAAAGTCATGCGCCACCACACCTGGCAATTCTGGGTTTTGGGGCGAGCCTTTAGCATGAACCTAAACAAAGCAAGGGCTAAGGGCGGGCCTACCCACTGGGGAGTCTAAAGCCGGGGGACTGACTGAAGGTGGGGCGGATGTAAGACAAGGCGGTGGCAGGAGGTCCTCAAAGAGCATCTGACTGCTCACCCTGAGCCTGGCCTTGCTGCATTTGGGCTTGCATCTTCTCAAGCATCTCTTGCATACGGCGCAGCTGTCAGGGCAAGAGCGCAGGCAGAGGGATTGCAGTGGGATTGGGAAAGGTCAGAAAGGGACCTCAAAGAAGACCTAGGGCGTTGGTTGGAGGGGAAGAAAGGCGCCTGCTCACCTCTTCGTCCTTTTCGCGGATCAACTTCTCCGTCTCGGCTAGTGGCAGCATGGGCAGCGGGATCTCTGTGGTGCTCTGGCGGGAAAGCTTGCTAAGGGGTAGTGGAAGGGAAACGGAGTCAGAGATACTGAGTCAGGGCTTCGGACAAATTTGGTGTCTAAGGGGCGGGGTCACATCCTGGAGGTTAGGGCCGGAGGTCAGGTGTATGAGAAAGAGCTGAGAGGTCAAGGGTGGAAGAAAGCAGGGCCAATCTGGAAGGCTGTTCCTATTTGTGTGTGCGCGCGCCTTGGAAACATCAAAACAGTCTTCCAGTCCTCACCTGCGGCTGGCTCGATCCCGAGCCCCAGGTCGAACAAGGCTCTGCAGGCAGCGAGCTCTGTAACCCTCGTAGAGCAGGTCGTGCGTGACCTCTTTCAAGTCCTGAAGGTGTGTCTGCACCAGCATGCGTCTCAGGTTCAGGAAATCGCAGTGATGTGGATTCTCCACTAGAGGGAGGACCAGCAGAGCTTTGAATACAACCCCACCCTCGGAGCGTCCCTTGGGAGTACTGCTGCTATTCTGAAATGAGGATCCTCGGTTTGCAGCCCCAAGACCCCCATTTTGGGAGGGGGGTCCGAGGTAGGGTCTCACTCTAGCCCAGGCTGACCTAGAATTCACTATGTAGTCTCAGGGTGGCCTCGAACTCACAGTAATCATCCTACCTTTGCTTCCTGAGTGCTGGGATTAAAGTCGTGCACTACCATACCCAGCTTTGAACCCTTTCTTTTGACTCCTAGAACTCTCAGGACCACAACCCACCTTAGCTTCACATACTGGGTGTAGTCTGGGGTCCTCACTGGCCTTAGAACGCATACCTGGCCTTACCCTCCACAGAATGCATGTCAGGTCTTACCCTCCACAGTACCCCAGGAGTAGCGGCGTCCCCTCACTGGTCTGGTTCCACCATCTTTCACCACTTCGCTTGAACCCACAACTGCAAAAGGGATACTTTCCTAAAGAAAGAGGGTCAGGAGTTGCCCCCCTCCTAGGCAGAAACATGCTTCTCTCTCTGTCCCTTCCTCCTCCTCTCACACCTTCATCTCTGCGTCCTGCTTCTTGAAGTCTTCATCCTCATCAGAGTCACATTCTGGGAACTGGTAGATGTTGATCTCTTCCTCCTTCAGCTGATCTCGGATCTCAGAGGAGAAAGATACAGAGAGGAAGTTGTGACAAACTGAGGAGCACTGAGTGATCAGAGAGAAAGGAAGACATGGAACACAGGAATAGTGAGAGATGGACATACAAGATGACCAAAACCAAATTCCCAGAGGCATGCTGGTGAGAAATGAAGAAAGAAGGAACAGACATCAAATGACCAGGACAGACATAAATGGGAAAGAGAGCTGAAGACCCATAGGGAGTCGTCAGTGTCATGACCAGAGAGAAGTCAGCGGCTGTTGAGCCCGTTCCTTTTCTTCAGACAGGCCTAGCCAAGCATCTACCACCAGGGATGCATTGCCACCCTGTTATGAACCTTTAAGAACTTGGGTACTTATGACAGATTCATAACTACTTTCCTCAGAAAATCTCACACAATCAAGCCTGACACCTTGTGCTCCAAAAAGGCCACCACACAATCACAGCAGTCAAAGCTAAGATGAGGTTTGGATATGAATTTTGGCTTCACTTGGTGTCAAAGGTCAGAAGTTACCACCCACCCATACCTTCTGCTTGAGGGCCTGAGTTTCCTTAGGCATCAGGGCATCCGCTTTGCCAATGACTGGGATGATGTTGACTTTCTCATGCACTGCCCGGAGGAAGGCCACATCTAGGGGCCGAAGCCTGCACCCAGGGATTGATCAGAACCTATCTCCAGGGTGCAGAGGCTTCCCCAGTCACCCAACCACCCAACCCCAGGATATCTTCCAGACCCCCGGCCGAAGGGTGAGATGAAGTAGAGGCAACAGTGGACTCTGGAGTCTTGAATGTTCTTCCGATTCAGGCCACTCTCATCTCTAAGATACTGCTCAAATTGCTCCTCAATGAAGTGTACCACGGGTAGCCAGCTGGGGTGTGGGAAATCATGTGCAGAGATCAGAGGCCATAAGGCAGGGGAGGAGGTAAGGGTAGCCACAACTATGGAACGGGAATTACTTCTTTCACCTCTAACCAAAGATGGCAAGGATATAGATGAGACATGAAGAAACTCAGTGTGGCCAGGTGTGGTGGCACACACCTTTAATCCCAGTATAGGTAGAAGAATGACCATGAGTTCGAGGCCACCCTGAGACTACATAGTGAATTCCAGGTCAGCCTGGACTAGAATGAATGAAACCCTACTTCTTCGAAAACAAAAACAACCTTGAAAAACCAAAAAAAAAAAAAAAAAAAAAAAAAAGAAAGAAAACAAAGACAAAAAGAAAGAAAGAAAGAAACTCATTGTAGCAGGGCATGGTGGTAAACCCCCTTAATTCCAGCTTGGGAAACAAGTAGGAGGGCTGCTGTGAGCCTGAGGCCACCCTGAGACTACATAATGAATTTCAGGTCAGCCTGGGCTACAGTGAGACCCTACCTTGAAAAAAAAAACTCATTGGAGACTGATTGAGATGGGGAGGGGATATGATGGAGAATGGAATTTCAAAGGGGAAAGTGGGGGGAGGGAGGGTATTACTACGGGATATTTTTTATAATCATGGAAAATGCTAATAAAAATTGAGGAAAAAATATAAATAAATAAATAAAAATTAAAAAAAACTCATTGGCCTTTAATTCTAGGAAACTGAGGCAGGGAGATTGCCATGAGTTTGAGGCCAACCTGGGCTACACAGTTTGAGGGTAGCCTGGGCTAATTTGAGGCTGTTTTAACAACAAAAAATCCTTAGCCAGGCATGGTAGTGTACACCTTTAGTCCCAACACTCGGGAGGCAGAGGTAGGAGGGTTGCTAAGAGTTGAAGGCCACCCTGTAATTAGAGTAAATTCCAGGTCAGTTGGGCCAGAGTGAGACCCTACCTCAAAAAAAAGGGGGGTAGGCTGGAGAGATGGCTTAGCAGTAAGTGCTTGCCTGTAAAGCCTAAGGGGCCTCGTTCGAGGCTCGATTCCCCAGGACCCACGTAAGCCAGATGCAGAAGGTGGCACATGCATGTGGAGTTCCTTTGCAGTGGCTGGAGGCCCTAGCGCGCCCATTATTTCTCTTTCTGTCTCTCTATCTGCCTCTTTCTCTCTCTCTCTCAAATAAATGAATAAAAATAAGATGGGCATGGTGATGCACACCTTTAATCCCAGCACTGGGGATGCTGAAGTAGGAAGATTGACATGAGTTCAAGGCCACCCTGAGACTACTAAGTGAATTCCAAGCCGGGCGTGGTGGTGCACGCCTTTAATCCCAGCACTCGGGAGGCAGAGGTAGGTGGATCACCGTGAATTCGAGGCCACCCTGAGACTACATAGTGAATTCCAGGTCAGCCTGGGCTAGAGTGAAACCATATCTCAAAAAAAACCTTAAAAAAAAAAAGTGAATTCCAGGTCAACCTGAGCTAGAGTGAGACCCTACCTGGAAAAACCAAAACATTTTTAAAAATTTTTAGACAAGGAGGCATGGCTCATACCTATAATCCCAGCCAGAGGATTTTAAGTTTGAGGCCAGCCTCAGTAAACTACATGGTGAATTTGAAGTACTCTGAGGCACACAGAGAAACCATGAATCAAAATAAAGAGAAAAGAAAAGAAGCCCAGGCTGGACACAGTGGTGCTCACCTTTTTAATCCCTGAAATTGAGAGGCTGAGGTAGAAGGATCATCATGAGTTCAGGGCCACCCTAAGACTACAGAGTGAATTTAGGTCAGCCTGGGCTACAGCAAGACCCTATCTCAAAAAAATAAAAAAATTAAAGAGAGAGAGAGAGAGAGAAGCAGCCCAGGACATTTGGGGCCTCCCCTCCTCACCAGTCTGAGCAGTCCACAGAGTCCCCAAATCCAGGCGTGTCCACCAAGGTCAGCTTCACTTTGATACCCCCCTCCTCTATCTCCACACCCCGGCGCTCAATGGTCAGAGTTTGTGTCAAGCGAGCTGTGGGGACAGAGAGAAGTTCCACACAGGGCTCTGTGGCAGAACTGTTTTTCTTTCCCAGCATAACAGCTGTTCCTACTTATTCAGGGGACCAGAAAGTCCCCTCAGAGAAAAACAATGGCCACCCAAGTCTCTAGATGTAAAGAAAAAGAATGCAGCCAGGAAGGGGCCACGAACAATATACGGAGGATTGGGGATCTTACCACTGGCATCTGGCACCTGCCGATCCTCATAGAGGTTGGTGAGGAACAGACTGTTGATGAGGGTGGATTTCCCCAGGCCAGACTCCCCTGTGCAGAGGACAGGCAGACTGGTCACATGAACAACAGGAACTCTTGAGGAAATCTTCAACCCCAACTCCCTCCAGAACCCCCAGACCTGCCACCATGAGTGTGAAGTCAAACCCCTTCTTGACCGACTTGCGGTGCAGCTGGTTGGGAAGGGCTGCAAAACCCACATATTCCTTGTCCTGTGGGAGTGGGGAGGGGGGAGGCAATATGAGGCTCCTGGATGAGACAGGTACCGCCCAAGTAACGAGGGGTAGACAGTCAACTTTCACGGATTGATCTTGGCCTGAGGATCCCGGGGGCAAGAAGGCTGAGACCCAAATACTTGGGTTTATGGGCCCAAGAACTCACCATGGCTCTGCTGGCTGTCGCAGTACCTGGTATTGCTTTGTACTTCCTCTGATGGGGCAGGAAGTTGAGTGCAGAAAACAAGGGGGAGGACAGTGCCGGAAGCTGAGATGCTCAAAGTGGCCCAGACCAGAGAGGTGAGAAAACCAAGAGAGTTTCTACCTCCTGGATCTCTTTGCTCATCATGACCCCTCCATTCTCCACAATGTGCCTCCATCACCATGGTGAGAGGAGAGGTATGGACAACAAGGAAGGAAGCGGGCTATTCTATTTTAAAAAAAAAAATTTTTTTTTTAAAAAGTATTTATTTACTTGAGAAAGAAAGAGGCAGATAGAGAATGGGCGCACCAGGGCCTCTAGCCACTGCAAACGAACTCCAGACACATGCACCACCTTGTACATATGGTGTTATGTGGGTACTGGGGAATGGAACTCAGGTCCTTAGGCTTTGCAGGCAAGCACCTTAACCACTGAGCCATCTCTCCAGTCTCCCCCCCTCCCCATATTCTCTTTAAAAAAGCCATTATTTATTTATTTATTTATTTATTTATTTTGGTTTTTCGAGGTAGGGTCTCACTCTAGCTCAGGCTGACCTGGAATTAACTATGTAGTCTCAGGGTTGCCTCAAACTCATGGTGATCCTCCTACCTCTGCCTCCTCCGGGGCCCTAGGATTAAAGGCGTGCACCACCACACCCGGCTATTTATTTGAGAGAAAGAGAGAGAGAGAGGCAGAGAGAGAATAGGGACTCCAGATGCATGCAGCATCCTTGTGCATCTGGCTTACATGGGTCCTGGGGAATCGAACCAAGGTCCTTTGGCTTTGCAGGCAAATGCCTTAACCGCTAAGCCATCTCTCCAGCCCCCATAGTCTCTTTAAGAGTATGATAAGGGATTAACAAAAACAAAAAAGAAGGGCTGGGGAGGGAATTACCATGGGTTATTGTCTACAATTATGGAAATTGTCAATAAAATTAATTAACTAACAATAATTAAAAGAAGGGCTGGAGATGATTTAGCAGTTAAGGTGCTTGCAGGCAAAGCCAAAGAATCCAGGCTTGATTCCCCAGTAACCACATAAAGCCAGATGCACAAGATGGCACATGCATCTGGAGTTCATTTGCAGTGGCTAAAGACCCTGATCATTCTAACTGCCTCTTTCTTTTCTTTTTTCTTTTTTTTAAATAACATTTTATTTATTTGAGAGAGAGAGAGAGAGAAGAGGCAGATAGAGAGAATGGATGCACCAGGGCCTCCAGCCACTGTAAATGAACTCCAGATGCTTGTGTCACCTCACACATCTGGCTTACATGGGTACTGGGGAATCGAATCAAACCTGGGTCCATAGGCTTCACAGGCAAGTGCCTTAACCGCTAAGCCATCTCTCCAGCCCCCCCCCCTTTTTAATTTTTAAAGATTTTTTAAATTTATTAATTAGAGACAGGGAGAGAGTGAGAATGTGCGTGCCAGGACCTGTAGCCACTGCAAACAAACTCCAGAGGCATGTGCCACCTTGTGCTTACTTATGGGACCTGGAGAATCAAACCTGGGTCCTTAGGCTTCACAGGCAAGTGCCTTAACCACTAAGCCATCTCTCCAACCCTATCTGCCTCTTTCTCTCAAATAAAGTATTAAAGGAAAAAAAAAAAAAAAAAAAAAAAAGAAAGCAGCCTGGCGTGGTGGCGCATGCAATTAATCCCAGCACTCCAGAGGCTGAGGTAGGAAATTCGCCTGGGTTTGAAGGTCAGCCTAAGACTACATAGTGAATTCCAGGTCAGCCTGAACTAGAGCGAGACCCTACCTTGGGAAAAATAATAAGTATATATATATTTTTTTGAGAAACACACACACATATTTATTTATTTTATTTCTTTTCTTTTCTTTCTTTCTTTCTTTCTTTTTTTTTTTTTTTTTTTTTTTTTTTTTTGAGAAAGAGAGAAGGGTTTATTTTAGCTTACAGTGAGGAAGGCAGGACCTTGAAGCAGAGCTGGTCACATTCAGTTCACAGTGAGGAAGCAAGAGATCAATGAATGCTAGGGCTCAGTTAGCTTTCTCTTTTATTTATTTATTAAGAGAGAATGAAGGAGAAAGAGGCAGAGAGAGAGAGAGGCAGAGAATGGGTGCACCAGGGCCTCTAGCCACTGAAGAACTCCAGACATATGCACCACACTGTGCATCTGGTTTTACGTGGGTACTGGGGAATTGAACTCCGGTCCTATCTTAACTGCTGAGACATCTCTCCAGCCCAGCTTTTGTCTTTCTCTTTTTGTTTTTTTTGAGGTAGTGTCTCGCTCTAGCACAGCTGACCTGGAATTCAATTCACTATGTAGTCTCAGGGTGGCCTTGAACTCTTCGCTTGCCGAGTGCTGAGACTAAAAGTGTGCACCATCACGTACGATTAGAAGCAACTCTTTGAAACCTCAATCATTATAGAGGGGATGAGAGTTGGCCAGAGGGAGTTAGGGAGAGTCTGAGTGACTGGAAATCTTTACAGGTCTTCCCACCTTAGTTAACCTAATCAAGATAAACCCTTACATACATGCCCAGAAATTAACCTAATCTCTATAATCCCTCACAGGTCACACTAGGACCTGTCAAATGGACAGATTAAACCATCACAGTGTGCCAAGCTACACCGCCAGCTCACAATTTTATTGTTTTGAGACTGAAAGGCCAAATGTAACCATTTTAAGTAGAAAGGCTCAGGCCTGATTTAGATAGAGAACTAGCCGGCTAATATGCTGACCTCTGCTTCTGTAAACTTGGCTTGCTTGCTCAATTGCTGCCTTCTCCCTAAACTTTCTGAGGAATCGCCATTTCACGGGCATTCCAGAAACACTCCACTGGCCTCCGACCACCTGCTTAGATAAACCTGTCAATTCAAAAGTCGTAAAGTACCACTGTTTGCTTAACCCATCACAATGGAGATTACCTCATCTGCCTGGAGTGCCCCTAGCTCCTGCCCTCAACTTTGCCCGCTGAAACCCCAAGCCAATCAGAACTGTTTAAATCAACCAATCATGTATCTATCCCCTACTTCTTTGTTCGAATTCCTATATGAACCCCTTCCCCCAAAAGGAAGGGGCTCTCTCCCTCACTACCACTGTGCTGGACTGTAGGGATGGAGCCCAGGCCTAGGCTTGCAGTAAAGAAACCTGTTGCTTTTACATTCGAGTGTCTCGGCTTCTGTGGCAGTTCTCTGGGTGACTCCTGGGTGACCGGGGTCTTGGCTCCTGGTCAGGGGATTTGGCACAACAGAGACAGCAGTCAATGTGAGGTTAAGGATTTAGAAAAGAAGTGAGACAGTTTTTTTTTTTTTTTTTGGGGGGGGGATCCACAGTTTTATTAATGCCAGCAGGGAATTGGTGGGGCTCAGAACAAAGAAAGTGAGGAGGGAGCTCTGAAACCCCAAGTAAGAGAAATAGGTTTCAAAGTCTTCTTGTGGAGAAGTAGGGGAGGGTCTTAAATTGCATTGTGGGGTGTCTGGCCCACACTTTATGGGGTGTCTACTTCACATGGGGGGGTGGGAATTATCCTAGTACCATACCATCCCAAATCTTTGCAAGGTGGACTTTTGATTTGTTTAGGGTACTCAGATGCTAGCTCCGAGGGAGGTGCCATTTCCTCCCACTCTGGTACAGAGGGACCTAGGAATTACCATCATAGAAGGTGTTGATCCCATGCTGGGCGTGATGGCGCACGCCTTTAATCCCAGCACTCGGGAGGCAGAGGTGGGAGGATCGCCGTGAGTTCGAGGCCACTCTGAGACTCCATAGTGAATTCCAGGACAGCCTGGGCTAGAGTGAGACCCTACCTCGAAAAACCAAAAAAAAAAAAAAAAAAAAAAAAAAAAAAAGGTGTTGATCCCAGACCCAGCCTGAATTTACTTACAATGAACAACTCTTTGAAACTTCAATTTCCATAATAGATGCTAACTGGAGGATCACTGAGAGTTCAAGACCAAAAACAAAAGCAAAGCAAAACAAAACAAAAAACCCAAAGTGATATGAGTAAACAAAGTTAAGCAGAATAAAGGCTGAGGTCAGGTGTGCTGACACACACCTTTAGTCCCTTCTGGAGGCTGAGGTAGAAGGATTGATATGAGTTCATGCGACTACAAACTGAGTAATAGGTCAGCCTGGGCTACAGGGTGACCCTACCTCCAAAAAATAAAAATAAAAAAGAAAGGAAGCTGTTTGCTCAGCGGTGTTTGTGCCTATGGCTACACTGACCAGATAACATACAAGCAGGGTGCAGCTGCATAGATAGGGAGGAGATTCAGGGTCATGCTGTCTCCCTGGTAAAGCCTGCACAATAGAAACTGTGTTTTACACTTTGTGAGAACTAATGGAAAAGAACTTGAGCTGCTGGAGCCTATTCCCTATGAATTCATGGCTTAGTAAATGTCATAAATAAATAAAAGACCTAGATTGTAATTAAAAAAAAAAGAAAGAAACTTGTGTTTTAGAGTATCGTCTGGGTCGTTTCTTTGTTAAATTTCTTCTACCACAACAGAGGGATCGGAACATTAACAGCTGTCATATTTTCACAAAACCCTAGCCAGAAATGAAAGTGCAGGAATGCTATCCCAGCACTTGAGGCAGGTAGGATCAAGAGTTCAAGGGCTCGGGCTGGAGAGATGGCTTAGAGGTTAAGCGCTTGCCTGTGAAGCCTAAGGACCCCAGTTCGAGGCTTGGCTCCCCAGGACCCACGTTAGCCAGATGCACAAGGGGGTGCATGCATCTGGAGTTTGTTCGTAGTGGCTGGAGGCCCTGGCCTACCCATTCTCTCTCTATATATATATCTGCCTCTTTCTCTGTCTGTTGCTCTCAAATATAAATAAAAAGATTAAAAAAAAAAAAAGAGTTCAAGGCTTCATAATGGGAGGAAAAGATAATGACATCAAAATAAGAAAGACTGCTGCACCGCCCCGCCCCGGTGGCCCATGCCTTTAATCCCAGCACTTGGGAGGCAGATAGAAGGATCACAGTGAGTTCAAGGCCACCCTGAGACTACATAGTGGATTCCAGGTCAGCTTGGGCTAGACTGAGACCCTACCTTGAAAAATCAATCACTCAATAAATAAGAGAGCCTGATTGAGAGGGGGAGGGGATATGATGGTGAGTAGAGTTTCAAAAGGGAAAGTGGGGGGAGGGAGGGAATTACCATGGGATATTGTTTACAATTATGGAAGTTGTCAAAAAAATTTTAATTAAAAAAAAAAAAAAGAGTTCAAGGCTAGCCTAATCTACATAGTGTTTCCACGACAGCCAGGGCTATGCAGGAAGACCCTGTATCAAAACAAAAGATGGGCTGGTATGGTGGCTCACACCTTTAATTCCAGCAATGGGGAGGCTGAGGTAGGAAGAGCTCTGTGAACTTGAGGCCAGCCTGGACTACAGAGTGAGTTCCAGGTCAGCCTAGGATAGAGTGAGACAATGCCTCAAAAAAAAAAAAAAAAAAAAAAAGTAGCGAATTGGCATGAATCATATTCAAGATACCAACATAGGGGTGGCTAAAAAAGAATTTGCCATGAGAGCAGGAGACCCTGCCTAGCATGCATGAGGTTCATCCTCAGTACCATCTCCCCTCCAAAAAAGAAAAACATGTAATGTGTGGGGTGTGGTGCTGGGGATGGGATCCAGAGCCTTCTGGATGCTAAGCAAGGGCTGTAGGCCTTGTTCATGCTGTACAAATGCTCGACCAGTGAGCTACATCCCCAAATGTAATGTGTCTTATTGTTTCAACTACACTTCCCCTATGTAACCTTAGAAAAAAGACTTCTCAGGCTGGCAGGTGTGACATAGTGATTGATGCTCTGCTTCTAGTTTCTAGATCTGTTCCTGAATGTGTTACAATGAAAGCTAAGTACAAAAGGGGGTTACTGAGGAATCTATCATTAGCAGGGCAGACTGAACAGTTTCCTTTCTAATGAAATGATCTGGGTGATGCTTTCAAATTTTTATTTTAGAAATATTTATTTTAGAAAACTGAGGGTGAGATCTGGGAATATAACGTAGTTGGTACAAGGCTTGTCTAGCATGCCTTAGGTTTGATGTCTACCACCACATAAAGCAGATGTTATGGCATATGCCTGTGATTCCAGAATTTGAGAAGTAGGGGCAGGAGGATCACAAGTTCAAGGTTATCTTTGGCTACATAGTGAGTTTGAGACCAGCTTAGGCTACATGAGACCCTGTTTCAAAATACAATAAATTAAGCTGGGGTGAGAGAGTGGTGATTGACTTTAATCTCAGTACTTCCGAAGCTGAGGTAGGAGAATCACGGTGAGGTCCGCCAGAACCTATAGAGTTCCATGTCAGCCTGAGCTAGTGAGACCCTGCTTCAAAAACCAAGCCGGGCGGGGCGGGTGTGGTGGCGCATGGCTTTAGTCCCAGAATTTAGGAGGCAGAGATAGGATCACTGTGAGTTTGAGGCCACCCAGCGACTACATAGTGAATTCCAGGTCAGCCTTGGCTACAGTGAGACCCTACCTCACAAAACCGATAAATAAATACATCTCCTCTCCAAAAAAAGGGGGGGGGGCTGAAGACACCTCCAGGCACTCCCTCCACAAAAACAAGCCTGCCTGTAATACCAAATCGTCACACCATGCTTCCAGGGGCTGGGTCCCATGAAATGCAGCCCTTGCCGAGGCCCACACCAGGATAGAACCAGCTTTAGTTGTTCAGTCCCTCCCTGGGCTTGGCCTTTGTGAGGCTGTCTTGTCCATAGTCTTTTGGGAAGCCTCTTTGTTTCTCTGTCTTTATCTCTGCCTGTAGTCTTCTGTTCTGCCTGGAGCCCGTTTCCCTCAGTGCTCAAAGCCTTGTTATCGTACAGCTCCTCCGACTGCACTTCGGTGACTCTCGCTCTCTTATCTGGTTCTGCATCTCTTTGTCCCTGCTCTTCTGCGTCGGCAGCCGTCCTCGGCCTCCCGCCGCCGGAGTCCTCTCTGACTCTTTGGTTAGGATTTCAATTCTGGAGCTCTAGGCTAGGTCTGATTCCCTCTAGCCTCTCCCCGGACGCTTTTACCTGGGTCCCCCTCTCTCCTCCAGAGCCCCCACTCCGGCCCCCGCCCAGCCTGGCTTTGTTTCTCTCCTCGCGGCGCCCCGCCCCGCCCCGCCCGGGGTCCCCGCCGCCCTTTGTTCGCCTTGGCCTCTCCCCCACCCTTTCTCCCGGTCCGTCTCGGGATCCCTCTCTTTGTCTCTCCCTGGCTAGGGTGGACGGCGCTGCCAGCCGGAGCCGGACGTGGACCGGAGACATCGCGCCTCTGGGAAGCCTCTTCGGCCGTCACCAGGCAGCTGCAGCCCAGGAGGCTCACGGTTAATACCACCGAGTTCAGGCCTCCGTCGTGGGCTTAGAGGGGCCTCCCCCGGCCCGCCGCCGCCAGGCCGCCATCGAGCTGCGGCCTCCGCGGGCGGGCGCGCAGCTCCTCCCAGGTCCTAGAGCGGCTCCGCCGGCCCGGCTCTTCCGCTTCCCCCGCCCCGCCCCCAGCGGCCGCCCCCGGGACGCCTGGGGCCGAGCCCCCTCCCGTCTAGGCGCGGAGACCGCATCCCCGGGCTGCGGGTGGCTCGGGTTCCCGCACCCGCGCCGAGGAGCTCCGGACGGCGGCCGGCGGCCGACGAGGTGAGAGGGGCAGCAGCGTCCCGGAGGCGGAGCGGCAGGTGCAGGGCGGCCGGCGGCGCCCGCGGGGGTCACCCGGATCCTGGGACCCGCCGCGGCCCATGCTCGAGCCCGTGCCCGCTCCGGCCGGTAGAGGGCAGCGCCTGGGCACCGCGGGCCGCACACGGCCGTGCGACCGTAGGATTTTCTCGGTGACCTGGCTGGGGGCGGCGTGTCCACCGTCGAGCGCGCGGGGAAGCGCCGGGGCTGGGAGGAAAGGGAGCAGCCGGGAGGCACCCGCACGGGTGAGGACTGTGGCCTCGCGCCACACTGACAGGTAATGACCAGCTGGGGTCTCTAGTGCAAGGATCTGCCCAACCCACACGCAGAAAAATCGGACATGAGCTGTTCCTTCGTGAAGAGGGGGAGGGGACCAAGAACCTAGGGAGAAAACCAATGTTCCTGAGTACCTACTCTGTGCCAGGCTGTGAGGGCACCTTCCCCAAGTCCCTTTCCCTCCCCCACATCCTTCACACATCCTTGCTTCATCTGCCCTACATCAAGCCTCATTCTGGCTCATCTTAGCAATTGTAGTATAACGTTTCTTTGCCCTTTTCTTTCCAGTGATGCATTCTGTATCAGATTGGACTAAATCCAGATCTAACCCTGTTTCTCTTCTCCCTTATGCCCGCCCATTAACTAAAAGCCTTACCGAGCCTTGCATGAACAGACTAGTTCCAGGATCCTTTCCCAGATACTTCATTCTTCATGATTTTGTCTTTGTTGCTTTGAATGCCTCTGTCTCCTTTCTTTTGACAACATGGTTGTTATGAGCCCACAATTATAATTATTAATATTTCACCCCTAAGCATTTTTCGGTATGGATGTTAGTTGAAGTAATAAATTACAGCATAGAAGCCAGTGGTAGTGGTACACATCTGTAGTCCCAGCACTAGGGATGGAAAGTTTGGAAGCCAACCTGGGTTACACAACAAGACCTTGTCTCAAAAAAAAACTAGAAAAGGGGGCTGGAGCTATGGTTTAGCCGTTAAGGTGCTTGCTTGCAAAGCCAAAGAACCCAAGTTGGATTCCGCAGGACCTATGTAAGTAAGCCATATGCACTAGGCGTATGCATCTGGAATTCGTTTGCAGTGACTGGAGGCTCTGCCTCGCCCATCCTCTATCTGCCTCTTTTTCTATCTCTCGCTAATAAATAAATAAAAATAAAATATTAAAAAAAAAACTGGAAAAGGGTCTGAAGAGATGGTCAGCAGTAAAGGTGCTTGCTTGCAAAGCCTGCCAGCCTGGGTTCCCCAGTACCCATAAAGTCAGATGTACAACATGGTACATGCATCTGGAGTTCATTTGCAGCAGCAAGACATCCTGGCACACTCATTCCCATGCATATATATATATAGGTTTTTTGAGGTAGGGTCTCCCTCTCGTGCCTGGGTAGCCTGGAACTCACAGTGATCCTCCTCCCTCTGCCTCCCAAGTGCTGGGATTAAAGGGGTGCTCCACCACGCCCAATGTAAATAAAATGTTTTTTAAGAACTACAAAAAAAGATACAAAATAGGGTAATGTAACAAAATACAAAAGAAGACAACATACCAAGTTTTCCAAATAGAGATATGTAATTTAGTAAGTAACACAGGTGTGGATGTCAGACAAACCCAAATTAGAAACCTGGCTTTTTTACATTCTAATTTTTAGAACCTTATAAAATGACTTAAACATTTTGTTTTCTTGAGTGTAAGATAGGGATAATAATAGTATTATTTTCTAGGATTTTGAGGGTCCAATGTTTAATTTAGTGATTGTTGGTTAGAATATAGTAAGCCAGTCACAGGAGCATCTGTCCATAATCCCAGCATTTCGTAGGCTGAGGCAGGGTGATTGAAAGTTTGAGATCAGGAAGCTGGGTGTGGTGGCACACGCCTTTAATCCCAGCACTAAGAAGGCAGAGGTAGGAGGATTGCCATGAGTTTGAGGCCACCCTGAGACTACATAGTGAATTCCAGGTCAGCCTGGGCTAGAGCAAGATCCTACCTCGAAAAGCAAAAAAATAATAATAATTAAAGTTTGAGATCAGTTTGGGCCACTTAGACCCCATTCCATCTCAAAGTAAAAAATAAAATGGGGTTTGAGAGATGTCTTAGTGGTTGGGGCGCTTGCCTGCAAAGCCTGAGGATCCATGTTTGATTTCTCTCCAGATCCCACATAAGCCAGACTCACAGGTAACAAAAGCACAAGGTTGCACCTGCGCGCTAGGTGGCCCAAGTGTCTGGAGTTTGACTTCAGAGACTGAGGCCCTGGTGCGCCAGTTCTCCCTCTCTCATTCGCTCTGTTTTGCTCTGCTATCTCTAAAAAATAAATAAATAAAATCAGAGCTGGAGAGATGGCTCAGCTATTAAAGGCACTTGCTTACAAAGTCTGACAGCCCAGGTTCAGTTCCCCAGTACCCACATAAAGCCAGATGCACAAAGTGGCACATGTGTCTGGAGTCCATTTGCCTGGCGCACCCATCCTCCTCCCACTCTCAGCTTGCATGTAAATAAATATTTTTTTGTTGTTGTTCTCTTTTTCAGGGTAGGGTCTTGCTTTAGCCCAGGCTGACCTGGGATTCACTCTGTGGTCTCAAGACTGGCCTCAAACTCATGGCAATCCTTCTACCTCCGCCTCCCAGTTGGAGGCCAGCCTGAGATTTTTATTTATTTGAGTAAGAGAAAGGGCACACCAGGGCCTCTAGCCACTGCAAATGGACTCCAGATATGTGCACCACCTTATGCATCTGGTTTTACTTGAGTACTGGGGAATCAGAACTCAGGTCCTTAGGCTTTGCAGGCCAGTGCCTTAACCACTGAGTCATCTCTCCAACTCAAGCCCTGGGTTTTTATTTTTATTTGTTTTTTCCAGGTAGCATCTTGCTCTAGTCCAGACTGACCTGGAATTCACTATGTAGTCTCAAGGTGGCCTTGAAATCACAGCAATCCTCCTACCTTTGCCTCCTGAGTACTAGGATTAAAGGTGTGCATCACCATGCCTGGCTTGAGACCCTGGCTTTTTAAAAAAACATATTAAGGGCTGGAGAGATGGCTGAGCAGTTAAAGGCACTTGCTTTCAAAGCCTGATGGTCCAGGTTTGATTCCCCAATACCCACATAAAGCCAGATGCACAAAATGGTGCATGGGGTTGGAGTTTGTTTATAGTGGCAAGAGGCCCTGGCATGCCCATTATCTCCCACCCTCTCTCTCTCTCTTTCTCTGCTTGCAAATAAATAAAATATTTTTAAAAAGAACATAGGCTGGAGAGATGGCTTAGTGGTTCAGGTGCTTTCCTGAAAAGCCTAAGGATCCAGGTTCCAATTCCCAGTACCCAAGTAAGCCAGATGCACAAAGTGGCTCATGCATCTAGAGTTCATTTGCAGTGGCTAGAGGCCCTGGCGTGGCCATTCTTTCTATCTGCTTCTCTCTCTCTCTCTCTCTCTTTTTAAAATAACGTTTAAAAAAACACTTCTTAAAAAAGAACATATTACAATGAAATAATTATTATTATTGAAAGGCATAGATAGGTTCTCCCATATCTATAGTTATCCAGAAGTTCAGTAAAGACAGAAAAATTCTTAAGACTACACATTGTCAAAGAAACCTTGCCAGGTAGGTTACCATCAAAGATAAGGCCTGGAGCCAGGTGTGGTGGTGCACGCCTTTAATCCTAGCATTCGGAAGGCAGAGGTAGGAGTACAGAGTGAATTCCAGGTCAGCCTGGGCTAAAGATAGTGTCTGGGTTGGAGAGATGGCTTAGTGGTTAAAGGCATTTGCTTGCAAAGTCTTGACAGCCTGGGTTTGATTCTCCAGTAGCCACATAAAGCCAGATGCAAAGTGGTATGTATGTCTGGAGTCTTTGCAATGGCACTAGGCCCTAGCATGCCAATTCTCTCTCTCTCTCCTTGCAAATAAATTAATAAAAAATAGCTTTTTAAATTATGTATGGCTGGGTGTGGTGGTGCACAACTTTAATTCCAGCACTTGGGAGGCAGAAGTAGGAGGGTCACCGTGAGTTCGAGGCCTTCCTGAGAATACACAGTGAATTCCAGGTCAGCCTGGACTAGAGTGAAACCCTACCTCGAAAAAAAAATTACATATGTGTATATGTGTGTGTGTGTGTGTGTGTGTGTGTAGGTTTGAGGTAGTATCTCACTCTAGCCCAGGCTGACCTGGAATTCACTATGTAGTTTCAGGGTAGCCTTGAACTCATGGCGATCCTCCTACCTCTCTCTGCCTCCCGAGTGCTGGGATTAAAAGCGTGTGCCACCATTCCCAGCCAAAAATTTTTATTTAAAGAGAGAGGGTCTGAGAAATGGGAGTAAAGTGTTGAGCCAAAAGGTGAGTTTTAAACTCATTTTTCTTTCCCCATGTTTAAGGTGTGAGAATATGGAGGTTTCTCAGCCAGATGAATTTCAACATACCCCACAGGAAGAAGATGACTTGGAATTCAAGGAAGAGGAAGATTTGGCCCCAGGCCATGAAGTAGGAAATCTCTCTCTCAAACCTGATGGTATCCAGACTTGGGATGACTTATGGATCCACAGAGAGGGTCTAGGAAAGCCCCAAGCTCGAGATGGAGGCCCTCAAGTCCTGGGAGAGCCTCGCTGGGGCCAGGCCAGTAGTGACCGAGCCGCAGTGTGTGGAGAGTGTGGCAAGAGTTTTCGGCAGATGTCAGATCTCGTGAAACACCAGCGAACTCACACGGGCGAGAAACCTTACAAATGCGGGGTCTGTGGCAAGGGGTTTGGGGATAGCTCAGCCCGCATCAAACATCAGCGAACTCACACTGGTGAGAAACCCTACAGAGCCCGGCCCCCAGCCCAGGGTCCCCCAAAGATTCCTCGGCCTCGGATCCCTGCTGGTGAGCGCCCTACCATCTGCGGTGAATGTGGCAAAAGCTTCCGGCAGAGTTCTGACCTGGTCAAACACCAGCGGACACACACGGGTGAGAAACCCTACAAGTGTGGCATTTGTGGCAAGGGCTTTGGTGACAGTTCAGCCCGCATAAAGCACCAGCGAACACACAGAGGGGAGCAGGCCCCTCGGCCAGTGGTGCCTCGGCGGCAACCATCTCAGGCCGCCACGGGAGCTGCACCTAGACCCAAGGCTCAGGAAAAGCCGTACATCTGCACTGACTGTGGCAAAAGGTTTGTGCTTAGCTGCAGCCTCCTAAGCCACCAGCGCAGTCACCTAGGACCCAAACCCTTTGGCTGTGATGTGTGTGGCAAGGAATTTGCCCGGGGCTCTGACCTGGTGAAGCACCTGCGGGTACACACAGGTGAGAAGCCCTACCTGTGCCCCGAGTGTGGCAAGGGCTTTGCTGACAGTTCCGCCCGGGTCAAGCACCTCCGCACCCACAGTGGTGAGAGGCCTCATGCCTGCCCGGAATGTGACCGCACCTTCAGCCTCAGCTCCACCCTTCTTCGCCACCGCCTTACTCACATGGAGCCCCAGGACTTCAGCTTCCCGGGTTACCCTGTAGCCTCCCTGATCCCCAGCCCACCTCCACCTCCTCTTGGCACCAGCCCATCACTGACACCTCGAAGTCCTTCACACACTAGTGATGGGCACTTTGGCCTGCCTGGCTTGGAGCCAGAGCCTGCAGGTCCACAGGCTGGGGAGCCACCCCCACCCTTGGCAGGGGACAAACCCCACAAGTGTCCTGAGTGTGGGAAGGGCTTCCGAAGAAGCTCCGATCTGGTGAAACACCATCGTGTGCACACAGGGGAGAAACCCTACCTCTGTCCTGAATGTGGAAAGGGTTTTGCTGACAGCTCTGCTCGAGTCAAGCACCTCCGTACCCACCGTGGTGAACACACCCGGCCGCCTCCACCATCCACTCTTCTGCGGCCACATAATCCACCTGGCCCAGCACCTGCAGCCTCTCAGCCCCGAGTCCGAGCCCAGCCCTCTGGACCCGGCCAGCCCCATGTGTGCAGCTTCTGTGGGAAGGAGTTTCCCCGGAGCTCAGATCTAGTCAAACACAGGCGAACACACACTGGGGAGAAGCCATACAAATGTGCAGAATGTGGCAAGGGCTTTGGTGATAGCTCTGCACGTATCAAGCACCAGCGTGGGCACCTGGTCTTGAGGCCTTTTGGGATAGGGGATGGTCGGGCAAGGGCCCTAAAGGAGGAGCCACCAGCAGGACTGGAATGATGGGAGCACAGGGAGGCCCAAGATACCAAAGGGAAGGTGTTTGCTGCTGAAGCAGAGAAGGGCCTGGGAGGCAGTGGGAGGGAGAAAGGAGGGAAAGAAACAGGTAGAAATAGAGCTCAGAAAACTGGCTAGGTGTTAGGACTTTGCAGTATGTGCTACACCACAGCTTCTAGAGCACTGCCTAGCACATAGTAGGCACTTAGTACATACTTGTAAAATTTATATACTGGCTTTAGCCTGAGGATTCTTAACCCTAACATCTGCCTCAGTTTAAGATTGACCTCCCCCAAGCTAACCCTGGGAGAATAGGGGTTTTTTGACCTAATGAGGTGCAGCAATGGGACTCCTGGAACTGAAGGTGTCAATGTGAGGCAGGGGCATTTTGACCACCCTAATGGGGAAAATATTGCTGTGTTTGGTAGGCAGGCCCCACTCCCAGCCTTGGGCCACTGGGCATGGTCTTAGCCAGGAAGGGCACTTTGGTACAGAACCCAGACTTAAATACCCCTTCCCACTCAGATATCTGGACACTTGTTGAATAAACCAGAGACAAGGAGCACTCAGCATCCAATCTGGGTGGCAGACCTGGGAGCTCGTGGACATGTGGGGAGACCTGCTGGCTAGGCCAGGGCAGGACCAGAGTGAGCAGAGGCAGGGGGTCCCTAAGGCCCCAAGACCACACTTTCATATGTCTTCTAATACTGTTTCTTGTCTGAGGCTTGGACTTTGTTGTAGTGGTGTGTGCACATACAGGTACAGGCCCCAGCAAGGATTGAAAAAGGTGTATAGTCACCTAACTGGCAAAACTCAACCATGTGTAAACTTGTACGGGTCCCTTGTTCTCCTTACATCTATTAAATAAAGAGGTCTTCATATACCTGCTGTTTAGCTCCAATATATGGTTTAAATTTTAAATGGTTATTGGAGCTGGCTGTGATGGCTCACACATGTAATCCCCAGCACTTGGGAGGCTGAGGCAGAAGGATCACTGTGGAACTGAGGATATTCTGAGTTATAGAGTTACAAAGACTCTGTCAAAAAAAAAAAAAAAAAAAAAAACAGTCTTGGTGGTGCACACATTTAATCCCAGCACTGAGAAGCTGAGGTAGAAGGATCACTGTGAGTTTGAGGCCAGCCTGGACTACAAAGTTCCAGGTCAGCCCAGGCTAAAGTGAGACTCTACCTCAAAAAACAGAAGGGGCTGGAGAGATGGCTTAGTAGTTAAGGCACATGCCTATGAAGCCAAAGGACCTGAGTTTGATCCCCCAGTACCCTTGTATAGCCAGATGCACTAGGTGGTGCATGTGTGTGCCCATTCTTATCTGCCTCCCCCTTTCTCAAATAAATGAAATTTAAAGAGTGCTGGAGAGATTGCTTAGTGGTTAAGGTGTTTGCCTGTGAAGCCTAAGGACCCAGGTTCAATTCCCCAGTACACAAGCCAGGTGCACAAGGTGGCACACGCATCTGGAGTTTGTTTGCAGTGGCTGGAGGCCCTGGTGTGCTCATATTCTCTCTCTCTCTGTCTGTCTCTCTCTCTCAAGTAAATAAAACATTTTTAAAAAATTTACTCAACTAGGGACTGGAGAGATGGCTTAGCAGTTACGACACTTGCCTTTGAAGCCTAAGGACCCGTGTTCTACTCTCCAGATCCTACGAAAGCCAGATGTACAAGGTAACTCATGTGCAAGGTCACAGGTGCACACAAGGTGGCGCAAGTGTCTGGAGTTTAATTACAGTGGCTAGAGGCCCTGGCACACCAATTCTCTTGTTTTTCTCTGTCTTGCTCACTCTCAAAAAAAGAGAGAGAGCTGGGCATGGTGGCACACACCTTTAATCCAGCACTTGGGAGGCAGAGGTAGGAGGATCACTGTGAGTTCGAGACCATCCTAAGACTACATAATGAATTCAGGTCAGCCTGGGCTAGAGTGAAACCCTACCTGAAAAAAAAAAAAAAAAAAAATTTTTTTTTCTTTTTTACTCAACTGCAGCCAACTAAGCAAGCCTACCAGGTTTCTTTCCTCATGGGGTGTGGTGTGCAATGGCTGCAGACAGCTGCCTCCTTGTTTGTGTTGTAACCTGTTGCTTGAACAGCTGGCCCTAAGGACCTTGGAGACAGTTTTCTGGTGGATCTGATATTTCTGATCTCATGCTATTCCCAATCTAGGCTCCAGACAGGTATGTGAGGTGCCTTTGGGAAGCCCAGGGCACAGTGGCCTAGGTTCATATTGGCCAGGTTATCATGTCCATTCACACCATGCTGCAGAATAAAGAGCATTTGATTGAGGCCCTATGCAGAGCCAAGTTTCCTGGCTGCCAGAAGATCCACATCTCAAAGATACAGGGCTTCACCAAGTTCAATGCGGATGAATTTGAAGATGTGGTAGCTGATAAGCAGCTCATCCTTGATGGCTGTGAGGTCAAATATATCCCAGTCATGGTCCTCTGGACAACTGGCGAGCTCTGTACTCATGAGCTTCCACTGCTCAACCTTACCATCAAGCTCACTCAGTAAATCTCACAATACAATAAAAAAATTTATTCAAAAGAAACCCCCACAGATTTAGAAGCTGAGTGTGGTGGTGAACATGACACACCTTTAATCTCAGCACTCAGGAGGCAGAGGTAGGAGGATTGCCATGAGCTTGAGGCCACTCTGAGACTACATAGTGAATTCCAGGTCAATCTGAGCTAGAGCGAGACCCTACCTTGAAATCCCCCCCGCCAAAAAAAAGAAAGTGGAGAGCTGGTAAGTGAATCTGATGGAATGTTGCCAACCCACCAATTACTGGAGCAAAATGGATGCTAAACCATCCTCTCAGGGACATTGTGACTATCTCTGCTCCATGACCCACTTTTAGAAATATTTTAGGGCTGGAGAGATGGGTTAGTGGTTAAGGCACTTGCCTGCAAAGCCAAAGGACCTCGGTTTGATTCCCCAGGACCCACATAAGGCAGATGCACGAAGTAATGCATGCATCTGGAGTTCATTTGCAGTGACTGGAGGCCCTGGCGCGCCCATTCTTTCTCTTTCTGTCTTCCTCTGCCTTGTTCTCTCTCTCAAATAAGAGTATTTTATTTATTTGAGAGAGAGGCAGAAAGAATGGGCATGCCAGGGTTCTGGCCACTACAAAGGAACTCCAGAGGCATGTACCATCTTGTACATCTGGTGTTATGTGGGTACTGAGGAATCGAACTTGGGTACTTAGGCTTTGCAGGCAAATGCCTTAACTACTGAGCCATCTCTCTAGCCCTGCATGGCCCATTTTTTAATGCAAACAGCAACCATATTTCCCAGTGCAAGTGCATCCTTAGGAGTAGGACACCAATTCCTCATGTTCCAAGAGTACCAGTAAGAAGACCTGGCCTGTTATATAAGGCTAAAGTAAAGTACTGCAGAGCTTGAAGAATGACCCAGCAGTTAAAGGTGCTTGCTTACAAAGCCTGCTGACCTTGGTTCAATTCCCCAGTGCCCATGTAAAGTCAGATGCACATCTGGAGTTTGCAGTGGCAAGAGGCCTGGCTCATCAGTCTCACTTTTATTTTCATGTCATCATCTTTTCCTCCTATGATGATGGTCTTCTGCAGCTAATGCCAGGCACTGCGAGGTCATAGATATCCAGGCCATTTTGTGTCTGGAAGAGTGCATTGTAAGCAGTCCTACCCTTCCTTTGGCTCTTAGATTCTTGGCCACCTCTTCCCCAATGAACCCTGAGTTTTGGAAGGTGTGATAGAGATGTTTTAGTGCTGAGCACTCCTCTGTCACTTCTCAGCACTGTGGCATCTTTTGAGTCATCCCAGAGGTCATCACCATCTGAAAAGAGAAGCTTGTCTAATCAAAATTGAGTAGCATTAATATATGGGTATGAATGTCAAGAAAAGTACTTACAGGGCAGTTTGGTGAGCATAATACATGCATTTAGCCAGACAAGAGCAGGTGTTACACTCCTAGGGCTAAGCCTTCCCCTGCTATGGGCTTTTGACTTGGTTTTCAGTACCAGGCATGTATTCCCTCCCATGGAGCAGGCCTCCAGTCCAATTAGAGAACAATTGGTTTCTCTGATAATAGACATGCCTCTGTTGCACCTGTTGGCTTATTTTGCCTGACCAGACAAACTTAAGGCTTGCAGTATCCACTGTTGTTTATCTCCACTGATGACTTTTGTCTCCCATAGGGCTGCATGCAGCATAGCTTTTTTCAGCTTTCTGTCAGCTGGTTCACAGGGAGGAGGTTTTCAGCTCAGCTCCAGATTGATTTCTCAGTGACCTTGCAGCCCAAGCATGTGAAGTTGTCAGCAATAAGATCTTACCATCAAAAATCTCATTTCTTGCTGGGCATGGTGGCGCGCGCCTTTAATCCCAGCACTCAGGAGGCAGAGGTAGGAGGACCGCCATGAGTTCGAGGCCACCCTGAGACTCCATAGTGAATTCCAGGTCAGCCTGAGCTAGAGTGAAACCCTACCTCAAAAAAAAAAAAAAAAAAAAAAATCTCATTTCTTATGTAGTCTCAGTGTGGCCATGAGTTCAAGGCCATACTGAGAATACATAATGAATTCCAGGTCAGCCTGGGCTAGAGTGAGACCCTACCTCAAAAGACTAATAACAATAATAAAGAAGGACTGGAGAGATGGCTTAGCAGTTAAGGTGCTTGCCTGCAAAAGCCTGCAAAAGTTCTCCCTTCCCTGCAGTGGTAGCCCCTCCATATTGGATTACCATGTCTCATTTCTCTCATGTGTTGATCAGGTTTATTGTTGAGTTTCTTGCAGAGGGGAGGAGCAAGGCTGGGTAGATCCAGGGCCTCACACATGCTGGCAATTGCTTTACTCATTTGCTTTTTATTTATTTATTTTATTTATTTTTTTGGTTTTCCAAGGTATAATTTCACTCTAGTCCAGGCTGACCTGGAATTCACTATGTAGTCTCAGGGTGGCCTTGAACTCAAGGCAATCTTCTTACCTCTGCCTCTCGAGTGCTGGGATTAAAGGCATGCGCCACCACGCCTGGCCTATCATTTGCATTTTTTTATCCTTGTAAGTACCTCTCATCAATCTTGTTTCCTACATTTCCAGTCCAGAATGGTGGCTGGACATAGTAGAAATCAACATGTATTTCAGTGAGGAATGGACACAGTCAGTGGCTCTTGAGCACCTTGTTCATGAATACCTGGACATTGTTCTCCTCCCAGCTCTAGTAGGAACTAAACTTGGAATAGATATAACCAACCTCCAAATGGTTCTGGGCTCTGCAGGTGAAGGCTCAGGTTTGTATCCTGATTCTGTCAGTAATTGCCCCATGTAACTGATTTTGAGAAAGAAAGTTTGTGTAGTATAAAAGTCTGAGTTTGAAATCAAGCATGGTGATACATTTCTGTAATCCTAGCACTTGGGAAGTAGAAGCTGGAGGAGCAGAAGTTCAAGATCTTCCTTGACTACATAGCCAGTTTGAAACCAGCCTGAGATACATGAGAACCTGCCAAAAAGAAAGAGTTCGACATCTGCTGTTTACCAGCTAGGAAACTTTGAGCAAATTATGTCTGTAAGATTGAGTTTCCTCATTTGTCAAATGAAGATATTGATGCCCATAGGGCAATTGCAAAGACAACATCCTGGCTGTATTAACTTGTATTTCCCTTTTCCTTTTTCTCCTTTTGGAATCTCAGTTTCTCCATTCGTAAAATGGAAGAAGTAGGTATCTGATTGTTCAAGAGAAGTGGAAGACACAGATTCCTCTCTCTCTCTCTCTCTCTCTCTCTCTCTCTCTCTCTCTCTGTGTGTGTGTGTGTGTGTATGTGTGTGTGTAGTTTTATGTTGTTTGAAACAGAGTCTCATATAGGCCAGACTGTCCTTGAAATGGAGATGTAGTGGAGGATGATCTTGAACTCTGTCTTCTTGCCTCCACCTTCAAAATTCTGGGATAACAGGTATGTGCCACCATGCCTGTATTGGAAATATGTATTCCTTTTTCTGTTTGTTTGTTTTTCGAGGTAGGGTCTCACTCTAGCTCAGGCTGACCTGAAATTTACTATATAGCCTCAGGGTGGCCTCAAACTCATGGAGATCCTCCTACCTCTGCCTCCCGGGTATTGGGATTAAAGGCTTGCACCACCACACTCAGACTCTATCACTTTCTTTTTCCTCCTCCTCCTACCTTTTCTTTCTCTGCCCAGCCTGACCTGGAACTCACTATGTAGTGAAGGCTGGCCTTGAACTCATAGTGATATTCCTACCTCAACTTCCTAAGTGCTGGCATAACCAGTCTGAACCACCAACGTGGCTTCTTCTTTTTTAAATATTTTATTTATTTATTTATTTATTTATTTATTAATTGAGAGGGAGAGAGAGAGACACAGAGAGAGAGAGATAATGGGCATGTCAGGGACCTCTAGCCACTGCAAACAAACTCCAGATGCATGCACCACCGTTTGCATCTGGCTTATGTGGTTACTGGGGGATCAAACTTCGGTCCTTAAACCTTGCAGGCAAGTGCCTTAACCACTAAGTAATTTCTCTAGCCCCTCCCCTGCCTTTGTTTTTTTTTTTTTTTTTTATTCACTGTATGAAAGACATTTTACTCTTCAATACCTTACTTAAAAATTGATTGCTAGGGGCTGGAGGGATGACATAGCATTTAAGGTGCTTGCCTGCAAAGCCTAAGGACCCAGGTTCTATTCTCCAGGACCCACGTAAGCCAGATACACCACGTGCTGCATGCATTTGGAGTTTGTTTGCAGTGGCTGGAGGCCCTGGAGCACCCATTATCTCTCCTCTCTCTCTCAAATAAATAAAAATCCTAATTGCTAGGATTGGAGGTATGGTTCAATTGTTAAATGTGCTTTCTGTTCATGAGGGCCTGAGGGGGCCTAAAACTCCTGGGCTCCAGTCTTCTGATCCCACATAAACAGGTGGGTGTGGTCACATACACCCATAACCCCAGTCCCCAAAAGGGAAGCAGAGACCAGGGTGTTGTCCAGGCTTATGAAAAACAGCAAGCTGTACTTTCTTTCTTTTCTTTTTTTTTTTTTTTTTTAATTATTTGAGAGCGAAAGACAGACAGAGGGAGAAAGAGGCAGAGAGAGAGAGAGAGAGAGAGAGAGAGAGAGAGAGAGAGAGAGGAAAGAGAATGGGTATGCCAGGGCTTCCAGCCACTGCAAAGGAACTCCAGATACATGTGCCACCTTGTGCATCTAGCTAACGTGGGTCCTAGGGAATCAAACCTGGGTCCTTTGGCTTTGCAGACAAATGCCTTAACCGCTAAGCCATCCCTCCAGCCCTTTTAAAACTTTTTTAAATTAACTGTTTCCATAATTATAGACAATGATAATTCCCTCCCCTCCCTACATTCCTTTTCACAAATCCACCCTCCATTATATTTCTTCCCTCTCTTAATTAGTATCTCTTTTATTTTGATGTCATCTTCTTTTCCTTCTATTATGAGTCCTGTGTAAGTAGTACCAGACCCTGTGAGGTCATGGATATCCAGGCCATTTTGTGTCTGGAAGATTGAATTGTAAGCAGTTCTACCCTTCTTTTGGCTCTTAGGTCCTTTCTGCCACCTCTCCAGCAATGGACCCTGAGTCTTGGAAGGTGTGATAGACAAGTCTCAGTGCTATTTATTTATTTATTTTTTCTCAATTTTTATTAACATTTTCCATGATTATAAAAAAATAATCCCATGGTAACACCCTCCTTCACCCCACTTTCCCCTTTGAAACTCCATTCTCCATCATATCCCCTCCCCATCGCAATCAGTCTCTCTTTCATTTTGATGTCATGATCTTTTCCTCCTCTTATGATGGTCTTGTTTAGGTACTGTGAGGCACTATGAGGTCATGGACATCCAGGCCATTTTATGTCTAGAGGGAGCATGTTTTAAGGAGTCCTACCCTTCCTTTGGCTCTTACATTCTTTCCACCACCTCTTCTGCATTAAACCCTGAGCCTTGGAAGGTGTGATAAAGATGTTACTCAGTACTCCAGTCACTTCTTTCCAGCACTATGATACCTTCTGAGTCATCCCAAGATCACTGCCATCTGAAAAGAGAAGATTCTCTACCCAAAATGAGAGTAGCATTAATATAAGGGTATGAATATTAAGAGAAGTGCTTACTGGGCAGTTTGATAAGCATAGTATATACATTTATCCAGACATCAGCAGTTGTTACACCCCTAGGGCTCATGACTATCCCTGTTTTAAGTTTTCAGTATCAGGGATGTATTCTATTTGTTTTTGTTTTTTTTAAGTGCGTACTGGGGAACTAAACCCAGGTCGATAGGCTTTGCAAGCAAACACTTTAACCACTGAACCATCTCCCCTGCCCAACCTTTCAATTTATTATTATTATTATTATTATTATTATTATTATTATTATTATGAGTGAGAGGCAGACAGAGAGAGAATGGGTGTGCCAGGGCCTTCAGCTACTGCAAATGAACTCCAGATTCGTGTGCCCCCTTGTTGCACATATGCAACATTGCACACTTGTATCACTGTGCGTCTGGCTACATGGGACCTGGAGATTTGATCATGAGTTCTTAGGCTTTGCAGCCAAGCACCTTAACCATCTCTCTGAAGTCATCTCTCCAGTCTTTTTTTTTTTTTTCAAAGTTGGGTCTCAGTGTAGCCCAGGCTGTGTACATAACCCTAATATACTCATTGGTGGGGCTGGACAGATTGCTCAGTGGTTAAAGTAGCTTGATTGCAAAGCCTGACAGTCTGGGTTTGATTCCCTAGTACCCAGGCAAAGCCAGATGCACAAAGTGGCCCATGCATTTGGAGTTTGCAATGACAAAAGGTCCTGATGCGCCCATTCTCTCTCTCTCTTTCTCACTTTACAAATGAATACATTGAAAAAAATAGGTGTGTAGCCAGGCATGGTGGCCCACGCCTTTAATCCCAGCACTCTGGAGGCAGAGGTAGGAGGATTGCCATGAGTTCAAGGCCACCCTGAGACTACATAGTGAATTCCAGGTCAGCCTTGGCTAGAGTGAGACCCTACCTCAAAAACAAAAAAATAAAAACAAACAAACAAAAAAAAATAGGTGTGGTAACCTGGGTGTGGTGGTGCATGCCTTTAATCCCACCACTTGGGAGGCAGAGATAGGTGGATGTCTGTGAGTTTGAAGCCACCCTGAGATGACACAATGAATTCCAGGTAAGCCTGAGCTAGAGTGAGACCCTACCTCGAAGGAAAACAAAACAAAACAGCTGAGCGGTTTAAGATGCTTGCCTGCAAAACCTAAGGGCCCATGTTCTACTCTCCAGATCCCACATAGTCTCAGGATGGCTTGAATTCATGGTGATCCTCCTACCTCTGAGCCCCGAGTGCTGAGATAAAAGATGTGCACCACCATGCCCGGCTCTCTCTCTCTCTCTTTTTTTGGTTTTTCACTCTGTATTCTCAGGATGGCCGGATGGCCTCGAACTCACAGAAATCCTCCTACCTTAGCCTCCCAAGTGCTGGGATTAAAGGTGTGCACCACCAGGACCAGCTCCGGCTACCCCTTTTTTATTTTAATTTTTTAAAAAATATATTGGATGATTGGACTTCTGTGTGAGTAGGAAGAAAAGTCAGTAGCAAAGGCCAGTAAGCTAGAAAAGAGATATAAAGGGAAGAGAAAGGAAGGGAGGAGGGTACTTAATAAGATGGTATTGTATATATGTAAGTAGAAGAATAGATTAATAGGGGTGAAAAGGCCCAAGTGAGGTCAGGGGAAGAGAATGAGTAAAGGAAAGGTGGAGGGAGGGCTAGTCAAAATCTAAGAGGATATAAATAAATTATATGGAAACCTACTTTTTTTGGACAATGGAACACTCAGGAGCTGTAGATTGTTGCGAGAATTTTTTCAATGCCAGGGATGGGATACCTTCCAGTGAGCTGTTGGCCAGGGAGGTCCTTGATGCCCCAAAAATATTATAGGTCATTGCCAAGGCCCTTGGTTTCCCACCAGGAATAGATGATAAGACCCTATTGCTGAAGATTCTACATACTTGGGCTGCAAGGCCACTGAAAAGTCCTGCTGGAACTGAGCTGATAACCTCTTCCATGTAGACCAGCTGACAGAAAGCTTGAAGAAGCCATTCTGCATGCAGTTCAATGGGAGAGAGAGAAATCACCAGTGAAGATACTCAACAGTGGACACTGCAAGCCTTATATTTGGCCAGCCAGGCCAAATGAGCCAATGGGTGCAATAGTGGCACGTCTGTCATGGTGGAGACCAACTGCCCTTTAATTGGACTGCAGGCCCGCTCCATGGGAGGGAATACATCCCTGATACTGAAAGCTTAAAACAGGAGTAGTCATAAGCCCTAGGGGTGTAACGTCTACTGCTATCTGGCTAAATATATATACTATGCTCACCAAACTGCCCAGTAAGCACTTCTTTTGATGTTCATACCCTTATATTACTGCTACTCTCACTTTTGGTAGAGAATCTTCTCTTTTCAGATGGCAGTGACCTTGAGATGACTCAGAAGACATCATGGTGCTAGAAAGAAGTGACAGGAGTGCTCAGCACTGCAATATCTCTATCACACCTTCCAAGGCTCAGGGTCTAATGCGGAAGAGCTGGCAGAAAGAATGTAAGAGCCAAAAGATGGGCAGGACTCCTTACAACGTGCTCCCCTAGACACAAAATGGCCTGGAAATCCATGACCTTACAGTGCCTGACACTACCTACACAAGACCATCATAATAAGAGGAAAAGATCATGACATCAAAATAAAAGAGAGACTGATTGATATGGGGAGGGGATATGATGGAGAATGGAGTTTCAAGGGGGAAAGTGGGGGGAAGGAGGGCGTTACCATGGGATTATTTTTTTATAATCATGGAAAATGTTAATAAAAAAATTTGAAAAGAAAAAAAAATTATTTATTTGAGAAAGAGAGAAAGAGTCAGATACAGAGAGAGAATGGGTATGCCAGGGCCTATAGCCACTGCAAAGAAACTCCAGACACATGTGCCACCATATACATCTGGCTTATGTGGGTACTGGAGAATTGAACCTATGTCCTTAGGCTTTGCAGGCAAGTGCCTTAACCACTAAGCAATCTCTCCAGCCCTTAATTTTTATTTTAAATATTTTATTATTATTTATTTGACAGAGAAAGGGGGAGAGAGAGAATGGGCGCGCCAGGACCTCCAGCTGCTGCAAACAAACTCCAGACGCATGTGCCCCCTTGTGCAGCTGGCTAACGTGAGTCCTGGGGAATCGAACCAGGGTCCTTTGGCTTTGCAGGGAAGCGTCTTAACCACTAAGCCATCCCTGAAACCCTTAATTTTTACTTTTTTTTAAATTTTTTTGTTTATTTTTATTTATTTATTTGAGAGTGACAGAGAGAGAGAAGGAGGGAGAGAGAGAGAGAGAGAGAGAGAGAGAGAGAATGGGCATGCCAGAGCTTCCAGCCACTGCAAACGAACTCCAGACACATGTGTCCCCTTGTGCATCTGGCTAACGTGGGTCCTGGGGAATCGAGCCTCGAACTAGGGTACTTAGGCTTCACAGGCAAGCATTTAACCAGTAAGCCATATCTCCAGCCCCCTTAATTTTTATTTTTATGCTGGAGAGGGAAAGAGAGAATTGGCCCAGGGCCTCCAGCCACTGCAATGGAACTCTAGAAGCATGCGTCATCTTGTGCAACCTTGCTCGCTTGTGTCACTGTGCGTCTGGCTTATGTGGGACCTGGAGAGTTAAACGTGGGTCCTTTAGGCTTCACATGCATACGCCTTAGCTGCTAAGCCATCTTCCCACCCTGAACATGTGTTTTTATTTTTATTTTTTCTGTTTCATTATTTTTTTTATTTTTTTTCTTAATTTTTATTAACATTTTCCATGATTATAAAAAATATCCCATGGTGCTACCCTCCCTCCCCCCACTTTCTCTTTGAAATTCCATTCTCCATCATATCCCCTCCCCATCGCAATCAGTCTCTCTTTCATTTTGATGTCATGATCTTTTCCTTCTCTCATGATGGTCTTGTGTAGGTAGTGTCAGGCACTATGAGGTCATGGATATCCAGGCCATTTTATGTCTGGAGGGAGGACGTTGTAAGGAGTCCTACCCTTCCTTTGGCTCTTACATTCTTTCCACCACCTCTTCTGCATTAGACCCTGAGCCTTGGAAGGTATGATTGAGATGTTACTCAGTACTCCAGTCACTTCTTTCCAGCACTATGATACCTTCTGAGTCATCTCAAGGTTACTGCCATCTGAAAAGAGAAGATTCTCTACCCAAAGTGAGAGTAGCATTAATATAAGGGTATAAATATTAAGAAAAGTGCTTACTGGGCAGTTTGATAAGCATAGTATATACCTTTTTCCAGACATCAGCAGATGTTACACCCCTAGGGCTCATGACTATCCCTGTTTTAAGTTTTCAGTATCAGGGATGTATTCCCCCCCCATGGAGCGGGCCTCCAGTCCAATTGGAGGGCAGCTGGTTTCCACCATGACAGACGTGCCACTATTGCACCCATTGGCTCATTTGGCCTGGCTGGCCAATTATTAGGCTTGCAGTGTCCACTGTTGAGTATCTTTACTGGTGATCTCTCTCCCCCATTGAACTGCATGCAGAATGGCTTCTTCCAGCTTTCTCTCAGCTGGTCTACATGGAGGAGGTTATCAGCTCAGTTCCAGCAGAATTTTCTCAGTGGCCTTGCCACCCAAGTATGTGGAGTCTTCAGCAATATATTTTTATTTTTTTAACAGAGAGAAAGAGGGAGAGAGAGAGAGGGAATGGGCATGCCAGGGCCTCCAGACACATGTGCCACCTTGGGGGTCCTGGGAAATCAAACCTGGGTTCTTTGGCTTTGCAGGCAAATACCTTAACCGCTAAGCCATTCCTCCACTCACCCTGAAACTTTTAAAAAAACTTATGAAGCTGCTTGTAGTGGTGCACACTTTTAATCCCAGCACGTGGGAGGCAGAGGTAGGAGGATCGTCAAGAATCCAAGGCCAGAGTGAGACTGCACAGTGAATTCCAGGTTAGTCTGGGTTACAGCAAGACCCTACCTCAAAAAACAAAAACATGGCCTGGAGGGATGGCTTAGCGGTTAAGGCATTTGCCTGCAAAGCCAAAAGACTCAGGTTCGATTCCTCAGGACCCACGTTAGCCAGATGCACTGGGGCGCATGTGTCTGGAGTTTGCTTGCAGTGGCTGAAGGCCCTGGCGCACCCATTCTCTCTCTCTCTCTCTCTCTCTCTCTGTCAAATAAATAAATAATAAAATATTTTTTAAAAAAGGTCTGGAGGGATGGCTTAGCAGTTAAGGCGTTTGCTCACAAAGCCAAAGGACCCAGGGTCGATTCCCCCCAGAACCCACCTTAACCAGATGCACAAGGGGGCACACACGTCTGGAGTTCGGTTACAGTGGCTGGAGGCCCTGGAACCTCCATTCTCTCTCTCTCCCCCTCTTTCTCTGTCTAATAAATAAATAAAAATAAAATATTAAAAAAATAAAAAATATGTATTTATGGGAGAGAAAGAATGAGAGCAGCAGGGCATCCAGCCACTTATGAATTCCAGGCACATGTTCCACTTTGTGCATCTGGCTTCGTGTGGGTCCTGAGGAATGAAACCAGGGAACTTTGACTTTGCAAGCAAGCAAGCATTTTTAACCACTGAGCTATCTCTCCAGTCCTTTAGACCAACTTGCCTTTTTTTTTTTTTTTTTCGATGTAGGGTCTCACTCTAGCCCAGGCTGACCTGGAATTCACTATGTAGTCTCAGGATGGCCTCAAACTCACAGCGATTCTCCTACCTCTGCCTACTCCCGAGTGCTAGGATTGTGCTACCCCGCCCGGCTAGAATAGCTAACTTTTTGTTGTTGTTTATTTTTATTTATTTATTTGAGAGCGACAGAGAGAGAAAGAGGCAGAGAGAGAGAGAGAGAGAGAGAGAGAGAGAGAGAGGAAGAATGGGCCCACAAGGGCCTCTAGCCACTGCAAACTCCAGATGCATGTGCCACCTTGTGCACTTGGCTTACGTGGGTACTGGGGAATCGAGCCTCGAACCAGGGTCCTTAGGCTTCACAGGCAAGCGCTTAAGTACTAAGCCATCTCTCCAGCCCAATAGCTAACTTTTAAACTCTTTATCAGTGAGAGAGAAAGAGAGAGACAGAGGGAGAGAAGGAGAGAGAATGGACGTGCTAGGACTTCTAGCCACTGCAAATGAACTCCAGGCGCATGCGCCACCATGTGTATCTGGCTTATGTGGGATCTGGAGAATGGAACCGGTATCCTTAGGCTTTGCAGGCATGCGCCTTAACCGCTAAGCGATCTCTACAAATCCGCGCCCCCCCCCCCCATAGCTAACTTTTTTTTTTTTTTTTGGTTTTTCAAGGTAGGGTCTCCTCTCTAGCTCAGGCTGACCTGGAATTTACTCTGTAGTCTCAGGGTGGCCTAGAACTCACAATGATCCTCCTACCTCTGCCTCCCGAGTGCTGGGATTAAAGGCGTGTGCCACCACGCCCGGCACCATAGCTAACTTTTTTTTTTTTTTTTTAAATATTTTTCTTTTTATTTATTTATTTGAGAGTGACAGAGAGAGAAAGAGGGAGACAGAGAGAGAGAGAATGGGCACACCAGGGCTTCCAGCCACTGCAAATGAACTCCAGATGCATGCGCCCCTTGTGCATCTGGCTAATGTGGGTCCTGGGGAATCTAGCCTCGAACCAGGGTCCTTAGGCTTCACAGGCACAGCGCTTAACCGCTAAGCCATCTCTCCAGCCCCATAGCTAACTTTTAACGATAAAAATATCCTGAGGGATAAACGGGATACTCCCCGTGGATGGGATTTTTCCCCTAGGCTACCTTTTGGCTGAAATGCTGTGCACACCTTTAGTATAAAACTTGGGTAAATCCGCTTTCCTCGCTGAGCATTATGTTAGCTCATCGGTAAAATGGGGATGTGATCCTTGTGCAGATTCAAGGAGACCAAATGTGAAAAACACTCGGCATAGCCTGCTCCCAAGTCACCCACCCCCCATGCCAGGTGTGTTAACTCCTGCCTGTAATCTCAGCTTCGAGTGGCCGCAAATTCGAGGTTAGACAAGTCTACTTTGAGAGTTCCAAGCCAGTCAGGTTCCACGGTGAGACTGTCTCAAAAAAAGGACCCCTCCCGTGTGGTGGTGGTGCTTGCCTTTAATTCCAGGACTCAGATGTCAGTGGTGGGAGGATAGGCTGTGAGTTCGAGGCCAGCCTGGGACTAGAGTGAATTCCAGGTCAGCCTGAGCTAGAACGGGGCCTTACTTCGACACCCCCTCCCCCCGCCAACAAAAAGCACCCCTCACACCCAAAAGTAGGGGACAGACAGTAAGTACACCACACAATAAACGACGGCGTTGGATAGTTTGGGCGGCCGTCGATTTGGGCAGTATATATTCAAAGAGCAAGCTGCTCCCGAGGCCGCGATGGAGAAAGAGGAAGAAGAAAGAGGCTGCGAGGAGGTGAGGCCACGGGGTCCGCCCTCCAGGCGGGGCGCCAGCGAGAGGCCCCGGCCGGGGCGGGAGCGCACGTGGCCTACTTCGGGCGGAGCGGGCGCGCGGGCACCAGGCGCCGGGCCGCCGCGGGGACGGCCGCAAGGGTGGGTCAGAGCTCGGCCGGGGATCGAAGGCCGCGCTGGGGGTCGCTCGGGTCCCTGAGAGTTTCGGGAGCAGGGGCGCGGGGCTCGCGCCGCCTCCCGGCGGTTTGGTCCAGATGCCTGGGTCCTCCAGGTCCCTCCTCTCGGGGCGGAGCTAGACGGCAGGGCCAATGAATGGCCGTCCCCAGGGCCCCGCCCCGCCCCCGTCCCCCGCCTCCGGAGCCGCGGCCTCCTCGGAGTACCCAACCGCCCCTTGCCCAGGCCTGGGGCAGCGCGAGCGCCGAACCTTTGGCTGGTGAGTGCGCATCCCACCCAGGGCCTCAGCCCCATCTCGCCTCCAGCCCGTCTCCTGGCGCCCCGGGTCACCGACCCAGGCCCCGGGGAGTGACTCAGCGCGGGGAGGGTGGCGACTTGCGGGGGTTGGGGATTAGAACTGTGGAGGGCCTTAAATGCCAGAATGAGTGCGGTGGACGGGTGTCTCGGGGGCGTGGGGCCGGGTGAGGGTGGATGGGGGAGGACCAGACTCCAGAGAGCTGGGCAGGGCGGGAGAAGCCACGGCTGCACCGCCTTGTCTGGGCCGGGGCCACGGTGTGCGTGGTGGTGGGGGGGGGCCGGGTCCTGAGCCTCTGATCCAGCTCCCCGCCTCAGGACACCAAGATGCCTGGCGAACAGCAGGCGGAGGAAGAGGAGGAGGAAGAGATGCAGGAGGAGATGGTGCTGCTGGTGAAGGGTGAGGAGGAGGAGGGTGAGGAGAAGTATGAGGTGGTGAAACTCAAGATCCCCGTGGAAAACAAGGAGGTGGACAAAAAGGAGGTACGTGTCACACCCCGAGCCCTCCTCCCCAACCTCAAACCTGGTCCAGACAGAAGTCCAGAATCCTGTCCCCATTTTCCCTTGATCTCAGATTCTGAACCTGAAGGTTGGGCCATGCTTTTGCCCACTGCTCTCACTTCGATCATACAGAGATATGTCTGGCCTACACTGAGAGCCAGGCTCCATGCTGGGTGCTAGAGTAAACTCTTCCGGTCAATCCCCATGGAGCCCAGCGTCCATGCACAATCCTGTGTGTTGGGTGCAGGCACACTGGGTTGGTGAAGCCCAGAACTGAGAACTTAATTCAGAATCAGGAGTGAGGGACAGTCAGGCCAGGCTATAGTAACAATAGCTGTTTGATAGCCATGTGCCATTCGAAGCACCTTTATTTTTGTTTTTGCACACCTGTGTGTGTGTGTGTGTGTGTGTGTGAACACACCAGGGTCACTTGCTGATGCAAACCAATTCCAGGCACATGCGCCACTTTTTGTGTCTAGCTTTACAGGGGTGCTGGGGAATTGAACTTGAGCCAGCAGGCTTTGCAAGCAGGCGTTTTAAGAGCCTCTCCCCAGTCTTTTTTTTTTTTTTTTTTTTGAGGCAGAGTTCCACTCTAGCCCAGGATGACCTAAACTCACTTTGTAGCATGGGCTGGCCGTGAATTCACAGCAGTCCTCCTACCTCAACCTCTAAAGTGCAGGGATTAAAGGCGTGAGCACAGCCTGCTAAGAACCTCTTCTGTGATGTAGGTAGTATTTATTCCATTTTATGGTTGTGTAAACTGAGGCATGGGGCAGTTTGGTAACTGGCCCAAGGTCCCAAAGTTGGTAAAGTGACCATCCCAGGAAGAAAGAATGGCCTTTTCAGACTTACGGAGGAGCTGTGGAGATCTGTGCACAGGTGCCTCCTGCTGTAGCACTCTTGGGGGTAGGTTGGTTTGCTGACCACACCAGCTGTTTGGGTTTTATCCTGAGGGTAGCTGAAAGGTTTAAGTACTTCAGAATGAGTTAAAACTCCCTCCCTCATTTAAGACTTGAACTGTGGCCAGTATGCTTCTCCTTGCCAGAGCTGCACAAGGCCCTCAGCCTACCCCAGAGGAGCTTGAGCCTAGCTGGGGAGGACTTATGCTCTCCCAGGTCTCAGGGTCCATATACCAGAGAAAGAAAATTTTTGTGCTTCTTGGTGGTCATGGTAGGTGCTAGGGGAGAGGACTGGCTTCCTAGGCCTTGTCCAGTCTAAATGAACTCTAGAGCACTATTTCTCCAGCCTCCTTGGCCGTTGTGTTAGTTCAGGCTGCTTCTTCTGGTTCTGTGGGTTTTCTTAGCCCTCTTTATTTTTAATTTTTTAATTATTGTTTATTTATTTGTAAGCAGAGAGAGAGAGAGGAGATAGACCCAGAATGGGCACGCCAGGGCCCCTAGCCACTGCAAACAAACTCCAGATGCTTGCACCCCCTTGTGCATCTGGTTTATGTGGTACTGGGGAATTGAACCTGGGTCCTTTGGTTTTGTAGGCAAGTGCCATAACCGCTAAGCCATCTCTCCAGCCCCTAATTTATTTTTTTTTTTTGAGGCAGGATCTCATTCTAGCTCAGAGCTGACCTGGAACTCATTCTATAGCCCGTGCTGGACTTGAACTCACAGCAGTTTTTGTACCTCAGCTTCATTGCTGGGATTAAAGGCATGTATAACCATGCCTGGCTTTAAATCTGGTGTTGTAAGCCGGGCGTGGTGGTGCACGCCTTTAATCCCAGCACTTGGGAGGCAGAGGTAGGAGGATCGCCATGAGTTCGAGGCTACCCTGAGACTACGTAGTGAATTCCAGGTCAGCCTGGGCTAGAGTGAGACCCTACCTCAAAAACACCAAAAAAAAAAAAAAAAAAAAAAATCTGGTGGTGTTTTTTTTTCTAGGTAGGGTCTTGCTGTAAGCCCATGCTGACCTGGAATTCACTATGGAGTCTCAGGGTGGCCTCAAACTTGCGGCGATCCTCTTACCTCTGCCTCCCGAGTGCTGGGATTAAAGGTGTGCACCACCACAACCAGTTAGATTCCGCACGCCGTAGGAGGGCCACCCTGAGACTACATAGATTCAGCATTTTTAACAAGTGCCTAGTGATGCTTATGTAGTTGGTCCGGTTGTGTTTTCTACTTTATATGAAAAGGAGATTTTGACTGCTCAAAGGGTTCAGTGGAGACACTGTTTAGGTGACCTCAAACTTCAGTCAGTGAGATTAAGATTTTAGGCTAGGCTAGGCTAGGCATGGTGGTGTACACCTTTAATCCCAGTACTTGGGAGGCAGAGGTAGGATTGCCACAAGCTCAAGGCCACCCTGAGACTACTTAGTGAATTCCAGGGCAGCCTGAGCTAGAGTGAGACCCTACCTCGAAAAACCAAAACAAACAAACAAACAAACAACAACAAAAAACCATAATAGCTTTAGGGTTGACATTGACCCACAGATGTTAAAACCAGGGCAAGACTAGAAAATGTGACCTTACCTTGAATCAGACTGCCAGACCACTGTGTGAAGTTCCTTGGTTTAAACTGTAAGGTGAGCCGGGCGTGGTGGCACACGTCTTTAATCCCAGCACTCGTGAGGCAGAGGTAGGAGGATCGCCATGAGTTCGAGGCCACCCTGAGATTCCATAGTGAATTCCAGGTCAGCCTGGGCTAGAGTGAGACCCTACCTCAAAAAACCAATAAATAAATAAATAAATAAACTGTTAGGTGTATTTTAATGGTGAATCTCTCAGGAAAAGCCAGAGACTTGGGAGTCCACCCACCTCTGTCACTTTTTGGCAGTGTAAATTCAGATGGGAGTATAGCCTCTTTATTCACCACTGGCTTGTAGTCTCTTGAGCCTTGTTCTTGACCCTGAAGAGGGAGCACCTGACCAGCCTGTAATTCCAGCATTCAGGAGGTGGAGGTAGGAAGATTGCTGCAACTTCGAGGCCATTTTAGGCTACATAATGAATTCCAGACCAACCTGGGCTGTATTACAAGACCCTGATTCCAAAACAAAAACAAAATTAGTAGGTCTGATGGCACACAGATCTGTAACCCCAGCACTCAAGAGGCAGAGGCAGGAGGATCATAAGTTCAAAGCCAGGGAGCTACATAGACCATATATCTAAAAGACACACACATGACACCATTCACAAAGGGTTGACAAAAAAATTTAATAAAGTAGTGTTGTCAAAGCTTGACACTGATGCAGTAGTACCTCTCAGGGAATATATTCCAAGACCTCCACCACCAGTAGATGGCTGAAACCTTGGATGGTTTCAAATTGATTCTCCTGCCTTAACTTCCTGGGTGCTGGAATTACAACTGTGTGACGCCTGTGTGGACTTTATTTTTTCTTATATGTATAGACTTGAAATAAAATGTAATTCCTAAAGCCGGGTGTGGTGGTGTACACCTTTCATCCCAGCACTGGGGAGGCAGAGGTAGGAGCATTGCAGTGATTTCCAGGTCAGCCAGGGCTAGAGCAAGACCCTATCTGAAAAACCAAAAAATAATTTCCAGGCCAGGCATGGTGGTTCAAGTCTAATCCCAGCCTTTTGAAGGCTGACGTAAGAAGATAGTAGGAGGTCAGTCTGGACTAAAGTGAGCATGTGCCTTAAAAACAAAAGAAACTGGGTATGGTGGCACATGCACATCCCAGCACTCTGAAGGCAGAGGTAGGAGAATTGCTGTGAGTGACCATCCTGAGACTACATAGTGAATTCCAGGTCAGCCAGGGCTAGAGACCCTACCTGCAAAAACCAAAACCAAAAAGAAATTCTAAATTAGGCACAGTAAGAAATTAATACTAATAAAATAGGATGATAGCAATATATAATAAAAGCTTCTGAATTATTTCTGGAATTTTCCATTTGATATTTTCAGACTATGGTTGACAACTGGCAAATCAAATTGTGGCTACGGGGGAACTACTTTACATTATTTATTTATTCTTAATATCTTATTTATTTATTTGAAAGAGAGAGTGAGAGAGAAAGAGGCAGAGAGAGCATGGGTGTACCAGGGCCTCTATCCACTACAAATGAACTCCAAGCGCATGCACTGCCTTGTGCATCTGGCTTATATGGGTCCTGGGGAATTGACCCTTGGGTCCTTTGGCTTTGCAGGCAAATGCCTTAACCAGTAAGCCATCTCCTCAGCCCTCTTTTGTATTATTTAAACCAGGGTTTCCTTGGCTGATTTCTAATTTCCCAATTTATCCTGCTTTCTAGTTTGAATTCAAAGCCTTTCTCTCTCTGTCTTTTTCCCCCAGGGTAGCATCTCCCTGTAGCTCAGGCTGACCTGGAATTCACTATGTAGTCCCAGGGTGGCCTTGAACTCATGGCGATGCTCCTACCTCTGCCTCTTGAATGTTGGGATTAAAGGCATGCGCCACCACACCTGGCCACACACTCTTCTTTTATTAAATATTTTATTTTGTATTCATTTTATTTGAGAGAGGGAGAGGGAGAAAGAGTCAGATAGAGACAGAATGTGTGTGTTAGGGCCTCCAGCTGCTGCAAATGAACTCCAGATGCATGTGCCACCTTGTGCACCTGGCTTATGTGGGTCTTGGGGAGTTGAACCTGGATCCTTTGGCTTTGCAGGCAAGTGCACTAAGTACCACTAAGCCATCTCTCCATCCCCAAAGCCACTCTCTTGGGATCTATCTTTATTTATTTACTTTGGGTTTTTTGAGGTAGGGTTTCACTCTAGCCCAGGCTGACCTGGAGTTCACTATGTAGTCTCAGGGTGGCCTTGGTCTCATGATGATCCTCCTACCTCTGCCTCCCTAATGCTGGGATTAAAGGTGTGTGCCACCATGTCTGTCCTCTGGTTTTGAGATAGGTTCTCATTATATAGTGCAGGCTCCCCTGAACCTTTTATCTCACCCCAGTTTTGTACAATGAATTTATCCTGATAAAGAAAATCCCAGGGCTAGAGAGATGGTTTCGTGGTTAAGGTGTTTGCACACAAAGACAAAAGACCCAGGTTCTATTCTCCAGGATCCACGTAAACTAGATGCACAAGATGGAGCATGCATCTGGAGTCATTTGCAGTGGCTGGAGCCCCTGGTGCACCCATTCTCACTCTATCTGTCTCTTGCTCTCAAATAAATAAATAAATTAATTAAAAAAAATACGGGCTGGAGAGTGGCCTAGTGGTTAAGGCACTTGCCTGTGAAGCCTAAGGACTCAGGTTCAACTCCTGAGAACCCACGTAAGCTGTAAGTAAAATAATAAATAAATAATAGTAAATAATAAATAATGTATAATAAAATAATAAATAACATAAGTAAATAAAATAAAGCTGGGCATGGTGGTTCACACCTTTAATCTCAACACTCATGAGGCAGAGGTAGCAGGATCTCTTGAGTTTCAGGTTAGCCTGGGCTAGAGTGAGGCCCTACCTCGATAAAGAAAAAAGGCAGTAAACTTCCGTTTCCTTTTATTTTCTTTTTGGTTTTTCCAGGTAGGGTCTTGCTCTAGCCCAAGGCAGTAAACTGCTTAAAAAAATTTTTTTAGAAGTTTTCTTTTTTTTTTTTTTTTTTTTAGGTAAGGTCTCACTCTAGCTCACGCTGACCTAGATTTCACTATGTAGTCTCATAGTCTGAGGGTGGCCTCGAACTCATGGTGATCCTCCTACCTCTGCCACCACACCCGGCTCCCCATTAAAATTTTTTTTCATTTTGGTTTTTCAAGGTAGGGTTTCACTATAGCCCAGGCAAACCTGGAATTCACTATGTAGTCTCAGGGTGGCCTGGAACTCACTGTGATCCTCCTACCTCTGCCTCCCTAGTGCTGGGATTAAAGGCATGTGCCACCAAGCCCAGCTAGAAAGGTTTTGTTGTTGTTGTTGAAATTTATTCATATATTAGAAAGAGAAAATGGGTGCGCCAGGGCCTCCAGCCACACTGCAAATGAACTCTAGATGCATGTGCCACCTTGTGCAGTAGGCTTATGTGGGTCCTGGAGAATTGAGTCTGGGTTCTTTGGCTTTGTGTGCAAACGCCTTAACCGCTAAGCCATCTCTCCAGCCCCAAATAAGGTATATTTTTTAAAAATAACAAAAAAGCTGCGCATGGTCGCACATGCCTTTAATCCCAGCACTTGAGAGGCAGAGGTAGGAGGATTGCTGTGCCACCCTGAGATTACATAATGAATTCCAGGTCAGCCTGGGACTAGACGAGCAAAACCTTCCCTCAAAAACAAAACTATATCTATATATTTTAACTGGTCTGGAGAGATAGTTCTGCCATTAAAGGCACTTACTTGCAGAGCCTATGGCCCAGTACTTGCAAAGCCAGATGCACAAATTGGCACATGTGTGTAGAGTTCCTTTGCGGTAACTAGAGACTTTGGCATTCCTATTCTCCTTGTCGGCTTGCAAATAAATAATAAACATATTTAAAATATTTTTATTTATGAGAAAAGAAAGAGTATGGATGCACCATGGTCTTTTGCTACTGCATATGAACTCCAGTTGCAGGTGTCAACTTTTGCATCTGGCTTTACGTGTATTCTGTGGAATTCAACCCCGAGCTTCTAGGCTTTGCAAGCCAGTGCCTTTAACAGCTGTACCATCTCCCCACCCTAAATATCTTTTTAAAAACTGTATTTATTTTATTTATTTGACAGAGAAAGAGGGAGAGAGAGAATGGGTGCACCAGAATGGGTGCAGGGCCTCCAGCTACTGCAAACGAACTCCAGACGCGTGCGCCCCCTTGTGCATATGGCTAACATGGGTCTTGGAGAATCGAACCTGGGCCCTTTGGCTTTGTAGGCAAACGCTTTAACTGCTAAGCCATCCCTCCAGCCCCCACCCTAAATATCTTAATGTCATTCTGAGCCTTCTCTTTCCTTACACCCCATAGCTGTATCCGGATGCTGAGTTATCATTGGCTGTACATTCCTTGTCCCTTTTCTGGGCTTAGACCAGTCTTTTAGATAACTGTAGTAGCCTCCTTACTAGGCTCGTTTTTGCCCGCTCTCTTTGGGTTATTAAAGAGCCTGGTCACTTCGTACTCATAATCTCAGACATCCCCTCTTCAGTGGTTCCCCATTTCATTTATTATTAGAAAGCCAAAGTCTTTACTGTCGCCTGGGCCCTAAGCTAGGAGGTTTCCACTCCATTTCTCTCCCCTTCATGTTACCCTGTCAAAACAACAAAAAGTCCGGGTGTGGTGGTGCACGCCTTCAGTTCCAGCACTTGGGAGGCAGAGATAGGATCGCCATGAATTCAAGGCACCCTGAGACTAGAGTGAATTCCAGGTCAGCCTGAGCTACAGTGAGACACTATCTCAAAAAAAAAAAAAAAAAAAAAAAGTGTCTTACCAACCTTACTTCACTTCAATTTGCAGCATCCTTGTAATACCAACAATTCTAATCCTTCCTGAAAGCAAGATTCATACTTGCTCCTAGTGCTTGGGATCCAACCCTCAGCCTTGTTAGGGCAGTGTGTCACTGACTTGCATCTACAGCCCTTGGGTTCTGAGACAGGGTCTCATTGTATAGTGCAGGCTGGCCTGGATCTCTTTAACCTCCTGCTTTGCCTCCGCAGTGCCAGGTACCCGGGAATTTATTATTATTATTTTGGTTTTTCCCAAGGTAGAGTCTTGCTGTAGCCGAGGTTGACCTGGAATTCACTGTGTAGTCTCAGGGTGGCCTCGAACTCAAAGCAGTCCTCCTACCTCAACCTCCCAAGTGCTGGGATTAATAAAGGCGTGTGCCACCATGCACGGCTCAGGAATTTTTAAAATGCTTTCCTTTTTATTGCCAAGTCCCGAGGGTGGGCAACACTGCATGTGCCCAGTAAGTCTGCTGAATTAACGCATATAAGCTATAATGATAACCGGCATTTTCTATTACATATGTATTATCGCAGTTTATGATGCACGAATACTCCGAGGCAAGCACCGTTGGGGAAAATGAGGCCCAAGAGTTCGCACTGTAAACCAAAAAAAAAAAAAAAAAAACACTTTGAAAAAAAAGTAAGCCGGCGTGGTGGAGCATGCCTTTAATCCCAGCACTTGGGAGGCAGAGGTAGGAGGATCACCGTGAGTTCGAGGCCACCCTGAGACTAGGTAGTGAATTCCAGGTCAGCCTGAGCTAGAGTGAGACCCTATCTCGAAAAACCAAAGAGTTCGCAGTGTGCGGAGACCCAGGGCTTTCTTGGGGCCCATCAAAGCTGACCTACACCCGTTCTCCCTACAGGTTGCCAGCGAGGTGCCAGCACCAGCCCCAGCGCCGTCGAGTGATCCGGCTCGCCCGCACGTGTGTCCGGACTGCGGCCGTGCCTTCGCGCGCCGCTCCACGCTAGCCAAGCACGCACGCACGCACACGGGCGAGCGGCCCTACCAGTGCCCCGAGTGCGGCCGGTGCTTCTCGCAGAAGTCGGCGCTGACCAAACACGGCCGCACGCACACGGGCGAGCGGCCCTACCAGTGCCCCGAGTGCGACAAGCGCTTCTCCGCCGCGTCGAACCTGCGGCAGCACCGGCGGCGCCACACCGGCGAGAAGCCGTACGGGTGCACGCAGTGCGGCCGTCGCTTCGCGCAGAGCTCCAACTACGCACAGCATCTGCGCGTGCACACGGGCGAGAAGCCTTACGCGTGCCCGGACTGCGGACGAGCCTTCGGCGGAAGTTCGTGCCTGGCGCGCCACCGACGCACGCACACGGGCGAGCGCCCGTACGCATGCGCCGACTGCGGCACGCGCTTCGCCCAGAGCTCGGCGCTGGCCAAGCACCGGCGCGTGCACACAGGCGAGAAGCCGCACCGCTGCGCCGTGTGCGGCCGGCGCTTCGGCCACCGTTCCAACCTGGCGGAGCATGCGCGCACGCACACAGGCGAGCGACCCTACCCGTGCACCGAGTGCGGCCGTCGCTTCCGCCTCAGCTCGCACTTCATCCGCCACCGTCGCGCCCACATCCGGCGCCGTCTCTATATCTGCGCGGGCTGCGGCCGAGACTTCCAGCTACCCGACAGCGCTACAGACTCCACTCCCACCGAGCGCTGCCCCGAGTGCGAGGGCAGCTGAGCCGCCGCGAAGGGGCCTTCCACCTGGTTGCATTCACCGGGATGGCTCCTTCCGCCCCTGCATCTAGGTCTAGGAAAGTGTGGGCTGGCAGCCAGGCTGCTCCTGGGACTGGGGTTCCTGGAACGTGCCCACCCCCTCCGCTAAATCCCTTGGCCCGTGTGAGTGAATAAAGTATTATATTCACCCCACCCGTGCCTGTGACTAAAGGAATGTTGGGGTGTTCACCAGGCCTTGGTGTGGAGTTGTCACGGGCCAAAATACTGCCTGAAAGGGTTCCTGGGATTGGGCTGGGGCAGAACCCATGCCTAGGTTCGGTTAAGCTTCACCCTCAGCTCTGAAAGGCCCCTTGGGTAGAGCGTGTTCACCACCAACAGTACCAGTTAGTACTGTGTTTCGAGGCTCTCTGGAGGTCACTGGCACAGGAGGGCGGCAGCGCTGTTAAAACAACGTTCGTTAGATGTTAGCTCATCATCCTCCAAACAAGGCTTGCTATGCAGCCCTAGAGGTCTATAGTACAAGTTGGCCTTGAATTTGAGGCAATGTTATCTCCTGAGAACTGGGATTACAGATGCGTGCCACCATATCCACCTCCAATGTTTTGTCTTCCATGGCACAGCAGGGACAGGTAAACAGGCAGTCACAACCCAGTGTTGTGTTTAGAGAGGCTCCTGTCAGATTTAAGTTTAAAAATCTTGGTCTGTAGCCCGTGTTAGTCTCAAACTCACTTTTCTCTGCCTCCCTTGTGCTGGGATTACAAGTGTTAACCACCACGTCAAGCAGGAGTAATGATTTTGTTTTGTGTTTTTCTCACTCTAGCCGAAGCTGACCTGTAACTGTAGTCCCAAACTGGCTCAGAATTTACAGGGATCGAGCTGGGCGTGGTGGCGCACGCCTTTAATCCCAGCACTCGGGAGGCAGAGGTAGGAGGATCGCCGTGAGTTCGAGGCCACCCTGAGACTCCATAGTGAATTCCAGGTCAGCCTGGGCTAGAGTGAAACCCTACCTCGAAAAAAAAAAAAAAAAAAAAAAAAAAGAATTTACAGGGATCCTCCTATCGAGTGCAAGTGCTGGGATCAAAAGCTTGAAACCCAACTACAATTCCTTTTTCTCCCCCAACGAGGTAGGATCTTCCTCTAGTCCAGGCTGACCTGGATCTCAGTGAAACTCGCACCTCTGCTTCCCAAGGCTGGGAGCAAAGGATAACTTTTTTTTTTTTTCATTTATTTACTTGTGACAACAATGCAGACAGAATGGGTGCCCTAGCCACTGCAAACAAACTCCGAATGAACCATCTTGTGCATCTGGTTTACACAGGTACTGGGGAACTGAACCTGAATCTTTCGGCTTTGCAGGCAAGCACCTTAACTGCTAAGCCATCTCTCCAGTCCAGAACTGTTTTAGATGTATCCTGAAGGTGAAAAAGTTGAGCACAGGAATAAGAGACAGATGGGGGTGAGGTTGTGATTACATAGGAACATAAAACAAGCAGTTCTCATCTGAGGGATTCTGTGAAACAAAGGAATCATTGCAGTAGAGGAACATAACTGTTTCGTTTCACTGATGTGGAAGCAGGCTGAGGGAGAAGGGCTAATCAGTGATCACTGGTTTTTGTATTACCCAACTGAGGAAGGCAGGCCTGGGTGACTCACAAGTTCCCAGTCTTACTTACTTAGGTAAGTAAGGCAGGTCTCGGTGTCTCACAAGTTCTCAGTTATATAAACTGTTACTCAACACTGTCTAGCTGGAAAACAAAAAGTTGCTCAGGTGAAGGGGAATAATAATCTTCATTTGGACCAAAGAGAGGAATCCCTGTTCTGCTCTTCATTAAAGATTTGTGTTCTCTGTCTTACACCTTTTCAGGGTAGGGTCTCACTCTAGCACAGGCAGGCCTGGATCTCACTCTGTAGTCCCAGGCTGTCCTCCACCTCAGTGATCCTTATACCTCTGCCTCCCAGAGCACTGGGATTAAAGGTGTGTGTGTATGTGTGTCATGTCTGGCCCCATACACTTATTTTTTGGGGGGAGGGGGACAGCAAAATTGAAGCACCAAGGCCTCAGCCACTGAAGTCAAACTCCAGACGCTTCCACCACCTAGTGGGCATGTGTGACCTTACCTCACCTTTGTGCACCTGGCTTACATGGGATCTGGAGAGAGTCAATCATGGGTCCTTAGGCTTCGCAGGGAAGTGCCTTAACTGCTAAGCCATCTCTCTAGCCCCCTCCACCTTTCAAAAAATATTTATTTATTTGAGTGGCAGATAATTAATAAGCACACCAGGGACTCCAGCCACTGCAAATAAACCCCACATCCATGTGCCACCTTGTGCATCTGGCTTATGTGGGTGCTGGAAATTGAACCTGGGTACTTTCCCTAACCACTAAGCTCTCTTCCTAATGGAACTCTTACAACTCCTATCAGGTCAATACTATTATTTTCATTTTACAGAAAAGGATGAAAGTAATGAAGATATGTTTATAATCATATCCAGGTCTTGAGCTCTTCAACAACAACAAAAAAATTGGGGGGGGGGGCTGGAGGGATGGCTTAGTGGTTAAGTGCCTACAAAGAAAGTCAAAGAACCCAGGTTTGATTACTCAGGACCTACACAAGCCAGATGCACAAGGTGGTGCATGCATCTAGAGTTCATTTGAGGTGGCTAGAGGCCTTGGAGTGCCCATTCTCTCTCTGCCTCTCTCAAATAAAAATTTAAAAATACTGCCGGGCGTGGTGGCACACACCTTTCCCAGCACTCGGGAGGCAGGGGTAGGAGGATCACCATGAGTTTGAGGCCACCCTGAGACTACATAGTGAATTCCAGGTCAGCCTGAGCTAGTGAGACCCTACCTCAAAAATCAAATAAAAATAAATAAAATTAAGGGCCCAGGTTTGATTCCCCAGTATCCATGTAAGCCAGATGCACAAGGTGGCATATGCACCTGGAGCTCATTTGCAATGACTGAAGGCCCTGCTGCCCCCATTCTGTCTCACTTTTTTTTTTTTCAATTTTGAGAACTTTACTGTATGAACATATTTCATATTGATCAGTCTTGGACTCTTAAGACAGCCTGGCTTCAGAATCCAAACTAAACCTACACTGCACACAGCCCCTAATCTCTTTTACAGGTTCAGAGGGTTACAGTGATTTGCATAGATGCAACTGAGAAATTGCCCGGGAACTCAACCCCTCTGCCCTGCAGATAGCAGCGCAACAGAGGAACAAGGGACTGGACAGAGTACCCCTGGCTTCCCTCTGCAGGACCTGCTGACACAGTCCTCTTAGCTACTTAAATATCTAGGAGCCGGGCATGGTGGTGCATGCCTTTAATCCCAGCACTCAGGAGGCAGAGGTAGGAGGATCGCTGAGAGTTCGAGGCCACCCTGAGACTACATAGTGAATTTCAGGTCAGCCTGGGCCACAGTAAGACCCTACCTCGGAAAAAAAAGAGAGAGAGAGAGAGAAATATCTAGGGCTGGAGAGATGGCTTAGCAGTTAAGACACTTGCCTGTGAAGCTTAAGGACCCAGGTTCAGTTCCCCAGGACCCATGTAAACCAGATGCACAAGGTGGCACATGCATCTGGTTTACATGGCCCTGATGCACCCATTCTCTCTCTCTGCCTCTTTCTCTCTCCAATGAATAAATAAAACATTTAAAAAAAATATCTAGAAATTTGCCCAAGTTCATTTTACTGGGAGAGAAAGCGCAAGAAGACTTATTTTTGGAGGCTCCTGGGCCCCAGAACCGTAGTTTATTAGGAAAGGACCAGAACAAGTTCTATCTCTGCTGTTTAGAAGTCATGCTGAGTTGCAGGTCAGTTTGGTGCTCAAGAGGCAGGATCTTCAGGCTCCACTGCCTGGTCTTCAGAGATGGCCCCATGGGGTAAGTCTGTGTACTTGCGGGAAGATCCACGGGACAGATGGACTGGGTAACGTCGTCGGTTGGTCTCCATTTTGGAGAGCACTGCTTGAGGTAGATCCACATGGCAACGGGCTGCTAATGCTACCAGGTAGATGAGGACATCACTCAGCTCCTCTTGAAGAGCTGCCCGTTCCCTTGGGAGCCAGGTTTGGGGACCAGGTTCTGTATCAGACTTCCACTGACTAGAGACAAAACAGGACACATACACAGCTGCTACCTAGGACAAGTCAGGCCTGGCCTCTATAGCCCTTTCAGTAATGCAATTTCATCTCTCAGGAAATCCCTCCAAGGACAACTCAACAGATTTGGCCCTGGGGAGGAGTCAGGTGAGGAAGAGACTCCCAACAGATAAAAGCCAGACCTCTATGTATCTACCTCAGCCAAGGAATGCCCAAGGGAATACGTCACATGTTAAGACAATGATTTTTTTGTTGTTGTTGTTCTTTCTTTTTATTTTTTTTCAAGGTAGGGTCCCACTCTAGCCCAGGCTGATCTGGAACTCACACTGTGTTCTCAGGCTGGTCTCAAACTCACAGTGATCCTCCTACTGTTGTCTCCCCTACTGCTGGGATTAAAAGCATGCTCCACCAGCCTAGATGTCCTTCAACTGATGAGTGGATAATGAAGATGTGGCACATTTATACAATGGAGTTCTACTCAGTGGTAAAGAAAAATGAAGTTATGAAATTTTCAGGAAAATGGATGGATCTGGAAAGGATTATACTAAGTGAGGTAGCTCAGGCCCAGAAAACCAAATGTCACATGTTCTCTCTCATATGTGGATCCTACTGACAAAAGGTTGGACTTCTGTGTGAGTAGGAAGAAAACTCAGTAGCATAGTTCAGTAAGCTAGAAAGGAGATATAAAGGGAATAGAAAGGAAGGGAGGGGGAACATAATAGAATGGTATTGTGTATATGTAAGTAGAAGAACAGATTAATGGGGGTGAAAAAGCCCAAGTGAGGTCAGGAGAAGAGAATGAGTAAGGAAAGGTGGAGAGAAGGCTAATCAAAATCTAAGAGAATATAAATAAGTCATATGGAAACCTCCTTTTTTGGACAATGGAACAGACAGGAGCTGTAGATTGTTACTAGAAAATTTTCAGTGCCAGGGATGGGGTACCTTCCAGTGAGTTGTTGGTCAGGGAGGTCCCTGATGCCCCCCAAACATTACAGGTCATTGCCAAGGCCCTTGGTTTCCCACCAGGAATACATGGTAAGACCCTATTGCTGAAGACTCCACATACTTGGGCTGCAAGGTCACTGAGAAACCCTGCTGGAGCTGAGCTGAAAACCTCCATGTAGACCAGCTGACAGTAAGCTGGAAAAAGCCACACTGCATGCAGTTCAATGGGAGAGAGAGAAGTCACCAGTGAAGATGCTCAACAGTGGACACTGCAAGCCTTATATTTGGCCAGCTAGGCCAAATGAGCCAACGGGTGCAATAGTGGCATGTCTGTTATGGGGGAAACCAAGCACCCTCTAATTTGACTGGAGGCCCCGCTCCATGGGAATTATCCCTGATATTGAAAACCTATAATTGCGGTCGTCATGAGCCCTAGAAGTATAATGTCTGCTGCTGTCTGGCTAAAAATATATACTATACTCACCAAACTGCCCAGCAAGCATTTCTCTTAATGTTCACACTCATATATTAATGCCACTCTCACTTTTGGTTAGAGAACCTTCTCTTTTCAGATGGCAGTGGCCTTGGGATGACTCAGAAGGCACCATGGTGCTGAGAAGTGACAGAGAAGTGTTCAGCACTGAAATATTTCTATCACACCTTCCATGGCTCATGATTCATTGTGGAAGAGGTGGTGGAAAGAATGTAAGAGCCAAAGGAAGGGTAGGACTCCTTACAACGTGTTCCTCCAAACAGAAAATGGCCCGGATATCCATGAACTCACATTGCCTGCCACTACCTACACAAGAGCATCATAATAGGAAGAAAAGATCATGACATCAAAGTAAAAGAAAGACTGATTTAGAGGGGGAGGGGATATGATAGAGAGTGGAGTTTCAAAGGGGAAAGTAGGGGGAGGGAGGGAATTACCATGGGATACTGTTTACAATTATGGAAGTTGTCAATATAAAAAGAAAAAAATTGGGCTGGGGGGATGGCTTAGCGGTTAAGCTGCTTGCCTGAAAAGCCTAAGGACCCAGGTTCGATTCCCCAGGACCCACATAAGCCAGATGCACAAGGTGACGCATGCATCTGGAGTTCGTCTGCAGTGGCTGGAGGTCCTGGGATGCCCATTCTCCCGTTCTCTCTCCCTCTCCCCGTGTCTTTCTCTCTCTGTGTCAAATAAATAAATAAAAAGAAAAAAAATAGAGCAGAACCTGCTTAAACTAAAACAAAACAAAACAAAACAAAGCATGCTCCACCATGCCCAACCCTAAGACAATGTTTTGAGGCCCAATTCTGCTTTTCTCTAGCCTTACCATTGCCACTTCAGACCAAACCTTAGACCTGGACTGGTGTATTAGTCAAATTCATCTCTTGCTAACTCATTCTTCAGTTCATCCAATTATTCTCCCCACCTCAAGTCACTGTGACCTCTAACTTGCCAACAAGACAATCAATCATAGGACCTTGGTACTTATTGTTCCTTGTCTTGAATGTTTTTGCTACTCCTAGATTTTTTTTTTTTTTTTTTGAGGTAGAGTCTCACTCTAGCTCAGGCTAACCTGGAATTCATTACGTAGTCTCAGGCTGGCCTTGAACTCATGGCAATCCTCCTACCTCTGCCTCCCAAGTGCTGGGATTAAAGGCGTGCGACACCACACCCAGTTTACTCCTAGATTCTTGTCATGGCTGGTCACTTTCTGATAGCCAGGTCTCAATTCACAACTCTTCAAAAAGCTACTGTCCAGGCTGACTTCAAACCTGCTATGTATCCAGGCATGGTGGCACACACCTTCTTTAATCCCAGCCCTAGGGGAGGCAGAGGTAGGAGGATCAATGTGAGTTTGAGGCCAGCTTGAGGTTATATAGTGAATTCTAAGTCAGCCTGGGATAGAGCAACACCCTACCTCAACCCTCTCCCCCTCCCCAAAAAAACCTGCTGTGGGGCTGGAAAGAGGACTCAGTTGTTAAGGCACTTGACTGCAAAGCCTAAGGACCTAGGTTCGATTCCCCAATACCCACGTAAAGCCAGATGCATAGTGGCCTCATGCATCTGGAGTTCATTTACGGTGGCTAGAGGCCCTGGCATGCCTATTTTTTTTTTTCTCTCTCTCTCTTCTCTTTCCTTGCAAATAAATAAACCAAAACCCTGCTATGTAGCCAAGAATGACCTTGAACTTATCCTTCTGCCTCTGCCTCCCAAGCACTGGGATTGCCAGTGTGTGCCACCATGCCTGGTTTATTTTCCCCTTAAAACAGTCTCAGATTAAAAAAAAAAAAAAAAAAAAGCTTACATATTATGTCACCTTCCACTGTAATGGAGCTGTCTTTTATTTATTTATTTATTTATTTATTTTTATTTTTATTTTTTAGTCAGAAACTCTCAATAGCCTGGAACTCACCTACTCAATTTAGACTGATTGGTCAGGGAGCCCCAGAGATTGCCTTTCTCCACCTCCCCTATCCAGTGTTGAAATTACATGTAGGAACCACAGCCCAGCTTTTTAAAATATGGGATCTAGGACTGAACTCAAGTCCTTGTGGTGCTTGCGAGGCAAGCTCTTCACCCAGCAAGCCATCTCCCCAGACCCACCATCCTTTTGGCAAAAGTAGTATTCTTGCCTCACTACCTTTGCCAACCCCCTCTGGCAGGCCACAGACAGACCTTTTGGGACCCACCCTTGGAGGTAAAGGGCTGGTGCACCTCTCCTTAGAGTTGGGCTACTCTAAAGTTTCTCAAGAGATCAGGTGCGCCTACAGGTTTGGGACTCACAGTCATCAGTGTGGCCAGGAAGGGGAAATGGAATCCACCATGGTCTGAGGTTCCAATAAATCTCCCCTCCCCCAACACAAGGCCTATTCCAGAAAGCCTTCCATCTACTCACAAGAGTTCTGCCAGCTCTCCCACTTCCCCCACCAAAGCCAGGAGCAGGTTTCGAGGCTTATGGAACTGGTCCCAATCTCTCTCAGCAGCAAACTGTGCATGGAGACGTCGACTGGAATAGAATAAAGAGGTGGAGGCCCAAGTCTCACGGTTAGGGCATGGGGGAGAAGATACAAGGCCAAGACAGGTACTCCAGTTTTACATGTAAATGGGGACATGGAACCAGGGAACTCCACAGACAATTCCTTGAATGACCCTGAGCAAGTTGCTACCTCTTTACAAGACTTGGTCTAGGTGGCTGGAGAGATTGGTCAGCGGTTAAGGAGCTTGACTGAAAAGTCTAAGGAACCAGGTTTGATTCCCCAGTACCCACGCAAGCCAGATGCACAATGTGGTGCATGCATCTGGAGTTTGTTCTAGAGGTCCCTGGCGTGCCCATTCTCCCTCTCTCTGTGCTTGCAAATAATTTTTTTTAAAAGACCCTGTCTCATTTGCAAATGGGTGCGCGCCCCTGAAACCTAATTATTCTTTTGTTAATTTATTTATTTGAAAGAGAGGCAGATAGAGAAAGGGCATGCCAGGGCCTCCAGGTGCTTCAAAAGAACTCCAGACGCATGTGCCACCTTGTGCAGTTGGCTTACTTGGGTCTTGGGGAATCGAACCTGGGTCCCTTGGCTTTACAGGCAAACGCCTTAACCGCTAAGCCATCTCTCCAGCTCTCTAACTATTCTTAATCATTCCATCTGCTGCTAATTCTGCCACTGGAAATGTCCCGTATCTCTGCATATCTAAGTCTGCTTATATTACAGAACGCAGCTCCAAGACAACTGCCCTAAGGAGCCTGCCTAGACGTTCTGCAGCAAGAAATACTGTCTCCTACATCTCCGCTCTCCCGCCACCTCTGCCGTGTCACCCACAATCTCTTGGGGTGCAAGGGCAGAACCAGACTTTCGGTATCTCCCGAGGAGTAGCTTTAGCTGTGCAATGTGTAGATGAGGTTCACAAGGTTACAAGGTTCGCAGGGGTCGGAAAGCAGGGCTGGGCTGTTGCCGGTCTTCTTCCGGACCACGTGGAGGAATCCTCCCCACTATGACAAAGGACCACTCCCCACCCTAGGCTGGACGCCTGTGCTTACATGTCCTCGAGCGTGGGCTCCGGGCTGAAGCTGAACAAGCCGCCGCCGGCGGAGTTGGCGACGCCTTCCTCGCCCTCCTTGGAGAGGCCACCTGCACCCGCAGCAGACATACCGCCCACTTCCCCGCGGCCGCAGCCACCAAACTTCGCGCTAGGCTGGGCGGTGCCGCGGGGAAAGGATGACCCAGTCATTGAAGGGGATTTTGCTAGTCCCGCCCCTCGCGGGAACTAGACCAATCGGAGGAAGCGCCCTGGAATGCGTCAGTCTGGACTCGACCCAAAGGGACCAGTGTGTCCTGGAAGCCGCGTGGGGCCGGGGCAGAGATCGCCCGGGCTCGCTTGCCTTGTGGACCCGCAGTGGCACCAAAGCAAATGGCCGGCGGGGAGAGAGGGCCCTCCAGTGGAAAAGTCGTTCAAATGAGGGCCCCGCCATGCTAGAGAAGCCTACAGAGCAGCCTTCGCACTATTTAAATGCTGCTGAGGGACAGTAATGAAGATGGTCAGATCCGACTAGGACCCAGGCCTCAGTGTTCTGATCTCTGCGTGCCTGCGCGTGCGTGTTTGCAGATGCTCGTGCACGCGCGTGCGTAGGCCGGAGGGACCGGCGGTTTCCTCTGTCGCTCACACTTGTGTTGCCTTGAGTCTTCCTGAACCCGGACCTTCAACTCACATTTATTGTCATTTGTTTTCTTGATGATAGCCAAGTGTCTCCTGCAATTTGTGTTGAGTGTTTTAAAGTTTTCACTGTAGGTACTTTACTTATTTAATTTTTGAGGCAATTGTGAATGGGAGAGATTCCCTGATTTCATCCTCAACAGGTTTGTTTTTAGCATATAGGAAGGGTACTGATTTCTGTGTGTTTATTTATTTATATTTTTGTGTTTTTTTTTAATTTTTTGTTATTTTTTTTTTTAAAAATCATTTATTTATTTGAGAGAGAATGAGCATGCCAGGGCCTCCAGCCACTGCAAATGAACTCCAGATGCATGTGCCCCCTTGTAAATCTGGCTTACGTGGGTCTTGGAGAATCAAACCGGGATCCTTTGGCTTTGCCGGCAAATGCCTTAACTGCTAAGCCATCTCTCCAGCGCTCCCCCCCCCCACTTTTTTTTTTTTTTTTTTTTTTTTTTAGTTTTTCCAGGTAGGGTCTTGCTCCAACCCAGGCTGACCTGGAATTCACTGTGGAGTCTCAGGGTGGCCTCGAACTCACGGCAATCCTCCTACCTCTGCCTCCCAAGTGCTGGGATTAAAGGCGTGGGCCACCACGCCCGGCTTGTATTTTTGTTTTTCTGAGGTAGGGTTTCACTCTATCCCAGGCTGTCCTGGAATTCACTATGGAGTCTCAGGGTGGCCTCGAACTCACGGCAATCCTCCTACCTCTGCCTCCCAAGTGTTGAGATTAAAGGTGTGCGCCACCACGCCCACCTTAGTCTTCCTTTTTAAAATCGGGGCCTCAGTGTGTTGTCTTGTCTTGTTCACACTTCGTACTGGCTTTTTATAAACCTATTCTCCCATGAAATTGTGCCTTCTCAAATCAAAGGTGATTCTTCGGTACAAGCCAATAACTATTTCACAGAAGAAATGGCTTGAGTTGGGCAAATATGTACATGCATGCATACATACCCGAGCTGCTGCTTACAAGGATGTGGCCACCTTACCAATAGGTCCAGTATGGCTCTTTGGGAACCTCTGGAGTGGAAGAGGTGGTGCCTGCTGGATAAGAGGTGTGTGACAGAGACAACAAGTTGTGCTGGGAGACAGAGTCAGGTGATTGGGCACCGAATCACCAGTGCCTTGAGAAGATCACGCCTGTTCTCTTAACCTCAGTTTCTCTATACAAGTGATGGGGAGCTGGCCTAGGTGGCCTCCAGGAGTGCTTCATGTATGTTCTGGGTGGTTTGGGACAATATGTGTTTTATTTATAGCCATGTTCCTTGAACTTCCATACTACTATTGGTATTGACCTTGATGGTTTGGAAGTAAGAGATGGAATAAAAGGTGCTGGTATCATTTAGGATATTTTTTAATATTTTATTTATTTATTTATTTGAGAGGGAGAGAGAGAGGAGAGAGGAAGAAGCAAATAGAATTGGCACGCCAGAGCCTCCAGCCACTGCAAACAAACTCCAGATGCATGCACCACCTTGTGCATCTGGTTTTACGTGGGTATGGGAATCAAACCCTGGTCCTTAGGCTTCACAATCAAGTGCCTTAATCACTAAGCCATCTCTCTAGTCCTAGAATATTTTTTATCACATTTTTTTGGGGGGGGGTTCGAGGTAGGGTCTCGCTCTAGCCCAGGCTGACTTGGAATTCACTATAGAGTCTCAGGGTGGCCTTGAACTCACTGTGATCCTCCTACCTCTGCCTCCTGAGTGCTGGGATTAAAGGCGTGCACCATCATGCCTGGCTTTTTTATCACATTTTTTCACAGGAGACCCAGTATGCAGTCTTTTAGGAATCTCTAGCCTAACCCATTCAGTGTAGGGAGATCCCCAACACCTCAGAGGTATCTTCCAAATCTGCCTTTCTGGCTTTATGCCCTCCACACTTCACACATGCTTAAATGCACTCAGAAGTTCCTCTACTTCGTCTGTACTTGCCTTTTTTTTTTTTTTTTTTAGGTAGGCTCTCACTCTAGCCAAGGCTGATCTGAAATTCATTATGTAGTCTCAGAGTGACCTCAAACTCATGGTGCTCCTCCTACTTCTGCCTTCTGAGTGCTGGGATTAAAGGTGTGCACCACCATGCCCAGTTTTCTGCTTGCCTTTGCTCACATAGTTTCATCTTTTAGAATGCCCATCCACGTCTCTGAAAATTCAAATCCAAGTCCATCCATCCTTCAGAGCCCTATTTCAAGGCCACCTCCTCTGGGAAGCTTGCCTCCTCCTTTCCTTCCTCCCCTCCCTTCCTCCTTCCTTCCATTTCTTTCGAGGTAGAGTCTCACTCTAGCCCAGGCTAACTTGGAATTCACTATGTAGTCTCAGGGTGGCCTCGGACTCACAGAAATCATCCAACCTCTGCCTCCCAAGTGCTGGGATTAAAGGCATGTGCCACAATGCCCGGGAGGAAGTTTTCTTAAACTTCCCCTAAATAGGAAATTAGTTTGTTTTTTATTTTTTTTAAATATTTTAAAAGCACTTTTATTTACTTGTAAGCAGAGAGAGAGAGAGAGAAGAGAGACAGACAGAGAGGGCTTTTTTATTGAAAGAGAGACAAAGAATGGGCACACCAGGGCTTCCAGCCACTGAAAATGAACTCCAGATGCATGCGCCACTTTGTGCATCTGCATTTATTTGGGCACTGGGGAACTGAAGTTGGATCCTTAGCGTTGGAGGCATCTTGACCTCTGAGCCATCTCTCCAGCCCATAAGTTGGTCTTTTAATTCTTCATCCATTCTAGTTCTCATGACACGTTCCACTTTTCACCACAGTTTTGGATCTTGACTCCTATAACCAGAGTCTCTTGGAGAATAGAAGTGTCCCTCCCTCCCTCCCCTCTCTCTCTCCCTCCCTCCCTCCCTCTCTTTCTTTCTTTTAAAACTTATTTATTGAGAGAGAGAAAAAAAGAATGGGCACACCAGGGCCTCCAGTAACTGCAAATGAACTCCAGTCAAAGGGGCCACCATGTGCATCTGGCTTACATGCGTTCTGGGGAGCTATATGGGTTTTGGATCCTTAGGCTTTGTAGGAAAGCGTTTTAACTGCTGAGCCATTTCTCCAGCCTAGTGTCAGACTTTGAAGGGCTTCATGGTGAAAGCCTTTAATACCAGTATTCAGGAAGCTGAGGCTGTGAATTTAAGGGCAGCTTGGAGCTACAGGGAGTTCTAGGTCAGCCTGGGCTAGAGTGAGACCCTGCTTCAGAAAGCAAAATAAAGCGGCTGGAGAAATGGCTTAGCAGTTAAGGCACTTTTCTGGAAAGCCAAAGAGACAGGTTCAACTCCCTACTACCTACATAAAGCCAGATGCACAAGGTGGTGCATGCGTCTAGAGTTCCTATGCAGTGGCTAGAGATCTTGATGTGCCCATTTTCTCTTTATCTGCCTCTTTCTTTCTTTCTTTCCTTCTTTCTTTCTTTCTTTCTTTCTTTCTTCCTTCCTTCCTTTCTCTCTCTCTCTCTCTCTCTCTCTCTCTCTCTCTCTCTCTCTCAAATAAATATGTAAAAATTACTTTCTATTAAAAAAAATTTTTTTTCAGCGCCGGGCGTGGTGGCGCACGCCTTTAATCCCAGCACTCGGGAGGCAGAGGTAGGAGGATCGCCGTGAGTTCGAGGCCACCCTGAGACTCCACAGTGAATTCCAGGTCAGCCTGGGCTAAAGTAAGACCCTACCTCAAAAAACCAAAAAAATAAAAAAAAAAATAAAAATAAAAATAAAAAAAATAAAAAAAATTTTTTTTCAGCCAGGCATGATGGGGCACGCCTTTAATCCTAGCACTCATGAGGCAGAGGTAGGTGGATCACTAAATTCCAGTCTACCAAGAGACTGCATAGTGAAATCCCAGGTCAGCCTGGACTAGAGTGACACCCTACCTGGAAAAAAAAATACTGGGTTGGAGAGATGACTTAGCGGTTAAGGTGTTTACCTGCAAAGCCAAAGGACTTAGGTTCGATTCCCCAAGACTCATGTAAGCCAGATGCACCAGGTGGTGCATGCATCTGGAGTTCGTCTGCAGTGTCTGGAGACTTTGGTGCGCCCATTCTCTATCTGCCCCTTTTCTCTCTGTCTCACAAATAAATAAATAAAACTTTCAAAAATCTAAAAAAATATTTGTATTTATTTACAAGCAGAGAGACGGGGAGAGAAAGAGAGAGAGAGAGAGAGAGAATGAGAATGGGCTCACTAGAGCCTGTAGCCACTGCAAACGAACTTCAGAAGTATGTGCCATTTTATGCATCTGGCTTTGTGTGGGTACTAAGGAATTGGATCCAGGTTGTTAGGCTTTGCAGGCAAGCCCCTGCTGAGCCATTCCTCAAGCAACTTAAAAAAATTTTTTTGTTTATTTTTATTTATTTATTTGAAAGCTACAGACAGAAAGAGAGAAAGAGGCAGATATATAGAGAGAATGGGCACACCAGGGCCTCCAGCCACTGCAAACAAACTCCAGATGCGTGTGCCCCCTTGTGCATCTTGCTAACATGGGTCCTGGAGAATCAAGCCTCAAACCGGGGTCCTTAGCCTTCACAGGCAAGCGCTTAACCACTAAGTCATCTCTCCAGCCCAAGCAGCTTTTTTTTTTTTTTTAATTATTTTTATTTTTTCTGAGGGCTGTCCTGGAAGTCACTATATAGCCTTAGGGTGGCCTCTGCCTCCTGAGTGTTGGGATTAAAGGCATGCGCCACCACACCTGGTAAGAACAGCTTTTATTATTTGTTTGCTTTAGAGTTTTATTTTATTTATCTTATTATTTTTTATTTGAGGGAGAGAATGGGTGCACCAGGGCCTCCAGCCGCTGCAAATGAACTCTATCTTGTGCACCTGGCTTATGTGGATCCTGGGGAATTGAACCTAGGTCCTTTGGCTTTGCAGGCAAGCACCTTAATGGCTAAACTTTCTCTCTAGCCCATTTTTCCCCCTTTTTTAGTATTGACAACTACCATAATTATAGACAATAAACCATGATAACTCCCTCCTCCCTCACTTTCCCCTTCACAACTCTACTCTCCATCATATCCCCTCCCCCTTTCCATCAGTCTCTCTTTTATTTTTATTTTTTTTGTCTTTTTCTTCTTTCTTTTATTTTTTTTTAATTTTTTTTTTGTTGTTGTTGTTGTTGTTGTTGTTTTGAGGTAGGGTCTCACTCTGGCCCAGGCTGACCTGGAATTCACTATTGTAGTCTCAGGGTGGCCTTGAACTCATAGTGATCCTCCTACCTCTGCCTCCTGAGTGCTGTGTGACACCACACCCGGCTCATCTCCTTTATTTTGATGTCATCATCTTTTCCTCCTATTATTATCGTCTTGTGTAGGTAGTGCAGGCACTATGAGGTCATGGATATCCAGGCCATTTTGTCTCTGGAAGATTGCATTGTAAGCAGTCCTATTCTTCCTTTGGCTCTTACATTCTTTCCACCACCTCTTCCACAATGGACCCTGAGCCTTGGAAGGTATGATAGAGATATTTCAGTGTTGAGCAATCCTCTGTCACTTCTTTTTAGCACTATAGTGCCTTCTGAGTCATCCCAGAGGTCAGCACCATCAGAAGAGAAGCTTCTGTAACCAAAAGTTAGAGTAGCGCTGGGTTTGGTGGGTTACATCTTTAATCCCGGCACCTATGACAGGTAAATCATGAGCCTTAGGGATGTGATGACTGTTGGCTAAATGCATATATTATGCTCACCAAACTCCCTGGTAAACACTTTTCTTAATGTTCATACCCATATATTAATGCTATTGTCACTTTTTTTTGTTTGTTTTTTCGAGGTAGGGTCTCTAGTCCAGGCTGACCTGGAATTCACTATGTAGTCTCAGAGTAACCTCGAACTCATGGCTATCCTCCTATCTTTACTTCTCAAGTGCTGGGATTAAAGGGGGTATACCACCACATCTGGCCTGTCATAAGCTTTTCAGTATCAAACATGTATTCCCCCCTGTGGAGCAGGCCTGAAGTCCAATTATAGAGTGGTTGGTTTCCCCCATAACAGACATGCCACTATTGCACCTGTTGACTCATTTGGCCTGACTGGCCAAACTTAAGCTTGCAGTGTCCACTGTTTATCTCCACTGATCACTTCTCTCTCTACTATAGAGCTGCATGCAGTGTAGCTTTTTTTCCAGCTTTCTGTAAGTTGGTCTACACGGAGGAGATTTTCAGCTCAGCTCCAGCAAGATTTCTCAGTGACCCTGCAGCCCAAGCATGTGGAGTCTTCAGCAATAGGGTCTTACCATCTATTCCTGGTGGAAAACCAAGAGCCTCGGCAATGGCCTGTAATGTTTTGGGGCCATCAGGGACCTCCCTGGCCAACAACTCACTGGAAGGCATCCCATCCCTGGCATTGAAAATTTTCTAGTTACAATCTATGGCTTTTGGATACACCTTTGTCCAAAAAAGTAGGTTTCTGGGCTGGAGAAATGGCATAGTGGTTAAGGCGTTTGCTTGCAAAGCCTAAGGCCCCTGGTTCAATTCCCCCAGGACCCATGTAAGCCAGATGCACAAGGGGGCACATGCGTCTAGAATTCCTTTGCTGCAGTTAGAGGCCCTGGCGTGCCCATTCTCTCTCTCTGACTCTTCCTCTTTTTCTCTCTCAAATAAATAAATAAACAAATAAATAAAATGAAAAAGAAAACATTTCTAAATAAAAAGTAGGTTTCCATATGACTTATTCATATCCTCTTAGATTTTTGTTTGTTTGTTTTTGAGGTAAGGTTTCACTCTAGCCCTGGCTGACCTGGAATTCACTATGTAGTCTCAGGGTGGCCTCAAACTCATGGTGACCGTCCTACCTCTATCTCTGGACTGGTGGGATTAAAGGCGTGTGCCACCATGCCCGACCTCCCTCTTAGATTTTTTTCCTCTTAGATTTTGATTAACCCTTCCCCTTTACTCAATCTCTTCCCCTGACCTCTTAGGCCTTTCCACCCCAAGTAATCTGTTCTTCTACTTATACATGTACAATACCATCCCCTTAAGTCCTCCCCTCTCCTCCCTCCCTTGTAACCCCTTTCTAGCTCACTGGCCTCTGCTACTGAGTTTTATTCCAACTCACATGCAAGTCCAAATATTTGTAGCTAGGATCTATATATGAAAGAGGAGTACATGCAGCGCTTGGCTTTCTAGGCCTGGATTATCTCAGTAAATATAATCCTTTCCAGGTCCATCCATTTCCCCGTAAATTCCATAATTTCATTTTTCTTTACTGCTGAATAGAACTCCATTGTATAAATGTGCCACATTTTCATTATCCACTTATCAGTTCAGGGACATTTAGGCTGGTTCCATTTCCTAGCTATTGTGAATAGAGCAGCAATACACATGGATATGCAAATATCTGTAAGGTAGTGTGACGAGTCCTTAGGATATATACCTAGGAGCAGTATATTGGGTCATATAGTATCGCTATTTTTTAGCTGTCTCAGGAACTTCCACACTGATTTCCACAATAGCTGGACCAGGTTACATTCCCACCAACAGTGTAGAAGGGTTCTTCTTTTTCCCCAGCATTTATTATCATTTGTTGTCTTGATAATGCCATTCTGACAGGAGTGAGATGGAATCTCAAAGTAGTTTTGAGTTTTCCCGATGGCTAAGGATGTAGAACATTTTTTTTTAAAGATTCTATTTATTTATTAGAGAGAGAGAGAGAGAGAGAGAGAGAGAGAGAGAGAATGGGCACGCCAGGGTCTCCAGCCACTTCAAATAAACTCCAGACATATGTGTCACTATGTGCATCTGGCATACATGGGACCTGGAGAATCGAACCGGGGTCCATAGGCTTTACATGCGCCTTAACCGCTAAGCCCTAGAATTTTTCTTTTCTTTTCCTTTTTTTTTTTTTTTTTTTTTTTGTTTTTGTTTTTTTGAGGTAGGGTCTCACTCGCACTCAGGCTGACCTGAAATTCACTATGTAGTCTCAGGCTGGCCTTGAACTCTCAGCGATCCTGCTACCTCTGCCTCCCAAGTGCTGGGATTAAAGGCGTGCACCACCACGCCCTGCTTAGAATATTTTTAAAAGATGTTTATATACCATCTGTATTTTTTCTTGAGAAGTCTCCGTTTAGTTCCATAGCCCTTTTTAAAGGCAGGGTCTCGCTCTCTAGCCCAGGCTATGTATTCTCAGGGTGGCCTCAAACTCACAGAAATCCTCCTACCTCTGCCTCCACCTCCGGAGTGCTGGGATTAAAGGTGTGCGCCACTATGCCTGGATCCATAGCCCCCCCTTTTAAAAAATTTTTCTGTTTTATTTATTTATTTGAGAGTGACAGACAGAGAGAGAATGAGGCAGAGAGAGAGAGAATGGGCGCGCCAGGGCCTCCAGCCACTGCAAACGAACGTGGGTCCTGGGGAATCGAGCCTCGAACCGGGGTCCTTAGGCTTCACAGGCAAGTGCTTAACCGCTAAGCCATCTCTCCAGCCCCCATAGCCCCTTTTTTGTTTTAATATTTATTTATTTATTTGAGAGAGAGAAGCAGACAGAGGGAGAGAGAATGAGCACACCAGGACCTCTAGCCACTGCAAACGAACTCCAGACGCATTTGGCTTACATGGGTCCTGGGGAATCTTGGGCTTTACAGACAAACACCTTAACCGCTAAGCCATCCTCCAGCTCCATGGCCCATGTTTTGAATTGAGTTGTTTGATTTCTTATTTAGTTTTTTGAGTTCTTTGTAGATCCTGGATATTGGTCCTCTATCAGATGTGTAGCTGGCAAAGATTTTCTCCCATTCTGTAGGTTGCCTCTTTGCTCTATTCATAGGGTCCTTTGCTATACAAAAGCTTTGTAATTTCATGAAGTCCCAGAGGTTGGTTAGTGGTTTTATTTCCTGAGAAACTGGGGTTATGTTCAGAAAGTCATTGTCTATGCCAATATGTTGAAGGATTTCCCCCTACTTTTTCCTGTAGCTGTTTCAGAGTTGCAGGTCTGATATTAAGGTCTTTGATACAGCCCAGACTAATTTCACAGTCATGATTCCTCTTGTCTCAGCCTCCGGAGGGCAGGCATTACAGGCATGTCCCACTATGGCCAGCTGGGCCGTGCCTAATTTACACACTGTGAAGTCAAGGCCAAAAGAGGCCAGACTTGTCCAGGATCATCCAGAAAGGCATACACTGAACATAGTAGCCCCGGCATGTTCCTAACAAATGAAGGAAGTGTCCCCACTCTGTTACTCTGGAGGAGGTAGTGGGCATGTCCCAGGTCACCTTGTCTTCCCTTCAGTCTTTTCTCTTCTGTTAAGCTCTCACCTGCTCTTTTACTTTCCCCCTTGTCTTCCTTTCCTCTATTCTCTACTTGCTTGTGCTTGGGATTCTAGTTTCCACCCAAGGCCCTCTTAGTTCTACATACTACTTTCATTTTGCTACCCAGCCCCTCTCTAAGAAAGGCTTGGATGCCTACCCACGATGGTTTGAATCAGATGGCCCCATAAACTCATGTGTTCTGGATGTTTGCTCCCAGTTGATGGCAGTTTTGGAGGTAGAGCATTACTGGAGGAGGTATGTTGTTGTGGGGAGGGTGGAGTGTTACAGCCAGGTCCCCTTGCCAGAGCTCCGCTCTCTCTTGCTGCCGTTTTCCATCTGTGGCAGAGGTGATGTCCAGCCTCTGCTTCTGCTGTGCTTTCCCCTGACATCATGACAGTAAGTCCAAACTAAACCCTTTCCTCTCAATATTTTATTTATTTATTTGAGAGAGAGAGGAAAAAGAGAGGTAGAGATGCACAAGGTGGCACATGCATCTGGAGTTTGTTTGCAGTAGCTGGAGGCCCTGGTGCATCCATTTTCTCTCTCTCTCACTCTGCCTCATTCCATCTTTCAAATAAATAAATAAAAATATTTTTAAGTAAAAAAAAAAAGAATAACTAAGGCAAAGTTTTATTTTTGTCTTGAGGCAGGCTTGCCTGGAACTCAGGTCAGTTGCCTCCTACTTTTTTTTTGTTTTGCCTACTACTTTTAAGTAACAGAACATTACACTCTTTTGTAAATTTTTATTTATTATGAGAGAGAGAGAGAGAGAGAGAGAGAGAGAGGGAATGGGTGTGCTGGGGCCTCCAGCCACTGCAAATGTACTCCAGATGCATGCACTCCTAGGTGTATATGGCTTATGTGGGTCCTGGATAATTGAACCTGGCTCCTTGGACTTTGCAAGCAAGCGCTTCAACCACTAAGCCATCTTTCTGCCCTACACTATTAAAGTACCTAGTAAATTATGAACCACCACCTCAGGGAGAATTTTGTTGTTTTCAATAATCCTCTATGTAAGTTGAAGTTGACCTAGAACATAAACTCAGTAATTATATTTATGATATCATGTTATAAATTATGGCCTTTTATATAAAATTTCAAAAAAAAAAAAGAAAGAAAGAAAGAAAGAGAGGAAGATTAAAGAGGAGAGAGAATGGACATGCCAGGGCCTCTAGCCACTGAAAGGAACTCCAGACACAAGAGCCACCTTGTGCATATGGCCTACGTGGGTACTGGAGAACTGAACCTGGGTCCTTAGGCTTCTCAGGCAAGTGTCTTAACCTCTAAATCATCTCTTTAAACCCCCCTTTCCTCTTATAGGCTGCTTTTGGTCAGGTTTTTGTCCTAGCAAAGAGAAGGTAACTACAATACTACCTTGCTGTCAACATTCAACACTGCCCAGGTTTACAGAAAGCAAACAGGCAAGAGAAGTTTCTGACCATTTCTTTTTCCTTTTCTACTGTTAAACCTAGTGTGGAAAATGAAGCAATGAGAAAGCCATTTAAGTGGGTAACCAGGCTCAAGACTCATTTCTTCTCTGAAGACTTTTTATAGATTGGTGATACTAGTCTCCACCACTAGGAGACACCAAGAGCCAAGAAAGTGTGAGAAAAAATAGAGAACTTATCGGGTCCTTAGTGTTCACTCACTCACTCCTTTACTCATTCATTTAACAGATTCTGACTACTATGGACCAGGTAGTCCATGTTTTGAGGACATGATCATTCCTGCCATATTGGAGCTCAAATGCTAGGGAACAGTTTTAAACTAAACTAACGTTAAAATAATTATACATTAGATTAAAAGTGATAAAGAGGGTGATGAGTGGGAGAGCCGCTGGGGGTTGACTGTTGGGATATAGCCCACTGGAACTCAGTGACCTTGAGTCCCTTCCTCAGGGCTTGCCCACCTGGGTGGTGGGGGGCCTTTGTGAGGTTTTTCTGTTTTGTTTTTGCTTTTGTTTTTCGAGGTAGGGTCTTGCTGTCGTCCAGACTGACTTGGAATTCACTATGTAGTTTCAGGGTGCCCTCGAACTCACAGCAATCCTCGTAATCCTGAGTACTGGGATTAAAGGCATGCACTACCATGCCCAGCCTTTATGAGGTTTTTATATTTTCCTTTATTTATTTGAGAGAGAGAGAGGCAGATAAGAGACAGAGAGCGAATAGGCAAGCCAGAACCTCTAGCCACTGCAGACAGACTCCAGATGTATGCACCACCTTGTGCATCTGGCTTTATGTGGGTACTGAAGAATCAAACCTGGGTCCTTTGGCTTTGCAGATAAGCTCTCCAGCCCTTTTGTGAGTTTTTTAAAATTATTTTTAATTATTTTTATTCTTATTTATTTATTTGAGAGCAACAGACAGAGAGAGAATGGGTGCGCCAGGGCCTCCAGCCACTGCAAACGAACTCCAGATGCGTGCACCCTCTTGTGCATCTGGCTAACGTGGATCCTGAGGAATCAAGCCTTGAACCAGGGTCCTTAGGCTTCATAGGCAAGCACTTAACTGCTAAGCCATCTCTCAAGCCCCCCCCCCTTTTTTAACTTTTTTTTTGTCTATTTTTATTTATTTGAGGGTGACAGAGAGAGAGAGAGAGAGAATGGGCGTGGGTCCTGGGGAATCGAGCCTCGAACCGGGGTCCTAAGGCTTCATAGAGAAGTGCTTAACCGCTAAGCCATTTCTCCAGCCCCAGTTTTGTTTGTTTTAATTTGCGTGTACATGTGGTGCTAGGCATGGAACCCATGGCTGGGCCCTCATACATGGTAGTCAAGTGCTCTGCCATTGAGCTACACTCGGCCTCTTTGAAGAGATTTTTTTGTTTTTAAACTTTTTTATTGACAATTACCATAATTATGGACAATAAGCCATAATAATTCCCTCCTCTTCCTCACTTTCCCTTTCACAAATCCAGTCTCCATCATATCCCCTCTCCTTCTCAATCAGTCTCCTTTTATTGTTATTATTATTATTATTATTTGTTTTTTCGAGGCAGGGTCTCATTCTAGCCCAGGCTGGAATTCACTCTGTAGTCTCAGGGTGGCCTTGAACTCACAGTGATCCTCCTACCAATGCCTCCTGAGTGCTGGGATTAAAGGTGTGTGCCACCACTCCTGGCTCCTTTCATTTTTTAATTTTAATTTATTTTTATTTGAGACAAAGAGAAAGACAGAGAGAGAGAGAGAGAAAATGGGCACACCAGGGCATCTAGCCATTGCAAATGAACTCCAGACGCATGTGCCACCTTGTGCATCTGGCTTACATGGGATCTGGAGAATCGAACCTGGGTCCTTAGGCTTTGCAGGCAAGTACCTTGACTGCTAAGCCATCTCTCCAGCCCTTTTTTATTTCGATGTCATCTTTTCCTTCTATTATAATGATCTGGTGTGGGTAGTACCAGGCACTGCAAGGATATCCAGGCCATTTTGTGTCTGGAAGACAGCATTGTAAGCAGTCCTACTCTTCCTTTGGCTCTTATATTCTTCCTGCCACCTTGCAGAGGTTTTATGTGAGCTGAAACAAGACTGAGAATGAACCGGCCAGTTAAGAGTCTAAGCTGAAGCTCCAGGTCGAAGGAACTGCAAGTAAGAAGGATCTTGATTTCTTTGAAGCTCTAGGAAAAGCCAGCGGAGCTAAAGTTTAGAGAGAGAGCTGAGTGCTGTCAAATGAGACTGGATAAGGGAGGGCAGAGGCAGAACTGCGAAAAGCTATGGAAGAGGATGGAGCGGGAAAAAAGATAACTGAGTTTCTTTACTTATTTTTGTGTGAATCACGTTAGCATTTAAATTATATAGCCAGGCGTGGTGGCACACGCCTTTAATTCCAGCACTTGGGAGGCAGAGGTAGGAGGATCGCTGTAAATTCGAGGCCACCCTGAGACTACATAGTGAATTCCAGGTCAGCCTGGGCCAGAGTGAGACCCCACCTTGGGGGGGGGGAATCATTAGTTAACTATATAAATATTGATTGTTGAATACTATGGGTACATTCTATTGTCCACTTCCTTTTTGTTTTCATTTGCTAATTTATCATATGATCATTACAAATTCTTTTTGTTTTTTTTGGGGGGGGGTTGAGATAGGGTCTCACTGTAGCCCAAATTGACCCAGAACTCGCTCTATAATCCCATGCTGGCCTTGAACTCAGATCTTCCTACCTCTGCCTCCAAAGTTCAGGGATCAAAGGCAAGGTGTGCGCCACCATAATGCTTGGCTTGTATTTATTATTATTATATTTTTTGTTTTTTCAAGGTAGGGTCTCACTGTAGCTCAGGCTGACCTAGAATTCACTAAGTAGTCTCAGGGTGGCCTTGAACTCATGGTGATCCTCCTACCTCTGCCTCCTGAGTGCTGGGATTAAAGGCATGTGCCACCACACCTGGCTATTATTATTTTTAAAGCTCTCATGTTCTATTTCTTTAATTTATTTTTATTTATTTATTTGAGAGAGGGAGAGAGAGAATAGGCATGCCAGGGCCTCCAGCCACTGCAAACAAACTCCAGATGCATGCATCTCCTTGTGCATCTGTCTTACATGGGTCCTGGAGAGTCAAACCGGGATCCTTTGGCTTTGCAGGCAAATGCCTTAACTGCTAAGCCATCTCTCCAGCCCATTTTATTATTTTTTTATGACAGAGAAAATTGGCATACCAGAGCCTCTAGCCACTGCAATTGAACTCCAGACACGTGTGCCACCTTGTATGCATATGTAACCTTGTGTGCACATGTCACCTTGTGCATCTAGCTTACATAGGTTCTATGGGTCCTTAGGTTTCATAGGCAAACACCTTAACCACTTAACCATCTCTCCAGCCCTTGTATTTATTTTTTTGTTTTTTAAGGTAGGGTCTCATTCTAGTCCAGGCTGACCTGGAATTCACTATGTAGTCTCAGGGTGGCCTTGAACTCACAGTGATCCTCCTACCAATGTCTTGCCAGTGCTGGGATCAAAGGCTTGTGACTTATGCCCAGTTCAGTGCATACTCTTGACAGGTGCTGAGGGCTACATGCACTAACAATCTTCCAGCAACCCCATTTGCAAATGAGGAAGCTGAGGTCCAGATGTTGAGATATGTGTCCAAGGCTGCACAGGCAGTCTGACTGCAGTATCCCTGCTTCTGTGACAATATACCTTTTGTGTACTTGTTTGGAGATAAGAATGATACTAGACTTTTTTTTTTTTCAAGGTAGGGTCTCACTCTAGCCCAGGCTGACCTGGAATTCACTATGGAGTCTCAGGGTGGCCTCGAACTCACGGCAATCCTCCTACCTCTGCCTCCCGAGTGCTGGGATTAAAGGCGTACGCCACCACACCTGGCAATACTAGACTTCTTAACACAAAACTGGAAGCTAAGAGCTAAGGAAGCCACATTTTTGTTTTGCTTGGCAGGGTTTTCCTGTATAGTCTAAACTGACCTCAAACCTGACATTCTCTGGTCTCAGGCTTCTTCGTGCTGAGATTATAGCTATGTACCATCTTGCCAGGCTCTAAACCACATCTTCCAAACAAGTAGAATGAAGATGTTTTAAATACTTTCATTTATCTATTTGAGAAAGAATGGGTGCACTAGGGCCTCCTACCAGTGCAAATGAACTCCAGATGCATGCGCCCCCTTCTGCATCTGTCTTATGTGGGTCCTGGGGAATGGAACTTGAGTCCTTTGGTTAAGGCGCTTGCCTGCAAAGCCAAAGGACCTTGGTTGGATTCCCCAGCACCCACATAAGCCAGATGCACAAGGTGGCATATGCATCTGGAGTTTGTGTGCAGTGGCTGGAAGAAGGCCTGGCATGCCCATTCTCTTGTTCTCTCTCTCACTCTTTCCTTCTCTCAAAAAAAAAAAAAAAAAAAAAAAAAAAGATTCAAGCCGGGCTTAGTGGCGCACGCCTTTAATGCCAGCACTCGTGAGGCAGAGGTAGAAGAATTGCAGTGAGTTCAAGGCTACCCTGAGACTATGAAGTGAATTCCAGGAGAGCCTGAGCTCCTACCTCAAAAGAAAAAAAAAAAAAAAAAAAAAAAGATTCAAGGCCTGGCATGGTGGAGCCTGCCTTTAATTCCAGCACTTGGGAGGCAGAGGTAGGAGGGTCACTGTGAGTTTCAAGTCACCCTGGGTGAGAGGGAGACCCTACCCCCAAAAGCCTACATATATATATTGAATCCCAGGTCAGCCTGGGCCTAGGGTAAGACCCTATCTCGAAAAACAAAACAAAACAGATTCAATCCAGGCATGGTGGCTCAAGCCTTTAATCTCGGCACTCAGGAGGCAAAGGTAGTATGATCACTGTGGGAGGACAGCCTGCATTCGAGTTAGACCCTACCTCGGAAAAACAAGTGATTCAGAATCCCAGCTGGGCATGGTAGGGCTGGTCTGTAGTCCCAGCTCTCAGGAGTTCAAGGCCATGTTCTGCTACATGAGACTCAGTCTCAAAAAACAAAAAGATTTAGAATGTCAAAAAACCAAGCCTGGGCTGGAGAGATGGCTTAGTGGTTAAGTGCTTGCCTGTGAAGCCTAAGGACCCCGGTTCGAGGCTTGATTCCCCAGGACCCACGTTAGCCAGATGCACAAGGAGGCGCACACATCTGAAGTTCATTTACAGTGGCTGGAGGCCCTGGTGCACCCGTTCTCTCTCTCTATCTGTCTCTCTCTCTCTGTGTCTGTCACTTTCAAATAAATAAAAAAAAAAAAAAAAAAAAAAAAACAAGCCTTCCAGGCGTGGTAGTGCATGCCTTTAATCCCAGCACTCGGGAGGTAGAAGTTGGAGGATCAATGTGAGTTCAAGGCCACCCTGAGACTACACAGTGAATTCCAGGTTAGCCTGGACTACAGTGAAACCCTACCTGGTGGTGGTGGTGGTGAGGGGGAGGGCGGAAAGCCTTGAGCTGGAGAGATAGCTTAGCAGTTAAGGTGCTTGTCTGTGAAGGCTAAGGACCCAGGTTTGATTCCACAGTACCCACGTAAGCCAGATGTACAAAATGGCACATGTGTTCAGAGTCTGTTTGCAATGGCTAGAGGCCCTGGTGTGCCCATTCTCCCTCCCTCTCAAATAGATAAATGAATAAGTAAAATATTAAAAAAAAAAAAAAACAAGCCTTAGCCAGAAAAGTTTTCCAACAAATTCCCTTTTATTTACTTAACTATAAGAATTTTCTTTATTAATTCACCAGTAATTTTTAGCACAAGATTTAACATCTTAATGACCACCAAGACCTGGACTCTAAGGCTTGCTCTGCCTTCCCCAGTCCTCAATGGGGTTTAAGGAAAGACATCATTAACAGAGGCCAAGATAGATGGTTACAAGTCCTCCTTTCCTGTTACTGGACAAGTTGCTCAACTCTTGTCCAGAGCAGGAAAGAGTCACTTTCTCAGACCAAAAAAAAAAAAAAAAAAAAAAAAAAAAAAAAAAAATTAATAACGAATTTGACATTCCATCATAAGATCTCTCTCAACAATTTAGACTTATCAACAGTATCAGTTTAAACTCATTGGCTTCTAATTTTTCTCATGTTGCAATTTACTTTTTATGAAATCTTAATAATCTCACTCTGTGCAGAAATTAATCAATCAACTCAGTGCAAAGAAAAACCCCTCAAACTGGAAAACCTCATCTTGCTTTGGAAAGAGCAAATAGGTTTTCTGCTCATCTACCCGACAGATGAACAGACATCCCCACAAAGTTCAAAATGTTACTTCTGGCCCTGGAATGTACACACAGGCAGCAGCTTTTGACAAACAGATTCCATTCACCTACAAAGGACAGGAGGAACCACTATGCAGGCAGCCTTTGGAAGCTTCTTGACATCAGCTCTTGAGAACCTTCCGTGATTGTGTTCAAAGGTTCTAAGCTCCCCACAACTGCTATTCTACTTCATGAACTGGGCTCACAGGAGGCGCTGGAATTCTCCGGAGCGAGAACGGATGCTGTGGCTCCTCGAGGTAGAACTTCAATAACGCGAGGCTTGTCAATGATCCGAGCCGTGCGGTTTCCCTTCTCCACAATGCCCACGATCCATGCTTGGTGACCTTCTCCATACTTGGAAGATTTGATTTCAGAACAAAAGCGGGCTGCCTGTTCTCTTGGCAGACAAATCAGCAATCCCCCAGAGGTCTCAGCTGACGTTCCTTGGAGGAGCCCATAGCGCCCACTGGCCTTGCTAACGGCAGCCATCTTGGCAATGATTGGCAGGTTATGAATGACAAAGGACACTTCGTTCCTCTGTTGCTTTGCAAGGTTCTGAGAGTGTCCTAGAATGCCGAAGCCTGTGATGTCCGTGGCTGCGTGGGCATTGAAGGTGTGCATCAGTCCCGCAGCAGTTCGGTTTAGAGTAGCCATATTGAACATGGCTTCCTGATAGGCCAGCTCTACCTCTTCTCTGGAGACCACCATCTTGATCTTGTTCCATCTCTCAGGATTATCCAGCCATTGGTGGGCATTGACAGCAACCTGAGTTCCTAAGGGTTTGGTCAACACCAGCACATCTCCTACCACCGCACTGTCAGGCATTATGAATTCATTTGGCTGACACACCACAGTGGCGACTCCCCCAATGATAATCCAAGGGTTGACCACTGTCTGTCCACCTGTCACTGCCGTCCCTCCTTCCTCAGCAGCATCACGAAAGCCTTTGATCATGAGTGGAGTGACCTTCTCGCGTTCCTCGTCACTCATACTCTGGCTAACACTGAGTAGCATTAACATGTTGTCACATTCAGTAATGCCCATGGCGTACAGGTCACTGAGCACGTTGGCACAAGCTATGCGCCCCATCATGTAGGGGTCTTCCACCAAGGGATAAAAGAAGTCAGTGGTCTGCACTAGTGACAGGCCCCCATGCCTCAGGGGTATGACGCAGGAGTCCATCCCAATGCTCAGGGACGGAAAGGTGGAGCCAGGGCCTGCCCCTGCTGGCAGGCCACCTTCCTGGGCCGCCTCCTCCTCCTCCTGGCCCGCGACCAGGCCTGGGGTGAGCGGGGACGGCGTCAGTCCCTCCAGGAGCTTGAGCAGCGTCTCCTGGGGGACTTTGCAGCCTCAGCCCTTCATACCGGAGAAGCCCGTCAGCCGCCAGCTCGGGCTCAGCCCCAACGTCTGGGGCTCGAAGGGTCGGTAGTTAGAGAAGACGCGGCCCGAAGACAAGCCCGCCGGGCTCCGGGAACCTTCCGCCGCCACCATCGCCTCTCCGCAGGCGCCCGCCGCAGCTTCCGCCATCACGCCGGCCCAGCGAGGGATGCAGGGGAGGGAGAAGAGAAAGCCCTTGTATTTTCCTACTGACGTTAATTCGAAATAACAGTCGATAGAACCCGCGGAGACGCTCTATGGCAAGACCCCACGGGAAGACTCAGGCCACCCCCGGTGCTGTCTGAACCAGGAGTAAGCTGCCCTTCCCTTTTTATAGGCCCGGTGATTGACAGCGCATCATCCAATGGTGACTCTGTGGCTGGGAGGCGGGCTTCCTTTACTCCGAAAGGTACATTGCACATTAACTGCCTGCTTGCAAAATCGATCCCCGCGAGACTGCAGAACGTCACGTGCTTTTGGAGGCAAGGCTCGCGTTATTTAGCCCAGGCTAGCAATGGAACAAAGTATGTAAACCAGGGTGGCCTTGAACTGGAGCCAATCCTCCTGCCTCAGCTTCCTGAGTTACAGGCATGAGCCACGATTCCCGGCTCCTCTGGCAATGTAAATGATCTCTTGAAAGTGGCTGGCTGTAGTTTGCTCTCTTCGAATCACAGTACCCAAATCTAGCATACTTGCAGGCTACCTTCTGTCACTTGAGAAACCCCGTGAAGGTCAGAACAGTCCCAGGGGCACGTGACAAACACAAAGTCAATCTAGGGTAGGAAGATGACTAAGGGGAGAAAGCCACAAAAATGAGAAGTTACAAATTAAGTTACTATCATTAAGTAAACAAATTGCAGTAATAATATTACGAAATGTTCACATGGACTTTAACGAAATTTGAGACTCAAAGTCCAGACGCCTGCAAAGGTTGATGTTTCAGTCACTAACTACCTGTGTGAATAACTTCCCTCTCTCTTTTTTTTTTTCCTTGATAGTTATTGATTTATTTGTGAGAGACAGAGAGAGAGAGAGAGAGAGAGAGAGAGAGAGAGAGAGAATGGGCACGCTAGGGCCCCTAGCCACTGCAAACGAACTCCAGATGCATGCGCCACCATGTACATCTGGCTTACGTGGGACCTGGAGAATCGAACCTGGATCCTTAGGCTTCTCAGGCAAGTGCCTCAAGCACTAAGCCACCTCTCCAGCCCTACTTCCCTCTCTTGTACCCATTAATTGATCAGTGCAACAGAATACTTCCCTAGATCAACCCCATCCCATGTACTCTTTTTTTTTTTTTTGACGTAGGGTCTCACTCTAGTCCAGGCTGACCTGGAATTACTCTGTAGTCTCAGGGTGGCCTTGAACTCACAGCTATCCTTCCCAGTGCTGGGATTAAAGGCATAAACCACCACGCCCGGCTTTTTTTTTTTTTTTTTTTTTGAGACAGGGTCTCACAATAGCCCAGGTTGACCTGGAATTCATCATGTAGTCTCAGGGTGGCCTTGAACTCATGGTGATCCTCCTATCTCTGCTTCCCGAGTGCTGGGCTTAAAGGTGTGCACCACCACACCTGGCTCTCTCCCCCTCCCTTTACTTCCCTTCCCTTCTCTTTTTTTTCTTGCTTTTTGAGACAGGGTTTCATGTAGCCCAGGCAGGCCTCACTGTGTAGCTGAGAGTGACTTGGGATTTCAAAGTGTCACCACCCCACCATGCCTAGTTTTATGCAATGCTGGGAATCAAACCCAGGCTTTGTACATTTGAGACACACTCTACCAACTAAGCTGTATCCCTAGCCCATATTCTAACATGCATATATTTCTCTAAGTTAATATATATTTTACACACACACACACATACATATATAAATTACACTATATGATAGATCTAGGAAGGAAGGACACTACCAGTGCCTGTTAATCTTACAGATGCTGCTGGGTGTGATGGCACATGCCTTTAGTCCCAGCACTCGGGAGGCAGAGATAGGAGGATCACCATGAGTTCAAGGTCAGCCAGAGACTACATAGTGAATTCCAGGTCAGCCTGGGCTAGACTGAGACCCTAATTCGAAAAACCAAAAAAAAAAAAAAAAAAAAAAAAAAAAATTACAGATGCTAAACCCAGCATGGTGGCTTCATATCTATATCCTAGTACTTGAGAGGCTGAGGTAGGAGAGTCAAGGTAAATTCTAGGCCAGCCTGAGCTACATAATGAGTTCCAGGCCAGCCTGGGCTTCAGAATGAATAAATAAATTTATAACTACTGCCAAGTTACTAGCCTGTAATCCTAGAATTTGGGAAGCTGAGGTATAGGAAGATTTAAAAGCTAATTTGGGCTACAATACTGAGACCCTGTTTCATTAAACCCTAAAATAATGATAATTATTAATAATAAAATTACAGTTACATATACTATTTTTGAAGCAGCAACGGCAATTCTAGGATTTCAATTTTTATTTATTTATTTTTTAAAAGAGTTTCTACCTTATTTATTTTTAATAATTTTTTTATTTTTTTATTTTTTTCGAGGTAGGGCTTCACTCTAGTCCCGGCTGACCTGGAACTCACTATGTAGTCTCAGGGTGGCCTTGAACTCATGGTGATCCTCCTACCTCTGCCTCCCAAATGCTGAGATTAAAGGCATGTGCCACCAAGCCCAGCTATTTATTTATTTATTTATTTGAGAGAGAGAAGCAGATAGATGAAAGAGAGAGAGAATATGGACACGCCAGGGTCTCTAGCTACTGCAAATGAACTCCAGACACATGCACCACCTTGTGCATCTGCTTTATGTGGGTACTGGGGAATCGAACCTGGGTCCTTAGGCTTCATAGGCAAGCACCTTAACAGCAAAGCCATCTTTCCAGTCCCTCTACTTTATTTCTATTTATTTATTTATTTATTTATTTATTTATTTATTTTGATTTTTCGACTTAGGGTTTCACTCTATCTCAGGCTGACCTGGAATACACTGTGTAGTCTCAGGGTGGCCTCGAACTCATGGCAATCCTCCTACCTCTGTCTCCCGAGTGCTGTGATTAAAGGCATGTGCCACCACACCCAGCTTTTATTTTTATTTATTTATTTATTTTAAAAAATAATTTTAGGGGGCTGGAGAGATGGCTTAGCGGTCAAGGCCTGCAAAGCCTGCAAAGCCTGCAAAGCCAAAGGATCCTGGTTCAACTCTCCAGGACCCATGTAAGCCAGTTGTACAAGATGGTACATGCATCTGGAGTTCGTTTGCGTGGCTGGAGGCCCTGGCACGCCCATCTCTCTCTCTCTCCCTCTCTGCCTCTTTTCTCTCTCTCAAATAAATAAATAAATAAATAAATAAATAAATAAATAAATATTAAAAAAAATTTTAATGACTAACCAGGGCTGGAGAGATTGCTTAGTGGTTAAGGCACTTGCCTGTGAAGCCAAAGGACCCAGGTTTGATGCCCCAGGATCCACATAAGCCAGATGCACAAGGTGGAGAATGTGTTGCGAGTTTGTTTGCTGGAGGCCCTGGTGCACCCATTCACTCTCTGCCTCCCTCTCTCTGTTTCTTTCTCTGTCTCTCAAATAAACCGGGCGTGGTGGTGCACATCTTTAATCCCAACAGAAGTAGGAGGATCACTATGAGTGCATGGCCACCCTGAGACTACATAGTGAATTCCAGGTCAGTCTGTGCTAGAGTGAGACCCTACCTTGAAAAACCAAAACAACAGAAACAGTATAGTGAAAAAGAGAAAACTTGTGGCTGGAGAGATGGTTCAGCAGTTAAAGGAACTTGTGTGGAAAGCCAGATGGCCCAGGTTCAATTCCTCAGAGCCCACATAAAGCCACACGCACAATGTGGCATGTGTGTCTGAAGTTCCTTTGCAGTGGCAAGAAGCCCTGGTGTGCCCATCATTCTCTCTCTCTGCCTCTGCCTCTTTCTTTTGTTTCTCCTCCTCCTTCTTCTTCTTCTTCTTCTTTTTTTTTTTTTGTTTATTTTTTCAAGGTAGGGTCTCACTCTAGCCCAAGCTGACCTGGAATTCACTAGGTAGTCTCAGAGTGGCCTCAAACTCACGGTGATCCTCCTACCTCTGCATTAAAGGCATGTGCCACCACACCTGGCTACTCTGCCTCTTTCTGTTTCTCTCTCAAATAAATAAATAAAAATATTAAAAAAAAAAAAAAGAAAAAGAGTAAAGCTAAAATACCTTGAGCGTCTACTCAGAAATCTGGGTATGGTGGCCCATGCCTTTAATCCCAGCACTCGGGAGGCAGAGGTAGGAGGATCACCATGAGTTTGAGGCCACTCTGAGACTACCTAGTGAATTCCAGGTTAGTCTGGGCTAGAGTGAGACCCTACCTCAAAAAAAAAAACAATTAAAATAAAAAAAAATACTTCAGCCAGGTGTGGTGGCACATACCTTTAATTCTAGCACTTGGGAGGCAGAGGTGGGAGGATCACTGTGAGTTTGAGGCCACCCTGTAACTATGTATAGTGAATTCCAGGTCAGCCTAGGTTACAATGAGACTCTACCTCAAAAAAACAAACAGGAGCCAGGGGTGGTGGCACATGCTTTCATCTCAGCACTCGGGAGGCAGAGGTAGGAGGATCACCGTGAGTTCAAGGCCACCCTGAGAGTACATAGTGAATTAGTGAATTCCAGGTCAGCCTGAAGCTAGAGTGAGGCCCTACCTCAAAAAAACCGAAAAAAAAAAAAAATCATTCTTTTGAATCTGGAATTGCCAATTCTTTGGTTAGTTTGCAGATATGAACTCAGGGCTTCGGGTCCCAGAAAGCACCCCAGAACCCCAATTTCTCCATCACAACATCACCTGACACTAGGCTCCTGCCTCCTCCCTGTGCACACAAGAAAGACAGGATAGTCCCAGTTACACACAAATTAAGTACCCTTTACTCCAGCACAATTAAATATTTTAGAAAAAAGTAATGTAGGCTGGGCATGCACACTTTTAATCCCAGCACTCAGGAGGCAGAGGTAGGAGGATTGCTGTGAGTTCAAGGCCACCCTGAGACTACATAGTGAATTCCAGGTCAGCCTGGACTAGAGCGAGACCCCACCTCGAAAAACAAAAACAAACAGAAAAGGGGGGGCCAAGTATGGTATATGAGTGTGTTATGTGATTGTGGCCAAGAGAAGATTCACAGAGGTATCTTTGAAGTGAAGGCCTGAATGAAATGAGGAAAAATGATGCAGGGCATGTTGGGACACAGCTTTAATCCTAACATTTGGGAGGCAGAGGTAGGAAGATCACCATGAGTTCAAGGTCACCCTGAGACTACATAGTGAATTCTAGGTCAGCTTGGGCTATAGTGAAACCCTATCTCGAAAAACCAAAAAAAAGAAAAAAGAAAAAGAAGAAATGTGGAATAATTATGTAATTATGCAGATGTCTGAGGAGGAAGAGAATATGGCAAGTGTAACGGTCTTAGGGTGAAGTGTACTTGGGATATTCTATGACCAACAGTGGAGGTCAGGGTGACTTGATGCCTAATGAATGGGAGAGTCAGGGTTGTAGGCTGAGGTCAGACCTACTGGAGCGGGGCAGGGAAAGTCGCACATAATGCAGGGCCTCAGGTTCGTAGATCACTGTATGAGTAACAGTCTGACTTTGTTACAGATTGTTTTCCAGTGCCGGTCTTGTGCCTTCATAGGCAAGCATCTTACCGCTGGACTGTAGCAGACCCCTTTATTAAGGATTTTATTCTGTAGACACACTCTGGAGACCTCTGAGATGCCTTTCTCACTAGTTTGATGCTCACCCACCAGGCTCAGCATCCTTGTGGCTAGTCCCAAGAGCCCCCACTTCCTCTGGGTTTGCCCTGTGGGACCTCAGCAACACAATCTGCCTGGGGAGACTTGAAACAGCCAGAGCCACAGCCTTTTCACACCCTCTCCACTTTGCACCCTCACCAGAGATAGAGGGCTTCAGTTAGTTATCTGGGGACAAATGTGAGTCATCTCTTTCTGAGGAGGGTGCGGGGAGAGGCTCTGAATTGACCTCAGAGCACAAGGAAACACAAGACAAAATGACAGGATGAAAGAAGAGAGGACAGAATCTTGTAATCATCTGGGGGAGGATTCTTCAGGGCCAAGCAAACCCTGTCCCAAAGGCCCCAGTAGGGCAGAGCATGTGCGGCGAAGGAACAGCAACAGCGGCGAAGGAACAGCAACAAAGCCAGAGTTGCTGGCTGGAAAATGGAATGTAAAGGGACACACAGACCTGGTTAAACATCCTCCTGTGCAGCCCTTGCCTTTAGGCACACATAATGGAGGTGACCACCCAAGTTGATCTTCCTGACAGATAAAGAAGTTCCAGGAATCGTTACCACAGGCCTTATTGTAAAATGCAGGTGTTTTCTGTTATGTAAGGAATGGGATGACCTTGTTGTGCAATGTACCATGACCTTCCTGTACCTCTCTGTTTCTAAACACCTTTGTGATTACATAGCATAGAATATTTCTTGCCTCAGTTCCTCCTATGCAACCTATGTAATGAATACCTTGTGACTTTTTTTGTAATGACCCTCTTGTTTAACAGTAACAATATAACACTGTGGTTTAACTTCCATCCTGTTTTTGCAATGAACGTCTTGTGGTTTTCTCCAATAAAAGCTGACACTCCCAGCAGTTCCAAGCTGTGCTCAGAGATCCCGTCCTCTTGTGTGTAGCCCTGGTGCACCATCTCTTACCCAGCATTCTGCGAGTCAGTGGTCTTACTTGTGCGACCCCGGGCCCCATAACATCTTGGGGGTTTGCCTGGGATCCACATTTCGAGACTCCCCTTCCTGACTCTGGGGCGACCAGACTGGGGGAAAGACCCCAGTCTTGGCCCAAGAGCCGGATCTCTGCCCGTCTGTATGTTCTTGGTGTTGGAGTCGATAGGAAGCTGGTGATGGGGAGCCTTCTCCTAGGACAGCCAGTCCCTACCTTTCTCTGGGTAAGAAACCTCCGGAGGTGCTTTTTCCACTCTTCCTTTTTTTTTTTTTTTTTTTCTGGTTTTGTATACTTTTCTGGGTCCAAGAGGGAAGCTGGATGCAGCATTAATTCCCTTGGACGAGGGATCTAGGGGCAGCTCTTGACCCTCTCTGGCTCTGTTTGGACATTTCAAACAGAGGTCTGTTTCTGGTTCAGTTTCAGTTTGGCAGCCACGTGGCAGCATCAGGAAAGTCAGAAGTGCTAGCATATTTGTTGGTGTTGTGTTTGTGTCTTCTTGTCTTCAAAGATCTGGGTCAAAATCAGTCTACTGAGAAATCTCCTTTGGAAGTGGTTAAAAAACATCAAAATTCCCTCTGAGGTGGAGGCTCATAGTTTGTCAGATATTTTAAAAGATTGTAATGTCCTGTTACTTAAAAGAAAGAGGCAACTGGCCTGAGTTGTAGGCTAGCTTTCCTCAAAACAAAAATAAAAATTTGCTTAGCTACTTTTTTTGGGGTGGGGGGGATTTCAAACTAGGGTTTCACTATAGCCCAGGCTGGCCTGGAATTCACTGTGTAGTTTCAGGGTGGCCTTGAACTCATGGTGATCCTCCTACCTCTGCCTCCCAAGTGCTGGGATTAAAGGCGTGCGCCATATGCCCATCCTTAGCTACTCTTAATAAAAGCATTTCCAGGGCTGGAGAGATGGCTTAGCGGTTAAGCACTTGCCTGTGAAGCCTAAGGACCCGGGTTCGAGGCTGGATTCCCCAGGACCCATGTAAGCCAGATGCACAAAGGGGCGCACGCATCTGGAGGCGCTGGCGCGCCCATTCTCTCTCTGTCTCTCTGCCTCTTTCTCTCTCTGTCTGTCTGTCACTCTCAAATAAATAAATAAAAACAAGCAAAAAATTAAAAAAAGAAACAAAACAAAACAAAAGCATTTCCAAATGTGTTAGAGTTATTGATAAAGATTATCCCCAAAATGGTTGTCATGTTTTGCCTATATTCATAGGCTTATAACTTGAAAGTGTATCTCATGGAGTTTATTAGTAGGAGATATCTCAAATCAATGACTTATATAAAATCTGTAGATATAAAACAAGTTTGGTTGTCAAGTAGAGATTTTTTGTGACATAAATACTAAGAAAGGCTTTTTCTCTACAAATTTCCAATAATAAGATGGTTAAATCTTTGAAACTAGACTACTTGCTTCTTTGTCAGTGGGAAATAAGATTAATCAATTTAGTGTAGCTTTCTTAATAATCTTATAAGAAAGATAGTTAGTTATGGGATGAGATGAGATGATTGAAGGAACTGGGAAGTGATTTTTCAATGTTGGATATAGAATGCTTGTTAAGAATACTTTTTTATTTTTCATTTTTATTTATTTCTTTTTTGAAAGCGACACAGAGCAGGAGAGAGAGAGAGAGAGAGAGAGAGAGAGAGAATGGCCGCGCCAGGGCTTCCAGCCACTGCAAACGAACTCCAGATGCGTGCGCCCCCTTGTGCGTCTGGCTAACGTGGGTCCTGGGGAATCGAGCCTCGAACCGGGGTCCTTAGGCTTCACAGGCAAGTGCTTAACCGCTAAGCCATCTCTTCAGCCCAAGAATACTTTTTTTTTTATTAACAACTTCCATGATTGCAAACAATATCCCATGGTAATGCCCTCCCTCCCCCCGCTTTCCCCTTTGAAACTCCATTCTCCATCATATCTCCTCCCTCTTTCCATCAGTCTCTCTTTTATTTTGATGCCACGATCTTTTTCTCCTATTATGATGGTCTTGTGTAGGTAGTGTCAGGCTCTGTGAGGTCATGGATATCCAGGCCATTTTGTGTCTGGGGGGAGCATGTTGTGAGGAGTCCTAACCTTTCTTTGGCTCTTACATTCTTTTTTTTTTTTTTTTTTTTTTTCGAGGGAGGGTTTCACTCTAGCTCAGGCTGACCTGGAATTCACTATGGAGTCTCAGGGGTGGCCTTGAACTCATGGAGATCCTCCTACCTCTGCCTCCCGAGTGCTGGGATTAAAGGCTCTTGCATTCTTAATGCCACCTCTTCTGCAATGGATCCTGAATGTTGGAAGGTGTGATAGAGATATTGTAGTGCTGAGCACTCCTGTCACTTCTCAGCACCATGATGCCTTCTGAGTCATCCCAACATCACTAAGAATGCTTTTTGAGGGGGCTGGAGAGATGGTTTAGTGGTTAAGTGCTTGCCTGTGAAGCCTAAGGATCCTGGTTCAATGTTCGATTCCCCAGCACCCCCATTCTTATTGCTAAACCTGAAGCTGATATAAAGCAGGTTCTCTGATATCCCTTCTCGAGACAGTTTTCTATACCCATCAGCCCACATGGGAGGACTGTCAGCAACTCTTGCAGACCCTCTTCTCCACAGAGGAACATGAAAGGATCAGAAGGGAAGCCAAGAAACTAGTGTTGGGAGCTGATGACTGCCTCACGGAGAACCCTAATGTTATTGACAAGGTCTTCCTTCCACACCACCAGGCTGGGATCCCAATACTGCTGAAGGTCAGGCGTCCCTTAACCTCTTTTGCCTGACTCTGATGGGTGGTCTCTAGGCAGCTACTTGCTTGGCACCCTACAAATTTGTCTAAGGTGAGTGAAGTGACCCAAGGGCCCACAGAATTCCCTGCTGCTTGCCTATAAAGGCTGCAGGAAGCATATAGGACATACCCCCCATACATCCTGAAGCCCCTGAGAATAGGCGAGCTATTGACATTGCTTTTGTAACTCAGTCCACACCAGATATTAGAAAGGGGATTCAGAAAATAGAAGGCTTTGAGGGTAAACTTCTTTCAAAGAGAGTTAATAGATATTGCTGCCAGGGTATATAATAATAGAGATACTCCAGAAGAAAGACAGGCTAAGAAAATGGCTAAGGTTATGGTGGCTACCTTCCAGAAGGCTCAAGGCCCCATGAGACAACCCTTATACTTTGCTCAGTATGATTCCACCTGGAAAGCAAATATATACTGTGCTGGACCTAAAAGATGCTTCCTTTAGTATCCCATTGGTAAAGGGAAGTCAACCCATTTTTGCCTTTGAATGGACAGACCCTGAACAAGGCACTAGTGGGCAGCTAACCTGGACTAGGCTTCCACAGGGATTTAAAAATTCCCCCACCCTCTTTTAGGCTCCTCATAGAGACTTGCAGGCCTTTCACAGGAAACGCCTGAGGCAACTCTCCTGTGATACATGGACGACCTCCTCCTAGCAGCACAAATGGGGGAGGAATGCCTCACTGCCACAGAGCATCTCCTGGACAATTTACAACATCTGGGCTATTGTGTAACAGCCAGGAAGGCTCAACTGTGTGTGCATAAGGCAACCTACTTGGGACATGAACTCCAAGGAGGTAAGAGTATGCTGTCGGCCTCTAGGATTCAGACCATCACTCAAATCCCCACCAAGAGACCGATCTGAGCTGTAGGGTATTGCAGAATTTGGATTCCAAGGTTTGCTGAATTAGCCAAGTTTCTAGTGTGTCTTCCACCTTTTTGTTTGTTTTTGTTGGGTTTTACTTTTTTTTTTCTTCCCCTCTGTGTGTGTTTCCTTTTTCTTTCTTTCTTTTCTTTTCTTTTTTCTTTTTTTCTTTTTTTGGTTTTTCGAGGTAGAGTCTTGCTCTAGCCCAGGTTAACCTGGAATCACTATATAGTCTCAGGCTGGCCTTGAACGCACGGCGATCCTCCTACCCCTGCCTCTTGAGTGCTGGGATTAAAGGCGTGTGCCACCGCGCCCATTAGCCAATCTTATATATGAGACCACGAGAGGACAAAAAAAAAGAAAGAAAGAAAGAAAGAGAGAGATTTTAATTGTACTGAAAATGAGAAACAAGCATTCCTAGAACTAAAGTCAGCTCTGACATCAGCCCCTGCCCTGACGCTTCCAGACTTAACCAAACCTTCCACTTGTACATGGATGAAAAGAAGGGGACAGCCAGGGGTGTCCTAACTCAAAGACTGGGGCCATGACATTTCCCAGTGGCCTACTTGTCTAAGAAGCCAGACCCAGTAGCCTCTGCTTGGCCCCCTTGTCTCCGGGCTATTGCAGCTGCTGCTATTCTGAACAAGGATTCCAGACTTTATCAATTACGGCCTCACATGTGATAGAGACTCTTTTAAAGATTTCCCCCAGACCAATGGCTCTCCAACTCTCATATAACCCACTGTCAGGCCTTGCTCTTAGATCAATCAAGGATACAGTTTTGCCAAACCAAGGCTTTGAACCCAGCCTCCCTGCTGCCAGAAACTGATGAGGCACCAACCACTCTGCATGACTGCCTAGAGATCACCTCCGCCTTCCATGGACTCCGCCCAGACCTGACAGATGTGCCTTGGCCTGACCCTGATCTGGCGATGTATTCTGATGGCAGCAGCTTTGTCATGGATGGAATCGGGTATGCAGGGGTGGCTGTGGTGAATATGGAAGAAACCCTGTGGGCTGAGGCCCTACCTCAGGGTACATTGGCTCAGAAGGCTGAACTGATAGCACTGACCAAGGCTCTGATATTGGGAAAAGACAAGACAATGAATGTCTACATTATGCACATGTACATGGGGCCATCTACCAGGAGCAAGGGCTATTAACAGCAGGAGGTAAAGACATTAAAAATAAAGATGAGGGGGCTGGAGAGATAGCTTAGCAGTTAAGGGGTTTGCCTGCAAAGCCAAAGGATCCTGGTTTGATTCTCCAGAACCGACATATGCCAGATGTTCATTTGCAGTGGCTGGAGGCCCTGGCACACCCATTCTCTAACCCTCCTCTTTGCCTCTTTCTTTCTCTCAAATAAATAAATAAAATATATTAAAAAAATAAAATAGAGCTGGGGAAATAGCTTAGCAGTTAAGGCACTTGCCTGCAAAGCCTAAGGACCCCAGTTTGATTCCCCAGGACCCACATAAGCCAGATGCACAAGGGGGTCTGGAGTTTGGTTGCAGTGGCTGGAGGCCCTGGCATACCCATTCTCTCTTTCTCTCTGCCTCTTCCTCTCTCTTTCTTTTATAAATAAATAAATATTAAAACAAAATAAAGATGAGCCAGGAGTGGTGGCACATGCCTTTAATCCCAGCACTTGGGAGGCAGAGGTAGGGGGATCGCCATGAGTTCGAGGCCAGCCTGAGACTACATAGTGAGTTCCAGGTCAGCCTGAGCTAGAGCAAGACCCTACCTCAGAAAAAAAAAAAAAAAAAAGATGAAAATCTGGACTTACTGGCTGCCATTTGGGCACCTGCTAAAATGGCTATAATTCATTGTCCGGGTCATCAGAAAGGGGAGACCACAGGAGCAAGAGGGAACAGACCGGCAGACCTAGCAACAAATAATGCTGCCTCTCAGCATCCGTCAAATTGTCTGGTCACCCTCCTGGCACCCACTCTTTCTGAGAGACCAACATACATGGAAGAGGACCTACAGCTCACCTCTCATCTGATAAAGGAACAGACCCCACAAGGATGGTACCAACTGGAGAACGGACAGCTGTTTCTGTCCCAAGCCCTAGGGTGGAAACCGGCTAAACAACTTCATGAAGGAACTCACTTAGGAAACAACAAGCTAGCCAAACTAATAAAGAAAGTTTTTCTTCCCAGGTATGGACTCAATCATTAAGGACATCACCACCTGCTTTCAGGCCTGTCAACAGACAAATGCCTCCTCTGGTAAGGTGACACCAATGGGGACAAGAGAGCAGGGAACAGAGCCAGGTAGACACTGGGAAGTAGATTTCACAGAGGTAAAGCCAGGTGAGTATGGATATAGACATTTACTTGTTTATGTTGATAGCTTTTCAGGATGGGTGGAAGCTTTCCTGACCAAGTCTGAGACAGCACAAATAGTGACTAAGAAATTGTTAGAGGAAGGCTGGAGAGATGGTTTAGCAGTTAAGGCACTTGCTTGCAAAGCCAAAGGACCTCGGTTTGATTCCCCAGGACCCATGTAAGCCATATGCACAAGGTAGCACCATGCATCTGGAGTTTGTTTACAGTGGCTGGAAGCCCTGGCACGCCCATTCTCTCTCTCTCTCTCTCTCTCTCTCTCTCTGTCTCTTTCCCTCTCTCAAATAAAAAATGAAAATATTTAAAAAGAGAGAAATTGTTAGAGATAATTCCTCACTATGGGTTGTGTGCACCTCAGGCTAAGATCAGATAGTGGGCCTGCCTTTGTGTCAAAAATCACTAGGGAATTGACCAAGATGCTGGGGATTAATTGGAAACCACATTGTGCCTACCATCCCCAAAGTTCGGGACAGGTTAAAAAAAAGATGAATCGGACACTAAAGGAGACTTTAACTAGATTAACTCAAGAGACCGGTGAAGGATGGGTGGGATTCCTTTCCTTTGCCCTCTTAAGGGCCAGGTGTACCCCTTCTGTAAAAGAAATTACCCCATTTAAAATTATGTATGGAGGGCTGGAGAGATGGCTTAGTGGTTAAGCACTTGCCTGTGAAGCCTGAGGACCCCAGTTTGAGGATCGATTCCCCAAGACCCACGTTAGCCAGATGCACAAGGGGGCGCACGTGTCTGGAGTTCGTTTTCAGTGGCTGGAGGCCCTGGAGCGCCCATTCTCTCTCTGTCTGCCTCTTTCTCTCTATGCCTGTCACTCTCAAATAAATAAATAAAAATAATTTTAAAAAATTATGTATGGAAACCGCTCCTGTCCCCCATCCTGCCAGATGGGTCTTGAACAGATAACAGACTTTACTAGTGAAAGGCTTCTTCGTTCTGTTCAAACCTCACAACGAGTCCAGAAGTCCATTGTTCTGGCAGTCAAGGCTGCTTTTCAGACACACTCTGTTTGCCCAGCAACAGAGTTTGGATCTATAGACACCATATCGGGTCATTGGACCCCCACCCCAATTGGAAGGGCCCCCACTAGGTCATCCTAACCATTCCAATGGCCCTGAAAGTGGAGGCGACAAAATAGAAGAGGATTAGACTCTTTTTTTTTGTGATAAGCTACTAATTGAATTTTTTTTTTTTTTTTTTTTTTGGTTTGCCGAGGTAGAGTCTCACTCTAGCTCAGACTGACCTGGAATTCACTATGGAGTCTCAGGGTGGCCTCGAACTCACAGTGATCCTCCTACCTCTGCCTCCCGAGTGCTGGGATTAAAGGCGTGTGCCACCACGCCCGGCTAGACTTACTTTTTATGAAACAAGGGGCCTTATATATGGCTTTAGGTAAAAGTTGTTGCTTTTATGCCAATCAGTCGGGAATAATTCGAAATACATTGGCTTTAGTTAGAGAGAATCTTAAGGAAAGAGAACTTCAGAGATGAGCCACTAATAATTGGTTTCAGTCTGTGTTTAGTTGGTCTTCATGGCAAACTTCCCTTGTCTCTTCTGTTGCTGGCCCCCTGATATTACTGTTCTTAGGCCTTACCATAGGACCCTGCATTATTAATGCTCTAAGTAGATATATAAAGAATAGAATAAATTCTGTTAAACTCATGATATTGTGGATGCAATACACCCCCTTAGACGAAAACACCCTAGGAATTGTTCTTCACGAGTCAAGGATTTGACTTACTGTCATATCAGAGGGGGAAATGGAAAATGGAATGTAGAGGGACACAGCAGACCTGGTTAAACATCCTCCTGTGCAGCCCTTGCCTTTAGGCACACATAATGGAGGGCCACCACCCAAGTTGATCTTCCTGACAGATAAAGAAGTTCCAGGAATCGTTACCACAGGCCTTATGGCAAAATGCAGGTGTTTTCTGTTTTGTAAGGAATGGGATGACCCCTCTGTGCAATGTACCATGACCTTCCTGTACCTCTCTGTTTCTAAATACCTTTGTGATTACGTAGCATAGACTCTTTCTTGCCTCAGTTCCACCTAGATGACCTATGTAATGAATACCTTGTGACTTTTTTTTTTTTGTAATGACCCCCTTGTTTAACAGTAGCTTAATCTAACTTTTTGGTTGAACTTCCATCCTGTTTTTGCAATAAACATCTTGTAGTTTTCTCCAACAAAAGCTCCAAAAAAACACTCTCAGCAGTTCGGGGCTGCACTCAGAGACCCCCCGACCTCTTGGGTGTAGCCCTGGTGCACCAGCCTTTATCCAACACTCTGTGAGTCAGGAGTCTTACTTGTGCAACACCAGACCCCATAACAGGTGACAAGGGACTGAGGGAGAAGAGAATGCAGCAAGACTAGAGGACAAAATTTAAAAAAAAATAAATTAAATAAAAGGGCTTACTGGCTAAGGCATTTGCCTGGGCCCAGGTTTGGTTCCCCAGTACCATGTAAGCCAGACCTACAACCCAGGCTGACCTGGAATTCATTATGTAGTCTCAGGGTGGCCTCGAACTCACATCGATCCTCTTACCTCTGTCTCCTGTGTGTCTGGATTAAAGGCATGTGCCACTGTGACCAGCTAAGGTGATGCTTTTATCTAGAGTTTGTTTGCAGTGGCTGGAAACCCTGGAGGGCCCATTCTCTCTCTCTCTCTCTCTCTTCCTCTCTCTCATAAAAAAATATGTAAGTTTGGGCTGGAGAGATGGCTTAGCGGTTAAGCGCTTGCCTGTGAAGCCTAAGGACCCCGGTTCGAGGCTCAATTCCCCAGGACCCACATTAGCCAGATGCACAAGGGAGCATATGTGTATGGAGTTCGTCTGCAGTGGCTGGTGGCCCTGGCGTGCCCATTCTCTCTCTATATATATCTGCCTCTTTCTGTCTGTCACTCTCAAATAAATAAATTAAAAAAAAAGATTTAAATATTCTTTTTAAAAAATTGTAAGTTTGTTAGGTGTGATAGCACATAGCGGTAATCCCAGCACTGGATAGGCAAGAGGTAGGAGGATCGCCATGAGTCTGAGGCCACCCTGAGACTACATAATGTATCCCAGGTCAGCCTGGACTACGGCAAGACCCTAACTCAAAAAAGAAAAGAAAACAAAACAAAACAAACAGAACAGAAAAGTCTAATTGGTGGTAAGACCAAGCAGGAGACCTTTCTGATCATTTGGAAACCAGGGAATATGCTTGGTTCCTCAAACACTCCACCTTAACTGCCACAGCCTCAGGATATCACATGGTAAGAAGCCTCCCAGGTTCTTTGTTTTCTAGATGGATTCAAGCTACTTGCTCAGAAACAATGTGTCTGTTCCCGCTATTGTGCCCCACCTTGACCAGAGATAGAGCAATGGCTGCATTGGCATTAACGTACAATAACATATGGCTCCTTTGGCCATAGCAGATCAGTCTAATATGGACATTTGCCTGCAACTGAACCCATCACATTTTAACTCCAATACTGGAAATTGAGGTTTTATCCTCTCTAAGGCCTTTTCAGTTCAGTGTATGTAAAGTTTATTTTCCTTGAGGTAACAAGACATTGAGGCATGTAGGGGTTACCCACGCCTCATTCATTATATGGGGAAGCAGGCCAAACTTAGGTTATCCTACTTAGGAGGTTTCAAAGTGACTAAGTGTGTCTGGAGAATGCATGAGGGGACCCTACTGAAAATTCTTTTTTGTTGTTGTTGTTGTTTCAAGGTGGTCTCACTCTAGACCAGGCTGACGTGGAACTCACTCTATAGTTCCAGGCTGGCCTTGAACTCACAATGATCCTCCTAACTCTGCCTCCTGAGTGCTGGGATTAAAGGTGTGTGGCAGGCTGGAGAGATGGCTTAGCAGTTAAGGCACTTGGCTACAAAGCCAAAGGACACTGGTCTGGTTCCCTAGGACAGGATGTACAAAGTGGTGTATGCTTCTGGAGTTCGTTTGTAGTGGCTAGAGGCCCTGGCATGCTCATTCTCTCTCTCTCTGCCTCTTGCTTTCTTTCTCTCTCTCAAATAAATAAATAAGAATAAAATTGGGACTTCCAGTTAAGATGCTGGCATAGGAACCATGCTAAATCAGCCTAGGGGAGAAAAAGCCATAAAAAAAAAAAACAGCAAAATACACTCTTCTACTAAAAAGTGAGCTGTATAAGAAATTACTAATGGCAGCAGAGAAGTAGGAGAGATCCAGAGCATCCAGAGCCCACACAGGCAGGCAGAAGCAGCTCCAGCAGCGGCAGCAGGTCCTCGGGGCCACAGCTGCAACGCTCGGCTTGAGCTGCAGGAAAAGCCAGGTGAGGGGATTCTCCACTCACACCGGGGCTCCTCGCAAACTCAAGAAATGTGAAGGTAGGAATGTAGCGACCAACGGAAGATCAGATCAAGAGGTAGAGGATCACGTGGACCAGCAGGAGAACTAGGGCCACCATCCACAGCCTCCCATCCCCCACTGCCAGCGCAAGTGCCAGCAAGCACCAGAGACCCAGGGAAGGGAGCTCACAGCACCCAGCATTGGCGACCAGAGCAGCGATCCAACGACCCAGCCAGCCTACTTGAACCCACAGTGCACCAAAGAAGGACCCAAGTAGGAGTGCAGAATAACTGAGACCAAAATCATCCCAAAAGGTAACTGGGATTACACCAGGTCAGTACCTACCAAATAAGCCTGGTATATAGGCCTGAATTGGAAGTGCTAATTGCACCTTCCATATGAGGATAAATTATATGTTAAATCTGATGGATGGTCAGATTTGCCATTCTTAAATAAGCTATATTTTGGGCTTGTTATTTGTTGCTTCCTGATTTATAGTGGCTTTGTTTCCTCTTCTGTTGTTCATTAGGGAAGGGTCTTACTTGGTCACAGGCTGACTTGGAACACTCAACAGACCAGAAATCTTAACCTCCTAGTTGACATGATTAAGGGTGTGGGACAACACAAACCCTAAGGGACTGTGACTTTGTTAGAGGATCTGGTTGTCATAATACCTACTGTTGCATAAATACTCTGTGTTGTTTTTCATTGAATGGGTACATTATTTGGTTAAATTTTAGAACCTGCCTGTATTTTGTTCCACTCAGCCTACTTGAATACCCTTATAGCAGGCAAACCCAACATCAAGGGTCACTTTTGTAGATACTCTGAGAGTCTTAAGAGTCACACTTAGCACCTTAAGCTCCTACCCTGAATATATGTAACATCAAATTGATTGATACATCTAATAATACTGCAGCTAACTAGAAAATCCAAGCATTAAATTAATCCAAGATGCAAAAATATGTAGATTATAACACAAGAAACACCAAAAATCAAGACGATATAAATTCACCAAAAAGTATTGATGCGTCAGAAATGACCTCCAGTGAGAATGATTTAGAGGAAATGCCTGAGAAAGATTTCAAAACAATGATTATAAATATGCTCAAAGAAGTCAAAGAAGAAATCAAAGGAATCAAAGAAGACACAGGACACAAATTTAATGAAATAAAGAGATCAATGCAAGACATAAATAAGGAAATAGAAATAATAAAGAAAAAACAATCAGAATTACTAGCAATGAAGAACACAGTCAATGAAATAAAAAACTCTGTAGAGAATCTCACCAGTAGAATGGATGAAGGAGAGGACAGAATATCTAAAGTAGAAAACCAGGTGGCAGATCTAATACAGTCCAAGAAAGAGAAAGACAAACTAATAGGAAAGTATGAATGGGAATTTCAAGATATTTGGGACACTATGAAAAGATCAAACATAAGAACTCAGGGTACAGTAGAAGGAGAAGAATTCCATTCCAAAGGCATAGTAGGCATTTTCGACAAAATCATAGAAGAAAACTTCCCCCAAATTGGGAAAGAGGTGCCAATGCAGATACAGGAATCCTTTAGAACACCAGCCAGACAAAACCTGGGAAGAACCTCTCCTCGCCATATTATAATTAAACTGCCAAACATACAAACCAAAGAAAAAATATTGAAAGCAGTTAGAGTTACCTACAAAGTTACCTACAAAGTCAAGCCCATCAGGATCACAGCAGATTACTCAACAGAAACTTTAAAAGCCAGAAGGGCTTGGAGTGATGTATTCCAAGTTCTGAAAGATAACAACTGTCAACCAAGGTTACTTTATCCTGCAAAGCTATCCATTCAAATAAACAAAGAAATAAGGACATTCCACAACGAAAGCAGGCTAACGGAATATTTGAAGACAAAACCAGCCCTACAGAAAACACTTGAGAGAATCCTTCATGCTGAAGAGAAAGAAAGCACACATATAAGGAACCTGGAAAACACAAACCAACTCAAATACTGGTTAATACAAGAGAGCAAAGGTAAAACTGGAAGAGCTACAAAAAAAAAATGGCAAAAATAAATACACACCTTTTAATAATATCTCTTAATATCAACGGCCTCAATGCCCCAACCAACAGACATAGGTTTGCCGACTGAATTAAAAAGCAGGATCCTTCAATTTGTTGCCTCCAAGAAACTCACCTTTCTACAAAGGATGGACACTATATTAGGGTGAAAGGTTGAAAAATGGTATTTCAAGCAAATGGGCCTAGAAAACAAGCAGGGGTTCCTATCCTAATATCTGACAAGGTAGACTTCAGTCCAACATTAGTTAGGAAAGATAAGGAAGGTCACTTTATATTGATTAAAAGCACACTCCAGGAGGAGGACATTACAATCCTAAACATATATGCACCTAACATGGGGGCTCCCACCTTCATCAAACAAATGATATTAGAATTAAGGTCACAGATAACAACAAACACAGTGGTAGTGGGTGACTTCAATGCCCCACTCTCATCAATTGACAGGTCATCCTGGGAAAAAATAAACAGAGAGGCATCTGGATTAAATGAGGTCATAGAAGAAATGGACCTAACAGATATATACAGGACATTTCATCCAAATGCTGCAGAACACACATTCTTTTCAGCAGCACATGGAACATTCTCTAAAATAGGCCATATATTAGGACATAAAACAAATCTTAGCAAATACAGGAAAATTGAAATAATTCCTTGCATTCTATCTGACCACAATGGAATCTAACTACAAATCAATAGCAAGAAGAGCTATAGAGCATACACAAAATCATGGAAACTAAACAATACACTACTAAATGATGAATGTGTCAATGAAGAAATCAAGAAGGAAATAAAAAAAAAATCATAGAGTCAAATGATAAGGAGAACACAACATACCAAAACCTTTGGGACACAATGAAGGCAGTCTTAAGAGGGAAATTTATAGCTTTAAATGCCTATATTAAGAAATTAGGATAAAAGAGAGACTGATTGAGATGGGGAGGGGATATGATGGAGAATAGAATTTCAAAGGGGAAAGTGGGGGGAGGGAGGGTATTACCATGGGATATTTTTATAATCATGGAAAATGTTAATAAAAATTGAGAAAAATAAAATAAAAAGAAGAATGGCAAAAAAAAAAAGAAAGAAAAAGAAAAAGAAAAAGAAATTAGGAAGGTCTCAAGTAAACAATCTAATGCTTCACCTTAAAGCCTTGGAAAAAGAAGAACAAGGCAAACCGAAAATCAGTAGATGGGAAGAAATAATAAAGATTAGAGCAGAAATTAATGAAATAGAAACTAAAAAAACAATCCAAAGAATCAATGAAACAAAGAGTTGGTTCTTTGAAAGGATAAACAAGATTGATAAACTTTAAAAAATCTGACCAGGGGCTAGGGAAATGGTTTAGCGGTTAAGGCGTTTGCCTGTGAAGCCTAACGACCCCAGTTCAATTCCCCACAACCCACGTGAGCCAGATGCACAAGGGGATACATGCATCTGGAGTTCGTTTGCAGGGGCTGGAGGCCCTGACATACCCATTCTCTCTTTCTCTCTATCTACCTCTCTCTCTCTCTCCCTTCCTCTCTCTCTCAAGTAGATAAATGAAAAAAAATTTTAAAAATCTGACCAAAAGAAAGAGGAGACACAAATTAATAAAATTAGAGATGAAAAAGGCAGCATCACAACAGATACTAGAGAAATTCAAAAAAATCATAGGGACATACTATAAAAATATATACTCCACTAAGTATAAAAATCTGAAAGAAAGGATGATTTCCTTGATTTATATGACCTACCTAAACTAAATCAAGGTGAGATTAATCACTTAAATTGACCTATAACAAGTATGGAGAACCAAGCAGTTATCAAAAATCTCCCAACCAAAAAAAGCCTAGGCCCAGATCGATTCACTGGTGAATTTTATGAGACCTTCTGGGAAGAACTAACACCACTGCTTCTTAAGCTTTTCCATAAATAGAAAAAGAAGGAATCCTACCAAACTCCTTTTATGAAGCAGGCATCACCCTGATACCAAAACCAGGCAAAGATAGAACAAAAAAGAAAATTACAGACCAATCTCCCTCATTAACATAGATGCAAAAATTCTCAACAAAATATTGGCAAACAGAATACAAGAATATATCAGAAAGATCATTCACCCTGACCAAGTAGGCTTTATCCCAGAGATGCAGGGATGGTTCAACATACACAAATTGGTAAATGTAATACATTATATAAATCAAAAATCACATGATCATCTCATTAGATGCAGAAAAAGCGTTTGACAAAATCCAACATCCCTTCATGATGAAAGTCCTACAGAGCCTGGGAATAGAAGGAACATATCTCAACATAATAAAGGCTATTTATTACAAGCCTACAGCCAACATATTACTAAATGGGGAAAAACTGGAAGCTTTTCCACTAAAATCAGGAACAAGACAGGGGTGTCCACTGTCCCCACTTTTATTTAATACTGTAGTACTAGAAGTCTTAGCCATTGTAATAAGGCAAAAGACAAACATAAAATGGTTACAAATTGGAAAGGAAGAGATCAAGTTATCATTATTTGCAGATGACATGATTCTATACATAAAGGAACCTAAAGATTCTACCAGCAAACTGTTAGAGGTGATAAACACCTATAGCCATGTGGCAGGAAACAAAATAAACACTCAGAAATCAGTAGCCTTCCTATATGCTAACAAGAAACACACAGAGGATGAAATCAGAGAATCATTCCCATTCACAATTGAATAAAAACAAATAAAGTATCTTGGAATAAACCTAACCAAGGAAGTGAAGGATCTCTACAATGAAAACTTTAAAACACTCAAGCGAGAAATTGCAGAAGACACTAGGAAATGGAAAAACATCCCTTGTTCTTGGATTGGAAGAATCAATATTGTGAAAATGGCAATCTTACCAAAAGCAATCTACACATTTAATGCAATGCCCATCAAAATTCCAATGGCATTCTTCACGGAAATAGAGAAAACAATCCAAAAATTCATCTGGAATCACAAAAAATCTCGAATATCTAAAACAATACTGAGCAACAAAAATAAGGCTGGTGATATCACCATACCTAATTTTAACCTATACTACAGAGCCATAGTCACAAAAACAGCATGGTACTGGCACAAAAGCAGACATGTAGATCAATGGAACAGAATAAAGGACCCAGATGTAAATCTGGGTAGCTATAGCCACCTGATATTCGATAAAAATGCCAAAAATACTCATTGGAGAAAAGACAGCCTCTTCAGCAAGTGGTGCTGGGAAAACTGGGTATGTATCTGTAGAAGAATGAAAATAGATTTTTCTCTCTCTCCATGCACAAGAATTAAGTCCAAATGGATTAAAGACCTTAACATCAGACCTGAAACTCTGAAACTACTAGAGGAAAAAGTAGGGGAACCCTTCAACATATTGGTCTTGGCAAAGACTTTCTGAATATAACCCCAATTGCTCAGGCAATAAAACCACAGATTAACCACTGGGACCTCATGAAATTACAAAGATTTTGTACAGCAAAGGACACTGTGAGTAAAGCAAAGAGACAACCTACAGAATGGGAAAAAATCTTTGCCAGCTATACATCTGATAGAGGATTAATATCTAGGATATACAAAGAACTCAAAAAATTAAATAATGAGAAATCAAACAAGCCAATTAAAAAATGGGCTATGGATCATGGTGCTAGAAAGAAGTGACAGGAGTGCTCAACACTGCAATATCTCTATCACACCTTCCAAGGCTCAGGGTCTGTTGCAGAAGAGGTGGCAGAAAGAATGTAAGAGCCAAAGCAAGGGTAGGACTCCTTACAACGTGCTCCCTCCAGACATAAGATGGCCTGGATATCCTTGACCTCATAGTGCCTGACACTACCTACACAAGACCATCATAAGAGGAGGAAAAGATCATGACATCAACATAAAAGAGAGACTGATTGAGATGGGGAGGGGAGATGATGGAGAATGGAGTTTCAAAGGGGAAAGTGGCAGGGGGAGGGCATTACCATGGGATATTGTTTACAATCATGGAAGTTGTTAATAAAAAATCAATTAATTTAAAAAAATGGGCTATGAAACTCAAGAGAGAGTTCTGAAATGAAGAAATACAGATGGCATATAAACATCTGAAAATATGTTCTACATCCCTAGTCATCAGGGAAATGCAGATTAAAATTACATTGAGATTCCATCTCACTCCTGTCAGATTGGCTACCATCATGAAAACAAATGACCATAAATGCTGGTGAGGTGCTTGCTTCAGCAGCACATATACTAAAATTGGAACGATATAGAGAAGATTAGCATGGCCCCTGTGCAAGGATGACACACAAATTCGTGAAGCATTCCATTTTTTTTTCAGAATAAATTATTGCTATATGTAAAAAAAAAAAAATGCTGGCGAGGCTGTGGAAAAGAGGAACCCTTCTACACTGTTGGTGGGGATGCAATCTGGTCCAGCCATTGTGGAAATCAGTGTGGAGGTTCCTAAGACAGCTAAAAATTGATCTACCATATGACCCAGCTATAGCACTCCTAGGCATATATCCTAAGTACTCATCTCACTACCTTAGAGATACTTGCTCAACCATGTTTATTGCCACTCAATTCACAATAGCTGGGAAATGGAACCAGCCTAGATGTCCCTCAACTGATGAGTGGATAATGAAGATGTGGCACATTTATACAATGGAGTTCTACTCATCAGTAAAGAAAAATGAAGTTATGAAATTTGCAGGAAAATGGATGGATCTGGAAAGGATCATACTAAGTGAGATAACCCAGGCCCAGAAGGCCAAGTGTCGCATGTTCTCTCTCATATGTGTATCCTAGCTACAGATGATTGGACTTCTGTGTGAGTAGGAAGAAAACTCAGTAGCAAAGGTCAGTAAGCTAGAAAAGAGATATAAAGGGAAGAGAAAGGAAGAGAGGGGGGTACTTAATAGGATTGTATTGTATATATGTAACTAGAACAATAGATTAATGGGATTAAAAAGGCCCAAGTGAGGTCAGGATAAGAGATTGAGTAAAGGAAAGGTGGAGGGAGGACTAATCAAAATCTAAGAGGATATAAATAAATCATATGGAAACCTACTTTTTTGGACAATGGAACACTCAGAAGATGTAGATTGTTACTAGAAAATTTTCAATACCAGGGATGGGATACCTTACAGTGAGTTGTTGGCCAGGGATATCCCTGATGCCTCCAAAACATTACAGGCCATAGCTGAGGCCCTTGGTTTCCACCCGGAATAGATGGTAAGGCCCTATTGCTGAAGATTCCACATACTTGGCCTGCAAGGTCACTGAGAAATCCTGCTGGAGCTGATCTGAAAACCTCCTCCATGTAGGCCAGCTGACAGAAAGCTTGAAGAAGCCATTCTGCATGCAGTTCAATGGGAGAGAGAGAAATCACCAGTGAAGATACTCAACAGTGGACACTGCAAGTCTTATAATTGGCCAGCCAGGCCAAATGAGCCAACAGGTGCAATAGTGGCAAGTCTGTCATGGTGGAAACCAACTTCCCTCTAATTGGACTGGAGGCCCACTCCATGGGAGGGAAAACATCCCTGATACTGAAAACCCACACAGGGGTAGTCATGAGCCCTAGGGGTGTAACGTCTGTTGCTGTCTGGCTAAATGTGTATACTATGCTCATCAACTTCCTAGTAAGCACTTTATGTTTGTACCTATATATTAATGCTACTCTCACTTTTGGTAGAGAACCTTCTTTTTTCAGATGGCAGTCACCTTGGGATGACTCAGAAGGCATCATGGTGCTGGGAAGAAGTGACAGGAGTGTTCAGCACTGCAATATCTCTATCATACCTTCCAAGGCTCAGGGCCTATTGTGGAAGAGATGGTGGAAAGAATGCAAGAGCCAAAAGAAGGGTAGAACTCCTTACAATGTGCTCCCCCAGACACAAAATAGCCTGGATATCCATGACCTCACAGTGCCTGACCCTAGCTATTCAAGACCATCATAATAGGAGGAAAAGATCATGACATCAAAATAAAAGAGAGACTGATTGAGAAAGGGAGGGGTATTATGTAGAATGGAGTTTCAAAGGCAAAAGTGGGGGGAGGGAGGGCATTATCATGGGATATTGTTTACAATCATGGAAGTTGTTAATAAAAAAAAAAATAAAAATAAACGAAAGTATAACTAAATATACAAATAAAAATAATTTAAAAGAGAATAAATTTGGCTTGAAGACTTTTCTATAGGGAGCAGATCAGCTTCTAGGGATAGGTAGAGAATTTGAACCAGACTGAGCTCCACCCTCAAGCAAAATATTGGTGGTCAGAAGTGAATGGCAGATTTCTATGGCATGGGGGCTATTATCCAAGTGATTATCTGAACACAGATCTTAGTGAAGACAGAAAGGATCAGTAACAGCTGAAAGAGCTGCGCTGCTCCCCCAAGGAGCCCAAGGAGAGTGATGTAATCAGTCAAGGCTGAGAGAGCCATTTCCCTACCTCTGCCACAACTTCCTCTGCTGTCAGGGCTCCCAGGGACTCAAAGAAGGGAGCATGGCTATGTCTAAGATGCTGGATTTGAATACTCTCAGAATTTTTTTGTTTTGTTTTGTTTTGTTTTTGAGGTAGGGTTTCACTCTAGCTCAGGCTGACCTGGAATTCACTTTGTAGTCTCAGGGTGGCCTCAAACTCATGGCTACTCTCAGATTTTTAAATTTGGTTTATTGAGGTAGGGTCTTACTCCAGTCCAGGCTGACTTGTAATTCACTATGTAGTGTCAGGGTGGCCTCAAACTCACTGTGATCCTCCTACCTCTGCCTCCCAAGTGCTGAGATTAAAGGTGTGCGCCACCACACCTGGTTACACTCTCAGATTTTTGATTCAGGACAGAGGCCTGACCAGAGGTATCCTTTATTACTATAACAGAAGGTGGTTCCCAAATACCAGAAGATTGCCCATACTTTGAGGCCTCCCTGACACTACATAGTGAATTCCAGGTTAGCCTGGACTAGAGTGAGACCCTACCTCAAAAAAAAAAAAAAAAAAAAAAAAAAAAGAAAAAGCAGAACAAAAAGTAATTACCTATGATGTGACACCCAAGGTAGCTCCCGCCACAAGCATGGTGAACTGGAGACTGTCCACAGTAGCACAGGGAACTTGAAAAAAACAAGAGCGCTTGAGTTGGCAGGTGGGGGTCATAAGACAATTACATGGGACATGAAGGTCCCTGTGATTCCATCTGAATGCAGATTGGGGAGTCCTATGGCAGTCTGCGTGGTCCATACAGAAAGTAAGTGACTGAGGCTCACAGCTAAAGGACATCAGGTCACTGGTGCCCAGGTCTCTGGCCCTGAACCATCTGCTCTTTTGGCCACACACAAAATCAACCATAAGAGCTGGGGAGATGGCTCATCAGTTAAAGGTGCTCACTTGCAAAGTCTGCTGCTCTGGGTTTGATTCTCCAGTATCCATCCAAAGCACAAAGTGGCACATGCATCTGGAGTTTGTTTATAGTGGCAAGAGGCCCTGGCACACATATTCTCTCTGTTCTCTCTCTGTCTCTTTCAAATAAAAATATTTTTAAAAATAAAATCATAGACTAGAAGCTGGAAATAAAAGTCTTGAAGTGAGGTCACCCAATGATCTCCATGGGCTGCATATGAATACAGTTCTTTTTTTTTTTTTTCTTTTTGTTTTTTCGAGGTAGGGTCTCACTCTAGCTCAGGCTGATCTGGAAATCACTACGTAGTCTCAGGGTGGCTTCAAACTCACAGTGATCCTCCTACCTCTGCCTCCCTAGTGCTGGGGTTAAAGGTGTGCACCACCACACCCGGCTTCTTCTTCTTTTTAATGTTTATTATTATTTTTTAAAATTTTTTTGTTATTTTTATTTATTTATTTGAGAGCGACAGACAGAGAGAGAAAGAGGCAGATAGAGAGAGGGAGAGAGAATGGGCGCGCCAGGGCCTCCAGCCACTGCAAAGGAACTCCAGACGCGTGCGCCCCCTTGTGCATCTGGCTAACGTGGGTCCTAGGGAGTCGAGCCTCGAACCGGGGTCTTTAGGCTTCACAGGCAAGCGCTTAACCGCTAAGCCATCTCTCTAGCCTTAATGTTTATTATTAACAACATATTTTGTATGGATACATCATATGTTGGTACCCTCTTTTCCCTCGTCCCTGTTCTCATTCCATTGGGGGCGCTCCTCAGTGGGGTTGTGGTTTATACGTTGTGGGAGCAGTAGTCAGTTATTTTTTGGGGGGGATGAATACAGTTCTCAAGGGATACAATCCTTAAAAAATCCCTACCTGTACCGTGTTCTTCCTCAGAAAGTCCTGGATGAGTTTCTAGAATTTTAGAATGCTTATGCCCTTCTATCATGACATCACAAGGGTCTTGGAATAGGACTGTGGCCTCCTAGTTCCCCGTCCCACTATGAGCCCCCTTGAGGTGACTTACCCTCTCCCAAGTGCAGCTTCCGTCTAACCTTTAGAAAGAGGGTAGAAGGGGAAAGAGCACTGTGGTGACCCACATACTTCTGTCAGATCCATCCTGATCAAAGCTCTGGTGTCACCACACCCAGGAGGAAGCGGTGGGTGACAGCCTGGGCCAGGAGTCAGCACTGAGGTCGCCCAGCAAATCTTCAGTGTGCTTGGGAAGTTTTAACTCCGACTTGCCCCTCCTAGTCAGGAGCCCCCAGGCAACTTTTCTGGCCAGTGCTGTGTTGCCACCTCTGAGGGCACTGGTCCCCAAGCATGACCAAGGGCTACCTGCTGCCACACTCTTGCTTTTGCAAGATTTAATGGGCATAAGAGAAAGGTAAACACAGAGAGAGAGAGAGAGAGAGAGAGAGAGAAAGAAAGAAGGAAAGAAAGAAAGAAAAAGAAAGAAAGAAAGAAAGAAAGAAAGAAAGAAAGAAAGAAAGAAAGAAAGAAAGAAAGAAAGAAAACAACAACAGCTGGGCACGGTTGTGCAAGCCTTTGATCCCAGCACTCAGGAGGCAGAGGTAGGAGGCTCACTGTGAGTTCAAAGCCAGCCTGAGATGACAGAGTGAATTCCAGGTCAGCCTGGGCTAGAGAGACATCCTACCTCAAAAAAAAAAAAAAAAAAAAAAAGGAAAAGGAAAAACAGAGAGAAATGTTCAGAGCCAGGCGTGGTAGCGTAAGCGTTTAGTCTCAGAACCTGAGAGGTTGAGGCAGGAGGATTGATGTGAGTTCCAGGGTAGCCTAGGACTAGTCAACCTAGAAGAGAGTCAGTTCCTGGTGGGCTTGGGCTGCCTGGGGGGAAGGATTCAGTGTCCCAGTAAACGACCAGTACTGAAGAGGCCATTAGACATAAAAGCAGCTCTCCAAGTTACTGTAACTTGACTTTAGTTTTTAAAATTTATTTATTTGACAGAGAGAAAGAGACGGGGAGAGAGAGAGAGAGAGAGAGAATGGGCGCTCCAGGGCTACAGCCACTGCAAACGAACTCCAGATGCGTGCACCCCTTTGTGTATCTGGCTTATGTGGGTCCTGAGGTATCTAACCTGGGTCCTTTGGCTTTGTAGACAAACACTTTAACTGCTAAGCCATCCCTCCAGCCTTGTTGATGGATTTTAGACCTCCTGACCCAGCTCACGTGACGTTAACACTTGTTTTGTTGCGTGTATGCTCTGTTCTCCTCTTGTTTTTTTTCTTTCTTTGCTGTGTTGGAGGTCAAACCCAGGGCCTTAAGCATACTAGACCACAGTCTCACTGAGCTAGGGCCCCAGTTCTTCCTCTGGCTTTTAGCTGGCCAGTCCTTTCTGTAATCTCTAGTTCAAATTCTGGAGGGAACCAGCTGACAGGCTGATCTGCAACTATCATCCCTATTGGGTAGAGCCCTTCAGGTCAGTACAAGTCACTGGCTGCTGACTAAATACAGCTAGTTTTGAGGTGAAATGGTCCATTGTGTCTGAGCCAATGTGCAACTACTCTTGCACAAGGGCTAGTTTAGAGCTGTGTCTCTAAGCACATGGCTTAGTTGGGACAGTTTTAGTTAACACTAAAGGAAGGCAGAAAAATCTTTGCTTTCCTGTCTTTTATTTCCTTTTTGCAGTGCCAGGGATCAAACCCAATCCCCACGCATGCTAGGCAAGCACGGTGCCACTGAATATAGCCCTAACCTTTGTTTTGCTTTGTCTTGCTTTTGAAACAGGATGTCGCTATGTAGCCCAGGCTAGCTTGGAACTTGTAATCCTCTTGCCCCAGTCTGCTGAGTGCTGGGGGGAGGTGAAAGTACAAGCAAGCACATCCAGATAGAGGCAGATCTCATTCTTTTTTTTTTTCACTCTAGCCCAGGCTGACCTGGAATTCACTATGTAGCCTAGTCTCAGGGTGGCCTTGAACTCACGGTGATTCTCCTACCTCTGCCTCCCAAGTGCTGGGACTAAAGGTGTTCTCTAGTACACCTTCCCAAAAATCTTTAAAAAAAAAATTTTTTTTTTTTGCATACGTGTCTGATTCTCCTTGGTGGTCACTGGGGGTGTTAAGAACTGGGCAGAGCCGCATGTTCTCCCTCATATGTGGATCCTAGCTACAGATGATTGGACTTCTGTGTAAGAAGGAAAAATCTCAGTAGCAGAGGCCAGTAAGTTAAAAAGGAGATATAAAGGAAAGAGAAAGGAAGGGAGGAGGGTGCTTAATAGGTTGATATTGTATATATGTAAGTAGAAGAATAGATTAACAGGGGTGAAAAGGCCCAAAGTGAGATCAGGGGAAGAGATTGAGTAAAGGAAAGGTGGAGGGAGAGCTAACCAAAATCTAAGAGGATGAAAATAAATCATATGGAATCTTCCAGTTTTGGACAATGGAATACTCAGGAGCCATAGATCGTTGTTAGAAAATTTTCAGTGCCAGGGATGGGATACCTCCAGTGAGTTGTTGGCCAGGGAGGTGCCTGATGCCCCCAAAACATTGTAGGCCATTGCCGAGGCCCTTGGTTTCCCACCAGGAATCGATGGTAAGACCCTATTGCCGAAGACTCCACATACTTGGGTTGCAAGGCCACTAAGAAATCCTGCTGGAACTGAGCTGATAACCTCCTCCATGTAGACCAGCTGAGAGAAAGCTGGAAGAAGCTATTCTACATGTAGTTCAATGGGAGAAAGAGATACCACCAGTGAAGATACTCAACAATGGACACTGCAAGTCTTATAATTGGCCAGCCAGGCCAAATGAGCCAATGGGTGCAATAGTGGCACGTCTGTCATGGTGAAAACCAACTGCCCTCCAATTGGACTGGAGGCCCGCTCCATGGGGGGGAATACATCCCTGATACTGAAAACTTAAAACAGGGGTAGTCATGAGTCCTAGGGGTGTAACATCTGCTGATGTCTGGAAAAATGTATATACTATGCTTATCAAACTGCCCAGTAAGCACTTCTCTTAATATTTATACCCTTATATTAACGCTACTCTCACTTTGGGTAGAGAATCTTCTTTTTTCAGATGGCAGTGACCTTGGGATGACTCAGAAGGTATCATAGTGCTGGAAAGAAGTGACTGGAGTACTGAGTAACATCTCAATCACACCTTCCAGGGCTCAGGATCTAATGCGGAAGAGGTGGCAGAAAGAATGTAAGAGCCAAAGGAAGGGTAGGACTCCTTACAACATCCTCCCTCCAGACATAAAATGGCCTGGATATCCATGACCTCATAGTGCCTGACACTACCTACACAAGACCATCATAAGAGGAGGAAAAGATCATGACATCAAAATAAAAGAGAGACTGATTGAGATGGGGAGGGGATATGATGGAGAATGGAATTTCAAAGGGGAAAGTGGGGGGAGGGAGGGTATTACCATGGGATATTTTCTGTAATCATGGAAAATGTTAATAAAAATTGAGGAAAAAAAGTTTTTTAAAATTTATTTACTTGTTTAAGAGAGAGAAAGAGAATGGGCACACCAGGGTGTCCAGCCACTGCAAATAAACTCCAGATGCAGGTGCCACATTGTGTATCCGGCTTACACGGGTCCTGGGGAATGGAACCTGGGTTCTTAGATTCATAGGCAAGTGACTTAACTGCTAAGCCATCTCTCCAGCCCCCAGAAATCTTAATTCTCCAGAAAGGGCATTCTTAGAAGGGATGGAACAACTCCCCCAGAAAAAAGAGATAATAAAAAGCCAGGTCCTCTTCCTATAGGCTCCAAGACATTCCTTTTTTTCACTTTTGGGGCCCTGTCACCCTAAAGTGCCTTCATCCCTCTACCCTCACTCTCTATCTCACTCTGTGATGCTTTCTACCAAGTGATGACACAGCAGGAAGTCTCACCTGATGAACTTCCTCATCTTAGACTTCCCAGCCTCAGAACTGTAAATGAGATAAACCTCTGTTTTAATCTACGCAGCCCAGCATTATAGCAATACAAAACACAACTAAGCAGTGAGAGTTATTGAAGGGCACACCACCACTGGCTCCTAGGTTCAATTTCTAAGCCATATCTGTAAACCAGATGCAAAAAGTAGCACAAGTATCTGGTGCTTGTTTGCAGTGGCAAGAGTTCCTGTTGCACACCCCCCACATGCCTGTGCAAACACACACACACACACACACACGCACCTGGAGTTCACTATGTAGTCTCAGGGTGGTCTCGAACTCATGGTGAGCCTCCTACCTCTGCCTCTCAAGTGCTGGGATTAAAGGTGTGCGCCACCATGCCCAGTGCAATTTTTGTTTGTTTTTTTAAGGAGAGTCATTTTAGCTCAAGTTGACCTTGAACTCACAATTACTTTCCATCCTCAGCCTCCAAAATGCTGAGATTAAAGGCATTTAATCTCAGCATTTGGGGTCAAGGAAGGGATTGAATAAAGGAAGGGCAGTAAAGGAAGGGCAGGAGGAGGGTTACTCAAAATTTAAGATGTTGGCTGGAGAGATGGTTTAGTGATTAAGGCACTTGCCTTTAAAGCCAAAGGACCCAGGTTCGATTCCCCAGGACCCACATAAGCCAGATGCACAGGATGGCTCATGCGTCTGGAGTTCTTCTGCAGCAGCGGGAGGCCCTGGCACGCCCATTCTCTTTGCAGACAAGTGTCTTAACCACTGAGCCATCTCTCCAGCCCCACCCATTCTCTATCTATAGATCTACCTCTCTTTCTCTCAAATAAATAAATGAAAATAAAATATTTTAAAAAGCATTTCGAAAAGCTGGGCATGGTGGTGCACACCTTTAATCCCAGCACTCAGGAGGCAGAGGTAGGAGGATCACCATGAGTTCGAGGCCAGCCTGAGACTACATAGTGAATTCCAGCTCAGCCTGAGCTAGAGTGAGACCCTACCTCGAAAAACCAAAAAAAGAAAAAAAAAAAAGTTGGGGGCTGGAGATATGACTTAGTGGTTAAGGTGCTTGCCTGCAAAGCCAAAGGACCTTGGTTTGATTCCCCAGGACCCATGTAAGCCAGATAGATGCACAAGGTGGCGCATGTGTCTGGAGTTTGTTTGCAGTGGCTGGAGGCTCTGGTGCTCCCATTCTCTCTCTCTCTCAAATAAATAAAAATAAAATATTAAATTTTTTTTTAAAGTTTAGCTCTGTGCTGCCTGACCTCTCCTGAACCTTCTGCTTCAGGTGAGTTTCTCCTTGGCTCGGCCAGGCTGGGCCAAGCCGAAGGGAGAGTCCCTAACACATACTTCCCACATGGGCTCTTTACCCCTCCTGCTCTCCACATGCTAAGAGTTCTTTGAACTTTCCTTTCTGTCCTCTCCACGGTTTTTCAGGCCCACCATGTAGGCTTTCAAGTTATGTGGGTATCCTCCCCTTGGCTCTGTACTTCCCTAAATAAATATAATATTAAAAAATTTATGGGGCTAGGGAAATGGTTTAATGGTTAAGGTGTGGGCTGGAGAGATGGCTTAGTGGTTAAGCGCTTGCCTGTGAAGCCTAAGGACCCCAGTTCGAGGCTCGATTCCCCAGGTCCCACGTTAGACAGATGCACAAGGGGGCACACGCGTCTGGAGTTCGTTTGCAGCGGCTGGAGGCCCTGGCGTGCCCATTCTCTCCGCTCTCTCTCTCTCTGCATCTTTCTCTGTCTGTCACTCTCAAATAAAAAATAAAAATAAACAAAAAATTTTTAATGGTTAAGGTGCTTGTCTGCGAAGCCTAAGGACCCAGGTTCAATTCTCCAGGTCCCATGTAAGCCAGATGCACATGGTGGCACATGCATGTGTCTGGAGTTCGTTTGCAGTGGCTAGAGGCCCTGGCATGCCCATTCTCACTCATTCTCTCTCTCTAGTAAATAAATAAAAATAAATCAGAAGGGCTAGAGAGATGGCTTAGCAGTTAAGCACTTGCCTGTGAAGCCTAAGGACCCCAGTTCGAGGCTCGATTCCCCAGGTCCCACATAAGCCAGATGCACAAGGGGGCACATGCATCTGGAGTTTGTTTGCAGTGGCTGGAGGCCCTGGCACACCCATTCTCTATCTGTCTGCCTTTTTCTCTGTCTGTCACTCTCAAAAAAATAAATAAAAATTTAAAAAATTTTTAAAAATCAGAAAAAAAAAAACACCTGGGCATGGTGGCACATGACTTTAATCCCAGCCCTCAGGAGGCAGAGGTAGGAGGATCACCAAGAGTTTGAGGCCACCCTGAGATTACATAGTGAATTCCAGGTCAGCCTGAGCTAGAGTGAGACCTACCTCAAAAAACATAAAACAAAACAAAACAAAAAAAAAGGGATGCCAAATTGTAGAAGACCCTTCAAAGAAAACAAAGGAAGGCAGAACTCTGTCCAGGGAAGTAAGAGGGTGTTGAGAAGCCTACCTTGAGACCCAGGTTGGGGTTTTCAGTGAGTCCCTGGAGTGAGTATCTGGTCTAGGCTTAATTTTTTATTTATTTTATTTATTTATTTTTGGTTTTTTCAAGGTAGGGTCTCACTCTAGCTCAGGCTGACCTAGAATTAACTATGTAGTCTCAGGCTGGCCTTGAACTCATGGCAATTCTCCTACCTCTGCCTCCCAAGTGCTGGAATTAAAGGCGTGTGCCACCACACCCGGCCTTAGGCTTAATTTTTTAATTAAATATATTGATTTCCTCCTACTTCCAAAAAACAAAATCAAAATTAGTATAGTAGGGGCTGTAGGTGCTAGGAAGTAGGAGGTATTTGAGCAAAGAACTTCAGGATATGTGCATTCCAAGATAGAGAACAGGTGTGCTGGACTGACTGAAGAGCCTCGTAAAACAAACAAACAAAAAAACACAGGGCTGGAGAGATGGCTTAGCAGAAAGGCATTTGCCTGCAAAGCCAAAGGATCCCAGTTCGATTCTCCAGGACCCACGTAAACCATATGCACAAGGGGCGCATGCATCTAGAGTTGATTTGTAGTGGCTAGAGGCCCTGACATGCCCATTCTTTCCTTGTCTCTTTCTCGCTCTCAAATAAATAAATAAATAAAATTATTAAAATTATTTTATTTATTTATTTAAAAACAACAACAACAAAAAGCTGGGTATGGTGGCAAATGCCTTTAATCCCAACAATCGTGAGGCAGAAGGAGAATCGCTGTGAGTTCAAGGCCAGTCTTGAAGTGAGTCCCAGGTCAGCTTGGGCTAGAGTGAGACCCTACCTAGAAAAAAACAAAACAAAACAGAATTTATTTATACATATGTATATGTACAGACACACCAGGGCCATTTTGCCACTGCAAACTAACACCAGACACACCTGCTCCACTTACTGCATTCTCCTTGTATGGGTGCTGGGAAATTAAACCCTGGCAGGCAGGTTTTACTAGCAAGTGCCTTTAACTGGTGAGCTATCTCCCCAGCCCATATTTCTTCTTTTTTTGGGGGGGGTTCTTTTTTTCAAATATTTAATTTATTTATTTGAGAGAGACAGAAAGAGGCAGAAAGAGAGAGAGATGGGCACACCAGGGCCTCTCGCCACTGCAAACGAACTCCAGGTGTATGCACTACCTTGTGCATCCAGCTTTACATGGGTACTGGGGAATCAAACCTGGGACCTTTGGCTTTGCTGGCATGCGCTTTAATGACTAAGCCATCTCGCCAGGACCTTTTTTGTTTTTTTTCGAAGTAGGGTCTCACTCTTGACCAAGCTGACTGGAATTCATTATGTAGTCTCAGGCTGGCCTTGAACTCACAGCGATCCATCCCAGTGCTGGGATTAAAGGTGTGAGCTACCATGCCCAGCAATAATTTTGTTTGTTTGTTTGTTTGTTCTTTGAGGTAGGGTCTCACTCTAGCTCAGACTGACCTGGAATTCACTATGTAGTCTCCAGGGTGGCCTGGAACTACTCATGGCAATCCACCTGCCTCTGCCTTCCAAGTTCTGCGATCAAAGACATGTGCCATCACACCTGGCTTGATGAAAATATTTTTACAAGGGATATACAATTTAAACAGTCATTCAGAATCCATTGTATTAAAAAGTCAAAACCTTCAGACTGACTAAGCAAAACAGGATTCTGCTACTCTGATGCTCTGGATCTGAAAATGGCTGGCTTTCATACTTCTGGTCATTTTTTGTTTTGGTGTTTGGTCCTTGTGCCTAAGACCACTTTGCCCACAGGGGAAAACTTCACAAACACACGAGACATTTCAGGGCGATAACTTCTGTGGTGCTGTTATCCTCCTCCTTGTTCTGTTCTTCCAGTCTTCCTTCACTCCATCATTGTTTTCATCCCTGCTCTTGTCTTGCTCATCTGTTTTTTTGTCTTTGTCCTCCTTTTGCTTGGAGGCTTTCTTCAAGCCATTCTGCTCTGCCTGTATGTTTTTAGAGCTACTTTCAAAGGGGTAATGAACTCCACCTCGCTTGTGGCAGACCTGCATTCCAGGTCACCCTGAGCTAGAGTGACACCCTACCTCAAAAAGCCAAAAATAGGGCTGGAGAGATGGCTTAGCGGTTAAGGGACTTGCCTGCAAAGCCAAAGGACCCAGGTTTGTTTCCCCAGGACCCATGTAAGCCAGATGCACAAGGGGGTGCATGCATCTGGAATTTGTTTGCTGTGGTTGGAAGCCTTGGTGTGCCCATTCTCTCTCTCTCTCTTTCTCTCTTTCTCTGTCTCCTTCCCTCTCTCAAATTTAAAAGAAAGTCCCAAAATAAATAAATCTCAGAAAAAAAAAGAAAAGAAAAGGAAGGAAGGAAGGAACCAGGTGTGATGACACATGCCTTTAATCCTAGCACTTGGTAGGAGGATCACTGTGAGTTTGAGGCCAGCCTCCTGAGACTGCATTGCAAACTCCAGGTCAGCCTGGCTAGAGCGAGGCCCTGCCTTGAAAAAATGAAAAACAGTGGCGGGCGAGATGGCTTCAAGATTACGGGGGGCTTTGGGCCGGGTTGCCCAGGTGGTGTTTCTACTGATGGGGAGCAGGCTACTGGGCTGCAGAGGGTGATCATGATAGCTTCATAGAAGAGTCTGAACCCATACAATGTTTCCCCCAAAGGCAGCTTCAGGCACTAAGGAAGACCCTAGTTTAGTCCCATCCATCACCAACAAGCTAATAGTCAGCTGCATCTGTGAAGAGGACGACTCCATTAGCATGTGGTTCTGGCTGCACAGGGAGACTCAGTGATGCCCAAACTGTGGAGCCCACCACAAGCTGGTGCCCACCAGATGGCCCACTGAGCCCCTGCACTAACTTACTCAGAATATGCTGTAAAGTTTTTTTTGTTTCCAATAAAGATTAGCCATTACATTGGCTCCTAAAATAAATAAATAGGGCTGGGGAGATGGCTTAGCGGCTAAGGCACTTGCCTGCAAAGCCAAAGTACCTCATTTCGATTCCCCAGGACCCACCTAAGATGCACAAGGTGGTGCATGCATCTGGAGTTCATTTGCAGTGGCTGGAGGCCCTGGTGTGCCCATTCTCTCTCTCTCAAATAAATAAATAATTAAAAAAGGGATCTAAGTTATTTGATCTTCACTGAACAGAGGCTATGGTCATCTAGTTACCACCAGCCAAGATGCAGCTGGCTGTAGGAAGGGATGATCTGTTGGGAAAGCCTTCCCCAGGGTGGTGGCTCTGGAGATGACCTGGCAGATAGAGCAGGAATCATCTACACAAGTAGAATTGAAGTCTTAGAGGCTGAGCAGATGGCTCAGTGGTTAAAGTGCTTGCTGCTCAAGCATGAGGAGTGGAGTTCAGCTCCTCAGTACCCACATAAATGCCAGTTGGGCATGACAGCCCACCTGTAATCCCAGTGAGCAGAGGGTGTGGTGGCCCACTGGTGATCTCCGTGCTGGGAAGTCATGCAGGAGATTCCCACAGGCAAGCTGGCGAAGTAGATGAAGGAAATTGAGGAGGGCTAGGTTTAAGTGAGAGACTCTGCCTCAGTAAATAAAGTGGAAAGCTATAGAGGAAGGCACCTTGGGGATGGCACACACCTTTAATCCCAACACTTAGAGGCAAATGTAGGAGGATCAGTGTGAGTTTGAGGCCAGTCTAGGACTATAGAGTGAGTGCTAGGTCAGCCTGGGCTAAAGTGAGGCCCTACCTTGAAAAAACAAACAACAAATTGAGAAGGACACCTGATGCCAACTGTGGTAGTTTGAAAGTTTGCCCTCAGCTTTTTTTGTTTGTTTGTTTGTTTTCAAGGTAGGGTCTCGCTCTAGCCCAGGCTGACCTGGAATTCACTATGTATTCTCAGGGTGGCCTCGAACTCGTGGCAATCCTCCTACCTCTGCCTCCTGAGTGCTGGGATTAAAGGCGTGTACCATCATGCCCAGCTGGCAAGTATTTCTTTTTATTAAGGTTTTAAACTGCCTGCTTAAGTCTCCAGCAGCCTGCTGGAGGGGGCATGCACTTGGAGGCAGATCTGGATTCCAGCTCAAAGGTATAAAGAGCAGTCTGAGCTCTGGGGTTCCTGCTTGCTGCTGGCTCGTGCTGCTGCATTTTGGTGTTTGCTGGCTGCTAGTGGTTTTCCCTCTCTCTGCTTGGATTTATAAAAGGGAGCCAGCTTCTTCTACCATTGAGAAAATGTCCCCTGGATCTGTAAACTTGAAATAAATCTCTTCCTCCCATAAAGCTGTGTTTGGTTGGGTGTTTCATCCTAGCATTGTGGAACTGTCTAAGACACCAATATCTGGCCTTCACACACACAAGCATGTGTACCCATACATATATGTTCTTACATGCATAAGAAAACACATACTTACACACACACCAAAAAAAAAAAAGTGCCATTGCCCCACAAGAAAATCCAGTTCCTCTATTTTCTTGTGGCTTTAATGTTTTTATGCTTTCTCCTCCCTTTTCTTTTGCACTGGGGACTGAGCCTTGCACAGGCTTTGCAAGTGCTATACCACGGAGGTACGACCCCAGTTTTTAAAATATTGTATTTTTACTTATTTATTTGAGAGAGAGAGAGAGAGAGAGAATGGGAGCTCCAGGGCCTCTAGCCACTGCAAACAAAGTCCAGATGCATGTGCCCCCTTGTGTATCTGGCTTATTTGGGTCTTGGGGAATTGAACCTGGGTCCTTTGGCTTTACAGACAAACACCTTTACCGCTAAGCCATCTCTCCAGCCCAAACCCAAATTTTAAAAAAAAATGTTTTTTTTTTTTTTTTTTCGAGGTAGGGTCTCATTCTACCTCAGGCTGACCTGGAATTCACCATGTAGTCTCAGGGTGGCCTTGAACTCATGATGATCTTCCTCCCTCTGCCTCCTGAGTGCTGGGATTAAAGGTTTGGGCCACCACGTCCAGCAACATTTTTAAAAATTTGTTTCCAAGGAGAAAGATGGGGTGGGTAGAGGATGGGCATACCAGGGCTTCTGGTTGCAGGCCACTGCAAATGAACTCCATATGTATGTGCCACTTTGTGTATCTGGCTTTATGTGGGCACTAGGGAATCGAACTTGGGTCCTTAGGCTTTGCAGGCAAGTGGCTTAACTGCTGAGCCATTTCTCCAGCCACCTATTTATTTATTTATTTATTTATTTATTTATTTATTTATTTGGTTTTTCAATGTAGGGTCTCACTCTAGCCCAGGCTGACCTGGAATTCACTATAGAGTCTCAGGGTGACCTCGAACTCACTGCCATCCTCCTACCTCTGCCTCCCGAGTGCTGGGATTAAAGGCGTGCCCCACCACGCCCTGCTGGAATTCATTATGTAATCTCAGAGTGGCCTCAAACTCATGGCGATCCTCCTACCTCTGCCTCCTGAGCGCTAGAATTAAAGGTGTGTGCCACCATGCCCAGCCTTGAGGCAGGATTTCTTGTTCACTGTGCCATTCTCTAAGCTAGCTTCTGGCATTCTCTTGTCTCTGCCTCCTTTCTCACCCGAGGCATTGTAGGATTACAACACCTGAGACACAGAGTCTGGCTTTGTGTGGTTCTAGGGATTGAACTCAGGTCCCTCACACTTGTGTCACAAACACTTTACCCACTGAGCCATCTCCCACCTTTTTGTTTGTTTTGTTTTGTTTTTCGAGGCAGGGTCTCACTCTAGCTCAGGCTGACCTGGAATTCACTATGTAGTCTCAGGGTGGCCTCAAACTCATGGTGATCCTCCTACCTCTGCCTCCTGAGTGCTGGGATTACGTCACCACATCCGGCACATTATTGTTTTTTTTTTTAATAAATTTTTTTGTTTATTTTTATTTATTTGAGAGTGACAGAGAAAGAGGCAGAGAGAGAGAGAGAGAGAGAGAGAATGGATGCGCCAGGGCCTCCAGCCACTGCAAACGAACTCCAGATGTGTGCACCCCCTTGTGCATCTGGCTAACGTGGGTCCTGGGGAATTGAGCCTCGAACCAGGGTTCTTAGGTTTCATAGGCAAGCGCTTAACTGCTAAGCCGCTAAGCCATCTCTCCAGCCCACATTATTGTTTTTTTAATGCTAAAGTTATACATTCTTATTGTAAGAAAAAAAAAATCACATGAGGATAGATTGATTAATGGTTAAGGCACTTGCCTGCAAAACCAAAAAACCAAGGTTTGATTCCCCAGGACCCACATAAGCCATATGCACAAAGTGGTGCATACATCTAGAGTTTGTTTGCAGCAGCTGGAGGCCCTAGTGTGCCCATTCTTTCTCTCTCTCTCCCTCTCTGTCTCTCTCTCTCTGCTTCTTTCTCTCTCTCTCAAATAAGTAAATTAAATAAAATAAAATTCATCTGGACATGGTGATGCACTCCTTTAATCCCAACACTTGGGAGGCAGAGGTAGAAGGATTGCTGTGAGTTGGAGACTACCCTGAGATTACATAGTGAATTCCAGGTCAGCCTGGGCTACAGTAAGACCCTACCTCAAAAAACCAAAAAAAAAAAAAAAAAAAAAATTCACGTGAGGATCCTAGAAACAAATGTTTGGACTTGTGTATGAGTTGGAATAAAACTCAGTAACAGAGGATAGTAAGTTAGAAAGGGTAGAAAGGGGATATAAGGGAGGGAGAAGAGGGGGCACTTAAGGGGATGGTATTGTATATATGTAAGTAGAAGAACAGATTACTGGGAGTGGAAAGGCCTAAGTGAGGTCAGGGGAAGAGATTCAGTAAAGGAAAGGCTGGGGGAGAGTTAATCAAAATCTAAGAGGGTATGAATAATTCATATGGAAACCCACTTTTTTGGACAATGGCACACCCATAAGCCATAGATTGTTACTAGAAAATTTTCAGTGTCAGGGATGGGATACCTTCCAGTGAGTTGTTGGCTAGGGAGATCCCTGATACCCCCAAAACATAACAGGCCATTTTCAAGGCTCTTGGTTTCCCACCAGGAATAGATAGTAAGACCCTGTTGTTGAAGACTCCACATGCTTGGGCTGCAAGGTCACTGAAAAATCAAGCTAGAGCTGAGCTGAACACCCTCCCCCCCATGTAGACTAGCTGACAGCATGAAGCTCCATGGAAGAGAGAGAAGTCATCAGTGGAGATAAACAACAGTGGAGACTGCAAGCCTTAAATTCGTCCAGCCAGGCCAAATGAGCCAATGGACGCAGTAGTGGCACGTCTGTTATGGGGAAAACCAACCACTCTCTAATTGGACTGGAGGCCTGCTCCACTGGAGGGAATACATGCCTGATACTGAAAACCTATTATGGGGGAGGTCATGAACCCTAGGGGTGTAAAGCCTGCTGGTGTCTGACTAAATGTATATATTATGCTCACCAAACTGCCCGGTAAGCACTTCTCTTAACATTCATACCCATATATTAATACTATTCTCACTTTTGGTTAGAGAAGCTTCTCTTTTCAGATGGTGGTGACCTTGGGATGACTCAGAAGGCACCATAGTGCTGAGAAGAAGTGACAGAGGAGTGCTCAGCACTAAAACATCTCTATAACACCTTCCAAGTCTCAAGGTCCATGGCGGGAGAGGTGGTGGAAAGAATGTAAGAGCCAAAGGAAAGATAGGACTGCTTAAGATGCACTCTTCCAGACACAGAATGGCCTGGATATCCATGACTTCACAGTACCTGGTACTACTTACAACAAGACCAGTATAATAGGAGGAAAAAATGATGACATCAAAATAAAAGAAAGACTAATTGAAAGGGGGAGGGGATATGGAGAGTGGAGTTGCAAAGGAGAATGTGGGGGGAGGGTAGGGAATTACCGTGGTTTATTGTCTATAATTATGGAAGTTGTCAATAAGTTTTTTTAAATTCACATGATATAGAAATGTATAAACTGGGGCTGGAGGGATGGTTCAGTGGTTAAGACACTTTCTGCAAAGCCTAAGGACCCAGGTTCAACTCCCCAGTACCCACATAAAGCCAGATACACATGGTGGCACATGCATCTGCAGCTAGAGGTCCTGGAGCACCAATCTTCTTTTTCTCTATCTGTCTCTTTCTCTGTCTCTCATAAACAAACAAACAAATAATTTTTTTTAATGTATAAACTGGCTGGGCTTGGTGATGCATGCCTTTAATCCTAGCACTCATAGACCTACCTGGAAAACTAATATATATATATATATATATATAGTGTATAAACTGGTGGTAGGGAGATGGTTAAGTGGTTAAAGGTGCTTGCTTACAAAGCCTAATGGTCCAGGTTTGACTCCTCAATACCCATGTAAAGCCAGATACACAAAGTGGCACATGCATATGGAGTTCAGATACATTGGCAAGAAGCTCTGGAGTGCCCATTCTCTTTATCTGCCTTTCTTCTCTCTCAAGAGGGGGCTGCCTCGTTTTTTCCTATCTTCTTTTTAGCCACCCATATTCTTCTTCTCCTTCTTCTTCTTTTCTTTTTGGTTTTTCGAGGTAGAGTCTTGCTGTAGCCCAGGCTGACCTGGAATTCACTGTGTAGTCTCAGGGTGGCCTAGAACTCACAGGGACCCTCCTACCTCTGCTTCCTAAGTGCTAAGGATTAAAGGCGAGCGCCACCACACCCGGCCCATATTCTTTTTTTCATGTTTCCGTAGCATCCCCACACAGTAGTACCATTTTCCTTGACCAGCTCTCTGTTGGGCTTTAAGGAGGGTAGAGTTGGGGTGTTGGTGAGGATCACAGCCCAGCTGCTCCTGAGCAGAGGCGCCCGTCATCTACCCACCATGCTGTCTGTTCTTGGATGATGTGAAAATGCAAGTATGCACAGGAAATGTGTCTAACCTGCCTATGCTTCCTCTCTGAAGAGAGAGGTTTCACAATGCCTGCAGGCACATACCCCTCCCTCCACCCCCACTCGGTGTCACCAGCCTGGTGTCTCTGTGAGAAAGTTCCATTCCAAGAGGCTCCCAGGACCTCCTCATTTCCCTCTTTCACCCTATTTAGGTTGCCAGCAAATCTCAAGAGCTCTCTGAGACTGAGCCTGGGTCCACACGTCCCTCCAGGGTGGCACTGATGAACTCCTGCATCGTCATGAGACTGCTGCTGTCTGGGCTCTTCCTGTTTGGTAGGAAATCGGGGAGGGAAGGAAAGGAACATTTGGAGGGTTTGTAGAACTGGAGAAAACAAAGAGTGGGTGGTAGAGGTAACCTGGGCCCTCAGGGTCCCGAGGGGAGAAGGGGAAAAAAAAGCAAGCCAGAGTTTAAAGAATAGACTGTGTTGAAGGACGACAAAGGTGCATAATGAAAGAGGCAGGAGGGAGCCATTGAAGTTTAAGGCCCAGGGTTAAAGGGCACTAGGGCTGGGAGGAGAACTACTCTATCGTGGGTCTTCCCCTCCTTCGCTGAACAGATGAAGGTACCCGCATCCTTGTCCTCCTAGGATGCCTAGAAGGATAGCAGGCCAGAAAAGTTTGTGGATGATGTCCCAGCTTTCTGAGATGGGGGATGGGTGGGGATGGGGGATCCGAGATCTAAAGGTCCAGGAGACACCTGTCACTTAGAGGAATTGGTGGTGGTGGTGGTGGTGGTGGGGTTCTGATGAGTAAGGAAGCGGCTTTCCAGGGGCCAAGGCATCTTGAATCCCTGAAGCTGATCACTGAGTTGTCCGGTGTCTGGGCTCCATGAGCACGGAAGTGGGTGTGTGAAACAACACATCATGACTTGGGCATCCCCATCTTGCCTTCTGCCTGGGAACTGGTTGCCCTATGCCTTGGGGCCCCCTTTCTGGCTTTTCTGACAGGCCTCCCCCTTCTTATCCTTCCTTCTTTGCTGATGGGCCAAAAGGGAAGTTGTGTAGAGTACCCTGGCCTTGAGGGAAGCTGAGAGCCAGTGGGCTTCCAGATTCCCCCAGTCAAGGCCCTGGAGGGGAAGTCCGGGAACCTGCCCATCTCTGCCTGGGTGTAGCCCGTCTGGGGAGCTTGCAATAAACAAGGCACGTGGTGGCCGCCAGCCAGTGTCCACCTCGGGGTGCATGAGCAGCCCAGGAGTGCAGGCAGGAAGCAGCTGACGGCTCTTGCTTCCCTCAGCGAGGGCCTGGAGCTACAACCTGGATGTGCGACGCACGCAAAGCTTCTCCTTGCCACAAACCCACAGGCACTTTGGCTACCGCGTCCTGCAGATCGGAAATGGGTGAGCTGCTGTCCCTCGGAGTCCTCTGCCACAGTCCCACATTAGCGCTGGGACCACCCCTGCATCTAGGGACATGTCATTCACCACCCTGAAATGAGTGACCCTCACCCTCTCAGTGAAATGGGGTGGGCCTCCTTCGGGAGGTGTTTGCCAGTGGGCTCCTATTCTAGCTGAGCACATAGTGGGAAGCAGTAAATAGATTGTTTTTAAAGTCGGAGATTGAACATATTGTATGCTAGGCACGTACTCTGCCACTAAGCTGCACCTCCCAGCCCTTGTTTGTTTTTGTCTGCCTGTTTTTAAAATTTTTATTATTAGCCGGGCGTGGTGGCGCACGCCTTTAATCCTAGCACTTGGGACGCAGAGGTAGGAGGATCATCATGAGTTCGAGGCCACCCTGAGACTAAATCCAGGCCAGTCTGGGCTAGAGTGAGACCTTACCTCGAAAATTAAAAACAAAAAAAACAGGGCTGGAGAAATGACCCAGCAAATAAGGTACTTGCCTGCAAAGCCTAAGGACTCAGGTTTGATTCCCCAGTACCCACATAAAGCCTGATGCACAAGGTAGCACATGCACCTGGAGTTCATTTGCAGTGGCTGGAGACCCTGGCACACCCATTCGCTCTCTCTCAAATAAATAAATAAATATTTTTAAATTTTATTTATTTGCAAGCAGAGAAATATAGGCAGAAAGGATGCAGAAAGAGAGAGAAGAGAGACAGTACATGTAGGCCAGGGCCTCTACCCATTACAAAGGAACTCCAGATACATGTGCCACTTTATGCTTAAGTATGGAACCTGAGTCATTAGGATTTGCAGGCAAGCGCCTTAACCACTGAGCCATCTCTCCAGCCCTGTTTTGTTTTTGTTTGTTTGTTTAATTTTTTTATTGACAACCTCCATAGACAATAACCCATGGTAATTCCCTCATTGCCTCCACCTTCCCCTTTGAAACTCAACTCTCCATCATACCCCTTCCCCTCTCAATCAGTCTCTCTTTTATTTTGGTGTCATCATCTTTGTTTTTTCTTTTGGTTTTTCAAGGTAGGGTCTCACTCTAGCTCAGGCTGACCTGGAATTCACTATGTAATCTCGGGGTGGCCTCGAACTCACAAAGGTCCTCCTACCTCTGCCTCCTGAGTGCTGGGATTAAAGGTGTGTGCCACCATGCCCAGTTTAAGAATGCTTATTTATTTTTATTTTTATCAAGAAAAAACTTTTTTGTTTGGTTTTTCAAGGTAGATTCTTGCTCTAGTCAAGGCTGACCTGGAATTTATTGTGTAGTCTCAGGGTGGCCTCAAACTCATGGTAATTCTATCTCTGCCTCCCTAGTGTTGGAATTAGAGGGAGGTATGTGCCACCAGACCTGTCTCTAATTTTTTTAAATTACTTAATTTTATTTATTTGAAAGAGAGAGAGAAAAAAAAGAAGCAAAGAGAGAATGGATATATCAGGGCCTTCAGTCACTGCAAACAAACTCCAGATGCATGTACCACCATGTGCATTTGGCTTACATAGGACCTGGAGAATTGAACCTGAGTCCTTAGGTTTCATAGGCATGCACCTTATAACCACTAAGCCATCTCTTCAGCCCAGGTGCACACCTTTTATCCCAGGGATGCAGAGGTAGGAGGATCACTGTTCAAGGCTAGCCTGAACATAGTGAATGCCAGCTCAGCCTGGGCTACAGCGAGACCCTATCTTGAAACAAAACAAAACAAAACAAAAAAAGTGGCACATGTGGACTGGAGAGATGGCTTAGCGGTTAAGTGCTTGCCTGTGAAGCCTAAGGATCCCCGTTCGAGGCTCCATTTCCCAGGACCCACATTAGCCAGATGCACAAGCGGGCGCACACGTCTGGAGTTCGTTTGCAGTGGCTGGAAGCCCTGGCGCGCCCATTCTCTCTCTTTCTGTCTGTCACTCTCAAATAAATAAATAAACAACAAACAAACAAGAAAAAAGTGGTACTTGTGTCTGGCATTCTTTTGCTAAGCCCTCCCCTCACCACCACACACACATGCAAATAAATAAATAAAATTTAAACAAGAAATACCTATTGTGGCCGGGCGTGGTGGTGCATGCCTTTAATTCCGGCACTTGGGAGGCAGAGGTAGGATTGCCATGAGTTCAAGGTCACCCTCAGACTACATAGTGAATTCCAGGTCAGCCTGGGCTAGAGTGAGACCCTACCCCCAAAAATAAAAAAAAGAAAAGAAAAGAAAAAAGAAATACCTACTGTGATACCTGGTGGGTTCTGAAGCCCCTTAGTAGACAGGAGTGGCTGGGTAAAGTCTTGGGCAGCTGCATGTCACAGGAGACATTTCTCTTCAGAGTTGTTGTGGGAGCTCCAGGTGAGGGGAACCACACAGGAAGCCTCTACCAGTGCCAGCCAGGCAAGAGACACTGCCTGCTAGTCGACCTGAGTGGTGAGTATGGAGTGAGGGAGACGGGGAAGTGGGGCCTCAGGGAAATAAGGCTGGCTCCAATACACTTGAACCATCTGAGTTCTTCTAAACCACCCTTCCGGTGCCTGCAGGTTTGGACTATACCTCCAAGTACTTGGGAATGACCTTGGTGACAGACCCCGCAGATGAAAGCCTTTTGGTAAGAGTTTTATGTGTTAGTGATCAGAGCCCGTGAAGCTCTATACCAGGAAAGAGAAATTGAAAAGAGGGAGATAAAGGCAGATATGGTGGTTCACACCTCTAATTCCAGCACAGGGACAGCTGAGGTAGCCTGTGCTACATAGGGATTTCCCCGCCTCCACTGTCTCATTAAAAAAGGGGGGGGGCTGGAGAGATGGCTTAGCAGTTAAGCGCTTGCCTGTGAAGCCTAAGGATCCAGGTTCGAGGCTGGATTCTCCAGGACCCACGTAAGCCAGATGCACAAGGTGGTGCATGCATCTGGAGTTTGTTCGCAGTGGCTGGAGGCCCTGGTGTGCCCATTCCCTCTCTCTTTCTGCCTCTTTCTCTCTCTGTCTGTTGCTTTCAAATAAATAAATAAAAATAAACAAAAAAATAATAAAATAAGAGGGGAAAAAGAAATTGGAGTGGGGTGTGGAGGCACATGCCTTTAGTCCCAGCACTTAGCAGGCCTGGGTAGCAGGATTGCCCTGAATTCGAGGCCAACCTCAGACTACAGAGTGAGTTCTAGGTCTGTCTAGGCTAGCATGAGGTCCTGCCTTGAAAAAAAATCAAAATAAAAAAGTTTAAAACATCAGAAATATTAATATTAAGTCAGTATTTACCAACTATAACCTAGCTCTTTTCTTTCTCCTCCTTTCTTTTTCTTTCTTTCTCTCTTAAATTTTATTTACTTATTTATTTGAGAGAGAGAAAGAGGCAGATAAAGAGAGGGAGAATAGGTACACCAGAGCCTCTAGTCACTGCAAAAGAAATCCAAACACATGGGCCACTTTGTGCATATGGCTTTATGTGGGAACTGGGGAATCAAACCTGGGTCCTTAGGTTTCACAGGCAAGTGCCTTAATTTCTAAGCCTTTTTTTTTTTTTTTTTTTTTTGTCGAGGTAGAGTCTTACACTAGCCCAGGCTGACCTGGAATTCACTATGTAGTCTCAGAGTGGCCTTGAAGTCATGGTGATCCTCCTCTGCCTCCCAGGTGCTGGGGCCTCTATCAGGCTTTACCACCATGCCCAGTTACATGGGAATGGAACTCAGGGCTTCATGCAATGCTAGACAAGTACTCTACCAACCAAACTTCACCTGCAATTCCTACACCTGGTCTAGAACTCCTGTATTAACCAGACTTGCTTCAAACTTGTGGCAACCCTCCTACCTCTGTCTCCCAAGTGCTGGGATTGTTGATGTGTGCCTACATGCCCCACCTGATCTAGTGTTTAATTGTATAACTTTGTTTATTTATTTATTTATAAGCATAGAGAGATAGGGAGGAGAGAGAGAGAGAGAATGGTCATGCCAGGGCCTCCATCCACTGCAAATGAACTCCAGATGTGTGCACCACTGTGCACCTGGCTTTACATGGATACTGGGGAATCAAACCCAGGTCATTAGGCTTTGCAGGCAAGTGTCTATGCTACTGAGCCATCTCTCCAGCCCCTAGCTTTTTTTTTTTTTTTTACTTATTTATTTGCAAGCAGACAGAAGAGAGACAGAAAGAATGGGCACACCAGGGCTTCCAACCGCCTCAAAGAAACTCCAGATGCATGTGTCACCTTGTGCATCTGGTTTTACATGGGTTCTGGGGAATCAAACTCGGGTCATTAGGCTCAACAGGCAATCACCTTAAATTCTGAGCCGTCTCTCCAGCCCTGTCTGGATTGTTTACTTAGCCACTATTCCATGTCAGCCATTGTGCTCGGTTCCGATGAGGTAAAGGATATACAGTACAAAGGTGATTATGACATTAGCCCTGTCTAGAAATTGCAGTTTTTCAGGAAAGATACATGAAAGGAGCAACGCTGTATATTCTGGAATTGTGAATTTTTAAAAAATATTTTATTTATTTATTTGCAAGCAGAGAGATACAGAGAGAGACAGACAAACAGACAGGTACAGAGAGAGCATGGGCACATCACGGCCCCTAGCCATTGCAGATGAACTCTAAATGCATGTGCCATTTTGTGCATCTGGCTTACATGGGTACTAAGGAATCAAACCCAGGTTGTTGGGCTTTGCAGCCAAATGCCTTAACTGCTGAGCCATTTCTCCAGCCCTAAGTGTGAAGTTTTGATTTGCTTATGCAGAATGTGTGATTAGGAATGCTCTAGAATGTGGGACAGTGCCTAAATGTAAACAGCATGAATTACCAACTAAGGAGGTGAAATTTTATTCCATAGGCAGTGAGCATCCATTGGCATAGAGCACTGAGATTAGGCGTGGAGAGGTGGGCATTGATGGGAGGGAAGGGACAGGATTCTGAAGGGGTTTGTCCTTTGCAAAGGACATATGGCAAGAAGCCCCAACTCTTTCTTTGCTTCCTGCAGGCCTGTGACCCTGGGCTGTCTCGGACGTGTGACCAGAACAGCTATCTCAGTGGCCTGTGTTACCTCTTCACTAAGAATCTGGAGGGACCTGTGTTGCAAGGGCGTCCTGCTTACCAGGGTAGGTACCTGGTGGTAACAGTACTTCTCAGTAGCTGTCCTTTCGCGGGAACCAGCCTGAGTAGGCCGAGAACTGTCAATCAGGTCCCTTCGTTTCTGATCTCTGCAGAATGTATAAAGGGCAAGGTTGACCTGGTATTTCTGTTTGATGGCTCAAGGAGCTTAGAGCAAAAAGAATTTAAGAAAATCGTGGACTTTATGAAGGATGTGATGAAGAAACTCAGCAATTCTTCCTACCAGGTACGTACGTGTGCTAATGATGATCCCAGGAAGCACATGCCCTTTTGAACTGGCTTCACGTCATTAAAGGAAAGTATAGTATGAAGTGTGTGTGCAGGACTTATGGGCATGGTTACAAGTAGACCACTGACAAGGCTAAGAACCAAAAGCTTCTAGGATTTTCTGTAGTTTCCTTCCTTCCTTTCTTTCTTTTTTGTAAACTTTTTTTTTTTTTTTTTTTTTTTTGCTTTTCAAGGTAGGGTCTCACTATAGTCCAAGCTGACCTGAAATTCACTCTATATTCTCAGGGTGGCCTCGAACTCATGGCAATCCTCCTACCTCCGCCTCCTGAGCACTGGGATTAAAGGCGTGTGCCACCACACCCGGCTTAGTTTCTCTTTTATTTTGATGTCACCATCTTTTCCTCCTATTCTGAAGGTATTGTGTAGATAGTACTAGGCACTATGAGGTCATGGATATCGAGGCCAATTTGTTTGAACAATTGCATTGTAAGCAGCCTTACCTTTCCTTTGGCTCTTACATTCTCTCCACCACCTCTTCTGCAATGGACTCTGAGCTGTGGAAGGTGTGATAGAGATGTTTCAGTGCTGAGCACTCCTCTGTCACTTCTTCTCAGAACTGTGGTGGCTTTTGGGTCATCCCAGAGGTCACCACTATCTGAAAAGAGAAGCTTTTCTAACCAAAAGTGAGAGTAGCATTAATACATGGGTATGAACATTAAGAAAAGTGCTTACAGAGCAGTTTGGTGAGCATAATATATGCATTTAGCCAGATACCAGCAGATGTTACATACTTAGGGCCCATGACTTCCCCCGTCATAGGTTTGCAGTATCAGGCATGTTTTCCCTCCCATGGAGTGGGCCTCCAGTCCAATTAGAGAGCGATTGGTTTCCCTCATATTCACCTATTTCTTTTGTGTGTTGATTTCCCAATCTCTCCTGCTCTCTTTGTAGACATTCCCTTTACTTTGGGTCACATGGGCCTGTGGAAAGCTCCAAAATTCACATGTTAATTTGAGGATGCCCTACCTTCTTGTCAACCAACTCTGTCTTCAAATATATTTATATCTGTTTTTTGGTCTTTTGAGGTAGGGCTTCACTCTGGCCCAGGCTGACCTGGAATTCACTATGGAGTCTCAGGGTGGCCTTGAACTCACGGCAATCTTTCTACCTCTGCCTCCTGAGTACTGGGATTAAAGGAGTGCACCACCACGCCTGGCTGTCTTCAAATATTTCATTCATTTGAACTCTTTTTTTTTTGGTTTCTTGAGGTAGGGTCTCACTCTACCCCAGGCTGACCTGGAATTCATTATGTGTTCTCAGGATGGCCTCTAACTCATGACGATCTTTCTACTTCTGCTTGCCTAATACTGGGATTAAAGGCATACACCACCATGCTCGGCAAATTTATTTACTTGAGAAAGAGAGGGAGGGAGGGGGAGAGAGGGAAGAAAGAAGAGACAGAAAGAGAGAGAGAGAGAATGGGTACACCATGGCTTCCAGCCACTGCAAACAAACTCCAAACACATGCGCCATTTTGGGCATCTGGGTTATGTGGGTTCTGGGTAATTGAACCTGGGTCCTTAGGCTTCACAGGCAAGCACCTTTACTACTAAGCCATCTCTCCAGCCACAACTGTCTTCAAATTCCAAATCCTTGTTGTTTTTTAAAGTATTTATTTATTTGAGAGAGAGAGAGAGAGAGAGAGAGAGAATGGGCACACCAGAGCCTCTAGCCACTATAAATAAACTCCAGACGCATGTGCCGTGTAGTGTATCTGCCTTTACATGGGTGCTGGGGAATCAAGCCTGGGCCCTTTGGCCTTGCAGGAAAGTGCCTTAACCACTAAGCCATCTCTCCAGCCCTCAAATTCCAAATTCTTGCTGAGCATGGTGGCGCACACCTTTAATCCCAGCACTCAGGAGGCAGAGATAGGAGGATCGCCATGAGTTCGAGGCCACCCTGAGACCAAATAATAAATTCAAGGTCAGCTTGAGGTAGAGTGAGACTCTGGATCAAAAAAAAAAAAAAAAGAAAAGTTCCAAATTCTCATTCTGAGTAGAGATTCTGCCTGGCCTAGCCTCAGTCAGGCTCCCATCCCTGGTCCCGCTAAGTGTTTCAGCCGGGTCACTCCATAGACATATGGTTACTGGGAACCATCCCTGTTGGTGAGTTAGGCAGCGCAGAGTTAGGCAGCTCTGTGTTAAGGAAGCAGAGACATCCTTATTTTTTATTTTTAAAATTATTTATTTATTTATTTTTGTGTGTTGGGGGGGGGGGTTCTAGGTTGGATCTCTCTCTAGCCCAAGCTGACCTGGAATTCACTATGTAGTCTCTCAGGTTTTGCCTTGAACTCAATGCGATTCTCCTTTCCCTGTCTCCTGAGTGCTGGGATTAAAAGTGTGCGACACCACGCCCTTCAGACTTCTTTAATTTTGTTTTTGCATTTGTTTCTTTATTTTCAGAAGAGTAACTTGAAGCAGAGTGTGGAGTTGGGTTGCTCAAGTTCTGCATAAAAGTAGAGTAGGCCGGGCGATGTGGTGCACGCCTTTAATCCCAGCACTTAGAGGGCAGAGGTAGGAGGATCGCCATGAGTTCGAGGCCTGAGACTACATAGTGAATTCAGGTCAGCCTGGGCTAGAGTGAGACCCTACCTTGCAAAACAAGCCAGTAACAAAGTGGACTAGATACTGGAGCAGAGAGGAGAGAAGGGATATATAACTGCCTATTGTTTCTTCCTTTTCCAGTTTGCTGCTGTTCAGTTTTCCTCGTCCTACAAAACAGAGTTTTCTTTTTCGGATTATGTTAAATTAAAGGACCCTGATGTTCTACTAGGCAATGTTACACACATGCGTCTCTTGACCAATACCTTTGGTGCCATCAACTATGTCGCGTGAGTTCCCTTTTGAGGATATACTGTATGCATTCATGTGTGCTGCGTGAGGTAGCTCCTTCCAGTTGCATGACAAAGGAAATGAACTAATAGGTTCAGGGAGATGCAGTTTACTACATGGATCAGCACAACTGGAGAGTAGAGTGTATGTTGCATTAACTTTTCCATTTATTTGAACAAATGCCTGTCCACCCCAGATAAGGGACTAAGGACAGATCAAAGTAAGGATTCCACCAGTGCAACTTGGTGAATCTATGAGTTAATTGGGGTTATGTACAAGGCATGGGTTAGGGGTTACTTATAGGAGTGAGGGTGACCCCAAAGTTGCTACATCACTACAAAGTCCCACCTCATCATGGATGATGACCCATGCAAGCAACGTTATGGAGTTCCTCCTCCAGTTTACCTTACACTTCCTGCACATTCCAGTCATCTCTCAACATCACTTACAGCGGTGGAGGAGGGCTAGAGGGGAATAGCAGAACGCCCAGGTGAGGACCCTGCCACCCACTCTCCTCCATCTACTCAGGAGTGTCAGTAGCCCTGTTACTGTTATCATTACCATGGACCTGGCTATCCCTGTGTTGTTTAGCTCATGAGTTGCCATGACTACCTGGCCAAGGTAATCTCTACTCCAAGATGGCAGCATATTGTGCCGGAAGGAAACACTCCATACTGTAACAGTATGGTGACACAACCTGCAATCCTAGCCTTGGGAGGCTGAGGCCTCAGAGCTGCACGCTTTTTTTTTTCAAGTTTGAGGGCAACGTTGGCTACATAGTAAGATCCTATCAAAAAACAAAAATCCAGGGCTGCGGAAATGGCTTACCAGTTAAGGCATTTGCCTAAGCCTAAGGACCCCAGTTTGATTCCCCAGGACTCATGTAAGCCAGATGCACAAGGGGGAGCATGCGTCTGGAGTTCGTTTGCAGTGGCTGGAGGCCCTGGCACACCCATTCTTTCTTTCTCTCTCTCTCAAATAAAATAAAATAAAATAAAATATTTAAAAACAAATCCAAACTGCCAGGCATGGTGGCGCACGCCTTTAATCCCAGCACTCGAGTGGCAGAGGTAGGAGGATCACCATGAGTTCAAGGCCACCCTGAGACTACACAGCGAATTCCAGGTCAGCCTGAGCTAGAGTGAGACCCTACCTTGAATAAAAAATAAAATAAAATAAAATATAAAAAGCAAAAATCCAAACTGCCAGGAGTGGTGGCACACGTCTTTAATCCCACCCTTTGGGAGGCAGAGGTTGGAGGATTGCCATGAGTTCGAGGCCACCCTGAGACTACATGGTGAATTCCAGGTCAACCTGGACTAGAGCGAGACCCTACTTTGAAAAAAAAAAAATTCCCAAACCTACCTTGAGCTATTTGTGATGGTGGGTGAATGCTTGCAATCCCAGTTACTCAAGCTACTAAATAGGCTGATGTGGGAGGATCTCTTGAGCCCAGAGTTCATGGTCAGCCTGAGCAACAGCAAGACCTCATCTCAAAACTAAGCCAAAGCCGGTGTGGTGGTGCACGCCTTTAATCCCAGCACTCTGGAGGCAGAGATAGGAGGATTGCTGTGTGGTAGAGGCCAGCCCGAGACTACCTTACCAAAAAAAATAAAAATAAATAAAATCAAAAGTAACCTTCTCTGGTCTTGCTATGAATATTATTATTTTGTTTTGTTTTCAAAGCAGGTTTTTTTTTTTTTTCATTTTTGTTTTTTGAGGTAGGGTTTCACTCTAGCTCAGGCTGACCTGAAATTCACTATGCAGTCTCAGGGTAAGGTTACTTTTTTTAGGGGGCTGGAAAATAGATTTGAGACAGGATCTTATATAGCCCAGGCTGCCCTTGATGACCTTGAGCTTTTTTTTTCCTTTCAGTGCTGGAGTTTGAACTCAGAGTCATTCAATGCTAGGCAAATGCTCTATTACTGAGCTATAGCCAAGCCCAGCTTTGAACCTCTGATCCTTCTGCCTCTATCTCTCAAGTGTTGAGCTTACAGGAATGTGCTACCAATCTGATTTTATTCTGAGGATAAACCCAGGGCCTCAATCATACTAAGCAAACATTCTGTTAACTGAGCTACATCCCCAGTCCTGGTTTATTTATTTATCTACATATTTGTTTATTTTGTGTGTGTAAGTGTGTAGTATATGCTTAGTGTAGTATGTGGGGTGGTGTGGGGTGTGTGTGTGTGTCTGTGTGTGTGTGCCCTGCACTCAGAGGCCTGAGGAGAACATCCTGTGTCCTCCTCAATTGCTCATCTGCATATTTCCTTTCTCTGAACCTAGTGCTGCTATTTACATGAGCCCAGGACTGTAGTTCTAGCCAACAGCATGCTCCAGGTATGTGTGGCCAGACTCAGCTACTTATGTGGGTGCCAGGGATTCGAACTCAGGGCGAGTCAAGCCTTCTCCAGCCCTCATGCTCATGTGGCAAGTGCTCTTACCTAGTGAGCCACCTTCTCAACCCCTGATTTATGATTTTGTTTGTATTTCTTTATTTATTTGAGAAAGAGAGGGCGGGCCTCCCACTGTAAACAAATTCCAAACCCATTCACCACTTTGTGCATCTGGCTTTTCACGGGTACCAGGGATTTGAACCCAGGCCATCAGTTCTTTTTTTTGTTTGTTTTGTTTTTGTTTTTGTTTTTTATTTATTTATTTATTTTAGGTTGGGTTTCACTCTAGCCCAGGCTGACCTGGAACTCACTGTGTAGTCTCAGAGTGGCCTTGAACTCAGTGATCCTCCTTCCTCTGTTTCCCAAGTGCTTAGATTAAAGGCATGTGCCACCACACCTGGCTAGTTTTTGCAGGCCTTTAACTACTGAGCCATCTCTTCAGCCTCTGATGTATTTTAGTTATAGCTTGTTTTTTTATATATTTATTTATTTGAGAGGGAAAGAGGCAGATAGAGAGAGAAAGAGAAAGAGAAAGAGAAAGAGAAAGAGAAAGAGAAAGAGAAAGAGAGAGAATGGGTGCACCTGTGCCTTGAGCCACTGCAAATGAACTCCAGACACATGGACCCCCTTGTGCATCCGCTTTACATGGGTACTAGGGAATCAAACCTGGGTCCTTTGGCTTTGCAGGCAAGTGCCTTAACTGCTAAGCCATCTCTTCAGCCCTATTGCCTTGTTTTGTTGTTGAGACAGGGTTCTTACTCTGTATCCTAGGCTGGCCTCTTACTTTTAACTCATAGGTCACCATGTCTAGCTCATTTGTTCTTTTAAGATTCTTCTTGGGTTGGAGAGATGGCTCAGGGGTTAAAGTTGGTTGCCTGCAAAGCTTGATGGCCCAGGTCCAATTTCCTGGTACCCATCTAAAGCTAGATGTACAAAGTGGTTCATGTGTCTGGAGTTCCTCTGTAGAGGCAAGAGGCCCTGGTGCACCCATACCCTCTCTCAAAAACAAATATTATAAATTGTTTTTTGAATTAGTGTCTTGTTCTAACCTAAGCTGACCTGGAATTCACTATGTAGTCTCAGAGTGGCCTTGAACTCTCCTCGCCCTGCCCTTAAAACTTTTTAAAAAAGATTCTTGGACCAGGTGTGGTGGCTCACGCCTTTAATCCCAACACTCAGGAGGCTGAGGTAGGAGGATTGCCATGACTTTGAGGCCAGCCTGAGACTACATAGTGAATTCTAGGTCAGCCTCTGCTAGAGTGAGACCCTACCTTGAAAAACCAAAATGAATAAATAAATAAATAAATAAATAATATTAAGATTCTTGAGCCAGGCATAGCGCTGCTTGCCTTTAATCCTAGCACTTGGAAGGCAGAGGTAATATTGCTCTGAGTTCAAGGCCAGCTTGGGACTACAGAGTGTGTTCCAGGTTAGACTGGGCTAAAGTGAGACCCTTCCTCAGAAAAAAAAAAAAGATTCTTCTGGCTATTAAAAAAATAAAATTTGGGCTGGAGAGATGGCTTAGTGGTTAAGGCACTTGCCTGCAAAGCCTAAGGACTCATGTTCGACTTTCTGGGTCCCATGTAAGCCTGATGTACAGTGACAAAAGTGTGTAAGGTTGCACAGGGTTTGCACACATCTGGAGTTCGATTGCAGTGGCTGGAGGCCCTGGTGCACCAGTTCTCTCTTTCTCACTCTCTCCTTCTCTCTCACTGTCTTGTATCAAAAGAGAGAGAGAGAAAATTAATAAATAATAAAATTTAAGCCAGGCATGATGGCTCATACCTTTAGTCCCAGCACTCAGGAAGCAGAGGTAGGAGAGGATTGCAGTTAGTTCAAGGCCAGCCTGGGGCTGCAAAGTTAGTTTCAGGTCAGCCTGGGATAGAGTGAGACTACCTCAATAAAATCAAGAAGAAAGAATTAAGCCGGATGTGGTGGCGCACACCTTTAATCCCAACACTCGGGAGGCAGAGGTAGGAGCATCACCCATGAGTTCAAGGCCACCCTGAGACTACATAGTGAATTCCAGGTCAGCATGGGCTAGAGTGAAACCTACCTTGAAAAACCAAAAATAAGTAAATAATGAAATTTTAAAAAGAAAGAATTTTTTAAAATTTAGGGCTGGGGATGTAGCTCAGTTGGTGGAGTACTTGTTTAGTGTGCATGAGGCCCTGGGATCTATCCCCAGTACTACATAAAATCTACATAGCAAGTGTTAGACCTGTCTGGGTTACATGAGACCCAGTTTCAGAAAGCAAACAAAAAGCAAAATTTAAATTTAGAAGAAAGCCGGGTAGAGCTAGGCGTGGTGGCACACACCTTTAATCCCAGCACCTGGGAGGCAGAGGAAGGAGGATCACTTTGAGTTTGAGGCCAGCTTGGAGCCACACAGTGAGTTCCAAATCAGCCTGGAGTAGAGTGAGACGCTACCTTGGACAACTCCCCAAATATATGAATAAGTAAATATATAAATTTAGGAAAAGATCCCTCTATTTTTTTGGTTTTTCAAGGTAGGGTCTCACTCTAGCCCAGGCTGACCTGGAATTCCCCATGTAGTCTTAGGCTGGCCTCGAACTCACAGTGATCCTCCTACCTTTGCCTGCGGAGTGCTGGGATTAAAGGGTAAAATCCCTCTTATTACAGGGTTATTACTAGTCTGCAGAGGGAGCAATGGTGGAGCCAGTTACAAGACTACTGAAAATTCCAGATGAGGAGTAATTGTTTGAACTAGGTGGCAGGACCCATGGACAGGCCTGTGTCATATGGATGGAATTTGGAAATTTTTTTAAATTTAATTTTTTTATTTGAAAGAGAGAGAGAGGTAGAGAGAGAGAACGGGTGCACCAGGGCCTCCAGCCACTGCAAACGAGTGCCAGATGCATGCACCACTTTGTGCATCTGGCTTATGTGTGTCCTGGGTAACCAAGCCTGGGTCCTTTGGCTTCACAGACAATTATTTGAATCAGAGAAAAAGAGGCAGATAGAGAATGGGTGTGTCAGGGCCTCCAGCTACTGCAAATGAACTCCAGATGCTTGCACCACCTTATACATCTGGCTTATATGGATCCTGGGGAATCGAACCTAGGTCCTTTGGCTTTGCAAGCAAGCTCCTTAACCACTAAGCCATCTCTCCAGCCCAGGGAAAAAATTACTAATTCATTTACAAAGAGAGAGACAGAAAGAGAGAGAAAAAGAGAGAGAGAGAGAGAGAATGAGCTTGCCAGGGCCCCTTGCCTCTGCAAACAAACTCTAAATGCATGCACCACTTGGTGCATCTGGCTTTATGTGGGTACTAGAGTGTCAAACCCAGGCCAATGGCTTTGCAATCAAGTGCCTTTAACCACTGAGCCATCTCTCCAGCCCTAAGAGAAACATTTTTAAGTCCCAGCTAGAACCAGATGTCTCAACACTGCTCCAGGCTGAGATCCAGAGATCCAGCAGCAAATGAAATGTGGTTGTTTCCTTAAAGAACTCACCAAGATGAGTTGCTCAAGCCAGCAAGTTAACTGCCTTGGCAGAGCTCTGTGTCAGCTGGGATGTGGTAAAGGGAAGGAGCTGGGCGCTGAGAATGTTTGAAGCCCAGTAGACTGGAGAATTGCTTTTGCCCAATTGCCACGGCAGTGATTTCCTGAGCAGGGTGGGTAGGAAGGTTTTAGGCCCTGGTTTGGGAGGAGTCTCTCATATCTCGCTTTTCTGGACACAGAACACAGGTGTTCCGACCAGAGCTGGGTTCCCGGCCAGACGCTACCAAAGTGCTCATCATCATTACGGATGGGGAGGCCACTGACATAGGCAATATTGATGCAGCCAAAGATATCATCCGCTACATCATCGGGGTATGGAGGCCCGGGTGCTTCTCATCTTCTCTTTACACCTGAGCCCTAGGTTCCTTTCTCCTGGGACCAAGTTCTTCTGACAATGATAGGAAACTCTACTCCCTCACAGATTGGAAAGTATTTTCAGACCACACAAAGCCAGGAAACACTCCACAAATTTGCCTCAGAACCCACGGAGGAGTTTGTAAAGATCCTGGACACGTTTGAGAAGCTCAAGAGTTTATTCACCGAGCTGCAAAAGAAGATCTATGCCATTGAGGGTGAGTGGCAGACTGCAGGCGAGAGCCAGGGAAGTTGTATCCAAAACCTCCCAGAAGCCAGGTGTGGTGGCATACACTTTTGATCCCAGCACTCAGGAGGCAGAGGTAGGGGCATCACCAGGGGCCAGTCTGGGACTACAGAGTAGTCTGGGCTACAGTGAGATCTTACCTCGAAACAAACAAAAAACCTCCCAGGGCCCCAGCGTAGAGCTTCATGTCAGTAATCACAGCATTTGGGAATTGGAAGGATCAGGAGGTCAAGGCCTACCTGGGCTAAGACACCTTGTTTCAAAAAAAAAAAAAAAAAAAAAAAAAACCAACCTCACTAAGGACATTAAAGAGACCATGACTAATAGTGAGCCCTGGGTATCTGGCCCCATGCTAAGAGCTTTCCTAAGACCAAAACAGAAGCACCAGGAGTAGGAATTAGAGACAGGGTGACTTCAGAGCTGACTCTAAGTTGAAAAATTCCATCTTTGAATCAGGCACGGTGGTGCACGCCTTTAATCCCAGCACTTGGGAGGCAGAGGTAGGAGGATTGCAATGAGTACAAGGCCACCCTGAGACTACATAGTGAATTCCAGGTCAGCCTGGGCTAGAGTGAGACCCTACCTTGAAAAAAAAAAAAGGAAAAAAAGAGCTGGGCCTGATAGCACATGCCTTTAATTCCAGCACTTGGGATGCAGAGGTCAGAAGATTGCGTGAGTTCAAGGCCACGCTGAGACTACATAGTGAATTCCAGGTCAGCCTGAGCTAGCGTGAGACCCTACCTTGAAAAACCAAATAAATAAATAAATATTTTTATTTTTTTTTAAAGTTCCAGCTGGGTGTGGTGGCACATGCCTTTAATTCCAGCACTTGGGAGGCAGAGTTAGGAGGAACACCGTGAGTTCGAGGCCATCCTGAGAATACATAGTGAATTCTAGGTCAGCCTCAGCTACAGTGAGACCCTACCTTGAAAAACCCAAAAACAAACAAAGAAAAAATAAGTTCCGTCTTCCTCTTAGAGGTGGAGCTTCAAACTGACCTACATCCTGCTAGTGCCATCCGATTCCCTGCAGGATGGCACTGATTTCCTCCTTCTCTTGTCCAGTCCCTCACTTTCACTGACCTTAGGCCTCACATTACTTAAGATGGGCAAGCTGGTAGGAGCTAAGTGTGAGGGGCCACAGGCAATCTTCCTTGGCCTATAATAAAAGAAGAGTTTTTTTTTTTTTTTTCCGGTTATGAGAAGGTTTTTGTCACAGTTAGCAGTTGGGTGACATTGCCCCCAGCAGCCCAGTCTGCTGAATGAGTCATGATTCCCATGGGGAAGTCCCCTCTGCCAGGACATGGCCTTTGTGTTCAACTCAGTGGAAGGTGTGCTGTGGTGCTCAGGGTGTAGCAGGCCAACCTGCTCAGAATCCTTTGTGCTTCTTACTTGCTGTATGACCTCAGGTAGATCTCTTCCTTCTCTGTTCAAATTGTTCTTCATTAAATGGGGATACTAACACCAGTAATACAGATTTTAGACCTATATGACTAGACCCTCCTTGTGGGTTAGTCATGTAAGGGTTAGCTGCAGTAATTCGTTCCCTGGGGCCTCTGTAACAGAGAACTGGCCAGAAGATGGCTTAAAGCAACATTCTAGAGGCTAGAAGTCCAAAATCAAGAAGTTGGAAGGACCATGCTCTTTGTGAGTATGATTTTAGGTTTTTTCAACATAGGGGCTTGCTTTAGTCCAGGTGTGAAGCCTTTTCTTTTAGCCCCAAATTTCTGGATTCAAGTATTTCTCCTACCTCAGAGTCTGCAGCAGCTTGGATGTGCGTCCATACCCAGCCTGTCCTTGGATATTTCTATTTGCTGGTGACCCTTGGCATCCCTCGACTTGTAGCATCTTCTAGTCCTGTGATCATTGTCTCTCTGTTCCTTCTTATCTTTGTCCCTCTGCTGTTTCTGTCCCTGCATTGAAATTTCCCCTTTTTTAAATTTTTATTTTTTTGTTTTTCAAGGTAGGGTCTTGCTCTAGCCCAGGCTGACCTAGAATTAGTCCAAGCTAGCCTTGAATTCACAACAATCCCCCTACCTCTGCCTCCTGAGTGCTGGGAATAAAGGTGTGTGCCACCACGTCTGGCTTTAAAAAAATGTTTATGTATATATTTATCTGAGAGAGAGAGAGATAGAAAGAAGCAGAGAGAGAAAGAGAGAGATGGAGAGAGAGAATGGGTGTGCCAGGGCCTCTAGCCACTGCAAACAAACTCCAGATGCATGTGCCACCTTGTACATCTGGCTTACGTGGATCCTGGGGAATCAAACCTAGGTTCTTTGGCTTTGTAAGCAAGCACCTTAACCACTAAGCAATCTATCCAGTCCTTTTTTTTTTTTTTTTAATTGAGGTAAGGTCTCACTCTAGCCCAGGCTGACCAGGAACTCATAGTGATCCTCCTACTTCTGCCTCCCGAGTGCTGTGCTACCTTGCCCGGCCCCCTTGTATTTTTATTTTTTATTATTTTGTGGTTTTTCAAGGTAAGGTTTCACTCTAACTCAAGCTGACCTGGAATTCACTATGTAGTCTCAGGGTGACCTCAAACTCACTGTGATCCTCCTATTTCTGCCTCCCAAGTGCTGATATTAAAGGTGAGCACCACCACACCTGGCTCCCCTTTTATTTATTATTATTTTTTGTTTTTGTTTTCGAGGTAGGGTCTCACTGTAGCTAAGGAGAACCTGGAATTCACTATGTAGTCTCAGGGTGGCCTTGAACTCACAACAATCCTCCTACCTCTGCCTCTCTAGTGCTGGGATTAAAGGCATGCGCCACCTCACCCGGCTTATTTTTTTAATATATTTAATTTATTTATTTGAGAGAAAGAGGCAGAGGAAAAGAAAGAATGGGCATGCCAGGGCCTCCAGCCCCTGCAAACGATCTCCAGATGCATGTGCCCCCTTGTGCATCTGGCTTACGTGGGTCCTGGAGAGTTGAACTAGGATCCTTTGGCTTTACAGGCAAACACCTTAACTGCTAAGCCATCTCTCCAGCCCCTGGCTTATTTTAAAAATTATTTTATTTATTTACTGGAGGAGGAAGAGATCATAGGAGAGCCAGGGCCTCTTGCTGCTGCAAACAAACTCCAGAAGCATGTGCCCCTTTGTACATCTGGCTTTACATGGGTACTGGGGAATCAAACCTGGGCAGCCATCTAACTTTGCAAGCAAGTGCTTTTAACTGCTGAGCCATCTCTCCAGGCCTAAATTTGCCCTTTTTATAAGAACACTGATCATATTGGATTAGAATCTACCCGAGTGATCACACATTTTAACTTGATTTTCTCCATACAGACCCTATTTCAAAATGACCTCACGTCCTGAGGTGCTAGGGATTAGAACACTGTTCAGCAGCAGCTTAGTAAATGCCAGGGCCGTTGTAGGCGCTCACTGGTCCGTGCTCCCCACCCTCTTTCTTTCCTGCCTCTCCTCATCCTCCAGCTCTTATTGCAGATGTTACTTCCTCTGGTTAAGTTGTCGCTGACACCCCAAGCCTGGGCAAGGTGCTTCTTCCTGTGTGCTGCTGTCACCACTGTATGCTCCTTGTCACAGATCTTGTGGCATGTGGTGAGCATGAATTTATTTATTCACTCACTCTAATTCCCGCACTGAACTGTGAGTCTGTCCTTGCAATCCAATCTGTTTCTTTTGTTGTATCCCTGGCACCAGATACTTACCTGATGTTTCTTGAAAATTCACATGGAATGTGATATTTATGTATTGAAGCATTCTTTTTATATATTGAAATATTTAATTAATTTATTTATTTATTGGCTTTTTGAGGTAGGTTCTCACTCGAGCCCTGGCTGACCTGGAATTCACTATGTAGTCTCAGGGTGGCCTCGAACTGACGGCAGTCCTCCTATTTCTGCCTCCTGAGTGCTAGGTAAATATTTTATTTATTTATTTATTTGAGAGTGAGGGAGAAAGAGGCAGAAAGAGAGAGAATGAACAAGCCAGGGCCTCCAACCACTGCAAACTAACTCTAGACTCATGTGCCACCTTGTGCATCTGGCTTTACATGGGTCCTGGGAAATTGAACCTAGGTCCTTTGGCTTTGCTGGTAAACACTTTAACTGCTAAGCCATCTCTCCAACCCTGTCATACGTTTTTAAAAAAATATTACTCTATGGGCTGGAGAGATGGCTTAGCGGTTAAGCGCTTGCCTGTGAAGCCTAAGGACCCCGGTTCGAGGCTCGACTCCCCAGGAACCACATTAGCCAGATGCACAAGGGGGCGCACACGTCTGGAGTTCGTTTGCAGTGTCTGGAGGCCCTGGCACGCCCATTCTCTCTCCCTCTCTCTATCTGCCTCTTTCTCTCTGTCTGTCACTCTCAAATAAATAAATAAAAATAACAAAAAAAAAATTTTTTAAGATATTACTCTGGTTGCTATGTGGAAAGAAAGCATGGGGCCTCGAACTCATGGCGATCCTCCTACCTATGCCTCCCACCTCCCAAGTGTTGGAATTAAAGGCGTGTGTGCAACCACGTTTTTTTTTTTTTTTTTTTTTTTTTTTTTTTTTTTTTATGAGGCAGGGTCTTACTCTAGCCCAGACTGGCCTTGGACTCCCAGTGATCCTCCTACCTCAGCCTTCCTTGTGCTGGGATGGCAGATGTGTGCCACCATGCCTGGCTCACTGTTCTCACTGATCTCTGGATCTGCTTTGTCTCTCAGGCACAAGCACGCAAGACCTGACGTCCTTCAACATGGAGCTGTCCTCCAGTGGGATGAGCGCAGACCTCAGCAAGGTGCGTGGCGGCCTGCAGCGGTGAGCCGAGGGATGTGGTGGGGTGCAGCTGGCTCTGTATGGTCCTCACTTGTTCATCTGCTTCCCTGCACAGGGCCGTGCGGTCGTGGGGGCAGTTGGAGCGAAGGACTGGTCTGGGGGCTTTCTGGACCTCAAGGCAAACCTGCAGGATGCTGTGTTTGTTGGGAATGAACCGGTGACCACAGATGTGAGAGATGGATACCTGGGTAATTTCTTTTCTGCTAGGTTCTGGTTGGATGGGCCAGAGAGTAGCTCAGACTGTCTTTCAAAATAGTACTGAAAGCATTTTTTCCTTGTTTCGTTTTGAGGCAGGGTCTTACTCTAATCCACACTGACCTGGAACTCACTCTGTAGCCCCACAATGGTCTCGAACTCACAGAGATCCTTCTGCCTCAGTTTCTTTTTCTTTTTTTTTTTGCCTCAGTTTCTTAAAAGTGCTGGGATTAAAGGCACAAGCCATACCTGGCAAGTAAAAGCACTTAAGCAATCAGCATGAACAAGCTCAGAGCTTAAAAATGGTTATTACACTCTTCTTTGTTAGTGTTTGTTTTTTGTCCTTAAAAATGTTTTAAAATAATTTTTAAAAATATTTTATTATTTATTTATTTGAGAGAGAGAGAGAGAGGAAGAGGCAGAGAGAGAGAGAAATGGTGTGCCAGAGCCTTCAGCCACTGTAAACAAACTGCAGATGCGCGCGCCCACTTGTGCATCTGGCTTACGTGGGTCCTGGGGAATTGAACCTGGGTCCTTAGGCTTCATAGGCAAACGCCTTAACAACTAGGGCATTTCTCCAGCCCCTTTAAATTAAAAAAAAAAAAAATATATATATATATATATATATATATATATATATATATATATTTGCTTTTATTTATTTGAGAGAAAGAGAGAAAGGCAGATAGAGACAGATAGAGAGTGAGCATGCCGGGGTCTCTAGCCATTGCAAATGAACTCTTGCATCTGGTTTATGTGGGTCCTGAGGAATCAAACCTGGTCCTTTGGCTTTGCATGAAAGTGCCTTAACCACTAAGCCATCTTTCCAGCCCCCCAATTAAAAAAAAAATTATTTATTTGCAAGCAGAGACAGAGAGAGGAGGGGAAGAGACAGAGAATGGTGCGAGAATGGGTGTTCCAGGACCACTAGCCACTTCAAACGAACTCTGGATGCATGCACTACTTTGTGCATCTGGCTTTACGTGGATACTAGGAAATTGAATCTGGATCATTAAGTTTTGCAGACAAGCACCTTAACCACTGAGTCATCTCTCTAGCCCTGTGTGCAGGTCAAGACAACCTTGGGTGTTAGTTCTCATCTACCTAGTTTGAGACAGTGTTTTTATCATACACTGCTGTATAATTCAGGCCAGTTGGTCCTTGAGCTTCCAAGACTCTCCTGGTTTCATCTCCTATGTTACATTGGAATTCTGGGATTACAGATGCCAGTACTACAGGGTCCAACTTTACATGGGGTCCTGACAATCTGAACTCAGATCCTCAGCCTGGGTTAGATGGAGACCCTACCTCAAAAAAAAAAAAAAAAATCTGGACTGGGAAGATAGCTTAGTGGTTAAGGCACTTGCCTGTGAAGCCTAAGGACCAACGTTCGACTCTCCAGATCCCACGTAAGCCAAACCCATAAGGTGATGCAAGTGTGCAAGGTTGCTCAAGGTGGCACACACATCTGGAGTTTGATTACAGAGGCTGGAGGCCAATTCTCTCTCTGTCTCTCTCTCACGCTCTTGCTCTCTCGCATTAAAAAACAAATAAACAAAACAAACAAACAACAGCAACAAAAGACCAGTTTGTTGGGCTTGCCTCAAAAGGAAAAGATCAAGCAGCTCAGACTTACACGCCCTACCGCCCATCCTCTCCACATAAACCACATGAGAGCGCCAGACCATGCTCTCATCTCAAGCTTCGGCCTTCTCCCTGGCCTGGCACTTCCTCATCTGCCCAGCATTCTGTGCTGTACCTGCCACTGGGCAGCTCAGTAGTAAACCTCCTCCTTTCTGGTGTGTGTGCATTCAGGTATGTGGGTGTATGTGTGCACACACACGTGGAGACCAAAGGAGAAGCTCAGACTGTTCCTCGGGCACAGGCCATTTGTTTTTTTGTTTTGTTTTGTTTTTCGAGATAGGGTTTTGCTCTTAGCCCAGGCTGATCTGGGATTCACTATGTAGTCTCAGGCTAACCTCGAACTCATGGGATCCTCCTACCTCTGCTTCCTGAGTGCTGGGATTAAAGGCGTGCGCCACCACGCCCGGCTCAGCCCACTTGTTTTGAGTCAGGTCTCTCACTGGCCTGGACTTCACCAAGCAAACTAATCCTGAGAATCTGCCCATTTCCGCTTCCCCAGTGCTGGGATTACAAGCATGCACCACCATGCTTGGCTTTATTATTATTATTATTATTATTATTATTATTATTATTATTTTGGTTTTTCGATGTAGGGCTCAATCTAGCCCAGGATAACCTGGAATTCCCCATGTAGTCTCAGTGTAGCCTTTAACTCATAGCAATCCTCCTACCAGTGCTTCTCCAGTGCTGGGAATAAAGACATGTGCCCTCATGCCTGGATATTTTTTTTATTTTTTTTATATGGAACGCTTCATGAATTTGCATGTCATCCTTGCACAGGGGCCATGCTAATCTTCTCTGTGTCATTCCAATTTTAGTATATGTGCTGCTCAAGAAAGCACGTATTGTTCTTAATTAATTTATTTTTATTTGAGACAGAGGGAGAGAAAGAAAACATGGGTGTGCCAGGGCTTCTAGACACTGCAAACTCCAGACATATGTGCCACCTTGTGCAGCTGGCTTACATAGGACCTGGAAAATGAAACCTGGGTCCTTAGGCTTCTCAGGCAAGTGTCTTAACTGCTAAGTCCAGCCCTATTTTTCATTTTTGGGGGTAGGGTCTCACTGTAGCCTAGGCTAACCTGGAACTCACTTTGTAACTCCCAGGTTGGCTTTGAACTCACAGTCATCCTCCTACTCTGAGTGCTGGGATTAACAGCCGCATCAGGCTTTTTTTTTTTTTTTTTCTTTTTTTTTTCCATATAGGGTCTCACTCTAGCCTAGGCTGACCCAGAATTCACTATGTCATCTCTGGTGGCCTCAAACTCACAGCTATCCTCCTACCTCTGCTTCCCAAGTGCTGGGATTAAAGACATGCGCCACAACACTCAGCTTTGCATCCTTCTTATATATGGGTGCTGGGAAATTGAGCCCTGGCTGACAGGTTATGCAAACAAATGCCTTTAACTGGTGAGTCATGCCCTGTTTTTTAATTTATTTTTTTCCTTTTTGGTTTTCCGAGGTAGGGTCACATTCTAGCCCAGGCTGACGTGGAATTTACTATATAGTCTCAGGGTGGCCTTGAACTCATAGCAATCCTCCTACCTCTGCCTCCCAACTTCTGAGATTAAAGGTGTGCACCACCATGCCTGGCCTTTTTTAAAAAAATGTTTTTTGAGGCAGGGTCTCACTCTAGCCCAGATGACTGATCTGGAACTCTGTAGTTCCAGGTTGGTCTTGAACTCACAGTGCTCTTCCTACCTCTGCCTTCCAAGTGCTGGGAGCAAAGGCGTTTGCCACCATGTCTGGCCCCAGGTACATTAAAAAAAATTTTTTTTAATTTATTTGTAAATAGAGAGAGAGGGAGGGAGAGGGAATGAGCCCAACACAAACTCCAGACACATGTACCACATTGTGGATCTGGCTTTTCGTGGGCATTAGAGGATCAAACCTAGGCTGTCAGGCTTTGTATGAAAGTAACTTTAACCACTGAGCTATCTCTCCCATCCATGCAGGTGCATTTTTTATTTTTTATTGACAAGTTCCATAATTATAGGCAATAAACCATGACTGTTCCCTCTCCCCCTCTTCCCCCTTTGCAACTCCACTCTCCATCATATCCACCCCCTCTCAAGCAGTCTCTCTTTTATTTTGATGTCATCATCTTCTCCTCCTATTATTATGGTCTTCTGTAGGTAGTGCCAGGCACTGTGAGGTCATGGACATCCAGGCCATTTTGTGTCTAGAAGATTGCATTGTAAGGAGTCCTACGCTTTCTTTGGCTCTTACATCTTTCTGCCAGCTCTTCTGAAATGGACCCTGAGCCTTGGAAAGTGTGATAGATATGTTTCATTGCTGAGCACTCCTCTGTCACTTCTCAACACTGTGGTGCCTTTTGAGTCATGCCAGAGGTCACCATCATCTGAAAAGAGAAGCTTCTCTAATCAAAAGCGAGAGTAGCATTAATATATGGGTATAAACATTAAGAGAAGTTCTTACTGGGCAATTTGGTGAGCATAGTATATACATTTAGTCAGACACCAGCAGACATTACACCACTAGGGTTCATGACTTCCCATCACAGGTTTTCAGTATCAAGCATGTATTCCCTCCCATGGAGCAGGCCTCCAGTCCAATTAGAGAGTGGTTGGTTTCCCTCATAACAGACATGCCACTATTGCACCCGTTGGCTCATTTGGCCTGGCTGGCCAAATATAAGGCTTGCAGTGACCACTGTTGAGTATCTTCACTGGTGATTTCTCTCTCTCCCATGGAACTGCATACAGCATGGCTTTTTCCAGCTTTCTGTCAGCACGTCTACATGGAGGAGGTTTTCAGTTCAGCTCCAGCAGGATTTCTCAGTAACCTTACAGCACAAGTATGTGGAGTCTTTAGGAAAGCAATAGGGTCTTACCATCTATTCCTGGTGGGAAACCAAGGGCCTTGGCAATGGCCTGTAATGTTTTGGGGGCATCAGGGACCTCCCTAGTCAACAACCCACTGAAAGGTATCCCATCTCTGGCACTGAAAAATTTCTAGTAACAATCTATGGCTTTTCCAGGTACATTTTTAACAACCTGCCTTATTCGTAAGATGACTGGTAGCTCTTCCACAGGATTTCTTCCTCTTGAATTGCCCAGGAACTCCAAGGTTTTATTCAATTTCAAGTTCTTTTAAGCTAGGCATGATGGTTCAGGCCTGAAACCCTAGCATGAGGGAGGCTAAGGTAGAAAGATTGTTTATTCAGAGAACCTATTTAAAAAAAAAAACAAAACTGGGCCTGGAGAGATGGCTTAGCGGTTAAGCGCTTCCCTGTGAAGCATGAGGACCCTGGTTTGAGGCTCGATTCCCCAGGACCCACGTTAGCCAGATACACAAGGGGCATATGCGTCTGGAGTTTGTTTGCAGTGGCTGGAGGCCCTGGCATGCCCATTCTCTCTCTCTCTCTCTTTCTCTGCCTCTTCCTCTCTCTGTGTGTTGCTCTCAAATAAATAAATAAAAATAAACAAAATTAAAAAAAAAAAAACTCACTGGTTGTTGTGGCACACACCTCTAATCGCAGCACTCAGGAGGCAGAGGTAGGAGGATCACTGTGAGTTTGAGGCCACCCAGAAACTACGTAGTGAATTCCAGGTCTGCCTGGGCTCAAGTGAGAACCTACCTCAAAAAACAACAACAACAACAACAAAAAATTTGATAGCTGGGTGTGGTGGTGCATGTCTTTAATCCCAGCACTAGGGAGGCAGAAGTAGAAGGATTGCTGTGAGTTCAAGGCCACCTTGAGACTACATAGTGAATTCCAGGTCAGCACAAGCTTGAGAGCTTGAGAAGACCCTAGTTCAGTTCCTAACACCATGTAAAAAGCTGGGTGTGTAGTGGGGTGTGGTGGCATAGGCCTTTAATCCCAGGCAAGAGGTAGGAGGATCACTGTGAGTTTGAGGCCAGCCTGAGACTACAGAGTGAGTTCCAGGTCAGCCTGGGCTCAGCAAGACCCTACCTCAGAAAAACAAAAGAAACAAAAATAAATAAATAAATAAATAAGACTGAGTGTGGCCATGCCCCTTGTAACCCCAGTACTATAGGGCACAGAGACAGGAGAATTGCTGGGGCTCATTGGTCAGCCAGTCTGACTGAACATGGCTCCAGGTTCAGTTAGAGACTCTGTCTCAATGACATAATGAGGAAGAGCTACAGAGGAGGACTCCCAACCCTCTCCTGTGGCCTCCACATGCATGCACACAAGACACATACATTTACACATATGCTTGTGCTACACACACACCATGCACATGACACAGATATATGCCCAAAAGAAAGGAAGATAGAAGGCAGTCTGGCCAGGTGTGGTGTGCACACCTTTAATCCCAGCGCTTGGGAAGCAGAGGTAGGAGGGCCGCTGAGAGTTCAATGCCATCCTAAAACTACAGAGTGAGCTCCAGATCAGCCTGGGCTAGAGTGAGACCCTACCTCAGAAGACAGAAAAACCAAAAAGATGGTCTGAAGTAACATTTAAAAAAATATTTTGTTTTTATTTATTTATTTGAGAGAGAAAGAGAAAGAAGCAGAGAGAGAGAGAGAGAGAGAGAGGCAGAGAGAGAGAATGGTCACACCAGGGCCTCCAGCCACTGCAAACAAACTCCAGAAGCATGTGTCACCATGTGCATCTGGCTTATGTGAGTACTTGGGAAATGAACCCAGGTTCTTAGACTTTTCAGGCCAGTGCCTTAACCACTGGGAAATCTCTCCAGCCCAATCATTTTTTTTTTTTTTTGTAGGTTTTTCGAGGTAGGGTCTCATTCTAGCCCAGGCTGACCTTGAATTCACTATGGAGTCTCAGGGTGGCCTTGAACTCACAGCAATCCTCCTACCTCTGCCTCCCGAGTGCTGGGATTAAAGGCGTGCGCCACCATGCCCGGCTTTCATCTTCTTTTTAAGAAGTATTTGTTATTATTTGTTTGCATGTGTGTGTGCACATGCGTGTAATGTGCTATGTGTGATATATGCATATTTATGTGCCTTTTTGGCACCCCAAATGCTCACCTGGGATGGCCAGAGTGGAACATTTTCGGGTGTGCCACTCCATCACTCTTCTGTATCTTTCTACTGATTCTGGGGCTGTGGGGCTCCAGTCTCTGCTCCCCTGTGCGACTGGGGTTACAGGTGCTCATGCCCACTGAGTCATTTCCCCAGTTCCTTGCTTTGCCCAGGAAACCCAGCCCACAGAATGGGTCTGCCCACATTCAGAGTAAGTTTTCCCTCCTTAGTTCAACCTCTTTTGCAGTGCCTTTACAGACATACCCAGGGACATGTTTCCCAGCTGATTCTAAATCTAGTCAAGTTGACGATGAAGATTCATCATCGCACATACCCAACTTTATTTCATTATTAGAGACCAAAAGAGGGTCAAGAATGATAGAGCCATGGCTGTAATCTCAGCACTCAAAAGACTGAATTAGGAGGGTCAAGAGTTCGAGGCTGGACTGTGTCTCAAGAAAACTGTTATCTCCTCCCTTACCAATCTTCAGGCGCACTGAGCCTCAGAGGTGTGCCATTCCAGTCCAGTGGCACATGGCTGTTCCTCCGTGGGTGAGCATGTTGCCCACAGTGGAGGAATGCAGCCAGGATGGTGAGCTGTGGGCACTTGGTGCACATAACTGTCCTTCTCAGGAGAAGGCTTCCTGACTAGTCCCATGCATCTTTGCTATGTGCCCAATTTCCTGGGCCCTCCTTCTGGGTGTTTCCTCCTGCCAGCACTCTTTGCATTGCTAACTCCAAGTCCCTCACCCTCTCTTTCCTCAGGTTACACTGTCACCTGGCTGCCTTCACAGAGGTCCACATCACTGCTGGCAGCCGGAGCACCGCGGTACCAGCACGTGGGGCGTGTGCTACTGTTCCAAGAGCCAAAGGACACAGGACAATGGAGACAGGTCCAAAACATAAATGGAACCCAGGTGAGCATGACCTGAAGGGCATCTGCCAGTGTGACGTCAGTGATGCTTCCCATGCCCTTCAAACACTCTCTCCTGTCTTGAAAGGAAGAGTAGTCATGTTAGTTTACCTCAGGAAACCCTCTGAGGTAAACCTTGTCATTTTCAGTCCCTAGCTTAATAAACTGAACCCACAAGGGCACAATTGTTTTAATTCATGTTGTCTCCAGGGGAGAATACAAGATTTGATTCTGCATTTGAGGAGTTGGGATAGGCATGGTAACCACTGTAGGGTAGCAGGTAGCCTGCCGCCTCCTGCTGTCCCCACTGACTCTTCCTCAAACATCTTCCTATTTTTTATTATTATTTTTAGTTTATTTATTTATTTATTTGCAAGGAGAGAGAGAGAGAGAAAGAAAATGAATGGGTGTTCCAGGGTCTCTAGCCACTGCAAAGAAACTCCAGATGAATGTGCCACTTTGTGCATCTGGATTTACATAGGTACTGGGGAATTGAACTCAGGCTGTTAGGCATTGCAGACAAGTGACTTAACTGCTGAGCCATCTCTCCAGCCCACATCTTCCTGTTCTTACAGATTGGATCTTATTTTGGTGGGGAACTCTGTGGCATTGACATGGACCAAGATGGAGAGACAGAGTTGCTACTGATTGGAGCCCCGCTGTTCTATGGAGAACAAAGAGGAGGCCGGGTGTTTATCTACCAGAGAAAACAGGTAAGACCAGGACCCTGAGTGAGGCAGAAGGGAATAAGTGGAGATTCGCAGGCCTGCTCAGGTTCCAGTGGTTCTGAAGGGCTTTTCCTTCAGTATGCAAACCAAACCTTTAGAACACACAAGTGGCTGGAGAGATGGCTCAGCGGATAAGGAACCTATCACACAAGCGTGATACCCAAGTTAGGAATCCAACTACTCATGTCAAAAACTGGATGAGGTGGTAGGCATTTGTGTTTTTTAAATTAATATTGACAAATTCCATAATTATAGACAATAAACCAAGATAATTCCCTCTCCTTCACTTTCCCCTTCACAACTCCACTCTCCATCATATCCCCTCCCCCTCTTAATCAGTCTATCTTTTATTTTGATGTCATCATCTTTTCCTTCTTTTTTTTTTTTTTCGAGGTAGGGTCTCACTCTAGCCCAGGCTGACCTGGAATTCACTATGGAGTCTCAGGGTGGCCTCGAACTCACGGCGATCCTCCTACCTCTGCCTCCCGAGTGCTGGGATTAAAGGCGTGCGCCACCACGCCCGGCTATCTTTTCCTTCTTGTGTAGGTAGTGCCAGGCACTGTGAGGTCATAGATATCCAGGCCACTTTGTGTCTGGAAGAGCGCATTGTAAGGAGTCCTCCCTTTCATTTGGTTCTTACATTCTTTCCCTACCTCTTTCACAATGGACCCCGAGACTTGGAAGGTGTGATAGAGATGTGTCAGTGCTGAACACTCATCAGTCACCACTTCTCAGCACTATGGTACCTTTTAAGTCATCCCAGAGGTCACCACCATCTGAAAAGAGAAGCTTTTCTAATGAAAAGTGAGAGTAGCATTAATATATGGGTATGAACATTAAGAGAGGTGCTTACCGGGCAGTTTGGTGAGCATAGTACATACATTTAGCCAGACACCAGCAGATGTTACACCCCTAAGGCTCATAACTACCCCTGTTGTAGGTTTTCAGTATCAGGGATATATTTTTCCCTCCCATGGAGCAGGCCTCTAGTCCAATTAGAGAGTTGTTGTTTCCCGTCATAACAGACATGCCACTATTGCACCTATTGGGTCATTTGGCCTGGCTGGCCAAACTTAAGGCTTTCAGTGTCCACTGTTGTTTACCTCCACTGATGACTTCTCTCTCTACCATGGAGCTGCCTGCAGTGTAGCTTTTTCCAGCTTTCTGTCAGCTGGTCTAAAGGGAGGAGGTTTTCAGCTCAGCTCCAGCTTGATTTCTCAGTGACCTTGCAGCCCAAACATGTGGAGTCTTCAGCAATAGGGTTTACCATCTATTCCTCGTGGGAAGGCAAGACAACTCACTGGAAGATATCCCATCCCTGGCACTGAAAATTTTCTAGTAACAATCTATGGCTTCTGGGTGTTCCATTGTCCAAAAAAGCAGGTTGCCACATGACTTATTCATACGCTCTTAGATTTTGATTGACCCTCCTCCCACCCTATTTTTACTCAGTCTCTTCCCCTGACCTCACTTAGGTCTTCCACCACCGCCCCCCCCCCCCCCCGTGATCTCTTCTTCTACTTACACATATACAATGCAATCCCCTTAAGTCCTCCCCTCTCCTCCCTCCCTTATAGCTCCTTCCTAGCTTACTGGCCTGTGCTACACAGTCTTATTACAACTCACATACAAGTCCAAACATTTGTAGCTGACCTGGAATTCACTATGTAGTCTCAGAGTGGCCTCCCAAGTGCTTGAATTGAGTGTGCACTACCACACCTGGCCCACCAGCCTTATTTTTGTTGCTCAAAATTGTTTTTGGACATTTGAGGGTTTGTTTGTTTTGTGTGTGTGTGTGCGCGCGCGCTTCCAAATTATTTTTAGGATTGTTTTTTATATTTCCATGAAGAATGCCTTTGGAATTTTGATGGGGATTGCACTAAATGTATAGATTGCTTTTGGTAAGACTGACATTTTCACAAGATTGATTCTTCCAACCCAAGAACAAGGGATATCTTTCCATTTCCTAGTGTCTTCTGCAATTTCTTTCTTGAGTATTTTAAAGCTTTCATTGTAGAGATCCTTCACTTCCTTGGTTAGGTTTATTCCAAGATACTTTTTTTTTTTTGGCAGTTGTGAATGGGAGTGATTCCCTGATTTCATCCTCAGCATGTTTGTTGTTAGTATATAGGAAGGATACTGATTTATTTATTTATTTATTTATTTATTTTGGTTTTTCAAGGTAGGATTTCATTCTAGCCCAGGCTGACTTGGAATTCACTATATGGTCTCAAGGTGGCCTTGAACTCATGGTGATCCTTCTGCCTCTGCCTCTGCCTCCCAAGTGCTGGGATTAAAGGTGTGTGCCACCATGCCCGGCTAAGGCTACTGATTTCTGTGTGTTTATTTTGTATCCTGCTACATTACTAAAAGTGTTTATCAGCTCTAACAGTTTGCTGGTAGAGTCTTTAGGGTCCTTTGTATACTGAATCATATCATCTGCAGATAATAATAATTTGATCTCTTCCTTTCCAATTTGTATCCATTTTATGTGTGTCTCTTGCCTCATTGCTATAGTTAAGTACTATATTAAATAAAAGTAGGGACAGTGGAGACCCTTTTCTTGTTCCTGATTTTATTGGAAAAGTTTCAAATTTTTCCCATTTAGTGTTATGCTGGCTGTAGGTTGGTCATAAATAGCCTTTATTATGTTGAGATATGTTCCTTCTACTCCCAGTTTCTGTAGGACTTTTACCATGAAGGGATGTTGGATTTTGTCTAATACCTTTTCTGCATCTATTGAGATGACCACGTGATTTTTGTCCTTCAGTCCATTTATATAGTGTATTACATTTATCAGTTTTTATTTGTTGAATCATCCCTGCATCTCTGGGATAAAGCCTACTTGGTCAGGGTGAATGGTCTTTTTGATATATTCTAGTATTCTGTTTGCCAACATTTTGTTGAGAATTTGTGCACCTATGTTCATGAAAGAGATTGGTCTATAATTTTCTTTGTTTGTTCTCTTTATGTGGTTTTGATATCAGAGTGATGCTGGCTTTGTAGGAGGAGTTTGGGAGAATTCCTTCCTTTTCTATTTTATGGAAAAGTTTGAGAAACATTGCTGTTAGTTCTTCAGTGAAGGTCTGGTAAAATTCACCGGTGAATCCATCTAAGCCTAGATTTTTTTTTTAGTTAGGAGATTTTTTTTATAACTGCTTGGATCTCTGTACTTGTTATAGGCTTATTTAAGAGGTTAATCTCATCTTGATTTAATTTTGGTAGGTCGTATAAATCAAGGAAATCATCCATTTCTTTCAGATTTTCAAACAGTGGAGCATACATATGTTCTTAAAGTATGTCCTTATGATTTTCTGAATTTTTTGGTATCTGTTGTAATGGTGCCTTTTTCATCTCTAATTTTATTGATTTTTGTCTATTCTCTTTTTCTTTTGGTCAGATTTGCTAAGGGTTTATCAATCTTGTTTATCCTCTCAACTCTGTATTTTGGGGGGGGTTCTATTTTATTAATTAATTTTTTTTTCTTTTTGGTTTTTCAAGGTAGGGTCTCACTATAGTCAGGCTGACCTGGAATTCACTATGTAGTTTCAGGGTGGCCTTGAACTCAAGGCGATCCTCCTACTTCTGCCTCCCAAGTGCTGGGATTAAAGGCGTGCGCCACCATGCCCAGCTCTCACTATAGCTTTTCTTGCTATTGATTTGTAGTTTAATCCCATTGTGATCAGTAATTTTATTTTTGTTAGTTTCATAGAAGTATATAATGTATTTTGATTATATTCACCCCTATTAACCCTCTCTTATTCCCCTCCATCTCTCACTAAGCCCCTCCTTCCTTTCGTGTTGTATGTACATGTATGTGGCCCTCTGAGTTAAATTAAAACTGCATGCACAAGCATGAGCAACGGTTTGTTGACTGTAATATATGCAATTTACCAGTGGCTACACCACTGAAGAACAAGACCCCCTTCTCCAGAAATTAACTGCTAATAGCTGTTCTAGGAGAAGGGCCGTCTCATAAGCCCCACTCCCATACAACAGCTGTTGTGAGAAAGACAATATTATGCTGACTGAAGTAAACCAGGCCTAGAAAGACAAATTGGATGTTCTTTTTCATTTGTGGACCCTAGTTACAATTTTTTTTCCTCAGGGTAGGGTCTCACCCTAGCCCAGGATGACCTAGAATCCTTGACCTCGAACTCATAGCATTTCTTCTACCTCTGCCTCCTGAGTGCTGGGATTAAAGGTGCGCACCACCATGTCTGGCTCAAATTTTTTGATTTGTTTGTTTAAGTTGGAGTGAGTGTCTGTAGAGGCCAGGAAGCTAGAAAGAGGTCATAGTGGAGAGAGGGGAAGAAGCTTGAGAGGGGATAGTAGAGCACGAGTCTTTAGCGTTCATTACTAAAGCACTCTTCACAATGCTGCATTCTAGGAAAGCTTGCTGCGGTTGAGGTGTGACCTGTCTCCTTGCTTCTTCCTAGTCCGCGTTCCAAATGGTGTCACAACTGCAGGGAGACCCTGGATACCCACTTGGGCGGTTTGGAGCTGCCATGGCTGCCCTGAAAGACATCAACGGGGATGGGTGGATGGATGTGGCTGTGGGAGCCCCTCTGGAGAAGCAGGGAGCTGTGTACATCTTCAATGGGCAGCGCGGTGGGCTCAGCACCCAGCCAAGCCAGGTGAATAACTTGCCTTCCTGTCAAACCCTGTTGCCCTGCACCTTGAAGCCTCCAAGCCCAAAGCCCAGTCTAGTCTCTTCCTGACTTCCTGCTGTGCACCTGGCCTCTTCCCAACTTAGCATGACTTTCTCTCCTCCCTCCAGAGGATAGAAGGGAGCCAGGTATTCTCAGGAATCAAGTGGTTTGGACGCTCCATCCACGGGGTGAAGGACCTTGGAGGGGACAACCTTGTTGATGTGGCTGTAGGAGCTGAGGGCCAGGTGATTGTGCTGAGGTAAGATGGAACTCCTGAGTCCCCCTGACAATTTCAGTTCTCGTCCTGCGAGTATGACTGGGTCACCGTGCAAAGGCCTTACAGTGCTGCCCATGTTGTCTTTGCCACAATCCTGGGAGATGGGTTCTTTTCTGGCCTTTGTGTCTTGCTACTGGTTCTGCAGCTGCCATCCAGTGACAGAAGTGGGATTTGTCACTGTCTCTGTCTCACTTCTCACTGTAGGAGGGCTGGGATTGCAGACTTGCTGCTCTATCCAGCTTTATGTGGAATCTGGGATCCACACTAAGATCATCACGCTTGCTCAGCAGACGCTGTCCCTGCTGAGTCACCTCCTCAGCCCCTCTTCCCTAAGATACGCTCTCACCAGTCTAGGTTTGTCTGGAACTTGTTTGTGACTTCTTTTTTGATTGTTTGTTTGTTTTTGTTTTTCAAGGTAGGATCTCACTATAGCCCAGGCTGACTATGTAGTATCAGGGTGACCTCGAACTCATAGCGATCCTTCTACCTCTGCCTCCCAAGTGCTGGGATTGAAGGTGTGTGCCACCACGCTGGTTACTTTATTATTTTTAAATTTTTATTTGTGGGCTGGAGAGATGTCTCAGCAGTTAAGGCACTTACCTAAAAAGCCTAAGGACCCAGGTTTGAGCCCCCAGTACCCACGTAAAGACAGATGCACAAGATGGCATATGAGTCTGGAGTTAATTTGCTGAGGCTAAAGGCCCAGGTGGACACATTATCTCCTTCTCTCTGTCTGATTAGATAGATGATAGATAGATAGATAGATAGATAGATAGATAGATAGATAGAGACATAGGTAGATATAGATCTTTCTCTCTCATAAATAAAATATTTTTTAAAAAAAATTTACCCAGGTGTGGTGGCACACGCCTTTAATCCCAGCACTTGGAGGCAAAGTTAGGAGGATTGCTGTGAGTTTGAGGCCACCCTAAGACTACAGAGTGAATTCCAGGTCAGCCTGGGTTAGAGTGAGATCCTACCTAGAAAAACCAATATATATATATGTATATATATATTTGTGCCAGACATGGTGGCACACAGCTTTAATCCTAACACTTGGGAGGCAGATGTAGGAGGATAGCCATGAGTTCAAGGCCAGTGTGGGTTTACGGAGTGAGTTCCAAGTCAGCCTGAGCTAGAGTGAGACCCTAGCTTGAAAAGAAAAGTCATTTGTGTATGTTTGCATGTGTATGGGTGCACAAGTGCCATGCCACACACATGGAGATCCGAGAACAACCTCAAGATGTGCACCCTCTCCATCTTCTTTGAGGTAGGGTCTCTCTTCTTTTGCCACTGGGAAGGCCACATTAGCTGTTCCGCCAGCTCTTGGATTCTCCAGGCTCTACCTCCCAATGGCATAGGTTCACTGGGATCACAGATGCACATGCCATCTGCACCCAGCTTTACCTAGGTGCTAGGGAGAATTGAACTCAGGCCAGCAGGCTTGTAAGCAAGAGCCTTTAATCACCAAGGTATCTCCCCAGGCCCACCTTGCTTTTTAAGAAAATTTTGGTTTTTCAAGGTAGGGCCTCACTCTAGCCCAGGCTGACCTGGAAATCACTCTGTAGTCCCAGGCTGGCCTTGAACTTATGGTGATCCTCCTACCTTGGCCTCCAGAGTGCTGGGATTAAAGATGTGCATCACCATGCCTGGCTCAACCTTACTATTTTTTGAGACTGGGTTTCTCACTGAAGCCAGAGCTCACCAATTCCGCTGCATTAGCCCAGGGATCGGCCTGTCTCTGCCTCCGCAGCCCTGCAATCACAGGTGCACGCTGCCGTGCTGGCTTCTGCGTGAGTGCTGGGGATAGATCGACATAGCTCCTCATCCTGGAGCGGCAAGCACTTAACCCACTGAGTCATTTCCCCAGTCCTGAGTTTTATGTCTTTATTTATGTACTTGAGAGACAGGGAGAGGGCATACCAGGGCCTCTTGGTGCTGCAAATTCCAAATGCATGTGCTACTTGATGCATCTTGCTCTATGTGAGTACTAGGGAATTGAGCCTGGGCCATCGGGCTTTGCAAACAAGTGCCTTTAACTACTAAGCCATCTCCCTAACTCATGACTTTTCTTTCTTTCTTCTTTCCTTCCTCCCTCCCCCACCCTTTTTTCTTTTTTCAAGGTTGGGTCTCACTGTAGACCAGGCTGACCTGGTGCTCACTCTGTAGTCCCAGGCTGGCCTCAAACCCACAGCGATCCTCCTACTTCTGCCTCCCTGAGTGGTGCTGGAATTAAAAGCATGTGCCACCAAGCCCCAGCTGACTTTCCTTTCTTCCTTCCTTCCTTCCTTCCTTCCTTCCTTCCTTTCTTTCTTTCTTCCTTCCTTCCTTTCTCTCTTTCTTTCTTTCTTTCTTTCTTTTTTTCTTTCTTCTTTCTTTCTACCTTCCTTTCTTCCTTCCTTACTTCCTTTCTTTCTCTTTTCTTTTTCCTTTTTTGAAATAAGGTTTCCTTGCTTTAGCCCAGGAAGACCTAAAATTCACTATGTAGTCATAGGGTGGCCTTGAACTCGTAGAGATTCTCCTACCTTGGCTTCCTGAGTGCTGGGATTAAAGGCATATGCCACCACTCCCAGCTGACTTTGCTTTTTTAAAACATTCCTTTAGAGAAAGTGGGTCACAAGGCTGCCTATAATGAACTAGGGAGCCTTAATTGTCATTGTTGCTATTATTAAGAGTCTTCAGACAGCAGCATGAAAGAGAATCCTCTGGCCTCTGCTGGACAGAGCCTGCAGGCATGCACCACCAAGCCTGCTGGGGTACGCACTGAGGCCAAGGGAGAGGTCTGATGGGATTCTATTCTGCAGCTCCCGGCCTGTGGTGGATATTGTTGCTGAGCTGTCCTTCTTCCCAGATGAGATCCCAGTGCATGAGGTAGAGTGCTCCTATTCAGCCAGTCCCAGGAAGAAGGAAGGAGTCAACCTTACGGTCTGTTTCCAGGTTCAGTCTCTCATGCCCCACTTCCAAGGTCAGTGCCATCCTCCTGCTCCCAGAATAGTTGCCTACCTCAAACCTGCCACATGGCCCCAAGCATCCCCCACCATTCACCTCCTGCCTTTTCCATCCTGCCTGCTCAGGTCGTCTGCTTGCCAATCTCACCTACACTCTGCAACTGGATGGCCATCGGACCAAGAGCCGGGGGCTGTTCCCAGGAGGGACCCACAAGCTCAGCGGGAATACAGCTGTCAGCCCAGCCAAATCCTGCATGAAGTTCTGGTTTCACTTTCCTGTAAGAGAGCCAATGCTGGTGCTCTGGGAAGGGCTGGTGAGCTGACCGCCACAGGAAGCAGGGAGAGCGACGGCTCAGCCGTGTCACGGCCCAGCTGTGGCAAGTCACACCAATCTGCTTGACTAACATTTATTTCCTCTGCTGGGAAACATTGCATATTTTCCTCTGCTCCTTACTATATTCACATAGGCTGTTTTGTTTTGTTCTGTTCTTTTGAGACCGTCTTTGCTATGCAGCCCTAGCTGGCTTGGTACTTGGTACATAGACCAAGCTTGACTTGCGTTCATGGCAGTCCTCCTGCCTGAACCTTCCAAGAGCTGGGTTACAGGTGGGCACCACCAGCCATTTCCAGGGTGACTACAGTTTCCTCACCATTTCCCTTCTCTTGTGTCATGTACTTATTAATGCTGGTCCTCAGCTTTCATAGGTTGTTTTTTTTTTGTTTTGTTTTTTGGTTTTTTTTTTTTTTTTTTTTTTTTTTTTTGCAGTAGGGTCTTACTCTAGCCCAGGCTGACCCAGAACTCACTGCGTAGCTCCATGCTGGCATCAAACTCATAGTGACCCTCCTACTCCAGCCTCCTGAGTGCTGGAATTAAAGGCGTGCAACACCATGTCCAGATTTCATAGTTTTTGTTGTTTTTTTTTTTTTACTTTTATAAAAAAGTTGCAAGCAGAGAGAGAAATAGAGAGAAGAAAGGCAGATAGAGAATGGGAATGCCAAGGCCTCTAGCCACTGCAAACGAACTCCAGATGCATTTGCCCTTTGTGCATCTGGCTTATGGGGGTCCTGGGTCCTTTGGCTTCTCAGGCAAATGCCTTAACTGCTAAGTCATCTCTCCAGCCCTCATAGTTATTTTTTATTTTATTTTATTTATTTTTATTTCTTTTCTTTTATTTATTTATTTATTTATTTTTGGTTTTTCGAGGTAGGGTCTCACTCTGGTCCAGGCTGGCCTGGAATTAACTATGTAGTTTCAGGGTGGCCTCAAACTCTCGGTGATCCTCCTACCTCTGCCTCCCAAGTGCTGGGATTAAAGGTGTGTGCCACCATGCCCGGCTTTATTTATTATTTATTTATTCACTTTTTATTTTATTTTATTTTGGTTTTTTGAGGTAAGGTCTCACTCTGGCCCAGGCTGACCTGGAATTCACTATGTAGTCTCAGGGTGGCCTCAAACTCATGGCAATCCTCCTACCTCTGCCTCCTGAGTGCTGGAATTAAAGGCGTGCGCCACCATGCCCAGCTTTTTTTTTTTTGTTAACTTTTTTTGTTTGTATATTTATTTATTTGAGAGCAACAGAGAGAAGGAGGCAGAGAGAGAGAGAGAGAGAGAGAGAGAATGGGCGCGCCAGAGCTTCCAGCCTCTGTAAATGAACTCCAGATGCGTGCGCCCCCTTGTGCATCTGGCTAACGTGGGTCCTGGGGAATTGAGCCTCGAACCGGGGTCCTTAGGCTTCACAGGCAAGCGCTTAACCACTAAGCCATCTCTCCAGCCCGCCCAGCTTATTTTTTAAATTTATTTATTTAGTTAAGAGAGCCAGAGAGAGAAAGAGGCAGATAGAAAGAGAATGAGCATGCCAGGGCCTCCAGCCACTGCAAATGAACTCCAGATGCATGTCCCACCCCATGCATCCAGCTTTACGTGGGTACTGGGGAATTGAACTTGGGTCCTTTGGCTTTGCTGACAAGCACCTTAACCACTAATCCATCTCTCCAGCCCCATAGTTATTTTTTTTAATATTTTATTTATTTATTTGAGAGGGAGAGAGTGAGAGAAAAGGGCAGACAGAAAGAGAGAGAATGGGCTCACCAGGGCCTCTAGCCATTGCAAATGAACTCTGGATGCATGTACCATCTTGTATGTGCTTATGTGGATACTAGGGAATTAAACCTGGGTCCTTAGGCTTGGCAGGCAAGCGCTTAACCACTAAGCAATCTCTCCAGCCCCTCATAGCTATTTTTTAATGGCTATGGAATATTCAGTCATCATGGTAATTTTACTTACCAGGTAATTATAAGCACTCACACCAAAAAGGCTTGTCAATGTTAGTTTGAACAACTGCTGAGACCCCCAGATACTGCAACAGTAATGTTGGTAGTGAGGAGTGGGATTGCTGCTAGACACCTGACTATGTGGCTTTGGCCTTTTGGAGTTGATTTCAAGAGAATATGGAAGGATTTGAAACCTTGGCCTGAGAGATGCCGTGAAGTGCTATAAGCATAGCTTGATGGACTATTCTGGTCAGAGTTGAAAGATCTGAATGCAGTAAGAACTATGGACTGTGAGGTTTAACTTGTGAGGGTGAGAAAGAGTTTTGCCTGGACTGGGCTAGAAACAGTTTGTGTGAGAGGCTTGCTGTTATGCCTGTGTCCTGAGAAGTTGTGCAGGGTTGCATTGTATAGAAATGTACTGGTATGAGCAGAGGGATATGGCACAGAAAAATGAAATCTTTGGGCCCAAACTTCTGCCCATTCAGCTGCAATTATATTAGAGATTACAACCTTTAAGACTGGGCCAGCTGACCTGCTCTGGGGCAATGGGAAGAATGTAGACTCTTTTGAAGGGGCCTGAATGCTCAAGGAGTGTCCTGTTCTTCGAAGGCTGCTTTATTCCCCCTTGGATTAACAAATACCCTGCCTGGTATTGTGGAATATAAGTAATGCAGGAAAGAGAGGGTCATTGAGTTTGCAATGCGGTCTTGTGTTTTGGAAATAGTCATGGGCAGTGTGAAGCAGGTTTGCTGGATGCCTGCATAGAGACCCCATGGAGCAGTGAGGATGAACTGTGGGTTGCAGTGGAGACCCAATGGAGATGCCAGGGCCATGAGATAGCTGCTAAGGAGAATTGCCCGCCTGATGAAGTTTTCCAGGACTATGAATAGCCTAGCTGGAGGGGCAGAATTGGAACTCCAGAGACTTGTTAGAATTGTTGGACTTAGAGATTTATCACTGACTAGAGTTGTTGGACTTGGAGCTACAGAGTTTGATGTTTGTCCTGTTTAAATCTTGTATTGGTTGAGTATTTCTTTGCTATGCCCAATGCCATCTTTTGCAATGTGAGTGTTTATTCTGTGCCATTTTGGGGGCTTGGGGAGATGTTTTTTGGTATTATGGCTCAGTTAAAAGACCTTGGATTATGGGGATGTTTGAACATCATCAGGATTGATAAAAACTATGGGGGTTTTTAAAGTTGGACTGAATGCAGTGTATTTTATGTCATGTATGGTTATCAGTCTATGGCTCCAGGGGCAGAATGTGGTGGTTTGACTCGTGTCCCCCCAAAATTTAGGTGTTCTGAATGCTAGGCTTCCAGCTGATGGAGATTTGGGAATTAACACCTCCTGGAGGCAGTGTATTGTTGGGGGTGGACTTATGGGTATTATAGGCAGTTTCCCCATGCCATTGTTTGGTACACTCTCCTATTGCTATTGTCCATCTTATGCTGGTCAGGGGGTGATGTCCACCCTCTGCTTATGCCATCATTTTCCACTGCTATTATGGAGCTTTCCCTCAAGTCTATAAGCCAAAATAAACCTCTTTTTCCCACAAGCTGCTCTTGGTCAGGCGATGTCTGCCAGTAATATGAACCTGACTGCAATACACATTATAAATGCCTTCTTAATTGTGAATGCATTTAGTGTATTTAAGTGTGTGTAGTAGGAAAGTGGTAAGATACTTGACAAATAGCTACTAGAGCTTCTTCATTGGTAAAATGCGGCAAAGCATGACAGGCTGGAATTGCGAAGGTTGGAGTCATAAGGCAGGCTGTGCTCTTCCTCACAGGTCTGCATTCAAGACCTCATCTCCCCAATCAACGTCTCGCTGAATTTCTCTCTTTTGGAAGAAGGGACGCCATGGGATGGAGAAGTGGTAAGCAGAGACTGCAGAGGAGTTGATGGGTAGTAGGAAGAGTAGAAAACACACAGCTGGAAGTGATTGTGTTAAGAGTCTTTGTTTTGTTTTGTTTTTTGAGGTAGGGTCTCACTCTAGCCCAAGCTGACCTCGAATTCACTATGTATTCACTATGTAGTCTCAAGGTGGCCTTGAACTCATGCTGATCCTCCTACCTCTGCCTCCTAGTACTGAGATTAAAGACTTGAGAGACTTTGACTGGCTTTTTTTTTTTTTTTTTTTTTTTTTGGTTTTTCGAGGTAGGGTCTCCCTTTAGCTCAGGCTGACCTGGAATTCTCAATGTAGTCTCAGGGTGGCCTTGAACTCACGATGATCCTCCTACCTCTGCCTCCCAAGTGCTGGGATTAAAGGCGTGTGCCACCATGCCCGGCTGACTGGCTTTTTTTTTTTAAAGGTAGGGTCTCACTCTAACCCAGGCTGAACTGGAATTCACTATGTAGTATCAGGCTGGCCTGTCCTCAAACTCACAGTGATCCTCCTACCTCTGCCTCCCAAGTGCTGGGATTAAAGGTGTGTACCACCATTCAAGGCCCAAAGTTGTTTTTTTTTTTTTTTTTTAACTTTTACTTATTTATTTCTTTGAGAGAGAAACAGGCAGATAGACAGAGAGAAAATGGGTGATCCAGGTCCTCTAGCCACTGCAAATGAACTCCATATACATGTGCCACCTTGTGCATCTGGCTTACATGGGTCCTGGGGAATCAAACCTGGGTCCTTTGGCTTTGAAGGCAGGTGCCTTAACCACTAAGCCATCTCTCCAGTTCATGGACTCACTTCTTGAAGGTTCTACAACCTCCCAATTGCTTCACAGACTAAAAACCAAACCTTCAATACATGAAACTTTGGGGGACTTTCCAGATCTACACTATAGCATTTAGATTTCAGTTGGAGGCTGGAGAGATTGCTTAGTGGTTAAGGTGCTTGCCTGCAAAGCCTAAGGACCCAGGTTCGATTCCCCAGGACCCACGTAAGCCAGATGTACAAGGTGGCATATATGCCTGGAGTGCATTTGCAGTGGCTAGAGGCCCTGGCATGCCCATTCCCCTCTCCCTTTCTCACCTGCCTATTTTTCTCTCAAATAAATAAATAAAATTAAAATAAAATATTGGCTAGATTTCAGTTGGGGTGCCATTCCAAGAAACTTCCTTGACCTCCAAGTCTAGGGGAGGAGTCTCTTCTCCATGCCCTGAAGATACCCTACACTTGTCCCATCCCAACACCATTGGAATTGCCATCATCTCTTCCTCCAGATGGGAGGGCAGGCCGTGCATCTGTTTTGCTCTCTGGCATATACCCAGTACCCAGCGTGTTCTGGAGTAGATGCTTGGTTTCGAAATGTTGAAAACCTTGACTTGGAGTTGGAGAAAGAGCCTAGGGGGAGAAGGGTTTGCCGAGGAGAACCACAGTAAAGGGCTGTGGGTACACAGGTGAGGCCAGAGACTGAGTAGACAGGAGCTCCTGCCAGGGGGGATCTGTGGACAACTTTGTACAGGCCCAGATCTCCATCCAAAGGAGGGAGGGGCACCCTAAGCCTCGGCTTCCCATTGCAAGTTATCACCAGAGAGGACTACATACCTGACCATGGGTGCAGACAGGAGAGAGGGGCCAGCCCTGACCTGAGGAGAAGACCACAGCCATTCCAGCGGAGCCCTGAGCCCCTCCTGTGCTGAGTGCTCTGTCTTCTCTCCTTTATGCTCAACAGGACAGGGACATGGAACCCATCCTGAGACCCTCGCCACACTCAGAGACCAAGGAGGTAAGAAAGATGAGGGGCAGATGCACGAACCTGTGGTCGCTGTCCTGCCCTGCCCCGCCGGTTCTAGGACTTTAAGTCTCCCAAGCCCTTTGTGACCTTTCAGATCCCCTTTGAGAAGAACTGTGGTGAGGACAAGAAGTGTGAGGCAAACCTGAGGCTGTCATCACCTGCCAGGTGTGTAAGCTTTTGTCCCCTGAGTGCTCCCTCAATTCCACTCTGTTGTCCTGAGGCAGCTGGAAAGAGGGCTGGGCCAGTGTCAAAGACCTCTCTCCCTTCACGCCTAGACTGGATAAATCCACTAGAGGCCACTTCCCCTCTTGGCCTTGACTTCTTCCTCTAAGACCTGCAGTCCCAGCAGAGCTCCCACTGGGGTCACATGACCCCAGAACTGAAAACCTGAGCATAAGAGCTGAGCTTTGGTGTCTTGCCAAGTTCCTCAGTACAGAAGTCTCCACCTTGATCCTGCTTCCTGCATCTTGGTCCCCTTAACTTTTCGCTGATCTCCCCCATGCCTCAGATCTGGAGTTCTGCCTCTGACTTCCTCCGCCAGCCTTGCTGTGGAGTGGACGCTGAGTAACTCTGGGGAGGACGCTTACTACGTCCAGCTGGGCTTGAGCTTCCCACTGGGACTCTCCTTCCGCAAGGTGGAGATGCTCAAGGTGAGCCTAAGGGTGGCACCTGCCCACGTTTCCTGCACCAGCTTAGCTTCCTCAGTGAGCCTGGGGCAGCCAGTGCAGCTGGAGTAGGCGGCAGCAGCTGGAACACAGGTCTGAGGGTCACATCTGGGCTCCCATCCTGATGGTGCCCTGAAGCTCTCACTTGAGGCACAAGCTGTATTCTCTTTGAACCTTGGATTCTGGCACCAAAAAGTGAGGCTGGGTTCACCCACAAGGTGATAAAAAGATGCACTGAGACCATGTCCCTAATGTATTTGCCTTCCTCAGAGACATGGCCAGTCTTTCTGAGCAATGTTCTGAAGTGTTTTACTACATTATCTACTGATTTTTTTTTGTTTTGTTTCTATTACAATCTTTAAAATATCTGGAACAATATAAACTGTACGGATTTGATCAAATTTTTTTTTTTTTTTTTTTTTTTTTGGTTTTGGTTTTTCGGGGTAGGGTCTCACTCTGGTCCAGGCTCGAATTAACTATATAGTCTCAGTGTGGCCTCGAACTCACAGCGATCCTCCTGCCTCTGCCTCCAGAGTGCTGGGATCAAAAGGCGTGCGCCACCATGCCTGGCTGTTTGTTTTGTTTTTAATACAAACTTAAAAAGCCTGGAGTTGGAATGATGGTACAAACCTTTAATTCTGGCACTTAGGGAGGCAGAGGTAGAAGGATTGCCGTGAAGGCAAAGCCACCATGACACTACATAGTGAATTCCAGGTCAGCCTGAGCTACAGTGAGACCCTACCTTGGGAAAAAAAAAAAATCTGGGACAATATAAACTGTACAAATTTGTCCATTTAATTTTTTGAGGTACTAGTGATTGAACTCAGAGCCTCACATGTGCTAGGTGAGCATTCTACCATGATCTATATTCCCAGTTCACTGGCATGGTTTAAAATTTTTTATTTATTTATTTGACACAGAGAGACAGACAGAGAGAGAGAGAGGGAGGGAGAGAGAGAATGGGTGCACCAGGGCCTCCAGCCACTGTAAACGAACTCCAGACGCATGTGTCCCCTTGTGCATCTGGCTAACATGAGTCCTAGAGATTTGAACCTGGGTCCTTTAGCTTTGTAGGCAAATGCCTTAACCACTAAGCCATCCCTCCAGCCCCACTGGCATGTTTTAAATCAAACTTTGTGTGGATGTAGTTTGGTTCACAGAGTGCTTGTCTAGCATGCACGAAGCCTTTGGGTTCTTTCAGTTCCCAGTACCACATACAACTGAGTGCAGCAGTGCATGTCTATAATCCCAGCACTCAGGAGGTGGAAGCAGGTGGATAAAAAATTCAGGGTCCTCTCTCTCTCCTCACAAATAAATAAATAAAGAGCCAGGCGTGGTGGTGCACGCAATTAATCCCAGCACTCGGGAGGCAGAGGTAGGTGGATTGCCATGAGTTTGAGGCCACCGTGAGACTACATGGTGAATTCCAGGTCAACTGGGCTAGAGTGAGAGCCTACCTCAGAAAAAAAAAAAAAAAAAAAAAAAAAGCCAGGCATGGTGGCACATGTCTTTAATCCGCCATGAGTTCAAGGCCACCCTGAGACTACATAGTGAATTACAGGTTAGCCTGGACTAGAGTGAGACCCTACCTTGAACCCCCCCGCCAAAAAAAAAAAAACCTCACACAAATAAAGAAAACTAGTAAAGAAAATATTATGGGTTGGAGAGATTGCTCATGGTCAAGGCACTTTACTTCAATGCCTAATGACCTGAGTTTGATTTCCCACAAAGTGGCACATGCATCTGGAGTCTGTTTGCAGTGACTAGAGGCCCTGGCATGCCCATTCTCACTGTAACTGGGCATGGTGGGTGGCACATGCCTTTAATCCCAGACTACATAGTGAATTCCAGATCAGCCTGGGCTACAGCGAGACCCTACCTCAGAAAACAAAAAAGCCAGGCGTGATGGCACATGCCTTTAATCCCAGCACTTGGGAGGCAGAGGCAGGTAATTTATTTTACGATGTTGCCGTACACATCCTTGGCAGGTGCTCTACCAGGAAGCTCAATCTTCTGTCCAGCAATTCTACTTTTTTGTTGTGTAGTTCTCAAGGTAGGGTCTCACTCTAGTTCAGGCTGACCTGGAACTCACTCTGTAGTCTCAGGGTGGCCTTGAACTCATGGCAATCCTCCTACCTCTGCCTCCTGAGTGCTGGGATTAAAGGCGTGCGCCACCACGCCCGGCAGCAATTCTACTTCTAATCTTTGGTGTTTATCCTTCTATTCTTGTATATGGTTTCATATGCATATATTTATATCTTTGTTTTTCATGTATAATACAAACATTACTTTATGAATTCATTTTGTATTTGTTTTAACTAATTGACATAGTTCTCTCCATACTTATTTTCTCCTGTGTTAAAAAAAATTTTTTTGGGTTTTCGAAGTAGGGTCTCACTCTAGCCTAGGCTGACCTGGAAATCACTATGTAGTCTCATGATGGCCTTGAACTTACGGTGAACCTCCTACCTCTGCCTCCCAAATGCTGGAGTGCTGGGATTAAAGGCATGTGCCACCATGCCCAGCCAAATTTTCTGCATGTGTAGATATGTAGTATGCATGTTGGTATGTGTGTGGGTACACATGTATACATGTGCACATGTGTGTAGGGGCTAGAGGTCAATGTGGGCTGTCTCCTTCTATCACTCACTACCTTATTTATTGAGACGGGGACTCTCATGAACTCTGAGCTCATGATTGGCTCGCCAGCTTGCCCCAGGGATCTGCCTTTCTCTGCCTCACCAATGCTGGGATTATTGAGGTCACACTACCACACCCAAAATTTACATAGTGCTGGGAACCTGAACTCAGGTCGTCATGCTGTGCAACAAGACCTGGCTGAATCATCACCTCAGCCCTAATTTATTTTTTTATTTTTTTATTTTTAGAGGTAGAGACTAGCTCAGGCTGACCTGGAACTCACTATGTAGTCTCAGGGTGGCCTCGAACTCACTGCAATCCTCCTACCTCTGCCTCCCAAGTGCTGAGATTAAAGGCATGCTCTACCACATCCAGCTTAATTTCTTTCTCTTTTTTTTTTTTTTTTTTTAAATTTTTTTAATTTTTATTTATTTGAAAGCAACAGACAGAGAGAGAGAGAAAGAGGGAGAGAGAGAGAGAGAGAAAGAGGGAGAGAGAGAGAGAGAGAGAGAGAGAGAGAGAATGGGCGCGCCAGGGCCTCCTGGCTGCTGCAAACGAACTCCAGACGCGTGCGCCCCCTTGTGCATCTGGCTAACGTGGGCCCTGGAGAATTGAGCCTCAAACAGGGGTCCTTAGGCTTCACAGGCAAGCGCTTAACCGCTAAGCCATATCTCCAGCCCAATTTCTTTCTCTTTTGAGATAGAGTCTTACTCTAACCTAGGCTGACCTAGAACTCACTCTATAGTTCCAGGCTGGCCTTGAACTCAGAGTGATCCTCCTACCTCTGCCTCACAAGTGCTGGGATTACAGGCGTGTGCTACCACACTAGCCTTACATTTTTTTATTGTGGTGAAATGTAAGTAATATAAATTTTAGCATTCTAAGCATTCCTAGGCATGCATTTCATTAACACTAAATATACTCACAACTTTGTACAACTATTACCATATCTATTTTCACTTTTACATTATCTCAAGCCTTAAAATATTAAGTCCCTATCTCCTACCCTCTCTGCCCTTGGCAACTTCTAGTACTTTCTGGTCTTGTGAATCTACATATTCTAATTTGGGGGAGTTGTTGTTTTGTTTCTGTGGTAGAGTTTCACTTGGGTCCAAGCTGACCTGTAACTCACTCTGTAGCTCCAGACTGGCCTCAAGCTCATAGTGATCCTCCTACCTCAGTTGCCCTAGTGCTGGGATCAAAAGTGTGTGCCACCACACCCAGCAGAATCTATGTATAGATAGTTCATATAAATGAACTTACAATATTCATCCTTCATATCTGGCTGATTTCACCTCACATAATTTTTAGGATTTTTTTTTATTAAAGTCATTTTTGTTTTGCTTTGTTTTGTTTTGTTTTGTTTTTCAAGGTAGGGTCTCGCTCTAGCTCAGGCTGACCTGGAATTCACTATGTAGTCTCAGGGTGGCCTCGAACTCATGGCGATCCTCCTACCTCTGCCTCCCAAGTGCTGGGATTAAAGGTGTGTGCCACCACACCAGGCAACTCTTTTCAGGACCTCTGCCAGCTGGTGAGACTTTAGGATTTTTTGATGGGGCGAGGTGTCTTGCTGTGTTTCCCAGGTTGGCCTCAAACTTCTGGGTTAGGTGATTTACTTACCTACCATGCAGGCCTGAGAGCTTGTGGCCTCTGAGGGACCCTGGGCTTTGTCCACCAACAAACCCAGTTCTCTCTCCTGTCACCCAGCCACACCACCAGATGCCCGTGAGCTGTGAGGAGCTTCCTAAGGAGTCAGAGTTTCTGACCAGGATGCTGGCATGTAACGTGAGCTTTCCCATCTTAAAAGCAGGTGGTTCGGTGAGTTCTGGGCATCCCTCCGAGGGTCTGAGCTGGAAGATGGGAAGGATCCTGGGCTGTAGAGAAGGGAGCAGGTGATTGGTCAGGAAGGGCCCATTCTGCCACTAGAGGACAGTGTACAAGGCTGCTTTGCATATAATTTGAAAGCCTGGACTTGGGTTGCTGGCAAACCTGGGATTGGGTCATTCATTGTGTGACCTTGCACGTGTGGACTAACCATTTAGGTTCAGTTTCCTCATCTATCCAGTGAGGATGAAACACTTACCTGGAGAGTCCTAGTGACCCAGCTGAGGCCGTGAAGCACTCAGACTAATCCTGACACACTTGTCTTCTTCCCCTCTCCCTCCCGGCCAGGTCAGCATGCAGGTGATGTTTCATACCCTGTTAAACAGCTCCTGGGGGGACTTTGTGGAGCTGAATGCCACTGTACACTGGTGAGTAGGCCTCTCCACTTCTCTGTTCTATGTTCACACCACCATGAAGCCTGGCAATTTCTTTTCAAGGTAGGGTCTCATTCTACATTCTATCCCAGGCTGACCTGGAACTTGCTTTATAGTCTCAGGCTAGCCTTGAACTCACAGTGATCCTCCAACCTCTGTCTCCTGAGTGGTGGGATTAAAGGTGTGCGCCACCACATCTAGCAATTCTTTTTTCTCTTTTTCTTTTGGTTTTTCGAGGTAGGGTCTTGCTCTAGCCCACACTGACCTGGAATTCACTGCGAAGTCTCAGGGTGGCCTTGAACTCATGGCGATCCTCCTACCTCTGCTTCCCGAGGGCTGAGATTAAAGGCATGTGCCACCATGCCCAGCTCTTTTTAAATATTTTTATTTATTTACTTGAGAGAAAGAAAGAAAGGAAGGAAGGCATTCAGAGAGAAAGAGAGAGATCAAGAGAGGGTGGTCCAGGGCCTCTTGCCACTGCAAACAAACCCCAAATACTTAGACCACTTTATGCATCTGTTTTTACATGGGTGCTGAGGAATCACAACTAGGCTATCAGGCTTTACAAGCACATACCTTTAACCACTGAGCCACCTCTCCAGCCCAAACCTGGCCATTCTAACATGGTCCTCCACCTTGCCCTACACAGTGAGAATGAGGACTCAGCACTCCTGGAGGACAACTCAGTCACCGCCCACATTCCTGTACTGTACCCCATCAATGTCGTCATCGAAGAGTAAGTAAGCCTGGGTGGCCACCAAAGGCTCCTCCTCTCATCCCCTTCCCTTTTTTAGCACTTCCCAGGGTTCTGTTAGAACTGATCCCAGGCAAAACCTCAACAGGCTTCAGGAATGCAAAGTGAGAGATTCTTAAGAGCTCTGAGTCAGACCAGCATGTACCTATGGAAGGAAAACCACACGACTGTGGACTCTAGTGAGACACTGTTCTCTCCCACCGTCTGACTGCAGGCTCTTCTGGAGCTTTCCTTACCTCTGCGACACAGCTACAACCTCCCTGTTCTACTAATGAACACAGGCCCAGAGAAGGCAGGCGCTTGCCCAGCTAGCAAGGACTGAAGACAGGGTCTGAACTTAAGTCTGTCTGACTCCAAAGCTCTGTTTCCACCTGTGCTAGATGCCCTCCCTTCTGGGACTGAAGTAGGGAGGAACGCCACAGTCACCCTTGCACCCCAAGAACTTACAGTCCAGTCACATTGGTGCACACACAGTCAGTGACTTCGCTGTGCTGTGGTAGGAAGATTCAAATTGGATATTCTAGTTACTGTATAGAAAAAGAAACTAGGCGTTTTCAAGTTGGCTCTGTGAGCTAAGGCTAGGGACAGTATTTGAGCTGAGGTCTCCAGTGCTTTTGAACATAAATGTCAAGAATGATGCTAATATGAAATTGGAGGCAGGAAACATCAGGACAGGTGGTGGGGAGACTGAAGGATTCCTAGGGAAAATGGGCCTTTGACTGAGGTCTAGAGGGTGGAGCACTGGGAAGAGGATCAGGAGGGAGAAAGCAGAGCATAGGTAAAGGCAGAGGGGCTGGAGTGGGGAACCCCACGGTACCCGTGGTAGGTGGGTGTGAGAGCAGTGGAAAGGAAGGTTAGATATGGGGCATGGAACCCTGGCCCTTGTAGGCAGCAGGGAGCCAGGTAGGCTCTGAGCAGGCGAGATGCACGAGGAAAGTGACAGCATGCAGGCCAGAGGGCAGAGCAACCCAGGGGGACAGGTTGGGGAGGCAGTTATCTAGGGGATGAGCAGGGGCTAAAGGACAGTAGAGACACTGGTGTGCTGGCATGCAGTGATTAAAAAACAACGCTAAGGCACTACCCTGACTCCAAGTCTCCAGGCCTGTCCCTCTATTTGGCCTTAGTTTCCAAAGGAGTAAACGACAGTCTACCTATGAGGTCCCAGCATGGTGCTGGTGGCTTAGATGTTTCTTGGAGTCTGGATTGCATCTTCTCCACCTTCCATTTCTATGTTTCTCTCTCCACAGCCAGGAGAACTCCACCCAGTATATCAATTTCACCCCTAAAGGTCCCAAGATCCACCAAGTCCAGCACATCTACCAGGTATGATCTTCCATGGAGTAAGACTCCTTAAAGGCCAGTCATACTGTCACTCAGACCTGTCCTGGGGGTGGAGGGAGCACATGACAATCAGACACTGTCCCATCCTCAGGGGACCCAGACATATGTGATTGGCAGCCTCTAGTCAATGCAGCGTGATAATCTACCACATTCCCAACCACCAGACACATCATTTATAAAACCACAGGATTTGAGAGCATGGACTCTGATTGACAACCTGAGCCTGCCATGGTGGCACTCAAGAGGCAGAGCCAGGAAGAACATGAGTTTAAGGTCAGCCTGGGCCACATAGCAAGAGCCTGCCACAAGAAATATAATTAGGGCTGGAGGGATGGCTTAGCACTTGAGGCACTTGCCTGCAAATCCAAGGGACCCAGGTTCAAGTTTCCAGGTCCCACGTAAGCCAAATGCACAAGGTGGCGCATACATCTGGAGTTTGTTTGCAGCAGCTGGAGGCCCAGCATGCCCATATTCTTTTTTTTTTTTTTTTTTTTTTTTTTTTTTTTAGGTAGGGTCTCACTCTAGCTCAGGCTAACCTGGAATTCACTATGTAGTCTCAGAGTGGCCTCGAACTCATGGCGATCCTCCTACCTCTGCCTCCAGAATGCTGAGATTAAAGGCATGTGCCAGTATGCCCAGTTTCCCATATTCTTATTCTCTCTCTCTCTCTCTCTCTCTCTCTCTGCCTGTTTCTTTCTCTCAAATTAATAAAACAATAAAGTATTTTTAAAATAATATTTTTTCTTGTCTTTTTCAAGGCAGGGTCTCACTCTAGCCCAGGCTGACCTGAACTCACTCTGTAACCCAGGCTGACATTAGCTACTACCTCGGCCTCTCAGACTACTAGAACTAAAGGCGTGTGCCACCATACTCAGTGAATTTATTTGAGAGAGAGAAAAAACAGATAGAGAATGGGTGAGCCAGGGCCTTTGGCCACTGCAAACAAACTCCAGACACATGTGCCACCTTATGCATCTGGCTTATGTGGGACCTGGGGAATCTAACCTGGGTCCTTGCTTTGCAGGCAAGTGCCTTAACTGGCCTCCCAATTGCTGGAATTAAAAGTATGTACCTAGCCGGGTGTGGTGGTGCACACCTTTAATCCCAGCACTCAGGAGGCAGAGGTAGGAGGATCACCATGAGTTTGAGGCCACCCTAAGACTACATAGTGAATTTCAGGTCAACCTGGGCTAGAGAGAGACCCTACCTTGAAAAATCAAACAATAAAATTTTTTTAAAAGGCATATACCAGCCGGGCGTGGTGGCGCACACCTTTAATCCCAGCACTCGGGAGGCAGAGGTAGGAGGATTGCCGTGAGTTCAAGGCCACCCTGAGACTCCATAGTGAATTCCAGGTTAGCCTGGGCTAGAGTGAGACCCTACCTTGAAAAACCAAAAATAAAAATAAAAATAAAAAAATAAAAGGCATATACCACCATATCCACATATCCTCATATCTACCATTTCCAGCTAGAAGGGTCCCCCCAGCCCCCGAGGTATGCTCTAGCCCAGTCTGACCTGGAATTCACTATGTAGTCTCAGGGTGGCCTCTGCCTCACTATGCTGGGATAAAGTCATGCACCACCATGCCTGGCCAGGACCTCCTTTTCTGAACTTCTTCCATTCTGTATCTCTTAAAGTGTCTACTTTCCTTGGCATGCGTAACCCCATGGTGAAATACTTTAGGATGTGGGCTGAAGAGATGGCTCAGAGGTTAAGGCACTTACCTGCAAAGCCAGGCAGCCTGTACCCACATAAAGCCAGATACACAAAGTGGTACATGGAGTTTGTGTGCAGTGGCTAAAGGTCCTGGTGTGCCCATTCTCTGTCTCTCTTCTCTCTATTTCTGTCTGCTTATGAATAACTAAAAATATTTTTTAAATACTTATGATATACAAGGCCTTACTTCTTACTTATGTTCAATCCCTAGCACCAAAAACAACACCCACCTTATTCTTTTTTGTTGTATTTTGTGGTTTTTTGTTTTTGTTTTTGTTTCCTGAGGTAGGGTCTTGCTGTAGCCCAGGCTGACCTGGAATTCACTATGTGGTCTCAGGGTGGCCTCGAATTCACGTTGATCCTTCTACCTCTGCCTCCCAAGTGCTGGAGTTCATTTGCAATGGCTAGAGGCCCTGGTGTGCCTATTCTCATTCTTTCTCCCTCTGTCTCTAATAAATAAATAAGGAAAGAATGGAGGGAGGGAGAGGAAAGAGAAAAGAAAGTGCTAGGATCACAGGTGTGTGCCATCACTCCTGGCTTTAAAAACTATGGACTGAAGAGATGGCTCAGTGGTTATGGTGCTTGCCTGCAGGGCCTAATGACCAGAGTTCAATTCCCCAGTACCCACACAAAAACAAAACAACAACAAAAAAAAACCACCTGTGTTTTTGAGGCCTATTATGTAGTAGGTGCTTTGTCAAACACTGGGGACTTGCAGATGAAGTAAGACATTGCTCCTGTCCTCAGTAAGCTCACAGTCTTGAGGAATTAGACACATGAAAGTAGTTCCTATGCCATCCTGCTAGAGCTGGACAGAGTACTGTCCCATAGGAGGCAGAGCTGCCTTGTCTTTGAGGAGTCAGTCAGACCTTCAGAGATGGTATCGGGGCCAGGACCTTGCAGGACATGTGAGGGTTGCAAAGTGGAGAAAGCAGAGAAGCACATGGAATCCACACAGGACAGGACGAGGTATGCTCCATCATTACACTTTGCCAGCAAATACACGTCCCTGGAGCTACTCCAGAGAGCACCTCAGGGCACACAAGGTGAGGTAGGTGGCAGTCGAGGGAGCTGGCACTTAGGCTCTGCAGTCTCTATCCTCTCTACCAGGTGAGGATTCAGCCTTCTCCCTATGATCACAACGTGCCCACCCTGGAAGCCTTGGTCGGGGTACCACAGCCTCACAGCGATGGCCTTATCACACACACATGGACAGTGCAGATGGTGAGTGCTACGCCCCACGAGGACGGCTGTCCATACCCACGGCTGAGCTGGTTCTGTGTTCTGGATATAGGAGAGGAGTAAGGCTGCATGGGTCCAAATTTCACAAGCTCAGTGATGTCTAAATCAGCCGAGGCTGACCTTGGGAGGAGACTGGGATGCCTGCATTCTTATCTGGGGTAGGAAGAGGCCCCAGGCCTCAAGGAAACTCTACCTCCAATGCCTAGGAGCCTCCTGTCACTTGCTACCGTGAAGACCTAAACAGACGGGCCAGTGCAGCTGAGGTATGGGTATTTGAGCTACAAAAGCCGGCGGGGGTGGGCAGTGTGCTGGGGAAGACAGGCCTCTCAGACCCCTTGTTCCTGACCCCGGCAGCCCTGTCTTCCTGGAGTCCAGTTCCTCTGCCCAGCTGTCTTCAGGCAAGAGATCCTCATTCAAGTGGTCGGGACGGTGGAGCTCTTGGAGGAGATCAAGGTAGCACCTGCTCATAGCTGGCAACGGGAAGTGGTTGGGGACCCAGGTGCCTCAGGAGTGGGGGTAGGGGGCTCCCACCAGGTTTACTCCCTCCATTTTTATCTTCTTTATTTTTCTTTAAATATTTATTTTATTTATTTACTTGAGAGAGAGAGAGAAAGAGGCAGACAGAGAGAATGGGTGCGCCAGGACCTCTGGCCACTGCAAACAACCTCCAGACGCATGCGCCACCTGTGCATCTGCCTTACATGGGTTCTGGGGAATCTAACCTGGGTCCTTAGGCTTCGCAGCAAGCACCATAACCACTAAACCATCTCTCCAGCCCTCTTCTGTCTTAATAATAATAATTTTAAAAACGCCAGGTATAGTGGCGCACGCCTTTAATCCCAGCACTCGGGAGGCAGAGGTAGGAGGATGGCCGTGAGTTTGAGGCCACCCTGAGACTCCATAGTGAATTCCAGGTCAGCCTGGGCTACAGTGAGACCCTACCTCGAAAAACCAAAAATAAATAAATAAATAAATAAATAAATAAATAAATAAATAAATCACACAGGTTTGCATTGTTGAAGATGAAAGAAACAGAATTTGTTTGAAATTTGCAGGGTTGTTTGGGGGGCTTATGGGTAGGCTTATTTATTTGTTTTGGTTTTTCAAGGTTAGGATCTCACTCTAGCCCAGGCTGACCTGGAATTCACTATGTAGTCTCAGGGTGGCCTCAAACTCATGGTGATCCTCCGACCTCTGCCTCCTGAGTGCCGGGATTAAAGGCATGCGGTACGCAGCTGAGTTATTTATTTTTGAGAAAGGGTATCCTCATGCAGGCCAGTCTGGCTTACAACTTGTGATGCTCTGCCTTAGCCTCTTGGGTGCTGGAATTATAGGTGTGTGTGCCACCACACCTGACTCCCATGGATAGCTAGGTGCTGCTTGTAGGAAATTTCCCTTCTGACGTTGGTAGAGAACTAAAATGAGGCAGCAAGGCAGGTCAGTCCATTCCTTTCCCTCTCCCCACCCCTCTACCCGCCTGCTGAGGTGGGAAGAAGTTCAGGTCCCCAGTCCTGTTCTGGCTGACACCCCACCCCCCTACAGGCCTCCTCCATGCACAGCCTCTGCACCTCACTCTCCATCTCCATCAATAGCAGCAAGCACTTTCACCTGTACGGCAGCAACAGCTCCCTGGCCCAGGTATGTACCGCCTTGGAAGCCCAAGAGCACAGGGCTGGGTCTCAGGAGCCTCATGCCCAGTGCATGTGGGAAGGCCACATGGGAGAAGGGGGTTGGCCCAAGTCAGAACCTCCCCCCAGGGGGGCGGTCCCCCCTCACTGGGAAGGTCGGTGAGAGAGAGCAGCAAGCCCAGAGGCCCAGAGCTAGGAGAGCTGGAAATTCAGTCCAGCCTGGCTGGCAGATGGATCTACAATATGACAAGCAGAAACCAGGTTCTGCAAGGCCTTTATGCCCAGTTCAGGCTGTGGCTTTCTTCTGGCAAATTGTGGAAGTCTGAAGGTCACCGTGGTGCTTGCTGGCCAAGTCACTGGTGGCCACAGTGGGTCCGCACTGGAGGGACAGGGTCTGTGGCCAGAGTGTGCGCTGTGATGCAGCCAGGACGATGTGATGAGACGAGAGATGGGCCAGACACACAGGAGCATTGAGGGCGAAGGTCCCTCCTCGCACTCAGCTGACTTTCGTCCCCAGGTCCTCATGAAGGTGGATGTGGTGTACGAGAAGGAGATGCTCTATCTGTACGTGCTCAGTGGCTCTGGGGGTCTGCTGCTGCTGCTGCTCATTTTCATTGCACTCTACAAGGTGGGAGCTTGACAAGTGGGCATTGCCAAGACAGCCAGGTCTGGTGGGGAGAGGGTATTGGCAGGAGTCAGGAGGAAAAATGCCAGGCCAACTGGCACAAGTGTTACCCTACACTCTTCTTTCTAACAGGTAATGCTGTGAGACCCAAAGAGCAAGAGAGACTTCATCCTCACCATCACTTAGCCCGGCACTGGCCCAGCCAGAGCTAGGCTGGGAGGAGAAAGGGAAGGAGGTCCCCATTTATTGAGGGCTTTCTGGTACCAGGCACCACACTAGGCCACACTGTGGAAGCACATAGCTCAAATACGCTCCCTGTCCCTGTGGAGTCCACAGTCAAAAGAAGGGGGCACAGTTGGGAACAAACTATAATAAGGACTACAGGGGGCCTGTATGCACTGTTCCTCAAGCTGGACAGTCTGGGAAGGCCACTCAGAAGAGTTGGCTTGTTTGTTTGTTTGTTTGTTTGTTTGTTTTGTTTTGGCTTTTCAAGGTAGGGTTTCACTACTCTAGCCCAGGTTGACCTGGAATTTACTATGTAGCCTCAGGGTGGCCTCGAACTCATGGTGATCCTTCTACCTCTACCTCTTGAGTGCTGGAATTAAAGGCGTGTGCCACCACACCTGGCTCTAGTTTTCGGTTTTGGATGTAGTGTCTTGCTCTATCCCAGACTGACCTGGAATTCATTATGTAGACTCAGGCTGGCCTCGAACTCACAGTGATCCTCCTACCTCTGCCTCTTGAGTGCTGGGATTTAAGGTGTGCACCACCATGCCCAGGTTTATTTTTTTTAATATTTATTATTTGAGAGAAAGAAAAAGAAGAAGAGAGCAAGTGTGGGCACACCAGGGCCTCCAGCCCCTGCAAATGATGTCCAAACACATGTGCCACCTTGTGCATCTGGCTTATGTGGGTACTAGGGAACTGAACCTGGATCCTTAGGCTTCACAGACAAGTGCCTTAACTGCTAAGCCATCTCTCCAGCTCCCCAAACACACTTCTTTTTTTGCCTTTTGAAGCAAGGTCTCACTTTATCCTGACACTCAGGACTCACTGTGTAGCTGAGGCTGGCCTCAAACTCAGGGAGATCTTCTTACATGAGCCTACAGAATACTGGAATTAGAAGAATAAAGTGCCACACCCAGTTTTATTGGGAACAAACCCCATACCCCCCAGTGCATAAGCACTCTACCAACTGAACCACATCCATATGACATTCTCTCTCTCTCTTCCTCTCTCTCTCTCTCTATGTGTGTGTGTGTATGTATATGTATACATACACACACACACACATATATATACATATGTATATATATACATATATATATATACATATGTGTATATATATATATATATATATATATATATAATTTTTTTGTTTTTCAAGGTAGGGTCTCACTCTAGTCCAGGATGACCTGGAATTCACTATGTAGTCTCAGGGTGGCCTTGAACTCATGGTGCTCTTCCTCCCTCTGCCTCCCAAGTGCTGGGATTAAAGGCATGAGCCAGCATTCCTGGCTTTTTCTTAATATTGTTATTTATTTATTTATTTGAAAGCGGAGAAGAGTAGAGAGACAGAGAGAATGGGTGTGTCAGGGCCTGTAGCTACTGCAAAAAACTCCAGATGCATGTGCCACTTTGTGCATCTAGCTTTACATGAGTACTGGGGACTAATAAATAAAATTTAAAAAAAAATTTTTGGTTTTTCGAGGTAGGGTCTCACTCTGGTCCAGGCTGACCTGAAATTAACTATGTAGTCTCAGGGTGGCCTTGAACTCTCGGCAATCCTCCTACATCTGCCTCCTGAGTGCTGGGATTAAAGGCGTGTGCTACCACGCCCGGCAAAATTACTTTTTTAAAAAAAGAGATTGGGGGGCTGGAGAAATGGCTTAGTGGTTAAGGTGTTTACCTGCGAAGCCAAAGGACCCAGGTTCAATTTTCCAGGACCCACGTAAGCCAGATGCACAAGGGGCACATGCATCTGAAGTTCATTTGTGGTGGCTAGAGGCCCTGGCATGCCCATTCTCTCCCGATCTCTCTCTCTCTCTCTCTCTCCTTGCAAATAAATAAATAGAATTTTTAAAAAAGAAAGAGATTGGGGGCCGAGTGTGGTGGTTCACGCCTTTAATCCCAGCACTTGGGAGGTAGAGATAGGAAGATCGCCATGAGTTTAAGGCCATCCTGAGACTACATAGTGAATTCCAGGTCAGCCTGAACTAGAGTGAGATAGAGTGAGACCCTACCTTGAGAAAAAAAAGATTGGGCTGGAGAGATGCCTTAATGGTTAAGCCACTTGCCTGCGAAGCCTAAGAACCCTGGTTTGATTCCCCAGAATCCATGTAAGCCAGATGCACAAGGTGGAGCATGTGTCTGAAGTGCATTTGCAGTGGTTAGAGGCCCTGGTGTGCCCATTCTCTCTCTCTACCCCCATCTGCCTCTCTCACTCTTATATGATGATAGATGATAGATAGATAGGTAGATAGATCAATAAAACATTTGGGAAAAGAAGAGACAGAGCTGGACATGGTGGCACATGCCTTTAATACTAGCACTTAGGAGGTAGAGGTAGGAGAATTGCCGTGAGTTCAAGACCAGCCTGAGACTACATAGTGAACCCCAAGTCAGCCTTGGCTCATGAGACCCTGCCTCAAAAAACAAAACAAAACAAAACAAAACAAAACAAAAAACAAGAGGACTGAAGAGATGGCTTAGTAGCTAAGGCACTTGCCTGTGAAGCCTAAGGACCCATGTTCAATTCTCCAGGTCCCACATAAGCCAGATGCACAAGGCAACACAAGATGCAAAAGGTCACACATGCACACAAGGTGGCACACACATCTGAAGTTCTATTACAGTAGTTCAAGGCCCTGTCATGCCAATTCTCAATCTCTGTCTCTCGCACTCTGGCATTAAAAAACAAACAAACAAACAAACAAACAAACAAGCTGGGTGTGGTGGTGCACACCTTTAATCCCAGCACTTGGGAGGCCGAGGGCAGAGGTAGGAGGATCCTGGTGAGTTCAAGGCCACCCTGAGACTACATAATGAATTCCAGGTCAGCCTGGGCTAGAGTGAGACCCTACCTTGAAAAACAAAAACAAAAACAAAGAAAGAAAAAGAGAGAGAGAGATGGCTCCTTAGTGGCTAAGGTGTTTGCCTGCAAACTCTAAGGACCCAAGTTTGATTCCCCAGTACCCAGATGCACAAGGTAGCACATGTGTCTGGAATTCACTTGCAGTGGCTAGAGGCCCTGGTGTGCCCATTCTGTCTTTCTCTCCCTCTCAAATGAATAAATAAATTAAAAAAAAAAAAAAAGCCGGGTGTGGTGGCACACTCCTTTAATCCCAGCACTCGGGAGGCAGAGGTAGGAGGATCACTGTGAGTTCGAGGCCACCCTGCGACTACATAGAGAATTCCAGGTCAGCCTGAGCTAAAGTGAGATCCTACCTCGAAAAACCAAAAAAAAAAAAAAAAAAAAAAAAAAAAAAAAAAAAAAAAAAAAAAAGAAAGAAAAACAAGCAAGTATTGCAAGACTAAAAGTAAATACATGTATTTCTTTTTCAAAAACATTTATTTTATTTATTTAATTGGGAGAGAGGAAATGAATTAATGGGCATGCCTTGGCCTCCTGCCATTATTGCAAACAAACTCCAGACACATGTGCCACTTTAGGCATCTGGTTTTACATGGGTACTGGGGAATCAAATCTGGACTGGCAGGTTTTGCAAGCACCTTTAACCACTGAGCCATCTTTCCAGACCACATAAATATATATTTGTAAGAATCAGCCAGATGTGGTGGCACATGCCTTTAATCACAGCACTCAGGAGGAAGAGGTAGGATTGCTGTGAGTTCAAGGCCACTCTGAGAATTCCAGATCAGCCTGGGCTAGAATGAGACCCTACCTCGAAAAATTACAAAAAAGAAAAAAAAAAAAAAACAAATAAGCAGATGCCCTCCCCCTGTCCCAGGAATAGATCCCACATGACTGTGGCATATGTGACTTATTAACACAGATTTTCTTCACATTTTTTTCTGGGGCAGCCAGTCCACATGATCTGTGTGGACTTTTGCTCACTCACTATATGCTTCTGACAGGTCGGCTTCTTCAAACGGAACCTGAAGGAGAAGATGGAAGCTGATGGAAGCGTACCAAACGGAATCCCTGGAGAAGACCATGGGCCTCTGGTAGCACCTAGGGAAGAGGCCAAGGACCTGGGCACTCTAGAGCCCATCCACACAGATGAGGCCCAGGGTGGAAGTGGCAATGACTAAGACCTAGGCCTGATGCATTGAGCGCCTGGGACTGGACTTGAGATACCTGGTTTAATCAGTCTAACTCAGACTGTGTCTTCTTAGCGCATCCTGCTCTCCCTCAGCCTCAGTTTACCTCTCAAGCACAGAGCTCATTGCTACCTTCCTCATCTGAAGGCACATGGTACGAGTCTGCTGAGGGAGGGGCCAGGAAGGTCACAGAGCTGAGGTGTTGTAACTACCAGGTTGTCCTGCCTTCTGTTAACCTGCCTTCGCCCTCTCCCCTGATTTCAACTTGGAGAAACTATAGTCTCGGGACCCAGTGAGACTCTAGCCCTCTCATTTGTCCTTGGGTCTGTACAGGTGCCTTAGACTCTCCTATCTATCTGCCCCAGCCTCTCTACTGCCTGGAGTCCAGCCCACCCTTCTCCTCCCCCCGCTCTGTAGCCAGACAACAAATCTCATCTGTGTTACTGTACTGCTGCTGCAGACACCTGGTTCTGTGGTCAAAGACCAGATTTCTAAATCAGTGTTTCAAGACCCGGCAAAACTGGGCTCTTGTGATCCTTCTCAGCCTCTCCTGGAGAAGAGCCACTTCTGTTTTCAGGACCCAGGCTCCTTCCTATGCCTCTGTCTTTGTCCAGATGTCCTCCTCTGCCTAGAACATTCCTGCCCCCTTCTTTTCTGGCTCACTCTCTCCCAGGCCCCCACCCCCATTCCCCAGCCGTCAGACCTGGCACTCACATCCTTTCCTCAGCAGCCTCCACCTAGCTCAGTGGTGTTCCCATTGTGACCACACTTATGCCGGCCTGATTTTACCTCTGTCACCTCCAAGGTTGTATTTTCTCACTGTTTGATGATTTATTTAACTTCTGATTCTTAACCGGTGAGCTCCATGAGAGCAGGGCATCTGTCCTGCTCACCTTGGTTTCCCTGGTAGCATCCCAGGGTGAGACATGTAGCGGGTGCCTGACAGTTTCACTGACGTAATGATGGAGCCTATGGTAGGTATAGAGTAGGTTTGGGTGAGCCCTCAGCATTGTATCCCTCAAGGCTCAGCCTTCTCAGGCTCCTTCACACCTTGTCCACCACCCCTCCCCACAAGATGAGCTTAGGGTGGGGACAATCTATCCAGGTAGAACCCCAACACCGAGCACATGCTTGCATACCTTTTCCAATAAATGTGAAAATCCATCCAGTTTTCTGATTGTTTTGTGCTGGTGCAGTATTTCCAGCCTTGCTCATTTAAATGAACATTCTCAATCTTTTCACCAACTAGAACCAAAATAATCAGCCCTGCTCCCCACCTCCACCTTTTTTATTGTTCATCAGAGATTTTTGGCAGTGATTTTTTTATAACTTATTTTGTGTGTGTTGCACATGTATGAGCACCAGAACCTCTTTCTTCTGCAAATGTCAGAAGCTTATACCACTTTATATATATTTATATATAAGTAAATAAATAATTGTTTATTTATTTATTTATTTGAGAGAGGGAAAGAGGCAGAGAGAGAGAGAAAGAGTGGGTGCTCCAGGGCTTCCAGCCACTGCAACCAAATTCCAGATGCATGCCACCTTGTGCATCTGGCTTGCGTGGGTACTGGGGAATCGAACTGAAGTCCTTTGGCTTTGCAGGCAAGCGCCTTAACCACTAAGCCATCTCTCTAACCCTTACACCATTTTTTGCATCTGGCTTATGTGGGCTGCTTGTCAGGCAGGTTTTGCAAACAAGTACCTTTAACCACTGAACATCTTCTTAGCCCTAGGCAGTGATTTTAATTTCTTGGGAGGGGGTGGGGGTTTGCAAGGTAGGGTCTCACTCTAGCCCATGCTGAACTGGAGCTCACTCTAGTCTCAGGCTTGCCTCAAATTTACAGCAGTCATCCTACCTCTGCCGCCCAAGTGCTGGGATTAAGGATGTGTGCCACCACACCGAGTTTGATTTTAATGTTTTTTGTTTATTATTTATTTACTTATTTGAGAGCGGCAGACAGAGAGAGAAAGAGGCAGATAGAGAGAGAATGGGCGTGCCAGGGCCTCCAACCACTGCAAATGAACTCCAGATGTAGATCCTTGTGCATCTGGCTTACGTGGGTCCTGGGGAATACAAGCCTCAGACCGGGGTCCTTAGGCTTCACAGGCAAGTGCTTAACTGCTAAGCCATCTCTCTAGTCCCCGATTTTAATTTTTGGTTGGTTTTCCTTGTCATGTGTATTTGTGTGGGTATATGCATGTTCATATGCACGTGGGCATGTATATGTGTGTATGGAGGCCAGAGATTGATGTCAGGTGTCTTCCTCGTCACCACATTATTATTGGAGCCAAAGTCTCTCACTGAACCTGGAGCTCACCAGTTTGGCTAGGCTGGCTGCCCAGTGATCCCAGGGATTTTCTTGTCTCCACCTTCCCAGGAGTGGCTTTCACACGAGCACTCTACTGACTAAGACATTGCCCCCTCCCCTTTTTTGCCATGATGTCCCCCAGGCATAGGCCTGTACCTGACATAGTGGGTTAATTCCAAACAGAAGTAGATAGAAAAAGATTCCAAATGGGAGAAGAGATTAGGGCCCATTTGATAGTTCATTGAAATAGTAAAATGCATTTGGGCTTGGTAGTATCACTATAGACTTGAGAGGTTGAGGCTGGAAGATCTGGAATTCAATGCCAACCTGGGGTGCATAAATTTGTCTATAAACAAACAAACAGAAGATGGGCATATAAGGGGCTGAGTGTGCAGTTTAGTAGTAGAACACTTGCCCAGTATGCACAAGGCCCTGGGTTCTATCCTTGGAACTGGGTGGGGTCAGGGAAGATGGGAGGAGTATGGACCCTCATCTTTTGTTTAGAGGAAGAATGAGAGGGCCCTGTCCCTCAGGCCCCTTCTTTAGAAGTCACAGTGGGAGTCAGTCACTGATGCCTTTAGTGGTCACTAGGACCCCAGGAAGGGATGGAGAAAGGGAAGGAAGCCAGCTCCTGGCCCAGCACTGGGAAAAGATAAAACAGTGCATATATAGGTATATATACATATACACATATACATATGGCAAGAGGTGAGAGGTCTCCCAGGCAGTGATTTTTCATGATCTCCTTCTGCCAAGAAGGGAGTATATGAATATTCCCAAGCCTGGCATGCAAAACTCAAGACATTCATAGCCAGCCAGGCTCTCCAGCCACTCTCCTGGCCTTGCCCCAAGGGGCCATGGGAAAAGCTCATAAGAGGACACCAGTAGTGAAACACATCCTGGTGAGGAGACAATATTCAACTGTCAGAAATATCGCAGAACTTTAATGGGGTGTAGTGGCACACATCTTTAGTCCCAGTACTCAAGAGGTAGAGGTAGGAGGACTGCCATGAGTTCAAGGCCAGCCTGAGACTACATAGTGAATTTCAGGTCAGCCTGAGCTAAAGTGAGACCCTACCTCAAAAAACAAAACAAAACAAAAAAGAGGTCATTAGGCTTTGCAGGGCATCTTAACTGCTTAGCGGTTAAGGCACATGCCTGTGAAGCCTAAGGACCCAGGTTCAATTCTCCAGCTGTCCCATGTAAGCATGCAGATGGTGGCATCTGGAGTTCGTTTGCAGTGGCTAGAGGCCGTGGCGTGCCCATTCTCATTCTCTCTCCCTCTGTCTCAAATAAATAAATAAATAAATAGATAGATAAATAAATAAATAAATAAAAATAAAATCTAAATAAAAGAGGGAAGGAAAGAAAAGAGGGAATGAGGGAGGAAAGAGAAAAGAAAGAAAAGAAAAAGAAAAATCAGGATAACAGGTCAGCAGGTGGTGGAGAAGCTCATTTGGATAAGGGAACAGAGAACAATCTTTGAGGAGGGCCATTCTGTAAATCTAACTGAGGATGGCACCTGAACTTTCTGTTTGTTTTTTTCTCACTCCAGCCCAAACTGACCTGGAACTCACTCCATAGTTCCAGGCTGGCCTCAAACTCACAGTGATCCTCCTACCTCTGCCTCTCGAGTGCTGGGATTAAAGGTGTGCACCTGGCTGGCACCCTGAGCTGTTTGAGGAGGTGATTCCGGAATAAAGTACTTGTCACTCAAGCCTGAGTACCCGAGTTTGTCCCTCACACCCCACATAAGCCAAAGGCTGAGGCAGCCTTCTGTAACCCAGTGAGCCTACAGTGAGAAGGGAGACAGAGATGGAGACAGGAGAATTTCCAGAAGTTCACAAAAGGAGTGGTAAACAATGAGAGACCCTACCTCAAATGAGGTGGAAAACCACTGAGATTTGTCCTCTAACCTCCACACAGACTCTATGCAATGGGCATGCTCACACTCACACATACAATAAATAAGCATATTTTACAACTTTTTTCTTTTTAAATATTTTTTATTTATTTCCTTGAGGCAGATTATGGGCATGCCAGGGCCATTTGCCCCTGCAAAAAATTCTCCAGACACTTGCACTACCTCATACATCTCGCTTTACTTGGGTACTGGGGAATTGAACTTGGGTTCACAGGTTTTCCAAGCAAAAGCCTTTAACTGCCAAACCATCTCCCCAGCTCACTATTTGTGTGTGTGCACATGTTTCAGGTCATCTTGAGCTAGAATGAGACCCTACCTCAAAAAAAAGTTGGGAGGGGGTGAGGAGATGGCTCAGCAGTTAAAGGTGCTTACTTACAAAAGTCTGATGGCCTGGGTTTGATCCCCCAATATCCACATAAAGCCAGATGTACAAAATGGCGCGTGTGTCTGGAGTTCTTTTGTAGTGGCAAGAGGCCCTGGTGTACCCATTCTCTCTCACACATATGCTCTCTCCCTCCTTGCAAATAAATAATTTTTTAAAGAAAGAAAAAAAAGAGAGAATGTAAGATTTCACTTGGCCAGTAGTAGTGTTCTGCTTTCAAAACTATTTTAGGGTCGTGGATTGGCTCAGTGGGTAAAGTGCCTTCCTAGCCCTGAGTTCAATCCCCAACACCATATAAACTGGGTAGAGTGGTGCACATCTGTAATCACAGTATTTGGGAGGTGTAGGCAAGAGAATCAGTTGTTCGAGATCATCCTCAACTATGAGGTCAGCCTAGGATATATAAGACCCTATCATTAAAAAATGAACTACAAGCCAGGCGTGGTGGCACATGCCTTTAATCCCAGCACTCGGGAGGCAGAGGTAGGAGGATCGCCAGGAGTTCGAGGCCACCCTGAGATTACATAGTGAATTCTAGGTCAGCCTGAGCTAGAGTGAGACCCTACCTCGAAAAACCAAAAAAAAAAAAAAAAAAAAAAAAAAAGAGCCACAGCCAGGTGTGGTAGCATATGCCTTTAATCCCAGCACTACAGAGGCAGAGTTAAGAGGATCACTATGAGTTTGAGTCCAGTATGGGACTACAGAGTGAGTTACTCTCACAAGTTGTAAGTTATACAAGTTATAAGGCCCTAAGAATAGGAATCCAAGAGATCCAAACGTGCCTATGTGGGGAGAGGTGGAGCCAGGTAGATGTGATCTGAATGTCCCATCTGCCTCTTAGAGTGACTTTAGGCAAGCTGAGTTCCATTTTCCCTATCGAGAAATAGAATGAGTAAACCTACAGAGGGCTCCAACAGGCCCTTAATAGGCATTCTCTCAAAATGTGCCTAACAGCAAGTTAGGCTAGGGTCACAACAAACATTCCAAAATTGTCCAGACTCACTAAGGACATTAAGTCCCTGTCCATTCCTGAGGGGCTCAGTGTTACAAAGGCTGGGACTCAGAAAAGGGAAGCAGAAGAGGTGGGGTAGTGTAGCCCCATCAATTGGTAGAGGTCCCAAAAAAGAAGCAGAGTTGCTGGGTGTGGTAGTGCACACCTTTAATCCCAGCACTTGGGAGGCAGAGGTAGGAGGATCACTGTGAGTTTGAGGCTAGCCTGACACTACATAGTGAATTCTAGGTCAGCCTGGGCTAGAGTGAGACCCTAACTCATAAAATAAAACAAAAAACAAAAAAGAAGAAACAGGGCTGGAAAGATTGCTCAACAGTTAAGGCGCTTGCCTGCAAAGCCTAATGACCCAGGTTCAATTCCTCAGTACCCATGTAAAGCCAGATGCACAAAGTGGTGCATGCATCTGGAGTTAGTTTGCTGTGGCTAGATGACCTGGCATGTCCATTCTCTCTCTCTGCTTGCAAATATATATATATATATATATATATATATATATATATATATATATATATATATATATTTTTTTTTTTTTTTAAAGCAGAGCTGTGGAAATCAAGCCCAGACTTGTGGGAGGGTTATGAGGGACTGAAGGATTCTTCACACTTGGTCAAATTATGCTCCCCTCTGGGTGGGACAGAACCTACAGTCTCAGAACCAGCTGGGTGGGGGTAAGCCAGTGAAAGGGAAAACAAGCTATACCTGAATATGAAAATACTGCTCTTTTCTGGCCCTCCATGTTTAGGAAGAGGGATGCTATGAAGTTAAGGACTTTCTCATACCTCTCACAATGACCCCTCTGAATTTGTGCACAATGTGAAGCATAGGACATGAACTTGGACAGTTACAAATCATGCTCTTGAACTTTAGCTGCAAAGATTCCAGTGAACCACGAAGCATAAAAGCACTTCCCAGGCAAGGCCCTGGCTGTTCAGTTATGACTAGTGTCTCCCACTGCTCAGGACACTGTCTACACACACATTTTAAGAACAAATCTCTTTTACCACATAAAAGTTTTTATTGAACTCAAACTCAGGGGCTCCAAAGCCTGAGGAAGACAAGGCTGGGGTTCTCAACTCGAGACCCAGGCTCTGCCCTAAAGCCCCACTCCCCACCTAACCTACTCTTTTGCCCTCTTCCGGACTCCATGAAGGGTCTCAGCACCTACCAATCTAAGCTACCCTACTCTAATTAGTGACACTCCCTTGCCCTCCCCCCTCCCCACCTAGCACTTGGCCAAGCCAGAGACCCACCAAGAAGCTTGCTGCTGCTGGAAGCGAGCAGCACGCATCTCTCCAAGTGCTTCCTGCGGCCTATCGGGCTTCCCTCCAGTCCCCTTTTCCCACGGGCCTCCAGGGCATGCAACCTCCTGCACCTTGGCCCCTCTTCTAGAATGCTCTACCTCTCTGCAGCTTTGCCACTATCCTCTCACACGGTTTCCTTCACCTCCTTGTCCCCGTCTCTTCTGCCTACCACCTGCCCATCCCTGATGAGGCCGCAGTCAGCGCCGGCCGGCCGCGTGGGTCCGCTGGTGGCGGATGAGGTCCGAGCTCTGTGAGAAGGCCTTTCCGCAGTCGTCGCACTTGTAGGGCCGCTCGCCGCTGTGCACCCGGTGGTGCTGCAGCAGCGTGGAGGAGCGGCAGAAGCCCTTGCCGCACACGGCGCAGCGGTAGGGCCGCTCGCCCGTGTGCGAGCGCTGGTGCTGGATGAGGGTGGAGGAGCGGTTGAAGGTCTTGCCGCAGTCAGGACAGCTGTACGTGCGGCCTGGCAGGTGGGTGCGGGCATGGATGGCCAGCACCGAGCTCTGGCCAAAGCGCTTGCCGCACTCCGGGCACTTGAAGGGCTTCTCTCGGGCGTGGCTGCGGGCGTGGGGGATAAGTGCTGATCGCTGGGAGAAGCTCTTGCCACAGATGCCACAGCTGAAAGGCCGCTGCCCAGTGTGCACCCTCTGGTGGCTGCGCAGGGACGAGTTCTGGCTATAGCACTTGCCACACTCGGGGCAGCTGTAGGGACGCTCGTGGCTGTGGGTGCGCTGGTGCCGCAGGAGGTAGGAGCTGTCGCCGAAGGCCTTGCCACAGTGCGGGCACTTGTAGGGCTTCTGGCCAGAATGGGTGCGCTGGTGTCGAAGTAAGTAAGAGCTGTCGGCGAAGGCCTTGCCGCACCGGGGACACTTGTAGGGCCGCTCGCCCGTGTGGGTGCGCTGGTGTTTGATGAGGTCAGAGCTCTGGGAGAAGGCCTTGCTGCAGACCTCACATTTATAGGGCTTCTCACCAGTATGGATGCGCTGGTGCTGGATCAAGGTAGAACCCCGCCCAAAACTTTTCCCACAAATGCCACAGATGTTAGGCCGGGGGCCTTGCCCACCCCTGGCCCGACCACCCCTTCGACCTGGACCCCGAAGGGTCCCTGTAAGATTCAGGGGATTTTGGAGCATCTCAAACTGGGGCGTCGCCAGCAGGGGCCCTGTAGGCACATCAAAAGATGGCCCCAGAGGCAGTGCTCCTGTGGGCTGCTCCCCAAGCCCCTGAGCGAAGGAGTCCACGGGGTGAACACCTAGAGGAATGGTCAAGGGATTATCTCCCTCAGGGTTCAGAAGCACCTCTGATTCTTGCTGGAATTTGGAACTTTTAGCTTCAATTTCAGGGCTTTGGGTTTTGAACTTAAGGTTCTGAGAGTCATCCCCAGAGTTCTTGGGTTCATCCCCCAGACTCTGGGATTCGTACCTGGAGCTTTGATATTCAAATTCAGGGCTCTGGGGTTCATAGCCAGGACTCTTGGGATCATACCCAGGGCTACTGGGTTCATAGCCAGGACTCTTGGGATCATAACCAGGGCTTTGGGGTTCATACCTAGGGCTCTGGGATTCCAACTCAGGGCTCTGAGGATCTGATTCAGGGCTTCTGGGTGCAAACTCAGGGCTGGGGGGCACAAAACCAGGGCTTCGGGACTCAAACCCTGGGCTTTCTGGCTCAAACCTGGGGCTTTGGGATTCAAACTCTGGGCTTTGTGGCTCAAACCCTGGGCTTTGGGGTTCAAGCCCAAAAGGTATTTCTTCAACTTCATAGTCCCCACTGCCTTCTTGCTGTGAAATTTCCTCTTCCTCATTCTCATTAGTGTTGCCTATGGGATCAGAGAATTACAGAAAATCCAGATTGTGTGGGGGCCTGGAAGGTCATTTAGTTCATTAGTTAACACAAAGTTCTATCCCCATCCCCAAGCAGGGTCTCTGGCTCCCCAGCAAGTGCTGAAATGCACAACCTCGTTACTGAAGACCCTGAACACTCAGTCCCTAGCCCCCCTCCCCAGTCCCAAGTATCCAAGACCCCCAGCCCTTTTCCCCCTCCCACGGACCACAGCCATTTCTCCCATTCCCAGGTACACTCCTAGTAGGAGGAGCCCCTCCCTCACCTTTGGGGGACCCTTCAGGGCTCCCCATTTCGTCAGGACTCTGCACATCCCCGGGCTTGCGGCCCCACGGCGATGCCTCCCGCTCCATCCCAGGCAGCTCCTGGTGTAGCGGCGGTGGCGATGGTGGACGATCCGGAGACAAGGCTTGAGTGTCTGGAGACCCAAGCTCCAGCCACCTGCCGGTTCAGCGCGCCCAGGAAACCCGGCGACCTGGCCAGGGCCCCGAAGGCCGGACGTCTTGACCCTGGTCCTCTCCGGCCCCGGGCCCCTCCCCTCCCCGCGGCCCCGCCCCCTCCCAAGGTCTCGGCTTGTCCTGGGTCCCCACTGGCCTCCACGAGCCGTGGCCTCACAGATGAGGGGCTTGACGACTCGCCCTGTCGCCCCCAGCCACCGCTCCCAGCCCGAGACCCCGCCGTCTCGCCCCCAGCCCGGGGCTGGGCTGCTGCTCTCCGACCCCCCTCCCCCTGCACAGGAAGTGTCCGTCCGAGGCCAGTTCCCCCTGCTGGCTTGCGCCGCGGCCTCTCTAGGAGCGGCTGGAGGTGGAAACTCGTTGGCATTAACCCTGGACTGGATGGCCCGGGCCTTGGGAAGGGGGAGACCCGACGACCCGGAGCTGGCAGGAGGGGCTAGAGCAGTCTGTCTCCCTGTATCTCGAGCCTCGATCTGCCCAGGGCCCTCCCGTCTGTCGAGGTCGAGGACCTGGTGTCCGTCAGCGCATGTGGTCAAGGGCGAGGCGACAAGTGAGACCAAGGTCAGCGAGAAGGAGCGACGCTTCCCGGCGCCAGCGGGGGAGGCGTCTAGCTCGGCTCCCCTCCCGAGCCCCCGGGGTCAGCTCCGACCGCGCCTCGGGAACGTGGGTGGACTCCCCTGCGACCTCGCCGAGGCTCCCGAGCCCGGAACCCGCTCGCGGCGCTCCATCCACGGCCCCGCGCCCCCTCCCCGCTCCCCAGCGCGCCCCTCCCCCAGGCTAACCGCGTTGCCAGAGAGACCGCCCCGCCCCGCCCCGCCCCGCCCCCGCGAGCCGCCCCACTTTCCCCGTCAGCCCTGGGCCCGCGGCCGGCCTGCCTCCCGCCTGCCCGGCATCGACGTTCGCCGGGCACCGACTCAAGTGGCCGGCCGGTTCCACCTGTCTGAGAGTGGAGAGGAGGGTGCCACACGTCTACCTTCGCGCTTCATCGGTGCTTTCAAAACTTTTCCCGCGCCACGGGTCCTCCATTATGTCTTTCTGAAGAATGTAAGCCGAGGGATCTGGCTTTCCTCACCGGCTCTCCTCTCCTTCCTCCACACTGGCCTTCTGTCCACTCGCCCCCCCACCTCCACTTTCCTCAAAGCCCGAGTTTAATCTAATCCCCGAGGACCTTAGTCTGTGACACACACACGCACACACACACGCACACACACACACACGAACTCCCCAGTCCTGTCTGGCTTGTGGAGGAAGGGAACCTGAGAACCCAGGCTTGATTGCTGAAGAAAGTGGCCCTAGAAAGACAATATCATCCAATCCTGTCCTTTTTTTACCCTTCCAACAAAACAAGTTTGGTAGCATTTCTTGACAGTTAATGAACTAAGTCCTCCTGTTTGAATGACACAGCAGCCATGGGGTGTATGTTTTCTTGGTGCCTAAGCCAAACAAATGCAGGGAAGAAATTGCTCGAAAATAAAAATGACACTTTCATTTCTCCTGAAAAGAGAATGATTATTTGGAGAATGTCAAGTGGTAAAATACCAGAGACCCACAGGTGGTGGTGCAGGTCTGTAATCCCTGCACTGGAGAGGCTGAAGCAGGATGGTCTCAAGTTTAAGGCCAACCTGAGCTGCTACAACCTGTCTGGGTAAAACGAAGGAAATAAAGGGCTGAAGATAAATGATATCAATAGAGGCTTATGTACACAATCACAGAAATTTTTTTCCACAGTGAAGTGGTAGCATCCTTCTGCCATCCAAAAGAACAGCTTTCAACAGCATGCCTCTCTTCTATCACAATGTCTTTCCAAAAACCGTTGCTAAAAATGTCGCATGCTGTTATGGGATCTGGTGTCGCACAAATAAGACCACCAACTCGCAGAATGCCGGGTAAGGGCTGATGCATCAGGACTACAACCCAGAGGTCAGGATCTCTAAGTGCAGCCCCAAACTGCTCCGAGAATCAGGTTTTATTGGAGAAAGCCACCACAAGATGCTCATGGCAAAAACAGGATGAGAGTTAGACCACAAAGTTACATAAAGTTACTATTAAACAAGGGGGTCATTACCAAAAAAATCATAAGGTATTTATTACATAGGTGGAACTGAGGCAAGAAACATTCTATGCTATGTAATCACAAAGTTACTTAGAAACAGAGAGGTCGTGGTACATGCACAGAGAGGTCATTCCATTCCTTATGGAGTGGATAACAGGAAAACACCTACATTTTGCAATAAGGCCTGTGGTAATGATTCCTGAAACCTCTCCTTTATTTGTCAGGAAGATCAACTTGGGTGGTGGCCTCCATTATATGTGCCTAAAGGCAAGGGCTGCACAGGAGGATGTTTAACCAGGTCTGCTGTGTCCCTCTACATTCCATTTTCCATTTCCCCCTCTGATATGGCACTAAGTCAAATCCTTGACTCGGGAAGAACAGTGTCTAGGGTGTTTTCGTCTAAGGGGGTGTATTGCATCCACAATACCATGAGTTTAACAGAACTTGTCCTATTCTTTATATATCTACTTAGAGCATTAATAATGCAGGGTCCTATGGTAAGGCCTAAGAACAGTAATATCAGGGGGCCAGCAATACAAGAGACAAGGGAAGTTTGCCATGGAGACCAACTAAACACAGACTGAAACCAATTATTAGTGGCTTGTCTGTGAGGTTCTCTTTCCTCTGACTAAAGCCAGTGTATTTCAGATTATTCCCGACTGATTGGCATAAAAGCAACAAGTTTCACCTAAAGCCACCCTGAGACTACATAGTGAATTACAGGTCAGCCTGACCTACAGTGAAACCCTACCTCAAAAAAAAAAAGAAAAGAAAAAAAATATATATATATATATCACCAGTGCTGGGCATGGTGGCACATGCCCTTAATGCCAGCACTTGGCAGGCAGAGGTAGGAGGATGGCCGTGAGTTCCTGGCCACCCTGAGACTACATAGTGAGTTCCAGGTCAGCCTGGACTAGAGTGAGACCCTACTTAGATAAACAAAACAAAACAAAAAAGCACCAGATCAGGGTCTGGCCAGGCCTCATCTGTCAGGTCCGGGCAGAATCCCTAGAAGGCAGAGGTGATCTCTAGGCAGTCATGCAGAGGAGCTGAAGCTTCATCACTTTCTGGCAACAGGGAGAGGCTGGGTTCAAAGTCTCTGTCTGGTGAAATTGTATCCTTGGCTGATGTAAGAGCAAGGTTGCTGAGTGGTTAAGGCGCTTGTCTGGGAAGCCTAAAGACCCAGGTTCAATTCCCCAGTACCCATGTGTAAGCCAATGCACAAAGTGGTACATGCATCTGGAGTTCGTTTACAGTGGCTGGAAGTCCTGGTGTGCCCATTCTCATTCTCTCTCTTTCTTTCTTTCTCTCTCTCTCTCTCTCTTTCTGCCTCTTTCTCTCATATAAATAAATAAAAATAAAAAATTAGAAATTAAAGGAAAGAAAAATCTGGGCATGGTGGTGTAAACCTTTAATCCCAGCACTAAGGAGGCAGAGGAAGGAGGATGCCCATAAGTTGGAGGCCACCCTGAGACTACATAGTGAATTGTGAATTCCAGGCCAGCCTGGGCTACAGTGAGACCCTACCTCAAAAAAACCAGAAAAGAAAAAAAAAAGACAGTGTGGAGATGCAGTTCGGTGGCATAACACTTCACTAACATGCTCAAGGCTCTGAGTTCAATCCCCAGCACTGGAAGCCAATTTTTTGTTTGTTTGTTTGTATTTTGAGGTAGGGTCTCACTTTAGCCCAGACTGACCTGGAACTCACTCTGTAGTTCCAGGCTGGCCTCAAACTCACAGCAATCCTCCTACCTCTGCCTCCTGAGTGCTAGGATTAAAGGTGTGGGTCATTACATTCAGGTAATTTATTTTTTCAAAGTGTAATCATTTCTATCTTTTTATTTTCTTTCCTTCCATGCATGCTAGGCAAGCACTTTTACCAACTGAGCTACATCCCCAGCTCCTTCTCTCCATTTTCACAAGACAAGAACCAAGCAGATTTACACTCTCTCCAGTTTGCCTTAATAATAGGAATGCCCTTATTCAATAACAGCCACATTCAGCCATGGGTGAAGATGCCTACTTTATGGGGAAGCTTTGTCATTCCACCATGATTCTGACCACGAAACCTTTTCAGTCTTCACCCAGACCATCAGCAGCAACTTCTGTCCACTTCAATGAGCTTCTGACAGCCAGTGACTGGGGAAGAGATACTCATTTTTACTTGGCTGATTATTTAGGGGGTGCCATGAAAAAGAACAATAGCTACACTTCAAAAAGACACCCAGGACTGGAGAGATGGCCTAGCAGTTAAGGCATTTGCCTGCAAAGCCAAAGGACCCAGGTTCAATTTCCCAGGACCCACGTAAGCCACATGCACAAGGTAGCACATGTGTCTGGAGTTTGTTTGCAGTGGCTGGAGGCCCTGGCACACCCATTTTCTCTCTTTCCCCTTCCCTCTCTCTCTTCCTCCCTCCTTCCCTCCCTCTTTCACTCTCGCAAATAAATAAATTAAAATTAAAATAATTTTTAAAAACACCCCATGTGATGTGGCAGAAAGACCTTACTTTGGAAATATAATCATTGGGCGAGGGAGATGGCTTATTAGGTAAAGCACTTGCCATGCAAGCATGAGGACCACAGTCTGGATTGCCAGCACCCATGTAAATGCTGGGCAGGGCGTAGTGGTCAGTCTTCAGTCCCAGCACTCAGAAGACACAGACAGGATACGCAGGGCAAGCTGGTGAGGTAGACTAGCTGTATTGTTAGACTCTGCTTCATTAAAATAAAGCGCGATCAAGGAAGATGCCTGATATCAACCTCTGACCTCTAATTGCATGTGCACACAAGTGCCCACACATATATAAATACACATACATGCACACACACACATGCAAAATAAATAAATATATTTTTATTTATTCGAGAGAGAAAAACAGGCAGGGAGACAGAAAGATAGAGAATGGGCACGCCAAGGCCTCTATCCACTATAAATGAATTCCAGATGCATCTGGCTTACGTGGGTCTTGGGGAATCAAACCTGGATCCTTTGGCTTTGTAGGCAAATGCTTTAACCGCTAAGCCAGCTCTCCAGCCCATAAATTTTTTTTGTTTTTGTTTTTGTTTTTGTTTTTCAAGGTAGGGTCTCACTCTAGCCCAGGCTGACCTGGAATTCACTCTGTAGTCTCAGGGTGGCCTCGAACTCACGACGATCCTCCTACCTCTGCCTCCTGAGTGCTGGGATTAAAGGCGTGCGCCACCACACCCGGCTCCATAAAAAATTTTTAAAAAGAAAGAAAGTCAGGCATGGTGGCATATGCCTCTAATCCCAGCACTCAGGAGGCAGAGGTAGGTGGATTGCCAAGAGTTCAAGGCCACCCTGAGACTACAGAGTGAATTCCATGTCAGCCTGAGCCACAGCAAGACCCTACCTCCAAAATATATATATATATATAATCACTGTTCTGTATCTGTAGGTTCTCTATCCACTGACTCAACCAAATGTGAATAAAAAATATTTGGGCTGGCGGGATATCTTAGCAGTTAAGGCTCTAGCCTGCAAAACCAAAGGACCCAGATTCCATTCCCCAGGACTCATGTAAGCCAGATGCACAAGGTGGAGCATACTTCTGGAGTTCATTTGCAGTGGCTGAAGGCCCTGGTGCACCAATTCTCTCTCTAATTGCCTGTCTTTCAAATAAATAAATAAATATTTAAAGTGAGCCGGGTATGGTCACACACCACTTTAATCTCAACACTCGGGAAGCAGAGGTAGGAGGATCACTGCATAGTTGAATTCCAGGTCAGCCTGGGCTAGAGGGAGACCCTACCTCTAAAAACCAACAACAAAAAAAAGTGGCACCAGAGAAACTGAAGACTAGAGTGGATGACTATGAATTATCTAGAATCTTTCACTCTAGTTTCTTTTTTGTTTGTTTGTTTGGTTGGTTGGTTTTATTGTTTGTTTGTTTTTAAGGTAGGGTCTTGCTCTAGTCCAGGCTGCCCTGGAATTCACTCTGTAGTCTCAGGGTGCCTCCCTGAGTGCTGGGATTAAAGGCACATTCCACCATGCCTAGTCTTTTTTTGTTTGTTTGTTTGTTTGTTTGTTTGTTTGTTTGTTTTTCCAAGTATGGTTTCACTGTAGCTCAGGCTGACCTGAAATTCAATATGTAGTCTCAGGGTGGCCTTGAACTCACAGTGAATCTACCACTGACCTCCAAGTGCTGGGATTAAAAGTGTGTGCCACTATGCCCAGCCACTCAGTTTTTTTTTCTTTTTAATAATTTTTTAAACTTTATTTTTATTTATTTATTTGAGAGAGAGAGGTAGAGAGAATGAAAGAGAGAATGGGCACACCAGGGCCTCCAGCCACTGCAAGTAAACTCCAGATGCATGGGCCCTCTTGGGCATCTGGCTTACGTGGGTCCTGGGGAACTGAACTGAGGTCTTTGGGCTTTGCAGGCAAACACCTTAACTGCTAAGCCATCTCTCCAGCCCCCACTCAGTTTTTTAAATCTTCCCCCAGGTTCTATTAGTGGTAATATGCTGGCACAAAGGAAAATTAACCCATTGTCTTTTCTCAACTCCAGCTTGAATGAAGCCAGATCTGAGGCAAGAATAACATGCATATCAATGGTTGCATCTTAAGCTTAGTATTGATTTGATAAGTAACCAAAATGAACAGAAAATATGGATGAATTTTGAGATCCCACAACCTAAGATACAATAGTCATCTTTATTTTACTAATAATAAAGCTATTGCTCTTTGAAAAATATATGAATCGGCCTGGTGTGGTGGTGCACGCCTTTAATCCCAGCACTCGGGAGACAGGTAGGAGAATTGCTGTGAGTTCAAGACCACCTTGAGACTACACAGTGAATTCCAGGTCAGCCTGGGCTAGAGCGAGACCCTACCTTGAAAAGAAAAAAACAAAAAATACAAAATAAAAATCAAATTTAAAAAAATATGAAGGGCTGGGGAGATGGCTCAGCAGTTAAAAATACCTGCTTGCAAAGCATGCCCACCAGAGTTCAATTCCCCGACATCCATGTAAAGCTAGACATGAAGTGGTGGATGCATCTGGAATTTGTTACCAGAAAACTCCATACATACACACATACAAATAAAAATAAATTTTAAAAAGAAGTAATCATGCCAAGAAATGAGCAGCTGAGAATGAAGGGGGTATTAAGTCTAAGGTCTAATTACTAAAGGATTAATTAAATGATGGAAAATTGGATGATAGCAGAAAGCAACTCTAGTTTCTGGGCCTCGGGCAAGCCTTACAAACTTCAAAGCACTCTAAGATCTTCAAATAGTAATTATAGATCCAGGGATGGTGGCTCATGCCTTTAATCCCAGCACTTGCGAGGCTGAGGTAGGAGGATCACCATGAGTTTGAGGCTAGCCTGGGCTAAAGTGAGACCTGTCTTGGAAAAGAAAAAACAATCTTTTAATTGACAAGCTAAGGGCTTGGGCCAGATCTGGCTTGTACCTGGACTGAGAACTAGTGTTGCAAGCTGAGCTTCCCCCAGGAAGTACAAACAAGGAGGTGACCTGCTGTTGGCTGAGCCTTTTTGTCCAGTGTCCTCAGCAACAAGATGGTACATGAGCCTGTCATGCCTGCAATAGGTTAGGATGAGGGGGGTTTGGTGGGTTCATATTTGAAAATTAGTTGGATTCAGTCCATTACTTAACCTAACCAGTGTATTTTCTTCAAATTTGCTACCCATTTTGAAGTTTCTACAGGGGCTAGTGTTGCATCGTGGTGGTACAGTGCTTGCTTAGCATATGAGGCCATGGGTGCACCACCAAAAAAATAATAATAATAAAATAATAATAATAATAATAAAATGCTGACACCAGGCGTGGAGGCACACACCTTTAATCCCAGCACTCGGGAGGCAGAGGTAGGAGGATTGCAGTGAGTTCAAGGCCAGCCTGAGACTACATAGTGAATTCCAGGTCAGCCTGGACTAGAGTGAGACCCTACCTCAAAAAAACAACAACAAAAAAGATAGTTTATTAAGAAATTTAAGTGGAGCCAGGCTTGGTGGGACACACCTTTAATCTCAGCTCTCAGGGGGCAGAGGTAGAAAGATCACTGTGAGTTTCAGGTCAGCCTGGGGTTACAGAGTGAGGGCCAGGCTAGCCTGGGCTAGAGTAAGAATGAGAGGGTTGCACAGTAAGGGTGACTGGAACCCTGACGGTAAAAAAAAGGCAGGAAAGTTTGCACTTGCTAGAAAATCATAGATGATCTGACTTCTTATCTCTTGCCTAGACCTGTTTTTCCACAATCAACCAGGACCCCTCCTTTGAGGGAGGTCTTTCATAGGATTTAAACATTGTGGTTGGTCAAGTTCAGCCCCAGAATTTAGTGCCTCCTAGCCTCTTCCTGAGACAGCCCCTAACCCTGAGCCAGTAGACAGCTCACCACTATAAGGTTATAAATACCTTTGCAAAGGGAGGGCAGCTCCTGGACCACTTGGGAACTTCCAGCTGTGGGCGAGTTTTTCCCTCAGCTGGGCCCCCCAGCCCTTACTCTCCACATGGGTTCTTTATCCTCTCCAGCTCCCCACATGGCAGGGGCTACTTGAACTTTCTTTTCTCTCTTCCCTTAACGTGGTTTTTGCAGGCCCTCCATGTGGGATCTCCAGCCACATGGGAGCCTTTCCTTGGCTCTGTACTTCCCTCAATAAATATAACAATTTAATAATTATTTTTCTCAGTCTTCTTGTTTATTTAATTCTTTGATTAAAATTAGAAACGAGGGCCAGGCATGGTGGCACTCGCCTTTAATCCCAGCACTAGGGAGGCAGAGGTAGGAGGACTGCCATGAGTTCAAGGCTGCCCTGAGACTCCATAGTGAATTCCTGGTCAGCCTACCTCGAAAAACCAAAAAAAAAAAAAAATTAGAAACGAGGGCTGGAGAGATGGCTTAGTGGTTGAGACACTTGCCTGCAAAGCCAAAGGACCCACTTACGCCAGATGCACAAGATGGTGCATGCATCTGGAGCTCATTTGCAGTGGCTGGATGCGCTGGTGCACCCATCCTCTCTCTCTCCCTGTGCCTCTTTCTCTCCCGTGAGACGTGGGGTGGAGGCAGCACCAGCAGAGCCCCCGCCACCTCCCCAGGTGCTCCACAATGGCGCCCTTGCCACAGCACAGGCGCAGCCTTCACGAAGATGGCGGCCAGTTGGGCTCATGACCTTTGCTGCCTCCTGCTGTTTCTGGGTTCCTTTGTCTGCTCGCCCTCATCCAACATGGCCACAGTAGCTCCACGTGCCAGAGAACCCCATGTACCCACAAGCCAGGGCTTGCTGCATGGAGAGCACACCTCTGCCTCTGTGCATCTGAAAGTTACTTGAAGCTCTTGTAAGGTTTGGGAGTGACCAAGACCATGCAAACTACTCTGAGGCAAAGATGAAAGCTTTTATTCAGGAAAAGCATGAGCTGCCAGGACTGACTCTCAAAAGCGGAGCACAGCCAACCTAAGTTTTCAGGTAGTGGACTTTATAGGGCTTTTTCAGTTGGGGAGGTGAGAAAGGAAAAAGAACTTGTTTGTTAAATTGAATAGAAAAATTCCTTTAATCCTTTAATCCCAGCATTTAGTTCCAGGAGGACTACCATGAATTTGAGGCCACCCTAAGGATACAGAGTGAATTACAGGTCAGCCTGGGCTAGAGTGAGACCCTATCTTAAAAAACCAAAACCATGAGTAGCTATTGTGGTGCCATCCCATAGTGCTGGCATCTCCAAAATCCTGGCATCTACATTGCAACCCATGGTTCATCTTCATAGCTCCATGCCATGGCTCTTTGTGGCCTCTATGCAGGGACTATGACCTTTTTCCACATGTTGCAAATCCAATGACTTCCTTTTTACTACATTTGTCATACTTTCACAACCAGCACCAGGTGGCCCACCAAATTTGTTAATCCAGGGGGCAATTAAGACACCTTGGAGGAGATGAAAACTTCCGTATTTTCCCTCAGTCCCCCTCAGCACTCATCCTATGTCCCAATGCAGAGCAACTGGCCCAATCCTCAGTGGTGGTAATCTCTTAAACAACTACAGCTAGAGCAGCAGTCACTCTCTTCCATCATATACACTAGACCATTACAAATTCAGGTTCTCAGGACTAAGGCAGCATGCAGCTTTTTTTGTTTATTTGTTTGTTTAGGTTTTTTGAGGTAGGGTCTCACTCTAGCCCAAGCTGACCTGGAATTCACTATGGAGTCTCAGGGTGGCCTCGAACTCATGGCAATCCTTCTACCTCTGCTTCCCAAGTATTTGGATTAAAGGTGTGCACCACCACACCCGGCCAGCATGCAGCTTTTAACTCAGTTCCTGGCAAAGTCTCCCCCCCCCCCACCGGAACCTCATAAATCAAACCTCCACAGTCCATAGTTCTCTCTGCATTCAAAGTCTCACCAGAATAATTCATAAGCTCTGTTTATAGCACACAGGGCTTCTCTAGCCCAGAGTTCCAAATCTGTCCATATATTCCTTCCACAAAACTTGCAAAAGACTAGGAAAACCACATGGTCAGTTCATTGCATCAACGGCCTCACTTCTTGGCACCAATTCTCTATAGCAGTAACCTTCTTATTGCTGGAGATAAACCTGACCAGAAGCAGCTTATGGGAGGGAGGAAAAGGTTTTTTCTGGCTTACAGGTTCAAGAAGATCCATCATCATGGGGATAGCATAGTGAGCAGCCAGCAGGTAAGGGAAGTTGAATATGCTGGCTTTGACAATAGGACCTTGAGCTGTAATACCACAAGATCTGTCCCAAGTAACCTCCTACAGCAAGGCTCCACCTCCCAAACTACCACCATCTGGTGATCAAGTATTCAAAACACATGAGGCTATGGGGGACATATCACATTCAAATACTGCAGAAGGTAAGCAAAAAAAGGGATCAGAGGGCTGAAGAGATGGCTCAGCAGTTAAGGTGCTTGCATGCAAAACCTAATGACCCAAGTTCAATTCCCCAGGACTCACATAAAGCCAGATGCACAAAGTGGTTCATATATCTGGAGTTTGCAGCAGCTAGAAACCTTAGCATGCCTATTCTCTCTGTGTGTCTCTCCCTATTCGCAAATAAAATAGAGATTGGCCATGCAACTTAGTGGTGATAGAACCCCAAAATGGAGAGCTTTTTCTTGGCTAAATGGTTGGGGGTGTGGAATTGTCCTTTGGCCTGTAGGGGAAAATCTATGTCATTATACTTTACCACAGGTCAGAAACAGTAGAAGGATCTGGCCTTTCCTCTGCCCCCTTAGGAAGTCCTTCCACTCCCTTCTGGAAAGGTCCTTCCTAGAGAATTAAAGATTCCTGGGAAGATTTCCCTTTTCTAACAACCCTGACTCCAGAGACTCAAGGTGGGCTTCTCAAACCCCATCTTGCCTCCTTGGGCAAGTGCTGTCTTCCTTCCCTTAAGGAACTCTTCTCTTAAAGCTCTCTTTTTTTTTTTTTTTTTTGGTAGGGTCTTGCTCAACCCAGGTTGACCTAGAATTCACTATGTAGTCTCAGCCTGGCCTCAAAGTTACAGTGATCCTTCTACCTTGGCCTTCTGAGTGCTGGGATTAAAGGTGTGTGCCACCATGCCTGGTCCAGCTCTCTCTTCTTATAGCTCTAAACTATAAGAAAATCTTTCCATATCTTATCCTCTGGTCTGTGGATTTCATTCATTGAATCATAAGACAAAGATCCAGGAACACCCCAAAATTATTGGTGTGTTGGCTTAATTTGGTACATTGACAGATGAACTACGAAATTCCTGTATCAAGGTAAGGAGGGCCAAAGTAGTGTTAGAAAGAATGGGAAATGAAATGAGAGAGAAGACTCTGCTCAACAGCAAAAACAGGCCTTATTGGGGAAGACAGAGAAGGGCTGTGACCAGGCATGTCAGAGCCTCTGCCCTTACAGCTAGAGGGTACTTATGGGGCAGTGGGGGCATTGGAATTCTTCGGTTGCAGGACTGTCCACCTTGCTTCAGGGCCTGGGCCACTTTAGGGAACTGGTAATCAAACAGGCGGTTTGGGCCATTCCAGGAAAGTGATAATTGGAATGGTTGGTCTGGATCACTATTGAGAAACAGAGAGTTACAAAGCAATGGCAATCAAGTCCAAAAATAGAGACATTCTGGTTCTAACAAGTAGGCATTATTATTATTATTATTATTATTATTGTTTTCTTTTTATTTTTTTTAGTTTTTTTATTTTATTTTTATTTATTTATTTATTTATTTATTTATTTTTTTTTTGGTTTTCTGAGGTAGGGTCTCACTCTAGCTCAGGCTGACCTGGAATTCACTATGTAGTCTCAGGGTGGCCTCGAACTCATGGCGATCCTCCTACCTCTGCCTCCCGAGTGCTGGGATTAAAGGCATGCGCCACCATGCCCGGCTGTTGTTTTCTTTTTAAAGAGAGCATGAGTGAGAGAGAATTGGCATGACACTGAAATCAAATTCCAGATGCTTGCACCACGTAGTGCACATGTACAACCTTATGCTTGCATCACCTTTGTGCATCTGGCTTACATGGGATCTGGAGAGAGAGTGAACATAGGTCCTTAAACTTTGCAGGAAAGTGCCTTTTTTGGGCCTTGAGAGGCCCAGACGCAAGGCCTAGTGGAACTTCTTGAGCCTAGCTAAAGTTTGGCGACCTGTCTCTAGCCAGCTATGACTCAGCAGGGCGCCAAATTGCCTCTGGCCTGCTACTTCTGCAAAAAAGTTAGAGTTCCCGTGCACGCTTAGAACCAAACATTTCAAAAGTCGCAATATGCCATTGGCCCTTACACCTCATCCTTTCCTGAGATCCCCGCCTTCATTCTCAACATTATATAGGCAACTGCCTGTAACAATAAAGTCAGTTCCTGCTTTGACAAGACTCCCGACTCAGTGTGGTTTTTCTCTGGTGACTAGGAGAGGTTCTGAGTCGTCGACACTCATCCTTCTCCTCCACCCCTTGGGAGGAACCAGCGGGCCTGGTCCTTCCTCAGCACTACCAGCCAGGGGAGCCCGGCACCTGGCGCCCAACGTGGGGCGATGGGAACCCAGCAGACTAGTGCCCCATAAGAGGCATTCATTGAGGAGGTCAATCGGTGCATGGGTGAGTGTACCCTCATAAGTTATGAGGCAGTCTTCAGATTTAATGTGCTAAACTTTGCTTCTATAACCTGTACTTGCTTATCAACATCTCTTCATTCTCTTTCTCTTTCCTTTCACTTTTGGTTTGCCGGCAAGCTGCATCTGCGGCTTTTGTACAGCATGTTTACCTATCTTTTGGATCCTTGTGTTCGTGTTGTACTCGTGTGTCTGTGGGTTCCTATTGCCCTAATTTTATGGACATTTCTCTCTCGACTTTATAATATGGGACAGTCTACCTCTAAATCCAATCCTGCCTTAGAATCTCTCAGGGCACTCCTAAAGAGTAGAGGGCTTCATTTGACTGGCTCGACAGACCTGGGATTGCCTTCCTTTTTTTTTTTTTCTCAATTTTTATTAACATTTTCCATGATTATAAAAAATATCCCATGGTAATACCCTCCCTCCCCCAACTTTCCCCTTTGAAATTCCATTCTCCATCATATGGGATTGCCTTCTTAAGCTGGCGCCATGGTTGCCGGAAGGAAATCTCTTTGATTGGGACACTTGGGATAGGGTAGAGGCCCTTGTTTGTCGGGCACATGTGGAGAAGGGTCAAATACCCCCCTTAGGGGTCTTCCCTACGATCTCGGCCCTCAAGGACTGCTTCCCTCCAAGGCCAACCAAACATAAACAAAAGACAGAGGAAAAAGATAGTATACAGCCTGATCTGGCTACTCCTCCTGGAGATACAGGTTTAAAAACCCCAGAAAAGGGTACATCTTTATACTCCTCACTTGATCCCTTTGAGAGTGCTCCCTGGCCTTCTGGGGGACCTCCTCCACCTCCTCCACCAACTAACCCTTTCTGGACCCCCTCAGCCCCTCCTTCACATTTGGCCACCAAGCTGCCAGAAAATAAAGCTACTTTTTTATTTCCCGTCAATCTAAATCCTGGGGGCAATCGCCCTACTGCCTGGTATCCATGGGAAGCTCAGGACCTTAAGGATCTTAAAAAGGTGGTCTTGGAGGATGGACCCAACTCTCCTTGGGCTGAGACCCTGTTACAGGGACTTGCCCATCAACCTTGTACAACCCAAGATTGGAAAAATCTAGTCAGGGCTGTCTTGTCGGGTCCCCTATACATTAAGTGGTGTGCCTTTTTAAAAGATGAGTGCCATACACAGACAGAACGAAACCAAAGTCAACAGCCCCCTGTGCTGATAACTTTTGGGATGCTCTCCGGTACCTCTAATCAATATGCTACAGGCACTCAACAGGCGGCTATACCTGGCCCGTATAGGGACCAGGTCAGGACACTGGGCTTGGTGGCATGAAAAAGGCTTGATGAGGGACCCTCTGAAACCCCCCTTATGGGTATTACTCAAAAACCATCTGAGGACTTGGCTACATTTATAGATAGGGTGGAAAAAAGTCTCCAAAGAATATTTCCCCTAGGGGCATTACGGGATCAGTTTACTAAAATGTGTGTCTGGGAAGGGATGACGGCCAATCACTGCCACGTCTGTGCGGGTCTCAAGGACAACTCCATGAGTAGATGGATTGTAGCCACCAAAGATGTTGGCACTATCTCCCATCAGGCTAGGGCCATGGCTGCCGCCCTCCAGGAAAATAAACAGAGAGATTTGGCCACTACAATCTGTGCATTACAGTTAAATCCTAAAAAATCAACATGTTTCGGGTGCGGGGATGAGGGCCACTTTAAAAAGGAGTGCCCTAGCCGGGCGTGGTGGCGCACGCCTTTAATCCCAGCACTCGGGAGGCAGAGGTAGGAGGATCGCCGTGAGTTCAAGGCCACCCTGAGACTCCATAGTGAATTCCAGGTCAGCCTGGGCTAGAGTGAGACCCTACCTCGAAAAACCAAAAAATAAATAAATAAATAAATAAATATAAAAATAAAAAGGAGTCCCCCAACAAGACAAAGCCTACCCTGCCCTTTGGGAGGATGACCAACGCCCCTTGCACCCACTGCCCTAAATGCAAAAAGGGGTTTCATTGGGCTAGGGAGTGTTGGTCGAAGTTTGACATACAGGGAAAGCCTTTAAACTCCTCCTGGGGCTCCCCCCAGCCCTGTTAAATAAGGGGAAAGAGACCATCAAAGCCCATTGGACCATCCCTCTGGTCCCCAGCCTTAGACCCAAAATTATTTTAAAAATTGGCAATAAAAGATTCAAACTTCTCATCGACACTGGAGTGGACCGAACGGTCCTGAGAAAGGAGGAAGTGCCCCCCTCCTGGCAGCTTGTGCCCGGCCCTCCCCTACTGGGAGTTGGCGGGCAATCCACCTCCTGGGAGAATGCCACGTGGCTCCCTTGGACTGACCCAGGTGGGGACAGGGGAGAAGTCCGCCCTCTCGTGGTGACTGGGCTCACTGCTAACTTACTGGGGCAACACATCCTTGGAGATGCCGAGGCTTTCATCACTACTGACCATAAGGCCTTTATAGTGATTTGTTAGATAAAAAAGAATATCAACAACAGTTTGAGGAAGGGAGGGAATGTCATCCCAATTATAGAGATGACCCTTACTTTGAGCAACTCAGACAAAAGTACTCCAATGAACACCCCCAATTCTAAGGGCCACTGCCCAGCCCCCCCCCCCCCATTTAAAATCCAGTGGAGACCGGGGGATCCTATATGGGTTGAGCAGTGGCCTCTCCCTTCTTCTAAGTTACACCAACTCCACATACTTATTGATCAACAGTTGGAGGCCAGACATATCTGTCCCTCCCTGGAACTCTCCTATTTTTGTCATAAAAAAGCCTAATGGGTCCTGGAGATTTTTACATGATTTAAGGAAGATCAATGAATGCATGATCCCCTTCGGAACCCCTCAGAGGGGACTCCCATGGATCCCAGCTATTCCCAATATATACCATATTACTATCATTGACATTAAAGATTGCTTCTTCTCTATCCCCCTCCATTGAGGAGACATGGAAAAATTTGCATTTTCTGTACCCGCTGTTAATTTTTGTGGCCCAGATAGGAGATTTGAGTCTTACCTCAGGGCATGGCTAATAGCCCACCCATTTGTCAATATTACCTGTCATCCATTTTCTCTTCTCTTATCAATCTCCCCAATACCCTGTTTTATATTTACACGGATATTATTCTTGGGTGCCTAGATTCCTCCACACTCCAGGACCTTACCCACCAATGTCTAACTATCCTTCATACTCACAGCTTTAAAGTAGCTCCTGAGAAAGTTCAAACTGTGCCTCCCTTTAAGATCATGGGCTCGATCCTTACCCTAGATACAGTTTCACCTGTTAAACCACAACTTTATATTCAGGATTCTTACACCTTGCCTCAACTCCAGAAGCTCTTGGGAGAAATTAATTGGATGAAGCCTTGGATACCCATAACTACTGAAGAGCTATCCCCTTTGTTTGACCTCCTAGAGGATCTTAACTTCTCCTCTCAGGTAATTTTGTCCCCTTGTCATCAACAAATTTTTCATAAGGTACAACAGGCTATAAATGCTGCGGCCCTAAAGAGGTTCAATCCTGATTTACCCATCTCCCTCTACATTTCCTCTGGGGAAACATTATGCACTGCACTGTTGGCCCAGTCCATCCAATGGGTTCACCTCTCAATTGGTGGGGTCCTCAGAGTTTATTCTATAACCAACCAGGTTGCTGATTGCATTATCAAGGGCAGAGACACCTCTGTCCAGTTGTTTGGCACAGAACCTCACCTTACTGTCACCCCCTTTAAGATAACAGATTTCACCTGGCTTCAGAGAAATAATAACAGAGCTGCTATGGCTCTCGAGGGGTTTCTAGGTAAAATTGATTGCCATTATGGCCCCCACAAATGGATGAGTTCTTTCTCCAGGTTAGAATGGAAGACCCCCAGGCTTTTTCTGTCTCAACCTAACCCTGACTTTCTTACCGTGTTTATGGAGGGTGCCTGGGGGCTTCCCTAGTCATTTACCCCCCCCTTAAAACAAAAAAAAAAGAGCCTATGCCCATAAAGTCAGTCTCTCATGAGGTTGAGGGGTCAGCACAATTCAACGAACTATTTGCTGTCATTCTAGCTTTGGACACTATTCAAGAGCCATTTAACTTGTTTTCTGACAGCCTTTATGTTGTTAATTTATTACCCAACCTGGTTGAGGCCCATATTAGACTGGACTCCAACCCTATATCTCCTCTGATGATTCAAGCTCGTTCCCTACTCAAAAAGAATTAACCCCATTTTTCTTCAACATCTCAGGGGTCATCAAAACTTACCGGGGTTTCTCTCTCAAGGAAACAATTTGGCTGATAAAATGGCTTCTATGCCTCAGTGTAATACTATTACAGAAGCTACACGCTTCCACTTACTGACCCATGTCAACTGGAGAGGTCTCAAGCACAGGTTTCCACAGGTACCAGTCAAGGACCTTAAAAAAATTGTCTGGACTTGTAAGTCCTGTCAGCCTTTCCTCCAAGTATTCCCCCCCCCTTCAAACTACAGGAAGCAATCCTCGAGGGCTCCGCCCTAATCATCTGTGGCAAATTAATTGATGTCACACACTATTCCCCATTTGGAAAACTTAAATATATTTTTCTTTTTTTCTGGTTTTTTTTTTTTTTTTTTTTTTTTGGTTCTTCGAGGTAGGGTCTCACTCTAGCCCAGGCTGACCTGGAATTCACTATGGAGTCTCAGGGTGGTCTCGAACTCAAGCGGATCCTTCTACCTCTGCCTCCAGAGTGCTGGGATTAAAGGCATGCACCACCACGCCCGGCTTAAATATATTTTTCTTTCAGTCGATACCTTTTCCCGCACCTGCTGGACATCGGCACATGCCGGGGGAAAATCTAAACATGCTATTAGCCTTATGTTTCAATGCTTTGCCACCCTTGGACTACCTGACCAAATTACAACAGATAATGGCCCCTGCTTTGTAAGCAAGGCCTTTGTAGATTTTCTCCAGACCTGAAAAATCTCACATTCCACAGGCATCCCATACAACCCCCGGGGCCAGGCTATCGTTGAAAGATATAATCAGATTCTCAAGTCTCAATTACAAAAACAAAAGGGGGAATCCTTACCCCCACATGACCAACTAAAAAAGGCATTATTTACCCTAAGTATTTTAAATTTTTCTAAAGAAGATAAACAATTATCCCCTTTTCAAAAACATTGGTCCTCATCCATTACCTACAGTTCTATCTGGGTAAGATGGAGGGTCCCATTGACTGGGGCCTGGAGAGGACCAGACCCGCTCCTCACAGCAGGGAGAGGGTTTGGATGTGTCTTCCGTCAAGATGAAAAAAGACCCATTTGGGTACCAGCGAGAGACCTAAAATATTTGTCCCAACAAGGGGACACTGACAATCACTTCTCCAGGGAGTGTCTCACCCCTGAGGACTGTTCCTAAAATGGTCCTTCACCCTACTAAACTAAACAATTCCCTCCCTTGTGGAGGATTGCTGGCTTTGCCTCCGATCTGGGCCTCCCCCGCTGCTTGCAGTACAGTTGCCCGTACGACCTTAAAAAATTGCTCAGCCACCTTCCCCATCCCTGTCCAACTTTTCCCAATGTTTCCTCTGGGCATTTGGGCCCCACCTTCCCCTAATAATTCCAGTATAGATGTGGGATACATTCATCCTTCCTTCTGTACTTTTAACACAACTGAGCCCAGTGCTCAACGCTGCCTGCCTTCTGGAATGGTTTATGTTTGTGGAGGCGGGATGGCCTATGACTTTCTGCCCAACAATTGGACGGGCCTTTGTGCCCCAGCCACCTTAATCCCAGATGTAAATATCATCCCTGGAAATGAAGCCCTCCCTATATCAGAGGGAGACCTATCTCCAACAACAGCTAGATTCCCTGGCTGAGGTAGTCCTACAAAACAGGAGGGGACTAGACCTACTAACGGCCGAAAAGAGAGGCATATGCTTGTTTTTACAGGAAAAATGCTGCTTTTATGCCAATAAATCGGGAATCGTCCAGGACAAGATTAAGAGGCTCCAGGAAGACTTGGAGAGGAGGCGACGGGACCTCCAGGACAACCTACTGCGGACGGGCTTACATGACTTCTTGCCCTACCTTCTCCCTCTACTTGGGCCCCTCCCCCTCCTCCTCACTGTTGGGCCTTGTGTAATTAATAAGATTACACAATTTATTCACCAACGGCTAGAGGCAATAAAACTTCACCAAGTCAAAATACGTTATCATAGGCTCACTCCTCAGGAGTCAAGCTCCTCATATGACTGGCTGTCCTCATATGAGCGTCCCTCCTCCGCCCTCCATCTGACCAATGACGGGTAAGATCTCAGACAGGCTGGGACAACCTAAAACAGGTCACAGAGTGGATTCTCAACGAGCTGGATACATGGTACCCAGTGACTGGTAAGATCCCCAGAGGGGGACAAGCTAAGAAAGGGGCCATGTTTTCCACCGTGCTTACAAAAACAAAAGGGGGAGATGTTGGGCCTTGAGAGGCCTGGACAAGAGGCCTAGTGGAACTTCTTGAGCCTAGCTAAAGTTTGGCGACCTGTCTCTGGCCAGCTATGACTCAGCAGGGCGCCAAATTGCCTCTGGCCTGTTACTTCTGCAAAAAGTTAAGAGTTCCCATGCACGCTTAGAACCAATCATTTCAAAAGTCGCGATATGCCATTGGCCCTTACACCTCATCCTTTCCTGAGATCCTTGCCTTCATTCTCAACATTATATAGGCAACTGCCTGTAACAATAAAGAGAGTTCCTGCTTCGACAAGACTCCCGACTCAGTGTGGTTTTTCTCTGGTGACTAGGAGAGGTTCTGAGTCATCGACACTCATCCTCCTCAACCCCTTGGGAGGAACCAGCGGGCCTGGTCCTTCCTCACCACTACCTGCCGGGGGAGCCCAGCATGCCTTAACTGCTAATCCATCCCTAGTTTGGTTTTTTGAGGTAGGGTCTCACTCTAGCTCAGGCTGACCTGGACCTCACTCTGTAGTTTCAGGGTGGCCTCCAACTCACAGTAATCCTCCTACCTCTGCCTCCCTAGTGCACCACCATGCCCAGCTACAAGTATACTTTTTTTATTTTTATTTATTTATTTTTGGTTTTTCTTTTTCTTTTGGTTTTTCAAGGTAGATTCTCACTCTAGCCCAGGCTGACCTGGAGTTCACTATGTAGTCTCAGGGTAGCCTCAGACTCGTAACAATCCTTCTACCTCTGCCTCCTGAGTGCTGGGATTAATGGCATGCACCACCATGCCTGGCTCCAAGTAGACTTTATTAAGGAAAACATAGAAAAAGACTCCAGAAAGAGTGGGAGGCTTCCCCAAAAGAAAGAAGGGGATTGCCAGACCAGGGGCTTCGAGCTGGGAATATAAAGGTGGAAACACCCTGAAGTGTCAGGACAAGCATGCTTGGGATTTCCACTGGCATCCAAAGAAGAGAAAGAGGGCTGGAGATATGGTTAAGGTGGTTGCTTGCAAAGCCAAAGGACCAGGTGTGAGTCCCCAGGAGCTATGTAAGTCAGATGCATAAGTTGGCACATGTGTTGAGTTTGTTTGCAGTGGCTGAAGACCCTGGCATGCCCATTCTCTCTCTATCTGCCTCTTTCTCTCTTAAATAAATAAAATAAAACTAGGAAAGCTCCCAAGCTAGAGTGGCCCCTTGCAGGAAAATCCCCACAGCAACCTGGGTCAGTTCTTCTAACTTTTGAGATGTAAATTAAGACATCCAGCTGGGATGACCCTTATTGCCAGGTTCAAGTATACATGGGTAAGCTCCATGATAGTAGAGAAAACATGGCATGAACAGAGGCTGGTCATCATCTCCTGGCCAACATCAGGTGGATAACAGCAGCAGGAGAATGTGCCCAACACTGGCAAGGAAAAGCTGGCTATAACACCCACAAGCCCACACCCAACAATACACTACCTCCAGTAAGGCTCCACTTACCAAATTGCCACCAGCTGGGGGACCACACACTCAGAACACATGAATTTATGGGGCACACCTGATGCAAACCACCACAATGGGGGACCTTGATTTGTTGGTGGGCCAGGAAAGAGAGTTCAGACTTAGAAAGAACCCACCAGGGAGGCATGGGGAGCCAGTGGAAAGATTTCTTAGGAGGAGGAAGCAGAAAGCTGTTCTTGATCTCCATGTTGAGTCAGACTGAGTTTCCCTTTTAGTCTTGCTGGGGCAGGTTGACATCTGTGTTCTGTTAGACCTCTATCTCTAACTAACTAACTTCCTCAAAAGATTATCTTGTATACCAGGCGTGGTTCATGTCTTTAATCCCAGCACTTGGTAGGCAGAGATAGGATGGTTGCCATGAGTTAGAGCCCACCCTGAGATGACATAGTGAATTCCAGGGCAGCTTGGGCTAGAGTGGGACCCTACCTCTAACCCCCCTCCCAAAAAAAGACTACTCTTTTCCTTAGCTCTATCATTATATGCAACAAGGAACATGCAAATATCTGGGGAAGAATTTATCGCAACCACAAATTCAAACACTGAAGAGAACTCATTTGTAAAGTGTATTAGGTTTGGCACTTTAGTGCAAATGCCCAGAAAGAGCATGGGACAGGAGAGTTCCCCACCTGAAGCCACTGTCCTTTATGACCACCTCTAGGCCTTAGACACCAAAGAATGCCAACAATGGTCTGACACACGTCTCCTTGGCAGATGGCTCATTTACACTAGCTAGACCACATACTAGCTAGCATACTGGAATGAGTTTCCCCCGTGGGGACCTGCTCAAGATGTGTCCTCTATTCTGAGGGATCCACAGTCAGTGGGCAGCTCCTTTACTACCCCATCTCTGAGGAGCAGGAGATATACAAGCAGGAAAACAGGACACTCAAAGAGAGACAATAATCCAGAAAGAAAAGCTAGTTAGGCAAGTGGGACTCACTCTAAGGGATTGTGAGCACGGGCCAAGGAATGAGTTCAGTCTATAGGCAGCTTTTTTGACCTGACTCTCTGCTCTTCTCTCTCTTTCTCCCTCTCTCTTTTAGTAAAATGAAAAAACAGGCTTAGGCTGGGGAGATGGTTTAGTCAATTTAGTGATTGTTGTGCCAGCATGAAGACCTGAGTTTGGATTCTCAGCAGACATGTAAAAGCCAGACACAGCAATATGCACCTACAATCCTGAAGGAGGAACGGGACCAAGATAACTTTTTAAATATTTGTTTTTATTTTTATTTATTTGAGAGAGAGAGAGAGACAATGGGTACGCCAGGGCCTCCAGCCACTGCAAACACTCCAGACACATGTGCCACCTTGTGCATCTGGCTTACATGGGTCCTAGGGAATCGAACCTGGGTCCTTTGGCTTTACAGGCAAACATCTTAACCGCTAAGCCATCTCTCTAGCCCTGTACTTCCTTCTCTTTTCTTAATCTAATAAAGAGTCTAAGTCTTACCCTGTGATCTATAGATTTGAATTCTTTAAATTAATAAGACAAGGATCCATGAATACCCTAAAATTTATTGGTGAATTGGCAAAGAACCCCAAAACTTCCATTACACTGGTATTAAAGGTGTGTGTCACCATGCCCAGTTCAAGATAGCCTCCCTCTTTTTTTGAGGCAGGGTTTCACTCTAGCCCAAGCTAACCTGGAATGCATTCCACAGCCCAGTCTCTTCTTGAACTCGTGGTAATCCTCCCACCTTAGTCTCCTGAGTGTTGGAATTAAAGGCATGACCTACCACACTCAGCTAAAAAATCTCGATAGCTTTTTTATTTTTATTTATTTATTGATTTTTATTTGTATTTATTTATTTTTTCTTTTTTGAGGTAGGGTTTCACTCTAGCTCAGGCTGACCTGGAAATTACTATGTAATCTCAGGGTGGCCTCGAACTCACAGTGATCCTCCTACCTCTGCCTCCCAAGTGTTGAGATTGAAGGCATGTGCCACCACACCTGGATGTCAATAGCTTTTTTTTTTTTTTTTTGGTTTTTCGAGGTAGGGTCTCACTCTGGCTCAGGATGACCTGGAATTCACTATGGAGTCTCAGGGTGGCCTCGAACTCACGTTGATCCTCCTACCTCTGCCTCCCGAGTGCTGGGATTAAAGGTGTGCACCACCACGCCCGGCTTTTTTTTTTTTTTTTTATGAGAGAGAGAGGCAGGGAGAGAATTGGTGTGCCAGAGCCTCCAGCCACTACAACTAATCTCCAGATGCATGCACCACCTTGTGCGTATGTGCAACCTTGAGCGCTTGCATCACGTAGTGTGTTTGGCTTACGTGGGAACCCCAGAATTGAACATAGGTCCTTAAGCTTTGCAGGGAAGCATCTTAACCACTAAGCCATCTCTCCAGCCCAAGATACCTGTTTTATAGGCAGTCAGCCAGGGACAGAGGCCCAAAGAGAACATGGATGCCACCCAGCCTGCCCTGGCAGGACTAGAACCCACATCTTACTCAGCCTCATCCAGGATGGCTACAAGTGACACTGCCTGGGCAGCAGCTTCCTGCTTCTTCCTCAGCTTAGCCCACCTGAGTGGGCTGGCCCTTTCTGGGTCATCCCCTCAAGTCTACCAACCATTTGTGTCACTCCCTTACTCACCTGAGTCTGATGATGAGGCTCATCCTAATTGGATCCATGTAAAGTAGCCGAAATTTTTTTTTTTTTTTTTTTTTTTTGGTACCTTCATCCTCTGGGTCATCTTGCACACAAGTGTAAAAGCCTCTCTCCCCATTCCCAGCCTGGCTGGAAAGGGGTTGGGTTTCTTCTCATCCTGCCTTTTTTTGAGGGGGGAGCATTCCTGTTTTGCCACATGTATGATCTTTCTTTGTTCTGGGAGTCCTTCACTATCTCTTTATCCTCTCTGATATCTTATGTAAAGGGCATCTTGTGCTTTTGGTTCTTATACTTTGTATTCTGTGTGTATGCTCAGACTTTTCTATATATGAGGGAAAATTTCTCCCTTTAGGTTTGGAGCTTCCTGATAGCATTCCTTATGAATCCTAACTCTCCCTAAAATAGACCTCATAATTCATAAGTTACCCTCCTTGGAGTCCGTGTTTTCAATTCTTTGCTAATTTGGATAAGAATCCAAAAGTTGGGGTCCACAGGCCTAGAATTTCCTGCATCTTACTGGAATTTAATCCCTGCCTGGACCCAAAATCCTGCACAGAGGAGTCAGAAACAGGAGGACCCTTGGGCTTTCTGGCCAGCTAATCTAGTGAAGTTAGTGAGCTCTGTGTTCACTGAGAGACCTCTGCCTCAAAAAATGACGATGTGGAGCCAGGAGTGGTGGTGCATGCCTTTAATCCCAGCACTCTTGAGGCAGAGGTAGGAGGATTGCTGTGAATTTGAGGCTATCCTGAGACTACATAGTAAATTCCAGGTCAGCCTGGGGTAGAGTGAGAACCTGCATTGAAAAAAACAGCAATAATAAGGTAAGAGGGGTTGAGGAGATGGCTCAGCAGTTAAAGATGTTAGCCGGGCGTGGTGGCACACACCTTTATTCCCAGCACTCGGGAGGCAGAGGTAGGAGGATCGCCATGAGTTCGAGGCCACCCTGAAACTACATAGTGAATTCCAGGTCAGCCTGGGCTAGAGTGAGACCCTACCTCGAAAAACCAAAAAAAAAAAAAAAAAAGATGTTAGAGGTCAGGGTTGGAGTGATGGCTTAGTGGTTAAAGTGCTTACCTGCAAAGCCAAAGGACCCAGGTTCAATTCCCCAATGCCACATAAAGCCAGATGCATAAGGTAGTGCATGTGTCTGGAGTTCATTTGCAGCAGCTGGAGGCCCTGGCATGCCCATCATTCTCTCCTCTCTCTCTCCCTCTCTCTCTTTCTTTCTCTATCAAATAAATAAAAATATTTTTAAAAAAAGATGTTTGAGGGCTAGAGAGATGGCTTAGCAGTTAAGGCGCTTACCAGCAAAGCCAAAGGACCGAGGTTCGATTCCCTAGTAAAGCCGGATGCATGAGACGGCACATGTATCGTATCTGCAGTTCATTCACAACAATGCTCTGAAACAAATATGAGGATAACCAGTAACCAGCTCAGAGTAAACCAACAGATATGTTAACCAAACCAAAGGGGAGGCCTGGGCCCAGGAAGAACTAACCAACATACACCCAAGAGTGATGGCTGAGCACAGAGGGCCCATCCTGACTTGGTGTTGACACAGACTACTTCTCTGGTGAAAGTGGACTGTCTATGGGGCCTTAAAACCAAAACTATGTGCACAAAGCACACTCCTCTAACCACAAAGGAGGAACGAGCATGTTGATTTGTTTGTGTACTGGGAAATGAACCCTAGTGCCTCACTTATGCTAGGCAAACACTTCCCCTGTCTACTTTGAGACAAATCTCACTAACTAAGTCCAGGCTGGTCTTGAAACTACCCTGTAGTCCACCCAGGCCTTGAACTTTTGCTCTTCCTGAATCAGCACCCCCAAGTAGCTGGGATTACAGGTCTGTGCCACCAGGTTTGGGCTCTGAGAGTTTCAGTTTGCCCTGAAAAACATGTTCTGCCATGGAAGCATTTATATGAGATTTTTTTTTTTTTTAATGAGAGAACAGAATTGGCATGCTAGGGCTTCCAGCCACTACAAACAAACTCCTGATGCATGCACCACCTTGTGCACATGTAAGACCTTGCACAAGAATCACCTTGTGTATCCGGCTTGCATGGGATCTGGGGAGTTGAACATGGGTCCCTAGACTTTACAGGCAAGAGTCTTAACCACTCCAGCCCTACATGAGATTTTGTTTTGTTTTGTTTTGGTTTTTTGAGGTAGGGTCTCACTCTAGCTCAGGCGGACCTGGAATTCACTCTGTAGTCTCAGGGTGGCCTCAAACTCATGGTGATCCTCCTACCTCTGCCTCCTAAGTGTTGGGATTAAAAGCATGTGCCACCACGCCTAGCTTTAAAAATATTTTATTTTTATTTATTAGAGAGAGGGTGAGGGAATGCTTTAACCGCTAGGCAATCTCTCCATCCCTCATCCCACCTTTTTTGTTTATTTGTTTGTTTGATTTTTCAAGGTAGGGTCTTGCTTTAGCCTAGGCTGACCTGGAATTTACTATGTAGTCTCGGGTGGCAATCCTCCTACCTCTGCCTCCCCAGTGCTGGGATTAAAGGTGTGTGCCACCACGGCCAACTTGCATCCCACCTTTTTACTTTGCTACTCCTCCAATATCTAACTCCCATGTCTTTTTTGGACTCCTCTCTTCTGTTTATTGCAATCTTACCCCTTTTAGTTTAGAAATCCTAGTTTTATCTTTATTGCTCCAAAAGAGACTTTTAATGAACTCTGAATAAAGATTCTAAGAGTGTGAAGTGACTGGATGGGAGACAAGGTCTCAGGCAACTAGGGAATGGGAATGCCTGCCCAAACATTGGGATTAGAGATAATAAAGATGGATTAATCTAAGAAGGCTTGGGTAAGTTTTTTGTTTCATTTTGTTTTTCGAGGTAGGGTTTCACTCTAGCCCAGGCTGACCTGGAATTCACTATGGAGTCTCAGGGTGGTCTCAAACTCACAATGATCCTCCTACCTCTCTGCCTCCCCCAAGTGCTGGGATTAAAGGCATGTGCCACAACGCCCGGCCTTGTTTTGTTTTTTGAGGTAAGGTCTCATCCTAGCCCATGCTGACCTGGAATTCACTAAATTATCTCAGGGTGTGCTCAAACCCATCTCTATCCTCCTACCTCTGCCTCGCAAGTGCTGGGATTAAAGGCATGTGCCTTTACCCCGGCTCAAATTTTGTTTTGTTTTGTTTTGTTAAACAATCTCATGTAGCCCAGGATAACCTTGAACTTCTAATCCTCCTACCTCTACCTTCTCAGAGATGAAATCACAGGTGTGTACCACCAAGCCTGGCTCCCCACCCCCTTTTTTCAGTCCATGTGCCTGGTCATGTATGTGAGTGTGAGCCTGACTGGAGGTCTGAGGAAAACTTCCAGTGCCAGTCCTACCTTGTTTGAGGCAGGGTCTCTTCTTGTTCATTGCTTCGTTCACCAAGGTAGCTGGCCTATGAGTTTTTGGAGGACTTTTTCTGTCTCAGCCTCTCTTCTTGCTTTAGGTGTACTTGGATAACAGATGTTGACACTGCAGAGTCTGGTTTTACATGGCCTCTGGGGATCCAAACTCAGGTACTGACACATGAACAGCAAGTGCTTTATATACCAAGTCATCTCCCTCCCACTCCTTTCCCTTTTCTCATTGGTGCTATTTGCTTTTATGAGGCAGGGTCTCACTCTAGCCCTGAATGACCTGCAGTTCACTATACAGCCTAGGCTGGCTTTGAACACATGGGAATCCTTCTACTTCAGCCTGAGTGCTGGGGTTAAAGATGTACACCACCATATCCAGCTCTTAAATTAATTTCTTTATACTTTATTTATTTGAAAGAGAGACAAAGAGGCAAGGGGAAGAGAGAGAGAGAGAATGGGCACACCAGGGCCTCAAGCCACTGCAAACAAACTCTAGATACATGCGCCATCTGTGCATCTGGCTAACATGGATAGTGGGGAATTGAAACTAGGTCCTTAGGCTTCACAGGCAAGCCCTTAAATTAATTTTTATATGTGGTTGATGGTAGGAGTCTAACTTCATTTGTACATAAGCAGAAATCCAATTTGTCCCAGCACCATTTGTTTAAAAGACATTTTTTAAGTCTTTCATGTATGTGTGTTCACACATGTGAGTGTGGGCATGTCCATGCCATGCCGAGTGTGTGGAGCTCAGTGGACGACCCTGAGTGTTAGTTGCCTGGTTCTAGTGTTTCTTTTTTCTTTTTTGAGACAGAATCTCATGTAGTCCAGGGCTGCCTTGCACTTGATATGTGAAGCCACAGATGACTTTGAACTCTTGATCTTTTTGCCTCCACTTCCAAGGTGGGGGGATTACAGGTATGTGGCCCCATGCCCAGCTCTTCTCAGCTGCCTGTCTCAACTAAGCACTTACCTTGCACTGTAGTCATTAACTATTCTACATTGAAGTGGTAAAGCAAAACTAGCATGACTTTCCTTTACCTCCTATGCAATTTCACAGATTTATTTTTATCACTGATCATATCTCAGCCTGATTTTTTCCCACCATATTAAGTCAAAAGCTTTCATCATTTCACTGAAAAGGAGCACTTTAAGGTCTCTGGCATATGCAAATTGCCAGTGTCGCTATCCCTGGGCTGTGGGATGTTTGTAAGCAAAATAAAGGCTAACTGAGCACAAGCACTGCAGCTCTGGATGGCTGACCCAATAACTGAGATGGCTAACACACAGGTAATGAGCAGGTAGAGTGCGGTATGGATACACTGCACAGAAGGAAAGGGGGTGTCCCTAGCAAGCAGATGTGCTCTGGCAAATCAGAATACGGCAGGATCCTTACAGGCACTACTCATAATATCTATTATCATTCCCAATTTTTTTTTCTTTTTTTGGTTTTTCAAGTAGGGTTTCACTCTAGCTCAGGCTGACCTAGAATGCACTATGTAGTCTCAGGGTGGCCTTGAACTCACAGCGATCCTCCTCCTATTTCAGTCTCCTGAGTGCTGAGATTGAAAGCAAGCATGGGCCACCATGCCCAGCTTTATTTTTATTTTTAACATTTTCTTTTTTTCTTGTTTTTTTTTTTTATTTCTTTTTTTTTAATTTGAGAGAGAGGTAGATAGAGAGGAAGAGAGAATATTTTTATTTTTAAAGTAGGGTCTCTAGATTCTCTCTCCAAATAAATAAAACTGTTGATTTTTTTCTTTTTTTCTTTCTTTTTCTTTTTGCAGGCCATCTTGCTTCTACCCCAGGCTGGCCTCAAACTCATGGTGACACTCCCTCAGCTTAAGTGCTGGAACTGAAGGCAGTTTACAGGCTCAATGCTTTTTTTTGTTTGTTTGTTTGTTTGTTTGTTTTTCGGAGATAGGATTTCACTCTAGTCCAGGTTGACCTGGAATTCACCATGGAGTCTCAGGGTGGCCTTGAACTCACAGTGATCCTCCTACCTCTGCCTCCCAAGAGCTGGGGTTAAAGGCATGTGTCACCACACCGGCTCAATGCTTTTTTTTTTCTTAATGTGTATTTATTTATTTTTGGTTTTGCGAGGTAGGGTTTCTCAAGTACTGGGATTAAAGGAGTGTGCCACCACACCTGGCTCTTTGCTTTTTCGAGGTAGGGTCTTGCTTTAGCCCAGGCTGACCTGGAATTCACTATGTAGTCTCTGGGTGGCCTCAAACTCTCAGCAAGCACACCCAGCTTGTTTAATTTTTTTTTTAATTTTTATTTATTTCTTTGAGAGCGACAGACAGAGAGAAAGAGGCAGAGAGAAAGAGAGAATGGGCGCGCCAGGGCCTGCAGCCACTGCAAACGAACTCCAGACGCGTGCGCTCCCTTGTGCATCTGGCTAACGTGGGTCCTGGGGAGTCGAGCCTCGAACCGGGGTCCTTAGGCTTCACAGGCAAGCGCTTAACCGCTAAGCCATCTCTCCAGCCCAACTTGTTTAATTTTTAACCAGGCTAGATTTTTGGATCTTTGAAAATAAACCAGTAAGTTTGACTTTTTTTTTTTTTTTTTTTTTTTTGAGGTAAGGTCTCACTGTAGCCCAGGCTGACCTAGAATTCACTATGGAGTCTGAGTGGCCTTGAACTCTCTCTGATCCTCCTACCTCTGCCTCCCAAGTGCTGGGATTAAAGGCATGTGCCTCCATGCCTGGCACAAGTTTGATTTTTGTGTAAAATGCTTTGACTTTAAAATTTCAACCACTAATTTATGTTTTATACACTTGCTTAATTTTAGATAGGGTTTCATGTGCCTCAAATTCTTGATCCTTCTACCTCTGCCTCTGAAGTGTGCTACCACACCTTCACCATAATTTTTTTAAAACTCTCTGTGTGTGTGTGTGTGTGTCTCTAAAAGCTAAAAATAAAAAATAAAAGGTAATGGGGAAGCTGGGCATAGTGGAACAGGCCTTTAATCCAAGTACTTGGGAGGCTAACGTAGGAGGATCCCTGTGAGTCTGAGGCCACCCTGAGATTACATAGTGAATTAAAGGTCAGCCTGGGCTAGAGTAAGACCCTACCTCAAAAAGCAAAAACAAAAAGTAGGATTTGAGGCCAGCCTGCAACTATGAAGTGAGACCTTACCAGGAAAAACAAACAAAGGCAATGGGGCTGAACATGGTTGAAAAAAACTGAACAAAACAAAAACAACAGGCAATGGGGTCATACAATTGTCTCTCAACATTCCTGAGCCAAGAAACGGCCTTAGCTTCCCATTTGGAGGACTAGGGTGGTTTCCTACCTTAGCCCTGCCTTGGCAGTGAAAACTTGGAGCCAGTGAAAGCTTGGATCCAGGAGCAGTAGGAGCAGGGGGTCTGCAAATGAAGCTGGCGGGGGCCTAGGAAACTCTGAAAATGTCCCCGAACCATCTAGGGCCTCTGGCAATGTCTGGATTTTCATCCTCTGCCTTGTCACTTTGAACACCATCCCCCACACTCCTGGAATATCTCTGGATAGTGCTGGAAGCCCACAGGTGGTTCTAGGTCCCCTTGGCCAGGGTCCGTGGGGAAAGGCAACTCACGGGCTTCCCTACTCTGACCGCCCAGAGCTGCTGGCCGATGGACCCACTGGTGCTTGGCCATAGCTGATTTCTGGCTGAAGCACCTTCCACACTGAGGGCAAGGGTAGGGGCGGATGCCACTGTGGGTACGTCTGTGAGCTGCCATTTCAGAGCTCTGGCGGAAGCAGCGCCCGCAATCTGGGCATGCGTAAGGTTTCTCACCAGTATGGGTACGAATGTGGCGCCGAAGATCTGAGGCATGGGCAAAGGCTCGGCCACAGTCTGTGCAGGGGAAGGGAGTCATGCCACTGTGCACCCGTCTGTGCTGATGGAGGGCAGAGCTCTGGCTGAAACAGCGGCCACAATCGGCACAACGATAGGGCTTCTCCCCAGTGTGGATCCGCAGGTGGGTGGTGAGGGCAGAGCGCTGTGTGAAGGCTCGGCCACAGTCAGGACAGCGATGGGGCCGTTCCCCTCGGTGGATGGCCCGGTGCTTGCTCAGGGAGGATGCTCGGCCGAAGGGCTTGTCACAGTCGGGGCAACGAAAGGGCTTTTCACCAGTGTGGGTGTAGAGGTGCTCTACCAGTGTGGAGCGCCAAGCAAAACTCTTCCCACATAAGTAGCAGCCATGACGCTGGTCTTCTCTTGGGACTGAGGGGTGAGCACCATGAGGGGGTTGGCCCTGGTGAGGTGCCTTGGACAGCAGCTCCAAGACATAAGAGGGACCAGCAGAGGGGGTCTGAGGAGCCTTCAACCCAGCTTGGGTACGAGGTGTCTTTTTCAGTACAATTTCCTTTTCCTTGTCTCCAGAACCTGCTGGGAGATAACAAGACGCTTAAACTCTGGCTCATCCTCTTCCTTGATTCCCCACATCCCCAATGGTGACATATGAGGCTGGGGAAGAGGTACATGTGGGGTAGGGGACAACATCTGAGCTAGATTAAGCAGGATGTGCAGATGGCAGGAAAGGCATAAAGAATGGCAAGATATAGCCAGGCACGGTGGTGCATGCCTTTAATTCCAGGATTTGGGAGGCAGAGGGTAGGAGGATGACCATGAGTTTGAGGCCTGCCTGAGACTACACAGTGAATTCCAGGCAGTTTATGGGTTAGAGTGAGACCCTACCTTGGGGTGGAGGGGGGGAAGGCTGGATAGAGAGATGGCTCAGTGGTTGAAGGCACTTGCATTTGCTTACAAAGCCTGATGGCCTGGGTTCGATTTCCCAGAACCCATGTATGTAAAGCCAGATGTGCAAAGTGGCATATGCATTTGGAGTTCTTTGCAGTGGCAAGAGGCCCTGGTGTGCCCATTTTCTTTCTTTCTCTGTCTTCTTGCAAAAAATAAATATAAATATTTACAAAGTAAAAAAAAAAAAAAGCCAGGTATACACCTTTAATCCCAGCACTCAGGAGGCAGAGGTAGGAGGAGAGCTGTGAGTTCAAGGCCAGCCTGAGACAACATAGTGAATTCTAGGTCAGCCTGGACTAGAGTGAGACCCTACCTTGGAAAACAAAAACAAAAACAAAAACGTGGCCACAGTCACAAGTTCGGGGGTCTAACACCTGACAAAAGTTGATAGGACGAACTAAAGAAAGCAGAAAGATGTACAAGAAAGGAGACAACATAGGGTGGCAGAGGAGCCAGTGATGATACTGGAGTCCTAACTAGGTGGGAGGAGTGATGAGTCTGGTAGACCCCAACAAGGCCTATGTCACAATCACAGTCTCTTTCTAGGCTGGATCCTGGGGCTAGGCATGACTTTGGGTGGGATTCAGGGAAGAACGTGATAGGTACATAAATGGAGTTACGATAAGCTAGCCCCAGGGCAGTCCCTAAAAGCCCGCGTACCCAGTACTCCACCTGTGTCTGCTTCTGTCAGACACCTGGCCACCTCTGGATCCTGGGCATCCGGACCCCATAGTTCAGCCTCTTCCTCCACCCAGGAGATGAGCGCTGGCTTGGCGCCTCCTCCTCCTGGGGGAAGAGAAAGCACACTGCGAAGAAGCCGACCCACCAGGTGGGGACCACAGCGTGGCGGCGACCAGGCGCCCAGCGGGCGGACAGAGCCCTCACCGAGCGCGCCCAGGAGGCCGTAGGTCTCGCGCATCACGTCCCGGTACAGGGCCCTCTGCGCGGGCCGCAGACAGCCCCACTCCTCCCGGGAGAAGTACACGGCCACGTCCGCGAAGCTCACGGCCCCGGGCTTGCAGAACTCCCGCGTCGCCGCCGCGTTTGTATCCCGGGCGAGGAGCGGGACCCGAGGCGGCGCCATGGGAACCACGGCCCGGGCGTCGGTATCGGCGTCGGCGTCGGGCGGCCCCCTCCCCCGCGGGGCCTGGCTCGGGCTCCGCCCAGCGCCCGCGCTCGGCACGCCTCCACCGGGCAAGGCCGGTTCCCGGGCCCGGAAGGGACAGAAGCCAGCCTCGCGAAGGGCCACCAACGTAGATGAAAAGTGACCGCAGGCCCGGAAGATGCCTTCATAAAAATGGCCATGGGACCTCAGGAACTTTGCTCATTTGCAGTCGTGACCAAACTGACGTCACCCTGATGTTTCTGGGTCTTTGTCTTGTCGCCCTCATCTAACATGGCCACATGGGCTACTAGTGCCAGTCTGAGAGCCTCCCAGGCGGGCGGAGACTTCAGTGCGCGGGAGGCCCAGAGGAATCTCCGTAGCCCCAGAGGCATCTCCGTTGACCCAGCTCCGAGACGAACACCCGGCTTGTTGCGTTTTGGTGAATTCCGTCGTTAATTTGCATCTCTGGTCGGTTGAATTGCAGCATCATTCTCCTGTTTTATCATCATTACCTCTAAACTGCATAGCAGGGCTGGCTTAGCGGTTAAGGTGCTTGCCTACGAAGACTGAGAACCCAGGTTAGATTCCCTAGTCCCCATGTAAATCAGTTGCACAAAGTGGTACATGCATCTGGAGTTCACTTGCAGTGGCTAGAGGCCCATTCATTCTCTCTCTCTCTCTCTCTCTCTCTCTCTCTCTCTCTCTCGTCAAATGAATAAGACACTTAATGGAGATTCTTTTTTTCCAATTTTTTTTTTTATTAACAACTTCCATGATTATAAAAAATATCCCATGGTAATGCCCTCCCTCCTCCCACTTTCCTCTTTGAAACTCCATTCTCCATCCTATCCCCTCCCCCTCTCAATCAGTCTCTCTTTTATTTTGATGTCATGATCTTTTCCTCCTCTTATGATGGTCTTGTGTAGGTAGTGTCAGACACTGTGAGGTCATGGATATCCAGGCCATTTTGTGTCTGGGGGGAGCACGTTTTAAGGAGTTCTACCCTTCCTTTGGCTCTTACATTCTTTCTGCCACTTCTGCAATAGACGCTGGGCCTTGGAAGGTGTGATAGAGATATTGCAGTATTGAGCACTCCTGTCACTTCTTTCCAGCACCATGATGCCTCTGAGTCATCCCAAGGTCACTGCCATCTGAAAAGAGAAGATTCTCTACCAAAAGTGAGAGTAGCATTAATATAAGGGTCTGAACATTAAGAGAAGTGCTTACTGGGCAGTTTGGTGAGCATAGTATATACATTTAGCCAGACAGCAGCAGATGTTACACCCCTAGGGCTCATGACTACCCCTGTTTTAAGTTTTCAGTATCAGGGATATATTCCCTCCCATGGAGCAGGCCTCCAGACCAACTAGAGGGCAGTTGGTTTCCACCATGACAAACGTGCCACTATTGCACCTGTTGACTCATTTGGCCTGGCTGGCCAAATGGTGATTCTTTCTGAGGAGCTCACACCCACACTTGGGTATGTCTTACTTTCTGCAGCTCTTAAGAGAAGCCAACACCCATACTTGGTCGGGGGGGGGGGGGTGTCTTGCTTTTCTTCTGAGCACCTCTCTTGACCCTCATGCTTAAATCTATATTTAATTATATTTCCTCTTAAATTTTTAGTGCTGGGTTTTTTGTTTGTTTGTACAGTACACAAAAGGGCATCATCTTTAGACAGGGAAGAACAGGGCTGAATAACAAAGCCTGGCTCCAAGTTCTTAGGGACCAAGATACAGTATCAAAGACAAAGAAAGGGCATCTGTCAGATTTGGTCTTGAACTTGGGTGGGGGAAAGTAGGAACTTAGGGAAGGGGACAGCAGAAATCAAGGTGTGAGGATAGCCTGGATGACCAGGTTGGGAGCAAAGGACATGTGGTTCCTCCCTAGTATGGAGGCAAAAGCACTTGGCTGTCTCCTGCCCCTACTCATGTGTGAGGGCTGGGTGGCTCCTCGCCCCTTTCAGTGGTCTAAAGGCTGTTCCTGGTTGAGCCTCTGGAAGAAGCTTTTGCCAAACTCATAAGTGCTGATCATGATGGCACAGCCTTAAGGATCCTCAGGAGGAAACCTGCAAACAGTGCCCTGGTGCCCGATCCAGCCCTGATTTTCTGCAACAGTATCCAGGTGGAGTCAGCTTCTGGTGGCTTCACTCTCCCAGCTTCCACTCTCCCAGGACAACCTGCCATTGGGTCTCCACAACATCAAAGGGTAGAGTCAAAGGTGGCAGCCACCATTCCTGAGATGCCACCAGCCACTGAAGCTGACACCCATGGCTGTCTGGTCGTTTGGTCACTGCCCATTCAGCCGGCTCTTCACCAGCTCATCGTTGAACCAGTAGAGAGCGGAGAGTGAGCACCAACTCCCCTGAGCCACCACAGACTGGACAGAGGTGGCTTGCTCCCAGTATGATGAAACATGCTGAGCCTGCAACTTGGTCCGCACAAGCTCCAAAGTGCTGGTCACTGTCACAGTGCCCAATCAGGCCATTGTGCCAGCCACCATGGGTATGTAGAGGTCAGAGGTGAAAGCTCGACCACAAAGGAAAGCCTTGAGTTGGTCATAGTCAGTGAAGTAGATGGCGGCAGCTGCCACGGTCATCACCAAGGTGGCTGGAAGGCCACTCCACAGGATCTTGGTGCCCTCATGCCTCACAATCTTCACAAAGGCATCCCCAGTGCCGGTGAAGTGGGTAGGATCTTGAAACCAGGTCATGCAGCAGGGTACAATTTGGGCACAGGTACAGGGGCTCCAGGACACATTGCAGTACAGAAGGCATTTCTGTCTGGTGGAGAGACTCCAGAATCTGGAGGAAGGTGTCAGTTCACTGGTCACCGAGGGCTTCTGAGACTGCAGGCGGACCTTCACCATGTCCAGGGGTATAATGAAGAGGGAGGTGACCACAGCCCCAGCTGCTAAAGCCACCATTTGTTGAAGATTGAAGAGACTAATGCCCCCAGCATCCTGATTAGCCATCTTGAGAGTTTCAATCCTGGCTCTGAGAGTGTCCTTGTGCATCACTGCTCCAGGGGCCTGGAGGGCCCATACCAGTCTATGGCCAGTGGAAGGTCAGCACGACCTGCCACACACAGTGGCAGGACTGGGAAAGCCCTTATTTATTTATTTATTAATGGGAGAGAGGCAGATAGAGAGAATGGTCATGCCAGGGCCTCCAGCCACTGTAAAAGAACTCCAGACACATGCACCACCTTGTGTAGCTGGCTTACATGGGTACTGGGGAATCCAACCTGGGTCCTTAGGCTTCTCAGGCAAGCACCTTAACCACTAAGCGATTGTAGCAGACAGCTTCAGGTTCGCTGAGATGAACTTCCAGACCAGGCACAGTTATGGAGGAAGGGATTTATTGAAGCTTACAGATCCAGGGGAAGTTCCAGAGAAGCAGAAGAAACTGGCCTGCTTTCACAGGCCCAAGCAGAGAGAGAGAAGCACAAGCCTAAAAGCACAACACACTTCAGGAACTCTAGCTAGGCACACTTTGCATATCTTTAGATTGAAATCTGAAACCCACCACCACACCTTAAGATCCACACAATGGCACTGCCTCCAGCCAGGTGGCTAAAGATGTAAACTACAAACAAATAAAAAACTGAATATATTGGGGGCCATCTATTCTATTCAAACCACCACAGCGATTTTTCCAATCCCTTGTTTTGTGTTGTTTTGGTTTGGTTTGGTTTTTTGAGGTAAGGTCTCATTCTAGTCCAGGCTGACCTGGAATTCACTAGGTAGTCTCAAGGTGGCTTCAACTCACCACAATCCTCCTACTGCTGCCTCCTAAGTGCTGGGATTAAAGCAATGTGTCACCACACCCAGCTTCCAGCCCTTATTATGTTTTTGGTTTTTCGAGGTAGGGTCTCACTCTAGCCTGGAACTCACTCTGTAGTCTCAGGCTGGCCTCAAACTCACAGTGATCCTCCTACCTCTGCCTCCAGAGTACTGGGATTAAAGGTGTGTACCACCACACCCGGTCCAGCCCTTATTTTTAAAAACTATTTATTATATTTATTTGAAAGAGCAAAAGTATGGGTGCCCCTTGCCACTGCAAACAAACTGTAGATGCATGTACCATTTTGTCTGGGCTTTACATGGGTGTTGAGGGACTCATATCCAAGCTTCAGGCTTTGTAAGCAAGCTCCTTTAACTGCTGAGCCATCACCCTAGCCCAACTTTTGCTTTATTTTATTTTTTATTATATAAATGCTTTTATTACTTATTTCTGGAGGGTGGCAGGGTGCTAGGGCCTCTTCTCTGCTGTCCAGATTCTTGTGCCAGTCTTTGTGCCCAGTTTACATGTGTGGCTCGGGAATTGTACCCAGGCCAGTAGGCTTTGCAAGCAAGCACCCTTCATCACTGAGCCATCTTCCCAGCCCCATACATGTTAGTTTTCTGATTTCCTAACTATTCTTAGCGAACATTGTATGCTTATTCTTATGAAGTACATCTGCAATATTATACTCTCAATTGGCTCAAAGAAAAAATAATAGAAAATGATGACAAAGCAAATATGGGAAACATAAAAAAGGAGTTACAGTGCATAACAATAATATCTTTCTTTTATTTATCAACATGTATGTGTAAATGTGTATTTCTAGGGTACTAAATTTTAGCACAGCTCATATTACCATAACCAAGGGAACTTAAATAAAAGACAAAAGGAGGTTGAGTCAAGAATGAAAAAGAGGGGCTGGAGAGATGGCTTAGCAGTTAAGCGCTTGCCTGTGAAGGCTAAGGAGTTCGGTTCGAGGCTCGATTCCCCAGGACCCACGTTAGCCAGATGCACAAGGGGGCGCACGCTTCTGGAGTTCGTTTGCAGTGGCTGGAAGCCCTGGCGCGCCCATTCTCTCTCTATCTATCTGCCTCTTTCTCTCTCTCTCTGTTACTCTCAAATAAACAAATAAAAAATGAACCAAAAAAATATTTAAAAAAAAAGAATGAATGAAAAAGAGTGCACTCTCCTGTCCCTGTTGTCTACCTGATGTTGGCCAGGGGGTGATGTTCACCCTCTGCTCATGCTATCATTTTCCCTGCCATCATGGAGCTTCCCCCCTTGAGCCTGTAAGCCAAAATAAACCTCTTTTTCCCAAAAGCTACTCTTGGTTGGGTGATTTCTGCTAGCAATGCAAACTTGACTGCAACAGTAAAGTGGTACCGAGGAGTGGGATTGCTTCTAGACACTTTTTGTTTTCCTCTCAATTTTTATTAACATCTCGTCTAGACACTTCACTGTGTGGCTTTGGCCTTTTGGAACTGATTTTCAAGAGTAATGTGGAGCCGGGCGTGGTGGCGCATGCCTTTAATCCCAGCACTCGGGAGGCAGAGGTAGGAGGATCACCGTGAGTTTCAGGCCACCCTGAGACTCCATAGTGAATTCCAGGTCAGCCTGGGCTAGAGTGAGACCCTACCTAGAAAAACCAAGAAACAAAAAAAAAAAAAAAAAAAAAAAAAAAAAAGAGTAATGTGGAAGGATTTGAAACCTTGGCCTAAGAGATGCCTTGCAGTGCTGTAAGTACAGCTTGATGGACTATTCTGGCCAGAGGTGAGAGACTTGAGTACAGTAATAACTATGGACTGTGAGGTTTGGCTTATGAGGGTGAGAAATAACTTTGCTTGGACTGGGCTAAAGGTAGTTTGTGTGAGAAGCTTCCTGTTGTGCCTGTGTCCTGAGGAGTTGTGCAGGGTTGCATTGTGTAGAAATGAACTGGTGTGACCAGAGAGATATGGCACAGAAAAAATGAAATCTTTGGGTGAACTGCTGCCCATTCAGCTGCAATTGAGAGATTATAACCTTTGAGATTGGGCCAGATGACCTGCACTGGGGCAACAGGTAGAATGTAGACGCTTTTGAAGGGGCCCCAGTGCTCAAAGAGTGTCCTGTTCTTCAAAGTCTGCTTTATTCCCCCCTGAATTAACAAATTGGCACCCTACCTGGTATTGTGGAATATAAGAAATGCGGGAAAGAGAGGGTCATTGAGTTTGCAGCGCAGTCTGTGTTTTGGAAATGGCTATGGGCAGTGTGAAGCAGGTTTGCTGGATGCCTGCATGGAGACCCCATGGGACCATGAGGATGAACCGTGGCTTGCAGTGGAGACCCAGTGGAGATGCCAGGACCATGAGATGGCTGCCAAGGAGCTGCCAGCCCTGATGAAGTTTTCCAGGACTGTGAGTAGCCTAGCTGGAGGGGCAGAATTGGAATGCCAGAGACTTGTTGCTGGTTAGAATTATCAGACTTGGAGATTTGTCACTGGCTAGAGTTCTTGGACTTGAAGCTATAGAGTTTGATGTTTGCCCTGGTTATTTTAAATCTTGTATTCAGGTTGGAGAGATGGCTTAGTGGTTAAGCACTTGCCTGTGAAGCCTAAGGACCCTGGTTCGAGGCTCAATTCCCCAGGACCCACCTTAGCCAGATGCACAAGGGGGTGCACGCGTCTGGAGTTTGCTTGCAAAGGCTGGAGGCTCTGGCGCGCCCATTCTCTCTCTCTCTCTCTCTCTCTCTCTCTCTCTGCCTCCTTCTCCCTGTCACTCTCAAATAAATAAAGAAACAAACAAACATAATTTTTTTTAAAAAATCTTGTATTGGTTGAATATTTCTTTGCTATGCCTAATGCCATCTTTGGCAGTGTGAGTGTTTATTTTGTGTCATTATGGTTTTTTTTTTTTGGCGATTATTTATTATTATTATGGCTCAGTTAAAAGACCTTGGGTTATGGGGGTGTTAGAACATCATTGGAGGGCTGGAGAGATGGCTTAGAGGTTAAGCACTTGCCTGTGAAGCCTGAGGACCCCGGTTCAAGGCTCGATTCCCCAGGACACACATTATCCAGATGCACAAGGGGGCGCATGTGTCTGGACTTCGTCTGCAGTGACTGGAGGCCCTGGCACACCCATTTTCTCTCTCTCTCTGCCTCTTTCTCTCTCTGTCTGTCACTCTCAAATAATAAATGAATGAAAATAAACAAAAAAATTTTTTTTAAAGAAGATCATTGGAATTGATAAAAAACTATGGGACTTTTAAAGTTGGATGAATGCATTACATTTTACATCATGTATGGTTATCATTTTATGGGGGCCAGGGGCAGAATGTGGTGGTTTGATTCAGGTGTCCCCCATAAACTTAGGTGTTCGGATGCTAGGTTCCCCAGCTGATGGCAATTGGAAATGAAAGCCTCCTGGAGGTGGTGTATTGTTGGGAGCGGGCTTATGGGTTTTAAAGCCAGCTCCCCCTTGCTAGTGTTTGGCATGCTGTCCTGTCCCTGTTGTCCATCTGATGTTGGCCAGGGTGTGATGTCCACCCTCTGCTCATGCCATCATTTTCCCTGCCATCATGTAACTTCCCCCTGGAACCTGTAAGCCAAAATAAACCTCTTTTTCCCACAAAAATAAAAATAAAAAAGTTGTCTTTCTCCTAGAAAATACTAGAGCTTATAGCTTTCCACATTTATATAAATTACTGCACACATATATAAATCTATCATTTTGAGTCACATATTCTATGTTTTCATCACCTTTACACTTATATTGATAAAAGTTGTGTTTGGCTTTAATTTTGATACTTTATTTTGATATAGCTTCTTTTTATGCCTTCCTTTTAAAAAAAAGTGTTACCTGAGGACTTTCTCATCTAGTAGCTACTTTTATTCAATTTCCAAATGAAATTATTATTATTATTTATATTCTGTTCTGAAGAGGAATAATGCTAACAAAAATCTGTGCAGGAGAACCCAAATCTGGCCACTGAACACACTCATGGGAGGAAACTATTCAACTTGGAAGTGTGAAAGCTGACTTGCACAAGTCCAGGTCCCATGCTGACTCTACGAAATGTGCTTTGATCAAAGTTAACTTTTTGTGGATTTTTTTTTTTTTTTTTTTTTTTTGAGGTAGGGTCTCTCTCTAGCCCAACCTGACCTGGAATTCACTCTGTATCCTTAGGGTGGCCTCAAGCTCATGGCGATCCTCCCACCTCCGCCTCCCAAGTGCTGGGATTAAAGGCATGCGCCACCACACCCAGCTTGACACAGTTTTTAAAGACTTTTTAAAATATTTTATTTAGTTAGTTAGTTGAGAGAGAGACAGAGAGAGGATGGGTGTGCCAGGGCCTCCAGCCACTGCAAACACCCTCCAGATGCATGTGCCACTTTATGCATCTGGTTTACATGGGTACTAGGGAATCGAACCTGGGTCCTTTGGCTTTGCAAGAAAATGACTTAACTGCTCAACCATCTTCTCCAGCCCTTGACACAATTTTTAATGGAATTTGGACCTATTGGGTCATATTATGAGCTCTCTGTGTTTTGGGTTTTTTTTTTTTTTTTTTTGGTGTTTTGTTTTGTTTTGTTATTTTGAGGTAGGGTTTCACTGTAGCTCAGGCTGACCTGGAATTCACTTTGTATTCTCAGGGTGGCCTCAAACTCATGGTGATCCTCCTACCTCTGCCTCCCGAGTGCTGGGATTAAAGGCATGCACCACCACGCCCAGTTTGTGTTGATTTTGATTAACAATCCCAAAGTGATTAAAGCATAGGAAGTTACTTTTTGGCCTTTAGAAACATTACTTATATTTTGCATTATACTTTAAAACTTTAAATATTATTTGCAGTAATTTAATTTTTTATTTTAATTTAATTTTAGGTCAATTAAAGTGCAGTATCTATCATATTATCCATAGTAGTTTACATATTACATAGTTTTATGTATTTATAGACAGTCCACTTGGAAATAGGAAGTACTTTCTTGGCCTCCAAGTAGGCTGCTGGTTTTAAAAGCAGAAGGGGAGTGGGTGTGGTGGCACACGCCTTTAATCCCAGCACTCGGGAGGCAGACGTAGGAGGATCACCATGAGTTTGAGGCCACCCTGAGAATACAGAGTGAATTCCAGGTCATCTTGGGCTAGAGAGAGACCCTAGAGGCCCTACATCGAAAACACCAAAAAAGAAAAAAATAAAAATAAGGGGGAGGCATGGTGGCGCAAGACACCTTAAATCCAGCATTTGGGAGGCAGAGGTAGGAGGATTGCCATAAATTCAAGGTCACCCTGAGACTACATAGTGAATTCCAGGTCAGCCTGGGCTAGAAGGAGACCCTACCTCAAAAACAAAACAAAACACACACAAAAAAAAAACCATAAAAACGAAAAAAAAAGAACACACGCACACAAAAGCAAAAGTGACAAACCTATGAAGATAGTATAAGAAAAATCTTAATTTGAAAATTCAAAGTGTCTTCTAGGAGAGAGCACAAGAGCACCAGGGAGTTTGCTTTGTTCTATGTTTATTTGGTGGAGAGGTTACAAAAGTTTGTTTCCTTCTTCAGAAAGCTTTCCCCAAAAGGGCAGATTCTTTTGTTGTTGTTGTTTTGCTTTGCTTTGTTTTGTGTTTTCAAGGTAGGGTTTCACTGTAGTCCAGTCTGACCTGGAATTCACTATGTAGTCTCGGGGTGGTCTCGAACTTACGGCAATCCTCCTACCTCTGTCTTCTGAGTTCTGGGATTAAAGGCCTGCACCTCCACACCAGGCCAGATTCATTTTTTTTTTTTTTTTTTTTTTTGGTTTTTCAAGGTAGGGTTTCACTCTGGTCCAGGCTGACCTGGAATTAACTCTGTCATCTCAGGGTGGCCTTGAACTCATGGCGATCCTCCTACCTCTGCCTCCCGAGTGCTGGGATTAAAGGCGTGCGCCACCACGCCCGGCTTCAGATTCATTTTTATTACATAGGAACACGGGCAAACACTGTACTGTTCTGGCTTTCTGAATTCAACATAGCCAAGATAACATGTGCATGTTTTTCTGAGATCCAGTGTGTTCATTTGAACAAAGGAGTGTTTCTGGTGTTCTTGTTCACACATGGGTGAAACTGGCATATTGGCTTCAGGAACAAATTAAAAAAAAAAAATCAAGATGACAACTTGTCTTCAATTTGGGTTTGAATGAATTACAAAGGGGCTAGTGACCTAGCTCGGTGGTGGAGCATTGGCCTAGCACATGCAAAGCCCTGAGTTTAATCCCCAGTACCACCAGAACAAACAAAAACCTAAGGAACAATTAAGAAATAATGGTTTCAAACATTTAAACAGACTATGACATCAGTACAGGATGAGGGAGAAGAATCCTTAAGTCTGGATTTTAGGTTCAGAGCAAAATATCTCTTCACTTATGCAATATCTATAAATCAAGTAGGCAGACAAGCATGATATGCATGATGTTAACTAGAAAGTGCACACAGACTTCCGGTCAAGATGGTGGCATAGGAACCACGCCAAAGCAGCCTAGGGGAGAAAAAGCCAAAGAAAACCTAGCAAAATACACACCTTTACTAAAAAGGGAGGTGTATGAGAGATTGAAACGGCAGCAGAGAAGTAGGAGAGATCCAGAGCATCCACAGCTCACAGGGGCAGGCCGAAGCAGCTCCGGAAGCAGCGGCGTGGGCTCCAGTAGCGGCGGCTCAGGCTCCGGAAGCGGGGGCGGCAGTGGAAGCCGTGACTCCGGCTCCAACAGCAACATCAGCAGCTCTGGCACCGGCTACAGCGGCTTCAGCAGCGTTGAATCCAGCAGCGGCAGTTCCAGCAGCTTCAGCGGCGCGGATCCAACAGCGGCAGCTCCAGCGGATCAGCAGCGATGGATGCAGCAGCGGCAGCTCCAGCGGCAGCAGCAGTGGATCCAGCAGCGGCAGCTCCAGCGGCTTCAGCGGCGGATCCAGCAGCGGCAGCTCCAGCGGCAGCAGCGGCGGATCCAGCAGCAGGGGTGCCGATCTGTAGGGCCACAGTTGCCAAGCTCGGTTTGCCCCCCAGGAAAAGCCAGTGCCCAATTCCAGAAAACAGAACAGCAGCCCAACAACCCAGCCAGCAACTTGACTGAGACCAAAAGAATCCAAAAAGGTAACTGTGATTGAACCAGGGAAGGGTCTCACTTGGTCACAAGCTGACTTAGATCCCTCAACAGACCAGAAATCTTAACCTCTTTGTTGATAGAGGATCTGGTTCTTATAATACCTACTCTTGCATAAATACTCGGTGCTGTTTTTCACTGAATGTGTACAGTGTTTAGTTAAATTTTAGAATCTACCTGTATTTTTTCCACTCAGCCTACTTGAATACTCCCATAGCAGGCAAACTCAACCCCTAGGAACACTTGTCTAGATACTCTGAGAGTGTTAAGAGCCACACCTAACATCTTAATCTCCTATATTGAAGATATACAACATCAGATCAATTGATACAGCTAAGTATACCCCACTAACTGGAAAATATAAGCAGTAACTTAATCCAAGATGCAAAAATATATACATTATAACACAAGAAACACCAAAAATCAAGGCAACAAAAATCCACCAAAAAATATCAATGCATCAGAAATGACCTCCAGTGAGAATGAGTTAGAGGAAATGCCTGAGAAAGATTTCAAAAGAATGATTGTAAATATGCTCAAAGAAGTCAAAGAAGAAATCAAAGGAATCAAAGAGGAAATCAAAGGAATCAAAGAAGACACAGGACACCAATTTAATTAAATAAAGAAGTCAATACAAGACATAAATAAGGAAATAGAAATAATAAAGAAAAACCAGTCAGAATTACTAGCAATGAAGAACACAGTTAATGAAATAAAAAATCTGTAGAAAATCTCAACAGTAGAATGGAAGAAGGAGAGGACAGAATATCTAAGCTACAAGACCAGGTGGCAGATCTAATACAGTCCAACAAAGAGAAAGACAAACTAATAGAAAAGTATGAATGGGAATTTCAAGATATCCGGGACACTATGAAAAGATCAAATATAGGAATTCAGGGCATAGTAGAAGGAGAAGAATTTCACTCCAAAGGCATAGTAGGCATCTTCAACAAAATCATAGAAGAAAACTTCCCCCAAATTGGGAAAGAGGTGCCAATGCAGATACAGGAAGCCTTTAGAACACCAGCCAGACAAAACCTGGAAAGAACTTCTCCTCGCCATATTATAATCAAACTACCAAACACACAAACCAAAGAAAAAATACTGAAAGCAGTTAGAGAGAAAAATCAAGTTACCTACAAAGGCAAGCCCATCAGGATCACAGCAGATTACTCAACACAAACCTTAAAAGCCAGAAGGGCTTGGAGTGATGTATTCCAAATTCTGAAAGATAACAACTGTCAACCAAGGTTACTTTATCCTGCAAAACTATCCATTCAAATAGACGGAGAAATAAGGACATTCCATGACAAAAGCAGGCTAAAGGAGTATTTGAAGACAAAACCAGCTCTACAGAAAATACTTGAAAGAATCCTCCATGCCGAAGAGAAGGAAAAGCACACATATAAGGAACCTGGAAAACAACAAGCAATACTCCAATACTAGTTAACACAAGAGAGCAAAGGTAGAACCAGAACCACAGCCGGGCATGGTGGCGCACGCCTTTAATCCCAGCACTCGGGAGGCAGAGGTAGGAGGATCGCCGTGAGTTCGAGGCCACCCTGAGACTCCATAGTGAATTCCAGGTCAGCCTGGACTAGACTGAGACCCTACCTCGAAAAAAAAAAAAAAAAAAAAACAACGGAACCACACACACACACACACACACACACAAAAGGCAAACATAAATACACACCTTTCAATAATATCTCTTAATATCAACAGCCTCAATGCCACAACCAAAAGACATAGGTTTGCAGACTGGGTTAAAAAGCAGGATCCTATAATTTGTTGTCTCCAAGAAACTCACCTTTCTACAAAGGATGGACACTATCTTAGGGTGAAAGGTTGGAAAACGGTGTTTCAAGCAAATGGACCCAGAAAACAAGCAGGGGTTGCTATCCTAATACACAGAAATCAGTAGCATTCCTATATGCTGACAACAAACACACAGAGGATGAAATCAGAGAATCACTCCCATTCACAATTGCATCAAAAAAAATAAAGTACCTTGGAATAAACCTAACCAAGGAAGTAAAGAATCTCTACAATGAGAACTTTAAAACACTCAAGCGAGAAATTACAGAAGACAGTTGGAAGTGGAAAAACATCCCTTGTTCCTGGATAGGAAGAATCAATATTGTGAAAATGGCAATCTTACCAAAAGCAATCTACACATTTAATGCAATCCCTATCAAAATTCCAAAGGCATTCTTCATGGAAATAAAAAAAACAATCCAAAAATTCATTTGGAATCACAAAAAACCTCGAATATCTAAAATAATACTGAGCAACAAAAATAAGGCTGGTGGTATCACCATACCTGATTTTAACCTATACTACAGAGCCAGCCGGGCGTGGTGGCGCACGCCTTTAATCCCAGCACTCGGGAGGCAGAGGGAGGAGGATCGCCATGAGTTCGAGGCCACCCTGAGACTCCATAGTGAATTCCAGGTCAGCCTGGGCTAGAGTGAAACCCTACCTCGAAAAACCAAAAATAAATAAATAAAAAATATATATACTACAGAGCCATAGTAACAAAAACAGCGTGGTACTGGCACAAAAGCAGACTTCTAGATCAATGGAAAAGAATAGAGGACCCAGATGTAAGTCCAGGTAGCTATAGCCACCTGATATTTGATAAAAATGCCAAAAATACTCATTGGAGAAAAGACAGCCTCTTCAGCAAATGGTGTTGGGAAAACTGGATATATATCTGTAGAAGGATGAAAATAGATTCTTCTCTCTCTCCATGCACAAGAATTAAGTCCAAATGGATTAAAGACCTTAACATCAGGGCTGGAGAGATGGCTTAGCGGTTAAGCGCTTGCCTGTGAAGCCTAAGGACCCCGGTTCGAGGCTCGATTCCCCAGGACCCACGTTAGCCGGATGCACAAGGGGGCACACGCATCTGGAGTTCGTTTGCAGTGGCTGGAGGCCCTGGCGTGCCCATTCTCTCTCTCTCTCTCTGCCTCTTTCTCTCTCTGTCTGTCGCTCTCCAATAAATAAGAATAAACAAACAAAAAAAAAATTAAAAAAAAAAAAAGAAAAAAAAAAAAAGAAAAGCTAGGTGTTTTTTTAAAAAAAAAAAAAAAAAAAAAAAAAAAAAAAGACCTTAACATCAGACCTGAAACTCTGAAAGTGCTAGAGGAAAAAGTAGGGGAAACCCTTCAACATATTGGTCTTGGCAAAGACTTTCTGAATATAACCCCAATTGCTCAGGCAATAAAACCACAGATTAACCACTGGGACCTCATGAAATTACAAAGATTTTGCACTGCAAAGGACATGGTGAATAAAGCAAAGAGGCAACCTACAGAATGGGGAAAAAAATCTTCACCAGCTATATATCTGATAGAGGATTAATATCTAGGATATACAAAGAACTCAAGAAGTTAAATAATAAGGAATCAAACAAGCCAATCAAATATGGGCTATGGAGCTAAATAGAGAATTCTCAAAGGAAGAAACACGAATGGCATATAAGCATATAAAAAATGTTCTATGTCACTAGTCATCAGGGAAATGCAGATTAAAACTACATTGAGATTCCATCTCACTCCTGTCAGATTGGCTACCATCATGAAAACATGATCATAAATGTTGGCGGGGATGTGGAAAAAGAGGAACCCTTCTACACTGTTGGTGGGAATGCAATCTGGTCCAGCCATTGTGGAAATCATTGTGGAGATTCCTAAAACAGCTAAAGATTGATCCACCATATGACCCAGCTATAGCACTCCTACGCATATATCCTAAGAACTCATCTCATTTCCTTAGAAGTATGTGCTCAACCATGTTTATTGCAGCTCAATTTATAATATCTGGGAAATGGAACAAGCCTAGATGTCCCTCAACTGATGAGTGGATAATGAAGATATGGCACATTTATACAATGGAGTTCTACTCAGCGGTAAAGAAAAATGAAGTTATGAAATTTGCAGAAAAGTGGATGGATCTGGAAAGGATTATACTAAGTGAGGTAACCCAGGCCCAGAAAGCCAAGCGCCACATGTTCTCCCTCATATGTGGATCCTAGCTACAGATGATTGGGCTTCTGTGTGAGAAGGAAAAAACTCATAGCAGAGGCCAGTAAGTTAAAAAGGAGATATAAATGGAAGAGAAAGGAAGGGAGGAGGGTATTTATTAGGTTGGTATTGTATATATGTAAGTAGAAAGATTGAGATGGGGAGGGGATATGATGGAGAATGGAATTTCAAAGGGGAAAGGTGGGGGGGGCAGGAGGGTACTATCATGGGATATGTTTTATAATCATGGAAAATGTTAATAAAAATTGAGGAAAAAAAAAGAAAGTGCACACAGAACTTGGGAATATTATTTTAATTAATTTTGTCACTTATTCTAATGCAATACAATGCTCATAAGGAAAATAACCACTTAAGGCAGAAGACTGGTTAGAGCATTACTATACAAAACTTCTTGAGAGCAAAATGACAGAATACTGATCAACTTCGCTGGGTTAAACTTAACTATTTGTCTTGACACAGGTTATTCTGTAAGATGAACCTCTGCTGTGCCTTGAAAATTCAAAGCAGAAAATGAAATCAAAGAAAGCTAGAAACTTCATCAATATACCTACACAGAAGACTCTTTGTAGTTTTTGGAACCCAAGACCTTTTTGCCACACATTGCACAGATGTGCATACAGCCATGTTGGTACCATCCATAGCTTCCACCCTGCCCTTCCCCCTCCGCAGGGATCCTCCTCGTTGGGGAATGTGGGTCGTGCATTGTGGGGGTAGCCATCAGTTATGGAGAACAGGCAATGTCTCTGTGCATCATGTCCCAACTTGTGGCTCTAACAATCTTTCCTTCCCCTCTTCCGTGAATTTCCCTGAGTCATGTTGGATTCGTTTTAGGTCTACTTCAGTGATGCGGTCTGGGGAGCCTCTGTGTCTCCGGATATCTGGTTTGGTAGGAGGTGAATATTCTCTGTGTCTATCTCCTTCACCATTGTGTCACCAAGAAAGCAGCACTCTTGCTCATTACTCTATGGTTTCAACTGGGCCCTGGTGAGGTGTGATGCGATGATTCTTTCCTCGGGTTCTGCGTCCATCTGAAAAAGAGAAGCAAATTCTCCAACAGAGAGAAAAGTCAGCACCAGATAAATGGGATAACCATTATTATTTTAGAGAGAATTTAATAGTTGTAGGGCCTCTTGTAGCCCACAATTGGTGGGAGCTTGATAATTGGAGAGTAGGCTTGTTTTTTGGATATGGTTCTGACTTGTTTCCCAGAACCAGCTATGGGTTCCATTCCACTGAGCAGATCTTTTAGCCAAATCAAGAGCAGTTGGTTACCCACCATGGCTGTGTGCCACTACTGTACTTGTGTGCGCATCACCTCAGGTTGTTTGCTGCTGAGTAGCTTAGACCTTGAGTTGCTTGGACAGATGTTGGTCATTTTCGCATTTTCCCCCAGTTGCTTATGTAGCACATTCTGGCACTACATGAGCTAACTGTCTAGGGACTGACTGTCTTCTAGATTCCAGCCAGGTCACTCCATGTTCTGTACCAACAGCATATGGTGTCTTCAAGTACACAGATGTCTTTTTTGTAGGCACAGCCCTGACAAAAATGAGAATCAGGTTGGTGTACAGAACTTTTACAAATTCTGGAAGTGGAGAACTTATTCTTTCCATATGGATCAAATCTTTTTTTTTTTTTTTTAAGTCAAAGCTTTATTTTCATTAAGCTTTCTTCCACCAGTTTGTGTGGTATTCCTTATACCATCTTTCTATGTATCTAGAGTGATAATCATACCAAGTTCCTTTTCACATTTTTCACACACCATCCTTCTGCAAACAGTCTGGTCAGCCTATGCAGCAGCAGCCACCCCAACTTTTATTTTTATTTATTTGATTTAAAAAAAAATTTTTTTATTGACAACTTCTACACTTATAGACAAAAAAACATGGTATTTCCCTCCCCTCACCCACTTTCCCTTTCATAACTCTGTTCTCTGTCATATTCCCTCCCTCTTTCCATTAGCCTCTCTTTTAATTTGATGTCATCATCTCTTTCTCCTATTATGAGGGTCTTGTGTAGGTATTGCTAGGAACTGCGAGGTCTTGGATATCGAGGCCAAGTTCTGTCCAGACAGTTGTATGTAAGGAGTGGTACCCTTCCTTTGGCCATTACATTCTTTCTGCCACCTATTCTGCAATGGACCCTGTGGTGGTTTGAATAGATGGCCCCCAATATATTCAGTTTTTTGCTGTTTGTAGTTTGCATCTGCAGCCACCTGACTGGAGGCAGTGTCACTGGGTGGATCTTAAAGTGTGGTGGGGGCTTCAGATTTCAATCTAAAGATATGCAAAGTGTGCCTAGCTGGAGTTCCTAAAGTGTGCTATGGCTTTTGGCTTTTGGCTTGTACTTCTCTCTCTGTCTCTGCTTGGTCCTGTGAAGACAGGCCAGTTTCTTCTGCCATTTATGGAAGTTCCCCTGGATCTGTAAGTTTCAATAAATATCCCTTCCTCCATAACTGTACCTGGTCTGGAAGTTCATCTCAGTGAACCTGAAGCTGTCTGCTACAGAACTTGGTACTGAGGAGTGGACTGAGATGAACCTGACCATGTGGATGTTGATCTTTTAGAACCTTTGTTTTGGAGAAATGGGCATGGAGTTGGTGCTTGCAAATGAAGATGCCTTCTGGAGTGGTAAGCCAAGTTTTATGGACTATTATGATGAGAGTTTGAGAATTCTAAGTGTAGACAATATTGAACTTTGAGGCTTGGCTTATGAGCTTTCTAAGGGGAAGGAAAGACTGCAGAGGAGTTTGTTTGGAACTGGGCTATGAAAGACCCAGAAACTAAATTAACGCCATGAAGGGATTCAGTAAGGTGCTGCCCTGGCTAGGTCTAACTTTCAGGTTTTCCGTTTAGGCAGAAGGCAACCGCCCTGACATATGGTTAGGGAATATGTCCACCCAAAGGCCGGAGTCACCCCTAGCCTAGACATGCCCAGGACATGCCTGAGGCCTGCCCTCTCTGCTTTTCTGCCCCAGCCAATCACAATGGAGACTACCTCATCTGCCTGGGGTTCCCCTAGCTCCTGCCTCCGTCCTGCCCCCAACTTTGCCTGCCAAAATCCCAAGCCAATCAGAAGAGTACAAGTGCATTTACTGTTTAAATCAACCAATCATGTATCTATCCCCTACCTCCTTGTTCAAATTCCTATATAAACCCCACTCTCCTGCTACTCGAGGCTCTTGTAGGGACCCACTGCATTGGTGAAGTCAAGAGTCCAAGCTTAAGCCCGAAATAAAAGCTCCTTGCCTTTGCATATGTGTCTGGTTCTCCTTGGTGGTCACTGAGGGTGTTAAGAACTGGGCAGAACATTTGGAGGCTCGTCCGGGATTCCCCTCCCCCCACCACAGAGACCCTGAAGACCCCCCAACACGTGGAGCCCAGATTGCCAGCTGGTAAGTGTGTCGTTGTGTTTTGTCTCCTCTGGATATCTGTTCTCTGTCTTTCCGTTCATCAGAAAAGTTGTGGTTGGGCAGATGCGCCCCTGGAGGCCACTTCATTTGCATGGTGAGTCCTGGGTGCCCCAGGCTCACCCAATGGGGATTCTATCCCTTTGGTAGATTTGCAGAGACAACGCGGATCGCTACCACAGAATGGGGAGAGCCCATTGTCTCAATTTTGGTTTTATAGTCGATGGCCAGCTGAACTCTTTTGCTGTCTCTTTTTTCTGTTCTTTGTTGGAATTACTGTTTGTGTGATTGGACTGAATGCCCTAAGAAACCTCCTCAGAAAACCAGCTGCACAGAATGAGTGCATGTCTTGGAGTTAGAAGGGCTTGATGACTGAAGGAGACGGGGTTCAGACCCCCTCCCCAAACCTAGGGTAACCTTAAGAGTGGAGGGGACACCTATCACTTTTCTGGTGGACACTGGGGCACAACTTTCAGTGCTAATAAAGCCCCAAGGAAAACTGTCAGATAAATCAATCCTGGGTGCAGGGGGCCACTGGTATGAACCAATATTCATGGACTACCCAAAGAACAGTGGACCTTGGCATGGGCCCAGTATCCCACTCTTTCATGGTCATACCTGAATGCCCCTACCCCTTATTGGGGAGAGACTTACTAACCAAAATAGGAGCTCAAATTTCTTTTGACCTGGATGGGCCTCATCTCACCGATAAAATGGGCACCCAGTACAAATATTGACCATGCAATTAGAAGATGAATATAGACTCCGCCAACAACCAAGTCCCATGATGGACATTGCTGAATGGTTGCAAAAGTTCCCTGAAGCTTGGTCAAAAACAGGAGGGATGGGACTGGCCTCCCATCAGCCACCCATTTGGGTGGAATTAAAGCCTGGAGCAACTCCCATCAGGGTGAGGCAATACCCCATGTCACGAGAAGCCCATATGAGAATTACCCCCCATATTAGGTGACTCCAAGACCTTGGGGTGCTTGTTCCCTGCCACTCTGCATGGAATGCTCCACTCCTACTGGTAAAGAAGCCACACACCAAGGGTTATAGGCCAGTTCAGGACCTAAGGGAAGTTAGCAAACAGGTGATGGATATCCACCCGACAGTGCCCAACCCCTATACCCTCTTGAGCTCCTTGCCTCCCTCCAGAGTGTGGTATACTGTTTTGGATTTAAAAGATGCCTTCTTTAGCCTGCCACTGGCAGCACAGAGCCAGCCACTATTTGCCTTCGAATGGCATGACCCAGAACAAGGGTTTAATGGACAATTGACCTGGACACGGCTACCCCAAGGATTCAAAAATTCGCCTACCCTGTTTGACGAGGCATTGCATGAGGATCTGGGTGAGTAGCACCAACTGAACCCACATTTGACTTTATTGCAATATGTTGATGATATTCTGATACCGCTTAGGCTTGCCAAGCAGGCACTGAAGATTTACTAATAATTTTAGGAGACTTGGGGTATTGTGCTTCTGCCAAAAAGGCCCAAATTTGCTTAAGAGAAGTAACATATCTGAATTACATTCTTAGAGAACGACAGAGATGGCTATCCCAGGCCAGAAAAGAGACTGTGGTAAGTATACCAACTTCCACCACCCGCAGAGCAGTCCGTGAGTTCCTGGAATCTGCTGGGTTTTGCCATTTATGGATCCCTGGGTTTGCTGAGAAAGCCAGGCCCTTATATGAATTGACCAAAGAAGGGAGTCCCTTCCAGTGGACTTCAGCCCAGGATCAGGCATTTAATGAAATAAAACATGCCCTACTGACTGCACCTGCACTAGCATTGCCTAACATTAACAAGGCCTTCCACCTCTATGTAGATGAAAAAAATGGAATAGCTAAAGGAGTGTTAACTCAGACATTGGGACCTTGGAATCGGCCAGTTGCTTACTCGTCAAAGAAACTGGGTCCTGTAGTGGCAGGATGGCCACCATGCCTACAAATAATAGCAGCTACAGCCCTTTTGGTAAAAGATGCCAACAAATTAACATTAGGGCAGGAATTGCAGGTGGTCACTCCCCACACCATAGAGGGAGTTCTCAAACAACCTCCCAACCGATGGATGAGTAATGCTTGCATAATCCATTATCAAAGCCTACTTTTGAACCTGCCGCAGATACAATTCTTTCCCAGCACAGCCTTAAACCCTACCACCCTTCTGCCAGACCTGGACCTGGAGGGACCCCTCCATGATTGCGCAGAGATCCTGAGTCGGATTTACAGCATCAGAGAAGACTTGACTGACCAGCCCCTGCCAGACACTGAAGTTACTTGGTATACTGATGGCAGCAGCTTCATGAAAAATAGACAAAGATACTTTTTCAGGATGGACTGAGGCTTTCCCCACCAAGCATGAAACAGCTCAAGTGGTAACTAAGAAAATCCTAGAGGACATCCTTCCCAGGTATGGAATGCCTGCTCTTTTGAGCTCAGACAATGGACCAGCCTTTATCTCTCAGGTAACACAGGAAGTTGTTAAGATTTTGGGGGTGAATTGGAAATTACATTGTGCTTATAGACCCCAAAACTCAGGACAGGTAGAAAGAATGAACAGGACTCTAAAGGAGACCCTTACTAAATTAACCATGGAGACCAGTGGGGACTGGGTATCTCTCCTTCCCTTTGCACTCTACCGGGTGTGAAACACGCCTTAGATGATAGGCTTAACACCCTATGAAATAGGCCACCCCCAATTCTGCCTGATTTGAAAGCGGAGTTAATTGCTGAATTTAATAATCAACAATTGCATGAATCTCTTCAATCTCTTGCTAGAACCCATAAAGAGGCGTGGCCAAGATTGAAGGCCATATATGAGACTGGACCCCCCCCACACCAATTCATGGTTATAATCTGGGAGACTGGGTGTTTGTTTGCCACCATCACCATGAGACATTGGAGCCCCGCTAGAAAGGACCCTGCATCATCATTCTGACCACGCCTACTGCTGTGAAGTGGACGGAATTGCTACTTGGATTCATCACACCCACGTCCGACCAGCAGATCCAATAACTGCACCTGAGGACTACCAGCCACAATGGAAAATCGACCAGGAATGCAGCACCCCACTTAAGCTCAAACTCAAACGTTTCTGATCCTAACCATGTTCCTAACTGTATGTACCCAACCCGCACCAGGCTGTCACCACCAAATGGATACTCCGAGGCCCTAAGACCTTCCTGCAGGACTTAGGGAGAGAAGTACAGACACAAGTACTAACTGGCCCGATGAGTACCACTGTTGTGCCAAGACCCCTGAACAGGAGCCAAGCCCCCAGCCACCCAGGAGTCACCCAGAGAACCGCCACAGATGCCGAGACACTCGAATGTAAAAGCAGCAGGTTTCTTTATTGCAAGCCTAGGCGTGGGCTCCGTCCACACAGTCTGGCACAGTGGTAGTGAGGGAGAGAGCCCAGAACCTCAGAGGGAAGGGGTTTATAAAGGAAAAAGATTACCAAGGTTACATCATATTGCGACTTTTAAAATGATTGGTTGTAAGAGGGCGCACAGGGGAATTTCAGAGAGGGTGCATGCGGGAACTCCAGCCTACTTATCTTAGGTCAGTAACTTGTTTGCAGAACCTATCTTTTGCAAGAGCTGCTTGCAGAACTTATCTTTTGCAAGAGGCTGGGGCCTCCGTAGCTAGGTATCTCTGGAATGTCCTTGGGTGGAGGTTTTCCAGGAATCGGGGGGGGGGGGGTGCTATAGCTAAGCAAGCACAGATACAGAAGCAAAAATATCACATTAGTCAGCTAGTTCCTCATCTGAGCTGGGCCTGGGCTCTTTATTTACTCAAAATGGCTGTCTGATTTTAAATGGCAGCACCACTGTCCAGCCACTAAGCGAGGTCACGGAAGCCAGATGCAGCACGTTACTTCTCCTTGGTCTCTCATCACCTTCCCAGTCTTTCACCTAGATCTTTGTGCCTTAGCTGGCTCCATATGGGTGGGGCCAGACCCAGTTGGGAACTGGTACAAGAGTAGGAATTGCCCATCACACTGGGTTAGCGAGAGTGATGTTAATTGTGGTAGTAATTGCCAGGAACAAAAACTTGCTAACCTAAAGTTGTATGTTTGCCCAGGGACAAATAATTATGGGACTTGTGGTGGGTCAGAAAGTTTCTTTTGTCATAAATGGGGCTGTGAAACCAATGCTCCCTGGGTAAAAGATAAATTTGGGGCCTGAGGATATATGAACAAACATTTAGCCCAGATAGGGGGCTTCTCTTTCAGATTCAGAGACAGGTTATTCTGACAGGACCTCCCCCTGTAGCTACAGGACTGGAAGCTCCTGCCTCACCTATTCTAAAGCCTGTAAGACCAACCCCAGTCTTGAACACTGCCCACCCCATGAATTGGGTTACAACCTCAGCAATTATGCATCCTTTTGGGGTCCCGGATACATCCAATTTATTCAGATTACTCAATCTCACTTTTAACTTCCTTAGATCTACTACCAACCTCACCAGAGAAGACTGTTGGCTTTGTTTAGATACCAGGCCTCCCTGCTATATCAGCTGGGCCACTGTAGTAAACTTGTCATCCCCCCCCCCCCCGAAAGCCCATTGAGATGTTCTTGGGGAAAATCCCCAGTCCTCACCCTTCAGGCTGTAACAGGGAAAGGACTTTGTGTAGTAGGGAAAAGGGGAAAACTAAGCCTTTTGGCCAGAGCCGCCATCTTCCAGTAATTTGCCAAAATGACAAACACAAAGGGAAAGAGGAGAGGCACCCAGTACATGTTCTCTAGGCCTTTCAGAAAACATGGAGTTGTTCCATTGGCCACGTACATGCGAATCTACAAGAAGGGTGATATTGTAGACATCAAGGGAATGGGTACTGTCCAAAAAGGAATGCCTCATAAATGTTACCATGGGAAGACTGGAAGAATCTACAATGTCACTCAGCATGCTGTTGGCATTGTTGTGAACAAGCAAGTCAAGGGCAAGATTCTTGCCTAGAGAATTAATGTGTGTATTGAGCATACACTCTAAGAGCCGAGACAGCTTCCTGAAATGGGTGAAGGAAAATGACCAGAAGAAGAAGGAGGCCAAAGAGAAGGGAACCTGGGTGCAGCTGGAGCGGCAGCCCGCTCCACCCAAAGAAGCACACTTTGTGAGGACTAATGGAAAAGAGCCGGAGCTGCTGGAGCCTATTCCCTATGAGTTCATGGCTTAATAGATGTCCTAAATGAATCAGACCTAGATTGTAAAAATGCTTTTCTTCATTAAAGTATGGTGTCCTCACTCACTCAAAAGAAAAAAAAAGGGGGGGGGGGACTAACTAATTTCCCTCACCTCAAACACCTCCGTGACCACACTATAGTTACAGATGATAGTAATTCCTATCTAGTGCCTCCCAATGGAACCTGGTTTGCTTGCACCACAGGATTCACCCCTGTATACACCCGCAAGTCCTTCAGGACTCCAATATGTGCGTTCTAGTTACTCTATTCCCTCAGGTTTATTACCTTCCTTTCAGCTCGTATATGGAAACAGCTCTGGAACATTATAGACAAAAACAAGATTTTGGGGCTTCAGCAATCCTTCTTTCAATGTTAATTGGATCTGGCATAGCTGCTGGAATTGGCACTGGAACTATGGCCTTAATTAGAGCATATCAGAATTTCAGGCTCTAAGTAACCTCATAGATTCAGATCTTGCTCAATTAGAAAAGTCCATTCGTCACTTAGAACAGTCAGTAGACTCATTAGCAGAAGTGGTACTCCAAAATAGAAGGGGGCTAGATTTACTCTTCCTGCAATAAGGAGGACTATGCCAAGCACTGGGAGAACAATGTTGTTTTTACACCAACAACTCAGGAGTCATTAGAGACAGTTTAGCCATGGTCCGCAAGAAGCTAGAAGAAAGGGCTAAAGCTAGACAACAGAGTCAAAATTGGTATGAATCTTTGTTTGATTGGTCCCCATGGCTAACAACCTTACTTTCGACCCTAGCTGGACCCCTGATTCTATTATTGCTACTACTAATCCTTGGGCCCTATATAATCAATAGGCTGGTCTCTTTTGTCAAGGAACGAATTAATGCAGTGCAACTCATGGTGCTAAGAACTCAGTACCGTCCCCTACAACCTCTTCCCTAGTAAAGACCCAAGGTTGGATCTCCTGAAGTTACTAGTAAAGGGGGGGAATGAAAGACCCAGAAACTAAATTAATGCCATGAAGGGATTCAGTAAGGTGCTGCCCTGGCTAGGTCTAACTTTCAGGTTTTCCGTTTAGGCAGAAGGCAACCGCCCTGACATATGGTTAGGGAATATGTCCACCCAAAGGCCGGAGTCACCCCTAGCCTAGACATGCCCAGGACATGCCTGCCCTCTCTGCTTTTCTGCCCCAGCCAATCACAATGGAGACTACCTCATCTGCCTGGGGTTCCCCTAGCTCCTGCCTCCGTCCTGCCCCCAACTTTGCCTGCCAAAATCCCAAGCCAATCAGAAGAGTACAAGTGCATTTACTGTTTAAATCAACCTATATATCATATACCTATCCCCTACCTCCTTGTTCAAAGTCCTATTTAAACCCTACCCTCCTGCTACTCGAGGCTCTTGTACGGACCCACTGCATTGGTGAAGTCAAGAGTCTGAGCTAAAGCCCAAAATAAAAGCTCCTTGCCTTTGCATACGTGTCTGGTTCTCCTTGGTGGTCACCAGGGTGCTGAGAACTGGGCAGAACATCTACTGGCATAAGGGCTGGCTGTGTCCTGCTGCCCAGGCCCAGAGAGTTTGATCAAGGTTAAATTTGTAATGGACTGATGTGCTTGGCTAGAGATATTGGACTGAGAGATTTAAGATTTTAAGCTGGAAAACCTCAAGCAAGTTAAATTACAGGCACTGAGACTGGTTTTACGTTACTGAATCTGCTATTGTCAAACACATTAGCAATCTTAAGGAAGATGGTTCAATTGCTTTACCATGGAAAGGATGCCTGAGGAGACTATCATAGAAATACAAACACGGGCTGTAGAGATGGCTTAGCAGTTAAGAGCTTGCCTGTGAAGCCTAAGAACCCCGGTTCGAGGCTCGATTCCCTAGGACCCACGTTAGTCAGATGCACAAGGGGGTGCATGCGTCTGGAGTTCGTTTGCAGTGGCTGGAGGCCCTGGCATGCCCATTCTCTCTCTCTCTCCCTCCCCACCCCTCTTTCTCTGACTGTCACTTTCAAATAAATAAATAAAAATAAACCAAAAAAAATTAAAAAAAAAAAAAAGAAATACAAACACTTTTGGAAAGAGTTGACTGGAGAAGGAACCTGCTTTTCAAGGCTATGATTTGTTTCATCCCTGAATTAAGAATATGGCTGTGTCCTGCACAACGGGTATTGGTTTCAGAAGCATGAAAACTGCATGGAGTGGTCGTGAATTGCACACGGTTCCAGGAGCTGCTGCTGAGATGTGGCATGAGGCAGGGCCTGATGCCCTGATAGGCTGAAAGAGCCTTTGGAAGATGGACTGTGGTTTGCATGAGGACCCTAAGATGTTTTGGATATACCAGGATTGTGCAAGGGCTACCATGGAGTGCACAGTTAGCCTGAGATGGAAGTCTCCCCTGGCTACTCTGCCCAGCCGGAGGGGCGGAATTAGAAAATCTGGAGACTAGTGTCTGGTTGTATTGAACTTAAACTGCAGAAGTTTGATGGTGGTTGAGTTTGCATTGTTTTAGTCTCTCCTTGCTATGCATTATACCAGTTTAAAATGTTTACTCTGTACCTTTATATGTTGGAAGTATTTAACTTGTTTGATTTTACAGGATTTACTATCTTAAATTGGTCAAGACTGTGGGGACCTTTGAAATTGAACTGAGTACAATTTACAATATGTGATGGTTATAAATCTATTGGGGGCCAGGGGCAGAATGTGGTGGTTTGAATAGAATAGATGGCCCCCAATATATTCAGTTTTTTGTTGTTTGTAGTTTGCACCTGCAGCCACCTGGCTAGAGGCAGTGTCACTGGATGGATCTTAAGGTGTGGTGGTGGGCTTCAGATTTCAATCTAAAGATACGAAAACTAAGCCGGGTGTGGTGGCGCATGCCTTTAATCCCAGCACTCGGGAGGCAGAGGTAGGAGGATTGCCGTGAGTTCGAGGCCACCCTGAGACTCCATAGTGAATTCCAGGTCAGCATGGGCTAGAGTGAGACCCTACCTCGAAAAACCAAAAAAAAAAAAAAAAAAAGAAAAAAAAAATAAAGATACGAAAACTAGAATACATCCCTGATACTGAAAACTTAAAACAGGGGTAGTCATGAGCCCTAGGGGTGTAACATCTGCTGATGTCTAGAAAAATGTATATACTATGCTTATCAAACTGCCCAGTAAGCACTTGTCTTAATATTTATACCCTTATATTAACACTACTCTCACTTTGGGTAGAGAATCTTCTCTTTTCAGATGGCAGTGACCTTGGGATGACTCAGAAGGTATCATAGTGCTGGAAAGAAGTGACTGGAGTACTGAGTAACATCTCGATCACACCTTCCAAGGCTCAGGGACTAATGCGGAAGAGGTGGCGGAAAGAATGTAAGAGCCAAAGGAAGGGTAGGACTCCTTACAATGTCCTCCCTCCAGACATAAAATGGCCCGGATATCCATGACCTCATAGTGCCTGACACTACCTACACAAGACCATCCTAAGAGGAGGAAAAGATCATGACATCAAAATGAAAGAGAGACTGATTGAGATGGGGAGGGGATATGATGGAGAATGGAATTTCAAAAGGGAAAGTGGGGGGGAGGGAGGGTAGCACCATGGGATATTTTTTATAATCATGGAAAATGTTAATAAAAATTAAGAAAAAAAAAAGATATGCAAAGTGTGCCTAGCTGGAGTTCCTGAAGTGTGCTATGGCTTTTGGCTTGTACTTCTCTCTCTCTGCTTGGTCCTGTTAAGGCAGGCCAGTTTCTTCTGCCATTTATGGAACTTCCCCTGGATCTGTAAGTTTCAATAAATATCCCTTCCTCCATAACTGTGCCTGGTCTGGAAGTTCATCTCAGAAAACCTGAAGCTGTCTGCTACAGACCCTGAGCCTTGTAGGGTGTGAGATATTTCAGTTCTGGACACTCCTCCATCCCTTCTTCTCAGCACTATGTTGCCTTTTGGGTCATCCCAGTGGTCAAGGCCATCTGAAAAGAGAAGCTTCTTTAACAAGAAGTGACAATAGCATTAATATATGAGTATGAACATTAACTGTAGTGCTTTCAGGACAATTTGGTGAGGCTCATATATGCAGTTATCCAGACAAGAGCAGGCTTTATACCCCTAAGGTTCATGACCTCCCCTGCCATAGGCTTTTCATTAGGTTTTCAGTACCAGGCATGTATTCCCTCCCATAGAGGCAGTCCAATTAGAAAGCAGTTGGTTTCCCCCAGAGCAGAAATGCCACTACTGTACTCATTCAGTCATTTGGCCTGTCTGGCCAAACTTGAAGCTTCCAGTATCCATTCTATTGGACAGATGACTTCTGTCTCCCATAAGGCTGCATACAGTGCAGTTTTTTCCAGCTTCCAGTTGGCTGGGCTACAGGGAAAAGGTTTTCTGCTCAGCACCAGCTTGATTTCTCAGTGACTCTTCTGCTCAGGCATGTGAAATCTTCATCAATAGGTTCTTACCATCTCTTTCTCATGGGAAACCAAGGGCCTTGGCAGTAGCCTGCATTGTTTTGGAGGCAACAGGGACCTCCCTGGCCAACAACTCACTGGAAGGTATCCCATCCTGGGCACTGAAAAGTTTCTAGTAACAATTTATGGCTTCTGGGTATGCCATTATTCAAGAAAGTAGATTTTTATATGTCTTATTCAGAATATCTTGAATTTTGATTGACCCTCTTCTTCCCCTTCCCCCTCCCCGCCCTTCTTTTATACAATCCCTTCCCCTGGCCTCACTTAGGCCTTTCCCTTCTTTGTAATCTGTTCGTCTACTTACATATATACAATACCGTCCCCTTAAGACCTTCCCTCTCCTACCTCCCTTATAGCCTTTTTCTAGCTTATAGGCCTCTGCTACTGATTTTTGGTTCCAGACCACACACAAGTCTATACATTTGTAGCTAGGATCCACATATGAGAGAGAACATGTGATGTTTGGCTTTCTGGGCCTAGGTTACCTCACTTAGTATAATCCTTTCCAGATACATCCATTTCCCTGAAAATTACATAATTTCATTTTTCTTTACCACTGAATAGAACTCCATTGTGCAAATGTACCACATCTTTATTATCCATTCATCTATGGATGGACATCCAGACTGGTTCCATTTCTTAGCTATTGTGAAAACAGCAGTGATAAACATGGTTATGCAAGTATCTCTAAGGTAGTGAGAAGAGTCATTAGGATATATGCCTAGGAGTGCTATAGCTAGATCATATGGCAAATCTATTTTTAGCTGTCTCAAGAACCTCCACACTGATTTCCACAATGGTTGTACCAGATTACATTCCCACCAACAGTGTAGAAGCATTCCCCTTTTACTGCATCCTCGCCAGCATTTATTGTCATTTGTTTTCTGGATGGTAGCCATTCTGACGGGAGACAGATGGAATCCCAAGGTAGTTTTAGTTTGCATTTCCCTGATGGATAAGGATGTAGAACACTTTTTTAGATTTTTATAAGCCATCTGTATTTCTTCTGTTGAGAATACTCTATTTAGTTCCATAGCCCATTTTTTGATTGGGTTGTTTGATTTCTTATTGTTCTGTTTTTTGAGTTCTTTGTATAATCTGGATATTAATCCTCTGTCAGATGTGTAGCTGGCAAAGATTTTCTCCCATTCTGTAGGTTGTCTCTTTGCTCAATTCACAGTGTCCTTTACTGTACAAAAGCTTTGTAATTTCATGAGATCCCAGTAGTTGATTAGTGGTTTTATTTTCTAAGCAATTGAGGTTATAGTTAATGTGTTGAAAAGTTTCCCCTACCTTTTCCTCTAGCAATTTCAAAGTTTCAGGTCTGATATTAAGGTCCCTGATCCACTTGGATTTGATTCTTGTGCAAGGAGAAAGAAAAGGATCTATTTTCATCTTTCTACATATAGATATCCAGTGTTCTCAGCACCACTTGTTGAAGAGGCTGTATTTCCTCCAATGAATACTTTTGGCATTTTTGTCAAAAATCAAATAGAGATCCTTTGCTTCCTTAGTTAAGTTTATTCCAAGATACTTTATTTATTTATTTTTGAGTCAACTGTGAATGGGAAAGATGCCCTGATTTCAACCTCTGCATGTTTGTTGTTAGTATATAGGAAGGCTACTGATTTCTGTGTATTTATTTTGTATCCTGGTACATTGATAAAAGTGTTTTTCAGCTCTAACAGTTTGCTGGTACATTTTTAGGGTCTTTTATGTATATAACCATATCATCTGCAAATAGTGATAATTTGATCTCTTCCTTTCCAATTTGCATCCCTTTTATGAGTGCTTCTTGCCTTATTGCTGTAGCTAAGACTTCTAGTACTATATTACATAAAAGTGGGAACAGGGGACACCCTTGTTTTGTTCCTGAATTTAGTGGAAACATTTCAAGTTTTTCTCCATTTAGTATTATGTTGGCTGTAGGTTTGATGGAAATAGCTTTTATTATGTTGAGACATGTTCCTTCAAGTCCAAATTTCTGTAATACTTTTAACATGAAAGGATGTTGTATTTTGTCAAATGCCTTTTCTGCATCTATTGAGATGATCATGTGGTTTTTGTCCTTCAGACCATTTATATGATGTATTACATTTATTGATTTGTGTATGTTGAACCATCCCTGCTTCCCTGGGATAAAGCCAACTTGGTTGGGGAGAATAATTCTTTTTGCCAATATTTTGTTCAGGACTTTTTTTTTTTTTCGAGGTAGGGTCTCTCTCTAGCCCAGGCTGACCTGGAATTCACTATGTCGTCTCAGAGTGGCCTTGAACTCACAGCGATCCTCCTACCTCTGCCTACTGGGATTAAAGGCATGCACCACCATGCCCGGCTTGTTCAGGATTTTTGCATCTATGTTCATGAGGGAGATTGGTCTGTAATTTTCTTTTTTTGTTCTGTCTTTGGTTTTGGTATGCGGGTGATGATAGCTTCATAGATGGAGTGCAGTAGAATTCCTTCTTATTCTATTTTATGGAAAAGTTTGAGAAGCAGTGGTGTTATTTCTTCCATGAAGGTCTGGGCTTTTTTTAGTTGTGAGACTTTGTACAACTGCTTGGATCTCTGTACTTGTTGTAGGTCTATTTAAATGGTTTATCTCATCTTGACTTAATTTTGGTAGGTCATATGAATCAAGGAAATCATCCATTTCTTTCATATTTTCAAACTTAGATGGATATATATTCTTTTTTTTTTTTTTTTTTTTTTTTTTTTGGTTTTTCGAGGTAGGGTCTCACTCTAGCCCAGGCTACCTGGAATTCACTATGGAGTCTCAGGGTGGCCTCAAACTCACAGCAATCCTCCTACCTCTGCCTCCCGAGTGCTGGGATTAAAGGCGTGTGCCACCACGCCCGGCTAAGGGATATATATTCTTAAAGTATGTCCTTATAATTGTCTGAATTTCATTGGTATCTGTTGTAATGGTGCCTTTTTTCATCTCTAATTTTATTAATTTTTGTCTTTTCTCTCTTTCTTCTGGTCAGATTTGCTAAGGGTTTACCAAGCTTGTTTATCCTTTCAAAGAAACAACTCTTTGTTTCATTGATTCTTTGAATTTTTTTGTTGTTGTTGTTGTTTCTACTTCATTAATTTCTGCCCTAATCTTTATTATTTCTTCTCATCTACTGATTTTTGGTTTACTGTGTTCTTCTTTTTCCAAGGCCTTAAGGTGAAGCATTAAGTTGTTTATTCGTGAACCTTCTAATTTATTAATATAGGCACTTAGAGCTGTAAATTTCCCTCTTAGGACTGCCTTCATTGTGTCCCAAAGGTTTTTGTATGTTGTATTATCGTAATAATTTGATTCTATGAATTTTTAAATTTATTTATTATTTTTTATTAACAACTTCCATTACTGTAAACAATATCCCATGGTAATGTCCTCCCTACCCCCCCCCCAGTGTCCCCTTTGAAACTCCATTCTCCATCATATCCCCTCCCCCTCTCCATCAGTCTCTTTTTATTTTGATGTCATGATCTTTTCCTCCTACTATGATGGTCTTACATAGGTAGTGTCAGGCACTGTGAGGTCATGGATATCCAGGCCATTTTGTGTCTGGAGGAGCACGTTGTGAGGAGTCCTACCCTTCCTTTGGCTCTTACATTCTTTTTGCCACCACTTCTGCAATGGACCCTGAGCCTTGGAAGGTGTGATAGAATATTGTAGTGCTGAGCACTCCTCTGTCACTTCTTCCCAGAACCATGATACCTTCTGAGTCATCCAAAGGTCACTGCCCTCTGAAAAGAGAAGATTCTCTACCAAAAGTGAGAGCAGCATTAATATATGGGTATGAACATTAAGAGAAGTGCTTACTGGGCAGTTTGATGAGCATAGCATATACATTTAGCCAGACAGCAGCAGACGTTACACCCCTAGGGCTCATGACTATCCCTGTTGTAGGTTTTCAGTGTCAGGGATGTATTCCCTCCCATAGAGCAGGCCTCCAGTCCAATTACCTACCTCAGAGATACTTGCTCAACCATGTTTATTGCCACTCTATTCACAATAGCTACGAAATGCAAACAGACTAGATGTCCCTCAACTGATGAGTGGTTAATGAAGTTGTGTCACATTTACATAATGGAGTTCTATTCAATGGTAAAGACAAACAAAGTTATGGAATTTGTAGGAAAATGGATGAATCTGGAAAGCATTATACTAAATGAGGTAACCTAGGCCCAGAAAGCCAAATGTCACATGTTCTCTCTCATATGTGGATCCTAGCTACTAATAACTGGACTTCTGTGTAAGTAGGAAGAAAACTCAGTAGCATAGGCCAGTAAGCTAGAAAGGAGATATAAAGGGAGGGAGGGGGAACCTAATAGGATGGTATTGTATATATGTAAGTAGAAAAACATATTAATGGGAGTGAAAAGGTCTAAATGAGGTCAGGGGAAGATATTGAGTAAGGATAGGTGGCGGGAGGGCTAATCAAAATCTAAGAGAACATAAATAAGTCATATGGAAACATACATTTTTGGACAATGGAACACACAGGACCCATAGATTTTTTTTTAATTTAATTTTATTATCTTTTTTTTCATAGATTGTTAATAGAAAATTTTCAGTGCCAGGGATGGGATACCTTCCAGTGAGTTGTTGGCCAGGGAGGTCCCTAATGCCCCCCAAACATTACAGGCCATTGCCAAGGCCCTTGGTTTCCCACCAGGAATAGATAGTAAGACCCTATTGCTGAAGACTCCCCATACTTGGGCTGCAAGGTCACTGAGAAACCCTGCTGGAGCTGAGCTGATAACCTCCTCCATGTAGACCAGCTGACAAAAAGCTGGAAAAAGCCATGCTGCATGCAGTTCAATGGGAGAGAGAGAAATCACCAGTGAAGATACTCAACAGTGGACACTGCAAGCCTTAGATTTGGCCAGCTAGGCCAAATGAGCCAACAGGTGCAATAGTGGCACATCTGTTCTGGGGGAAACCAACTGCCCTCTAATTGGACAGGAGGCCTGCTCCCTGGGAGGCAATATATCCCTGATACTGAAAACCTACAATAGGTATAGTCATGAGCCCTAGGAGTGTAACATCTGCTGCTGTCTGACGAAAAGTATGTATTATGCTCACCAAACTGCCCAGTAAGCACTTCTCTTAACATTCATACCCATATATTACGGCTCCTCTTACTTTTGGTTAGAGAACCTTCTCTTTTCAGATGGCAGTGACCTTGGGATGACTCAAAAGACACCATGGTGCTGAGAAGAAGTGACAGAGGAGTGCCCAGCAGTGAAATATCTCAATCACAGCTTCCATGGCTCAGGGTACATTGTGGAAGCGGTGGTGGAAAGAATGTAAGAGCCAAAGGAAGGATAGGACTCCTTACAATGTGCTCCTCCAGACACAAAATGGCCTGGATGTCCATGACCTCACAATGCCTGACACTACCTACACAAGACCATCATAATAGGAAAAAAAGATAATGACATCAATGTAAAAGAGAAAGTGATTGGGGGCTGGAGAGATGGCTTAGCGGTTAAGCGCTTGTCTGTGAAGCCTAAGGACCCCGGTTCGAGGCTCAATTCCCAAGGACCCATGTTAGCCAGATGCACACAAGGGGGTGCATGCATCTGGAGTTCGCTTACAGAGGCTGGAAGCTCTGGCGTGCCTCTCTCTCTCTGCCTCCTTCTCTCTGTCGCTCTCAAATAAATAAATAAACAAACAAAAAAATTTTTAAAAAAGAGAGTGATTGAGAGGGGGAGGGGATATGATGGAGAATGGAGTTTCAAAGGGGAAAGTGGGGGCAGGGACGGAATTACCATGGGATATTGTTTACAATTATGGAAGTTGTCAATAAGAAAGAAAGAAAGAAAGAAAGAAAGAAAGAAAGAAAGAAAGAAAGAAAGGCAGATTAACTTAATAAAAGAAAAACAAAGCTGGGTGTAGTAGCGCACACCTTTAATCCCAGAACTCGGGAGGCAGAGGTAGGAGGATTGTCATGACTTCAAGGCCACCCTGAGACTCCATAGTGAATTCCAGGTCAGCCTGGGCTACAGTGAGACCCTACCTCGAAAAACCAAAAATAAATAAATAAATAAATAAAAAGAAAAAAGAAAAGAAAAGAAAAATTTGTTGGGCGTGGTGATGCTAGTCCTTAATCCCTGTGCTTGGGAGGCAGAGGTAGGAGGATCGTTGAGAATTCCAGGCCACCCTGAGACCACATAGTGAATTCCATGTCAGCTTGAGCTAGAGTGAGACCCAAACAAAAGAAAAATTAAAGGATATCCTTTGTTTTCCTAGGCTACTTGGAACATTATTTCAGAACCCACTGTGCTGCCAGCCCTATAAATTTTCTTTTTCTTTCTTTCTTTTTTTTTTTTTTTTTTTTTTTTTTTTTGGTTTTTTGAGGTAGGGTCTCACTCTAGCTCAGGCTAACCTGGAATTCACTATGGAGTCTCAGGGTGGCCTCGAACTCACGGCGATCCTCCTACCTCTGCCTCCCGAGTGCTGGGATTAAAGGCATGCGCCACCACGCCCGGCTAAATTTTCTTTTTTTTTTTTTTTTTTTTTTTTTTTTTGGTTTTTCAAGGTAGGGTCTCGCTCTAGCCCAGGCTGACCTGGAATTCACTATGGAGTCTCAGGGTGGCCTCGAACTCATGGCGATCCTCCTACCTATGCCTCCCAAGTGCTGGGATTAAAGGTGTGCGCCACCACGCCCGGCTTAAATTTTCTTTTAAACATATTTTTGCTTATTATTTTTTTGTAAGCAGACATAGAAGAAAGACAGAGAGACAGAATGGGTGCCACCAGGGCTTCCAGCTGCTGCAAACAAACTTCAGAGGTGTGCACCACCTTGTGCATCTGACTTTATGTGGATACTTGGAACTCTAACTCATGCTGTTGGACTTTGTAGGCAAGTGCCTTAACTACTAAGTCATGTCTCCAGCCCTCTAATAAATCTTTTGCCTGAGGACAGATTCCATGCCTCTCTAGGATCATGCTCTCTCCCTACACCAAACATTTTAGTGGAGAAACTGAGGAGAGGTATTGTTGTAGCCAGTTGCCCTGCAGAGCTCCTTCATCCTGGATGCTGTTCTCTGCATCCAACACCAGACTCTTGTCCTCTGTGTTGAGTCTCCTGGTTCCTTCAGGACTTGCTGCCCACCCTACAAGCTCTGGCAGTAGGACAATGTTAGGTTGCAACAGGCTCCCAAAATGGAGTCACCAAGGACAGCAGAAAAGCAACAGAGACATAAGGAAGTAGGTTATTCACATTCCTCAAGAAACTGCCCAGCCATTATCCCTTCCTTGCCTAACAATGTCCCCAGGTCATGGTTTCCTGAGCCCTTATCTGGTAAGACAACTGCTCATTGTTCTGAGCTCACACTCTAGCTATTTGAAATGTCTAATATAAAGAACAAAAGAGTTCTTTTCCCTTCCTCCAACTGAAGAAGCCCTATAAAGCCCATTTATCTGGAATCTCAGGTTGGCTGCGCTCTCTCTTGTGAGCCAGCCCTGACAGCTCGTGTTTTTCCTAAATAAAAGCTATCATCTTTGCCTCAGAGTGGTTTGTGTGGTCTTAGTCACTCCTGATCCTTACACCTGGTGCTGTGACTTGGATAGGAAGGCTTCCAGTTGCCCTCTTGGGTGGCCTGACCTCCTTCCCCCTGACCAGACCAGGGAGCTGCCAAAGTTTCAGGATTGAATTCTCATTCAACCCCTCTCCCATACTCGTCCTCACCCTGTGCTTTTGACCCAGACACCATAGATGACCTCAACCCAACAGCTCCTCTGGCTCCTCCAGCTCCCTCAGCCTCTCCTGACCCCCTGCCTGGTATTTTGATCTCCAGAGTTGCAAATAGAATAAAAATTTAATGGGCTGGAGGGATGGCTTAGCACTTATGGCATTTGACTGTAAAGCCAAAGTGAGAGACCAAATATAACCATTTTAAGTAAAAAGGCCCAGGCCTGACTTAGATAGAGAACTAGCCGGCTAATGTGCTGACCTTCGCTTCTGTAAACTTTGCTTGCTTGCTCAATTGCTGCCTTTCCCCCTAAAGTTTCTGAAGAATCTCCACTTCAAGGACATTGCATAAACACTCCACTGCAGGGGGCCTCCAGCCTCCGACCACCTGCTTAGATAAGAAACTGAGGAATCTCCACTTCAAGGACAATGGAGATTACTTCATCTGCCTGGAGTGCCCCTAGCTCCTGCCCCCAACTTTGCCCACTGAAACCCCAAGCCAATCAGAACTGCTTAAATCAACCAATCATGTATCTATCCCCTACTTCTTTGTTCGAATTCCTATATGAACCCCTTCCCCCAAAAGAAAGCGGCTCTCTCCCTCACTACCACTGTGCCAAACTGTGTGGAGAGAGCCCAGGCCTAGGCTTGCAATAAAGAAACCTGTTGCTTTTACATTCGAGTGTCTCGGCTTCTGTGGCGGTTCTCTGGGTGACTCCTGGGTGACTGGGGGTCTTGGCTCCTAGTCAGGGGTCTTGGCACAACAAAAGGACTCAGGTTCGATTCCCCAGGACCCACGTTAGCCAGATACACAGGTGGCGCACACATCTGGAGTTCATTTGCAGTGGCTGGAGGCCCTGGCATGCCCATTCTTTCTCTCTCTCTCAAATAAATAAATAAATAAAAATAAAATATTTTTTAAAATTTTTAAATAGGAATGCATAGCTTCCAAATGAATGAGTGAATGAATGAATATATAAAGGGGAAATGGTTGTCTGGCGTCTATATGAAAAGTGCACTTAAAATGAATGTGTGTGTATGAGTATGTATGTGGCTCACAGCCCTAAGGCTGCAGAATGATTTCTATTCTGAGCAGTGCCACTTCATTATGGGGATGTTCTCCACCAAGCCCACTGTACTAGACAGCATAGCCAATTTTTACTGTTGAGTGTCCCCCAGAAGGAACAGTAAAAGTAATTAAGATATTGCATGGCGTGGTGGTGCACACCTTTAATCCCAGCACTCAGGAGGCAGAAAGGTAGGAGGATCACCATGAGTTCAAGGCCACCCTGAGACTACACAGTGAATTCCAGGTCACCTGAGCGAGAGTGAAAAGAGACCCTACCTTGAAAAAAAAAAAATGCAAGAGTACTCTTAAAGAGTTGTAAAATGGCAGGATGAGAAAGCTGTCTTGTAGCCCCGAGGGAAGTCCAAAACTCTCCCTGAAATTTAGGAAGAAAAAAATACGGCTTTCTCTTAGCTTCCCTGCCTGGCAAAGCCAGTGGGCTACAACCACAGGGAATCTCAGGATCCTGGCCCCAGCATGATGATGAATGAATGCCAAGTCACTGTGAACAGATGGGGACTTCTTATTTTTTATTTTTTGAGGTAGGGTCTCACTCTGGCTCAGGCTGACCTGGAATTAACTATGTAGCAGGGTGGCCTCGAACTCACAGCGCTCCTCCTACCTCTGCCTCCCCAGTGCTGGGATTAAAGGTGTGCACCACCACACTAGGCTTTATTTTATTTTATTTTTCTTTCTTTCTTTCTTTCTTTTTTTTTTTTTTTTTTTGGCAGATGGGGACTTCTTATAAGAAATTTGTAACTGTTTTTTTTCTCCATTTTTATTAATATTTTCCATGATAACAAAAAAAATCCCATGGTATTACCCTCCCCCCTTTCCCCTTTGAAATTCCATTCTCCATCATATCCCCTCCCCATCTCAATCTTTCTACTTACATATATACAATACCAACCTAATAAAAGCCCTCCTCCCTTTCTTTCTCTTCCCTTTCTATCTCCTTTTTTAACTTACTGGCCTCTGCTACTGAGTTTTTTCCTTCTCACACAGAAGCCCAATCATCTCTAGCTAAGATCCACATATGAGGGAGAACATGTGGCGCTTGGCTTTCTGGGCCTGGGTTACCTCACTTAGTATAATTCTTTCCAGATCCATCCACTTTTCTGCAAATTTCATAACTTCATTTCTCTTTACTGCTGAGTAAAACTCCATTGTATAAATGTGCCATATCTTCATTATCCACTCATCAGTTGAGGGACATCTAGGCTGGTTCCATTTCCCAGCTATTATAAATTGAGCAGCAATAAACATGGTTAAGCAAGTATCTCTAAGGTAATGAGATGAGTCCTTAGGATATATGCCTAGGAGAGCTATAGCTGGGTCATATGGTAGATCAATCTTTAGCTGTTTTAGGAACCTCCACACTGATTTCCACAATGGCTGGACCAGATTGCATTCCCACCAACAATGTAGAAGGGTTCCTCTTTTTCCACATCCCCGCCAACATTTATGATCATTTGTTTTCATGATGGTAGCCAATCTGACAGGAGTGAGATGGAATCTCAATGTAGTCTTAATCTGCATTTCCCTGATGACTAGGGATGTAGAGCATTTTTTTAGATGCGTATATGCCATTCGTATTTCTTCCTTTGAGAATTCTCTATTTAGCTCCATTTCCCATTTTTTGATTGGTTTGTTTGATTCCTTATTATTTAACTTCTTGAGTTCTTTGTATATCTTAGATATTAATCCTCTATCAGATATATAGCTGGTGAAGATTTTTTCCCATTCTGTAGGTTGCCTCTTTGCTTTCTTCACCGTGTCCTTTGCAGTGCAAAATCTTTGTATTTTCATGAGGTCCCAGTGGTTAATCTGTGGTTTTATTGCCTGAGCAATTGGGGTTGTATTCAGAAAGTCTTTGCCAAGACCAATATGTTGAAGGGTTTCCCCTACTTTTTCCTCTAGCAGTTTCAGAGTTTCAGGTCTGATGTTAAGGTCCTTAATCCATTTGGACTTAATTCTTGTGCACGGAGAAAGAGAAGAATCTATTTTCATCCTTCTACAGATATATATCCAGTTTTCCCAACACCATTTGCTGAAGAGGCTGTCTTTTCTCCAATGAGTATTTTTGGCATTTTTATCAAATATCAGGTGGCTATAACTACATGGGGTTACATTTGGGTCCTCTATTCTGTTCCATTGATCTACGAGTCTGCTTTTGTGCCAGTACCATGCTGTTTTTGTTACTATGGCTCTGTAGTATAGGTTAAAATCAGGTATGGTGATACCACCAGCCTTATTTTTGTTGCTCAGTATTATTTTAGATATTCGAGGTTTTTTGTGATTCCAAATGAATTTTTGGATTGTTTTTTCTATTTCCGTGAAGAATGCCTTTGGAATTTTGATGGGGATTGCGTTAAATGTGTAGATTGCTTTTGGTAAGATTGCCATTTTCACAATATTGATTCTTCCAATCCAGGAACAAGGGATGTTTTTCCACTTCCTAGTGTCTTCTGCAATTTCTCGCTTGAGTGTTTTAAAGTTCTCATTGTATAGATTCTTTACTTCCTTAGTAAGGTTTATTCCAAGGTACTTTATTTTTTTTGATGCAATTGTGAATGGGAGTGATTCTCTGATCTCATCCTCTGTGTGTTTGTTGTTAGCATATATGAAGGCTACTGATTTCTGTGTATTTATTTTGTATCCTGCTACATGACTGTAGGTTTTTATTTGTAACTGTTTTTACATTTACTTTATCTTTCTGTGCTTCTATGGAGCTACTAACAGACAACAGCCTCAAGATTTATGTTTAAATTTAGAAGTACTCAATACTGAGTTTGTAAGAAAATTTCTAAAATTTCTAATAATGTTCAAATCTGCTTTCATGTTTTTTAAAAAAATGTGTTTCAGGGCTTGAGGGATGGCTTAGCAGTTAAGGCACTTGCCTGCGAAGGCAAAGGACCCAGGTTTGATTCCCCAAAACCCAGTTCATTTGCAGAAGCTGGAAGCCCTGGTGCGCCCATTTTCTCTCTGTCCCTGTCTCTGTCTGTCTCTTTCTCTGTCAAATAAATAAATAAATAAATAAATAAATATATTTTTAAAAATGTGTTTCAAACCGGGTGTGGTGGCGCACGCCTTTAATCCCAGCACTTGGGCAGCAGAGGTAGGAGGATCGCCATGAGTTGGAGGCCGCCCTGAGACTCCATAGTGAATTCCAGGTCAGCCTGAGCTAGAGTGAGACCCTACCTAGAAAAACCACACACACACACACAAAAAATCTATGTTTATTCTGGTTAAAATACTATAGTATAAGTCAAATCTGATCTACTTTTTCTTTTAAAAAAAGTTATTTCAAAAGGCCTTTGGGTAAAAAAACTTAAGTGGTCATATTAAAAGTCTTATGGTAAGGACAATAAAAGTTTTTGTTGGTAGTTATGAGATGATCTGACTAAAGAAGATAAACTGGAGAGGAAAATTTAAATGTTTGATGTTAAATGTTTGATGAAAAAGATTGTTACAGAGTGGTTACATGGATTGCAGAGTGAAAGTATGTAAATGAAGGTATAAGTATGTAGATGAAGGTATGAGCAAGCCTAAATGGAAGGTTAAAGACAAAATACTTGACAGATCACAGATTTCTTGAGATATAAAATGACAATTAGCCTAGGACTTACATCAGACTAACAAAGGTAGACCCTGGTTGGTAGCAGGTTACTATGGTATTCAGGTTGTAAACTTAACTTAATTCATTGTTGTTAACCTGGTCAAAATAATGGTCATGAAAGACTGAATTTAGAATACCCAACCAAGTTAACTGCGTTCCTCTATTTGTCAACCTTTTAACTAAATCTTAAGGTTAAAATTGACTCATTAATATTTAATTATCTCCTAATGTTACTTTTTTAAAATTTTATTTATTTATTTGAGACAGAGAGAGGGAGAGAGAGAAAGAGAGAGAGAGAGAATGGGTGCACCAGGGCCTCTAGCCACTGCAAACGAACTCCAGATGCATGTGCCACCAATGCATCTGGCTTACATGGAGCAGGATCACACCAGGGTCCTTAGGCTTTGCAAGCATGTGCTTTTAACCACTAAGCCATTTCTCCAGCCCCTTCCTAAGGTTGTTATGTCTAAAACCCTGCCCCCCCCAAAAAAAAAAGCTCACAGGGGAATTGTTTACTCTTTTTTCCCCCTATTTTATTTATTTTTTTTTTATTCTTTTTGGTTTTTCGAGATAGAGTCTCACTCTAGCCCAGGAATTCACTCTGTATTCTCAGGGTGGCCTCCAACTTGTGGTGATCCTCCTATTTCTGCCTCCCAAATGCTGGGATTAAAGGTATGCACCACCTCGCCCCACCCTTATTGCCTGTTTTATAAGGTAAATAGACCACATTTGGAAACACTAAACAGTATTTATCTATCACACACTTAAAAACTATTTACTTCATGGTGAGCAGTTAAGAAAAAAAAAAAAAAAAGATCCCAGCCCTTGGGAGGCAGAGGATTGCTGTGAGTTCAAGGCCACCCTGAGAATTCCAGGTCAGCCTGAGCTAGAGTGAGACCCTACCTTAAAAAAAATAAATAAATAAAATAAAAAAATAAATAAATAAAGAATTCTAAACAAAGTTATGTTGTGACTTAAAACTGAAAAGCTCCCCATGTCTTAGGACAATCCACTGTATACAAACAATGTTAATATAGTTTGTCTAAGCTTCATGTAACAGTCATAAATATTGCTTTAGTTAAACCTTAAAATTGTTCAATGGTAGCTGGGCGTGGTAGTGCACGCCTTTAATCCCAGCACTCGGGAGGCAGAGGTAGGAGGATCGCCGTGAGTTCGAGGCCACCCTGAGACTACATAGTGAGTTCCAGGTCAGCCTGGGCTACAGTGAAACCCTATCTTGGGGGAAAAAAAAATGTTCGTTGGTAAAAGGTACTTATTTTAAAAATTACTTTGGGGCTGGAGAGATGGCTTAGCAGTTAAGGTGCTTGCCTGCAAAGCCAAAGGACCTCAGTTCGATTCCCCAGGACCCACACAAGCTAGATGCACAAGGTGGCACATGCATCTGGAGTTCGTTTGCAGTGGCTGGAGGCCCTGGCATGCCCATTCTCTCTCTCATTCTTGCTCTCACTCTGTGTCTGCCTCTTTCTCTCTCGTGCTCTCTCAAATAAATAAATAAATAAAAATTAGAAAAAAAATTACTTTGTGTCTGTCATATTGTCTCTAATGTATGTTAAAATTGGGCTTGCTTAACAATGACCAAGTTTTATTTTATTCTTGAGCTATGCATAATCAGTCTCAGGCAAGGTGTCACTTAATTGTCTCATTTCTGGTATCTTAAATTCATTGTTTATAAAGATATTGATACTTACGACATGCTTCCTGCTCTAGAAAAATAATCATAAATTGCTGTTCTGCTTCCAGTTTGGGGTTAGGATTAGGGTGCTACTTTTTGGTCCAGTTTTATGTGGATGGCTGGGAAATTGAATTGAATCCTGCCTGGTAGACTTTGTGATCAAGCGCCTTTAATCACTGAAGTCCCAGCCCCTTCTTTACATTTTCTAGGTATAAAATGCTGACATAATTCATTTGTTCAACAAATGTTTATTGCACATTTATGGTCATGTATTATTTCACTAAAATTTCAGACTTCACAGCAACTTTTTGTGGTACACATTATTAATCTTCCTTTCACAAATAGGGCCCTGAGGTCCAGGGAGGGTATGTCCCTTGCCAGTAGGTACTTAGAGGGCAGGTTTAGATACTAGTGTTTGCCACACCCACCTGTGCCCTTCACATATGTACCTGCTGGGCTTTCTGCTTTTGACAACAAGCCAGGGCCAGGCATGCCATCACCTAGGCCTAACCCCAGGCCTTAGTGTCCCTCAGAATTTACCTCTGAAGTAGATAAACAGGGGGTGACTGTTTCCTAAGCTGATTTCCAGGTGTCAGTTGTACATGAGGTAACATTAAGAGAAGTTCAGTGCTTCATTCTTTTTGTGGTGTTGGTGATCAAACCCAGAGAGAGCCCCGTTCATGGACATGTGTTTTACCACTGAGCTACACCGTCAACCCTCCTTGATTCTGTCAAAACAGAGTCTCCCTAAGTGGTCCAGGCTGGCCTAGAACTCAAGATTCTTCTGCCTTTGTCTCCCAAATGCTAGAGTAACAGGTGGGTGCCACTGCGCCCAGCTTCAGTTTCATTTTTTCAAAAAACATAAGACTGGGGAGAGGTCTCAAGTTTAATCTATTTAAATCTTTACAGGCACTTCTTAGTTTACAAATATGGAAATGTGGGGTCCTTGAGGGAAGGAAGCCCATGGAGTGGGTTCAATTCCCAGGTCCCTAACTCAGGAGCCACCCTCAGGGTGGTTGGTTCTTAGTGTCACTGGCGCTCAGCTGGCCGCCACTCAGCTCACCCACACTCTTCAAAGATGTCGGGGTAGTGCCGGAAGAGCACGGGTGGGTCTCGGTCACCTCGGACTGGGGCTTGAGGCACGGCGCGAATCCCAGGCCTGCGGCCACGTCGCCCTCCGGAACAGGAACGGTGGATCCACTGGTGTGCTTCCACCGCAAACTTCCTCTTGAAGCGCATGCCGCACTCGGGGCAGGGGAAGGGCCGCTCGCCCGAGTGCATGCGCCGGTGGCTGACCAGCAGTGAAGGGTAGGTGAAGCGCCGGCCACAGTCCGCACACACGTGGCGCCTCTGACTGGCCTGAGCGTCCCCGCTGGACACTTGGACGTGGGGCTGTGCACCAGCTATCTGGTCCCAGGCAGCTTTGGCGGGTGTCTGTGCTCCTGCTGAGGCCTTGCTGACAGTCAACTCAGTCTTGTGTTTAGCCAATTGTTCGGTCTGCAACTGCCCAGAAATCTCTTCCCGACTTTGGGATTGTGTTGGTCCTTCCCCTCTTGGCACTTTCTTGGGTTCCTGCTCCTTCCTGGCTGGGATGTCTCCTGGGAAACAGGAATTAAAGTTACTTTTTTTTTTTTTTTTTTTTTTTTTGGTTTTTCGAGGTAGGGTCTCACTCTAGCCCAGGCTGACCTGGAATTCACTAAGAAGTCTCACGGTAATCCTCCTACCTCTGCCTCCCGAGTGCTGGGATTAAAGGCGTGCGCCACCACGCCCGGCTTAAAGTTACATTTTTTTAAAAGACTTTTAAACATATTTAACATGTGTGTGTGTGTGTGTGTATCACACACACACACTAGAGAGAGAGAGAGAATGGGCACACCAGGGCCTCTAGTCACTGCAAATAAACTCTGGACACATGCCATTTTGTGCATCTGGCTTTATGTGGGTACTGGGGAATCAAATCCATACCAGCAGCCTGTACAAGCAAGTACCCTTAACTGTCAGCCCCCTCTATTTTAAATAATTTTTATTTTATTTATATTTGAGAGAGATAAAGAGGCAGAGAGAGAGAGAGAGAGAGAGAGAACGGGCATGCCAGAGCTTCCAGCCACTGTAAATGAACTGCAGAAGCATGTATCACTTTGTGCATCTGGTTTACGTGGGTCCTGGGGAATCAAATCCAGGTCCTTTGGCTTTGCAGGCAAGCACCTCAACTGCTAAGCCATCTCTTCAGCCCCCAGCCCCCTTTTACCTTGTTTGTTTGGTTTTGGTTTCCAAAGTAGGATCTCACTATAGCCCAGGAAGACCTGGAATTCACTGTGTAGTCTCAGGGTGGCCTGAACTCTTGGCAATCCTTCTACCTCTGCCTCCCAAATGCTAGGATTAAAGGCATGCGCCAACAAGCCTGGCTTTTTCACTCTGTTTTTGTTTGTTTTCAAGACAGGGTCTCACTCTAGCCCAGACTGATCTGGAACTCACTCTGTAACCAGCCTGTCCTTGAAGTCCACAGTGATCCTCCTACCTCAGACTGGATTAAAGGCATGCACCACCACAGTTGGCAAGTTATATTTTAAAACAGTTTTGTACCACCCAGCACAGTGGCACATGCCTGTAACCCCAACACTTGAGAAGGCCAAAGCAGGATGATTGCTCTGAGTTTGAGACCAGCCTGGACTATACAGTGAGACATTCAAAAAAAAAAAAAAAGAAAGAGCTGGGTGTGGTGATGTACAACCTTTAATCACAGCACTCAGGAGGCAGAGGTAGGAGGATGGCCATGAGTTTGAAGCCACCCTGAAACTACATAGTGAATTCCAGGTCAGTCTGGGCTAGAGCGAGACCCTACATTGAAAAAAAAAAGGGTGGAGGGGCTGGAGTTAAGGTACTTGCCTGCAAAGCCAAAGGACCCAGGTTTGATTCCCCAGAACCCACATAAGCCAGATGCACAAAGTGGCTCACAATACTAGAGCTTGTTTGCAGCAGCTGGATGCCCTGGTGCACCCATTCTCTCTCTGTCTCTTTATCTCTCTCAAATAAATAAATAACTATTTTAAAAAGAAAAAAACAAAACAAATAAAAACACTTGCATAGACTATATTAGCTGGTAGGGTGCTTTTACAGGAGGTAATGCCAAAAAAGTACTGGTCAGTGTTGACACAAAGGCTTTAATGGAAGGTGAACAGTTCAAATTTCCTTCCTCCTGTGTCAAATGGAGCAGAGTGGTTTCTTCACTTCAAGGTCTTTGAGAGGATTAAATGAATAGGTGCTTGTTAATCACTTAATGCATGCTCAATAAACAATAGTGCTCTGTGTCCTTCCTATACTCTTCATAGTACCATTGTTACAGAGGAGAAACCACATTTGCTCCAGATTTCTTGGCTTCAGGATGGTGAAAGAAGAACCAAATTGTCAAACTTCAGGCATTTTCTCATGTACCATTTTGCCTTGCTGGAGAAACATGAAAAATAGAACGAAAACTACTTCCATTCCTCAAAGTGGGAGAATGATCAGTAGTTGTTCTGTTTTTTCTTTTCTTTTCTTTTTTTTTTTTTTTTTTCAAGATAAGGGTCTCACTCTAGATCAAGCTGACCTGGAATTCACTATGTAGTCTCAGGTTGGCCTTGAACTCAGTGATCCTCCTACCTCTGCCTCCCAAATGCTGGGGTTAAAGGCATGTGCCACCACACCCAGATCTAGGTTTGTTTTTTTAATCTACGTGTGTGTGTGTGTGTGTGTGTGTGTGCGCGCGCGCGCGCACGTGTGTGTGTTAGATCACACCAGGATCTCTTGCTGCTGCAAACGAACACCTATCTGGCTTTACATCACTGGCTAGGAAACTGAACCCTGGACTGGAAGGTTTTGCAAGCAACCGCCTTCAAAGGGCTCAGCCAGACCCCTAACCCCATGAGTGTGTCTTCTGACAGGGACACCTAGAAACCTCAGAGTTCTTTGACTTGGGCTCTAGATTCTCCTGCTTTTTCTCAACATGACTACTGTCCCAAGTTGTGAAATCTCCGTACTAGGTCATCTTTCTTTGGTCGTGTAGCATCCAAGATACATGGCCTCTTTAATTTCTGTAGGGACGCGCGAATGAGGAACCTGAAAGAAAACTACTAAGGAGGAAACCCTAGACAACCACGAGTGGGGAAACCTGGGACAACCCCTCACCTCTCCGAGCTCCTCCCAGGCTCTCCCCCTCCTCAGGATCCTGGGCGGCGGGGCTCCAAGCCTCACTCTCCTGTTCCATCCAAGAGATGAGGGCTGGTTTGGGGCCCGGGAATCCTGGGAGAGAACAGGGGTCAAGGCTGGCCTAGGAAGAGGGCATCCCCCTGCCAGGGTGAAGGCGCCTCCTCAGAACTTATGTTCAACCTGGACAAGGGTCTGTGATGCTCTTGCCTGAATGAAGCATTTGAGGGATGGAGACTCCCGAGGGGGTACCTGAAGCCCTGGGGATGGGAGGTGGAAGATGCTGTTGGTGGAAAAGTGCGGAGTTAGGGCTCACGATGCACTCGGTCCTTCTACATCATCTCCCCTGCGAACCCCGGTGGAGTGAAGGGGCTCTGACTCGGGGCCTCACCGAGCGCGCCCAGGAGGCCGTAGGTCTCGCGCATCACGTCCCGGTACAGGGCCCTCTGCGCGGGCCGCAGACAGCCCCACTCCTCCGGGGAGAAGTACACGGCCACGTCCGCGAAGCTCACGGCCCCGGGCTTCCAGAAACCTGGCCAGGTCTCCTCGGGTCTCAGCGCCAGGAGCGCGGCTGGGGGCGGCGCCATCAGGGCTGCGGGGCCGAACCGTGTCTCGGGGGCCACCGCCTGCTTGTTCCCGGCTTCAGCTTTCGTCGTCCGCGGGAAGGGACGCCCGGGCCACGCCCAGCCCGGGCCAGCGCCGACGCTGCCGGGAAGGGGAGCGAAAGTAGCAGGGACTGGCTCCCAGGGATTCAAGGATTCTGATGGGAACAAATAGTACTCCTCGGTCACTGCACGGCTGCTGGAACCTAGATGCCCGGCTTAAAGGATCCGGAAGGTGCCTTCAGAAAATATGGCTACAACCTGGCTTCAATTGCCACTGGTTGTACTTCAGGACGCCATTTTTGAGCATATCAAATATGTCGCCTTTCGGGTTTCTATTACCTAGAGCGTCCCGTTTGCCGCCGTCCTTAAATACGATGGCGGCTTCAGGAGGTTTTTGTGTTTGGTTGGGTGGTTGGCTCGTTTTTCCTTCTCTTTTATAACTTCAGTGTAGGGCAGGACTAGCTGGGAAGTCCAGGGAAACTTTGCCCTCTAGAACTATGGGCAGGTCCGTAGCTTCACAGGCCTTTCTGCCCTCAGTACTCAGCGGCCGGTGATTGGCTGTAGCAGAGAAGCTGTGCGGCGATTGGTTGTGTCCTGGCGGGGCCTTTGAAAACATTCAGAGGCCCCAGGCATCCGTGGTGCGGCCGACTGTGGCTTCCACGCTTTGCTTGTGTATCCGCCTCCTGTCGATGGAACGTGGAATCTGGTCTTCAGCCTCTGTGGAGAAAAGTACACTCCTGCCTTGGGTGCGCCATCTCAGGTAGAAACCCGTTCACAGCCGCACACTTGACAGAAAGAACCCTTGAATCCTTATTTCTCTAAATCTGGATTGAAGCTGCCAGCTAAGGAACGTGCTTAATCTGAATGAAATTGAAATGTGAGGGTTTGAAATTGCATACCAATTTTTGTCAAATCATTAATGTACATAGTTGTTTTAAGAAAGTAGCTGGGCGTGGTGGTGCACGCCATTAATCCCAGCACTTCGGAGACAGGGGTAGGAGGATTGTCACGAGTTCGAGCCTGAAACTACATAGATAATTCCAAGTCAGCCTGGGCTAGAGCGAGACTCTACCTCGAAAAAAACAAAACAACAACAAAAAAGTAATGTTTAGGCTCACTCCTTTAATCCCTGCACTTGAGAGTCTAAGGTAGGAGTATCGCCATATGTTCAAGGCCACCCTGAGACTACAGAGTGAATTCCAGGTCAGCCTGGGCTAGAGTGAAACCCTACCTCAAAAAAAACAAATAAATAAATAAAAGTAAAAAAATAAGCTGACACTCCAAACAGATCAGGGCTGCATCTTGAGATCCCGAACTCTGGATGCAGACCTGGTGCACCAGCTTTCCTCTTTCCTTTCTTTCTACCCAATAAAACTTGGCCTCACATTCCGTGAGTCAATGGTCTTACTTGTGTGGACCCTAGAACATCTTGGGGGCTCGTCCTGGGTCCACATTTCAAGACTTCCTCCCTGACTCTGGGGCGACCAAACTGGGGAAGGACCCCTAATCTCTGCTGGAGAACCACATCCGTCTGCATGTTCCTGGTTTTGGAGTTGGTAGCAAGCTATTGATGGGGCAATTTTGCCCAGGACTGCAATAGCCCCCCCCCCCCTCCCCTTATTGGCTAAGAAGCCTCTGGAGGTGCTTTTTCTACTCTTTTTGTTTTTGTTTTTCTGGTTTTGCATGCTTTTCTGGGTCCAAGAGGGAAGCTATATGCAGCATTAATTCACCAGGACGAGGGATCAAGGGGGCACCCTTTGACCCTTCTGGCTGTTTGGAGATTTCAAATGGAGGTCTGTTTCTGGTTCAGTTTCAGTTTGGCAGCCACTTGGCAGTGTCAGGAGAGCTGTTATTGCTAGTATGTTTGTGTTTGGTGTTGTGTTCATTTGTCTTGTCCTCGTCTTTGAAGATATGGGTCAAAATCACTCTGTTGAAAAATCTCCTTTAAAACTGGTTAAAAAGCACTTTGAAGATCTTCAGGAAAAAAAGAAAAAAAAGATAAACATTAAAACGAGCTAGGCCTATTATCCTAGCTACTTGGGAAGCTGAGACAGGAGGATCTCCAATCCAAGGTTCCAATGTGATAGCCTGACTCCACATTTTATTTTATTTTTACCTTTTAAATTTATTTTATTTGATAGAGAGAGAGGAAGAGGCAGATATAGAGAGGGAATGGGTGCGCCAGGACCTTCAGCTGCTGCAAATGAACTCCAGACACATGCGCTACCTTGTGCATCTGGCCTACATGGGTCCTGGGGAAATCAAACCATATTTTAAACCATGTGACTTTTAAATTGCTTGATAAAAACAAGTAAATAATTTTAATCTGAACTGTGCCTGATATTTCCTCTTTTGTTTGGGCTTTAAGCAAATAAGACTTTGTTTATAGACACCTTTTGGTTCCTTATGACTCCAAATAGTCCAACAGGTCTCTCCTAAAGCTTTTGTTGGCATTTGATTTATTTCAAGGTGTTTTGGTTTTTGTCTTTAAAAGTCAGATTTAACTAAAGCCTATGGTGAGCTAAAATTTTATGTAAACAAAGCCATATTTTGTTACATGATCTCATAAATATAATTACTGAGTTTATGTTCTAGGTCAACTTCAACTTACATAGAGGATTATTGAAAACATCAAAATTCTCTCTGATGTGGTGACTCATAATTTGCCAGGTATTTTAAAAGATTGTAATGTCCTGTTACTTAAAAGGAGGAGGCAACTGGCCCAAGTTCTAGGCCAGCCTGCTTCAAGATAGAAACAGAATTTGCCTTAGTTACTTCTCATAAAAATATTTCCAAATGTGTTAGAGTTATTGATAAAGATGATCCCCCAAATGGTTGTCATGTTTTCCCTGTATTCATAGAAAGTGTCTTTCATGGAGTTTATTAATAGGAGCTATCTCAAATCAATGGGTTATGTAAAACCTGAAGGTGGGCTGGAGAGATGGCTTAGCGGTTAAGGCACATGCCTGTAAAGCCTAAGGACCCAGGTTCGATTCTCCAGGTTCCATGTAAGCCAGATGTACAAGGTGACACATGCGTCTGGAGTTCATTTGCAGTGGCTGGAGGCCCTGATGCACCTCACTCTCTTTCTATCTCCCTCTCCCTCTCTCTGTCTCAAATAAATAAATAAATAAAATAGATAATGTTTAAAAAAAAAAACTGAAGGTATATATACTGGTATTATAAAGCAAGTCTGATTGTCAGGTAAAGATTTTTTGGTGACCTAAATACTAAGGAAAGCTTTTTCTCTACAAAGTTCCAATAGTAAAATGGATAACTCATTGAAGCCAGACTACTTGCTTCTTTGTCAGTAGGTAATTGTAAAGATCACAAGACCCCAAAGACCATTCTGAGGCAAAGATGGAAGTTTTTATTCAGGGGAAAAACACAAGCTGTCAGGACTGACTCTCAAGAGTGGAGTGGTCAGCTTGGGGGTTACAGTGGGCTTTACAGACTCTTTAGTTGGGGGAAGGTGAAAAAGGGAAGGAATTTCTTTGTTGGGGCAGTAAATCTCTGTTCTTTACATTAGCCATAGGGTGAGAGATAGGGGGGCAGTAAATCTAGACTTGGAGACTTGTTAGGCAAGGGAGGGATAGTGGCTGGGCAATTTCTTGAGGAATGTGGATGACGCCTCTGTCACCCTCCTGCTGTCCTCGGTGACTCCATTTTGTCCTGACCTAACAGTAATAAGATTAATCAATTTGGTGTAGTTTTTAATAGTCTTATAAGAAAGATGGTTAATTATGGTTTGAGATGATTGCAAGAACTGGGAAGGTATTTTTTTTCAATTTTGGACATAGAATGCTTGTTAAAAATCCTTTTGGAGCCAGGCGTGGTGGCACGTGCCTTTAATCCCAGCACTTGGGAGGCAGAGGTAGGAGGATCACTGTGAGTTCAAGGCCACCCTGAAACGACATAATGAATTCCAGGTCAGCCTAGACTAGAGTGAAACCCTACCTCAGGAAAAAAAAAAAAAAAAAAAAAAAAAAAACCTTTGTGCTTACCTTTGATGAAGCGCTTGTTTGGTTTCTAAGTAAACCTGTGACCCAATTCACAACTATTCTGCACCCAAATAAAAACTTTTAAACTTATGATTTTTTATTTTTTGGTTTATGTCACCCACACTGGAGGGTCCAGAGCCATACCTTTCACTACTTTCAGAAATAAATACCTTTTTCCTATTTGAAGAGATTCATTCCTTCAAGGTTGTTTGTTGTGAACACAACCCAGAGAGAGACTCGCCTGGGCAAACAGTAGCATCGCTTACTTTCCCTTTTTAAAAAAATATTTGTTTTTGTTATTATTTATTTATTTATTTGAGAGCGACAGGCGACAGACAAAGAGGCAGAGAGAGAGAGAATGCATGCACCAGGGCCTCTGGCCACTGCAAACGAACTCCAGACGCATGCGCCCCCTTCTGCATCTGGCTAGCATGGGTCCTGTGGAATCGAGCCGGGAACCGGGGTTCTTAGGCTTCACAGGCAAGTGCTTAACCGCTAGGCCATCTCTCCAGCCCTCTCTTTTAAACAAGATATATATATATATATATATATATATATATATATATATATATATATATAATTTATTTATTAGAGAGAGAGAGAGAATGGGCATGTCAGGGCCTCTATCCACTGCAAACAAACTTCAGACACATGTGCCACCATGTGCATCTGGTTTACATGGATACTGGGGAAATGAACTTGGGTTCTTAGGCTTTGCAGGCAAGCACCTTAACTGCTAAGCCATCTCTCCAGCCCCCCTTTTTACCTTTTGTTTTGTTTTGTTTTTGGTTTTGCAAGGTAGGGTCTCACTCTAGTTCAGGTTGACCTGGAATTCACTATGTCATCTCAGGGTGGCCTCGAACTCATGGCAATCCTCCTACCTCTGCCTCCCAAGTGCTGGGATTAAAGGCGTGCGCCACCACACCCAGCTTCCCTTTTAATCCTTTTTTTTTTTTTCTTTTCAAGGTAGGGTTTCACTGTAGCCCAGGCTAACCTGGAATTCACTATACAGTCTCAGGGTGGCTTCAAACTTACAGCAATCCTTTTACCTCTGTCTCTGGAGTTCCAGGGGTGGCCTTGAACTCATGGTAATCCTCCTACCTCTGCCTCCCGAGTGCGAGTGCTGGGATTAAAGGCGTGTGCCACCACGCGCAACTTTGTTGTCTTTATTTTAATTATTAGGCTTCACAGGCAAGCGCTTATCCATCTCTCCAGTCCCCCCCCCCTTTTTTTGAGAGGGAGAGAGAAAGAGGTCAATAGAGAATGGGTGAGAATGCAGGGCCTCTAGCCACCACAAATGAACTCCAGATGCATGCATTACCTTATGCATCTGGCTTTATGTGGGTACTGGGGAATCAAACCTGGATCCTTTGGCTTTGCCTGCTAGCGTCTTAACCACTAAGCCATCTCTGCAGCACCCCCCTTTTTTTTAGCATACTGAATTGCAGGTCAGCCTGGACTAGTGCGTGTAACATCCTACCTCAAAAAACCAATCATCTCCCCCCAAAAATCTATGGTAAACCAGGCGTGGTGGCACACACTTTTAATCCCAGCACTCAGGAGGCAGAGGTAGGAAGATTGCTGAGTTAGAGGCCACGCTGAGACTACATAGCGAATTCCAGGTCCGACTGAGCTGGAGTGAGACCCTGCCTCAAAAAACCAAAAAACTAGCTGGGCGTGGTGGTTGCACACTCTCCAGCCCTTTTTAAAATTACTTATTTCTTTCTTTATTTATTAAGAGAGACAGATGGAAGGAGAGAGTGAGAATGGGTGCACCAGGGCCTCTAGCCACTGAAAACTCCAGACATATGCACAACCTTATCTATCTGGCTTTACCTGGGTATTGGGCAATAGAACCTTGGGTCCTTACAGCTTTGAAGGCAAGTGCTTTAACTGCTGAGCCATCTCTCCAGCCCTACTTATTTTCTTGTTGTTTTGGTTTAGTTTGAAATGGGATCTTGCTATGTAGAGCATGCTAGCCTTGTGTTAACCCAGAATTTGCGAGAATAAAGACCACTGACCACAAATGATAGCCGAATTGAAGCAAGCTTTAATTGTGCACAATAGAGTTGGTCCAGCAGCTGCCTCCCTAAGGCAGGGTGTCGAGAGCAGCCCCGAGTCAGCTTCTCAGGCTCCTTTTATAGGGCAAGACCATAGAAATCACAGGATAGGGGTTTTGAGAGGCAAGCAGGTGTGATGACAGAAGCAGACCAGCCTTTTCAGTTAAACTACTTACCAGAACGTTATGAATACACAATCCTGGGAACAGTAACCAGGGAACAATTTGTGGGCCCAGCTCAGACATAGAAACTTAGAGAAACAGAAACTTAACCTAGTCATTATATCAAAATGGCTCCTGCTGTTAAAATGGAGTCAGGTTGACTCTTCACTTGAAGTTGAGATTCCCCCTGATTCAGCCTCCTGAGTGCTACAATTCAGTAGTTTTAATGTACATTAAAACAAAAGGAGCTGGGTGTGGTGGCACATGCCTTTAATCCTAGCACTCTGGAGGCAGAGGTAGGAGGATCACCTTTGAGTTAGAGGCCCACCCTGAGACTACATAGTGAATTCTAGGTCAGCCTGGGCTAGAGTGAAACTCTACCTCAAAAAAAAAAAAAAAAATCAACAAAGGGGTTGGACTCAACATCTGCCTGTCTTACCCAGTCAGATCTCTCTTGAGCATGCACCTTGCCCAGGTAATGGGTGGATTCCTTCTCTGAGCCCAGGCCGATTGGCTGGGATACCTGATGCAGGTGTGCCAATTATTTCTTGAGCATAAACTTCAACTTGCTCTCATGGAGAAACTGTTTTTTGGTTCTCTCTGGCTCTTGAGATGCACAGAACTCCATGCCTGGGTCTTTGCACCAGGAAGATTAGCTTTCTTCCACCCTGAGGGTACCAGGGTGGGAAGGGACTTTTTTTTTTATTACTGTTTTTACTTTGTTGTTGTTGTTGTTTGGTTTTTCACGGTACAGTCTTGCTTTTGCCCAGGCTGACTAGGAACTCACTATGTAGTCTCAGGGTAGCCTCAAACTCACAGTGATCCTCCTATCTCAGCCTCCTGACCTCTGGAATTAAAGGCATGCAGCACCACACCCAGCTACTTTTTTAAAAAGTATATTTATTTATTTATTTATTTATTTGCAAGCAGAGAGAAATAGAAGAGAGACAGGCAGAGAGAATGAGAATGGGCACACCAGGGCCTCCAGGCATTGCAAACAAACTCCAGACACACGCGCCCCCTTGTGCTTCTGGCTTACGTGGGTACTGGGGAATCAAACCTGGGTCCTTAGACTTTCCAGGCAAGCGCCTTAACTGCTAAGCCAGCTCTCCAGCCCCCAGCTACTTTAAATATATATATATTATTTATTTATTTAAGACAGAGAGGGAGAGACAGGGGCAGATAGAGAATGGGGATGCCAGGGCCTCCAGACACTGCAAACGAACTCTAGATACATGTGCTACCTTGTGTTTCTGGCTTACGTGGGTACTGGGGAATTGAACCTAGGTCCTTAGGCTTTGCAGGCAAGCACTTTAACCCCTAAGTCATCTCTCCAGCCCTGTTTTTACTTTTTAATCTCTTTGGAAGCACTTTTTTTTTTTATTTTTAAACCCCTTCTCACACTGTTTTGTCAAGGTCTGTGTTTGTTTACATGGGCTCCTGGACCATGTGGTATACTTTTCCTCTCCCTGGCCACTTTCCCTTCTCTTCCTCCCTGGCCCGCAAACCTTCTGTCCTTTTCTCTCCCTCACATCCCAACTATTTTTGAATAAAATGTGGTAGTTTGAAAATCAGTATATGATTTTTTTCCCCGAGGTAGGGTCTCACTCTAGCTCAGGCTGTCCTGGGATTCACTAGGTAGTCTCAGGGTGGCCATGATCTCTCGGAGATCCTCCTACCTCTGCCTCCCGAGTGCTGGGATTAGAGGTGTGCACCACCATGCCCAGCTAATAAAAATATATATTTTTTAAAATCAACAAAGAGCCCGGCGTGGTGGTGCACGCCTTTAATCCCAGCACTCGGGAGGCAGAGGTAGGAGGATTGCCGTGAGTTTGAGGCACCCTGAGACTACCTAGTGAATTCCAGGTCAGCCTGAGCTAGAGTGAAACCCTACCTCGGGGGGAAAAAAAAAATCCACAAAGGAGCTGGGCATGGTGGCGCACACCTTTAATCCCAGCACTTGGGAGGCAGAGATAAGAGGATAAGCAAGATTTGTTGGAAGGATGCTGGATCTCTTAGGATGCGTACATTTGTCTCTGCTCTCCACAGACCATATGATGGAAGTTAGCCATGGCTCCCTAGTATTATAAATTACAATCCAGACCCAGAGGACGTTGTGAAATTCCTATGGGAGGAACTACTTCAGCTAGCCTGATGACAATGGTAGAGCCAGTTGTAACAGGATGCTTGGCAGATATCCCTGTAAGTATCTGTTAGAGGGAGGGAGAAATTGATCTTCACTGTAACAGTGAATTTCTTCTTATTTCAAGAAGGTACATTTAGATTTTGTGAACAGTAATGTCACAAGGAACACAATTCATTCATCAAATATTTTAATGACAATCTGGTATGACCCTTCCCCAGAGGGTATTCATCCAAGAAGAAGCCAACAGTTGAATGCAACTTGCTATGTACCTGAACAGAGGTAATTACAAAATGCAGTGTTCTCCAGCTGCTCCCCCACTGAGGGCTAAGACCAGGAGAGTTATAGGAAGAAACAACTAGAGACTCAGTCCAGCTGTTGGGATATTGGTCATTTGGAAATTCCAATTTGGTGTAGCTGCCCAAGGCAAATCAAAGGACCTTGTTCACATTTTAACTCAGTGAAGATTTACTGAGCACTTACCTATTCATGTAGGTGCAGTGGAGACTTACCAGAGTTAAGATGCACTCTGTCCTGGCCCATCTGAAACCAGAAGGGAGGCAACCCTACATAGATTTTGGTGAGACTCTTTACTATATTCAATAAAGTGAGCTCCTAAATGTCACTTTCGTTTATGAGAAAAATGCTGAATGAGGCCCCATGGAAGGTTCCATGCTGATTCTCCTTATTTTGATGAGAATCAGGGAGGAATAAGATCCAGTTCTCAAGGATTTTTTTCAGCCTTGACTAAATGAACTAAATCCAAGTGCACCACATGGAGGGAGGACAAAATGCAATGTCACCTCCTGCTGCTGAGCACACTTCCCAAGTTTACTGTGTTTCTGGCTCACACCCAACTGGGGTCAATTTTCCAAACATGAGATGATGACTACTTAGCTTTATTACATGTCATTAGAAAAGGTCAAAACATTTAGATGCCTGCAACTCAATGAACCCCTACAGAGTAATTGCCCCCCACCCAAGTCAATGCAATCTAGAGATGTTAAAACTAGAACAGACCAGCCAGGCATGGTGTCACATACCTTTAATCCCAGCACTTGGGAGGCTGAGGTAGGAGGATCATCACAGTGAGTTAGAGGCCAGCCTGGGATACAGAATGAGTTTAGGTCATCCTGGGCCATAGAATGAGACACTACCTTAAAAAAAAAAAAAAAAGGCAAGCTGACCAAGGAAGCACAGAGTACACTGTGGGTGTTATTTTATGCGGGATTTGGACCGGACAGTGAAAACACTGTGTATTTTGAAACAGCTCATGTGGGAATTGAAACCCTGTCATAAAAGAATGATTGGGGGGGCTGGAGAGATGACTTAGTGGTTAAGCGCTTGCGTGTGAAGCCTAAGGACCCCGGTTTGAGGCTCAATTCCCCAGGACCCACGTTAGCCAGATGCACAAGGTGGCGCACCCGTCTGGAGTTCGTTTGCAGTGGCTGGAAGCCCTGGCGGGCCCATTCTCTCTCTCTCTCTATCTGCCTCTTTCTCTCTCTCTCTCTCTGTGTCACTCTCAAATAAATAAATAAAAATGAACAAAAAAATTAAAAAAAAAGAATGATTGGTTGGAGCCAGGTGTGGTGGCATAGGCCTGCAGCTCCAGTAACTTGGGATAGCCGATGAGGCAGGCCACCTGAGGCAATGCATCATATGGGGGGTGGGGGGAGTGATCAAATTAACCTGGGAACTTGAGGGGCAAAGTAGTTGTGACAGTTACTTGAAGTTCTAAAAATATTCCTGGACCAGGTTTGCAAAGAATGTGGTAGTTAACCTGAAAGTCAGCACTACCCCACAAGGAAATGACCTGCCTGTGAGGTAGCAAGCTCCTGTCATAGGAGGGTTTTAAGCAAGCTGTATATTTCTTTTCTTTTTTCTTTTCTTTTCTTTTCTTTTCTTTCTTTCTTCCTTTCTTTTTTTTTTTTTTTTTTAAGGTAGGGTCTCACTCTAACTCAGGCAGATCTGGAATTCACTATGTAGTCTTAGGGTGGCCTCGAACTCATGGCGATCCTCCTACCTCTGCCTCCCAGTGCTGGGATTAAAGGCATGCACCACCTTGCCCAGCTCAAGCTGTTTATTTCTTGACAGGAGTGTTGTAAAGTGACCAGCACGATCTGGAGAAGCAGAGTTGAGTTGGGAAGGTTCTGTTCTGTATAAACAAGATGGTCCTGACAGGTAACTCCTGTAGCAAAAACTAAAAAAGCAGCCCCTGAAATAGGTGGGGAGAAATCCGCCCTAATTAAGATAGGTTAGCTTGGAAAGCCAATCAAATGATGTCACTTTTCCCAATAAGACTGTTCTAGACACTCACAGTAAGGCCGCCATGCGATGGAATACTCTGAAGTTAAGATGTGTACAGCACGAGGTTTTAGTTTTGATGCTGCCCTGCATGACCCAAGGGCAGCTCCTTCCCTTTTCTGGATCCTTCCATGGACATCCATAGCCCTTTCCACACTAAAGAGCAGTGCCTCTCTGATTGGGGGCCCCTATAGAAGATTTAGGGTTACAGTTCGGGGCCTTGGGGCTGCACTTGTGTACAGCAAGAGACCACCTCTGCCGGAAGCAGCGGCCACATTCAAGGCAAGGGAAAGGCTTCTCTCCGGTGTGCAGAAGCTGGTGCTGAGCCAGGTGGCTCCACTGGGCAAAGCGTTTGGAGCACAGGTCACAGGCGTAGGGCCGTTCTCCTGAGTGCACGCGCCGGTGACTGGCCAGCAGCGAGGGGTAGGCAAAACGGCGGCCACAGTCATCACATGCATGCAGCTTCTCCTCGGTGTGTGTGCTGCGGTGGATGGCCAAGGAGCCACTCCGCCGGAAGGCACGCCCGCAGTCGGGACAGGGGTAGGGCTTCTCCCCGGTGTGCAGAAGCTGGTGCTGCAGCAGAGTGCTGCGCTGGGAGAAGCGGGCTTCACAGTGCTCGCAGGCATAGGGCCGCTCCCCAGAGTGCACCCGCCGGTGGCTGACCAGGCGAGAGGAGGAGGAGAAGCGACGCTCACAGTCTGGGCACGGGTAGGGCTTCTCGCCCGTGTGGATGCGCTGGTGGATCACCAGAGCCGTGCGCTGGCGGAACCGGCGGCTGCATTCCAGACAGGTGTAGGGCTTCTCTCCGGTATGTGTGCGCTGGTGGATGGCCAGCAGGGACGGATAGGCGAAGCGACGCCCACAACTAGAGCACTGGTGGGGTTTCTCACCTGTGTGCGTGGTCCGGTGATTGGCTAGGGACCGGCTCCGACGGAAGCAGCGGCCACAGTCGGGGCAGTGGTAGGGCTTCTCGCCTGTGTGGATGACCTGGTGCTGGGAAAGGTTCTTCCGCTGGGAGAAACGCTTGCCACACTGGTCACAGACATAGGGACACTCGCCAGAGTGTGCCCGGCGGTGGCTAACCAGCAGGGATGGGTAGGAAAAGCGGCGCCCACAGTCTGGACAAGGGTAAGGCTTTTTTAAATTCTGGGTACACTTGTGACTCTCCAGCGCTGGGTGGTCAGGGAAAGTACAGCCACAGTCAGGACAGATGGGACCCCCAGATGTCTGTCTGGGGATCAGCCGGGGTTTGCTGGGCCTTCGCCCTCGCTTCCCCTTTCGGGGTGCTTCCTTAGGTGGGAATACTTCCTTTTCACCATTTTTCTGTCTGGTTCTGGTTTCTATAGGGACACAAAGAGGAATTAATTTAACAAATGTTGGGCCTACTATAATGTTAAGGGTCGTAGGACCAATATCCTCACCTTCTGTCAACTGCTAGCAGTAGAGACAACTAAGTGTGACATATTGTAGAAATCTGGAGAAATAAGAGCTCCTAACACAGCTTGAAGAAATCAGGTACAATTTGTTGGGAGATTAAGCTTGGGGAATCAAGCTCAGTTGGTAGAGTTCTTGCCTAGCATGCATGAACCGTTAGGTTCAATCCCCAGCACCACTTAAACTGCCTATATAGTGAGTTCCAGGCTAGCCTGGGCTACATGAAACCATCTCAAAAAAAACAAAATACTGCTAAGTTGGACATGGTGATGCACACATTCTGGATTGCTGCGAGTTCAAGGTCAGCCTGAGACTACATAGTGACATACATATCCAGGTCAGACTGTGCTAAAGTGACACCCTACCTTGAAAAAAAAAAATGAAAGTTTTTAGGAGTTCAGCAGGTAGCTTGGTGTTTATGACAAGATAACAAAATACAGACATGCATAGAGAAATCTTTGTCACTTGTACATCTACCTTGTAGAAACCATGTTAGTTCTAGAGTTTTATGCCTGTGTGTGTGCGTGGGTGGGGGGGAGGGGAAGGTTAATGTGCATAAAGGCCAGAGGACAACTCAGGTGGCATTCCTAGACATGGTCCACTTTTTTTTTTCTGAGACAGGCCCTCTCATTGGCCTGGAGCTTGCCAAGCAGGCTAGACTGGCTGGCTAGCAAGAACCAGCACTGGCATTACAAGTAAATTCCCACACCAGTGTTTTACATGGGTTCTGGGAACCAAATTCAGGTCCTGATACTTGCAAGGTAAATACTTGATTGACAACTATTTCCCCAGCTCCCTGTGTGTAGTGTGCATGTATGTTCATGTGTGGGCCCCATGTGTGTGTGTGCACGTGTGTGGAGGTCAGAGGTCAACTTTGGCTGTGCTGCTCAATGGCTCTCTACCTTATTAAGAGTGGGTCTCAGGCAGGCATGCACATGCCTTTAATCTCAACACTTGGGAGGCAGAGGTAAGAGGATCGGCCTGAGACTACATAGTCAATTTCAGGTCAGCCTGGGCTAGAGTAAAACCCTACCTTGAAACACCTGCCCCCCAAAAGAAAAGACTCTCACTGGGTCTCTCGCTGAACCTAGAGCTCACCAATTTGGTTAATCTAGTTAACCAGTTTGTCCTTGGGATTCACCAGTCTCCACCTCTCAAGAGCTGGTATTACAATTGTGTCTGGCACATCTGGCATCTATGTTGGTGCTGGAGAATCAAACTCTGGTCCTTACACTTGCATGGCACTTTACTGAGTCATCTCCCCAGCCTCTTCCAGTTGTTTGTGTGCATGTGTGTAGTATGTGTGGTATGTATGTAGTGTGTGTGTGTGTAGTATGCATGTGCGTGTGCCTCACTCCTCCCCATGTTTCCTTGACATAGTGTCCCTTACTGATTTTCAGGAGCCCCAGTGATTCTCTGGGCTGTGCTCCTGACAAGATTAGGGTTTAAGACGTGGGTGAACATGCCAAACTATTTATGTGGAAGCTGGGGAATCAAACTCAGGCAGTGCCAGGCCCTCGTGCATGTACAGGAACCTCTCTTACCCATGGAGCCATCTCCAGCCTCTCCTCTAGTGTTTTATAATGTAACAGAAATACAAGTTGTCTTCCTGTAGCTTTCTTACAAAAAAAGATAACATACATATGTAACTTTGTACATACTTTATTGCACCTTTATTTTTCCAACTGATATTTATCTTAATTAAGCCATTGACCTGTGTATGCACACTAGGCAAGCCCAAACCCTCTATCATTGCACTGCGAGCCTAGTCCAGCTTAGCTGATTTTTAAAAAACTTTATTTTACTTGCACATGTGTCTGTAGGTGTGTGAACATGCCAAGGTCTCTTGCCACTACAAATCAATGCCCATTTGGATTTACATGGGTAGCTGGGGAATTAAACTAGGCCCAGCAGGTTTTGCAAACAATCTTCCCAGCCCCTTGGCTGATTTTTGGACAGAGTTTTCTTATAAAACTCTGACTGCCTAAGTGTAGTGGTACATGCCTTTAATCCCAACACTTGGGAGGCAGAGGTAGGAGGATCACTGTTAATTCAAGCCCAGCCTGAGACTACAGTGATTTCCAGGTCAGCCTGGGCTAGAGTAAGACCTTACCTTAAAAACACAAAAAAGAAGCCAGGCATGGTGGCGCACGCCTTTAATCCCAGCACTTGGGAGGCAGAGGTAGGAGAATCGCCATGAGTTCAAGGCCACCCTGAGACTAGTGAATTCCAGATCAGCCTGAGCTAGAGTGAAACCCTACCTCAAAAAAGAATAAAAAAAAAAAAAAAAAAAAAAAAAAGGACTAGAGAGATGACTTAGCAGTTAAGGCACTTGCATGCGAAGCCTAAGAACCCAGGTTCAATTCCCCAGTGCCAACATAAGCCAGATGCATAAGGTGGAACATGTGTGTGTCTCGAGTGCATTTGCAGTGACTGGAGGCCCTGGAGCACCCCTTATATCTCTCTTTGCCTCTTTCTCTCTTCAATAAATAAATATAAACAAAAATTTAAAAACACGAAAAATAATAAATATATAAATAACTAAACAAGGCTAGAGAAAAGGCTTAGCAGTTAAGGTGCTTGCCAGTAAAGCCAAATGATGCAGGTTCAGTTCTCCAGTATCCAAATAAAACCAGATGCACAAGATGGCCCATGCTGGCGTTCCTTTGCAGTGGCTACACGCACTGGCCCACCCATTCTCTCTTTGTCTCTGTTGTAAATAAATAAATAGAAGCCAGGTATGGTGGCCAATTTCTGAAAGTCTTCTATCAAAAGTATAGCTCCAAGACATGTATGGTGGCACATGCCTTTAATCCCAGCACTCAGGAGGCAGAGGTAGGAGGGTCCCTGTGAGTTCAAGACCACTGTGAGACTACATAGTGAGTTACAGGTCAGCCTGGGCTAGAGTGAGACCCCATCTCGAAAAACCAAAAATAAATAAATAAAAGCTGGAGGTGGTGGTATGCCCCTTTAATCCCAACACTAGGGAAGCAGAGGTAGGAGGGGCTGCACAAGTTGGAGGGTCACCTTGAGTTTGTGGCCAACCTGAGACTATACCCCCAGCTTGGAGCTGTATTTTTTTTTTTTTTTTTTGTTTGTTTGTTTTTCAAGGTAGGGTCTTACTCTAGCCCAGGCTGACCTGGAATTCACTATGTAGTCTCAGGGTGGCCTTGAACTCACGGCGATCCTCCTACCTCTGCCTCCCGAGTGCTGTGATTAAAGGCATGCACCTGGCTGGATCGTATTTTGATACAAGATAGAAATTGGACAGGCCATTGCCAAGGCCCTTGGTTTCCTACCAGGAATAGATGGTAAGACCCTATTGCTGAAGACTCCACATACTTGGGCTGCAAGGTCACTGAGAATTCCTGCTGGAACTGAGCTGATAACCTCCTCCATGTAGTCCAGCTGACAGAAAGCTGGAAGAAGCCATTCTGCATGTAGTTCAATGGGGGAGAGAGAAATCACCAGTGAAGATACTCAACAGTGGACACTGCAAGCCTTATATTTGGCCAGCCAGGCCAAATGAGCCAATGAGTGCAATAGTGGCAAGTCTGTCATGGTGGAAACCAACTGCCCTCTAATTGGACTCGAGGCTCTCTCCATGGGAGGGAATACATCCCTGATATTGAAAACCTACAACAGGGGTAGTCGTGAGCCCTAGGGGTATAACATCTGCTGCTGTCTGGCTAAATGTATATACTATGCTTATCAAACTGCCCAGCAAGCACTTCTCATAATGTTCATACCCTTATATTAATGCTACTCTCACTTTTGGCAAAGAATCTTCTCTTTTCAGATGGCAGTGACCTTGAGATGACTCAGAACACATCATGGTGCTGGAAAGAAGTGACAGGAGTGCTCAGTACTGCAATATCTCTATCACACTTTCCAAGGCGCAGGGTCTATTACGGAAGAGGTGGTAGAAAGAATATTAAGAACCAAAGGAGGGGAGGGGATATGATGGAGAATGGAATTTCAAAGGGGAAAGTGGGGGGAGGGAGGGTATTACCATGGGATATTTTTTATAATCATGGAAGATGTTAATAAAAATTGAGGGGGAAAAAAAAAAGAGCCAAAGGAAGGGAAGGACTCCTTACAACATGTTCCCCCAGACACAAAATGGCCTGGATATCCATGACCTCACAGTGTCTGATACTACCTACACAAGACCATCATAGTAGGAGGAAAAGACGATGACATCAAAATAAAAGAGAGACTGATTGAGGGGGGAGGGGATATGATGGAGAATGGAGTTTCAAAGGGGAAAGTGGGGGGACGGAGGATATTACCATGGGATATTTTTTATAATCATGGAAGTTGTTGTTAAAAAAAATTTGGAAAAACAAAGAGGTAAAATACTAACCACAGGCGATAAGATGATATATTTGGGGCTGGAGAGATGGCTTAGTGGGTAAGTTGCTTGCCTACAAAGCCTAAGAACTCCTGTGTGAATCCTCCAGATGCCACCTATAGCCAGACTCAAGTGATGCAAGTGTTCAATGTCACGCACACCCACAAGGAGGCGCACTATGGAGTTCGTTCACAGTGGCTAAAAGGCCCTGGCAAACCCATTCTCATTCTCTCTCTCTCTCTCTCTCTCTCTCTCTCTCTCTCTCAAAAAATAAAAATTTAAAAACAAAAAACAAAAAAACAGAACTGAGCTGGAGAGATGGCTTAGTGGTTAAGGTGCTTGCCTGTAAAGGCAAAGGACCCAAGTTCAGTTCCCCAATGCCCACATAAAGTCAGATGCACAAGGTGACACACGCATCTGGAGTTTGTTTGCAGTGGTGTGACCATTCTCTCTTCTCAAATTAAAAAAATTTGTGTGTGTGTGTAGATAGATAGATAGATACATAGATGAACGATAGATATTTCTCCCCCCCCCCCCAGGGACCTGGCATGGTGGCGCAGGCCTTTAATCCCAGCACTAGGGAGGTAGAGGTAGGAGGATCGCTGTGAGTTTGAGGCCAACTTGAGACTACATAGTGAATTCTAGGTCAGCCCGAGCTAGAGAGAGATCCTACCTCGAAAACCCACAAAAATAAACCCAGAACTGAGTCTGGTGGTGGACTTAACACCTTGCTTTCTTCTCTTATGTTCTAGGCTTAAGCCTCCCTTCTCTTCTTTCTACTAAAGTTTTAAGCTATAATAAAATCTTCCTGAACCTTACCCTCTGGTCTGTGGATTTTATTCTTCAAATTCACAGGACAAGGAACTAAGAACACCCCAAATTACTGGTGCATTGGCATACAAGGAACCGAAATTCCTGTATCACCAAATGACTTAGATATAAATGACAGCCGTTGGGGAGTCTTAGGAAAAACTGAGTTTTCAAGTATTTTTATTTTTATTTATTCATGAGAGAGAGACAGAATGGGTGAGCAAGGCCCACTAGCCACTACAAAAGAACTCCACAAGCAGGCACCACTATATGCATGTGGCTTATGTGGATACTGGGGAATTCAACCTGGATCCTTAGCCTTCCCAGGCAAGGGCCTTAACCGCTAAGTCATCTCTCCAGTCCAAAAACCGAGTTTTAAATAAAGGAAATATGATCACATTTGAATCCTAGAAATATTTCTGACCTCAGAGAACCCAGCAGAGAAACTCCTGAAGCCTTTCTTTCTACCTCAATGGCCTTAACCAGATCTTTGCTTGATCCTAAGAAAGTATGTCTCACTGCTATAAGAGCAGAAAGGCCCCTATCCGGGTAGTGTTCCCCCTGAGAACTCTTCAACTCAGATTTAGGGTCTCTTAGCCAGGATCCAACTCTACGGAGCAAGCTGGGGCCGGGGTCCTGAGAAGCAGGAGGGTACTCTAAAAGTCCACTGATCCGTTTACTCAAAGGAATATTGCAGTTTGCACTTGACGCACCGCAACATGGGCAGTGGAGTACCACTAGTGTGACCAAAATTCTAGTTCGGGTCAGGTCTTTACCCAAGAGGGCTGCAAGCTCTCCATATGGGCATTTTTCACTCACTTCTCTGGACTGTTAACCATCTCCGGTATTCCTGCGGATCTAGGGCAGCCGGTTCCCAATCATCTGTATTTCGTTCCAACCAGGAGATGAGAGCTGGCTTGGGACCTGCACAGCCTGGGGAAGGAGAACCAGTCAGAGGACTATAGTCGCCTGATGATGCGGGGTAAATATCTACCCGTCAGGCTCTCCCCGAACGCCAGCAAGTCGCAGGGCAGGACCCTGGGCTCTACCCGCCTCTACCCCCGCCCTCCAGCTCCATCATCCATCCCTTCGGGCCCCGCGGAAGCGGATTGGGCCGGGCCTCACCGAGCGCGCCCAGGTGGCCGTAAGTCTCGCGCATCACGTCCCGGTACAGGGCCCTCTGCGCGGGCCGCAGACAGCCCCACTCCTCCCGGGAGAAGTACACGGCCACGTCCACGAACTTCAAGGCCCTTGGTCTCCTTCCCCTTCTGCGACTAGGTCGGGCCTCTCCCGGTACCCGCGCAGGAAGCGGAGCCGAAGGCGGCGCCATTGGACCCGCGAAGCCCGCTCCAGGACCTCAGCCCCGGAGCGCTGCCGGGACCGGGACGGAGGAGCCCCAGCCGGCCCTGGGCTGAGCGTGGGGGGCGGGAGCGGGGGGATCCTGATCGGCCGCCTGAGGGGCTAACGGAAACCGCGGTAGTTATTCAGGAAACTCCTGCCCGAACTTGGGGACAGGCACCGGAAGATGCCTTCGGGGAAGATGGCGGCGCCGCGACTGCACTGCCTTTGCCTGGAACACAGGCAGGTCCCAGCGATCGATTTTATTGACCCAAGCGCCATGCCGGCTTCTAACCTCTTTGCCCTGAAGTGTAATGGCGCTGCGAGCCGCCTTCACGCCCCTCACGCCCCCTTTCCCCTTATCTATCGCGTGCGCTCATTGGGCGGCTGCTGAAGATGGAGCGTTCTGATTGGGTATGGGCGAAAGCGGCTCGTTTGAACGTTCGAAAGGGCAGGAAGCTGAAGCTTCAGGGTCAGGACTGCCGGTCGGTCGTGGCATCTACTCAGCTGGAGGCTCTGCAGTGTTTTCTGCGGACTTGGCATCTCTCTCGCTCTCTCTTTGTTTGGTTTTTCTAGGTAGGGTCTCGCTCTGTCTAGCCCAGGCTGACCTGGAATTCACTATGTAGTCTCAGGCTAGACTCGAATTCATGGCGATCTTTTGACGTAGGAGCCTTTCTGCCCATTTCCGAGCTGAAGTAACATTTTTTGCTGTGGCTTTCTCAGGAGCTGTGGCTTTGCATGATGGTTAACGTCCTTGTTGCCCGTTTGGGAAGGGTATTAACGTTAGCATTTCATTGGGGCAGACGCCATGCCCAACATATTACACATTTCACGTTATTTCTAATTCTTTTGTTGTTGTTTTGTTCTGTTTTCGAGGTGGGGTCTCACTCTAGCCCAGGTTGACCCGGCATTCACTATATAGTCTCAGGGTGGCCTCGAACTCACACCAATCCTACCTCGGCCTCCCGAGTGCTGGGATTAAAGGCGTGCACCACCACGGTCGGCTCACATTATTTATTCTTTATTACCGTTTTATGGCCTGATGGTTGTCATCGGCAGTAGGGTAGACACATCCTCACGCTCGTACCCTAATGAGTCGTCCCCCATAGGAAGCTCCACTCAAGTGAAAGCAGGATCTTGTTTCTCTGCAAGAAGAAGAAAGTCAGAAGGCATGATTGAGTTGGGTTATTAAGATAAGAGCATCCTCACTTGGTTTATTTAAGCGCCCCCTGCGTTCAGAGAGAGGGAGGCGCACCTTGTCAAATAATAGCTATAACATGATTTTGTAGCTTTCGCAGTTACATTGATCAAAAGGTGTAATTTACAAGTGCAAAGATTAAGCAAAGTTTAAAAATTAAATAAAAGGGCCTGGTGTTCCGGTGTAGTGGTGCACACCTTTAATTCCAGCACTCAGGAGGCAGAGGTAGGAGGATCATGGTGAGTTCCAGGGCACCCTGAGACTACATAATGAATTCCAGGTCAGCCTGGGCTAGAGTGACACCCTACCTGGGGGGGGGGGGGGTTGGCGGTGTAGGTACATGCCTTTAATCACAGCAAACATGAGGCTGAGGTGGGATGATCTCTGTGAGCTCCAGGCCAGCCTGAAACTACATAGTGAATTCCAGGTCAGCCTGGACTGCATGAGACCCTGTCTCAAAAATAAGTATGAAAACTTTTAAGAAATTTTTATTTCATTTATTTGAGAGAATGAGTGTGCTAGGGCCTCTAGCCACCACAAACTCCAGATGCATGTACCACCTTGTGCATCTGGCTTACATGGGTATTGGTGAATTGAACCTGGGGCCTTAGATTTCACAGTGACTTAATTGCTAAGACATCTCTCCAGCCCTCCACTCCTATTCTTTTTTTTTTCAAAAAAAAATTTTATTAACAACTTCCATGATTATAAAAAATATCCCATGGTAATACCCTCCCTCCCCACACTTTCACCTTTCTCAATCAGTCTCTCTTTTATTTTGATGTCATCATCTTTTCCTCCTATTATGATGGTCTTGTGTAGGTAGTGTCAGGCACTGTGACGTCATGGATATCCAGGCCATTTTGTGTCTGGGGGGAGCACATTGTAAGGAGTCCTACCCTTCCTTTGGCTTTTACATTCTTTCTGCCACCTCTTCCACAATAGACCCTGACCTCTGGAAGGTGTGATAGAGATATTGCAGTACTGAGCACTCTGGTCACTTCTTTCCAGCACCATGATGCCTTCTGAGTCATCCCAAGGTCTTGCCATCTGAAAAGAGAAGATTCTCTACCAAAAGTGAGAGTAGCATTAATATAAGGGTATGAAGATTAAGAGAAGTGCTTACTGGGTAGTTTGATAAGCATAGTATATACATTTAGCCAGACATCTTTCTGTCAGCTGGTCTACATGGAGGAAGTTATCTGCTCAGTTCCAGCAGGATTTCTCAGTGGCCTTGCTGCCCAAGTATGTGCAGTCTTCAGCAATAGGGTCTTACCATCTATTCCTGGTGGGAAACCAAGGGCCTTGGCAATGGCCTATAACGTTTTGGGGGCATCAGGGACCTCCCTGGCCAACAACTTACTGGAAGTTATCTCATCCCTGGCACTGAAAATTTTCTAGCAACAATCTATGACTCCTGTCCACTCCTATTCTTGGGAATACTTTTCTTTTTTTATTTTTCAAGGTTGAGTCATACTCTAGCCCATCCCTGATACTGAAAACCTACAGGAGGTAGTCATGAGCTCTAGGGGTGTAATGTCTGCTTCTATCTGGCTAAATGTATATACTGTGCTCATAAAACTGCCCGGTACGCACTTCTCTTAATGTTCATACCCTTATATTAATGCTACTCTCACTTTTGGTAGAGAACCTGCTCTTTCCAGATGGCAGTGACCTTGGGATGACTTAGAAGGCAGCATGGTGATGATGGGAAGAAGTGACAGAGGAGTGCTCAGCACTGCAATATCTTTATCACACCTTCCAGGGCTCAGGGTCCATTGTGGAAGAGGTGGCAGAAAGAATGTAAGAGCCAAAGGAAGGGTACCACTCCTTACAACGTGCAACTCCAGATACAAAATGGCCTGGATATCCATGACCCCACAGTGCCTGACACTACCTACACAAAACCATCATAATAGGAGAAAAAGATGATGACATCAAAATAATAGACTGTCTCTGAGAGTTAGAGGCCACCCTGAGACTACATAGTGAATTCCAGGTCAGCCTGGACCAGAGTGAGATCCTACTTCGAAAAACCAAAAAAAAAAAAAAAAGAGAGAGAGAGAGAGACTGATTGAGAGGGGGAGGGGACATGATGGAGAGTGAAGTTTCAAAGGGGAAAGTGAGGAGAGGGAGGGCATTACCATGGGAGATTGTTTACAATCATGGAAGTCGTTAATAAAAAATAAATTAATTTTTAAAAATTGCAACTGTTTTTAAGTTTACTTTCTCTCTGCTTCTATGGGACTACTAACAGACAACAGCCTCAAGATTTAAGCTTAAATTTAGAAGTACTGAATAATGGGTTTGTCAGAAAATTTCTAAAATTTCTAATAATGTTCAAATCTGCTTTCATATTTTTTAAAAAATGTTTCAGGCTATTCTGGGTAAATAATATAAGTCAAATCTGATCTACTGTTCTATAAAGAGCTAATTCAAAATGCCTTTTGAGGAAGAAAAAAACAAATAGTCATTAAAAGTCTTATGGTAGCCGGGCGTGGTGGCGCATGCCTTTAATCCCAGCACTCGGGAGGCAGAGTCAGGAGGATCTCCGAGAGTTCGAGGCCACCCTGAGACTCCATAGTGAATTCCAGGTCAGCCTGGGCTAGAGTGAGACCCTACCTCGAAAAACCAAAAAAATAAAATAAAATAAAATAAAATTTAAAAAAGTCTTATGGTAAGGACAATAAAAGTTTTTGATGGTAATTATAAGATAAACTGACTAAAGAAAATAAACTGGAAAGAAAACTTTAAATGTTGGGTATTAAATGTTTGATGAAAAAGATTGTTATGGAATGGTTACATAGATTGTAGAGTAAAAGTATGTAAATGAAGATATAAATAAACTTAGAAGATTAAAGACAAAGTAGATTAAATATTAAAGTACTTGAACAGATTACATACTTCTTTTTATTTTTATTGACAACTACTATACTTACAGACAACAAACCATGGTATTTCCCTCCCTTTCCTTCCCCTCCCCCACTTTCTCCTTCATAGCTCTGCTCTCCATCATATCCTCTCCCTCTGTCCATTAGTCTCTCTTTTAATTTGATGTCATAATCTTTTTCTCCTATTGTGAGGGTCTTGTGTGGGTGTTGCTAGGCACTGCGAGGTCTTGGTATCGAGGCCAAATTCTGTCTGGACAGTTGTATGTAGGGAGTGGTACCCTTCCTTTGGCTCTTACATTCTTTCTGTCACCTCTTCCGCAATGGACCCTGAGGCTTGGAGAGTGTGAGATGTTCAGTCCTGGACACTCCTCCATCCCTTCTTCTCAGCACTATGTTGCCTTTTGGGCCATCCCAGTGGTCATCACCATTTGAAAAGAAAAGCTTCTCTAACCAGAAGTGAGAGTAACATTAATATATGAGTATGAACATTAAGTGTAGTTATTTCAGGGCACTTTGGTGAGAGTAATATATGCAGTTATCCAGACAAGAGCAGACTTTATACCCCTAAGGCTCATGATCTCTCCTGCCATAGACTTTTGATTAGGTTTTCAGTACCAGGCACATATTCCCTCCCATGGAGTGGGCCTTCAGTCCAATTAGAGAGCAGTTGGTTTCCCCCAGATCAGACATGCCACTGTTGCACTTGTTCAGACATTTGACCTGTCTGGCCAAACTTGAGGTTTCCACTGTCCACTGTTTTCACCGCTGATGACTTCTGTCTCTCATAAGACTGCATACAGTGCAGCTTTTCCAGCTTTCAGTTGGCTCAGGTACAGGGAGAAGGTTTTCTGCTCAGCACCAACTTGATTTCTCAGTTACTTTGCCACTCAGGCATGTGAAGTATTCAGCAATAGGGTCTTACCATCTCTTTCTCATGGGGAACCAAGGGCCTTGGCAATAGCCTATAATGTTTTGGAGGCAACGTAGACCTCCCTGGCCAATCACTCACTGGGAGGTATCCCATCCCAGGCACTGAAATTTTTCTAGTAAAAATCTATGGCTTCTGGCCTAAGGACCCTGGTTCGAGGCTCGATTCCCCAGGACCCACGTTAGCCAGATGCACAAGGGGGTGCACGCGTCTGGAGTTCATTTGCAGTGGCTGGACGCCCTGGTGTGCCCATTCTCTCTCTGTCTGTTGCTCTCAAATAAATAAATAAATAAGTTTTAAAAAAATCTATGGCTTCTGGATATGCCATTATTTAAAAAAGTAGATTTTCATATGTTTTATTCAGAATTTCTTGAATTTTCATTGACTGCACATACACACCTTTCTTTTATACAATCTCTTCCCCTGATCTCACTTAGCCCTTTCCCTCCCCTGTAATCTGTTCTTCTACTTACATATATACAATACCATCTTAAGACCTTCCCTCTCCTCCCTCCCTTATAGCCTTTTTCTAGCTTATGGGCCTTTGCTACTGATTATTGGTTCCAGATCACATGCAAGTCTATACATTTGTAGCTAGGATCCACATGTAAGAGAGAACATGTGATGTTTGGCTTTCTGGGCCTGGGTTACCTCACTTAGTATAATCTTTTCCAAATCCATCCATTTCCTGGCAAATTTCATAATTTCATTTTTCTTTACTGCTGAATAGAACTCCATTGTGTAGATGTACCACATTTTTATTATCCATTCATCTGTGGATGGACATCCAGGCTGGTTCCATTTCCTAGCTATTGTGAATAGAGCAGCAATAAACATGGTTGCGCAAGTATCTCTAAGGTAGTGAGAAGAGTCATTAGGATATATGCCTGGGAGTGCTATAGCTGGATCATATGACAAATGTATTTTTAGCTGTCTCAAGAACCTCCACACCGATTTCCACAATGGCTGTACTAGATTACATTCCCACCAAGAGTGCAAAAGGGTTCCCTTTTTACCACAACATTTATTGTCATTTCTTTTCTTGATGGTAGCCATTCTGACGGGAGAGAGATGAAATCTCAAGGTAGTTTTAATTGCATTTTCCTGAAGATTACAGATTTCTTGAGATATAAAATGACTATTAGCCTAGGGTATACATCAGACTGACAAAAGATGGCCCTGGCTGATGGCAAGTTGCTATGGTATTCAGGTTGTAAACTTAAAACTAACTATTGATGTTAATCTGGTCATTATAATGGTTATAAAAGATTGACTTTAGAGTACTCAACCAAGTTAGGTTCCTCTATTTGTTAACCTTTTAACTAAATCTTTTTAAAAATATTTTATTTTTATTTATTTATTTGAGAGAGACATATACAGAAATAGGCAGGCAGAGAGAGAAAGAATGGTGGTACCAGGGCCTCCAGCCTGCAAACGACTCCAGATGTTTGTGCCCCCTTGTGCATCTGGCTTATGTGGGTCCTGGGGAGTTGAACCTAGGTCCTTGGCTTTGCAGGCAAGTGCCTTAACTGCTAAGCTATCTCCCCAGTGCCTTAACTAAATTTTAAGGTTAAAATTGGCTATTAGCTTTTTTTTTCCTTCAAATTTTTATTAGCAACTTACATGATTATAAAAAATATCCCATTGGGCTGGAGAGATGGCTTAGTGGTTAAGCACTTGCCTGTGAAGCCTAAGGACCCCGGTTCGAGGCTCAATTCCCCAGGACCCACGTTAGCCAGAGGCACAAGGGGGTGCACGCATCTGGAGTTCGTTTACAGAGGCTGGAAGCCCTGGCGCGCCCATTCTCTCTCTCTCTCTCTCTCTCTCTCGTTCCTTCTCTCCGTCGCTCTCAAATAACTAAATAAACAAACAAAATAATTAAAAAATACCCCATGGTAATACCCTCCCTCCCCCCCCCCTTTCGCCTTTGAAACTCCATTCTCCATCATTCCCCTCCCAATCAGTCATGACCTTTTCCTCCACTTATGATGGTCTTGTGTAGTAGTGTCAGGCACTGTGAAGTCATGGATATCCTGGCTATTTTGTGTCTGGGGGAAGCACATTGTAAGGAGTCCTACCCTTCCTTTGGCTCTTACATTCTTTCCGGCACCTCTTCCGCAATAGACCCTTAGCCTTGGAAAGTGTGATAGAGATATCACAGTATTCAGCACTCTGGTCACTTCTTTCCAGCACCATGATACCTTCTGAGTCATCCCAAGGTCATGACATCTGAAAAGAGAAGGTTCTCTACCAAAAGTGAGAGTAACATTAATATAAGGGTATGAAGATTAAGAGAAGTGCTTACTGGGCAGTTTGATAGGCATAGTATATACATTTAGCCAGACAGCAGCAGATGTTACACCCCTAGGGCTCACGACTACCCCTGTTGTAGGTTTTCAATATCAGGGAAGTATTCCCCCCCATGGAGAGAGCCTCGAGTCCAATTAGAGGGCAGTTGGTTTCCAACATGACAGACATGCCACTATTGCACCCGTTGGCTCATTTGGCCTGGCTGGCCAAATATAAGGCTTGCAGTGTCCACTGTTGAGTATCTTCACTGGTGATTTCTCTTTCTCCCATTGAACTGCATGCAGAATGGCTTCTTCCAGCTTTCTGTCAGCTGATCTACATGGAGGAGGTTATCAGCTCAGTTCCAGCAGGATTTCTCAGTGGCCTTGCAGCCCAAGTATGTGGAGTCTTCAGCAATAGGGTCTTACCATCTATTCCTGGTGGGCAACCAAGGGCCTCAGCAATGGCCTATAATGTTTTGGGGCATCAGGGAACTCGCTGGCTGGCTCATTAACTTTTGTCCTTCTTTCTTTGTCTTTTTTCTTTTTCCTTTTTTTTTTTTTCTCTTGTCCTTCTCTTAAACATTATAATAAAATCTTTCCAGGGCTGGAGAGATTGTTTAGTAGTTAAGGCATTTACCTGCAAAGCCAAAGGACCCAAGTTCGATTCCCAAGGACCCACATAAGCCAGATGCACAAGGGGCACATGCATCTGGAATTCATTTGCAGTGGCTACAGGCCCTGGTGTGCCCATTCTCTCTCTGTCTTTCTTCTCTCTATCTCTCTCACTCTCTGCTTCCAAATAAATAAAAATAAAATCTTTCCAAACTTAAAAATAATTGGCAAATTAATATTTAATTCTCTTCTAAGGTTATTATATCTAAAACCATGCCACAAAAAAAATCACAGAGCAATTATTTAGTCTCTTTTCCTATTCTATAAGACAAATAGACCATATTTGGAGACACCAAACAACAGTTATCTGTCATACACATAGGAAATATTTTTCAATTCTTCCAGCAATCACAGTCTTAATACTTTAGGTTTAATTTATGTCATTATTGAGTAAGTTGACCTAAGTGCCACAAGCAAAATTATAGAGTTGGTTAAAATATAAATAGTTATAGATTGTGTCATAAAGTTTTGTGTATATTTAAATTCACTATAGTTCTATAAAATTAATTTGGATGAGATTAAAAATATTTCTTTCTGGATTATACTAAGTGAGGTAATCCAGGCCCAAGAAGCCAAGTATCACATGTTCTCCCTCATATGTGGATCCTAGCTACAGATGATTGGATTTCTGTGTGAGTATGAAGAAAACTCAGTAGCAAAGGCCAGTAAGCTACAAAAAAGATATAAAGGGAATAGAAAGGAAGGGAGAGGGGTACTTAATAGGATGGTATTGTATACATGTAAGTAGAACAATAGATTAGTGGAGGTGAAAAGGCCCAAAGTGAGGTCTGGGTAAGAGATTGAGTAAAGGCAAGGTGGAGGGAGGACTAATCAAAATCTAAGAGGATATAAATAACTCATATGGAAATCTACATTTTTGGACAATGGAATACTCAGGGGCAATAGATTATTGCTAGAAAATTTTCAGTGCCAGGGATGGGATAACTTCCAGTGAGTTGTTGGCCAGGGAGGTCCCTGATGTCCCCAAAACATTATAGGCCCTTGGTTTCCCATCAGGAATAGATGGTAAGACCCTATTGCTGAAGACTCCACATACTTGGGCTGCAAGGCCACTGAGAAATCCTGCTGGAACTGAGCTGATAACCTCCTCCCTGTAGACCAACTGACAGAAAGCTGGAAGAAGCCATTCTGCATGTAGTTCAATGGGAGAAAGAGAAATCACCAGTGAAGATACTCAACAGTGGACACTGCAAGCCTTATATTTGGCCAGCCAGGCCAAATGAGCCAATGGGTGCAATAGTGGCACATCAGTCATGGTGGAAAGCAACTGCCTTCTAATTGGCCTGGAGGCCCTCTCCATGGGAGGGAATACATCCCTGATACTGAAAACGTACAACAGGGGTAGTCATGAGCCCTAGGGGTGTAATGTCTACTGCTGTCTGACTAAATGTATATACCATGCTTATCAAGCTGCTCCGTAAGCACTTCTCTTAATGTTCATACCCTTATATTAATGTTACTCTCACTTTTGGTAGAGAACCCTCTCTTTTCAGATGTCATGACCTTGGGATGACTCAGAAGACATCATGGTGCTGGAAAGAAGTGACCAGAGTGCTCAGCACTGCAATATCTCTATCACACCTTCCAAGGCTCAGGGTCTATTGCGGAAGAGGTGGTGGAAAGAATGTAAGAGCCAAAGGAAGGGTAGGACTCCTTACAACGTGCTCCCCTAAGACACAAAATGGCCTGGATATCCATGACCTCACAGTGCCTGACAACACCTACACAAGACCATTATAATAGGAGGAAAAGATGATGACATCAAAATAAAAGAGAGACTGATTGAGAGGGGGAGGGGATATGAAGGAGAATAGAGTTTCAAAGGGGAAAGTGGGTTTAGGCAGGGAATTGCAATGGGATATTTTTTATAATCATGGAAGTTGTTAATAAAAAAATTTTTTTGAAAAGAAAAAAATATTTGTTTCTTGCTCAACAGTTAAAGGTGTTTGTTTGCAAAGCCAGATATACATAATGGAGCATACATCTGGAGATTGTTTGCAATGATAAATGGCCCTGGTATTCCCATCTACTCTCTTTTCCATGAGACTTGTCTCCTTTTTCATTAGATCATAGCAGCTTAGAGCAGTTCCTCTATTTTTGGGGTATATTAAGTATAGCTAAATTAACTTCAGAAACTGACTTATAGATTATGTGAACATCTTATTTAGCTTTTCAAAGTGCTAAATCTGGGCTAGAAAGGTGGCTTAGCAGTTAAAGCATTTGCCTGCAAAGCCAAAGCATCCCAGTTCAATTCTCCAGGACCCATGTAAGCCAGATGCACAAGGGGCGCATGCACCTGGAGTTCCTTTGCAGTAGCTGGAGGCCCTGGTGTGCCCATTCTCTCTCTCCCTCTCTCTCAAATAAATAAATCAATAAAATATATTTAAAAAAAGAATTGGGACACCTTTATATAATATTTTATATATTTTTTGAGATTTAACACTTTAAAAATATATTTTATTCATTTATTTATTAATTTGAGAGAAACAAAGAGGGAGGGAGGGGGAGAGAGAAAGAGAGAGAGAGAGAGGAGAAAGAGAATGGGCATGCCAGGGCCTCCAGGTACTGCAAGTGAACTCCAGGTGCATTTGCCCCCTTGTGCATGTGGATCCTGGAGAGTTGAGCCAGATTCTTTGGCTTTGGAGGCAAACATTTTAACTGCTAAGCCATCTCTTTAGCCCAAGGTGTCCCAATTTTGGTGAGCTTTAAAACTTGTAAAGTTTTTATGTCTTCATATTTAAGCCAAAAAATGTTACTACATAATATAGATTTCTTGTTTATTTTGAATTCTTTTAATAGAGCTTTTGTTGATAGTTAACTCTCTGTAGCCTCATATGCCTTAAATATGTGAACTCTACTTTTTGTCAATATCAGACTTTTCTAGATATCAGAATATTGTAATCTGGTTTATGCAAAATCCATGATGTGGGCTGGAAAGATGCCTTAGTGGTTAAGGTACTTGCTTGCAAAACCAAAGGACCCAGTTTTGATTCCCCAGGACCCATGTAAGCCAGATGCACAAGGGGGCACACACATCTGGAGTTCATGTGCAGTGGCTGGAGGCCCTGGCGCTCCCATTCTCTCTCTCTCCCTCTCTCTCTCTCTCCCTCCCTCCTTCCCTCTCTCTCTCTCTCCCTCTCTCTCTCTCTCTCCCTGCCTATTTATCTCTCTCTCTCTCTCCCTCTCTCTCCTTGCCTATTTATCTCTCTCTCTCCCTCTCTCTCCCTGCCTATTTATCTCTCTCTCTCTCTCTCAAATAAATAAAATATTTTTAACTCCATGATGTTTGGCTATTAATAAGCAAAACCATTCAGCTGAACCAATCAGTAGTAATAAAATAAAAATTAAAAAAACTTCTAGATCTTACATTTCATTTGCTCAATGTTATTTTTCACCAGTCAGATCATTAAAAAAAAATCTTGAAAATTATCTAAAGTTTTTCTTAATATGTTTTTTTTCTCTTACAAAAATTAAAGGCTAGAGTAATTTTTATTTATTTACTTTTTTTTTAAGGTAGGTGTCTCAGTATAGCTCATGCTGACCTGGAACTCACTCTGTAGTCCCAGACTGACCTCAAGCTCAGAATGATCCTGTCTCTACCTCCCAAATGCTGGGATTAAACACATGTACCACCATGCCTAGCCAAAACCCTATAATTTTAAGATGGTTCCTGTCTTGTTCATGCTGGTTTTGCTAAATGGTTATCACTGAGGTTATAATCTAAATCTTTTATTTATAGAAGAGGGGGTGCACCAGGGCCTCTAGCCACTGCAAATGAAGTCCAGGTGCATGTGCCACCTTGTGCATCTGGCTTACGTGGGTACTGGGGAATTGAACCTCTAACCGGGGTCCTTAGGCTTCATAGGCAAGCACTTAACTGCTAAGCCATGTCTCCAACCCACTCTAAGTCTTATAAAAGGTGACTTAGTCATTGTGATTTTGTTCTTAGGAAACTGAAAAAGCTCCCCATATCCTAGAAAAAAAAAAACTACTATATACAAACAATGTTATTATAGTTTGTCTAAGCTCTACATAACAGTTAACTCAACAGTGACCAGGTTTGACTTTATTCTTTTTTTTTTTTTTTTTTAGGTAGGGTTTCACTCTAGCTCAGGCTGACCTGGAATTCACTATGTAGTCTCAGGGTGGCCTCGAACTCATGGTGATCCACCTACCTCTGCCTTCCAAGTGCTGGAATTAAAGGTGTGCGCCACCATGCTCGGCTTGACTTTATTCTTAAAATATGTATAATCAGTCTCAGTCAAGGTTCTATTTAAGTAAGTTCACTGCTTATAGATATATTGATACTTCAGACATGTTTCCTGCCCTAGAAAAATATGTTTTTAAAGATTTATTTTTATTTATTTATTAGAGACAGAGAGAAGGAGAGAGAGAGAGAGAGACTGGACATGCCAAGGCCTTCAGCCACTGCAAAAGAACTCCAGACACATGTGCCACCATATGCATCTGGCTTATGTGGGACCTGGAGAATTGAACCTGGGCCCTTAGGCTTCGCAGGCATGAACTAACCCATCTCTCCAGCATGAAAAATAATCTTAAACTGCTGCTGTACTTCATCTTGGAGAGTAATTGGTACATATATAGAAATACAGACTAGCCAAAGTTGTTTTCAAACACAGATGCCAAGTTTTTATACTGTCTTATCTTTTCCTGAAATGCAATATCTAGATTAAACCATTTGGCTTAAAGGTATTGATAAAAATAATTGATAAGCCAGGAGTGGTGGCACACGCCTTTAATCTCAGCACTTTGGAGGCAGAGGTAGGAGGATCACACTGAGTTTGAGGCCACCCTGAGACTACATAGTGAATTACAAGTCAGCCTGGACTAGAGTAAGACCCTACCTCAATAAACCAAATTTAAAAATCTGAGAGTAGCCGTGAGTTCGAGGCCACCCTGAGACTACATAGTGAATTCCAGGTCAGCCTGAGCTAGAGTGAAACCCTACATTGGAAAAAAAAATGATAAAATATTGCTTTCAGGGCTACTAAAATGTTCTGCCTGTACTTATAACTGACAGGTACTTAAAAGATAAAATGTGTACATTTTCTATGTTCCAGATGTAGCTTACTCTGTCACCTGTCAACTAAACTTAAATACTTAAATACTAATCAAAATGATTTTAAACTATTCTGTCATTCTCTATCCAGATCTGCCTTGCTAACCAGACATGTTCTACACCTCTTTAAATCTGTTTTGCTAATCAGATATGGACAGTCTCTCTGAGTGATTAACAACCACATATAAAAGCCAAAGTCAATTGAAAACATCAGAGTTAAAAGGATAACCAATATTTTGGTTTTGCTCCCAGGTCAAAAGGCCACAGGAGATGATGGGACACTTACAAACTTCTAGCCTCTGGTAAGTCACCAGTCTTTTTTTTTTTTTTCTATTGAGGGCATCTATTCAAATTACCACATTCTGCCCCCGGCCCCAATAGATTCAAAGCCATCTCATGTTGTTAATTGTACTCAGTCCAGTTTCAAAGGTCCCCCTAGTCTTTACCTACTTAAGATAGTTACAAGGTCCCAAGTCTTCTCTGAGATTTAAGATTTTCCCTTAGTTGTGAGTCTTCTTGATCAGAGAGGATATGGAGACCCAGAGATAAATTCCAAGTCAGTGTATCTGCAACAGTAGAGGTACATTGGAGGCCAATCAGGCTTCCCAAAGGAGGAAGGGCCACTTGGTCAGCATGGCCTTGACTTATCCTAACAGATGACAACGCTGAGAGTAATAGAACTCCTCAGAGGTCCCTAAAAGTCTCTGCGACAGTGCCATTATTGACCTCCAAAATATATAGTTAATTCTGGCAGTCTGCATGGTCTTAGTCACCCAATAAAAAATATAACTACAAACTGTTGCAATATAAACAAAGATTCAGACTAATAGGCTCCCCTATCTGATGGTGGCTTACAAAACTAAACTCTAACATTACCTCATGCTTCTGCTTCTGCCTGTCCATGATTAGTCAGCCACTGTTGCCTTTAAATAAAAGTTCTAGGGCCAGAGAGATTGCTTAGTGGTTAAGGTATTTGCCTGTAAATTCAAAGGACCTTGGTTCAATTCCCCAGGACCTAGATAAGCCAGATGCACAAGGGGGTGCATGTGTCTGGAGTTCGTTTGCAGTGGCTGGAGGCCCTGGAGTGCCCTCGCCCTCTCCTTCTCCCTCTCCCTCTCCCTCTCTCTCTCTCTCTCTCTCTCTCTCTCTCACACACACACACACACACACACACACAAATATAAATGAATAAAAATTAAAAAATTTTAAAGCCTTTGAAAAAAATCCAAAAATTGTCCTCACTGGTTATGTTCACCTGATAGTTATTGATTTGTATTAGTTCAATCTATCCTTGATATGTCTTACTAATGGAGACATATCACTAAGGACAGATCTCAGACCCCCATCCTAACATGTAAAAACAATTTAAAATTCTAGCTATTTGTATTTGCTGATGTGGGTGGTGCTGGTTGTTCAAAGGTGTCTCTTAGCTCAGATTTATAAAAGTAAAACAGATTCACTTGCCATCAATGGCAGTCCCTTAAAATTTGTAACACAAGGGAACCCACATACCCATCAACCAAGGAATATAAATTCATCATGCCAGAGTCAAGAGGATAGTGTCCTCAGCTGATTGTAACAGCTAACAGATTACCAGGAACCCAGAGGATCCCCTCCAAGTCAAACTCTGGAGGTCATGTGCCCCTGACAAGGAGACTACTGCCCTGATCTAGTCACTCCAAAAGCTGACTAGTCTACATACAACAGAAGCTTGAAGAATTCAACAAGATGCTAGAAAATTTTCAGTGCCAGGGATGGAATAACTTCCAGTGAGTTGTTGGCCAGGGAGGTTCCTGATGTCACCAAAATATTATAGGCCATTGCTGAGGCCCTTGGTTGCCCACGAGGAATAGATGGTAAGACCCTATTTTTTTGGGGGGGGGTTTTTTTGAGTTTTTTGAGGTAGGGTTTCACTCTAGCCCAGGCTGACCTGGAATTCACTATGGAGTCTCAGGGTGGCCTCGAACTCACGGCGATCCTCCTACCTCTGCCTCCCGAGTGCTGGGATTAAAGGCGTGCGCCACCACGCCTGGCTTGGTAAGACCCTATTGCTGAAGACTACACATACTTGGGCTGCTAGATCACTGAGAATTCCCACCTGAACTGAGCTGATAACCTCCTCCATGTAGACCAGCTGACAGAAAGCTGGAAGAAGCCATTCTGCATGCAGTTCAATGGGAGAAAGAGAAATCACCAGTGAAGATACTCAACAGTGGACACTGCAAGCCTTATATTTGGCCAGCCAGGCCAAATGAGCCAACGGGTGCAATAGTGGCATGTCTGTCATGTTGGAAACCAACTGCCCTCTAATTGGACTCGAGGCTCTCTCCATGGGAGGGAATACATCCCTGATATTGAAAACCTACAACAGGGGTAGTCGTGAGCCCTAGGGGTGTAACATCTGCTGCTGTCTGGCTAAATGTATATACCATGCTTATCAAACTGCCCAGTAAGCACTTCTCATAATGTTCATACCCTTATATTAATGCTACTCTCACTTTTGGTAGAGAATCTTCTCTTTTCAGATGGCAAGACCTTGGGATGACTCAGAAGGCATTATGGTGCTGGAAAGAAGTGACAGGAGTGCTCAGTACTGCAATATCTCTATCACACCTTCCAGGGCTCAGGGTGTACTGTGGAAGAGGTGGCAGAAAGAATGTAAGAGCCAAAGGAACGGTAGGACTCCTTACAACGTTCTCCTCCAAATACAAAATGGCCTGGATATCTATAACCTCACAGTGCACTACCTACACAAGACCATCATAATAGGAGGAAAAGATCATGACATCAAAATAAAAGAAAGACTGATTGAGATGGGGAGGGGATTTGATTGAGAATGGAGTTTCAAAGGGGAAAGTGTGGGGAGGGAGGGTATTACCATAGGATATTTTTTATAATCATGGAAGTTGTTAATAAAATTTTGAAAAAAAAATATAACAAATAAGTGGGCTGGAAAGATGGCTTAGCGGTTAAGCGCTTGCCTGTGAAGGCTAAGTACCCCAGTTCGAGGCTTGGTTCTCCAGGACCCACGTTAGCCAGATGCACAAGGGGGGGCACACGTCTGGAGTTCATTTGCAGTGGCTGGAAGCCTTGGTGCGCCCGTTCTCTCTCTCTCTCTCTCTCTGTCTCTCTCTCTCTCTCTCTCTCTCTCTCCCTATCTGCCTCTTTCTCTCTCTGTCACTCTCAAATAAATAAATAAAAATGAACAAAAAGAATGAAAGAAATAAGTAAAAATAAAATATTAAAAGGGCTGGAAGGATTGCTTAGTGGTTAATCCATTTCCTGCAAAGTCAAAGGACCCAGGTTTGATTCCCCAGGACCCACATTAGCCAGATGCACAAGGGGCAACATGCATCTGAAGTTTATTTGCAGTGGCTTGAGGCCCTGGAATACTCTCTCTCTCTCTCTCTCTTTCTCTCTCTCTCTCTGTCTCTCTCTCTCTCTCTTTCTCTCTCTCTCTCTCTCTCTCTTTCAATCTCTCTTTTAATTTCTCTCTGTGTATCAAAAAATATATATAAAATATTAAAATGTGAGAAATTAGACTAAAAAGATTTAAAAATGTAAGTCACTATAACATTTAATTGCTAAAGAGCTAAACTTATTTCTGTTAGTAGCCAAAAGAATCCCAAACAAGTACCTGATATCAATCTTTGTTCAATTGCTCCCCCCGGTTAACTACTCTTATCTCAGTTGCAGTGGGCCCTTTATTACTTGGCTTACTTGCCCTAATAATTGTGTCATGTGTTATCCAGGACATTACTAATTTTGTATCCAAACAGATAAAAACTACTAAAATACTTGCTCTTCATAAACATTATCAGCCAATACAGCCAATGAAAATAAAAACACCCATCAAAGATTTGACAGGGAGCTGGTTGTGGTGGCACACGCCTTTAACCCCAGCACTGGGGTGGCAATTGTAGGAGGACTGACATGAGTTCAAGGCCACCCTGAGACTATATAGTGAATTCCAGGTCAGCCTGAGCTAGAGTGAGACCCTACCTCAAAAAATCAAAAAAAAAAAAAAAAAAAATGACAGGGATACATAAGAAAAGGAGGGAATGAAGAGCCAACCTGACTCTACTTTAATAGCAACAGTCATTTTGATATAATGACTAGGTTAAGTTTCTGCTTCTCTAAGTTTCTATGTCTGAACTGGGGCCACAAATTGTTCGCTGGTTACTGTTCCCAGGATTGTATATTCATAACATTCCAGGAAGTAATTTAACTGTAACAGCTGGTTTGTTTCTGTCAATACGCTTGCTTGCCTCTGAAAATCTCCCACACTATGGTTTCTATAGTTTCATCCTATAAAAAGAGCCTTAAAAATTGGCTCAGAGGACTTCCGGTTAAGATGGCAGCATAGGAACCAAGCCAAAGCAGCCTAGGGGAGAAAAAGCCAAAAATAAACCCAGAAAAATACACTCTTCTACTAAAAAGTGAGGAGCATAAGAAATTATCAATTGCAGCAGAGAAGTAGGAGAGATTCAGAGTGTCTAGTGCCCAAAGAAGCAGGTAGAAGTGGCTCCAGCAGTGGCGGAACCAGGTCCATGTGGCTACAGCCATAAGGCTCCACCTGAGATGCAGGCAAAGCCAGGTGAGGGGAATTTACACTCACACCAGAGTTCCTTGCAAACTCAAGAAATGTGAAGGGAAGACAGCAGGGACCAACGGAGGGGCACTTCCTGAGGAAGAGGATCATGAGGACCAGTGGGAGAACTTCAGCCATCCACAGCCTCCCCTCCCTCATTGCCAGCACAAGCACCAGCAAGCACCAGAGACCTGGGGAAGAGAGCTCACCTACACAGCACCCAGCACAGCTGATCAGAGCCAGCCAGCCTACCTGAGGCCACAGCACAGCAAAAAGGGACCCAAGCAGGAGCACAGCATAATTGAGACCAAAACCACCCCAAAAGTTAACTGGGATTAGACCCGGCCAGTACCCACCAAATAAGACTGGTATATAGGCTTGAATCAGAAGTGCTAACTGCACCTTCCATATCAGGATAAATTATATGTTAAATCTGATGGATGGTTGCATTTGCCATTTTTAAATAAGCTATATTTTGGGCTTATCATTTGGTGCTTCCTGATTTATAGTGCTTTTGTTTCCTTTACTGTCATTCCTTAGGGAAGGGTCTCACTTTGTCACAAGCTGACTTGGAACCCTCAACAGACCAGAAATCATAGTCTTCTAGTTGACAGGATTAAGCATGTGGGGCAACACACATCCTAAGGGACTGTGACTTTGTTAGAGGATCTGGTTGTCATAATACCTACTCTTGCATAAATACTCTGTGCTGTTTTTCATTGAACGTGTATATTGTTTAGTTAAATTGTATTTTGTTCCATCTGGCTACTTGAATACTCTCATAGCAGGCAAACCAAAACATCTAGGGTTACTTTTGTAATTACTCTGAGAGTCTTAAGAGCCACACCTAGCAGCTTAAGCTCCTACCCTGAAGATATATAACATCAGATTGATTGATACATCTAATAATACTGCAGATAATTAGAAAATACAAGCATTAATTTAATCCAAGATACAAAAATGTATATTATAACACAAGAAACACAAAAAAATCATGACAATATAAATCCACCAAAGAGTATTAATGCATCAAAAATGACCTCCAGTGAGACTGATTTAGAGGAAATGCCTAAGAAAGATTTAAAATGAATGATTATAAATATGTTCAAAGAAATCAAGGAGGAAATCAAGCAAATGAAAACAGTCATAGGAAACTAATTTAATGAAATAAGGAGGTCGATAAAACACATAAATAAGGAAATAGAAATAAAGAAAAACCAGTCAGAATTACTAGCAATGAAGAATGCAGTCAATAAAATAAAAACTCTGTAGAAAAAACTCACCAGGAGAATGGATGAAGGAGAGGACAGAATATGTAAACTAGAAGACCAGGTGGCAGATCTAGTACAGTCCAACAAAGAGAAAGACAAACTAATAGGAAAGTATAAAAGGGAATTTCAAGATATTTGACACACTATGAAAAGATCAAACATAGGAATTCAGGGTATAGTAGAAGGAGAAGAATTTGACTCCAAAGGTATAGTAGGCATTTTATAGAAGAAAACTTCCTCCAAATTGGGAAAGAGATGCCAATGCAGATACAGGAATCCATTAGAACACCAAACAGACAAAAGAAAAGAACCTGGTAAGAACCTCTCCTCACCATATTATAATTAAACTACCAAACATACAAACCCAAGAAAATATATTGAAAGCAGTTAGAGAGAAAAATCAAGTCACATACAAAGGCAAGCCCATCAGGATCACAGCAGATTACTCAACACAAACTTTAAAAGCTAGAAGGGCTTGGAATGATGTATTATAAGTTCTGAAAGACAGCAACTGTCAACCAAGGTTACTTTATCTGCAAAGCTATCCATTCAAATAGACGGAGAAATAAGGACATTCCACAACAAAAGCAGGCTAAAGGAATATTTGAAGACAAAACCAGCTCTACAGAAAATACTTGAAAGGATCCTCCATGCTGAAGAGAAAGAAAAGCACACATAAGTAAACTGAAAAAAACAAACAATACTCAAACAGTAGTTAATACAAGAGAGCAAAGGTAAAACTTGAAGAACTACAAAACAAGAAAAATGGAAAAAATACACACCTTTCAATGATAACTCTTTATATCAATGGCCTCAATGCCACAACAAAAGATGTAGGTTTTCAGACTTGGTTAAAAAGCAGGATCATTCAACTTGTTGCCTCCAAGAAACTCACCTTTCTACAAAGGATGGACACTATCTTAGGGTGAAAGATTGGAAAACAGTGTTTCAAGCAAATGGGCCTAGAAAACAAGCAGGGGTCATTATCCTAATATATGACAAGGTAGACTTCAGTCCAACATTAGTTAAGAAAGATAAGGAAGGTCACTTTATGTTGATTAAAGTAACACTCCAACAGGAGGACATTATAATCCTAAACATATATGCACCTAACATGGAGGCTCCCAACTTCATCAAACAAACACTATTAGAACTAATGTCACAGATAACAGCAAACACAGTGGTAGTGGGTAACTTCAACACCCCACTCTCATCAATTGACAGGTCATCCAGGCAAAAAGTAAACAGAGATACATCTGGGTTAAATGAGGTCATAGAACAAATGGACCTAACAGATATATACAGGACATTTCATCCAAATGCTGCAGAATACACATTCTTTTCAGCAGCACATGGAACATTCGCTAAAATAGATCATATATTAGAACACAAAACGAATTGTAACATATACAGGAATTGAAATAATTCCTTGCACTCTATCTGATCACAATGGGATCAAACTACAAATCAGTAGCAAGAAAAGCTATAGGGCATACACAAAATCATGGAAACTAAATAATACACTACTAAATGAATGGGTAGAAGAAATAAAAAATAAAAAAATTCATAGTCAAATAATAATGAGGGGCTGGAGAGATGGCTTAGCAGTTAAATGCTTGCCTGTGAAGCCTGAGGACCCCAGTTCGAGGCTCAATTCCCCAGAACCCATGTTAGCCAGATGCACAAGGGTGCACACGCATCTGGAGTTCGTTTGCAGTGGCTGGAGGCCCTGGCACGCCCATTCTATCTCTCTATATATATCTGTCTCTTTCTGTCACTTTAAAATAAGTAAAAATAAACAAAAAATCTTTTAAAAATAATAATAATAATAATAATGAGAATACAATATACTAAAAACTTTGGGGCACAATGAAGGCAGTCCTAAGAGGGAAATTTAAAGCTTTAAGTTCCTATATTAAGAAATTAGAAAGGTGTCAAGTAAATGACCTAATGCTTCACCTTAAAGCCTTGGAAAAAGAAGAACAAGGCAAACTGGAAATCAGTAGGTGGGAAGAAATAATAAAGATTAGGGCAGAAATTAATGAAATAGAAACCAAAGAAAACAATCCAAAGAGTCAATGAAAAAAAGAGTTGGTTCTTTGAAAGGATAAACAAGATTGATAAACCCTTAGCAAATATGACCAAAAGAAAGAGAGAAGAGACACAAATTAATAACATTAGAGATGAAAAAGGCACCATCACAACAGATTCCAGAGAAATTCAAAAAATCAAAGGGACATACTATAAGGACATATACTCCACTAAGTTTGAAAATCTGAAATAAATGGATGATTTCCTTGATTTATATGACCTACCTAAATTAAATAAAGATGAAATTAACCACTTAAATAGACCTATAACAAGTATGGAGATCCAAGCAGTTATCAAAAATCTCCTAAACTAAAAAAATCCAGGCCCAGATGCATTCACTGGTGAATTTTACCAGACCTGCATGGCAGAACTAACAACATTGTTTCTTAAACTTTTCCATAAAATAGAAAAAGAAGGAATCCTACCAAACTCCTTCTACAAAGCCAGTGTCACCCCAATACCAAAACTAGGCAAAGATAGCCGGATGTGGCGGCGCACACCTTTAATCCCAGCACTCGGGAGGCAGAGGTAGGAGGATCACCATGAGTTCAAGGCCACCCTGAGACTGCATAGTTAATTCCAGGTCAGCCTGGGCCAGAGTGAGACCCTACCTGGAAAAAAAAAAAAAAAAAAAAAAACTAGGCAAAGATAGAAAAACAACAACAACAACAAAAGACTTACAGAGGATGCAGCCTCGACCAGCTGAACCTCTTTGGAGGTTTTATACCGAGCCGACGTCATCCTGGATTTAGTTCCTGGGCTGGCGATGGAATCCAGGGCTCATGGATGTTAGACAAGCACTCCACCACTGTACATCCCCAGCCTCTTGCATTCTGAGAGTGACTGTGCCAGGGTCAAACAAAGAAGTTTCTCTTTTCAGATGGCAATGACCTCTGGGATGACCCAAAAGGCAACATAGTGCTGAGAAGAAAGGATGGAGGAGTGTCCAACACTGAAACATCTCTGTCACACCCTCCAAGACTCAGGGTCCATTGTGGAAGAGGTGGCAGAAAGAATGTAAGAGCCAAAGGAAGGGTACCACTCCTTGCAATGCAACTGTTCAGACAGAAATTAGCCTCGATATCCAAGACCTCGCAGTGCCTATCAATACCTTCACAAGACCCTCATAATAGGAGAAAAAGGTGATGACATCAAAATCAAAGAGACTGACAGAGAGAGGGAGGGAATGTGATGGAGAGCAGAGTTGTGAAGGGGAAATTGGGGGAGGGGAGGGAAATATCATGGTTTATTGTCTGTAAATATAGAAGTTCACAATAACAGAAAAAAAATGTGGGTAATGGGAGATAAAAACAAAGCGCCTTATATTCATGCATGAAAATGTCACAATAAAGTCCACTATTTTATGACTTCCAGAAATAAAAATCAGCACTTGATCTGAAAAAAAAATTACAGACCAGTCTTCCTCATGAACATAAATACAAAAGTTCTCAACAAAATATTGGGAAACAGAATACAAGAAATATCAGAAAGATCATTCATCCCAACCAAGTAGGCTTTATCCCAGAAATGCAGGGATGGTTCAACATATGCAAATCAATAAATGTAATACACTATATAAATGGACTGAAGGGCAAAAATCACATGATCATTTCAATAGATGCAGAAAAAGCATTTGACAAAATCCAACATCCCTTCAAGATAAAAGTCCTACAGAAACTGGGAATAGAAGGAACACATATTAACATAATAAAGGCTATTTATGACAAGCCTACAACCAACATAATACTAAATGGAGAAACACTTGATATTTTTCCACTAAAATCAGGAACAAGTCAAGGGTGTCCACTGTCTGCACCTTTATTTAATATAGTACTGGAAGTCTTAGCTATAGTGATAAGGCAAGAGACACACATAAAAGGGATACAAATTGGAAAGGAAGAGATCAAGTTATCATTACTTGCAGATGATATGATTCTATACATAAAAGACTCTACCAGCAAACTGTTAGAGCTGATAAACACCTATAGCCATGTAGTAGGATACAAAATAAACACACAGAAATCGGTAGCCTTCCTATATGTTAACAACAAACACAGAGGATGAAATCAGAGAATCACTCCCATTCACAATTGCATCAAAAAAAAAAAAAAAAAAAAAAGTACCTTGGAATAAACCTCACCAAGGAAGTGAAGGATTTCTACAATGAAACCTTTAAAACAGTCAAGCATGAAATTGCAGAAGACACTAGGAAATGGAAAGACATCCCTTGTTCTTGGATTGGAAGAATCAATATGAAAATGGCAATCTTACCAAAAGCAATCTACACACTTAATGCAATCCCCATTAAAAGTCCAATGGCATTCTTCATGAAATTAGGACAAACAATCCTAAAATTCATTTCAAAGCACAAAAAAACATTGAATATACAAAACAATTTTGATTTTTTGATGTTTGCTTTCCTTATTGGGGTAAGGTGGTGGCCTGGCGTGGTGGTGCACACCTTTAATCCCAGCACTGGGGAGGCAGAGGTAAGAGGATAACTGTGAGTTTGAAGCCACCCTGAGACTACATAGTTAATTTCATGGGTCAGCCTGGACCAGAGTGAGACCCTACCTCGAAACTCAGCTGAAAACCTCCTCCATGTAGATCAACTGACAGAAGGCTGAAAATAGCCATACTGCATTCAATTCAATGGGAAAGAGAGAAATCACCAGTGATGATACTTAACAGTGGACACTCCATGCCTTATATTTGGCCAGCCAGGCTAAATGGACCAACAGGTGCACTAGTGGCACATCTGTTAGGGGGGAAACCTACTGCCCTCTAATTTGAGTGTAGGCCTGCTCCGTGGGAGGAAATACATCCCTGATACCGAAAACCTACAACAGGGATAGTCATGAGCCCGAGGAGAGATTCTTTTTTTTTTAATTAATGTATTTTTTATTAACAACTTCCATGATTGTAAGCAATATCCCTTGGTAATGCCCTCCTCCTCCCCCACTTTCCCCTTTTAAACTCCACTTTCCATCATATCCCCTCCCCATCTCAAATAGTCTCTCTTTTATTTTGACATCATGATCCTTTTCCTCCTATTATGATGGTCTTCTGTAGGTAGTGTGAGGCACTGTGAGGTTATGGATATCCAGGCCATTTTGTGTCTGGAGGAGCACATTGTAAAGAGTCCTTCCCTTCCTTTGGCTCTTACATTCTTTCCGCCAACTCTTCTGCAATGGATCCTGAGCCTTCGAAGGTGTAATAGTGATATTGCAGTGCTGAGCACTCCTCTGTCACTTCTTCCCAGCACCATGATGCCTTCTGAGTCATCTCAAGTTCACTGCCATCTGAAAAGAGAAGGTTCTCTTTTTCTTTTTTCTTTTGTTGTTTTTTAAGGTAGGGTTTCACTCTAGCTCATGCTGACCTGGAATTTACTATGTAATCTCAGGGTGGCCTCGAACTCACGGTGATCCTCCTACCTCTGCCTCCCAAGTGCTGGTATTAAAGATGTGTGCCACCATGCCCAGCTTGAGAAGAGATGGTTCTCTACCAAAAGTGAGAGTAGCATTAATATGTGGCTATGAACATTAAGAGAAGTGCTTACAGAGCAGTTTGATGAGCATAGTATATACATTTAGCCAGACAGCAACAGACATTACACCCCTAGGGGCTCATGGCTACCCTGTTGTAGGTTTTCAGTATCAGGGATGTATTTCCTCCCATGGAGTGGGCCTCCAGTCCAATTAGAGGGCAATTGGTTTCCACCAAAACAGACTTGCCACTATTGCACCCGTTGGCTCATTTGGCCTGGCTGGCCAAATATAAGGCTTGCAGTGTCCACTGTTGAGTATCTTCACTGGTGGTTTCGCTCTCTCCCATTGAGCTGCATGCAGAATGGCTTCTTCCAGCTTTCTGTCAGCTGGTCTACATGGAGGAGGTTATTGGCTCAGTTCTAGCAGGATTTCTCAGTGGCCTTGCAGCCCAAGTATGTGGAGTTTTCAGCAATAGGGTCTTACCATCTATTCCTAGTGGGAAACCAAGGGCCTTGGCAATGGCCTGTAATGTTTTGGGGCATCAGGGACCTCCTTGGCCAACAACTCACTGGAAGTTATCCCATGCCTGGCACTGAAAATTTTCTAGTAACAATCTATGGCTCCTGTGTGTTCCATTGTCCAAAAAAGTAGGTTTCCATATGACTTATTTATATCCTCTTAGATTTTGATTAGCTCTCCCTCCACCTTTCCTTTACTCAATCTCTTCCCCTGACCTCACTTGGGCTTTTTCACCCCCATTAACATGTTCTTCTACTTACATATATACAATACCATCCTATTAAGTCCCCCCTCCCTTCCTTTCTATTCCCTTTATATCTCCTTCCTAGCTTACTGGCCTCTGTTACTAAATTTTCTTCCTACTCACACAGAAATCCAATCATTTGTAGCTAGGATACACATATGAGAGAGGACATGTGACATTTGTCTTTCTGGGCCTGGGTTACCTCACTTAGTATAATCCTTTCCAGATCCATCCATTTCCCTTCATTTTTCTTTACTGCTGAGTAGAACTCCATTGTGTGAATGTGCTGCATCTTCATTATCAACTCATCAGTTGAGGGACATCTAAGCTGGTTCCATTTCCTAGTTATTATGAATAGAGTGGCAATAAATATGGTTGAGCAAGTATCTCTAAGGCAATGAGATGAATCCTTAGGATATATGCCTAAGAGTGCTATAGCTGGGTCATATGGTAGATCTATTTTAAGCTGTTTTAGGAACCTCCACACTGATTTCCATAATGGCTGGACCAGATTGCATTCCCACCAACAGTGTAGAAGAGTTCCTCTTTTTCCACATCCTCGTCAGGATTTATGGTCATTTGTTTTCATGATGGTAGCCAATCTGATGGGAGTGAGATGGAATCTCAACGTAGTTTTAATCTGCATTTCCCTGATGACTAGATATGTAGAACATTTTTTATATGTTTATATGCCATCTGTATTTCTTCTTTTGAGAACTATCTCTTTAGTTTCATAGCCCATTTTTTAACTGGGTTATTTGATTTATTATTATTTAATTATTTGAGTTCTTTGTATATCCTAGATATTAATCCTCCATCAGATGTATAGCTGGCAAAGATTTTTTCCCATTTTGTAGGTTACTGTGGTGGTTTGATTCAGGTGACCCCCATAAACTTAGGTGTTCTGAATGCTAGGTACCCAGCTGATGGAGATTTGGGAATTAACACCTCCAGGAGGCAGTGTATTGTTGGGGGTGCGATTATGGGTGTTATAGCCAGTTTCCCCTTGCCAGTGTTTGGCACACTCCCCTGTTCCTATTGTCCACCTTATGTTGGCAAGGGGGTAATGTTCACCCTGTGCTCATGCCATTGTTTTCCCCTGGCATCGTGGAGCTTCTCCTCGAGCCTATAAGCCAAAATAAACCTCTTTTACCCAGAAGCTGCTCTTGGTTGGCTGATTTCTACCAGCAATGCGAACCTGACTGCAACAGTAAAGTGGTACCAAGGAGTGGGATTGCTGCTAGACACCTGACTGTGTGGCTTTGTCCTTTTGGAGCTGATTTTTAAGAGAAATGTGGAAGGATTTGAAACCTTGACCTAAGAGATGACTTGCAATGCTGTAAGTACAGCTTGATGAACTATTCTGGTCAAAGTTGAAAGACCTGTATGCAGTAAGAACTATGGACTGTGAGGTTTGGCTTATGAGGGTGAGAAAGAGCTGTGCCTGGACTGGACTAGCAATTGGTGTGGGAAGCTTGCTGTTATGTCAGTGTCCTGAGAAGTTGTGCAGGTTTGCTTTACGTAGAAATGAACTGGTCTGAGCAGAGGGATATAGCACAGAAAAAATGAAATCTTTAGGCCTAAACTGCTGCCTGTTCACCTGCAAATTGTATGAGAGATTACAACCTTTGAGACTGGGCTAGCTGACCTACCTACATTGGGCAACAGGAAGAATGTAGACTCTTGAAGGGGCCTGAGTGCTCAAGAAGTGTCCTGTTCTTCAGAGTCTGCTTTATTCCCCCCTGGATTAACAAGTTGGCACCCTAACTGGCATTGTGGAGTATAAGAAATGCAGTAAGGAGAGCGTCAATGAGTTTGCAACATGGTCTTGTGTTTTGGAAACGGCCATGGGCAATGTGAAGCAGGTTTGCTGGTTGCCTGCATGGAGACCCCATAGGGCCATGAGGATGAACTGTGGATTGCAGTGGAGACCCAGTGGAGATGCCAGGACCATGAGATGGCTGCTAAGGAAAGCTGCCGGCCCTGATGAAGTTTCCCAGGACTGTGAGTAGCCTAGCTGGAGGGGTGGACTTGAAATACAATAGCCTTAGTGCTGGTTTAGAATTATCAGACTTGGAGATTTGTCACTGACTAGAGTTCTTGGACTTGAAGCTATAGAGTTTGATGTTTGCCCTGGTTGTTTTAAATCTTGTATTGGCTAAATGTTTCTTTGCTATGCCCAATGCCATCTTCTGCAATGTGAATGTTTATTCTGTGCCATTATGGGTTTTGGGGGGATTTTTTTGGGGGGATGTTATGGCTCAGTTAAAAGACCTTGGATTATGGGGATGTTTGAACATCATTAGGATTGATAAAAACTATGGGGACTTTTAAAGTTGGACTGAATGCATTGTATTTTATATCATGTATGGATATCAGTTTATGGGGGCCGGGGGTGGAATGTGGTGGTTTGATTCAGGTGTCCCCCATAAACATAGGTGTTCTGAATACTAGGTTCCCAGCTGATGGAGATTTGGGAGTTAACACCTCCAGGAGGCAGTGTGTTGTTCGGGGCGGGCTTATGGGTGTTATAGCCAGTTTCCCCTTGCCAGTGTTTGGCACACTCTCCTGTTGCTATTATCCACCTTATGTTGGCCAGGGGCTGATGTCCACCCTATGCTCATGCCATTGTTTCCCCTGCCATTGTGGAGCTTCCCCTCAAGCCTGTAAGCCAAAATAAACCTCTTTTTCCCAGAAGCTGCTCTTGGTTGGCTGATTTCTACCAGTAATACAAACCTGACTGCAATAGTTGCCTCTTTGCTTTATTCACAGTGCCCTTTACTGTACAAAATCTTTGTAATTTCATGAGGTCCCAGAGGTGAATCTGTGGTTTTATTGCCTGAGCAATTGGGGTTATATTCAGAAAGTCTTTGCCAAGACCAATATGTTGAAGGGTTTCCCCTATTTTTTTCTCTAGCAGTCTCAGAGTTTCAGGTCTGATGTTAAGGTCTTTAATCCATTTGGACTTAATTCTTGTGCGTGGAGAGAGAGAAGGATCTATTTTCATCCTTCTACAGATACATATCCTGTTTTCCCAGCACCATTTGCTGGAGAGGCTGTCTTTTCTCCAATGAGTGTTTTTGGCATTTTTGTCGAATATTAGGTGGCTAAAGCTTCCCAGATTTACATTCCTATATTCTTTTTTTTTTTAATATTTTTGCTAGGCATGGTGGCACACACCTTTAATCCCAGCACTCCGGAGACAGAGGTAGGAGGATTGCCATGAGTTTGAGGCCACCCTGAGATGACATAGTTAATTCCAGGTCAGCCTGGGCTAGAAGGAGACCCTACTTTGAAAACAAAACAAAACAAAACAAACTCTGTGTGTGTGTGTGTGTATTTGCAAGCAGAGACTGAGACAGTAGAGACAGACAGAAATAATGGGCATGCCAGGGCCTCCAACCACTGTAAATGTATTCCAGATTCATGTGCCACTTTGTGCATCTAGCTTTACATGGACACTGGGTAATCAAAGTTGGGTTGTTAGGCTTTAGCAGGCAAGTGCCTTAACCGCTAAGCCATCTCTCCTGTTCCTTTTTTTTAAAATATTTTATTGGGGGGGAGAGGGAGGGCATTACCATGGGATATTGTTTACAATCATGAAAGTGGTTAATAAAAAATGATAATAAAAACAAAAATATTTTATTATTTTATTTTATTTATTTGACAGAGAGACAGAGGGAGAGAGAGAAAATGGGCGCACCAGGGCTTCCAGCCACTGCAAACAAACTCCAGAGGCACGTGCACCCCTTGTACATATGGCTAACGGGGGTCCTGGGGAATCGAACCTGAGTCCTTTGGCTTTACAGGCAAACTCCTTAACTGCTAAGCCATTCCTCCAGCCCCTTTTATGGTTTTGTGAGGTAGGGTTTTACTCTAGTCCAGACTGACCTGGAATTCACTATGTAGTCTCAGGGTGGCCTTGAATCCACAATCATCTTCCTATCTCTGTCTCCCAAGTTCTGGGATTAAAGGCATGCACCAACTCGCCTGGCTTAGTCCATCTTTTGTATTCTTTTTCATATTTTTTTATAGGCCCATGGACTTTTACATAGTCCCTTAGGCCACATGGATGTATCCTCTCCGCACCCTTTGGTTCCTGCACTTTATGGAATAAAGTGTAATGATTCACTAAAATAATCCTTCTCAGGCTTGTTTTATTTCAATTCTTTGGCAAAGCAGACACAAACTTGGGTTTGGGGTTTGTGTTTGAACCCTCAAAGGTAAGTCTCCTCTCACTAATCTTTACTTCCTTAAACAGATGTGGCAAGCAAACTTCTGTGGGAAGTCTGATAATAGTCTGGAGCCACCAGATTCTATTTTAACCTTTCTCTTTTTTCTTTTCTCCTTCTTCAGTTTCTCTTTCCAGGATTTATAGCACCTTGCAGCTGGAATGCTAAGAATGTGTCAGGAGTCCTCCACTGTTCTACAGGGACCTTAGTTGAATTTATGCTGAGGAAGAAAAGTGTTGACAAAGCCAAATTTCAGGTTGGGAGGCAGCTAATACGGCACGGCACGGGCCTAAGCTCTCCTGGAGCTGCCCTGCCCAAAGGCAGAGGTCTCCACATTGCCAGCTAATGTTAGGGTTCCCAATGCTGCTGGTCTTCCTGAAGTTCACTGCACCCCAGACTTTCCTGTGCCACCAGCATTTATTCACACACTCCAATCTTTCTCTCCTTATTTCTTTCTTCCTTTCATCTTCTTGCTTGCTGCCTGCTGGTGATACATGTCTGAGTAGGCATTAGACTTGGAGCAACCTCTTGCTTCCCTGGTAGCATGAGAAAGGGAAGCATCCTCCTGGCTTCATTTTCTTTAAATAAATATTTTTAAATTTTACTTATTTGTATTCATTTGTTAGAGAGAGAGAGAGAGGGAATGGGCACACCAAGGCCTCTAGCCACTGCAAATGAACTCCAGATGCATGCATCACCTTATGCATCTGGCTTACATGGGTTCTGGGGAATTGAACCTGGGTCCTTTGTCTTTGCAGGATAATGCCTTAACCACTGAACAATCCAGTGCCCTGATTTTTGTTTTGGTTTTTTTTTTGTTGTTGTTGTTTTGTTTTTCGAGGTAGGGTCTCACTCTAGCCCAGGCTGACCTGGAATTCACTATGGAGTCTCAGAGTGGCCTCGAACTCACGGCGATTCTCCTACCTCTGCCTCCCAAGTGCTGGGATTAAAGGCGTGCGCCACCACGCCCGGCTCCCCTGAATTTTTTTAAATATATTTTTTCTTCTCTTTTCTTTCTTTTTTTTTTTTTTTTTTTTTTCTTTTTTGAGGTACAGTCTCACTCTAGCTCAGGCTGACTTGGAATTCTCAGGGTGGCCTCAAACTCACAGCAATCCTATCTCTGCCTCCCGAGTGCTGGGATTAAAGGCATGCACCACCACGCCTGGCTTGGAATTAATTTTTTAATATTTTTATTTATTTATTTGAGAGAGAGAAAGATGGAAACAGGCAGGGAGAGAGAGAGAGAGAAAGAGAGAATGGGCATGCCAGGGCATCCAACCACTGCAAACAAACTCCAGATGCGTGGACCCCCTTGTGCATCTGTCTTATGTGGGTCCTGGGGATTCAAACCTCGGTCCTTTGGCTTTGCAGGCAAGTGCCTTAACTGCAAAGCCATCTCTCCAGCTTGTGGCTTGAATTTTTAAATTTTATTTTATTTGCAAGCAGAGACAATGGGCACCCCAGGGCCTCCAACCACTGCAAATGAACTCCACATGCATGTGCCACTTTGTGCATCTGGCTTTACATGAGTACTGGGGAATCAAACTCAGGTCATTAAGGTTTACAAGGAAGTGCCTTAACTGCTGAGCAATCTCTCCAGCCCTTGAATTTTTTTTTAAAGAATATTTTATTTGCAAGCAGAGAGAAGAGAGACAGAGAGAATGGGTATGCCAGGGCCTCCTGCAAAGGAATTATAGATGCATGTGCCACTTTTTGCATCTGGCTTTACATGAGTACTGGAGAATCAAACCAGGGTTGTTAGGTTTTGCAGGCAAGCACCTTAACAACTGAGCTATTAACTGGGCATGGTGGTGCATGCTTTTAATCCCTGCACTCAGGTGGCAAAGGTAGGAGGATCACCTTGAGTTCAAGGCTCCCTGAGACTACATAGAGAATTCCTGGTCAGCCTAGGCTAGAGTGAGACCCTATCTTGAAAAACCAAAAAAACAAACAACTGAGCTATCTCTCCAGTCCTTGAATTTTTTTTATTAATTTATTTTCATGTGTGCAAAGGAACACCAGGCACTTGTACCAGCTTACCTGCGGCTTATGTGTGTGGTTTGGGAACTGAACCTGAGCCATTATGTAAGTTAGCACCTTTTACTGCTAAGTTATCTTCCTAGCTCCCCCATAAAATTTTTGCTGTTGTTTTGTTTTTGTTTTTTGAGGTAGGGTCTCACTGTTGCCCAGGCTTACCTGAATTCGCTATGTAGTTTCAGTGTGGCCTCGAACTCACAGCAATACTCCTACCTCCTACCTTAGCCTCCGGCGTGTGCCACCACGCCCAGCATCCCCCCCCCCCAAAATTTAAAACACCTCATGAAGGTATTTAATCCCAGCACTTGGGAGGCAGAGGTAGAAGGATCATTGTAAGTTCAAGGCCAGCCTGGAACTACAAAGTGAGTTCCAAATCAGCCTGGGCTAGAGTGAGACACTACTTCCAAAAAAAAAAAAAAAAAAAGATAATTAAATAAACTAATTAATCAAATAAAACAAAATTAGCCAGGCATGGTGGCACACGCCTTTAATCCCAGCACTCGGGAAGCAGAGGCAGGAGGATAGCCATGAGTTCAAGGCCACCCTGAGACTACATAGTGAATTCCAGGTTAGCATGGGCTAGAGTAAGACCCTACTTCAAAAAAAAACAAAATAAATAAATAAATAAATAAATAATAAAATTTCTTTCTGGGGGACTGGGGAAATGGCTTAGTGGTTAAAGTATTTGCCTGAGAAGCCTAAGGACCCTGGTTCGATTCCCCAGGACCCATGTAAGCCAGATGCACAAGGTGACACATTCATCTGGAGTTCATTTACAGTGGCTAGAGGCTCTGGAATGCCCATTCTCTCTTTCTATCTGCTTCTTTCTCTCTCTCAAATAAATAAATATTTTTATGTTCTTTTTTGTTATTTTGTTTTTTCACGGTAGGATCTTGCTCTAGCCCAGGCTGACCTGAAAATCACTATGTAGTCTCAGGGTGGTCTCAAACTCATGCTAATGGCCATCCTCCTACCTCTGCCTCCCAAGTGTTGGGATTAAAGGTGTGCACCATGACACCTGGCAATGAAATATCTCATGAAGCATGATGGTGCACATTTTTAAGTTCAGCACTTGAGAGGCAGAGGTAGGAGAATCACTGTGAGTTTGAGGCCAGCCTGAGACTACAGAGTAAGTTCCAGGTCAGCCTCAGCTAGAGTGAGACCCTGCCTGTTAAAAATAATAATAATAATAATAACTAAAAGTATTTTTTTTAAAAAAGAGTTATTCTGAGGCTGGAAGGATAGCTCAATAGTTAAGGCTCTTGCCTGCAAAATCTAACAACCTGGGTTTAATTCCCCAATACCCACATAAAGCCAGATGCACAAACAGACACATGCTTTTGTAATTCCTTTGCAGCAGCTGAAGTCCCTGGCATGCCCATTCTCTCTGCTTTTTTTTTTTTTTTTTTTTTTTTTAGGTAGGGTTTCACTTTAGCCCAGGCTGACCCAGAATTCACTATGTAGTCTCAGGGTGACCTCAAACTCTCGGTGATCCTCCTGCCTCTGCCTCCCAAGTGCTGGGATTAAATGCGTGCACCACCAACCAACCATGCCTAGCTTTTTTTTTTTTTTCTTTTTAGTTTTTTCTTTTTGGTTTTCCAAGGTAGAGTTTAACTCTAGCCCAGGCTGTCCTGAAATTCACTATGTAGTCTCAGGGGGGCCTTCAACTCATGGTGATCCTCCTACCTCAGCCTCCCATGTACTAGAACCAAAGGCGTGCGCCATCATGCCCCACTCTTTCTGGGTTTTTGTTGTTGTTGTTGTTGTTTGTTTGTTTGTTTGTTTTTCAAAGTAAGGTCTCTTTCTAGCCCAGGCTGACCTGGAATTCACTATGTAGTCTCAGGGTAGTCTTGAACTCACAGTGATCCTCCTACCTCTGCCTCCCAAGTGCTGGGATTGAACACGTGCACCACCATGCCTGGCCTTTTCCACCTTTTTATTTTTTCAACAAATATCCTTTGCTTAAGCCTAGACAGCCATATGTCTAGTTCTTTGTGGTCACTAGACAAAGAACTCAACAATGTTAAACTCTGCTTCGCTAGGATCACGGGAATGGCCAACTCTCCACATGGGAGATTATTTCCCCTGTGCCTACCCCTGCCGGGAAGGGATGGGACCAGGGATTGGAATGGAAGTAATACAAATACTGACTCCAAGGTCCTAAAGAGTGTAAGGGAAATCACAGCCAAGAGGATAAAAAAGCAAGCTGAGCTGAGTGTGGTGGCACATGCCTTTAATCCATGCACTTGGGAGGCTGGGGCAGGAGGATGGGTTCCAGGTCAGTCTGGGTTAGAGTAAGACCCTACCTTGAAACCAAACAAACAAAAGTACTGAAATCTGTGTGTGGTCCTGTCTGAAGGCTAAACAACCCCTCTGGGAAGTCAAGGATGCAAGTCAGGCTAGGATAGATCCTTCTTGCTCCTGGTTAACTGCTTTATTTGCTTCTGCTTTACTGTACCCTCACTCTCTCAACTCCTTCCTATCCGTTTACTATAGACAATGGTATTCCCAAGGATATAATTTCCAAAAAAAAAAAAAAGCCATTTCAAGCTGGGCTTGGTGGCACACACCTTTAATCCCAGCATTTGGGAGGCAGAGGTAAGAAGATTGCCAAGAGTTTAAGGCCACTCTGATACTACATAGTGAATTCCAGGTCAGCCTGGGCTAGAGTGAGAACCTACTTAAAATGAAAGGAAAGAAAGAAAGAAAGAAAGGAAGGAAGGAAGAAAGGCAAGTAAGCCTTTTCAGGCTGGAGAGAGATGGCTCAGTAGTTAAAACTCTTGCCTGCAAAGCCTGGGTTCAATTCCCCAGTACCTACAATAAAGCCAGTTGCACAAAGTGGCACATGAATCTAGAGTTCATTTGCAGCAGCTAAAGGATAAATGTGTGTGTTTTTTTTTGTTTTTTTTTTTTTGAGGCAAGCCCAATGGACTGCCTTTCTCTCTTCCTCCTCCTCCTCTTCTTCCCCCTTCCTCCTTTTTTTTTTTTTTTTTTTTTTTTTTTTTTTTTGGTTGTTTTTTGAGGTAGGGTCTCACTGTAGCACAGGCTGACCTAGAATTCACTCTGTACTCTCAGGGTGGCTTCTAACTCAACGGCACTCCTCCTACCTCTGCCTCCCAAGTGCTGGGATTAAAGGCGTGTGCCACCACACTCGGCCTGCCTTTCATTTTTATGTGAGTTTGTGTGTGTGTGAGAGAGAAAATTGGTGCACCAGGGCCTCCAGCCACTGCAATAGAACTTGAGAGGCATGCACTCTGTTGTGTGCATATGTGACTTTGTGTGCTTTCATCACTGTGCGACTGGCTTATGTGGGACCTGGAGAGTCAAACACGAATCCTTAGGTTTCACAGGCAAGTGCCTTAACCTCTGAGCTATCTCTCCAGCCCAATAAATGATTTTGTTGTTGTTGTTGTTGTTTGAGGTAGGGTCTCACTCTAGCTCAGGCTGACCTGGAATTCACTATATAGTCTCAAGATGGCCTTGAACTCACAGCGATCCTCCTAGCTCTGCCTCATGGGTGCTGGGATTAAAGGCCACCATGCCCAGCTCCAATAAATGATTTTTTTTTTTTTGGTTTTTCGAGGTAGGGTCTCACTCTAGCCCAGGCTGACCTGGAATTCACTATGGAGTCTCAAGGTGGCCTCAAACTCATGGCGATCCTCCTACCTCTGCCTCCCGAGTGCTGGGATTAAAGGCGTGCGCCACCACACCTGGTTTAAATGATTTTTTAAATTTTATTTTTATTTATTTGACAGATAGAAAAGGGGTGAGAGAAGGGCACGCCAGGGCCTCCAGCCACTGCAAATGAACTCCAGATGCATGTACCACCTTGTGCATCTGGCTAACGTGGGTCCTGGTGAATCGAACCTGGGTCCTTTGGCTTTGCAGGCAAATGCCTTAACTGCTAAGATATCCCTCCCACCCAATAAATGATTTTTTAAATAAAAATTTTATTTATTTATTTATTTATTTATTTATTTGAAAGAAAGAAAGACACACAGAGAGAGAGACAGAGAGAGAGAATGGGCATGTTGGGCCCTCTAACCCCTGCAAATGAACTCCAGATACATGCACCACCTTGTGCATCTGGCTTCTGTGGGTACTAGGGAATCAAACCTGGGTCCTTAGGCAACCGCCCTAACTGCTAAGCCATCTTTCTCCAGCCCCCAAAATAAATAAATGATTTTTTAAGCCATTTTTGGGGCTTCAGACATGGCTTAGAGGTTAAGACACTTGCCTGCAAAGCCAAAGTACCCAGGTTCGATTCCCCAAGACCTATGTTAGCCAGATGCACAAGGTGGCCCATGTGTCTGCAGTTCATATGCAGCAGCTGAAGGCCCTGGCGTGCCCATTCTCTCTCTCTCTCTCAAATAAATAAAAAACTTGAGCTGAGCATGGTGGTGCACGCCTTTAATCCCAGCACTTGGGAGGCAGAGGTAGGAGGATCACCGTGAGTTCAAGGCCACCCTGAGACTACATAGTGAATTCCAGGTCAGCCTGAGCTAGAGTGAGACCCTACCTTAAAAAAAAAAAAGACTAAAAATAAAAAACTTAAAACAATTTTTATAAAGCCATTTCTTTGAACATCACTTATGAAAACTTAAAAATTGAAAAATACCCATTTACACCTTAACTGGGGTGATTTAAAACAAAAAGGCCATGGGTTGGGCATGGTGGAGCCCTTTAATCCCAGCACTCAGGAGGCAGAAGTAGGAGAATCACTGTGAGTTTGAGCTCAGCCTAGGACTACAGTGAGCTCCAGGTCAGTCTGGGCTAGAGAGAGAGCCTATCAGGAAAAACAGAAAAACAAAACAAACAAAAAAAGGCCAAAGCCAGGTGAGGTAGAAGGATCACAGTGAGTTAAAGCCAGACTGGGCTACAAAGTGAGTTCTAGGTGGGACTGGGCCAGAGTGATACTCTGCCTCAAAAAGAATGTGTGTGGGCTGCAGGGTTGGATTAGCAGTTAAGCGGTTTGTCTACAAAGCCAAAGGACCCAGGTTTGATTCCCCAGGACCCACATTAGCCAGATGCACAAAGGGGCACATGCGTCTGGAGTTCATTTACAGTGGCTGGAGGTCCTGGTGTGCCAATTTGCTCTCTGTCTCTCTCTCTCTCCCCCTCTTTGTCTGTCAAATAAATAAATAAAAATAAAATATTTCTTTTGAAAAAAAGGATGTGTGATCCTGCTGGAGCTGAGCTGAAAACCTTCTCCATATAGGCCAGCTGACAGAAAGCTGGGAAAAGCTACAACACTGCATGCATTCAATGGGAGAGAGACAAATCACCAGTGGAGATACTCAATAGTGGACACTGCAAGCCTTAAATTTGGCCAGCCAGGCCAAATGAGCCAATGGGTACAATAGTGGCACGTCTATTATGGGGGAACGAACCATTCTCTAATTTGACTGGAGTCCTGCTCCATGAGAGGGAATACTTCCTTGATACTGAAAACCTATAACAGGTATAGTCATGAGCCCTAGGGGTGTAACATCTGCTGGTATCTGGCTAAATGCATATACTGTGCTCACCAAACTGCCCAGTAAGCACTTCTCTTAATGTTCATACCCATATATTAATGCTACTCTCACTTTTTTTGTTTTTGTTTTTTGTTTTTTGAGGTAGGATCTCACTGTAGCTCAGGATGACCTGGAATTTACTATGTAGTCTCAGGGTGGCCTTGAACTCATGGCGATCCTCCTACCTCTGCCTCCCGAGTGCTGGAATTAAAGGCATGTGCCACCATGCCCGGCTTCACGTTTGTATTTTATTTATTTGAAAGAGAGATGGGGCTGGGGAGATGGCATAGCAGTTAAGGCATTTGCCTGCAAAGCCAAAGGACCTCGGTTCAATTCCCCGGGACCCACGTAAGACAGATGCACAAGGGGGCGCATGTGTCTGGAGTTCCTTTGCAGTGGCTGGAGGCCCTGGAGCGCCCATCCGCTTCCTCTATCTCTCTGTGCTTCTTTCTCTCTCACTTTCTCAAATAAATAAAAATTAAATTAAATTAAAACATTTAAAAAAAAAAAGAAAGAAAGAAAGAAAGAGAGTGGGCATGCCAGGGCATTCAGCCACTGTAAATGTACTCCAGACGCATGTGCCACCTTGTGCATCTGACTTACGTGGGTCCTGGGGAATCAAACTTGGGTCTTGGGTCCTTAGGCTTCTCAGGCAAACACCTTAACCACTAAGCCATCTCTCCAGGCCTGCTCTCACTTTTTTTTTTCAAGGTAAGGTCTTGTTCTAGTCCAGGCTGACCTGGAATTCACTATGTAGTCTCAGGGTGGCCTCGAACTCACAGCGAACCTCCCACCTCTTCCTCCATAGTGCTGGGATTAAGTAAAGGCATGCACCACCACTCTCATCTGAGAAGCTTCTCTTTTCAGATGGCATTGACCATGGGATGACTCAGAAGGCACCATGATGCATCTGGAGTTCATTTGCAGTGGCTGGAGGACCTGGTGCACCCATTCTCTCTTTCCCTCTCTCTTCCTCTTTCTCTCTCTCTCAAATAAATAAAAAAAATAAAGTTTTTAAAACAAATAGGCAAATTCAGCAGAATGGTTTTAAAAGTTAAGGCTCTCTAAAGAGTTCTAAAGACTAAACCTTAAGGCACATTATAATCTTCATGACACTGTTAAGAGCTAAGATTAAAATAAAACAAAACAAAACTCCCTACTTCTTTCCCACATCCTTTGCCAACTGCTCCTTACTCACAAGCATGGGATATTTTAAATTCAGACATTGGTAGAGAGTGAAACAAAAATTCCATCAATGAACACCTGGGAGGTTTTCCACAAAAATGTCCACTGTCTGCATTGAGCACCACTGGTAGACTAGCGGCCAGTACAATGTTGAGATGTCTTGGGTCAAGACTGCTCTATTCGTGCTTCGGCCCACGGCTCAGACGGGACTCTCCTCTTCTGTGGGGTGGCCCGGCTTTTCTGCTGTGGAGACTGTGCTGCTTCCATTACTTCCTTTGGCTTCTTGTCAGCATCTATACTGGTCTCCTCCTCTTACTTTCCTTTTCCTTCTTCTCTGCTTTCTGTTCCTTTGCCACAAGTCGCTAATTGATGCACATGCCGATGAAGAGGTAGATGCCTGCAATGATGAGGATGACTCCACAGGCCCAATATGTGTACCTGTACTCGCCATAGATGTCATGGAGACCGCCTAGTAGCCGTCTCAATGCAAGGAGAGAGAGAAGGGGCATGCCAGAGACTCCTGCTGCTGCAAATGAACTCCAGATACATGTGCCACTATGTACTACTATTATGTGGGTACTGAGGAATCAAACCCAGGCCTTTAGGCTTTGCAAGCAAGCACCTTAACCACTGAGACATCTCTCCAGCTCCAAAACTATTCTTATTCTATTTTTTGTTTGCAAGTAGAGAGAGAAAGAAAGAAAGAAGAAAGACAAAGGGAGAGAGAGAGAAAAAAAGGGAGAGAAAGAAAGAACCAGGGTCATTAGGCTTTGCAGGCAAGCACCTGAACCACTGAACTCTCTCTCTCCAGCGCCTGCCCCCAACTATTCTTCTTTCCTCTTCCTCCTCCTTCTCCTCCTCCTGTGTTGGAATTAAAAGCTATAATGTTTTGCTTTTTGAGGTAGGTTCTCACTCTAGCTAAGCTAAGGCTGACCTGGAATTCACTATGTAGTCTCAGGGTAGCCTAGAACTCACAGTGATCCTCCTACCTCTGCCTCCCAAATGCTGGGTTTGAAGGAGTGTGCCACCATGCCCGGCCTAATGGTTTTTAATTAATGTTTATGAAGAGAATACTTAAAACTCTGCTGTTAATTAAAAGAAATCCTCATAGGGCATGTCTTTCAAAAACTGGGTTTTACTATCTTTTGCGCCCTCTGCTGGAAGATACAATCAAGCCTCAACGCCTGTTTTGTTTTGTTTTCTTTTCTAGGTAGGGTCTCACTCTGGCCCAGGCTGACCTGGAATTCACTGTGTAGTCTCAGGGTAGCCTCGAACTCATGGAGACCCTCCTACCTCTGCCTCCTGAGTGCTGGGATTAAAGGCATGCACCACCATTCCTGGTATACAAATCTTTATTTTTTCATATATTATTTACTTATTCATTTATTTGCAAGCAGAACGAGATAGAAGAGAGACAGAGAGAATAGGCATGTCAGGGCCGCCATCCACTGTAAACAAACTTCAGTTGCATGTGCCACTTTGTGTATCTGGCTTTATTTAGGTGGGTAATGTCATATAGAACTTAGGATATCAGGCTTTGCAAACAAGCACCTTTAACAGCTGAGCCATCTCCCCAGCTCATGAATTTTGTTTTAACAATGGAGAGCACTGGATGTCTCTGTTGTTCTGTTCAGATGACTGCAGAACCTGGAGAAACTGATGCAACATACTGCTGCTATTGGTATAATGTACACAATTTGTTTTTGCAAATTTTTTTTTCTTTGTTTGGTTTTTTTTGTTGTTGTTGTTGTTTTTTGTTTTTTGTTTTTTGTTTTTCGAGGTAGGGTCTCACTCTAGCCCAGGCTGATCTGGAATTCACTATGGAGTCTCAGGGTGGCCTTGAACTCACAGCGATCCTCCTACCTCTGCCTCCCGAGTGCTGGGATTAAAGGCATGCGCTGCCACGCCCGGCTTTTGTTTGGTTTTTTGTTGTTATCTTTCCAAGGTAGGGTCTCACTCTAGCCCAGACTGACCTGGAATTCCTATGTAGTCTCAGGGTGGCCTCGAACTCACAGCGATCCACCTACCTCAGCCTCCTGAGTGCTGGGATTAAAGGTATGTGCCATCACACCCAGCCCCTTTAAAATTTTTATTTATTTATTTAGAGAGAAAGAGACAGGGCCTCTAGCCACTGTAAACAAACTCCAGACACATGCACCACCTTGTGCTTACATGGGTACTGGGGACTTGAACCTGGGTTGTTAGGCTTTGCAGGCCAGCATCTTAACCACTAAACCATCTCTCCAGGTCCCCCACACTGAGCTGAATCTTTTTTTTTTTTTTTTAAATTTATTTGAGAGAGAAAGAGAGGGAGGCAGATAGATAGAGAGAATAGGCATGCTAGGGCTTTCAGCTGCTGCAAAGGAACTCCAGACACATGTGCCACCTTGTGCATCTGGCTTATGTGTGTACTGGGGAATCAAACCTGGGTCCTTTGGCTTTGTAGGCAAATGCCTTAACCATTAAGCCATCTCTCCAGCCCCCAGCTGAAACTTTTTAAGTAAGCTGTCAACTTTGGGAAAAAAATAATTCTATTCAACCATGTTGAGTTGACATACTACAGAAATTTACAGCCATATTCATTTAGAAATGTTAAACTTTTTCTCATTTTTCTCCATTTGCAGAGTGGTAACACATTATATTAAGTATGTAAGCTCTTATTCATGTAGGATTGATTGCAGAAGGTAGTATTCTCTTAAAAAGAAAGAAAGAAAAGAAAGGTCTGGAGAGATGGCAAATGGGGCTAGAAAACAAGCAGGGGTTGCTATCCTAATCTCTGACAAGGTAGACTTCAGTCCAACATTAGTTAAGAAAGATAAGGAAGGTCATTTTATATTGATTAAAGGCACCCTCCAACAGGAGGACATTACAATCCTAAACATATATGTACCTAACATGGGGGCCCCCAAATTCATCAAACAAACACTATTAGAACTAAGGTCACAGATAACACCAAACACAGTGGTATTGGGTGACTTCAGCACCCCACTCTCATCAATTGACAAGTCATCCTGGGCAAAAATAAACAGAGAGGCATCTAGACTAAATGAGGTCACAGAAGAAATGGACCTAACAGATATATACAGGACATTTCAATCCAAATGCTGCAGAATACACACTCTTTTCAGCAGCACATGGAACATTCTCTAAAATAGACCATATATTAGGACACAAAGAAAATCTTAACAAATACAGGAAAATTGAAATAATTCCTTGCATTCTATCTGACCACAATGGAATCAAACTACAAATCAATAGCAAGAAAGGCTATAGAGCATACACAAAATCATGGAAATTAAACAACACACTACTAAATGATGAATGGGTCAATGAAGAAATCAAGAAGGAAATCAAAAAATTCATAGAGTCAAACGATAATGAGAACACAACATACCAAAATCTCTGGGACACAATGAAGGCAGACCTAAGAGGTAAATTTATAGCTTTAAGTGCCTATATTAAGAAATTAGAAAGGTCGCAAGTAAATGACCTAATGCTTCACCTTAAAGCCTTGGAAAAAGAAGAACAAGGCAAACCAAAAATCAGTAGACGGGAAGAAATAATAAAGATTAGGGCAGAAACTAATGAAATAGAAACCAAAAAAAAAAAAAAAAAAAAAAAAAAAACAATCCAAAGAATCAATGAAACAAAGAGTTGCTTCTTTGAAAGGATAAACAAGATTGACAAACCCTCAGCAAATCTGACCAAAAGAAAGAGAGAAGAGCCACAAATTAATAAAATTAGAGATGAAAAAAGTAACATCACAAGAGATGCCAGAGAAATTCAAAAAATCGTAGGGACATACTATAAAAGCATATATTCCACTAAGTATGAAAATCTGAAAGAAATGGATGATTTCCTTGATTTATATGACCTACCTAAATTAAATCAAGATGGAATTAATCACTTAAATAGACCTATAACAAGCATGGAGATATGAGTAGTTATCAAAAATCTCCCAACTAAAAAAAGTCCAGGCCCAGATGATTTCACTGGTGAATTTTACCAGACATTCAGGGAAGAACTAACACCATTGCTTCTTAAGCTTTTCCATAAAATAGAAAAAGAAGGAATCCTACCAAATTCCTTCTATGAAGCCAGCATCACCCTGATACCAAAACTAGGCAAAGATAGAACAAAAAAAGAAAATTACAGACCAATCTCCCTCATGAACATAGATGCAAAAATCCTCAACAAAATATTGGCAAACAGAATACAAGAATATATCAGAAAGATCATTCACCCTGACCAAGTAGGCTTTATCCCAGAGATGCAGGGATGATTCAACATATGCAAATCGATAAATGTAATACATTATGTAAATGGACTGAAGGACAAAAATCATATGATCACCTCATTAGATGCAGAAAAAGAGTTTGACAAAATCCAACATCCCTTCATAATGAAAGTCCTACAGAGACTGGGATAGAAGGAACATATCTCAATCTAATAAAGGCTATTTATGACAAGCCTACAGCCAACATATTACGAAGTGGGGAAAAACTGGAAGCCTTTCCGCTAAAATCAGGAACAAGACAAGGGTGTCCACTGTCCCCACTTTTATTTAATATAGTACTGGAAGTCTTAGCCATAGCAATAAGGCAAGAGACGCACATAAAAGGGATACAATTTGCAAAGGAAGAAATCAAGCTATCATTATTTTCAGATGACATGATTCTACATATAAAGGAAACTAAGGTCTCTACCAGCAAACTGTTAGAGCTGATAAACACCTATAGCCATTTAACAGGATACAAAATAAACACACAGAAATCAGTAGCCTTCCTATATGTTAACAACAAACACACAGAGGATGAAATCAGAGAATCACTCCCATTCACAATTGCATCAAAGAAAATAAAGTACCTTGGAATAAACCTAACCAAGAAAGTAAAGAATCTCTACAATGAAAACTGTAAAATACTCAAGCGAGAAATTGCAGAAGACACTAGGAAATGGAAAAACATCCCTTGTTCCTGGATTGGAAGAATCAATATTGTGAAAATGGCAATCTTACCAAAAGCAATCTACACATTTAATGCAATCCCCATCAAAATTCCAATGATATTCTTCACGGAAATAGAAAAAACAATCCAAAAATTCATTTGGAGTCACAAAAATCCTCGAATATCTAAAATAATACTGAGCAACAAAAATAAGGCTGGTGGTATCACCATACCTGATTTTAACCTATACTACAGAGCCATAGTAACAAAAACAGCATGGTACTGGCACAAAAGCAGATATGTAGATCAATGGAACAGAATAGAAGACCCAGATATAAGTCCAGGTAGCTATAGGCACCTGATATTCGATAAAAATGCCAAAATTACTCATTGGAGAAAAGACAGCCTCTTCAGCAAATGGTGCTGGAAAAACTGGTTATGTATCTGTAGAAGGATGAAAATAGACTCTTCTCTCTCTCCACGCACAAGAATTAAGTCCAAATGGACTAAAGACCTTAACATCAGACCTGAAACTCTGAAATTGCTAGAGGAAAAAGTAGGGGAAACCCTTCAACATATTGGTCTTGGCAAAGACTTTCTGAATATAACCCCAATTGCTCAGGCAATAAAACCACAGATTAACCACTGGGACCTCATGAAATTACAAAAATTTTGTACTGCAAAGGACACTGTGAATAAAGCAAAGAGACAACCTACAGAATGGGAAAAATCTTTGCCAGCTATATATCTGATAGAGGATTAATATCTAGGATATACAAGGAACTCAAAAAGCTAAATAATAAGAAATCAAACAAGCCAATTAAAAAATGGGCTATGGAGCTAAATAGAGAGTTCTCAAAAGAAGAAATACGGATGGCACATAAGCATCTAAACAAATGTTCTATATCCCTAGTCATCAGGGAAATGCACATTAAAACTACATTGAGATTCCATCTCACTCCTATCAGATTGGCTACCATAATGAAAACAAATGATCATAAATGCTGGTGGGGATGTGGAAAAAGAGGAACCCTTCTACACTGTTGCTGGGAATGCAATCTGGTCCAGCCATTGTGGAAATCAGTGTGGAGGCTCCTAAGATAGCTAAAAATTGATCTACCATATGACCCAGCTATAGCACTCCTAGGCATATATCCTAAGGACTCATCCCATTTCCTTAGAAGCACATGCTCAACCATGTTTATTGCCGCTCAATTCATAGTAGCTGGGAAATGGAACCAGCCTAGATGTCCCTCAACTGATGAGTGGATAATGAAGATGTGGCACATTTATACAATGGAGTTCTACTCAGCAGTAAAGAAAAATGAAGTTATGAAATTTGCAGGAAAATGGATGGATCTGGAAAGGATTATACTAAGTGAGATAACCCAGGCCCAGAAAGCCAAGCGCCGCATGTTTTCCCTCATATGTGGATCCTTGGACTTCTGTGTGAGAAGGAAAAAACTCAGTAGCAGAGGCCAGTAAGTTAAAAAGGAGATATAAAGGGAAGAGAAAGGAAGGGAGGAGGGTACTTAATAGGTTGACATTGTATATATGTAAGTAGAAGAATAGATTAACGGGAGTGAAAAGGCCCAAAGTGAGGTCAGGGGAAAAGATTGAGTAAAGGAAAGGTGAAGGGAGGGCTAATCAAAATCTAAGAGGATGCAAATAAATCATATGGAATCCTCTGGTTTTGGACAATGGCTGAGGGTGTAATGCGGAAGAGGTGGCGGAAAGAATGTAAGAGTCAAAGGAAGGGTAGGACTCCTTACAACGTGCTCCCTCCAGACATAAAATGGCCTGGATATCCATGACCTCATAGTGCCTGACACTACCTACACAAGACCATCATAAGAGGAGGAAAAGATCATGACATCAAAATAAAAGAGAGACTGATTGAGATGGGGAAGGGATATGATGGAGAATGGAATTTCAAAGGGGAAAGTGTGGGGAGGGAGGGTAGTACCATGGGATATTTTTTATAATCATGGAAAATGTTAACAAAAATTGAGAAAAAAGGGGGGGGCTTGAAATATGGCTCACAGTTAAAGTCTACAGGTCCAGGTTCAGTTTCCCAGAATGCATATATTGCCCGATGCACTAAGTAGCACATATATTTGGTAATTGTTTGCAATGGAAAGAGGACAGACACACCCATTTGCTCTCCCTCTCTCTTAATTAAATAAATAAATAACTTTTTCCATTTTTCTTGTGATTAAAACTAGTTTTTAAAATAACTTTGTTGGGGCTGGAGAGATGATTTAATGGTTAAGGTGCTTGCATGCAAAGCCTAACTAAGATCCAGGTTCGATTCTCCAGGTCCCATATAAACCAGATGCACAAGTTGGTGCATGCATCTGGAGTTCGTTTGCACTGGCTAAGAGACTCTAGCACGCCCATTCTCTCTCTCTCACTTGCTCTCTGTCTCTAATAAGTAAATAACTAAAAATAAGTATTTTAAAATAACTTTGTTGGGGCATGATGGCACACACATTCAGGAGGCAGAAATAGGATTATTGTGAGTTAGAGGCCAGCCTGAGTCTGAGTCCAGAAATGGAGACATTCTGGGCTGGGGAAATAGCTTAGTGGTTAAGGCTCTTGCCTACAAAACCAAATGACCTAGGTTCAATTCCCTAGGACCCATGTAAGCCAGATGCACAAGGCAGTGCCTGCATCTGGAGGGTGTTTGCAGTGGCTGGAGGCCCTGGCACACCCATTCTCTATCTCTCTCTCTGCTTCTTTCTCTCTTCACTCTCTCAAATAAATAAATACTTTTTTTGTTTGTTTTTGTTTTTGTTTTTGTTTTTCGAGGTAGGGTTTTGCTCTACCCAGGCTGACCTGGAATTCACTATAGTCTCAGGGTGGCCTCAAACTCACAGCAATCCCTCCTACCTCTGCCTCCCCAGTGCTGGGATTAAAGGCATGTGCCACCACGCCTGGCTAAAGTTTGTTTGCAGTGGCTAGAGGCCCTGACACACCCATTCTCACTCTCTCTCTCCCTCTCTGTCTCTAATAAATAAAAATAAATCTTAAAAAAAAAAAAAGACCAAGGGCTGGAGAGATGGCTTAGCGGTTAAGGCTTTTGCCTGTGAAGCCCCAGGTTTGAATACCCAAATCCCATGTGAGCCAGATGCACATAGTGGCACAGGTGTCTAGGCTTTGCAGCGGCTAGAGGGCCTGACGCACCCATCATGCTCTTGCTCTATAATAAATAAATAAATAAATAAATAAATAAATAAATAAATAAATGCCAGGGTGGCTCACACCTTTAGGTAGGAGGATTGCCATGAGTTCCAGGCCACCCTGAGACTACATAGTGAGTTCCAGATTAGCCTGAGCTAGAGGGAGAAAAGCCAATAATAATAATAATAATAATAATAAATGGGGTGCTGAAGAGATGGTTTGGTGGTTAAGGCACTTGCTTACAAAGGCTAAGAACCGGAGTTCGATTCCCTAGAGTCCATGTAAAGCCAGATGCACAAGGTGGCACATGTGTCTGGAGTTTGTTAAATGGTCCTGGACCCATTCTAACTCCCACCTCAAATAAAATATTTTTAAAAATAAATAATATTATATAAATAAATAATATAAAATAATAAATAAATTTTAAAAAATAAATGAGGTGAGAGGCTGGGAAAAATGGTTCAAGGCATATATATATATATATATATTTATTTATTTATTTATTTATTTGAGAGAGAAAAAAAGAGAGAGAAGCAGATATAGAGGGTTTCACTCTAGTTCAGGCTGATCTGGAATTCACTATGTAGTCTCAGGGTGGCCTCGAACTCATGGTGATCCTCCTACCTCTGCCACCCAAGTGCTGAGATTAAAGGCGTGCACCTCTCATGCCTGGCTAATTAAATATTTTTAAAAAATAAATAAAATAAAATGAAAATCTAGGAGAAGAAGTTTATCTTTTTTAAAACAAAAAAAGTGTGTGGGAGAGGCTGGAGAAATGGCTCAGTGTAAGATAAAAAAGAAAAAAAAAGAGAAATGGCTCAGTGGTTAAAAGCACTTGCTTGCAAAGCCTGACAGCCTGAATTCAATTCCCCAGTGCACATGTAAAACCAAATGCATAAAGTGGTGTGTGTGTCTGTCTAGGGTTATTTCACAGCAGCAAGCGGTCCTGGCTTGCCCATATTCTCTTTCTGTCTGTCTGTCTCTCTCTCTCTCTCTCTCAAATAAATAAACATATTTTCTAAAGTGAAAAAATAAATAAATAAATAAAGGCAAGCCCATTAGGATAACAGCAGATTACTCAACACAAACTTTAAAAGCCAGAAGGGCCGGGCATGGTAGCACACAAGCAAAAGAACTCCGACACATGAGCCATCTTGTGCATCTGGCTTAAGTGGGTCCTGGGGAACTGAACCTGCCTCCTTTGGCTTTGCAGTCAAGCACCTTAACTACTAAGCCATCTCTCCAGCCCTCCCTTTTTTCTTTTCTTTTCTTTTCTCTTTTCTTTCTTTCTTTCCTTCTTTCTTTCATTTGTTTTTTGTTTTTCGAGGTAGGGTCTCACTGTAGCCCAGACTGACCTGGAATTCCCTATAGTCTCAGGGTGGCCTCAAACTCACAGTGATCCTCCTACCTCTGCCTGGAATTAAAGGCATGTACCACCACATCCGGCTTAAAATATATTTTAAAAGCTGGGCGGGGGGGGGGGCCGGGAAGCCGGGCATGGTGGTGCACCCCCCCCCCCCCCCGCCCGCACTTGGGAAGCAGAGGTAGGAAGATCGCTACAAGTTGGAGGCCACCCTGGGACTACATAGGGAATTCCAGGGCAGCATTAGCTAGAGTAAGATCCTCCCTTGAAAAAAAAAATAATAAAGAAAGAAAGAAAGAAAAAGAAAAAGAAAAAGAAAAAGAAAAAGAAAAAAAAAGCAGGAGGGACATTAAAGTAAAAGTGGAGTAGTTGAGAAGAAGAACGGGTTTTGTGAAGGGAGGAGGGAGGGATCAAGAGAAAGTGATAGGAGGGGATATGATCAAAATAGGAGGGTGAGGTAAGAGGATCGCACTGAGTTTGAGGCCAGACAGAAAAAAAACTGGGGTTGGAATAGGGTATCCTCAGAAAGAAGTAGTGGAGGCAGGAGCTTAGGTGGTGAGGACGCAGTCACAGTTCCACATGCCAGTCATGGCCGACTTCTTCCACATCAAGTCTGACTCCTAATGCTCTATGGGCCTGGGAGATGGCTCGGCGATTGGGAGGGCTTGCCTCCTAAGCACCAGGGCTTCTCTGGCAGGAGACCACCAAGTTTGACTCCCCAGAAGAGTGCAGCCATCAACATCTGCAACCCCAATGGAGGCAAGGGAGGGGTGAAGACCAGCAAGTTTTCTGAGGCTCACTGACAGACAGCAGTTCTAGGTTGACATGGTCTCAAGAAAACATGCAGATAAGCTATGAGGACACTCCACTTTCTCTTCTGGCCGCCACAAGTACGTGCATGGGTTATACACATTATGCACACGCATGTACATACACCACACATTACACACACAAACGCACAAAACCACCTGTATGCCAGGATAGTCTCTCCAAGCATTGGGATAGACCCTTTATTCTTTATTCCTCAAGACTCACATTTTCCCCTTAAGAGTACCCTGAACAGAAAGAGGGAAGCCAATGCTGCCCCACGGAGCAATCCAAGGTTGGTCATTGGCCTCCTGCTATCAGTGTGTCTCTATACTGAGCCTGTGAAAAGAAACATGTTACACTCTGATGACATGAAGCTCAAAGCACCTGGACTCCCTGCCTCTCTTAGGCTTAGCCACAGAGTCAGAAGCCCCACCATGATCTTGGCTGTTCAGGGACCCACTCCCTGTTCCCTCAACTCCAACTTGGTGCAGTGAACCCGGTGGAGGAACTGTTAGGGAACCTGCCTACAATGAGGCACCTCTCTAATACTGAGAACTTCACTAGGGTGAGTACTCTAAAGGTTTCTATTGACCTAAGAATAAAAAGCTGGAATGCCGGGCATAGTGGCACACGCCTTTAATCCCAGCACTTGGGAAGCGGTGGTAAGTGCATCACCATGAGTTTGAGGCCGGCCTGAGACTACGTAGTGAATTCCAGGTAAGTCTGGGCTAGAGTGAGACCTTACCTCAAAAAACCAGAAAGAAAGGAAAAAAGCTGGAAGGAAAAGGTAGAGGAAGGCTGGAGAGATGGCTCAGCGGTTAGTTTGCCTGCGAAGCCTAAGAACCCATGTTCGATTCCCCAGTACCCATGTAAGCCACATGCACAAATGGAGCATGTGTCCAAAGTTTCTTTGCAGTGGCTGGAATCCCTGGTGCACCCATTCTCTCTCTCTCAAATAAATAAATATTAGAAAGAAGAAAGAAAAAAGGTGGGAGAATTTTAGCTTTACTGGTTGTCTCAGTATCTCAAGAAACCAGGCATGGTATCTGGCCCCTGAGAAGCCGGTCCACTAAAGTTCATGTCTGCCCTCAACTATAATGGCGGTGCTGTCCCAATTTGGCTTTTTGCCCTTAGGTATGATGGCCACCAGGCGGCTTCATTTAGTTGTTCACAACCCCGGAAGACCGGGACCGGCGATTGGGCGGTGCCCGGAGACATTGACAAGAAGGCCCCTGACGGTTGGACAGAGTGGGGTAAGGCTGGTTTTAAAGAAGCCCGAGGTAGGAGCTGCCCAAGAGCCGGGATCGGCGGGAGGCTGCGGTGAGCGCGGGGGGAGGGCGCTGGAGAGGCAGGGAGCCGGGCGGAGGAGACCGCATTTGGAGAGCGCAGGCGGGGCGGGGCGGGGCGGGGATCCTAGCGGGGCAGGGGCGGGGGCTTGGGTGGGATGTCGCCTGTGGGCGGCCCCTGGCGGGATTGCAGCGCAGGGGGTATTGGCTGGACAGTGTCTCCCCCGGGATACGGACTGAGTTCCGCGATGCCCAAGCTTGGGCCTCCCCTGTCTGACTGGAGCTGGGCTGAGCCGGAGCTCCCCGGGGGAGGAGGAGCGTCGCGCGGCTTCTGATTGGAAGAACCGCGCAGGATTCTTTCCACTGGGATCCAGTGTAGGGGATCCGGTGGGAGGGGGACTGTTGGTGTGTGTAGTATTACTTTGGAGTCCTCGCTGGGAGGGAAGGAGTATTGCAGAGGAATCCTAGCGGATCCTGTGGGAAACCTCAGGGCGGAATCTGCAGGGACAAAGGCCCGGGGAGGCTCGGGCCGTGGGAGAGCTCAGACCTCTGCAGTCCAGTCTTGGCAGGTGCCAGGCAGGGCCGGAGCGACCCGCCGATTCAGGCGGCCGCGGCAGCCAGGGGCGCCCTTTCGCGCCTCGGGGCACAGGCCTGTGGGCTATCGGGAGCCACGGGCGGACCATGAAGGGCGGAGCCCTGGGGGAGGGGCTGGCCCTCACTCCCCGCTCCCCTGCTCCCCCCTCACCCCAGGCCACAGCCTGGGATCCCCCAGGGACCCCCCGGAATCGCCGCTTCCCCCATGGACTTGCCTGGGGACTCCAGGTGAGAGCGCACCCCGCCCGCCAGTCTTGAGCCCGGGAGAAGGGGATCCTGGCGGCCGGACCGGGCAACTGTCGAACCCATAACAGGTTCAGGCAGCTGTCTTCTACTTCTTTCACACTCCAGTCCTTCTAGACAGCCGAGTCTGTGTCGTCAGCCCCTGGCTCGAGCATTATGGGGAGCCAGGAGTCCGAAAAGGCCGAGACTGCAGCCCCTGGGGACCCCTTCGCCCCTGGAAAAGGCCTCTCGGAGGGTCCTGGCCGTGGTGCTGGAAGATGTCATGGCTGCCCACATGGTGAGCCCCTCAACTGAAAGAACCACCTTTGGGTCACCCTACTTACCCACTCCTCCACCCCCACCAGAGTCAGACCAGATTCCTAAGCCATCATGCTCCTCACACAGGCACCTCCTTAATGCTATATCTGTATGGGTCCGCTGACTTCAGCCTAGGCTAGATAGGCTCTCCAGTGTCCCCTCCCCAAGTCAGCTGAAACCATATCCTACTCAGTATGAGAAACTCTTCTAACCCCTCCCCCTCACACATGTGCGCATGCTGGTAGTATCTTTACACATATAAGCATGGGTGGTGTCTTTATTTGGGAGAGCATCTGGCTTATGTGGGTACTGGGCACTCAAGCCTGGGTTCTTAGGCCTCATAGGGAAATACCTTAACCATTAAGCCATCTCTCCATCCCCCAAGTGGTGTCTTTACATATGTGAGCATGCTGGTGGTGTCTTTGGCTCTACTGCATAGATCAGAGAAACAATCTCAAAAAGAGAGTAGTGACTCATCCAAGGCCACCCTCTCATTTTTCCAAAGACTGTGGGTGGGATTATCTACATCTCACATTTGTAGCTTGGGATTCTAATATCTGACCCCTAATTCTTACTAAATCGCCTCTTATTTAGGAATTTGAGTGAATTTTGGCCATAATATGTTACCTTTTATTTTATTTGCTTTTTTGTTTATTTACTTGAGAGCGACAGATACAGAGAGAGAAAGAGACAGATAGCGAGAGAGGGAGAATGGGTACGCCAGGGCCTCCAGCCACTGCAAACGAACTCCAAACTCGTGTGTCCCCTTGTGCATCTGGCTAACGTGGGTCCTGGGGAATCGAGCCTCGAACCGGGGTCCTTAGGCTTCACAGGCAAGTGCTTAACCGCTAAGCCATCTCTCCAGCCCATCTGTTACCTTTTTAAAAATATTTATTTATTTGAGAGAGAGAAGGAGAGAGAGAGAAATAGGCATGCTAGGGCCTCCAGCCACTGCATATGAACTCCAGCTGCATGTACCTCCTTGTGCATCTGGCTTATGTGGGTCCTGGGGAATTGAACTGGGGTCCTTTGGTTTTGAAGGCAAACACCTTAACCACTAAGCCATCTTCTCCAGCCCAATATCTGATATCTTTTGTGACTAGGGTCACCTATGCACAAGGAGACCCTGATCCAGCCCAGCCTCATTCCATCACCTAGGTATTAGTTACTTTCTCAATGCTGGAACAAAATACCTGACAAAAACTAGTTCAAGAGAGAAAGAGTTTATTTCAGCTTCCAGTTCCAGGTAGAGAAAGCATAGTGGCAGAAGCAGTCAGTCTAACAGTGAGGAAGCAGAGCAGAGAGATGAGTGCTGCTGCTGTCAGCTTCTCTATTTTATTTTATTTTGGTTTTTCAAGGTAGGGTCTTACTCTAGTCCAGGCTGACCTGGAATTCACTATGTAGTCTTAGGGTGGCCTTGAACTCACATTGATCCCCCTACCTCTGCCTCCCAAATCCTGGGATTAAAGGTGCCACCACACCTGGCTACTTCTCCTTTTTATATAGCCTAGACCCTGCCTATGAAGCAGTGTTGCCCACAGTAAATGTGGGTCTTAATTAACTTCATCAAGTTAATCTCTCACAGATGATTCTAGGTCCTGTCAATATAAACAATCACACTTTACTCTCTTTTTGTTTTTACAATTAGGGTCTCTAGCCCAGGTTGACCTAGAACTCACTCTGTAGTCTCAGGCTGGCCTTGAATTTACAGCGATCCTCATATGTCTGCCTCCTAAGTGCTGGGATTAAAGGCATGCAACATCATACCCAACATACTTTTTGTTTTGTTTTGGTTTTTCAAGGTAGGGTCTCCCTCTAGCCCAGGCTGACCTGAAATTCACTATGTAGTCTCAGGGTGGCCTTGAACTCAAAGGCAATCCTCCTCTTGAGTGCTGGGGTTAAAGGCATGTGCCACCACACCCAGCTCTTTTTGTAAAAAAAAATTTGGGGGGAGACTAGGAAGATGGCTTAGAAGTTAAAGTGCTTACCTGTGAAGCTGAAGGACCCAGGTTTGATTCCCCAGGATTCATGTAATCCAGATGCACAAGGTGGTGCATGAGTCTGGAGTTCATTTTGCAGTGGTTAGAAGCCCTGATGTACCCATTCTCTCTCTCCCTCCTCTTTTTTTTTTTTTTTTTTTTTTTTTAGTAAAAGGCGAAAGATTTATTCGGTCTGAAGAGAAACCAGAGTATTCTCCCTCCCTCTTAAATAAATAAAAATAACAGTAATGTTTATATTGAATTGAATTATTTATTGAGAGCTAGAGCCCAGGCTGGCCTTGAACTCACAGCAATCCTCCTACCTCTGCCTCCCAAGTGCTGGGATTAAAGACATGCGCCACCACACACAGCATTTTTTTTTTTAAAGACAGGCTCTTACCCTTTAGCCAGACCAACCTGAAACTCACAGCAGTCCTCCTGTTTGGGCCTCCCAAGTGCTGGGATTATAGAAATGAGCTCAGCACACCTTGTTTTAAACACTTTTTTCTCTCATAGGTCCCTCTGATGCCTCCAAAGAACTCCTCTACCCCATTGCACCATAGTAACTGTGAGGATTCTGTCTGCAGCCAGTCACCTGCCTCATCATCCCCACAAGTCAAGTGGTCCTTGCAGGCCAGGTGAGCATGGTAGTAGGATGAGGAATAAACTGGGAATCGAGCTGAGTCCATTGATCTTCCTGCTGCTTCTCTTCCTCTTCTCTAGGACTCCTGACCCACTGCATTTATGCCGGGAACCCTTGAGCCGTGTCCATAAGTCCTCTTCTACAGTGAGGCTGCGATCAAGGACAACTCCTGGCCCAGGGGAGAGCTCATCACAAAAGACAGACCAGGTCCCCCAACCCACTCTGGTAGTGGTGCTGGAAGATATTGCCAGTCCCAGACCACCAGTTGAGGTATGAGAACTAAGGATGAAAGTACCGGGATTTGGCTGGGCAAGCACTCCAAGGGTAGTAGAAAGCTTGAAGCTGGGGCGAGCACAATAGCATTTTAAGTGGCAGACACTGCCTACATGAAAGTCTTTGGTGTGCAAATACATGGGGAACTGAGGAGGCCAAAGATGGCTTCCCTGTGTCCCTACAAACGTCCTCTATTTCTATCCAGGGCTTTGCTGATGATGAGCCCAACTTCACTGACCCAGCTCAAAGGTGAGAGGGCTGGAGAAGGAATTACCGGTTATCAGAGCCATCCAGGTATCCAGAGCTGAGGCACCAGGATTTTTTTTTTTTTTTTTTTTTTTTTTTGAGGTAGAGTTCCACACTAGTCCAGGCTGACCTCGAATTCACTATGTAGTCTCAGGGTGGCCTCGAACTCTCTGTCTCCCAAATCCCTACCTCTGCTGGGATTAAAGGCATGCACCACCACGCCTGGCTCAGGATTTACTTTTATGATCCTTCCTTTTAGCAACTTCAGAAGCCTTAAGGGACCAGGGAGGCACTGGCCTAAGAGGGATCCGGACTTGGAAGCTCCCTCAGCCCTTTCCTTGCCCCTTCACCCCAGAGCTGAGCCCATGGCAACAGTTCACCAGCCAGTGCCTGCACCCAAGGACCTAGAACCTCCATTCCAGCCATCTGTCCTGCCTTCAGACCCTTCAGAGTATCCACTACCAGGTAAGGATTTGAGTAGAGGGATGAACCTTAGGGGTACGGATAATCCTACTTGAGCTTGGAAGCAGGGGGGGCAGAGCTGTGGATGGGGCCTAACCCTGTCTCAAAGCAGAACATGGTGTATAGAGATGGGATTTTAGCTCTAGAGGCTTGAGGAGTTTGAGGTTTGGTTTTGCAGTGCTGGGGATCAAAGCCAGGGACCAAGGCCATGCTCATCAAGTGTCCTGCCCTGAGTTACATTCCCAGCCCCAGAAGCTTGAATTTTAACTTCTAATTGTAGTACTTAGATTTTAAGAAGGAGGCTCATTCCTCTGGAAACAGAGATTAGTGTTTGTTGGGAAAAACTGAGACTACCAAGGTGGGGCTTAAGAACCTACAGCTGAGAAATGCCACCTGTGACCCTCTCCTTTCCTCAGCCCAAGAGCCTGCTCTGGAACCCCCATCAACCCCACCACCGTCCAGCCTTTTACGTCCCCGTCTCAGTCCCTGGGGCTTGGCCCCACTCTTCCGATCCGTCCGCTCCAAGCTGGAGAGCTTCGCTGACATCTTCCTCACACCCAACAAAACTCCCCAGCCCCCACCCCCATCAACGCCCATGAAGCTGGAGTTGAAGATTGCCATTTCAGAGGCTGAGCAGTCCAGGGCTGCTGAGGGATTCGCATCTGTCAGTCCCCGGCCCCCTATTCGCCAGTGGAGGGCTCAAGACCACAGTGCCCCAGAACCTCTCTCTAAGTTCTCGCTCAGCCGAAGCCACTCCTGCCCTGATCTGGGGCCTCCTGACCCCGGCAGCTGCACTTGGCCTCCTGTTTCACCCCAGCCAAGCCGACCCAGGCCCCGGCGGCACACTGTGGGTGGTGGGGAGATGGCCCAAACCCTACCACCTCCTCGGCTCTGTCTCCGGAAAGAGGTTTTTCCTCTTGGAGGAGTGGGAGCCTCCCCTTCTCTCGCCACATCTTGTCCGTCCACTGCATCCACTTCCTCCTTCTCCGAACCAGCAGAACCCAGGTAGTGCTTTCAATAAATCCTCTTTGGAGGCCTTAGCCACAGCCTAGGCCTGGCCTAGTAACGTGTATTGCTGTGAGTTCTTTTTGTCCCTGAGCTTTGACATTCTCTGCAGATTGGGCTCAACTAAGGGGAAGGAGCCAAGAGCCTCAAAAGACCAGGAGCTTTCATACCCAGAGACCAAGGTAAGGCGAGAGAGAAGAAACAGGTGTGAAGTGGGGCCTGAGTCCGTGCTTTTCTTTCACCTTCTGCCCCATCCTTGCAGACCATTGGAAAGGTTTCTCAATTCAGAATACGCAGAACACCTGCCCGTCCTCAACCAAATCTTACACCAATGGGGCTACCTCGACCAATCAGGTGAGAGGCCCAGAGGAGAGGGAGTTACCTTGGCCAACCAGGTGGGGGTTCAAATCCCCTGAAATATAGCCGTCTCCTAGTCAGCCTGGAAGATTCAATTTGGTATGGACATGACTTGTACTTAGAACTTCCTGTCTACCTTAGACATCACTTGTGACTGTGACACAATCTAGAAACTGAAATTCAAATCAGGACTTACTTAAATCCCTCTTCATGTACAACTGGCCCACAGTTTCTCAGTGGCTTCTGCTCTTTGCTCCCAGGTTAAACAAGAAGGAGTTCAGCTTGGAAGAAATTTATACGAACAAGAATTATCAATCACCCACAACCAAGAGGTGAGAAACTTTGAAGGCTTGAAGGGTGGTATAAGAAGGCTAGAACCAGGACAAGTTGGTAAACAGCTTTTCTCCCTGCCTGGTTCAGGACCTTTGAAACCATCTTTGAGGAACCCCGGGAGCGCAATGGGACTCTGATTTTTACCAGCTCAAGGAAGCTCCGGCGGGCTGTAGAATTTCGGGACAGTAGTCTTCCTCGATCCCGACGACCATCAAGAGGGGTCCGCGCTGCAGCTGGCAGGACCCTTACTCTCAATTTGGCATCCAGCCAGGATGTGGGACCTCTCTTGCAGCAGCGGCTAGAGGAACTAGATGCCTTATTCTTCGAGGAAGAAGTAAATGGGGAGCAGTCTCATCAGTCCTAGGAACTCCAACTGTTTGTCCGTCCATCCATCCATCATAGTCCATCCATCCTGAAGGGAAGATCTCTAAGACAGTTGTATTTTTTCTCTATATTTCTAGTAAAGTTTTCAATATGCTTCAGAGTTCCTTTGTGTCTCCAGCAGAGTTTGAGGTCAATTGGTCATAATGGCAAATATTCCTATGTTGGCTGGCCACATTCATGAACTTTTCATTGCTGGGACAAAATCAGCTTAAAGGAGGAAGAGTTTATTTCAGTTTACAGTTCTAGGTTACATCCATCATGGCAGGAAAGGCATGGCAGCAGGAGGTAGTCACATTCAGTCCTACAGTGAGGAAGGAGAGCAGAGGATGTGTGCTCAATGCTCACCTTTTTTTTTTATCTTTTGTTTGTTTATTTGAAGTAGGGTCTTGCTCTAGCCCAGGTTGACCTGGAATTCACCATGTTGTCTTAGGGTGGTCTTGAACTCACAGTGATCCTTCTACCTCTACCTCCCAAGTACTGGGATTAAAGGTGTGTGCCACCACACCTGACAAATTGTTTTGTTTTTTTTCCGAGGTAGGGTCTCACTCTAGCTCAGAGTGACCTGGAATTCACTATGTGATCTCAGGGTGGCCTGGAACTCATGGCAATCCTCCTACCTCTACCTACCAAGTGCTGGGATTAAAGGCGTATACCACCACACCCGGCTTGTTTTTGTTGTTGTTGTTGTTGTTGTTTGGGTTTTTTTTTTTTTTTTTTTTTTTTTTTTTTTGCTGAGTGTGGTAGCACAAACTTTATGAGAAAGCGAATGAGAGAATTAGCATATGCCAGGGCTTCAGCCACTGCAACTGAACACCAGACACCTGTGCCACATAGTGCACATAAATAACCTTGTATGTTTGCATCACCTTGTACATCTGGCTTACATGGGACCTGGAGAATGGAACATGAGTCCTTAGGATTCACAGGCAAGCACCTTAACCGCTAAGCCATCTCTCCAGCCAAGCTGGAAGTCCAGGAACTGGGCTGGAGAGATGGCTTTGCGGTTAAGGTGTTTGTCTGCGAAGCCAAAAGACCCAGATCCCTACTCTCCAGATCTGTTAGCTAGACGCACCAAGTTGAGGCAAGCGCAATGTCGCACATGACCGCTAGGTGGCGCAAGTGTCTGGAGTTCGATTGCAGTGGCTGAGGCCTGGCAATTCTCCCTCCCTCTCTCAATCAAAAACAAAAGACTACCCATCATAAGTCCACTCCTTGTGAACTTGACATACAAACAATCCTTTTTTTTTTTTTTTCTCCCCAAGGTAGGGTTTTGTTCTAGCCCAGGCTGACCTGGAATTCACTATAGTCTCAGGGTGGCCTCGAACTCATGGCGATTCCCCTACCTCTGCCTCCTCAGTATTGATATTAAAGGCATGCGCCACCACACCAGGTTTCCAAACATTTTTTTTTATTTAAATATTTTCTTTAAAGATACAATTTCTGTTTGTTTTTTGTTGTATCAAGGTAGGGTTTCACTCTAGCCCAGGCTGACCTGTAATTCACTATGTAGTCTCAGTGTGGCCTGGAACTCAAAGTGATTCTCCAACCTCTGTCTCCCAAGTGCTGGGATTAAAAGTGTGTACCAGCACACCCGGCAAAGATACAATTTTTAAAATATATATTTATTTGAGAAAGAAAGAGGTAGAGAAAGAGAGAGAGATTGGGTGTGCCAGGGCCACGAAAATGAATTCTTAATTTATTTTTATTTTTATTTATTTATTTGAGAGCGACAGACAGAGAGAGAAAGCGGCAGATAGAGAATGGGCGCACCAGGGCCTCCAGCCACTGCAAACCAACTCCAGACGCATGCGCCCTTTTGTGCATCTGGCTAACATGGGTCCTTAGGCTTCACAGGCAAGTGCTTAACCACTAAGCCATCTCTCCAGCCCCTGAAAATGAACTCTAGACACATGCACCACCTTTAGTATCTGGCTTACATGGATACTGGGAAATCAAACCCAGTTCCTTAGGCTTCGCAGGCAAGTGCCTTAACTGCTTAGCCATCTCTCCAGCTCATTTATATTTTTTATTCATTTATTGAAAGAGGCGCAGAAAGAGAAAGAGGGAATCAAACCTGGGTCCTTTGGCTTTGCAGGCAAGTGCCTTAACTGCTAAGCCATCTCTCCAGCCCCAAACAATACTTTTTTGCTGTATTTAATTATTTGAAAGAGAATTGGCACACCAAGGCCTCTAGCCACTGCAAATGAATTCCAGACACATATGCCACTCTGTGCATCTGCCTTACGTGGGGTCCTGGAGAATTGAACCTGGGTCATTTGGCTTTGCAGGCAAGTGACTTAACTGCCAAGCCATCCCTCCAGCCCTTGTTATTTATTTATATATTTATTTGCAAGCAGAGAGACATAGAAAATAACACAGAAAGAGAATGGGCACGCCAGGGTCTCCAGCCCCTGAAAGAGAACTCCAGATTCATGTGTCACTTTGTGCATCTGGCTCTATGTGTGTACTGGGGAATCAAAACCGAATTGTTAGACAGGCAAGGGCCTTAACCACAGAACCATATCCCCAGGCCCCAAACAGCACTTTTTCACGTTTGTTTGTTTGTTTGTTTGTTTGTTTTTCAAGGTAGGGTTTCACTCTAGTCCAGGCTGACCTGGAATTCACTAAGTAGACTCAGGGTGGCCACAAACTCAGTGATTCTACCTTTGTCTCCCAAGTGCTGAGATTAAAGGCATGTGCCACCACACCGGGTTCCCAAACAACACTTTTAATTCCATAACAACCTACCCCTCATTTCCGTAAGTTCATGGCCAGCTCAATGCATTCAGTCCAACTTTAGAAATCTACATAGACTTTAACAGTTCCAATACAAGTGCAAGTGCAGAATCTCTTCTGAGACACAGGTAAGCTCTTATCTGTGACCTCCTAAACCATTAAAAAAAAGAGAGAGAGAGAGACAGAGTTACAAACCAGGTGCTGTGGCACATACTTTTAATCCCAGCAATCAGGAGGCAGAGGTAGGAGGATCATCTTGAGTTCTAGGCCACCCCAAAACTACATTTCAGGTTAGCCTGAGCTAGAATAAGACCCTACCAGAAAAAAACGACCGAGTTATATACTTCTAACAAGTATAGGCACAAAGAAAAAACTCAATCCAAAAAGGAAGAATGGGGGCTGAGCAAGAAATAATCAGACAAGAGCAAGGCCAAAGCCAAGCAAGGCAAACTCAAATGTTGCAGCTTTATATGATCATCTAGCCTACAAAGGGCTTGGGTAGCTCTGTACAGCCGTGCAGTTTATAGCTTCTTATGTGGGCTAGATCTGCCTGGAACCCACAGCTTTCCTTGGCAGTTGTCCCATGATCCTAGCACCTCTACCATCTTGGAGTCTCCACTCATTTTCACAGTTTCACTCAGTGGCCTTTTATGCCACTATAGGGACTCTGATCCTGGAACCATAGTGCAATGCTCCAGTCTTGCATCTTTCTTTCTTTCTTTGTTTTAGATATAGAGAGAGGATTGGTGTGCCAGGGCCTCAGCCACTGCAATTGAACTTCAGATGCCAGCACCACCAAGTGGACATGTGCAACTATGCCCTTGACTCACCTTTGTGCATCTGGCATAGATGGAATCTGGAGATAGAACATGGGTCCTTAAGCTTTGCAATCAAGCACCTTAACTGCTAAGCCATCTCTCCAGCCCTCATTTATTTTTATTTTTATTTATTTGAGAAAAAGAGAGAGAGAGAATGGGTGTCAGAGCCTCCAGCCACTGCAAATGAACTCCAGATGCATGTGCCACCTTGTGCATTTGGCTTATGTCGGTACTGGGGAATCGAACCTGGGTCCTTTGGCTTTGCAGGCAAGGACCTTAACTACTAAGCCATCCCTCCAGCCTATATCTTTCAATCATTCTTCTTCTTCTTCTTTTTTTAAAGGTAGGGTTTCACACTAGTCCAGGCTGACCTGGAATTCACTGTGTAGTCTCAGGGTGGCCTTGAACTCACAGTGAGCCTCCTACCCCTGCCTGGGATTAAAGGTATGCACCACCATGCCCAGCCATCTTTCTAAAGATAGTACCACATAAGCAACGCTGCCAAGTGCTGTCAGATAAGGATATGGTCTAGTGGCCAAGGAACACAGCTGTAGCAACTTCTGTATGCTGGCCTCCTTCAACATTCTTCCTTCAGGCATTTTTCTTTCAGAATAATTCGTATTCTTTCTATATTGAGCTGTAAATAGATTGGGCTTGACTTCAGGGTATCTTTCCTATTGTCCCAGTACACAGCAGTAAATTTCCCTTTAGTGGTATTCTCTTTAACAGTTACTGCTGAAGCAGTTACAGTCTCTGGGTCTGGAACTTTAAATTTGCTTACATTTCTTTCTGTGTCAAGCTATTTTTCATATCTTTCTGTTCTGTATTTTTCTCTTTCATTATAGAACTGAATCAAGGCAGCAAAGAGAAAGTATGTTACAGACTCAATGCTTTTCTGCTTTAAATATCTCCCACCAAACACATTGTATGTTCCTTTTCTAAAAACAGTATTTTAGCCTGGCATGGTAATACACAGCTTTAATCCTAGCACTCTGGAGGCAGAGGTAGGAGGATAATCTGAGTTCAATGCCACCCTGAGAGTACATAGTGAATTCCAGGTCACCCTGGGCTACAGTGAAACCCTACCCTGAAAAATTAAAAAAACAAAAAAAAACTGACAAAAGTCAGTTTAGGGGTGGAAAGATGGCTTAGTGGTTAAGGCACTTGCCTGAGAAGCCTAAGGACCCATGTTCTACTCTCCAGATCCGACATTAGTCAGACACACAAAGTGAGGCAAGCACAAGGTCCCACATGCCCACTAGGTGGTGCAAGTATCTGCAGTTTGATTGCAATGGCTAAGGCCCTGGTGTGCCAATTCTCTCTCTCTGAAAAAAAAAAAAAAACTCAGTTTAACAGAGGAGAGTTTATTTCAGTTTAGTTTCAAAGGGAAGAGTTGATCATGCCAGGAAGGCATAATGGCAGGAGCTAGTCACAGTCTAATAGTGAGGAAGCAGAGGGGGCAATGAATGTTGAGCACTCAACTAGCTATCTCTCTCATTTTTTTGTCTTGGTTTTTCGAGGTAGGGTCTCACTCTAGCTCAGGCTGACCTGGAATTCACTATGTAGTCTCAGGGTGGCCTTGAACTCATGGCAACCCTCCTACCTCTGCCTCCCGAGTGCTGGTATTAAAGGCATGCACCACCATGCCCAGCTTTTTTTTTTAAATTAATTCATTCATTTTTATTTGAGACAGAAGGGGGGGCCGTAGAGAGAGAGAATGGTTGCACCAGCACCTCTAGCCACTGCAAATGAACTCCAAACACATGTACCACATTGTGCATCTGGCTTACATAGGACCTGGAGAATCGTAGCTGGGTCCTTAGGATTTGCAAGTAAGTGTCAACCATTAAGCCAGCCCTCTCTCTCTCTCTCTCTTTGATTTGTTTTGTGAGGTAGGGTCTCACTGTAGCCCAGGCTTACCTGGATTTCACTATGTAGTCTCAGGCTCACTTCAAACTCACAGAGATCCTCCTACCTCTACCTCCCAAGTGCTAGGATTAAAGTCATGCACCACCACAAATGGCTCTCTCTCTCTCTCTCTTTTATTTTTTATTCATTTGTTTTATTTATTTTTTGGTTTTTTGAGGTAGGGTCTCACTCTAGCTCAGGCTGACCTGTAATTCACTATGTAGTCTCAGGGTAGCCTCGAAATCACAACAATCCTCCTATCTCTGCCTCCTGAGTGCTGGGATTAAAGGCATGCACCACCACGCCCAGCTTTCTCTTTTTTAAAAAATAGTTTATTTACTTATTTGCAAGGACAGGAGAAGGAAAGAGAGAGAATGGGCACACCAGGGCCTCTACCCACTGCAAAAGAACTCCAGACCCATGCACCACTTTGTGCATCTGGCTTTAAAGTAGACACTAGGGAATCAAACCAAGGTCCCTGGCCTTTTCAGGCAAGTGCCTTAACTGCTGAGCCATCTCTCCAGCTAGCTTTCTTTTTTTATACAGTCCAGAAGCCAGGTCATGGGGTGATGCCCCCCACAGTTAGGGTGAGTCCTCCCATCTCAACTAATCTAATTAGAAAATCCCTCACAGACATGACCAGAGATTTGTATCCAAGGTGATTCTAAATCCTGCCAAATTGACAACCAGAGATTAACTATCACACTGGCAAAAGGCTGGGAAAGGAGGACAGTGTCAGAAAAGAAAAAAGAAGTTGGGGACAGGGAAGACATAGTCATTGGAAATTCCCACCATCCTCTACCTCCCAAAGTGTTGCTGATCAAATCTTATGCAGGCTAGGCAAGCACTCTACCTTTGAGCTATATTCTTTTTTTTTTTTCAAGGTAGGGTCTTGCTCTAGCCCATGCTGACCTGGAATTCACTCGGTAGTCTCAGAGTGGTCTCAAACTCACAGCGATCCTCTTACCTCCTGAGTGCTGGAAAGCACGTGCCACCACGACCGGCTCTTTTTTTAAAAATTTATTTTTATGAGAGAGAGAGAGAGAGGGAGAGGGAGAAAGATAGGTAGGTAGGTAGGTAGGTAGATACATACATACATACATACATGTGCCACCTTGTGCATCTGTCTTATGTGGGTCCTGGGGAACTGAACTTGGGTCCTTTGGCTTTGCAGGCAAGTGCCTTAACCGCTAAACCATCTTTCCAGCCCTGAGCTACATCCTTAAGAATTTCTGTGTGGAGTGATAATTCTGAAAATATTCAGTACCACTAAGACCCGGGAGCCTGGTTCTGGTCCTCCCAAATTCATTTCTATCAAGGAGTCCTAACCGCCTGGAGCACATTAAGGCCCTGCTCAAGATGGCTTCTTACATCCAGGTTACTGCTGGATTCAAGTAATCCACTCTAATCGCACACTGCCACAGGTACTGGACCCAGATAGTCATATGGGGAAATGACAGCCATTCTGTAGACAAGAAAGGTGAGCATGTCAAGTGATAGGTACACATTAAAAGAGTGACTTGGGCTGGCTGTGGTGGTGCGGTTTTTAATCCCAGCACTCAGAGGTAGGTGGATGGTTGTGAGTTCAAAGCCACCCTGAGACTACATAGTGCTTTCTAGGTTAGCCTAGACTAGAGCGAGACCCTACCTCGTAAAAACAAAAATAAATAACAAAATAACAAAAAAAACCCAACGACTTAGGCTGGAGAGAGAGCTCAGCGGTTAAGGCTCTTGCCCTCAGAGCCTAAGGACAGGAAACCCTACCTCGTAAAACCAAACCAAAACAAACAAAAAGACCTAGGGGCTGGAGTGATGGCTTAGCTGTTGAGGCACTTGCCCCACAAGCCAAAGGATCCAGGTTCAGTTCCCCAGTACCCACGTAAAACAGATGCACAAGGTGGCGCATGCGTCTCGAGTTCCGTTTGCAGTGGTGGAGGCCCTGGCGCGTCCTCCCTCTCCCTCTCTCAAATAAATAAAATGAAAATATTAAAACAACTGTTAAAAAACTAAATAAGTACAAGAATTAAAAAAAAAAAAACGGCGACTAGAGGATAGTGACATAACAGAGGTGGCGGACAGTGGCCAAAGATGATTTTGGTAGCAGGGTCGTGACTGTACATCAATTTCCCTCGTTAAAGGAGGCGAATGGCAGTATTTACCTCAAACCTCTTCTACTACCACATGCGTTAATGTGACTGCTCAGCGCAGAAGGGCAAGGTGTTTTTACGAGCCCTGACCGCGGTCTCTTCCCACACAGCTGACGTACACGCTAACGCTCACGCTCACGCCGGCTAAGCGTGAACCGCGGAGGAGCCACCCCTGAACTCCTAGCGCTCTACTCAGCGGTACCAGCCGCGGGCGGGCGTGCGCAAGACGCCGGCCAACCGCCTTCTGACTCCGCCCCTCAACGCCGTCAGAACGCGGCCAATACACGAAGAGCAGGAAGAGGTGGGGTCCTCTGTGGGACCGCCCCAAACAGCTACTTCTAACCACTCAAGTCACAAGACTTAAGGGGGCGGAGCCAATATGACGTCACCCAATCCCAGACTAGGGGGCAGTTACATATTGCCCACTCCCCGCGTTTGACTCCGCCCTCCGCTTTGACGTTACTCGCTAACCTATGAACGACTGAGCCTGTGGGGGGAGGGGAAGAGGAGGAGGCGGAGAGTGGGAGGAGACAGAGAAAGGAAGGAGGCGTAGGCCGAGGAGGAAGAGGGAGGTGGGGCAGGGAAGTTCTGGCAGACCAGAGGCCCAAGGCTCCAAAGAAGACTACTGGAGGGAGCGGTAGAGTTCACTTCGCTGTCCAGAGGCTGTTGCGGATCCCCCAAGGCACCAGTCAGAGGCGGAGGAAGAGACTTTTATGTCGGCGGACAGAGAAGCTCTACCCGTCACCGTTGCCTCATATCCGGGACTTCGGAGGGCTGGCCCCCACGGCCCCGCCCCCTCGAGCCTTTCATGGCTACGGGAGGCGGAGGCTGGAAGAGCTGGGTCTGGAGGAGGCCCCTTTAAATCTCCTTAAAGGGGTGGCTGTTGAACTCTGCCGACTCCAACGCTAACCTTAAAGGAAAAGCCGTCGACCCCGAAGCTGACAAATTGAGAACAGTGCGGCTGGTAGAATTGGGGCGAGTGGGATTTCCCAGCTCCCACCCCACGCAAGAAGTTCTTTAAATTCAGCTTAAAGGGGAAGTGTGTTTCTTGTCGAGGACTAGAAACTTTAACTCGGAGTCCTTAAAGGGCCGGCTTGCTGTTAGAAGGCCCCTGGACTCCTTAAAGGGGTGGCCTCTTTCAGCCGGAGGACTTGAGACAGTTTTAAAGGGGAGGTCTGCGTTTCAGGTCGAGCTTTTTTTTTTTTTTTAAAGGGGTGGCCCTTCCTCTTCCTCGGGGAGACTTGCCTCGACCCCTTGGCAGGGGGCCGCTACCGCACTAGGCCGGCTAGACAGTTGGGTCGTCTTAAAGGGGCCGGGGGCTGGACAATTTGAGGCCTCGCCTTAAAGGGACGGCCACCCCGTTTTCGTCGTCGCGGCCCCGCCGGCCCCACGGGGGGGGGCCTTCGGGCTTGTCGCCCCGGGGGCGGCGCCGGGCTCTCCGGGCCTTGGCCTTGGGGCAGTCTCGGGGCCAACCGTTCCAGCTTTAAAGAGAAGGCCTGAGCCCTCTCTTCCCTGCGCTAGCCGCCAACGCCGGGCCTGCGACCCCGGGCCTGCGGACAGGCCGCTTTGGGTCCCGCCGCCTCCGGATGCGGCGCTGAGGGCCGTCGTCATGGAGACGGCCGCGGCCCCTGGCCCGGGCTGGGCAGCTGAAGGGGAGCGGCGGCGGAGACGCTGCTCGCGCCGAGACCGAGACCGGGAGCAGCGGCGTCGCCGTGGTCCAGGCGGCGACGCGCCTCGGGCCTTGTTGGCCGCCCCGCGGGGCTCTTCATCCTCTTCGTCGCCGCCGCCGCCGCCGGCCCGGCCCTGGTCGTCAGCTTCGTCTGGAGAGCGGCCTGGGGGCCTGAGACGGCGACGGCCCCGTCCTAGGCCTCGGCCCCCACGACCCCGAGCTCGGAAGCGGCCTGCTGGTTCGGGCAGCCGCGGGGAGGAGGAGGAGGAGGAGGAAGAGGGGGGCGCCGACGATGGGGAAGCTGAGGAGGAGCCCGAGGAAGAGGAAGAAGAGGAGGAGGACTTGATCGATGGCTTTGCCATCGCTAGCTTCGCCAGCCTCGAGGCCTTGCAGGTGGGGCCTGACGAGACTTAGGGGCCTTGGTGGGGGGGCGAGTTCGGGGCGACAGGGAAGGATCCTTAAAGTGGGTGGGATAGAAGGGGCAGTGGTGGCACCTCAAACCAGAGCAACCGGCTCCTCTGGCCGGGCCTCTGCCGCACCCTAGGGTGGGAGGAGGTAGAACCAGTCTCTGGGGACCAACCAGGTTACCCTGCCTTAGAGGCACTTTGGTAGCCTGGTCACCCATAAAGAGTTGGGGAGTTTCTCTTTCCATCCACTTCAGTCCCTCCTCCTCCTCCTCCTCCACAGAAGGATGCATCTCTTCAACCCCCAGAGCGACTGGAACATCGGCTGAAGCATTCTGGGAAACGGAAGAGGGGGGGCTCCAGTGGGGCCACTGGTGAGCCAGGGGACAGCTCTGAACGTGAGCCTGGCCGTCCCCCTGTGGATCGCCCCCGCAAATGGCCCAATAAACGGAGAAGGAAAGAGGTGAGCTCATCCCAGATCTGTGGTCTTTAAAATTCTTTAGGCAGAAAATCCTTCATGTACATCCATTTTCTGTCAACATTGCTATTGACTGCCCCCAACAACAATCCTAGTCTCTAAAAGCAAGGGAAAGGCAGAGAGTATTGGATACACCTCATTCTTGACAAACACATGACTATATAGTTACACTCACCTGCTTTTTGTGGTGTGCTATGTCTACATGCTTTTAATTCAGGAGATACATTCAAAGGACTTAATTGAATCATAGACTAAGTATGATCCTTGTCCTGCCCTCTAGCTGGGTGGCAGCCTAGTAAGAAACAGTCAGCAAGCAGACACCTAGGCCACAGTTTGAGCAGCTGTACAAGGCAGTGATCTGGGAGTGATCTGGAAGCAGAGCTGCAGAAACCCACATGAGGAAGCCACCCATTCTGCCTGGGGGATGGGTAGAAGGTTGTGGTTAGGGAAAGCCCCCTAGAATGTCTTAGGCCCCAAAGTATAGTCAGAAGTTTGCTAAGGGAAGAAATAAAGAAAAGTTTTTTGTTGTTGTTTTGTTTTGTTTTTGGCAAAAACACATAGAAGTGAAAATCTGACATTGTGTATTTAGAAAATAGCCAAAGCCCTGGGAATGAAGATTGGCAGTAGCCAGAGAAATACCTAGCAAAAGCAGTTGAGAATAGATCAAAAAGGGCCTTGAATGCCTTGGAGGAGATAAGACTTTATACAGTTGCCTGGCCAGTTAGCCTCCCTTACCTCTGGACTCTGGTCTTTCTCAGGCCTTCTCCCGGCACTCTGTGGAAGCTGGATATATAGTAAGTGCTGCTGCTTGTACCGGCCCCTCCCCTCCCCTCTGGGCTCCCCTCTCTCCCATCTTCTGACACCCCTCTTTCCTTCTTTTCAGTGTGATGCGGAAAGTGATCTGGATGAGAGGGTGAGTGGGGCAAAAACTTGTTGGGTAGACATTGTCAAGGTTTGTTTAATGCTCTGTAGCTTAAAGGCCTTCCGCATGTAGCAGACATCTCCCCTTGAGTGGGAACATGAGTTAAGTTAAAGGATGGCATTTGGGGAGTTAGGGCAGGGATAGGGAGGTTTAGTTGTGCTTTTGTGTTTTTCCTCCCTTTATTGTGACCATGGCTAGGTGGGCAGCAGTAGAGTCTTAGCATCTAGTTCCAGTGGGCAACCAAGAGCCTTGGCAATGGCCTGTAAAATTGAATGTCTTGGTGTGGCATCCTTCTCAAAGCCTTTGAAGTACATCCAAAGCGACCATGGAATTAAGGTGGTCTTTCCTGCTGGCCATTAGCCATTTTTTTTTATTAAATATATATCTTTTAGTTTATTTGACAGAGGGAAAAGAGACAGAGTGAGTGTCAGAGCATGAGTGCTCCAGTGCTTCTTACCACTGCAGACAAACTCCACATGCATGAACCACGTTGTGCATCTGGCTTTACATGGGTACTGGGGAATCAAAACCATGCCATCAGGCTTGCAAGTAATTTTAACCACTGAGCCATCTCCAACCCATTAGCCTTTTTTGGTTTTTCAAGGTAGGGTCTCACTCTAACCCAGACTGACCTGGAATTCACTATGTAGTCTCAGGGTAGCCTCGAACTCATGGCAATCCTCCTAACTGCCTCTGGAGTGCTGGGATTAAAGGCATGCACTGCCATGCCCAGCTCCATTAGCCATTTTCTATAATTAGGGTCTCATTCATGAGCCTGAACAGAGACTGTGGTCACACCAATGCAGACACTAAACCATAGTAGTCAGTGTAAAAGTTCATACATAGGTAGTTTTCAGTGTACTGCCAGGTAATGCTTTACCCACTTACTCCCAGAAGTAACCCATTTTGCACTTCCTGATACATGTCCTGTTTTCTCAAAAAAGTTGATTGGACATACATTGTGGGGACCTGTGTTGACCCTAAGGAGTTGTGATCCATCTAGCTAGTTCTTGCCACATGACAATGGGGGAGGCATTCTCAGAAGTTCCTTAAGTCTGTGTCTACCAAGAAATCACCAGCTTAAGGTCTTTTTGCTAATGTTTGTGAACCAAACAGATCTGTAGGTCAGGTGGGGGCTTGGAGGCCAGCGGTTAGTTTTAGGTGACAGTTTTGCTTTGCTTCGCTTCACCTCTTCTTCTGCCACTGCAGTAATGCCTTGACTCGGTTTTCCTAGCTTAGCTGATTCACAGCACCATCCTTTCTCCAAGCTTGGGCCCCTACAGCTGTAGTCTGTTGGATGTCAGCTAAGATGATGAAAGAGACTTAGCACCACCACCAGTTGATAGCAGACTCTAGAGGCATTTAGCTTAAAGAACCTAACCTGCAAGCCAGGCGTGGTGGTGCACGCCTTTAATCCCAGCACTCAGGAGGCAGAGGTAGGAGGATTGCTGTGAGTTTGGGGCCACCCTGAGACTACATAGTGAATTCCCGATCAGCCTTTGCTAGTGAGACCTTACCTTGAAAAACCACACACACACACACACACCACCCTAACCTTCTCTCTGCTTTTCTTCCTCAGGTCTCTGATGATGACCTGGACCCATCCTTTACTGTCTCAACCAGCAAAGGTTGATACCAAGGGCTGGGAATGGAGGCATGGGAGGAACATGGGTGAGCATGAGCCTTTGCTGAGCATGTCTGCCATCTTGCCCTCACAGCCTCTGGCCCCCACGGCGCCTTCAATGGGAACTGTGAAGCAAAACTGTCTGTGGTCCCTAAAGTGTCGGGCCTGGAGCGGAGCCAAGAGCAGCCCCCAGGGCCCGACCCGCTGCTAGTGCCTTTCCCCCCAAAGGAACCACCGCCTCCACCGGCCCCTCGGCCTCCTGCCTCACCCCCTGCACCCTTGCCGGCCACCCCCAGTCTGCCACCCCCACCCCAGCCCCAGCTGCAGCTTCGGGTCTCACCCTTCAGCCTCCGCACTTCTCCTTATGGCAGCAGCCTGGACCTCAGCACTGGCAGGTTAGTGGTCTGGGGATCTAACCCCATCTACAATGGCCTGTGTTCTATGACTGGGACATGGAATGAGTGTGACTTGAAAAAGCTGGAGAGGCACTGGGTAAAATAAATATAGAGATTCCTGTAGGACTTTATGAGCTTTTTATACATTCACATACAGAGGAATCCAGCTTGTTGTCATTTCCCAGTTGTATGTGTTGGTGAGAACTTTTGTCTCCTGGAAAATGCTGAGATAATGGTTAACGGTGCTGGCTTTGATGATAGAACTAGATTCAAATTCTTGCTCTGCCATTTAACTGGCTTTGTGATTTTCACTAATTTGAATTCTCTGACCCTCAGTTTCCTCTTTCCTGTGAAATTAAATAATAAAAAATAGTACCTTCATCTTAAAGCTGCTATGAAGATTAATTCAGTAAATGCAATGCTTCCCAAAGTGTTTACACTCATTAATAGGACATGGGGTGATGTCAAGTCTTTCCTGAGTAAACTCTAAATTAGTTGCTTAGGGTGAGGCCCAAAAAGAAAGAGGGTTAAGTTATAGAAAAAGAACTGATAGAGTATAAATGGTTGCATGGCTATGGTAACACTTAGGAGGGTGGTATGACATGTTGGAAACTTGCATTAGTTCATAAAGCAAATGCTAGCAGTTGTCTACAGTAAGTACTCATTAAAGGGTAAGAATTAATGATTCTGCTCTTACTATAGTTGTCACCATCATCATTGTTACTTGTTCAAGGTCACCCAAGGGTTCATGACAAGATGGGCCTAGGATTCAGGTCTCATTAGTCCTCAGAAAGGGCAGCATGGCCCATTTCCACTGTCTCAGGGTGGCAACTCAGATGGCCTATTGTAATTAACCATCAAAATGCATGATCTGTTTTGTGCTGTGGTTGAGTCAGTAAAAAGAAGTCATGGCCAGAAACAACAGAGAGAGCTTTATGGAAACTGAGACCTGAAGAGGGAAAAGGGAGTTGTTGGGTTTGGAAAGTACCTCTGCCTGAGGCTGCGTTCCCTGGGAGGAACTTCTGGGTACTGCCATCTCCAGTGTTGGAGATCCAAGGTCACAGTATCACCCAAGCTTCTGACCCCCCTCCCGTCAGAGCTGGCACCTCCCACCCCCTCACTCATCTCCCCACTTCTCTCCCCAGCTCTTCACGGCCGCCCCCCAAGGCCCTGGCCCCTCCCGTGGCTCAGCCTCCCCCCTCATCATCCTCTTCGTCCTCCTCCTCCTCATCTGCCTCCTCCTCGTCCGCGCAGCTCACCCACCGGCCCCCAACGCCCTCACTGCCCCTGTCTCTGTCCACCCACGGCTTTCCTCCCCATGGGCTACGGGCCCCCCCACCACCCCACCACCCCTCCTTGGTCTCCCCTGGCCCCACCCTGCCCCCACCCCCACCTCTGCTGCAGGTGCCAGGGCACCCTGGGGCCTCAGCTGCTAACGCCCTTTCTGGTGAGTTTGGGGTCCTGGCCGGGGGTGGTGGGGTGGTGGGGGCCGTGGCCCCAAGCTTGGGCCCAGCTGGCTTTGGCAGGGCCCAAGGGCCTGAGGAGGGAGTGGCTCAAGGCCAGAGGGAAGGCCAGTCACCTGGGCCCAAGGAGGCTGACATGGTGGCACCAGATATTAAAGCCTTCTCCCCTCCCTTCCCACAGAGCAGGACCTGATCGGCCAGGACCTGAACACTCGCTACCTGAATGCCCAGGGTGGCCCTGAGGTGGTGGGGGCAGGGGGATCAGCCCGACCTCTGGCCTTCCAGTTCCACCAGCACAACCACCAGCACCAGCACACCCACCAGCACACCCACCAGCACTTCACCCCCTACCCCCCAGGCCTGCTGCCACCCCATGGCCATATGGTGAGCTCCTCATTGGGCTGCTGATGAGGCTCAGGCCTGAGGGAGGGTGTCACCTGCAGGGAAGGAAGAGCCTGGGTTATTAGCTGGCAGCTCATTCTTCCTTTCTCTTCCCTAGTTTGAGAAATACCCAGGAAAGATGGAAGGCCTTTTCCGACATAATGTGAGTGAAAGTGAGGGTTGTGTGACGTTTGGGTACTATGCATTCATTAGTGGTTTGTCTCTTAAGTGTTGGGAGTCCAATCTTTACCTCCAAAAGGGAAAGCCTTGAGCTTGGGAGAGCTACCTGGGGGCATTAGGGTGGACAGCACAGGAAAGACCTGGGCTGTACCTCCACCCCCTGCTTGGACTAGTCCCCTTCTCTCCACAGCCGTACATGGCCTTCCCTCCTGCAGTGCCAGGGCTCCCTCCAGGCCTCCCACCGGCTGTCTCCTTTGGCTCTCTGCAGGGGGCCTTCCAGCCCAAGGTGAGCTCCCAGTCTAGACAACTACTACCTCCCATCCCTTACAGACCCCAGATAGCCTGGATCCACATATTGTCTTCTCATTCCCCAAAACTATGCCTAGCCTCATACCACTTCTGGACCCAGGTTTTACAAAACCATGCTCCCTTCCCTGTCCCATTCCCTTTAATTCCAGACTCCTTTCATACTTAGCATCAGCTCTCCTGTCTGATCCCTCCATTCTTCTTCCCAGAGCACGAACCCTGAGCTGCCACCACGACTGGGGCCAGTGCTGAGTGGGCTCCCCCAGAAAGGAACACAGGTGAGCAGGCCAAGTTAGGTCTTTGGGGAGCTAGAAGGTGTGTTGAAGGGAGAGCACGATTGACTGAAGGAAAGTGAACTCTTGGCTATTCCCTTTAATGTTAACAAGGGTGCCCCTGAGTGTCTGAGGAGAATTTGTATAAATAACAGGATTTCCCAGATATCAGGAATAGGTTGAGGATATTGTCCCAAGAAGAAGATAATTTATTAGGACAGCTGTTTTGCTTTTGGAGGTACTGGGGAGTCAATACCTAGGGCTCATACATGCTAAGAATACATTTCACCACTGAGCTGCATCCTAAGAACAGTGGGGAGGGGGAATTTGTTTGTTTTTAGTTTTTCAAGGTAGGGTCTTGCTGTAGCCCAGGCTGACCTGGAACTCTGCCTGGACTCAAACTCACAGTGAGCCTCCTACCTTGGAGTCCCAAGTTGCTGGGATTAAAGGCATTCACCACCATACTGCAGCATTGGTTTTTTGTTTTTTGTTTTTTGGGTTTTTTTTTTTTGGTTTGTTTGTTTGTTTGTTTGTTTGTTTTTGAGTTTGAGTGAGAGTCTCACTCTGTGGCCCAGGCTGACCTCGAACATGATCTTTGATCCTTCTACCTCAGCCTCCCAAATGCTGGGATTATAGACATAAGCAACCATGTCTAGCTCAAGGCCAATGGTTTTTGTAGAGGTTTTCATATTTAACACCCTCCCAAATGACATATACCAGGAAACCCTGTTCATAAAACAACTGAAAGATAAGCTTCCCCTTTGTGAAATGGCTGGGGTACCAGAGTCCTCCCTCCTGCTCCAAACATGGCACAGCCTTAGATTGCAGTGCTCTGGGACGATTGTGAAAAGTACAGGGTGCATTCCCTAAAGGGTAGACTAGACTAGACCAGAGTTTTCCGTCTCCCTTAAGATGATGATGATGATTTTGGTTTTTTGAGGTAGGGTCTTACTCTAGCTCAGGCTGACCTGAAATTCACTGTGTAGTCTCAGGGTGGCCTTGAACTCATGGTGATCCTCCTACCTCTGTCTCCCGAGTGCTGGGATTAAAGGCATGCGCCACCATGCCCAGCCTCTAAAGAACTTTTTAAAAATATTTATTTGCAATCACAGAAAAAGAATGAGTAGGGCCTCTAGCCACTGCAAATAAGCTCCAGATGTATGTGCTACTTTGTGCATCTGGCTTTACATAAGTACTGGGGAATCACACTTGGGTTGTTAGACTTTTCAGACAAATACCTTAACTTCTGGGCCATCTCACCAGCCCTAAAAAACTCTTAAATGTACCTCCTTTGTATACAGCTGATAAGAGGGCTCCTCTGGTTGAGGAGACTGTCCCACTTAACTCTCCCAGCAGGATACCTCCCTGAGACGTGGTTCAGAAACCTGGTGCCAGGAGGAAGGAGGACTAGAGTAGGAGAAAGGAAAAGAATTTTGGTTTTTTGTTTTTGTTCTTCAAGGTAGGGTTTCACTCTAGCTCAGACTGACCTGGAATTCACTATGTATTCAGGGTGGCCTCAAACCCATGGCAGTCCTCCTACCTCTGCCTTCTGAGTGCTGGGATTAAAGGCCTACACCACCATGCCTGGCTTGGAAAAAGAATTTTTGTTTTTTTGTTTTTCGAGGTAGGGTCTCTCTCTGGTTCAGGCTGACCTGGAATTAACTATGTAGTCTCAGGGTGGCCTCGAACTCACGGCCATCCTCCTACCTCTGCCTCCCACGTGCTGGGATTAAAGGCGTGCGCCACCACGCCCAACTGGAAAAAGAATTTTGACACTAGCAGGATTTGTTGGAAAGAGCTGTAGTCTTCAGGAAATGGGGGGAGTGAGTGCTGTGGGGATGATACAGCCAGGTTAGTGAGCAGACCTGAATAATTTCTGATGTCTCCTTTGCCATCTCCAGATCCCTGACCATTTCCGACCACCTTTGAGGGTAAGTTTGGTGAGGAACTTAAGCTGCATGAGCCTGGGGGCTGGTGTCAGGGTATCTGCTTGGGAAAGATCAAGTAGTCCAAGATAGGGAGTTGGCAAAATGTAAAACAGTAGAAAGTAAAGAGTTTTCAAGTCACAGACCTGGGCTCAGATATAACTGGCTGAGGGACCTTGGGGAAGACAGTTTGTCTGTTCCTCAATTTCCTAGGCTTTCCAATGAATCTAATCATCTCTCAGTTCTAGGGATGATGATTAGGGCTGTTGTGTGGCAGCTGGGCTTAGGGCAAGGCCTGGAGTGGGTGATGAATGAATGTTCTTTCCTTCCCTTTGGTCATCCTGGGGCGGCAGAAACCAGGAAAATGGTGTGCCATGCACGTACGTGTGGCTTACATGATCCTGAGACACCAGGAAAAAATGAAGGTACAAGGGCTGGGGAGAGTGGATCTGAGAGTCAGGGGTGGTCTGAGCTTTGGGCAGTGTGCCCTTTCAACACTGCTCAGCCAAATCTTGGCCAGAAACAGTTCTCTTCTATCCCTTGTCACTAGTGAGTAGTTCCACAGCACCTGATAATTACTGGAATGATTAAAGAAGGCTTCGAAAGAGAGGGGAGAGCACCCAAGTCCCCTCCTGGTGTCAGCCAGCCCACCCTTGGAGGGAAACTAAGGGTGAGAGAACAAGAACAGGGACCTAGCTGGGCGTGATGGCGAATGCCTTTAATCCCAGCACTCAGGAGGCAGAGGTAGGATCACCAAGCGTTCAAGGCTACCCTGAGACTACATAGTGAATTCCAGGTCAACCTGGGCTAGAATGAAACCCTACCTCAAAAAAAACAAAATTTAAATAAATAAGAACAGGGACCTAAGAAAGAGGCACAGGAAAAAAGCCAGACCAGACTTGGCCTGGAGTCATTCATTGCCCCCCTTCCTGTGTTCTGTGCAGGGTGACTCCCATAAGCTTGACTTTCGGAATGACCTCCTGCCCTGCCTTCCGGGGCCCTATGGGACCTTGCCCCCTGGGCAGGAGTTTTCCCACCCGGCCTCCCTCTTCACTGCAACTGGTGAGTGGCCAGCTTCTTAGTGGACTGTAACACAGTGCCCACCTTGTACCCACTCAAGTCTCATTAGTATTTACCACCTGTCTGCCCCAGGTGCCGTCCATGCTGCAGCCAATCCTTTTACGACAGCTCCTGGTGCCCACGGACCCTTCCTGAGCCCCAGCACTCACATTGGTAAGAGCCAGGCATCCCAGACCCTGTCCCTAACATAGAACTGGAGGTGGAAAAAAACCGGACCTCATAAACAGCTAGACTTGGTTAGATAGGTTCTATTTGCTTAAGGATCTTAGGAAAGTTACTCTACCTACTCTGAGACATGATTTCTTCTGTAAAATGAGTGTGGAAAGTAAGGTCAAGGGTGATTCCTACTCTTGCCAATACAGACTTTGCTGTGAAATAGCCAGTGGTGGAAAGCAGTGTGCCACCTGGGAGAAGAAAGTAGGGTAAAGAAAGGACAGCGTGGTCCCTAACCTTATGGAGCTTTCAGGCTTCTTGGGGAGATTGAGCCTGACTTTGGGTGGACAGTAGTTAAACGTGAGTGAAGACATTCCTAGCTAGGGAGACAATGAGGTTCCCATGGTGGGTAGGCTAGTTATTTTGACATCTATGTGATGTAAAGTTTGGATCAGGCTGAAGTTATGATAGGTGGGGGGAAGCCAGCAAAAGTCCAGGCTAGTAATTTGCTTGTTGTTACTAAGATAGCCCAGGTAAGAGCATACCCTCTGATACCAAAGAGGTCTCAGGTTGATGGTACCACTTACAACTGCATGACCATTGGCAAGTCATTTCCATTTGTGAGCCTCTTCATTATTATTATTATTTTATTTTTTATTTATTTATTTATTTATTTATTTATTTATTTTGTTTTTTTGAGGTAGGGTCTCACTCTGGCCCAGGCTGACCTGGAATTAACTATGTAGTCTCAGGATGGCCTTGAACTCACGACAGTCCTCCTGCCTCTGCCTCCTGAGTACTAGGATTAAAGGCATGTACCACCACACCTGGCTCTCTATTTATTTGACAGGGAAAGAGGGAGCGAGAGAGAATGGGCATGCCAGTGCCTCCAGCCACTGCAAACAAACTCCAGACACGTGTGCCCCCTTATGCATCTGTCTAACATGGGTCCTGGAGAATTGGACCTGAGTCCTTTGGCTTTGCAGGCAAATGCCTTAACAGCTAAGCCATCCCTTCAGCCCTTGTTTTGTTTTTGGAGGTAGGGTTTCGCTCTAGTCCAGGCAGACCTGGAGTTCACTATGTAGTCCCAGGCTGGCCTCAAACTCATGGTGATCCTCTTACCTCTGCCTCCCAAGTTCTGGGATTAAAGGCATGTGCCACCTTGCCTGGCTTCTTCACTATTTTCTTTATGCTTTTTTTTTTTTTTTTTAGTTTTTTGTTTTCTCAAGGTAGAGTTTCACTCTAGCTCAAGCTGACCTGGTATTCACTCTGTAATCTCAGGGTGGCCTCAAACTCACGGTGATCCTCCTACCTATGCCTCCTGAGTGCTGGGATTAAAGGTGTGCACCACTATGCCCAGCTCTTGCTTAAAAAAAAAAAAGATTTATTTTTATTTATTAGAGATAGAGAGTAAGAATGGGCGTGGTAGGGCCTCTAGGCACTGCAAATGAACTCCAGACACATGCGTCACCATGTGCATCTGGCTTCTGTGGGCACCGGAGAATAGAACCTCAGTCCTTAAGTTTCGCAGGTATGTAACTTAACCGCTAAGCCATCTCTTCAGCCCCTTCACTATTTTCAATAGGAATGATTCTTCCTGCTCATGGGGCTTTTTAGGAGGCTCAACAACATTCCAGGTGTAGTGTCTGGCTTGGCCCAAGAAAACACTTAGCCTATGGTTGTTAAAACCAAGCTAGTAGCCAAGCATGGTGGTTCACACCTTTAATCCCAGCACTCAGGAGGCTGAGGTAGGAGGATTGCTATGAGTTCAAAGCCACTCTGAGACTGCATAGTAAATTCCAGGTCAGCCTGTGCTAGAGCAAGAAGCTACCTCAAAACAAAAACAAAACAAAACAAAAAAGCCACTAAGGCGTACAAATCTGTTTAACTGACCTTGCTACAGACCTGCCTCTCCCCCACCATTTCTTCCAACCTGCTCAGAGCAGAGTTGGTTGCCCCTTGCTCTGATCACTCCCTACCTTTTCTTTCACAGATCCCTTTGGGCGTCCCACAAGCTTTGCTTCCTTGGCTGCCCTCTCCAATGGGGCTTTTGGAGGCCTGGGCAGCCCCACATTCAGTGAGTGCTGGGGTATGGGAGCTGTAGCATTGGGGCTTTGTGTTCACACTGGGATTGGGAAGATACCTGTGTGGGGTATCTCTCCAATCCTCATTCCTGTCACTTTCTACTTTACCCTCTACCTAGACTCCGGCGCCGTCTTTGCCCAGAAAGAAAGTCCAGGGGCCCCACCAGCCTTTGCCACCCCTCCAGACCCATGGGGCCGCCTGCACCGCAGTCCTCTGGCCTTTCCTACCTGGGTCCGGCCCCCTGAGGCTGCCCGAACGCCAGGTTCAGACAAGGAGCGGCCTGTGGAGCGGAGGGAGCCCTCTGTTACCAAGGAGGAGAAGGATAGGTGTGCCTGCTGCCTGACTTCAGCCCTACCTGCACCAGCCCTGTCAGCCAGTGGAATACCTTCACTCTGTCCTATTGTGCCTTCCCCCAGGGACCTCCCCTTCTCACGGCCCCAGCTTCGAGTTTCTCCTGCTACTCCGAAGGCCCGCCCTGGCGAGGAGGGAGCCCGGCCAGCCAAGGAGTCTGTACGAGTAAAGGAAGAACGGAAGGAGGAGGCTGCTGCCGCCGCTGCCGCTGCTGCTGCTGCTGCCGCTGCTGCTGCCACAGCTGCCGCCGCCGCCGCCACTGGGCCCCAAGGCCTTCATTTGCTGTTGGAGAGGCCTCGCCCGCCCCCCTTCCTGGGCCCTAGTCTGCCAGAGCGCTGTACAGGCTTCCCAGAGCCGACCTGGTTGGCAGGGCCCCCACGCCTGGCCAGACCACCCCGCTTCTATGAGGCAGGTGAGGAGCTGACTGGACCAGGGGCTGTGGCTGCTGCACGCCTCTACAGTCTAGACCCTGCTCATTCTCTACTATATGGCCGTTTGGCTCCACCACCGCCACCTACTGCAGCTCCAGGAACCCCTCATCTTCTCAGCAAGACTCCACCAGGAGCCCTTTTGGGGGCACCACCTCCACTTGTGCCCGCCCCCAGGCCCAGTTCCCCACCCAGGGCCCCTGGCCCTACCCGGGCTGACAGGTGAGGAGAGGGGAGGGGCAGGAGCAAAGCTCCACCCCCCCTTCCTAGTGACAAGATCCTTAGGGCTGAGGTGTTTTAAGCCAGGACCAGAGGGCAAAGGTCATGACCTCATGGCCGTCTCTGAGGTCTGAAGGACTTAGGAGCAGAAGCCCCACTCCCCACAAGGTCCAGTTTCATGTGGACTATAGGGTCACTGGGAGGGCAGATGTCAAGAGCCTCTACAGAGGAGCAAGTGTGTGTGGGCATGTATATGAGGGGATCATTGCAGAGGTTGTAGCTCATGACCTGAGATATACCTTTGCTCCTCTAAGGGTCTCTAGGCCCTTGGCCTGCCTCTCCAAGGGCTCATTAAGCCAGAGGCCAAAGTGCCCCTCTCCCTTACACCTGCCATCCAAGTCCTCATGCCCTCCTAAGGCTGAGGAAGGAGGGGCTAAAGGAAAGGGGGTTCCATGTACATATTTATCACCCCTTTCACATCCCCCAGACCTTTTGTACATTTTTACAGGGGTGCCCCTCCCAACAATCCCCTTCCTGGTTAATTAAATCCTCAGACTGGTGCTGTGTTCCTAGCCTCTGGCCTTTCTGTAGGGGGAGAGTGTCCTGGGAAGAGCTGGGAGGAGTGAGGTAGAAACCTGAGGCTTGTCCCTGAGAATGTGAGGTAAAACAGGAGGTAGACCAACAAGGAAAAGGACCTAGAGTCCTAGGCTGGAGGGAACAGCAACTACTTAAATGTTTAGCTGTCAGCCCAGGTTCCCCTGACTTGTTCCTCTCACTGTGTGCCCCTACAGCTCTAAAAGGCTCAACCTCCAAGCCTCAGACTCCACCTCTTAATGGCTCAGATCCCCCTCCCATTTCCAAGTGCCGCAGGACTCCTGAGCCCTGCTCCACAGAACCCTGCCCCAGGCTAAGGGGTGTGGGGTGAATAGAGAAGGTCACCATGTACCACACACCAAAGAAGGGGTTAGCCCAGGGGTGGGATACACAGGCAGCTTCTCTAGCAGCCTCCTGGCAGCACCCCCAGCCTTCCCCAAAGCAGTAGACACCTCCAGGCTGGGGTCCAACCTAGAAAGCAGGGCTCAGTTTAACAAAATCATAATGTTGATGTTTTCCCCGGTGGGGCTTATTCTGTAACATGACTTGCGGATATTTATATAAAATGAGTGTTACGATGAGACCCCTGGCTCCTCTTTCAGTGTGTATGGCTTGTCTGGCATGGGTTGGATTGGGTCACAGGAGAAAGGGAGGGATGAGGACAGTACTGACCTTGTTCTGACCAATGATTTTCCTTCCCTCCCACCTTGGAGAGTTCTTAATGGGTAGGTAAATTAGTGTTGGGTACTGAAGTTTTTCACATTCCTTTTGTCTTTTCTACAACCTAGGAATGCATGTGAACTACATGGGGCATACACATCTGCACCCAATTGCATATACCACATACTTATACACATACATATGCAAAAAATGGAAAAATAAAGATTTTAAAAAGCTATTCATATCTGCCTCTAATCCCAGATAGAGGTAGGAGGATCACCATGAGTTCGAGGCTACTCTGAAACTACATAGTGAATTCCAGGTCAGCCTGAGCTAGAGTGAGACCTTACCTCAAAAGAAACAAAACAAAACAAAACAAAAAGCCATGCATGGTTAGGAGTTAGGGATTTAGCTCAGTGGATGAGCATTTGCTAGCAAGCGCCAGGCCCTGGGTTCCATCCTCAGCATTGGGGAAAAAAAAATTACATTAAAAAGCCAGTCATGGGCTGGAGATATGGCTTATGGTTGAGGCACTTGCCTGCAAAGCCTAAAGAACCAGGTTCAGTTCCCCACTACCCATGTAAGCCAGTTGTTCAAGGTGGCACATGCATTTGGAGTTTGTTTGCAATGGCTGGACACCCTGGCATGCCCATTCTCTCCCTCCCTCTCTCTAATAAATAAATAAAAATAAATCTTTTTAAAAAGTTGCCAGGACTGGAGAGATGGCTTAGCGGTTAAGGTGTTTGCCTGTAAAGCCAAGGGATCCCGGTTTGAATCTCTAGGATCCATATAAGTCAGATGCACAAGGGGGCGCATGCGTCTGGAGTTCATTTGCAATGGCTGTGCCCCTGGCAAGCCCATTCTCTCTCCCTCCCCCCCCCCCCCCTCTCTCTCTCTCTCTCTCTCTCTGCCTCTTTCTCTCAAATAAATATATATTTTTTTAATTACCAGTCATGGAACTGGAGAGATAGCTCAAAGGTTAAGGCACTTGCCTAAAAAGCCTAAGGACCTGGATTCAATTCCCTAGTACCCACATAAAGTGAAATGCACAAGGTGGTGCATGCATCTGGAGCTCATTTGCAGTGGATGGAGGCCCTGGGCCCATATTCATTCATTCACACTCTGTCTCCCTCTCACGTGAATAAATAACATATTAATTAAATAAAATTTTGGGCTGGAGAAATAGCTTAACAGTTAAGGTGCTTTTGTGCAAAGCCTAAGTATCTAGGTTTGAATCTCCAAGACCCACATAGATAGGCCAGATGAACAAAATGCCCTGAATTTCATTTGCAGTGGTTGGATGCCCCTGGCGTGCTCATTCTCTTATCTATTCATCTGCCTCTTTCTCTCAGATAAATAAATAAAGGGAGCCAGGCCTGGTGGCCCATGCTTTTTAATCCCAGCACTTGGGAGGCAGAGGTAGGAGGGTCCTGGTGAGTTCAAGGCCACCCTGAGAATACATAGTGAATTCCAGGTCAGCCTGAACTAGAGTGAAACCCTAGCTTGAAAAATCAAAATAAATAAATAATTAAAAATACAGTTTAAATAAAATGAAATTTTGCCAGGGTTAATGGCACACAGCTTTAATCCCAGCACGCAGGAGGCAGAGGTAGGATAGCCATGAGCTCAAGGCCACCCTGAGAATATATTTTGTTGTTGTTGTTTTGTTTGTCCAGGTAGGGTCTCGCTCTAGCCCAGGCTGACCTGGAATTCACTATGTGGTCTCAGGGTAACCTCATACTCATGGCAATTCTCCTACCTCTGCCTCCCGAGTGCTGGGATTAAAGATGTGCGCCACCACGCCCAGCTCTGAGAATACGTTTTGGATTCCAGGTTGGCCTGGGCTAGAGCGAGACCCTACCTTGGAAAACAAAAAACTAATAATAAAATAAAATTTTGCTGGGTGTGGTAGCACTCACCTTTAATCCCAGCACTTGGAGAGGCAGAGGTAGGAGGATCACCCTGAGTTTGAGGCCACCCTGAAACTACAGAGTGAATTCCAGGTTAGCCTGGGTTAGAATGAAATTCAACCTCAAAACAGAAAAAAAGAAACAGGGCTAATGATGTAGTGCAATGATAAGAGTGCTTGCCTATCAGACCAAAGGGCAAAAAAAATAAAAATTTTGCTAGCCAGCCGGGCGTGGTGGTGCACGCCTTTAATCCCAGCACTCGGGAGGCAGAGGTAGGAGGATCGCCGTGAGTTCGAGGCCACCCTGAGACTCCATAGTGAATTCCAGGTCAGCCTGGGCTAGAGTGAGACCCTACCTCGAAAAATCAAAAAAAAAAAAAAAAAATTTTGCTAGCCAGGTGCGGTGGCACATGCCATTAATCCCAGCACCCTACAGTACATCATAAATTCCAAGTCAGCCTGGGCTTTAGTGAGACCCTACTTTGAAAAAGAAAAAAATAATAAGATGATGGGCTGGAGAGAAAGCTTGACAGCACAGGTTTGATTCCTCAGTACCCACATAAAGCCAGATGCGCACAGTGGCAAATGCATCTGGAGTTCCTTTGCAGTGGTTGGAGGCCCTAGAGCCCCCATTCTCCCTATCTCTCTCTATTTGCAAATAAATAGAAAATAATTTGAGCTGGGTGTGGTGGTGCATGCCTTTAATCCCAGCACTTGGGAGGCAGAAGTAGGAGAAGTGCCAAGACTACTTAGTGAATTTCAGGTCAGCCTGAATTAGAGTAAGACCCTACCTCAAAAACCAAAAAAATGAATAAATAAATTAGTTTTATTAAAATTAGTTTTAAGCCGGGCGTGGTGGCGCACGCCTTTAATCCCAGCACTCGGGAGGCAGAGGTAGGAGGATAGCCGTGAGTTCGAGGCCACCCTGAGACTCCATTGTGAATTCCAGGTCAGCCTGGGCTAGAGTGAGACCCGACCTCGAAAAACCAAAAAAAATAAAAACAAATAAAAAATAAAATAAAATAAAATTAGTTTTATTTGAGAGTGGGGGGAGAGAGAGATGGGGGGAGGAGGAGAAAATATATTTTTTAATTGACAACTTCCATGATTGTAAAAAATATCCCATGGTAATTCCCTCCCTCCCCCAACTTTCCCCTTTGAAACTCCACTCTCTATCATATCCCCTCCTCCTCTAAACAGTCTCTCTTTTATTTGATGTCATCATCTTTTCCTCCTATTATGATAGTCTGGTGTAGGTAATATCAGGCACTGTGAGTTCCTGGATATCCAGGCCATTTTGTGTCAGGAGGAGCACATTGTAAGAAGTCCTACCCTTCCTTTGACTCTGACATTTTTTCTGTCACCTTTTCCGCAATGTATTCTGAGCCTTTGGAAGGTGTGATAAAGATATTTCAGTGCTGAGTACTCTTCTGTCACTTCTCAGCACCATGGTGCCTTCTGAGTGATCCCAATGTCATTGCCATCTGAAAAGAGAAGGTTCTCTTACCAAAAGTGAGAGTAGCATTAATATATGGGTATGAACATTAAAAGAAGTGTTTACTGGCCAGTTTGATGAGCATAGTATATACATTTAGCCAGAACACAGCCAGATGTTACACCCCTCAGACTCATGACTAACCCTTTGTAGGTTTTCAGTATCAGGGATGTATTCCCTCCCACGGAGCAGGCCTCCAGTCAAATTAGTTGGTTTCCACCATGACAGACGTGCCACTATTGCACCCGTTGGCTCATTTGGCCTGGCTGGCCAAATCTAAGGCTTGCAGTGTCCACTGTTGAGTATCTTCACTGGTGATTTTGCTCTCTCTCATTGAACTGCATGCAGTGTGGCTTTTTCCAGCTTTCTTTCAGCTGGTCTACATGGAGGAGGTTATCAGCTTAGTTCCAGCAGGATTTCTCAGTGGCTTTGCAGCCCAAGTATGTGGAGTCTTCAGCAATAGGGCCTTACCATCTATTCCTGGTGGGAAACCAAGGGCCTCAGCAATGGCCTGTAATGTTTTGGGGGCATCAGGGACCTCCCTGGCCAGCAACTCACTGGAAGGTATCCCATCCCTGGCACTAAAAACTTTTTAGTTAACAATCTATGGTTCCTGACTGTTTGTTCTATTATCCAAAAAAGTAGGTTTCCATATGACTTACTTATATCCTCTTAGATTTTGATTAGCCCTCCCTCCAAGTCTCTTCCCCTGACCTCACTTAGGCTTTTTCACCCCCATTAGTCTGTTCTTTTACTTACATATATACAATACCATCGTATTAAGTCTCCCTCCCTTTCTATTCCCCTTATTCCCTTTCTAGCTTACTGGCCTCTGCTACTGAGTTTTCTTCCTACTCACATATTAGAGACCTGGAATTCACACCCGGCTCTAAAATATTTTTTTAATGAAAAAATTGTTGGGCGTGGTGGCACAGGCCTTTAATCCCAGCATTCAGGAGGCAGAGGTAGGAGGATTGCTGTGAGTTCAAGGCCATCCTGAGACTACAGAGTGAATTCCAGGTCAGCCTGAGCTAGAATAAGACCCCCACCTCAAAACAAAAAAATAAAAATAAAAAATAATTAAAGTGTTCTATTTCAAAATAGATAAATTGAAGATAGAGTTCAGTGGTAGAGTATTTACCTAGCATAGCATAAGACCTTCAACCTCCAAAACTACAAAAAAAGGAAAAAAGATGGATAAGTCAAATTTCATTGACGTAGGAAGGCAGGGCCATGTTAGCACACGCCTTTATTCCCAGCACTCAGGATGCTGAGGTAGAAGGATCACTGAGTTCAAGGCCAGCCTGAGACTACATAGTGAATTCCAGGTCAGCCTGGGCTAGAGTAAGACCCTACCTCAAAAAACCAAAATAAATAAAAGTTACTTATGGAAGAATAAGCTTTCATACTAAGGAGATGGCTCTGTGAGTAAAGTGCTTGCCACACAAGCATGAGAACCTGAGTTTGGATGCCCAGAACTAAAGTAAAAGTGCTGGACATGGCATGCATGCCTGCAAGCCCAGCATTGGAGAGTGAGATTGTGGTCCCTGGGGCTTACTGGTTAAATTAACTAACATAGGCAAAATCAGCTCTAGGTTCCACAAGAGACCTTAGTGAATAAATGGTTGAGAAAGTCCCCCAATGTCAAGCTCTGTCCTCCATGTGCTCCCACACACCGACATGCTTAAGTGGATGCACATGTGCAGGAAGTCCCGGGCTTAGCTCCTCGAAGTCCATAAAAGAAAACAAACTGAAAACACCCATTTGCATTTTTTGTTTTTACTTTTTTCGGTTTTCAAGGTAGGGTCTTGCTCTAGCCTAGGCTGACCTAGAATTCATGATGTAGTCTCAGGGGGGCCTCGAACTCTGGTGAGCCTCCTACTTCTGCCTCTCAAGTGCTGGGATTAAAAGCATGCACCACCATGCCCAGTTTTCCTCTTTTAGACCACTTAGATTTACAGAACAATTACAAACATCGCATCTCCACTGAGATGATAAAATTGGCTAAGCAGGACATAACTAGTCCTTATTCAGATTTCCTTAGGGGTACCTTAAAAAAAAAAAAAAAAAAAAAACGGCTGGAGAGATGGCTCCTGTTAAGGTGCTTGCCTAGAAAACCTAATGACCCAGGTTTGACTCCCCAGTACCCATGTAAAGATAGATGCATAAAGTGGTGCATGCACCTGGAGTTCCTTTGCAGTGACTAGAGGCTCTAGTGCACCCATTCCCTATTTCTTCTATCTCTATCTGCTTGAAAATAAATAAAATTAAGACTAAATAAGTAAAAAGACAGTGCTGGAGATATACCTCAGTTGGTAGACTGCTTTCCTAGCATCAACCAAAAAAAAAAAAAAACGCTTCAAATGCAGCCTCGTCTACATATTAAAGCCCTTGTCTCAGAAAATTAAAGCTTGGGTTGAAGAGATGGCTTAATAGTTAAGGCACTTTCCTGTAAAGCATAAAGACCCAGGTTTGATTCCCCAGGTCCCACATAAGCCAGATGCACATGGTAGCACATGTATCTTGAGTTTGTTTGCAGTGGCTAGAGACCCTGGCATGCCCATTCTCTCTATCTCTCTGACTTTCTTTCTCTCCTTCTCTGTCTCTAATAATTAATTAATTAATTAATTAAAAAATTAAAAACTAAGCTAGGCGTAGTGGTGCATGTCTTTAATCCCAGCACTTGGGAGGCAGAGGTAGGAGGATCGCCATGAGTTGAAGGCCATCCTGAGACTACATAGTGAATTCCAGATCAGCCTGGGCTACAGTGAGACACTACCTCGAAAAACCAAAAAGAAAACAAAACCCGGGAATGATGCTTGGAAGTAGAATGCTTGCTCAGCATGAATGCACAAATCCCTGGTGGTACATGTCTGTCATCCTAGAACTTGGGAAGTGAAGGCATGAGGATCAAACATTCAAGGTTTGTACCAGGCGTGGTGGCACGTCTTTAATAGCTACACTTGGGTGGAAGAGGTAAGAGGATTGCTGTGAGTTTGAAGCCACCCTGAGACTCCATAGTGAATTCCAAGTCAGCCTGGACTAGAGTGAAACCTTACCTTGAAAAGCCAAAAAAAAAAAAAAAAAAAAAAAATTTAAGGTTGGGATGAAGAGATGACTTAGCAGTTAAAGCCCCTTGCCTGCAAAGCCAAAGAACCCTGGTTTGATTCCTCCAGATACACAAGGTGGCGCATGTGTCTGGAGTTTGTTCATAGTGGCTAGAGGCCCTAGTGCACCCATTCTCTCTCTGTCTCTCTAGCTGCCTCTTTGTCACTCTCTCAATCAAATAAATAAATAAAAATTACGAAAATTAAGGTCAATGAGGGTGAAAATGCCCAAGTGAGATCAGGGGAAGAGATTGAGTAAAGGAAAGGTGGAGGGAGAGCTAATCAAAATCTCTGGAAAGAAGTGACAGGAGTGCTCAGCACTTCAATATCTCTATCACACCTTCCAAGGCTCAGGGTCTATTGCTTAAGAGGTGGCAGAAAGAATGTAAGAGCCAAAGGAAGGGTAGGACTCCTTATAACATGCTCCCCCCAGACACAAAATGGTCTGGATATCCATGACCTCACAGTGCCTAACACATCATAATAGGAGGAAAAGATCATGACATCAAAATAAAAGAGAGACTGTTTAGAGGAGGAGGGGATATGATGGAGAATGGAGTTTCAAAGGGGAAAGTGGGGGGAGGGAGGGCATTACCATGGAATATTTTTCATAATCATGGAAGTTGTTAATAAAAAATTGAAATGAAAAAAATAAAAATAAATTAAGGTCATACTTGTGTATATATATATTTTTTTCTTTTTCTTTCTTTTTTTTTGTTTTTTTTTTGTTTTTGTTTTCGTTTTTGTTTTTGTTTTTCAAGGTATAGTATAGCTGACCTGGAATTCACTCTCTGTATTCTCAGGGTGGCTTGGAACTCATGGCGATCCTCCTACCTCTGCCTCGCAAGTGCTGGGATTAAAGGCATGTGCCACCATGCCCAGCTTGTTTATATATGTTGAGTTAAAGGCCAGCATGGGATATAAGAGAGCTTCCCCCCCAGCCCTCCCCCCCACACAAACAGGTGTCTCTACAAAGAAGAAAACACCAGAAAGTGATCAGGTCAAGGAAAGGAACTTTTTTGTTGTTCAGAGATAAAGTCTCAATATATAACCATATGTAGACCATGCTGGACCCAAACTTGGGGCAATTCTACTGCCTGCTTCCCAAGTACTGGGATTACAGGCCCCCAGCTATGGATGGATTTTTTTTTAATTTTTAAAAATCATTTTATTTATTTATTAGATACAGAGGGGGAAGAGAGGGAATGGACACACCAGGGCCTCTAGCCACTGCAAATGAATTCCAGATGTATGAGCCACGATGTGCATCTGGCTAACAGACCTGGAGAATAGAACCTGGGTCCTTAGGCTTTGCAGGCATGCACCTTAATCGCTAAGCCATCTCTCTAGCCCTGGAAATTTGTTTTGTTTTGTTTTGTTTTTCGAGGTAGGGTCTCACTCTAGCTCAGGTTAACCTGCAATTCACTATGTAGTCTCAGGGTGGCCTTGAACTCACAGTGATCCTCCTACCTCTGCCTCTCAAGTGCTGGGATTAAAGGCATGCGCCACCAAGCCTGGCTTGTTTGTTTGGTTTTTGTAGGTAGGGTCTCACTTTTGCACAGGAATTCACTATGCAGTCTCAGGCTGGCCTTGAACTCATGGTGATCCTCTTACCTCTGCCTCCTGAGTGCTGTAATTAAAGGCATGCACTACCACACCAGGCTACAGAGAGAATGGGTAAGTCAGGGCCTCTGGCTACAAATGGGCTCCAGATGCATGTGCCACTTAGTACATCTAGCTTTACACGGGTACTGGGGAATCAAACTCCAGTCCTTATGCTTTCCAGGCAAGTGCTGTAACCACTAAACCATCTCTTCAGCCCCTATTTATTTATTTACTTACTTATTTATTTATTTATGAGAAAGACAAAGAGAGGGAGAAACAGAGTACGGATGAGCCAGGGCCTCCTGTCACTGCAAACGAACTCATACATCTGGCTTTACATGTATAGTAAGGAATTGAACCCAGGCCATCAGGCTTTGAAAGTAGTGCCTTTAACTGCTGATCCATCTCTTCAGCCCCTTTTTAAATATTATATATTTATTTATTTATTTACTTATTTGAGAGAGAGAGAGAGAGAGAGAAAGAAAGAAAGAGGGAGAGAGAGAAAATAGGCATGTCTAGGCCTACAGACACTGCAAACAAATTCCAGATGCTTGGGCTGCCTTGTGCAGCTGCTTTATGTTGATCCTGGGGAATTGAACCTGGGGCCTTTGGCTTTGCAGGCTAGTGCCTTGATGTTGAGCCATCTCTCCAGCCCAGGTTAATCTTGTCAACATGATGGGATTTAGAATCTGAATGGAAATAAATCTGGGCATGTTTTAACAAGTTTGTAGGGCTGGGGAAATGGCTTAGTGGTTAAGGTGCTTGCTTGTGAAGCCTAAGGACTCAGGTTCAATTCCCCAGTACCCAAGTAAGCCAGCTGTAGATGGTGTCGCATGCATCTAGAGTTTGTTTCCATTGGCTAGAGGCCCTGGTGGGCTCATTCTCTCTCACTGTCAAATAAAATAAAATAAAAAGCATTTTTTTAAAAAAAGAATATGTAGCCGGGCATGGTGGCTCACGCCTTTAATCCCAGCACTCGGGAGGCAGAGGGAGGAGGCCATGAGTTTGAGGCCACCCTGAAACTACACAGTGAATTCCAGGTCAGTCAGTCTGGGCTAGAGTGAGACCCTACCTCAGAAAACCAAAAAAAAGAGTTTGTAGCTGGGCGTGGTGGCGCACGCCCTTAATCTCAGCACTTGGGCAGCAGAGGTTAAATCTCTGTAAATTCGAAGCCACCCTGAAACTACATAGTGAATTCCAGATCTGCCTGGGCTAAAATGAGGCCCTATCTCAAAAAAACAAAACATGAGGGGAGGGAGGGAATTACCATTGGATATTGTTTACAATTATGGAAGTTATCAATAAAAAATTGTTTCTCTCAAAACAAAACAAAAAAAGTTTGTAGATTAGGTAAATTGAAGTGGGAAGATCCACTGTGTGGGTGGCAACACTTCATGGGCTGGGGGCTGGACTGTATAAAAAAGAAACATTTGTCAGACATGTGCCTATTCTCTCTTTGTCCCTAATCACAACTCCAGACACATGTGCCCCCTTGTGCATCTGGCTAACATGGGTCCTGGGGAATCGAACCTGGGTCCTTTGGCTTTGCAGGCAAATGCCTTAACCACTAAGCCATCCCTCCAGCCCTATTTATTTATTTTGGTTTTTCCAATTCAGATTCTAAATCCCATCATGTTGACAAGATTAACCTGGGCTGGAGAGATGTTAAGGCTCTTGCCTGCAAAGCCAAAGGCCCCAGGTTCAATTCCCTAGGAGCCACATAAAACAACTGCACAAGGTAGCCCATGAGTCTGGAATTTGTTTGCTGTGTCTGTAGGCATTGAATGCCTATTTTCTCTCTCTCTCTCCTTGAGACTACAGAGTGAATTTCAGGTCAGCCTGAGCTAAAGTGAGACCCTACCTCAAAAAAAATTTTTTTTTATGGGATGGAGAGATAGCTCAGCAGTTAAGGCGCTTACCTGCAAAGCCTAAGGACCAGAGTTTGACTCCCCAGTACCCACGTAAAGCAAGATACACAAGGTAGCACATGCATCTGGAGTTCATTTGCAGTGGCTAGAGGCCCTGGCATGCCCATTCTCTTTCTCTCCCTCCCTCGCCCATCTCTCTTTCTTTCTCAAATAAAAATAAAATATTAAAAAATATTTTTATGAGCTGAGCGTGGTGGTGCATGCCTTTAATCCTAGCTTTCAGGAGGCAGAGGTAGGAGAACTGCCATTAGTTCAAAGCCACCCTGAGACTACATAATGAATTCTAGGTCAGCCTAGGCTATAGCAAGACCCTACATTGAAAAACCAACATACATATATATTTGCAAGCAGAAATAGATAGAAGAGATACAGAGAGAAAGGGCATGCCAGGTCCTCTAGCCTCTGCAAATGAATTCTAGATGCATAAGCTACTGCATCTGAGTTTATGTGGATACATGAGAATTGAACCCAAGTCATTGGGCTTTGTAAGCAAGTGCCCATATATATTAGAAACTAACTGGAAGAGCCAGCCATAGTGGTGCACACCTTTAATCCTAACACTTGGGAGGCAAAGGTAAGAAGATCGCAATGAGTTTGGGGCCAGCCTGAGAATACATAATGAATTCCAGGTCAGCCTGGGATAGAGGCCCTACCTCAAAAAAACACACAAAAAAAGTTTTAATCCTAGCACTCAAGGGGCAGAGGTTGGAGGATCACTGTGAGTTCAAGGCCACACTGAGAGTGCATAATGGTTTCCAGATAGCTTGGGCTCGAGCAAGACCCTGCCTTGAAAATCAAAAGAAACAAAAAGCTAACTAGGAGGCTAGGAAGGTGGTTCAGCAGTTAAAAGCACTTGCTTGCAAAGCCTGTAGGCCTGAGTTCAATTTCCCAATGCCCATATAAAGCAGATGCAAAAAGTGGTACAAGGGCTGGAGAGATGGCTTAGCAGTTAAAGCACTTGCTTATAAAGGGTAAGGACTCAGGTTCAATTCCCCACTACCCATGTAAACCAGATGCACAGGTGGTGCATGCATCTGGTGGTTTTGTGTTTTTTTTTTTGTTTTTTTTTTTTGTTTTTTCGAGGTAGGGTCTGGCAGTGATCCTCCTACCTCTGCCTCCTGGGTGCTGGAATTAAAGGTGTGTGCCGTGATTGCAGTGAGTTCAAGGCCAACCTGAGACTACATAGTGAATTCCAGGTCAGCCTGGGCTAGAGTGAGACCCTACCTCAAAAACAAAACAAAACAAAACAAAAGTGGTGCTAGATGGCTGGAGAGATGGCTCAGAAGTTTTGGCACTTGCCTGCAAAGCCTAGTAATCCAGGTTCAATTCCCCAGCACCCACTTACAGCTAGATGCATAAAGTGGTGCATGTATCTGCAGTTTGTCTACAGTGACTAGAAGCCCTAGCACATCCCCATTCTCTTTCTCTCTCCATGCAAATAAATAACTAAAAATATTTTAAAATGGAAAAGTGATGCAAGAAGCTCTAGTTGCACACTTCCCCCCACACACACAAGTGAAAATAATTTTTTTTTGTTTGTTTATGGTGGTAGGGTCTCATTGTAACTCAGGCTGACCTGGAATTCACTCTGGAGTCTCAGGGTGGCCTAGAACTCATAACTGTCCTACCTCTGTCTCATGAGTGCTGGGATCAAAGGTGTGTGCCACCATGCCTGGCACAAATAAATGCTTAAAAAAAGATTTAAAAAAAAATAGGGGCTGGAGAGAATGTTCAATGGTAAAAGGTGCTTGCTTGCAAAGTGTGACAACCAGGGTTCAATTCCCCAGTACCCAAGTAAAGCCAGAGGCACAAATTGGCACTTGCCTGCAAAGCCTAAAGACCCAGGTTTAATTCCCCAGGAATTAAATAATAATTCCCAGGAAAAAATATATATATATAGTTAGAAAATAAAAAATATATATAATATATGGTTTTGTTTGTTTTTTCAAGGTAGGGTCTCACTCTAGTTCAGACAGACCTGGAATTCACTATGTAGTCTCAGTGTGTTTTGAACTCATAGTGATTCTCCTACCTCTGCCTTTCTAGAGCTGGGATTAAAGGCGTACGCCACCACACCCAGCCTAAGAATATATATTTTGTGCTGTGGAGATTGCACAGCAGTTAAAAGTGCTTGGTTGTAAGGCCTGCCAACCTAGGTTCAATCCCTCAGTACCCACATAGAGCGAAATGCACAAAGTAGCACATATATCTGGAGTTTGTTTGCAGTGGCAGTCAGCCCTGGCAAACCCATCCTTTCTCTCTCTCTTTCTGTTCCTAAATAAATAAAGATGCCTTAGTGGTTAAGGCACTTGCAAAGCCTAAGGGCCCAGGTTTGATTCTCCAGTGCCCACGTAAGCCAGATGCACAAGGTGGTGCATACTTCTTGGAGTTCATTTGCAGTGGCTTGAGGCCATAGCATGTCCATTCTCTTTCTCCCTCAGATAAAATACATAAATAAAATATTTCTGAAAATAAATAAACAAAAATAAAAACTAAGAGGCTGGGACCTGTGGGACATGTATAGGAAAGGCAAGGTCTTAGGTCCTGGCCAAGCAAGTAGCTGGGATCTTTGCAGGACACTGGCTGGGGTGATGGCCCAATACTCTGGAGGTAGAGGTAGAAGAGTATGGTGAGTTCAAGGCTACCCTGAGACTACAGAGTAAATTCCAAGTCATTCTGGGCTAGAGAGAAAACCTACCTCAAAAATAAATAAATAAATAAATAAAATAAATAAAAATGGTTAGGCTTGGTGGTGCAGCCTTTAGTCCCAGCATTTGGTGAACAAGAGATAGGAGGATTGCTCTGAGTTCAAGCCCAGCCCGAGACTACATACTGAATTCCAAGTCAGTCTGGGCTAGAATAAGGCCCTACTTTGAGAAACAACAGCAACAAAATTACCTAGCCCGGTGTGGTGGTGCACATACTTAATCCCAGCACTCGGGAGGCAGAGGTAGGAGGATCACTGAGTTGGAAGGCACCCTGAGCCTACAGAGTGAATTCCAGGTCAGCCTGGAGTGAGAACCTACCTTGGAAAACCAAAAAAAAAAAAAGCACAAATTTATCTAAGGCTGGAGAGATGGCTTAGCGGTTAAGGCACTTGCCTGCAAAGCCAAAGGACCTTGGTTTAATTTCCCAGGACCCATGTAAACCAGATGCACAAGGTGGCACAAGCGTCTAGAGTTCGTTTGCGGTGGCTAGAGACCAGGGAGTGCCCATTCTCTCTCTCTTTGTCTCTCTACGCCTCTTTATCTCTCTCAAATAAATAAATAAAAATATTTAGCCGGGCGTGGTGGCGCACGCCTTTAATCCCAGCACTCGGGAGGCAGAGGTAGGAGGATTGCTGTGAGTTTGAGGCCACCCTGAGACTCCATAGTGAATTCCAGGTCAGCCTGGGCTAGACTGAGACCCTACCTTGAAAAACCAAAAAAAAAAAAAAAAAAAAAAAATCTATTTATACATATGAATGTGTTTAAGTGTGTGGCAAGCCCCTTTCTGTTACAAAGACGAGATGTCTGTGCCACGTTCTTTTGTTCATTCGTTTTGTTTTGTTTTTTGAGGTAGGGTCTCACTCTAGCCCAGGCTGACTTGGAATTCACTATGTATTCAGGATGGCCTCAAACTCTTGACAATTCTCCTACCTCTGCTTCCCAAGTGCTCAAGTGCTGGGATTAAACATTTGAGCCACCCACGCCTGGCTCACGGTTTTTTTTTTTTTTTTGGTTTTCCAAGATAGGGTCTCGTTCTACCCAAGCTGGTGTGCAGTTCACTACGTAGTCTCAGGCTGGCCTTGAACTCCAGAAATCCTCCTGCATCTGTCTCCCAAGTGTTGGAATTAAAGGCTTGGGCCAATATGCCTGGCTAAATAGGTAAAATTTTAAAGCTTTTTTTTTTTTTTTTTTTTTTTTGGTTTTTCGAGGATGGGTCTCACTCTAGCCCAGGCTGACCTGGAATTCACTACATAATCCCAGGGTAGCCTCGAACTCAGGGCAATCCTCCTACCTCTGCCTCCCGAGTGCTGGGATTAAAGGTGTGCGCCACCACGCCCGGCTAAAATTTTAAAGTTTTTAAAAATAGGGTTGGAAGCCAGGCGTGGTGGCACACTCCTTTAATCCCAGCACTCAGGAGGATCACCATGAGTTTGAGGCCATCCTGAGACTACGTAGTGAATTCCAGGTCAGTCTGGACTAGAGTGAGACCCTACCTTGAAAAACCAAAAAAGAAAGAAATAGGGCTGGAGAGATGGCATTTCCTGCAAAGCATAAGGGCCCAAGTTCAATTCCCCAATACACACATACACCCAATGCAGAAGGGGACACATGCATGTGAAATTTGTTTGCAGTGGCTAGAGGCCATGGTATGACGATTTTCTCTCTCTCTCTATCTGCCTTTCTCTGTGTGTGTGTCAAAATAAATAAATAATATTTTTAAAAATTTTTAAAAAAATAGGCTGGGCCAGGCATGGTGGCTCACGCTTTTAATCCCAGAATTTGGGAGGCAGAGGTAGGAGGATCACTATGAGTTTAATGTCACTCTGAATCTACAGAGTGAATTCCAGGTCAGCCTGGGCTAGAGTGAGACCCTGTAAGGTTCAGGAGTGACCAAGACCGTTGAGACCACTCTGAAGCAAAGATGGAAACTTTTATTCAGGAAAAATATGAGCTGCCAGGACTGACTCTCAAGAGCAGGGCAGTCAGTTTGGGATTACAGATAGTGGGCTATATAGAGCTCTTCAGCTGGGGGAAGGTGAAGAAGGGGGAAGTAAAAAAAAAAGTTTCTGCTGGGTGTGGTGGCACATGCCTTTAATCCTAGCACTCTGGAGTCAGAGGTAGGAGAATTACCATGAGTTCGAGGCCACCCTGAGACTAGATAGTGAGTTCCAAGTCAGCAGGTCAGCCTGGGCCATACCTGCGGGGGGCGGGGGTTCCTTTCGGAGAGATCTAAGATAGCCACGGTGTGACACCAAAACAGTAACCAGGTGACCTGAGAGATAAGGGGGCAGGAAACCTAGACCTGTGGACATTGTTAGGCAAGGAAGGGATGATGGCTGGGTGGTTCCTTGAGGAATGTGGATGACCCACTTCCTTATGTCTCTGTTGCCCTCCTGCTGTCCTCAGTGACTCCATTTTGTACTGACCTAACATTCCAGCCTTTTGTTAATGATAAGAGACAAAGGTTGGGCTGGAGAGATGCTTAGCAGTTAAGTGCTTGCCTGTGAAGCCTAAGGACCCCGGTTGGAGGCTCAATTCCCCAGGACCCACATTAGCCAGATGCACAAGGAGGCACATGCATCTGGAGTTACTTTACAGAGGCTGGAAGCTCTGGTGCACCCATTCTCTCTCTCTCTCTCTCTCTCTCTCTCTCTCTCTCTCTCTCTCTCTCTCTGCCTCCTTCTCTCTGTCGCTCTCAAATAAATAGATAAAACAAACAAAAAAATTAAAAAAAAAAAAAAAGAGACAAAGGTTAAGTTTTTTCAATCTGACCATGAGGGTGATGAGTTCTTATGGGAGAGGCTGGACAATTCAGTCGATGGGTCTCTCTTCAGGGCAGGTGATGAGGAGGCAGTTTCATGGTGGCTAGAGGTGGCAGAGTGGTGAGATCAATAGCGCCAGTGTAGGCTGATCTTGTGACTGGGTCCTGAATGAAACAGAGACTTCTCTCATACCATCCCTGTATTGAGCTGACTTCAGGGCAGACGCTGGCAGACACCTGTTATAGAGAAGGTGAGGAGATAGGCTCTGTGTACTCCATGAGAAGACAGAAGAGAGAATAAATGAGCTTGTTACTCTTGTCAAAATGCCAGGTGTAAAGGGAGGATGAGCATTCAGAGGCGAGAGATAGAGGGGCATTTTGGGATCAGGGGAAGAGTAGTAACACAAGAGAGTTTAAGTTTGAGAGTGTCCATTGGGGTGACAGTGTACTTATCCCTGCGTGTGATAGAGTAAGGGCTAAGGAAGGAGGGGGCCCAAGAAATAGCTCTGATTCTGGCTAAGGCAAGTGGGAGGAGCTGGGGTCAGGGTAGGTGAAGTTAATCAGGGACATGTAGAGGCAGAAGGCTTGAGTTAATGTTAGAGTTTAGTATTGTAAGTCAGCATCAGATGGGGGAGCCTATTAGTACAAATTATTATTTATATTGTAGTTATATTTTATAGTTATATTTTTCTCATTGTGTGATTAAGACCATGTAGGCTGCCAGAATTAACTGTATATTTTGGGAGGTCAGTAATGGCACTGTAGGAGAGACTTTTAGGGACCTGTGAGAAGTTCTATGACTGTCAGCATTGTCATCTACTAGGATAAGTCAAGGCAGTGCTGACCAAGTGGCCCTCCCTATTTTGGGAAGCCTGGAGGACTAATTTTCCTCTGATGTGACTCTCCTGTTGCAGATACATTGACTTGGAATTCATGTCTGGGTCTCCACATCCTCTCTGATCAAGATGACAGGTAACTTACCAGAGGCTAGAAGTTCAAGTGAACCATCATCTCCTGTGGCCTTTTGACCTGGGAGCAGGAACCAAAATATTGGTTATCCTTTTAACTCCAATGTTTCCAATTGATTTTGGCTTCTAAATATGATTATTAATCACTCAGAGAGACTGTATATATCTGATTAGCAAAACAGACTAGTTAAAAGGGTGCAGACATATCTGGTTAGCAAAGTAGATCTGGTTAGAGAATGACACAATAGTTTAAAATCATTATGATTAATACTTAAGTTTAGTTGTCAGGTGACAGTATAAGCTACCTGGGACATAGAAAGCATACACATTCTATCTTTTAAGTATCTGTCAGTTATAAGTATAGGCAGAACATTTTAGTAGCCCTGAAAACAATATTTTATCAATAACTTTAAGGCAATTGATTTAATCTAGAAATTGTATGTTAGGAAAAGACAAGGCAGTATAAAAACTTAGCATCTGTGTTTGAAAACAACTTTGGTTAGTCTGTATACCAATGCAAGTACCAATTACCCACCCAAACTAGAAGCAGAACAGCAATTTGAGATTTTTTGTTAGGGCAGGAAACATGTTTTAAATATCAATAACTCTATAAGCAATGAACTTAAGATACCAGAAATGAGACAATTAATTAAGCGAAAACTTGACTGAGACTGATTATACATAGCTCAAGAATAAAATAAAACTTGGTCATTGTTGAGTCACATCAGAGACAATATGACAGACCCAAAGTAATTTCTTTCTTTTTTTTTTTTTTTTTTTTTTGGTTTTTCAAGGTAGGGTCTCACTCTAGCCCAGGCTGACCTGGAATTCACTATGGAGTCTCAGGGTGGCCTTGAACTCACAGCAATCCTCCTACCTCTGCCTCCTGAGTGCTGGGATTAAAGGCATGTGCCACCATGCCCAGTGCAAAGTAATTTCTTTTTTTTTTTAATTTTTAATTTTTTTAATATTTTATTTTATTTTATTTTTTTAAACATTTTCCATGATTATAAAAAATATCCCCTGGTAATACCCTCCCTCCCCCCTTTCCCCCTTTGAAATTCCATTCTCCATCGTATACCCTCCCCATCTCAATCAGTCTCTCTTTTATTTTGATGTCATAATCTTTCCCTCCTCTTACAATGATCTTGTGTAGGTAGTGTCAGGCACTATGAGGTCATGGATATCGAAGCCATTTTATGTCTGGAGGGGCAAAGTAATTTCTTAAATAAGTACTTTTTATCACTGAACAATTCTCTTTTTTATTTTGTTTTTCGAGGTAGGGTCTTGCTCTGGCCCAGGCTGACCTGGTATTCACTATGTAGTCTTAAGGTGGCCTTGAACACATGGTGATCCTCCTACCTCTGCTTCCCAAGTTCTGGGATTAAAGGTATGTGCCACCACACCCAGTTCAACCATTGAACAATTTTAAGACTTAACTAAAGAAATATTTATGACTGTTACATGAAGCTTAGCAAACTATATTAACCTTGTTTGTATACAGTGGATTTTTCTAAGACATGGGGAGATTTTTTTCAGTTTTTTTTTTAAAGAACAAAATCAGAATGAATCACTTTCTTTTTTTTTTTTCTTAATTTTTATTGACATCTTCCATGATTATAAAAAATATCCCATGGTGCTACGCTCCCTCCCCCCACTTTCCCCTTTGAAATTCCATTCTCCATCATATCCCCTCCCCATCTCAATCATTCTCTCTTTCATTTTGGTGTCATGATCTTTTCCTGCTCTTATGATGGTCTTGTGTAGGTAGTGTTAGGCACTGTGAGGTCATGGATATCCAGGCCATTTTATGTCTGGAGGGAGGACATTGAATCACTTTCTATAAGATTTAGATTATAATCTCAATGATTATCATCTAGCAAAATCAGCACGAACAAGACAAGAACCATTTTAAAATTGCAGAGTTTTAGACAGGAATGGTGATGCATGCTTATTGATAGCTAAACATCATGGGCTTTGTATAAACCAAATTACAATATTCTGATATCTGGAAAAGTCTGATATTAACAAAAAGTAGAGTTTACACATTTAAGGCACATGAGGTTATAGAGAGTAAGCTATGAACAAAAGATCTGTTAACAGAATTTAAAATAAACAAGAAATCTATACTATGTAGTAACATTTTTGGCTTAAATATGAAGACATGAAAAATCATATAATTTTTAAATTTCATCAGAAGTGGAAAACCTTTATGTAATATATACGTACATATTTTATGAGGAGATCTAGCACTTTTAAAAGCTAAATAAGATGTCCATCAATCTATATGGTAGTTTCTGAAATTAATTTAGCTATACTTAATATACCCAAAGAATAGAGGAACTGGCTTAAACTGACATGATTTAATGAAAAAAGGAGAGCTGGGCGTGGTGGCGCACGCCTTTAATCCCAGCACTCAGGAGGCAGAGGTAGGAGGATCACCGTGAGTTCAAGGCCACCCCGAGACTCCATAGTGAATTCCTGGGCTAGAGTGAGATCCTGCCTTGAAAAAGAAAAAAGGAGACAGGTCTGATGGAAAAGAGAGGGCATGGGCATGCCAGAGCCACTTCCCACTGTAAACAGTTTCCAAATGTATGCTCCACTATGTGCATCTGGCTTTGCAGATAAGCACCTTTGATTGCTGAGCCAAAAAGAGATATTTTTAATCTCTTAACATACACAAAAATTTTATGATACAATCTTTAACTATTTGAGCCTTAATCAACTCTATAATTCTGTCTGTAGTACCTTGGTAAACTTGTTCAGTAATGATGTAAGTTAAAATTAAAGTATTAGCCGGGTGTGGTGGCGCACGCCTTTAATCCCAGCACTTGGGAGGCAGAGGTAAGAGGATCGCCGTGAGTTCGAGGCCACCCTGAGACTCCATAGTGAATTCCAGGTCAGCCTGGGCTAGAGTGAGACCCTACCTCGAAAAACCAAAAAAAAAAAAAAAAAAAATTAAAGTATTAAGACTGATTGTGGGAGGAATTGAGGAATTACATCATAAATCACAATATAACTTTCTTTAGAATTTCTTTTTACTGTTAACCTTGAAGTAAATAGTTTTCAAGCATGTGGCAGATAAATACTGTTTAATGTTTCAAATGTGGTCTATATAACTTTCCCAAAACACATTTTTAAAAATATGAAAGGAGATTTGAACATTATTAAGAAATTTTAGAAAATTTTTTACAAACTCAGTATTGGACACTTCAAAAGTTAAGCATAAATTTTGTGGCTGTTGTTTGTTAGTAGTTCCATAGAAGCACAGAAAGACAAAGTAAACATAAAACAGTTACAAATTTCTTATAAGAAGTTCCCATCTGTTTGTAACGACTTGGCATTTTCCTATCATCAAGCTGGGGCCAGGATCCCGAGATTCCCTGTGCTTGCAGCCCTTTGGCTCTGCAAGACAAGGAAGATAGTAAAGAGCCTTTTCGGTTTTTTCCTAAATTCCAGGGAGAGTTTTGATCTTCACACAGGGCTATAGACTGCTTTTTGATCCTGCCATTTCACAACTCTTTAAGAGTAGGAGAATCTTGCTTTTTTTCCCCTATGATCTGAATTACTTTTAGTGTTCCTTCTGGGGGACACTCAACAGGAAAAATTGGCAATGCCGTCTCGTACAGTGGGCTTGTTGGAAAACATCCCCACAGTGAAATGGCACTGCTCAGAACAGAAATCATTCTGCAGCCTTAGGGCTGTAAGCCATGTACATACTCACACACACATTCATTTCAAGTGCACTTTTCTTTTTTTTTCTTTTTTTTTTTTTTTGTTTTTCGTTGGTTTTTTGAGGTAGGGTCTCACTCTAGCCCAGGCTAACCTGGAATTCACTATGGAGTCTCAGGGTGGCCTCGAACTCACGGTGATCCTCCTACCTCTGCCTCCCAAGTGCTGGGATTAAAGGCGTGCGCTACCATGCCCGGCTTTCAAGTGCACTTTTCATATAGACTCTAGGCAACCATTTCTCCTTCATTCATTCATTTATTCAGAAGTTATGCATTCCCATTTTAAATTTCTATTCTATTTACAACTCTGGAGACTAAAATCCAACTCTGTTACCAGGCAGGGTGTCAGGGGAGGCTGAGAGAGCTGGTGGAGCCAGAGGAGCTGTTGGGGAGAGGTGGTTAGAAGGACCTGGTGAGAAAAGCAGGTAGAGCAGAGAGAAGACCATGCATCCAGAGTGAAAAGTAGGGTATTTTGGACCATTTGCCTGTACGTTGGCAGAAGTTTATTTTAAATCAGTGAGAATTTAGAAATCAAAAGTATCATTCTCAGACCATTTGGACCCATTGTCCAGCTTACTGATGTGGCCAAGCAGAGTTGCACAGCAAAATATGTCGTCCAAGAGTCCTAGAGGGGCTTTAAGTTCTTAAGGAGACAGGAAAAGAGCAAAACAAGGGTAAGAGAAAAATAAGCCAGAGCTTAAGCTGGGTTTACACAGAACACCAATATGACCCCCTTGCCCATTAGGGTGAATGGGGCCTGCACCTCCCACGTGGGCAGAGGCCATACAGGTCGCAACTGTCGGCTTTTTAGCCTGTGAGTGGGCAGTGAGGGCGACTGTGCTCCCGGTGGCAAAAGCAGCTGGCTGTGGAAGATGAAAGCAGTTGGAAGTGGAAGATGAGAGCTCAGGAGGGAGAGGGAGATGCAGGAGGGAGAGGGGTGTCCTGAGATGGTGCAACCGAACCAAAAGGCACCCCTTTGGGTACAGTAGACCAGAGAGTGAATACCTGAGGTGTCAAGAGTGCATCTTTCTCAAGACCTGGGATTGGGGCCTAATGGCCAAGGGGTGTAGCCTCATGAGCCAGCACGGCTTCCATGAGGAGGGATGAAACCCGAGCCCAGGCCAACCCGAGAGGAACACTTATGGAGAAGGAGGGAGGACACGGAGAAGGGAAGAAGAGTGAGACAAATCTTGGTGGACCTGAAAGCCTATATCAGACAGAGATGGTCCAAGACCTTGAGAGGGTCAAATGGCAGCTCTGTGGCCCAGTCAGGGGAAAGGAGGTCTGGCTGCCCAAGAAGGTAACCGGAAGCCTTCCTATCCGAGTCAGGGCACCAGATGTAAGGTTCAGGAGTGACCAAGACCACTCTGAGGCAAAGATGGAAGCTTTTATTTGGGAAAAATATGAGCTGCCAGGACTGACTCTCAAGAGCAGAGCAGTCAATTTGGGATTACAGATAGTGGGCTATATAGAGCTCTTCAGCTGGGGGAAGGTGAGGAAGGGTGAAATGAAAAAAAAAGGTTTCTTTAGGGGAGATCTAAAATAGCCAGGGTGTGACACCAGCACAGTAACCAGGTGACCTGAGAGATAAGGACACCTGAACCTGAGGGCCTTGTTAGGCAAGGAAGGGATAATGGCTGGGTGGTTCCCTGAGGAATGAGGATGACCCACTTCCTTATGTCTCTGTCATCCTCCTGCTATCCTCAGTGACTCCATTTTGTCCTGACCTAACAGACCCTACCTCAAAAACCCCAAAATAAGTAAGTAAATAAAACAAATTTTAAAAAATAGCCTGGCTAGCTTGCTAACAGACCCTACCTCAAAAAACAAAACAAAACAAAAATTCTTTTAGTAAAAAAAAAAAATAAAAAATCATGAAGCTTGGTCAGGCATAGTGGCACATGGCTTTAATCCCAGCACTCAGGAAGAAGAGGTAGGAGGATTGCTGTGAGTTTGAGGCCACCCTGAGACTACACAGTGAATTCCAGGTCAGCCTAGGCTAGAGCAATACCCTACCTCAAAAAAGAAGAAAAAATCATGAGGCTCACTTCATGAGGCACAAAGATCACACATTCAAGATCTTCCTGGACTATAGAGCTGAGTTCATGGCCAGTCCCCACAACTTAATGAGACCCTATCTCAAAATAAAAAATAAATAAAGCCAGGCGTGGTGGTGCATGCCTTTAATCCCAGCACTCAGGAGGCAGAGGTAGGAGGATCGCCATGAGTTCGAGGCCACCCTGAGACTCCATAGTGAATTCCAGGTCAGCCTGGGCTAGAGTAAGACCCTACCTCAAAAAAAATAATAATAATAAGAGCCGGGTGTGGTGGCGCACGCCTTTAATCCCAGCACTCGGGAGGCAGAGGTAGGAGGATCGCCGTGAGTTCGAGGCCACCCTGAGACTCCATAGTGAATTCCAGGTCAGCCTGGGCTAGAGTGAAACCCTACCTCGAAAAACCAAAAAAAAAAAAAAAATAATAATAATAATAATAATAAAATAAATAAATAAATAAATAAAATGAGGTGTGGCACTGGAGATATGGCTTCATACTTAAGGTGCTTGTCTGTGAAGCCTAAGGACTCATGTTCGACTCTCCAGGTCCCACGTATGCCAGACACACAAGGTCCAGCAAGTGTGCAAGGTTGCATGCATATGCATAAGATGATTCACACATTTGGAGTTCAAGTACAGTGGCTGAAGGCCATGGTGTGCCAATTCTCTCTCACTCAATCATTTAAAAAAAAACAGGAGCCAGGAGTGGTAGCACATGCCTTTAATACCCACCACTTGGGAGGCAGAGGTAGGAGGATTGCTGTGAGTTCAAGACTACCCTAAGACTCCATGGTGAATTACAGGTCAGCCTGAGCTAGAGTGAGACCCTACCTTGAAAAACCAAAACAAACAAACAAACAAACAACAACAAAAAAAACAGAGATGTAGGTATATAGCTCATTGGCAAGACTTTAAATTCAAACCCTAATAACAAAAACTGGATAATAACAAGTACCAAGTACTGAAGATAATAAGATGATCAATAGGTTTCTGTACATCACTGCCAAGAGTATATATTCATGTGGTTGTTTGGGAAAGATATTTCTTTTGTAAAATCTGAATATTTACATAACCCATCAATTCTGCTCTCCAGTAAATATCTAGGATCTAGTCTCGTCTAAATACTCCAAGAGATATGTATGTGAAAGTTCATAACTGCAGTGTACATATAACAAAATAAGCCAGAGAGAAGTTGAATGTCCTTCAACAGAATGGATAAACACACTGAGGGTTCTTGACAAAGCAAATATACAAAGAGTGAAATGGGAATTAATCACAAACATACGTAACAGTGTGGATGATTTTTGTTATTCTAATCTTTTTTGTGTGATTTTTTTTTTTTTTTTTTTTGAGGTAGGGTCTCACTCTAGCCCAGGCTGACCTGGAATTCACTATGCAGTGTTAGGGTGTCCTGAAACTTACAGAGATCCTCCTACCTCTGCCTCCCAAATTCTGGGATTAAAGGCATGCACCATCACACCCAGCCATATATATACATTTTGTTTTGTTTTGTTTTGTCTTTCAAGGTAGGGTCTCACTCTATTCTAGGCTAACCTGGAATTCACTATGTAATCTCAGGGTGGCCTCGAGCTCATGGTGATCCTCCTACCTCTGCCTCCCAAATGCTAGGATTAAAGGCATGCGCCTTCACACCCAGCTATTTTGTAAGTTTTTAAAATATTTGTTTATTAAGCCAGTCATGGTGTGGTAGTACACACCTTTAATCCCAGCACTCGGGAGGCAGAAGTAGGAGGATTGCCATGAGTTCAAGGCCACTCTGAGATTGCATAGTGAATACCTGGTCAGCCTGGGCTAAAACCAAGTATATATTTGAGGAAGAGGGAGAGAGAAAGAGAATGGGCATTCAGGGCCTCTAGCCACACTGCAAACAAACTCCAGACGCATGTGCCACCTTTTGTATCTGGCTTACATGGGTACTGGGGAATTGAACCTGGGTCCTTAGACTTTGCAGGCAAGTGCTTAGCAACTGCTAAGCCATCACTCCAACCACGTCTTGTTATTTTTATTTATATTTTGTGGTACTGAGGACCGAGTTGGTACTAGAGCGTGAACCTCATGCATGCCAGGCAAGCACTGCACCACTGAGCTACATCTCCAGCCAGCCCTTAAAGTCCTTAAAAGAAAAGCCTTCTGGGTACATGACTCAGTTGGTAAAGTGCTTACCTTGAAAGTATGATGACCTGAGTTCGATTCCTAGTACCCACATTAAAATATCAAGTATAGTAGCTTTGCCTATAATCCCAGAGCTGGGGAGGCAAAGACAGGCAGATTTCTAGGCCTTTCTTGATTAATCTAGCCTAATAAGTAATTTCCAGACCAATGAGAGGCTCTTGTCTCAAAGAAATGGGCATCATACAGGAAGATGACACCCAAGGCTGTCCTCTAGCCTTGGCACACATGCACACATACCTAAACACACACATGCACATACACACATACAAAATAAATAAATAAAAAGCCAGATGTAGTAGTACACCCCTGTAATCTCAGCATTTAGGAGGAAAAGCAGGAGGAGTTCTTCAAGTTTAAGGTCAGCCTAAAAAAGAAAAAAAAAGAAGTCAGTTGTAATCCTAGCATTTGGAATATGGAGGCAAGAGAGCATGATAGACTCTATATGCAGCCTGGGCTGTATGACACCTTTTTCCTTTTTCTTTTCCTTTTTTTTTTTTTTTTTTTTTTGATTTTTCTAGGTAAGGTCTCACTCTAGTGGAGGCTGACCTGTAATAAATGTGTGTGCCACCACGCCCAGCTTTTTCCCAGCTTTTTATTTATTTATTTATTTTTTTTTAGGTAGGGTCTCACAGTAGCCCTGGTCGACCTGGAATTCACTCTGTAGTCCCAGGCTGGCCTTGAACACACCACTATCCTCCTAACTCTGCCTCCCAAGTGGTGGGATTAAAGGTTTGTGCCACCCTACACCAGGCTCTTTTTCTTCTTTCTTTCTTTCTTTCTTTCTTTCTTTCTTTCTTTCTTTTCTTCTTTTCTTTCTTTCTTTTTTTCTTTTTTCTGTTTTGGTTTTTCAAGGTAGGGTCTCACTCTGGTCTAGGCTGACCTGGAATTAACTATGTAGTCTCGGGGTGGCCTCGAATTCTTGGCAATCCTCCTACCTCTGCCTCCTGAGTATTGGGATTAAAGGTGTGCGCCACCATGCCCTGCCCTTTTTTTGGTTTTACGAGGTAGGGTTTCATTCTAATTCAGGCTGACCTGGAATTCACTATGTAGTCTCAGGGTGGCCTTGAACTCACAGCGATACTCGTACCTCTGCCTCCCAAGTACTGGGATTAGAGGCGAACACCACCACACCCGTTTCTTATTTATTTACTTTAAATATTTATTTATTTATTTGAGAGAGAGAGAGAGAATGGGTGTGCCAGGGCCTCCAGCCACTGCAAATGAACTCCAGATGCATGTGCCCCCTTGTGCATCTGGCTTACATGGGTCCTGGAGAATTGAACCTGGGTCCTTTGGCTTTGCAGGTAAATGCCTTAACTGCTAACGCAATTCTCCAGCCCTTTTTTTTTTTTTTTTTTTTTTTGGTTTTTCAAGGTAGGGTCTCACTCTAGCTGGAGTGACTGACCCGGAATTCACTCTGTAGTCTCAGGGTGGCTTCGAACTCATGGCGATCCTCCTACCTCTGCCTCCTGAGTGCTGGGATTAAAGGCGTGCGCCACCACGCCTGGCCATCTCCAGCCCTTTTTTTTTTTTTTAAAGTATATTTTATTTATTTATTTGAGAGAGAAAAAAGGCAGAGAGAAAGAGAGAGAGAGAGAGAGAGAGAGAGGGAGAGAGAGAGAGAGAGATTGGGTGTCTTATTTATTTATTTATGTTTTGAGGTAGGGTCTCACTGAAGCTCAGGCTGACCTGGAATTCAGTATGTAGTCTCAGGGTGGCCTCCAACTCATGGTGATCCACCTACCTCTGCCTTCCAAGTGCTGGGATTAAAGGTGTGTGCCACCATGCCCTATGTCTTTTTTTTTTTAAGGTAGGGTCTCACTCTAGTCCAGGCTGACCTGGAATTCACTACCTAGTCTCAGGGTGGCCTCGAACTCACAGTGATCCTCTTAGCTTTGCCTCCTGAGTGCTGGGATTAAAGGCATATACCACCACACCCAGCCTCACAGGCAAATGCCTTAACCACTAAGCCAATTCCCCAGCTCTCACCTTATTCTTTAAGGAAAAGGTTTTTTTACTTTTTTTTTTTTTTTTTTTTTTTTTTTTTTTTTTTTTTTTTTGGTTTTTCAAGGTAGGGTTTCACTCTAGTCCAGGCTGACCTGGAATTCACTATGTAGTCTCAGGGTGGCTTCGAACTCATGATGATCTTCCTACCTCTAGCTGCTGCAAATGAACTCCAGAAGCATGCACCACCATGTGCATCTGGTTTATATGGGTATAGGGAATCGAACCTGGGTTCTTTGGCTCTGTAGGCAAGTGCCTTAACTTCTAAGCCATCTCTCCAGTCCTGTTTTTGTTTGTTTGAAGTAGGGTCTCTAGCTTCTTTGCATAGGTCTTGGGAATCCAAACTAAGGTCCTTATGCTTTTGTGGCAAGCACTTTACCCATTAAGCCATCTGCCCAGCCCCCATGTTCCTTTCTTTCTTTCTTTCTTTCTTTCTTTCTTTTTTTTTTTTTTTTTTTTTTTGCCAGTGTGTGTCATGTGTGGTGACATAGTAAAGCTCCATGTGGCTGGAATGAATTTCCAAACAGACACATTTTATGGGAAGAACAGGATTTATTTCAGGCTTACAGATCCAGGGGAAGTTCTATAATGGCAGAAGAGACAGGCCCCCATTCACAGATCCAAGCAGAGAGAAAACCACCAGACAGCACCACAAGCAAGCATAAAGGGACAACAAAGCAGTAGGGACCCAGACAGAGCTCAGACTGACCTGCATACCTTTTGGGCTGGGAAAAGATCCATCCCCAGTGACACCTTAGGGCTGGACTCCAGGATCTGGCCTCCTGTGACACCTCATCCAGCCAGGTGGCTGGAAATCCAAGTTAATGCCTGAGTCTATTAGGGGACATACATTCCAGCTACCATATGTGGTGTGCTGGGTATGTGTTGTAAGCACATGTATGTGCACATGCACAAGCCCTAAAGCCCTGTGTGTACATATGGAGGCCATGGTGGGTGTCGTTTACCACTCAGTCTGTGTGTTTCATTGTGATGGAGGACCTTGCCATTTTAACTATTCTCCATTCTCTGAATGGCAGATATGTGTGGCTATGACCAGCTGATTATGTGGTTGCTAGGGAACAAATCCAGGCCCCTCAAGTTCTCTTACTTGGTGAGCTATCTTTTGAATGGATTTTCCGTTTCCCAAGACTGGCTTGAACTCTTGGGCTCAAGCAATTCTGGCTTAGCCTTCCAAGTAGCTGTGACTACAGACATGCCAGGGCCTCTCGTGCAAAAGAACTCCAGACACATATGCCACTCTGTGCAACTGGCTTTATGTGGGTACTGGGGAATTGAACCTAGGTCCTTTAGCTTTTCAGGAAAGTGCCTCAAACACTAAGCCATCTCTCCAGCCCATTATCTCTCTCTATTTCTTTCTCTCTCTCTCTCAAATAAATAAACAAAATGAAAAAGGGGGGGGGCTGGAGAGGTAGCTCAATAGTTAAAAATGCTTATTTAGAATCGGACATGGCGGCGCATCCCTTTAATCCCAGCACTCAGGAAGCAGAGGTAGAAGGATTGCCATGAATTCGAGGCCACCCTGAGACTATATAGTTAATTCCAGGTCAGCCTGGGCTAGAGTAAGACCCTACTTCGAAAAAACAAAAAACAAAACAAAACAAAAAAAGCTTGTTTAAACTGGTCATAGTGGCATATGCCTTTAATCCCAGCACTTGGAAGGCAGAGGTAGGAGGATCAATGTGAGTTTGTGAGTTCAAGTGAGTTTGCAACCACCATGAGACTACATAGAATTCCAGGTCAGCCTGGTCTAGAGCAAGACCCTACCTCAAAAAAAAAAAAAAAAAAAAAAAAAAAAAAAAAATGGAACAGAATAGAGGACCCAGATGTAAGTCTGGGTAGCTATAGCCACCTGATATTCGATTAAAATGCCAAAAATACTCATTGGAGAAAAGACAGCCTCTTCAGCAAATGGTGCTGGGAAAACTGGTTATGTATCTGTAGAGGGATGAAAATAGATTCTTCTCTCTCTCCATGCACAAGAATTAAATCCAAATGGATTAAAGACCTTAACATCAGACCTGAAACTCTAGAACTACTAGAGGAAAAAGTAGGGGAAACCCTTCAACATATTGGTCTTGGTAAAGACTTTCTGAATATAACCCCAATTGCTCAGGCAATGAAACCACAGATTAACCACTGGGACCTCATGAAATTACAAAGATATTGTACGGCAAAGGACACTATGAATAAAGCAAAGAGGCAACCTACAGAATGGGAAAAAATCTTTGCCAGCTATACATCTGATAGAGGATTAATATCTAGGATATACAAAGAACTCAAAAAATTAAATAATAAGAAATCAAACAACCCAATTAAAAAATGGGCTATGGCACTAAATAGAGTTCTCAAAAGAAGAAATACAGATGGCATATAAGCATCTAAAAAAATGTTCTACATCCCTAGTCATCAGGGAAATGCAGATTAAAACTACATTGAGATTCCATGTCACTTTTTTTTATTTTTTTGGAGGTAGGGTTTCACTCTAGCTCAGGCTGACCTGGAATTCACTACATAATCTCAGGGTGGCCTCGAACTCAAGGCGATCCTCCTACCTCTGCCTCTCAAGTGCTGGGATTAAAGGCGTGTGCCACCACGCCTGGCTCCTCCATGTCACTCTTGTCAGATTGGCTACCATCATGAAAACAAATGACCATAAATGCTGGCGAGGATGTGGAAAAGAGGAACCCTTCTACACTGTTGGTGGGAATGCAATCTGGTTCAGCCATTGTGGAAATCAGTGTGGAGGTTCCTAAGACAGCTAAAATAGATCTACCATATGACGCAGCTATAGCATTCCTAGGCATATATCCTAAGGACTCATCTCATTACCTTAGAGATACTTGCTCAACCATGTTTACTGCCACTCAATTCACAATAGCTGGGAAATGGAACCAACCTAGATGTCCCTCAACTGATGAGTGGATAATGAAGATATGGCACATTTATACAATGGAGTTCTACTCAGTGGTAAAGGAAAATGAAGTTATGAAATTTGCAGGAAAATGGATAATCTGGAAAGGATTATACTAAGTGAGGTAACCCAGGCCCAGAAAGCCAAATGTCACATGTTCTCTCTCATATGTGGATTCTAGCTACAGATGATTGGACTTCTGTGTGAGTAGGAAGAAAACTCAGTAGCAAAGGCCAGTAAGCTAGAAAAGAGATATAAAGGGAAGAGAAAGGAAGAGAGAGGGGTACTTAATAGGATGGTATTGTATATATGTAAGTAGAAGAACAGATTAATAGGGGTGAAAAGGTCCAAGTGAGGTCAGGGGAAGAGATTGAGTAAAGTAAAGCAGGAGGGAGAACTAGTTAAAATCTAAGAGGATATAAATAAATCATATGGAATCCGACTTTTATGGACAATGGAACACTCAGGAGCCGTAGATTGTTGCTAGAAAATTTTCAGTGCCAGGGATAGGATACCTTCCACTAAGTTGTTGGCCAGGGAGGTCCCTGATGCCCCCAAAACATTATAGGCCATTGCCGAGGTCCTTGGTTTCCCACCAGGAATAGATGGTAAGACCCTATGGATGAAGACTCTACATACTTGGGCTACAAGGCCACTGAGAAATCCTGCTAAACTGAGCTGATAACCTCTTCCATGTAGACCAGCTGACAGAAAGCTGGAAGAAGCCATTCTGCATGCAGTTCAATGGGAGAAAGAGAAATCATCAGTGAAGATACTCAACAGTGGACACTGCAAGCCTTATATTTGGCCAGCCAGGCCAAATGAGCCAACAGGTGTAATAGTGACACATCTATCATGGTGGAAACCAACTGCCCTCTAATTGGACCGGAGGCTCACTCCATGGGAGGGAATACATCCCTGATACTGAAAACGTACAACAGGGGTAGTCATGAGCCCTAGGGGCATAATGTCTGCTGCTGTATGGCTAAATGTATATACCATGCTTATCAAACTGCCCAGTAAGCACTTCTCTTAATGTTCAGACCCTTATATTAATGCTACTCTCACTTTTGGTAGAGAATCTTCTCTTTTCAGATGGCAGTGATATTGGGACGACTCAGAAGGTATCATGGTGCTGGAAAGAAGTGACTGCAATGCTCAGTACTGCAATATACCTATCACACCTTCCAAGGCTCAGGGTCTAATGCAGAAGAGGTGGCGTAAAGAATGTAAGAGCCAAAGGAAGGGTAGGACTCCTTACAATGTGCTCCCTCCAGACACAAAATGGCCTGGATATCCATGACCTCACAGTGCCTGACACTACCTACACAAGACCATCATAAGAGGAGGAAAAGATCATGACATCAAAATAAAAGAGAGACTGATTGAGAAGAGGAGGGAATATGATGGAGAATGGAGTTTCAAAGGGTAAAGTGGGGGAGGGAGGGTATTACCTTGGGATATTTTCTATAATCATGGCAGTTGTTTAAAAAATTTTGAAAAAAAATCTGAGCCGGGCGTGGTGGTGCACGCCTTTAATCCCAGCACTTGGGAGGCAGAGGTAGGAGGATCGCTGAGAGTTCGAGGCCACCCTGAGACTACACAGTGAATTCCAGGTCAGCCTGAGCTAGAGTGAGACCCTACCTCGAAAAACCAAAAAAAAAAAAAAAAAAAAAAAAAATTTTTTTTTTGAAAAAAAATTTTTTTTTTGAAAAAAAATCTAAGAGCATATAAACAAATGATATGGAAACCTACTTTTTGGGACAATGGAACACTCAAGCCATAGATTGTTGCTAGAAAAATTTTCAGTGCCAGGGATGGAATACCTGCCAGTGAGTTTTGTGGCAGGGAGGTCCCTGATGTCCCCCCAAAATTATAGGCCATTGCCAAGGCCCTTGGTTTCCCACTAGGAAAAGATGGTAAGACCCCATTGCTGAAGACTCCACATATGTGGGCTGCAAGGCCACTGAGAAATCCTGCTGAACTGAGCTGATAACCTCCTCCCTGTAGACCAGCTGACAGAAACCTGGAAGAAGCCATTCTGCATGAAGTTCAATGGGAGAAAGAGAAATCACCAGTGAAGATACTCAACAGTGGACACTGCAAGCCTTATATTTGGCTAGCCAGGCCAAATGAGCCAACGGGTGCAATAGTGGCACGTCTGTCATGGTGGAAAGCAACTGCCTTCTAATTGGGCTGGAGGCCCACTCCATGGGAGGGAATACATCCCTGATACTGAAAACGTACAACAGGGGTAGTCATGAGCCCTAGGGGTGTAACATCTGCTGCTGTCTGGCTAAATGTACATACCATGCTCATAAAACTGCCCAGTAAGCACTTCTCTTAATGTTCAGACCCTTATAGTAATGCTACTCTCACTTTTGGTAGAGAATCTTCTCTTTTCAGATGGCAGTGACCTTGGGATGACTCAGAAGGCATCATGGTGCTGGAAAAAAGTGACAGGGGTGCTCAGTACTGCAATATCTCTATCACACCTTCCAAGGCTCAGGGTCTATTGTGGAAGAGGTAGCGAAAAGAATGTAAGAGGCAAAGGAAAGGTAGGACTCCTTACAATGTGCTCCCTCCAGACACAAAATGGCCTGGACATCCATGACCTCACAGTGCCTAACACTATCTACACAAGACTATCATAATAGGAGGAAAAGATCATGGCATAAAAATTAAAAACTGATTGAGATGGGGTGGGGATATGATGGAGAATGGAGTTTCAAAGGGGAAAGTGGGGGGAGGGAGGGCATATTACCATGGGATTTTTTTTATAATCATGGAAGTTGTTAATAAAAATTTGAAAAAGTTAACAGATCAAGTTGACAACAAAACTTAACCATCACAAGTCCACCCCTTGTCAACTTGACACCAAACCATATCTCCTTACATCATACTTAATTTCCAAATGAAGATAGTAACAAGGTCATAATTCCATCTAACATGATATAACTATCCCACGTACAACTAGAAATGTACAATCTTACCAACACAAAGCAAGGTTCATTAAAGAATGCTTAGTCTCAGGCTGGAGAGATGGCTTAGCGGTTGAGCACTTGCCTGTGAAGCCTAAGGACCCAGGTTCGAGGCTCGATTCCCAGGACCCACGTTAGCCAGATGCACAAGGGGACGCACACGTCTGGAGTTCGTTTGCAGTGGCTGGAGGCCCTGGCGCACCCATTCTCTCTCTTTCTCTGCCTGTCACTCTCAAATAAATAAATAAAAATTAAAAAAAAAGAATGCTTAGTCTGTAATATAATAGGTCAACTATAAATGCAACAACAGTTAACTAGTCATATAATCTTTTAATTAAAAAAATTAATTTATTTATTTATGAGAGAGAAAGAGACAGATAGACAGAAAGAGGAAATGGGCACACCAGGGCCTCTAGCCACTGCATACTAACTCCAGACACATGTGGCCCCTTGTGCATCTGGCTTATATGGGTCCTGGAGAATCAAACCTGGGTTGTTAGGCTTCATGGGAAAATGCTGTAACTGCTAAGCCATTTCCCCAGTCCTAATCTTTTTTTTTTTTTTTTTTTTAGGTAGGGTCTCACTCTAGCTCAGGTTGACCTGGAATTCACTATGTAGTCTCAGGGTGCCTTGAACTCACAGCAATCCTTCTACCTCTGCCTCCTAAGTGCTGGGATTAAAGGCGTGCGCTACCACGCCTGGCTCCATAAAAATCTTAATATTGGTGTAGATATGTACCAACACACCTTAACAAGGTAGGACAGATACACTCATGGCAATTATAATCCTCATTTTTGTAACTGGTCACGTGGCCTTAGCTGGTATTTGTAACTGACTTCTTCTACTACCCATTCTGTATTTCCTCCATATTCAGCAAGCACCTCAGCAGGTCTTGGTTCTTTACCTGGAGAGGTGACCCATACCTTCATTCCTGAAGGATCTGGGCCATTTATCATACTGCCTCAATTGGGTTGTTGCAGTTTTCCATTGACTTTGATAACAGAGATAGTAACACCAAGAGATGCCATAAAGGATCTCCTGCACTCCAGACATATGCTTCCTTACCTCCATTGTAGAGGAGCAGTCCAGTAACCCTCTAGTCTGGATCAGTCACCCTTGCTACCACTGTAACTCTTTTCTTAGCCTGTTCATTCAAGGACATCAGGAGCCTAAAGTGACCAGGAGGAAGTCTTAGCTTCCAGTTCAATGGAATGTTTGTTGTACCTCCTGGCAAAAGCACACCCCACTCCTGGTACCACAGTCTGTAGTAGTCAGAGTTCTCTAGAACAGAACTGAAAGAATGAATTATATTAAAAGGGAATTTATTAGATTAGCTTACAGGAGTCTAATAGCAGTTGCAGGCCTGAGAGTCAAGGAACCTGATAGCTGCTCAATCTATGTGGCTGGATACCTCTGCCATCCCAATCCAGCACTGAAGGTCTATAAGCTTCCTGGGGGGCCAAAATAAGGGTAGAACTGCTTACAGTGCAATCATTCAGACAGAAATTGCCCTCGATATCCATGAGTTCGCAGTGCCTAGCACTGCCTTCACAAGACCCTCATAATAGGAGAAAAAGTTGATGACATCAAACTAAAAGAGAGGAGCTAGAGAGATGGCTTAGTGGTTAAGGTGTATGCCTGTGAAGCCTAAGGACCCAGGTTCAATTCTCCAGGTCCCATGTAAGCCAGATGCACAAGGTGGCACATGCATCTGGAGTTCATTTGCAGTGGCTGGAGGCCCAGGTGTGCCCATTCCCATTCTATCTCTCTCTCTCTCCCTCTCTCTGTCTCAAATAAATAAATAAAAAAAAATTTTTTTTAATAAGAAATAAGGTGGATGGAGATTGCTTAGTGGTTAAGGTGTTTGCCTGCAAAGCTAAAGGATCCCAGTTTAATTCTCCAGGACCCACGTAAACCAGATGCACAAGGGAACGCATGCATCTGGAGTTCGTTTGCAGTGGCTGGAGGCCCTGGCACACCCATTCTCTCTCTGTCTCTCCCTCCCTCTTTCTCAAATAAAGAAATAAACAAACAAAATATATTTTAAAAGTAAATAAATAAAACTAAAAAATAAAAATAAAAGAGAGGCTGGTGTGGCGGTACATACCTTAATCCCAGGACTGGGGAGGCAGAGATAGGAGGATAGTCATGTGTTCGAGGTCACCCTGAGACTACATAGTGAATTCCAGGTCAGCCTGGGCTAGAGTGAAACCCTACCTTGAAAGCCCCCCCAAAAAAATGGAGAAAGGGAGGGAACATAATGATGGAAAGTGGATTTGTGAAGAGGAAGGTGGGAGAGGGGAGGGAATCAGCATGGTTTATTGTCTGTAATTTTGGAAGTTGTCAATTAAAAAAAAGTTGTTTTTCCTTTTTTTTGAGGCAGGGTCTCACTCTAGTTCAGGCTGACCTGGAATTCACTGTGTATTCTCAGGATGGCCTCGAATTCACTGTGTTCCTCCTACCTTTGCCTCCCAAGTGCTGGGATTAAAGACGTGCACCACCATACCCTGCTATTTTTGTTGTTGTTGTTTGTTTTTTCTTTTCTTTTTTAGTTTTCTGAGGCAGGGTGTCAGTGTAGCTCAGGCTGACCTGGAATTCACTATGTAGTCTCAGAGTGACCTAAAAAAATGTCTCTCGGCATTGAATTTAAAGATCACTGATTAACTTGATATTTTATACGGGTGCTGGGGATCCAAACTCAGATCTTTTGTTTGTTTATTTTTGTTTTTCAAGGTAGGTCTCACTTTAGCCCAGGCTGATCTGAAATTCACTATGTAGTCTTAGGCTGGCCTTGAACTCACAGTGATCCTCCAACCTCTGCCTCCTGAGTACTGGAATTACAGGCTTGTGCCCAATGCTCAGCAAAACTCAGATCTTCATGGTTGTATGGTAACCACTTTACCCACTGAGCCATCTCCCAACCACTTAAAAACTTTTTATTTTTTTTATTTTTTTAGGGCTGCTCCATTATCTCTTTCCCTAACAAATAAATAAAAATATTTGGAAAAAAAGGCATTTAAAAATATTTTATTATTTGAGAGAAAAAAAGGCAATGAGAGAGAGAGAGAGAGACAGGGAGGGAGAGAAAGGGGTAGTGGTGGGAGGGTGGAGAATGGGTGCACCAGGGCCTCCAGACACTGCAAATAAACTCCAGATGCATGTGCCACCTTTTGCATCTGGCTTATGTGGGTCTGAGGAATTGGACCTGGCAAATGCCTTAACCACTAAGCCATCTCACCAACCCCTCACCCCCCCTTTTTTTTTCAAGGTAGGGTTTTGCTCTAGCCTAGGCTGAACTGGAATTCACTTGGTAGTCTCAGGGTGGCCTTGAACTCACAGTGATCCTCCTACCTCTGCTTCCCAAGTGCTGGGATTAGAGCCCACTGCAAACGAATTCCAGATGCATGCACCCCTTGTGCATCTTGCTTACATGGGTCCTGGGGAATCGAACTAAGGTCCTTTGGCTTTGCAGGCAAATGCCCTAACCACTAAGCCATCTCTCCAGGCCTGTTTTTTTTTTTTCAAATGTGAGAGAGCGAGAGTGAGCAAGCGAATGAGTGAGAGATAGAGAGAATTGGCATGCCAAGGCCTTCAGCCTCTGTAGTTGAACTCCAGATGCATGTGCCACCTTGTGTGCATGTGTGACCTTGTGCGCTTGTGTTTCCTTGTGCAGCTGGCTTATGTGGTACCTGGAGAGTGGAACATGGATGCTTAAGCTTCACAGGCAAGTGCCTTAACCACTGAACCATCTCTCCAGCCCCCAATTTTTTTTTTAATTGAGTTGGGGTCTTACTGTAACCCAGGTTGACTTGGAATTCACTGTGTAGCTCAGGCTGGTGTAGAATTCATAGCAATCCTCCAATCTAAGCCCTTCATGTGGGATTTATAGGGTGAATCACCATGAATGGCTCATATTAAAATTCAAGATATGGTCTTGCTTGTAGACCAGATTGGCCTCATATTGATAGCAACCCTCCTCATCTTCCCAAGTGCTAGGTTCATAGATGTGCCTACCACACCTTGCTTATAAAAGTTTATTTATTTATTTATTTATTTTGTTTTTTTGAGGTAGGGTCTCACTCTAACACAGGCAGACCTGGAATTCACTATGTAGTCTCAGGGTGGCCTTGAACCCATGGCAATCCTCTGCCTCCCTAGTGCTGGGATTAAAAGTGTGTGCCACCACACCTGGCTAAGAATTTTTATTTATCTTATTTGCAAGCAGAGAGAGATGATAGAGGAGACAGAGGGAGAATGGGTGAGCCAGGACCTCCAGCCACTGCAAATGTACTCCAGATGCATGTGCCCCCTTGGGTCCTTTGACTTCACAGGCAAGCACCTTAGCTGCTAAGCCATCTCTCCAGCCTCCCCCCCCCTTTATTTATTTATTTATTTGTTTATGAGAGAGAGAGGGAGAGGGAGAGGGAGAGGGAGAGGGAGAGGGAGAGGGAGAGAGAATAGGCACACACCAGGGCCTCTAGCCACTGCAAACAAACTCCAGATGCATGTGCCACCATGTGCATCTGGCTTATGTGGGACCTGGGGAATTGAACTTGTGCCCCCCCCCTTTTATTAAGGTAAGGTCTTGCTGTAGCCCAGGCTGACCTGGAATTCACTATGTAGTCTCAAGGTGGCCTTGAACTCATGGCAATCCTCCTACCTCTGCCTCCTAAGTGCTGGGATTAAAGGCATGCACCACCATGGCCAGCTTAGTCTTTTTTTTAAAAAAAAATATTTTTATTTATTCATTTATTTGACAGAGAGAAAGAGGCAGACAGAGAGAGAGAGAGAGAGAGAGAGAGAGAGAGAAAGGGAATGGGCGGGCCAGGGCCTCCAGCTGCTGCAAATGAACTCCAGATGCATGCACCACCTTGTGTATCTGGCTTACAAGAGCACTGGAGAATCTAACCTGGGTCCTTTGGCTTTGCTGGCAAGCACCTTAACCATTAATTCATCCCTCCAGGCCTAAACTTTCTTAAAAAAAATATTTTATTTACTTATTTGCAAGCAAAGAGGAGGGAGAAAGAGAGAATGGGTGCACCAGGAATTCTTGCCAGGGCAAACAAACTCTAGCATCTGGCTTCACATGGGTACTGGGGAATCAAACCCAGGCTGTCAGGCTTTACAAGTAAGCACCTCTAACCACTGAGTAATCTCCCTAGCCTTGTAAGTGCTTTTCAGAGCTCCTTAACTTTGTCCCCTAGAGGGAGTATTTACCAACTAAAATTTTTGGAGTGCAAGTATGTTTTTCTTTGGCTATGAATATTGGCTTTTGGGTTAATTTGGAGCCTCATTTGTAAAATAGAGACCTATTTAGAACATTGTTAGGATTAAAAGAGATAATGGGGGGGGTGTTGGAGAGAGATGGCTCAGCAGTTAAGGCACTTGCCTGCAAAGCCTAATGATTCAGTCTTGATTCCCCCAGTTCAATTTTCCAGTACTCATGCAAGCCAGATAAGGTGGCAGATGCATCTGAAGTTCATTTCCAGTGGCTAGAGGTCCTGGCACACCCAAACTCTCTCTCTGATTGCAAATAAATAGGGTTAGGGAATTGGTCTCAGGGTAGTCTCAAATTCACAGTGATCCTATCTCTGCCTCCTGAGTGCTGGGATTAAAGGTATATGCCACCATGCCCAGCATAAATAAAATATGTAAAAAATATTTTAGGCCAGGCATGGTGATGCATGCCTTTAATTCCAGGACAGAGATTTTTATTTTTAGATAGAGAGAAAGACAGAGAGAGAATTGGGGCACCAGGGCCTCAGCCACTGTAATGGAACTCCAGATGCACCACCCACTGGGCATGTGCAACCTTGCACTTGCCTCACCTTTGGGTGTCTGGCTTCTGGCTTATGTGGGATCTGGAGTCGAACATGGGTCCTTAGGCTTTGCAGGCAAGTGCCTTAACCACTAAGCCATCTCTCCAGCCCAATCCTAGCACTTAGGAGGCAGAGGTAGGATTGCTGTGAGTTTGAGGCCACCCTGAGACTACACAGTGAATTTTAGGTAATCCTGGACTGGAGAGCAAGACCCTACTTCAAAAAAACTATTTTTCCCCCCGAGGTAGGGTCTCACTCTAGCTCAGGCTGACCTGGAATTCACTATGTAGTCTCAGGGTGGCCTCGAACCCACAGTGATCCTCCTACCTCTGCCTCCCAAGTGCTGGGATTAAAAGCGTGCGCCGCCACGCCCAGCCAAAAAAATTTTTTTTAAAGAGATAATGGAGCTGTAAAGAAAGCTTAGTGGTTAAGGTCCTTGCTTGTGAAGCCTAAGGACCCAGGTTCAAGTCCCCAGAATCCCATTTTCTCTCTCTGTATCTGTCTCTTTCTCTCCAATAAATAAGATATTTTTAAAAATTTATTTATTTTTTATTAACAACTCCCATGATTGTAAACAATATCCCATGGTAATGCCCTCCCTCCCCCCACTTTATCCTTTGAAACTCCTAAATAAAAATACTTTATAAAAAAGATAATGCACAAAATAGCCTAACATTAGCTGGGTGTGGTGGTGCACACCTTTAGTCCCAGCACTCAGTAGGCAGTAGTAGTTGGATCGCTGTGAGTTTGAGGCCATCTTGAGACTATATAGTGAATTACAGGTCAGCTTGGGCTAGAAAGAGACCCTACCTCCAAAAACCAAAAAAAAAAAAAAAAAAAAAAAAAAAAAAAAGCCTAAATTGAAGCCAGCTATTATTTTTTTTAAACATTTTATTTTATTTATTTCAGGGGGTAGAGAATGGGCATACCAGGATCTCTAGCCATTGCAAAGGAATTCCAGACGTGTATGCCACCTTGGGCATTTGGTTTACATGGGTACTGGGGAATTGAACCTGGGTCCTTAAGCTTCACAGGCAAGTGCCTTAACTGCAACTGCTAAGCCATCTCTCCAGCCTGAAGGCAGCTATTATTACTGTTCAATTTGGTGTGAAGGTATCAGATCCTCAAAGGGAATCTTTTTTTTCTTGGCAGGGTTTCATTTTAGTTTAGGCTGACCTGGAACTCAGAGCAGAGTGATTCTCTGAGTTTAGCCTCCAGAATGCTGGCATTATAGATAGGCAGGGGTCACCTTTTTTTTTTTTTTTTTTCTTTTCCAGGCAGGTTTTTACTCTAGTCCAGGCCAACCCGGAATTCATTCTGTACTTCAGTCTGGTCTTGAAGGCAATCCAAGCCTACTATCTCAACCTCTCAAATTCTGGGATTATAGGCTGAGCCATCACGCCTGTCTCTCAGAGGGGTTCTGGACATTAAAAGTCTGCAAATCACTGTGCATGGAGGTTCAAACCTGTAATCCCAGCATTTGGGAGGTGAAGGCAGGAAGATCCAGGAATTCAAGGTCATGTTGGACTACATAATGAGTTTGAGGCCAGTCTGGGCTAAATGACGCCCTGTTTCAAAAAAAAAAAAAAAAAAGTTTGAAAGCAAATAGGTGATTGAACTACTGGGAAACCAGTCTCACAAAAAGGCAGCACTAAAAAAAGTGGGCATGGGAAACAGTAGGCCCAGGTATCATTGCTAATTTGTTTCATTTCACTGCGTGATCTGTAAAAACAAACAAAATCCCACCAAACAAAACCCCAAAAGGTAATAACGATTGTCCCAGTGAGCAACTGTAAACCAGCTCCAGTTTCGTTGGTTTTAGACGCTCTGATACTTGAGGGGCCAGTACGGAGGTACGAGTAGACTACATCTCCCAAACTGCTTTGCGCTCCGGACAGCGCCCTACGCTAGCTCGCGGCCGACCCGCCCCTCCAACCTCCAGTTACTGTCTCTCGCGAGAAGACGGGCCGCGCCGGCGGTAGCGATAGCGAGCCTGTGTGGTTGTGGTGGTGGTGGCGGCCGAGACGGTGGCGGCCATTTTGGTGAGGCCTCGGGAGCGGCTGCGGCGGGTCTCTGGGAATAGCGTTTCCTTTTCTTCCAACCCATTGTCCTCATTCCTCCGTGGAGTGAGAAGAGACAGTTGAGGCACGGCGGTTGCAGTAGCCGCGGTTCCCCAGGGGCATTTAAAGGCCTAGAAGGCGGCGGTTCAGAGGAGGCCCTCCCCCCTCCTTGGCGGGAGGGGGGGTGGTGTGCACGCCCCCGAGGACGCAGGTAAGGAGAGGGAGACAAAATGGCGGACGCTCCATAGTTTTTCCTCCCCGGAGTGACTGCGCGCGCATCCCTTCACTACTGCCTCCCTCCCACCTTCCCGGGGTGCTGCGCGCGCACCTTCGCCGGGGCCCTGGGGCTGGTGAGCAAGGCTGTCTGCGCGCGCCCATACAGACTGACTGAGGGGGGTCAGGCCGGCCGGCTGGCCGGCATCAGCTCCTCGCACGTCTCCTCACCCCATTGCTGCCCTTCTGTGCATGCGTGCCTGAGCGAGCGAACCCTGAGGACGGACCCAGGTGCGCTCCTGCCCGCCCACCAACCCTCGTCTCCCCTCTTGGGCGCGCGGGAAGAGGAAGGGGGGCGTGGGACGAGTAATCGAGGTGCTTGTCCACCATAAACCAATCAGGGACCCAGGACTTGGCGGCACGAACCCTCCCTTCCTTTGAGCCTTTTGCGGTCTGGTGATGTTGGGGTTCGCTGACGGGTGTGCATGCGGGACTGAGAACTCCCGTGACCCTTCTGTGCGTGGGTTTGGGTTCTGGCGGGAGCCCCCAGGCCGAGCGCGCAGCCGGCTCACTCGCCTCCAGCCGCGCACGCGCGAGCCCCTCCCCCAGTCTGGCGCGCACGTTGGGTGGGGTGGGAGTACTGGAGGGGGCGGGGCTATACAAAGCTTGTGAAAACTTGGGTAGAGGTCAGGGGTCATCCTGGGTCAGTCAGCTGGGAGAGTGTAATAAAGGCTGGGTCAAGAGTTCAAACCTCTTGGGTTCTGGTTTCCTCTGGTCCAGGGAATGTCGTGGAGGGCTAGTAGATCTAGGCGGCACTTTGGTTAAGGAGTTTCCTTAAACACTGGTAAAACACTTCCGGTCCTTCTATGGATTAACCCTGCCTGTTTCCGGCGCATGTTTTTTTCTCTTACCCTCTCTCATTTTTACCTACCTTTTAATAGCTATTCTTAGTTCTTGGGTGCTTGGCAGGCACAGGTTTCAAAGAGGGCGTCCCTGAATCCTTGGTAGATTCTTTTGCCACCAGTATGCTTGCTTATTCTTGGGAGTTCCACTCGTACTCCTTAAAATCCCACTGGAAAGGCAAACCCCTCTGGCCAGGCATCCAGCATCTTTTTTTTTTTTCTTTCAAGGTAGGGTATCACTGTAGCCCACGCTGACTTGGAATTCAGTTGTAGTCTCAGGCTGGCCTCGAACTCACAGCAATCCCCCTACCTCAGCCTCCCTAGTGCTGGGACTAAAGGTGTGCGCCGGTGTCTTGTTTTTGAGGCAAGGTCTTACCTTAACTTCGGCTGACATTGAACTCCCTCTAGCTCATCTTGGCCTTCAATTAAAGCAGTCCTACCTCAGCCGGGATTATAGGCATGAGCCACGCCTAGCTTTACACTTAAGCTTTTAGAACTTTCTGTTTAGTTCTTCTGTTCTTACCCCAACCAGAATTTTCTAGACCTGTGGAATTCTCTTTTCACAAAACTTACTTACTTTTACCTTTTTACAAAGATTGGCCTTTCTAGTGAGCAAATTGTGGTCTCACACATGCTAGAGAAGTGCTCTATCATTGAGCTACATCCCTCATCTGAAGCATGAGTTTTTTTCTGCTACTGTATATTGGGTATATTTAAAAGTCTCTGAACGCTGGCACAAACAAGCTTGCATGCATATTGGCAAATGTGAATGGGTTCCTCACTACCCTTTTTCTTTTCAATTTTAGGTGTGATTCCCATCATTACGGCAGCACCGTGGAAGTGCAGACTTTCACAGGGGGTGTGGTCTCAGCTCACACAGGTGAGCTCACATTCAATTTTTTTTTCTTTTTTGATTTTTCGAGGTAGGGTTTCACTCTAGTCCAGGCTAACCTGAGATTCATGTAATCTCAGGGTGGCTTTGAACTCACACCTGACTTCAATTAATATTTATACTAATGGGAGATGAGAGAAGTAATAGGTTAATACTTGTGAAATTTTGTTCTGGGAAACTGAGTTGTAGGTGGGTTTTTTTTTAAAGGGATTTTCATTTTATTTATTAGAAAGAGAAAGAGAGAGAGAGGCGTCTAGCCACTGCAAACAAACTCCAGACATGCAATGAGCCAACTTGTGCATCTGGTTTACGTGGGTCTTGGGGAATCGAACCTGGGTCCTTTGGTCCTGAAAAAGGCAAGTGCCTTAACTGCTAAGCCATCTCTCCAGACCTTTAAAAAAATTATTTATTTGTTTACTGGAGACTGGGGGGGGGGGTCCAGATAGAATGGGTGTACCAGGGCTTCCAGCCACTGCAAACAAACTCCAGATGCATGTGTCACCTTTTCATTTTGTTTTATGTGAGTACTGGGGAATCAAACCTGGGTCCTCAGGCTTCACAGGAAAGTGCCTTAACTACTAAGCCATCTCTCCAGCCTTTCTTAATGGGGGTCTCTGTACATTGCCCAAGCTAGTCTTGAACACCTGGACTCGTGTTCCTTTTTTCCTCAGCTGCTTAAGTAGCTATGGCCACAGGAATGTACACCACTTGTCCTGGCTAAGCAAGTACTTAATAGTATTTGACACGGGCTGGAGTGATGGCTCAGCACTTAAAGGAGCTTGCTTATAAAGCCTGATGTCCTGTATTTGAATCCCCAGTACCCACATAAAACCAGATTTACAACTTGACACATGAGTCTGGAGTTCTTTTGCTGTGGCAGGAGGCCCTGGCACACCCTCTCTCTCTCTTTGTTTAAAATGAGTAAGTATTTTCAAGTATTTGAGCAGGGTGTGCTGGGAATTGAACTCGGGTCTTCATGCATGGTAGGCATACATACTGCCAACCATGATGCATCCTCTGCTCTGAAAAAGTTATTAATTTCAGCATTTGGGAGACTAAAGCAAGAGGATTGTGAGTTCACAGCCAGGTGGGGTTAGTGAGACCCTATCTCAGAATAAAAAGTCCTTTTCATACTATTTAATTTTATTTGTATCCTTTTTACTCAACTAGGTGCTCCAGAAGCTGGTGGACCTGAGCAGAGGCTGGGACGCCCTGGTGGGCCCCGGGCCCTGGAAGGCGGGTCCCGGTGGCTGGTGGCCCAGAATGAGGCCAGCTCGCAGCATGCCCTGCAGCCGGACGCCAGCCCCTCGGCCTGCAGCAGCGGTGATAACAACTCAGTTATTCTTCAGGCATCCAGCAAGGAGCCTGGGAGTGGGACCATGCAGAGCAGTCCCTCCCCTGCTCATCCTCAGCTCCCAGTCCCACAGACACAGGTTTGAAAGTGGGGAGAATTCCTCTGCTTCAGCTTTGTGGATTGATGGCTTTTAGACAGCAATGGTTTGTAGCTTTTAGCTACCTGAGTAACTAAGTCTGGACAATCTTCAGTGCCTAGATAGATAGACTGGGTTATACCATGTAAGCCTGTTGGACACTTACACTTTATTTATCAAAGCAATATTGATTTCCAAGAGTGCAAAAGCTCCTTATATCTAAAAAGGTTGAATTGGGCCAGGTGGAAAATTAGGTAACATCCTGTTAAGACTCTAGTGTTTGGAACTGGAACAGGGTTAAGTCTTAAGTACAGCATAATTTCTTTTCTCATACTAAGGAAGTGAAGGTCAGGGGAAAAAGCCTGACTCTTTGTAAGGTCTCGCTCACGTCCAGGCTGACCTGGAATTTACTGTGTGATCTTGAACTCATGGTGATCCTCCTATCTCTGCCTCCCTAGTGCTGGGATTAAAGGCATGAGCTGCCACATCCGGCAAGCCTGTCTTTTTGAAGTGCATGTATCTAGGTTTATTCAGTAGGCTTTTTTTTTTTTTTTTTTTTTTTTTGTTGTTGTTGTTGTTGTTAATAATATAAGGTCTTGCTGGGAGTACTGAGATTAAAGGTGGGAGCCAACATTCCTGGTTCCCAAACTCCCAAAGCTGTTTTTGTTTTGTTTTTTTTCAAGGTAGGGTCCCAATCCTGGAATTAACTATGTAGTCTCAGGGTGGCCTTGAACTCACGGCAATCCTCCTACCTCTGCCTCCCAATTGCTGGGATTAAAGGCGTGTGCCATAACACCTGGCTTTTTAAAAATTTCATTTTCAAGCCACATATGGTGGCACACACTTTTGGGTGTATGAAGTAGGTAGATTGCAGGCCAGTCAGGGCTCTATGATGAGACCTTATCTTAGAATGAAACAAAAAAAATTTTCACTTAAAATATTTGTGTTTATAGAAATGAAAATACCTTACTCCATAGTTTTTCATTGTATAAATGGAACTTAAAATAACATACTTAAAACACTTAGCAAAGTGCTTATCCTTCATTTTCTGTACCATTTTTCACTTTTCTAGATGGTGTCGGACGGCATGACAGGCAGCAATCCTGTGTCCCCTGCCTCATCTAGTTCCCCAGCCTCTAGTGGGGCAGGTGGTATCTCCCCTCAGCACATAGCTCAAGATTCCTCACTGGATGGACCTCCTGGCCCTCCAGATGGTACCACAGTTCCCCTGGAGGGACTCAGCCTACTCCAGGCAGCTGACCTGCTTAACAAGGGCCCAAGGTGGGAGAAGAGCCATGCAGAAATTGCAGAGCAGGCTAAACATGTATGTATTGGGATGTCCCATGGTGATTCTTGGGAATGGTCCTTTAACCTTATGTCATAAGTGTATTTTATGTCTCTTTCTCTTGTTATAGATTTAGAGTATGGGCTTTTTTCTTTTTCTTTTTTTTTTCCATGTTTAGGTGTGTGGTGAGCATGCGTGTATTTATGCATGTGGGTGCACATGTGTACAGGTACACTTGTATGTGCCTCATGTGGAGGTCAGAGGTCAATATCAGGTGTCTCTCTTCAGTTCCTCTCCATCTTATTTTGTGAGACAGGGTCTGTCACTGAACTCAGAGTTTATTGATTCCACTAGTCTAGCTAACAAGCCCCAGGGAGCTACTTCTCTTTGCCTTCTCAGTGTGGTTATAGGCATACACCAGCATGCTTGGTGTTTATGGGGTGCTGAGAATCAAACTCAGGTCCTGAGGCTTGCACAGCAAGCTTGTTAGCAACTGAGCCATTTCTCCAGCTCCACTATGGGCTCTTTGTTATGTCATCTTGAGCATATTTCTTGAAGTACACTTTTAAAAAAATATTTATTTGAGAGAGAGAATGTGCATGCCAGGGCCTCCAGCCACTGCAAAAGAGCTCCAGATGCATGTGCCACTTTGTACATCTGGGGAATTGAACTCTGATCCTTAGGCTTTGCAGGCAAGTGCATTAACCCCTGAGACATCTCTCCAGTCCCTCCCCCCCCCCCCATTTTTTGCACTCTCCTGAGGATTGAACACAGGCACTGTTTTTTCTTTTTGTTTGTTTCTTTATTTGAGAAAGAGAAAGGCAGAGAGAGAGAGAAAGAGAGTGGGTGTGCCACGGCCTCCATCTGCTGCAAATGAACTCCATATGCATATGCCACTTTGTGCATCTGGCTTATGTATATCTTTGGGAATTGAACCTGGGTCCTTTGGCTTTGCAGGCATATGCCTTAAATGCTAAGCCATCTCTCCAGCCACTATTTATTTATTTTTTTTGCAAGCCCAATGGACTGGTCTTTTTGTTTTTATGAGAGAGAGAGAGAATGAGAAAATTTATGTTCCAGGGCCTCCAGCCACTGTTATCAAACTCTAGATGAGTGTGCCACCTTGGGCACATGTACGACTTTGTATGTCTCTCTTATGTGGGTTCTGAAGAGTTGAACATGGGTCCTTAGGCTTCACAGGCAAATACCTTAACCACTAAGCCATCTCTCCAGCCTCCCTGTTTTTTTCCTACTATTTATTTATTTGAGGGAGAGAAAGAAGAAGGGGGCAGATAGACAGAACAGGTGTAACAGACTTCCTGCCACTGCAAATGAATTCCAGATGCAAGTGTTCTGGTTTGTGTGGGTTCTGGGGAATTGAACCTGGGTCCTTTGACTTTACAGGCAAGTGCCTTAACCTCTAAACATCTCTCCAGTCCAAGTTTTTGTTTTTTGTTTTTTTTTTTTTAAAGAGAGAGAATTGGTGCACCCAGGACCTATAGCCACTGATATCAGACTCCAGATGTGTGTACCACCTTGTGCACATGTGCGACCTTGTGCACTTGCATCACCTTGTGCTTCTGGCTTATGTGGGACCTGGAGAATCAAACTGGTTGTTTAGGGTTTGCAGGCAAGCACCTTAACTAAGCCATCTCTCTAGCCCTTTTTAAAATTTTTTTTATTTCTTAGGTTTTTCTGACATTGGATCTTACCCTAGCCCAAGCTGACCTGAAATTCACTATGTAGTCTCAGGGTGGCCTCAAACTCATGGTGATCCTCCTATCCCTGCCTCCGTAGTGCTGGGATTAAAGGTGTTTGCCACCATGCCTGGCTTTGTTTATTTTATTTTTTTCATGTTTTTATATTGACAGCTTCCATAATTATAGGCAGTAGATCATAATTTCTTTCCTCAGTTTTTCCTTCACATATCCACCCTCCATCATATCCCCTTCTCTCAGTTTGTCATCTTCTGGTTTTTCGAGGTAGGGTCTCACTCTAGCCCAGGCTAACCTGGAATTCACTATGTAGAGTCTCAGGGTGGCCTCAAACTCATGAAGTCCTCCTACCTCTGCCTCCCGAGTGCTGGGATTAAAGTCCTGTGCCACCACACCTGGCTGTGATATCATCATCTTTTCCTCCTAATATGAGGTTCTTGTGTAGGTAGTACCAGGAACTGTGAGGTCATGGATATCCAGGCCATTTTGTGTCTGGAAGATTGCATTGTAAGCAGTCCTACACTTCCTTTAGCTTGTAGATTTTTTCTCCCTATTTTTATGGGCGCACCAAGACCACTAGCCTTCACAAATGAAGTCCAGACACATGCACCACCATGTGCATCTGGTTTACGTGGGTTCTGGGAAGTTGAACCTAGGTTCTTAGGCTTCATTGGCAAGGGTCTTAACTGCTAAGCCGTCTAACTAAGCCTGAGCTCTTAGATTCTTTCTGCCACCTCTTCTAGAATAGACCTTGAGCCTTGGAAGGTTTGATAGAGATGTCTCAGTGCTGAACAGTCCTGTCACTTACTTTCAGCACTATGGCAGCCTTTTGAATCATCCCAATGGTCACTGCCATCTGAAAAGAGAAGATTCTCTACCCGAAAGTGAGAGTAGCATTAATATATAGGTATGAAAGTTAATAGTAGAAGTGCTTTCAGGGCAGTTTGGTGAGGATAATATATGCATTTAGTCCGACAGTAGCAGGCATTATTCCCCTAGGGCTCCTGACCTGTCTTGCCATAGACTTTTGACTAGATTTTCAGTACCAGGTATGTATTCCCTCATGTGGAGTGGACCTTCAGTCCAGTTAGACAATGGTTGGTTTCCCCCATAACAGACATGCCGCTATTGCACTGGCCAAACTTAAGGCTTGCAGTACCCAGTGTTCTCTCACTGCTGATGACTTCTGTCTCCCACAGGGCTACATGCAGTGTGGCTCTTTCCAGCTTTCTGTCAGCTGGTCTACAGGTAGGAGTTTAGCTCTAGCTTGATTTCTCTAACCTTGCAGCCCAAGCATGTGGTCTTCAGCAGTAGGGTTTTACCATATATTTCTAGTAGGAAACCAGGCCTTGGCAGTAGCCTGTAATGTTTTGGGGGCATCAGGTACCTCCCTGGCCAACAACTCTGGAAGGTATCCCATCTGAGCCCAGAATCTTATACATGCTAGGAAGCACTTTTCTCATCCCCTGCTGTCATTTTTCTTTTTTAAAAAAGAATGTTTTATTTTTATTTACTTATTTGAGAGAGAGAGAGGGTATGAGAGTGAGTGAATATGGGTTCACCAGGGCCTCCAGCCACTGCAAAAAAACTCCAGATGCATGTGTCACCTTGTACATTTGGCTTTATATGGGTCCAGGGGAATCGAATCTGGGTCCTTTGATTTTGCAGACAACACCTTAACTGGTAAGTCATCTTTCCAGCCCCATTTTCCTTTTTGTAAAAATAAGACCGTCGGGCTGGAGAGATGGCTTAGCAGTTAAAATGCTGCCTGTGAAGGGAGTCATGTTCTTCTCTTCAGATCCCACCTAAGCCAGTCACACAGTGACACAAGTGTGCAGGGTCACATGCACACAAGGGGACACATGCGTGTGGAGTTTGATTGCAGCATCTGGAGGCCTTGGTGTGCCAATATTCTTTCTCTCTTTCTCTCTCTCTCTCACACTCCCATTAAAAAAAAAAAGGCAGTCTGGGTTTCCTCAAATAAAATAATAATAACCATAAGTCTGTCAAGAGTTCTAATCTCCTGAATCCATGTCAAACAGCTGGGTGTGGAAATGTGCACCCAGTTTTGTAGGGGAGTAAAGACCCTGGAATTTCCATAGCTCACCAAAACACAAGACAGACAAAAAACAAAACAAAGCAAAAAAAAAAAAAAAAAAAAAAAAGAGCAATGTCACAGAGCAATGGGTAGACTACCTGATACCTCCTTTGGCCACAGCATATACAGATGCAGGCCAGCTCACGTGGTGGAGGTATGTGAGTACAAGGGCACATACGTGGGCATATTCCATATACATATCACATTACATGTGCACACACACACGAGCCAAACAAAACAAGGAATGTGTGTTGAGACTATTTGCAAGAAAGAGAGAGATAGCCGGGCGTGGTGGCGCACGCCTTTAATCCCAGCACTCGGGAGGCAGAGGTAGGAGGATCGCCGTGAGTTCGAGGCCACCCTGAGACTCCATAGTGAATTCCAGGTCAGCCTGGGCTAGAGTGAGACCCTACCTCAAAAAATCAAAAAAAAAAAAAAAAAAAAAGAAAGAGAGAGAGTATATGAGTGCACCAGGGCCTCTTGCCACTGCAAACAAAGTCCATACACATCGGCCATTTTGGGCATCTGCCTTTATTGTGTATTGGGGATTTGAACCTGCACCTGGAGGCTTTGCAAACAAGGGATTTTAACTGTTGAACAATCTTCCCAGCCCAAGAGGTTTTCTCTTAAACATTTGTTTTCTTCCACCCCTCCCATGCTTTTCTGGGGATTGAAATTCAAAGTTTTGCACACATACAAAGTATGTTTTCTACTGCTAAACACCCTTGCTCCCTCTTACTAGATTTAAATTAAAGAAGGAATTAGGAAGCTGGGCGTGGTGGCAATGCCTGGTGTGGTGGCAACACCACCCTTAATACCAGCACTCAGGAGGGAAGCAGAGGTAGGAGGATCACTGAGTTCTAGGCCACCCTGAGACTACATAGTGAATTCAAGGTTAGCCTGGGCTAGAATGAGACCCTACCTCGAAAAACCAAAAAAAATAAATAAATAAAAAGGAGGAGGAATTAGGGCCAGGTGTGGTGTCCTACCTAGGTAATCCTAACACTGGGATGTGTGAATACAGGAGGATTAGGAGTTCAAGGCCAGCTACATTACACCCTGTTTAAAAAAAAAAACAAAAACCCAGTATGGTGGCTCATACGTTTTATCCTACTATTCTGGAGTAGGATATTTTTGTTTTTATATTTTATTTTATTTTTGTTTTTTTCTGTTTCAAGGTAGTGTCTAGCCCAGGCTGACCTGGAATTCACTATGTAGTCTCAGGGTGGCTTTGAACTCAGGGCACTCCTCCTCCCTCTGCTTCCCTCCTGAGTGCTGGTATTAAGGATGGTGTTGCCACTACACCAGGTATTATGAGTTTTAATTTATTTGTTAAAAATTTACAAGGCTAAAGCCAGGTATAGTGGCACATGCCTTTGGTATCAGCACTCAGGAGGCAGAGGTAGGAGGATTGCAGAGAGTTTGAGGCTACCCTGAGGCTACATAGTAAATTCCAGGTCAGCCTGGACTAGAGAAAGACCCTACTTTAAAAAAAAAATTTTTTTTTTAATTTAAATTAAATTTTTTTTCCCCAAGGCTAGAGAGATGGCTCAATAGTTAAAAACATTTCTTTCCTTTGCAAACAGGAGGGCCAGAGGTTGCCAGTGAGTCCTGAAGTTTTGTCCCCAGGACCCTCATATACAAGTGGGCATAGCCACATACATGTCTCTAACACCAGTGGACACTGGTGTTACAAAGACTGGAGAATGGTCAGGGTGGGGAATATAGCAAGCTGCAGGATCAGTAAGAGATTGGATGAGTTATGAATAGGTGGAAGAGGGATGGAGAGGAGCACAGACTTTCCCTCTGGCTATCATATGCGAGTGCTCAGAGCACCTTAGGTGCTCATATATACATATATATATATATATATATACATATACATGTGCATATGCCAGAAACAAATTTTTTAATGCTGTTATTCATTTTAATTTAATTTATTGTTATTATCTTAAGGTAGTTTTGTGCTCTAGCTCAGGCTAACCTGGAATTCATGTATTGTCAAGCTGACGTCGAACTCGGATCCTCCTACCTCTGCCTCCCAACTGCTGGGATTAAAGGCATGTACCACCATGCCCGGCTAAATAAACTTTTTTTTTGAAGTAGGGTTTCACTCTGGTCCAGGCTGATCTGGAACTCACTATGTAGTCTCAGGGTGGCCTCAAACTTAAAGGTGATCCTCCTACCTCTGCCTCCCAAGCACTGGGATTAAAGGCATGCGCCACCCTGCTTTATCTAAATAAACATTTTAAAAACAATATTTATTTGAGAGAGAATGGGTATGCAACAGCCTCCTGCCCTTACAGTGAACTTGACACGTGTGCCACTTTTTACATCTTTATGTATGTACTATGAAATCAGATGTGGGCTGTCAGGCTTTGTAAGCAAGAGGCTTTAACTGCTGGGCCTTTTCTCTAGTCGCCAAAATAATGTTTTTAATTTTTTTAAAAAATATTTTTTATGTAGAGAGAGAGACACAGAAATTGACTACGGTGCACCAGGGTTTCCTGACACTGGTTGAATTCCAGCTGCATGGGCCACTTTGTGCATCTAGCTTTATATGGGTACTAGGGAATCAAAACTCTGGATGTAAAGCTTTGTAAATAAATATGTAGAGCCACTGAGCTCTCTCTCTGGCCCCCAAAATAATGCTTTTAAAAACCAAAATGTTACCTGAGTGTGGTGGCACATGCCTTTAACCCGAGCCCTCTGGTGGCTGAGATAGGACTATTATCATTAGTTCAAGGCCACCCTGAAACTATATTGAATTCTAGGTTAGCCTGGGTAGAGACCCTACCTCAAAAAACCAAGAAGAAGAAAAAAAAAAAGACCTGAAACATGGACTTGGGAGAAAGGCTTAGGTGGTTAAAGGTGCATGCTTGCGAAGCGTCATAGTCTGGGTTCCATTCCCCAGTACATACATAAAGCCAGATGCACCAAGTAGTGCATGCATCTGGAGCTCATTTGCAGTGGAAGGAGACCCTGGTGTGCCTCTCTTGTTCTTGTTCTTCTTGCAAGCAAATAAACAAATAAAACAAACAGTTGTGTCAGTTGGACTATGTTTCATATTTTTGTATGGTTGGAATATACTGTGAGGAAATAGAATTCTTCAGTGATGAGCTGTCCTTTTTAGAGTTAAAAAGGAAGCAAACTACCTGCTTCTGTAGGAACCTCTTCTTGCAATAAGTCTCACCTATGTTCAGGGTTTGTAGAGATTGTGAAACAATGGAAAGGTGATGAAATTTGTAGTGACTAGAATCCTTAGACTTTTTTTTTTTTTTTTTTTTTTTTGAATCTGTGTATGTGTAAGTATGGGCATGCCAGGGTCTCTTGCTGTAACGGAATACCCATCTGGCTTTAGGTGGATGGCTGGGGAATTGAACCCTGGTCTTTGCAAGCAAGCACCTTTAGCTGTATAGTTGTTGAGCCGTTTTCTCAGACTCCTTAGACCCCCCCCTTTTTTTTTGGTTTTTCGAGGTACAGTCTCACCCTAGCTCAGGCTGACTTGAAAATCACTATGTAGTCTCAGGGTGGCCTCGAACTCACAGCGATCCACTTACTTATGCCTTCCCAGTGATGGGATTAAAAGCATGTGCCACCATGCCTGGAAATAAGAGAATCTTATATAAATGTTCTTGTTGGATTAGCATGACCATAAAACATGAAACATAGGTTGTGCCCAGGAATTCAGCTATAGTAGTTTACAGGGAAGTATCAATTATGTCCAGGAATTATTGATTGGTGTCACTGTCTCATTAGGAAGCTGAAATTGAGACTCGGATTGCTGAGCTGCGGAAAGAGGGATTCTGGTCACTGAAAAGACTGCCTAAGGTTCCAGAGCCCCCTCGCCCTAAAGGCCACTGGGATTATCTGTGTGAGGAGATGCAGTGGCTCTCTGCTGACTTTGCCCAAGAGCGCAGATGGAAACGGGGTGTGGCCCGAAAGGTATGTACTCACTTGTTTCTACCTTCCATGTATTTCTATGTACCTTGTATTGGCTTTGGCAGCACATACACTAAAATTGAAACAATAGAGAGTAGTATATGTTTTTATTATTAATATTACATATTTTTTTTTGTTTTTTTGAGGTAGGGTCTCACTCTAGCCCAGGCTGATCTGGAATTCACTTTATAGTCTCAGGGTGACCTTGAACTCATGGCAATCCTGCTGCCTCTGCCTCCCAAGTGCTGGGATTAAAGGTGTGTGCTACCATGCCTGGCTTGTTTTTATTAATTTTTTAATTTTAATTTTTTTTTTTTTTTTTTTTTTTGGTTTTTGTTGCTCGAGGTAGGGTCTCACTCTAGCCCAGGCTGACATGGAATTCACTATGTATTCTCAGGGCAGCCTTGAACTCACTGCGATTCCTACTTCTGCCTCCCAAGTGCTGGGATTAAAGGCATGTGCCACTACACCCGGCTAATTTTAATGTTTTGAGAAAGAGAGAATTGACATTCCAGGGCATCAGCACTGCAATCTAACTCCAGGCACTTTCACTACCTAGTGGGCTTGCCTCATCTTTGTGTGTGTGGCTTACCTGGGATCTGGAGAGTCAAACATGGGTCCTTAGGCTTTGTAGACAAGCATGTTAACCACTAAGCCATCTCTCCAGCTCTTTTTTTTTTTTTTTTTTTTTTGTGGTTTTTGGTTTTTCAAGGTAGGGTCTCACTCTAGCTCAGGCTGACCTGGAACTCACTATGCAGTCTCCGAGTGGCCTTGATATCATAGCAAACCTCCTACCTATGCCTCCTGAGTGCTGGGATTAAAGGTGTGTGCCACCACACCTGGCCCCTATCTTTTTAAATATTTTTTTTATTTATATATTGATGGAGCAAAAGAGAGAATAGGCATGCCAAGGCATCTAGCCACTGCAAACAAAACTCCAGACACACATGTTACCATATGCGTCTGGCTTACATGGTTTCTAGGGTGTTCAACCTAGTTCCTTAGGCTCTGCAGGCAAGTGCCTTAACCACTAAGCCATCTCTCCAGGCTGAGATTAGTATTTTTAAATATTTTGTTTTTCTAAATAAAGAGGGAGATGGAGAGAGAGAGAGAGAGAATATGGGTGCGCCAGGGCCTCCAGCCACTGCAGACGAACTCCAGACACATGCACCCCCATGTGCATCTGGCTAACATGGGTCCTGGAGAATTGAACCTGGGTCCTTTGGATTTGCAGGCAAATGCCTTAACCACTACGCCCAAGAGATTAGTATTTTTGTGTCACTTTTTTTTGTTGTTGTTTCTTCAAGGTAGGTTTTTAACTGTAGTACAGGCTAACCTGTAGTCCCAGGCTGGTCTGAACTCAGATCTTCCCGCCAGTGCTTGCCACACACATGCTTGAATCAAGGCATGTACCTCCAGGCCTGGTTTTGTGTACCTTCCTTTGATGGGTGAATTAGTTGGAAGGTAGAAAGAACTAGACAGGATGGACTGACTCCTGTTCCACCATTGGCTCCCGCTCCGACATGTGTTTTTGCCTTTGATTATCCTTACCTTTGGTTGGGTACTTGGGAAAAGTTGGGTTTGCGCATTTTCATACTGGGTCTTTATTACTGTAGGTGGTACGTATGGTGATCCGGCATCATGAGGAGCAACGGCAAAAAGAGGAACGGGCTCGGAGAGAGGAACAGGCCAAGCTGCGAAGGATTGCTTCAACCATGGCCAAGGATGTCAGACAATTCTGGAGCAATGTAGAGAAGGTATTCAGGATCCATTGGAAAAGGGAAATAAGTGGCCTGTTAGTAGGCGTGACCAAAACTTTTTTTTAAAATTTTTGTTCATTTTTATTTATTTGAGAGTGACAGAGAGAGAGAGAGTGCAGAGAGAGGGAGAGAGAGAATGGGCGCGCCAGGGCTTCCAGCCACTGCAAACGAACTCCATATGCGTGCACCACCTTGTGCATCTGGTTAACGAGGGTCCTTGGGGAATCGAGCCTCAAACCGAGGTTGTTAGGCTTCACAGGCAAGCGCTTAACCACTAAGCCATCTCTCCAGCCCGACCAAAACTACTTAAGGAACTAAATACTCTTTAACTTCAACTCTCATGGCATTTCTTGTGAGCATTGGATGTTATTACTAAATGCTGTGAGGAAGAAGGAAAATTGTTACTTACTTATTTATTTACTTGATAGAGACAGAGAAAGAGAGAGGGAGGGAGGAAGGGAGGGAGAATGGGCGTGCCCAGGACTCCAACTGCTGCAAATGAACTTCATATGTAGGTACCACCTTGTGCGTCTGGCTTATGTGGTCCTAGGAAATTGAACCTGGGTCCTTTGGCTTTGCAGGCAAGTTCCTTAACCACGAAGCCATCTCTCCAGCCTTTCCTTTTTCTTTTTTTTCTTTTTTTTTTTTTTTTTTTGAGGTAGGGTCTCACTCTAGCGCAGGAGGCTGACCTGGAACTCAGCGAAACTCCTACCTCTGCCTCCTGAGTGCTGGGATTAAAGCCATGTGCCACTACACCAAGCTTTTTTTTTTTTTTCTCTAGGTAGGGTCTCACTCTAGCCCAGGCTGATCTGGAATTCACTACGTAGTCTCAAGGTGTCCTCAAGCTTTGGCAATCTTCTTACCTCCGCTTCCCGAGTGCTGGGATTAAAGGTGTGCAACACCATGCCCAGCAAGACAGGATTTCTCTATGTAATCCAAGTTGGCATGGAAGTTGCTTCTGCCTATTGAGGTGTATTTTTTGTTGTTTGTTTGGAATTCACCATGCTATGGAATCTCAAACTCACATTGATCCTTATACTTCAGCCTCTAAAGGGCCGGAATTAACGGCGTATGTCACCATACCTGGCTTTTGAATTTTTTTTTTTTTTAATGTGTGTGAGAGAAAATTGGCACATCAGGGCCTCTAGCCAGTGCAATTGAACTCCAGACGTATTTTTCAAAACCTTGTGCACATGTGCCACCTTGTGCATCTGGCTTATGTTGGTTCTGGTCAGTTGAACCTGGATCCTTAGACTTCAGGGGCAAGTGCCTTAACCACTAAGCCATCTCTCCAGCCCTCAAATATTTTTGATTTGAAATTGGTCCACATCCCTGACCCTTCACATAGGATCTTTCTGCTGCTGCTTTTTGTCCTCATTTGTACTTGAATGGATGGAGGCTGTCCTAGGTATTGAACCTTAGGCTTTGTGTATATGAAACAAATGCTCTACCACTTAACTACACTGGAAGCCATTTATTTATTTATTTATTTATTTATTTAATGTTTTTCAAGGTAGGGATTCACTCTAGCCCAGGCCTGGAATTCACTATGTTGTCTCAGGGTGGCCTCCAACTCATGGTGGTCCACCTACCTCTACCTCCCAAGTGCTAAGATTAAAGGCATGTGCCACTATGCCTGTTTTACATATTATTTTTTATTTTTTGTTTATTTTTTTGAGGTAGGGTCTCACTCTGGCCCTGGCTGACTTGAATTAACTGTGTAGTCTCAGGGTGTCCTCAAACTCACAGTGATCTTCCTACCTGAGTGCTGGGATTAAAGGCATGTGCCACCATGCCTAGCTACATACTGTTTTTTAAAATCTAGTCCAGATTTGCAAGTCTAAAGCTCATTCCCTTGTGTTTAAACCTTTCTACTTTCTTCAGAAGCATTGCATTAAATCATGATTGCTTTAAGGATTTTTAGCTATTCCTCCTGAATGGCCAGTCCAAAGCCAGGAACCAATGAGACCTAAGAATTGGCCAACAGAGAGAGTGTGTATTTTGTTATTTCATTTATTTGCAAGCAAAAAAGTAGAGAGGAGAGGAGAGAGAGAGAATGGGTGTGCCAGGGCCTCAATGCTGTTGCAAATGAATTCTTTGTTTTTTTCAAGATAGGGTCTCACTGGTCCAGGCTGTCCTGGATTTCAGTATATAGTCTCAGGTTGGCCCCAAACTCACAGCAAGCGATCCTCCTACCTCTGCCTCCCAAGTGCTAGGATTAAAGGTGTGCACCTCCCTGCCTGCTTTGCGAGTGAACTCTTGATATATGTGCCAGTTTGTGCATCTGGCTTTACTTGGATAATGGGGACTTGAACCCAGGTTGTTAGGCTTTTCAGACAAGCAGCTTAACTGCTGAGCCATTTTTCCAGCCCTAAAAGAGTATATAAATAGATAGGTGTGGTGGTACACACTTCCAGTCCCAGCACTTTGGAGGCTGACATAGGAGGATCAGCCTACCTGGGACTACAGAGTAAGTTCCAAGTTAACTTGAGCTAGAGACCTTGTCTGAAAAAAGCAAAATATAAAAAAATGTATAAATAAAGATTATAGGGCTGGAGAGATGGTTCACCTATTAAGGTACATATTTGCCTGCAGAACTGACGTCCCTGGTTCAGTTTTCTAGTATCCACATAAAGCCAGATGCACGACGTGGCATATACGTCTGGAGTTCATTTGCAGCTGCTAGAGGCCCTGGAGTGTCCATTCTCTCTTGCTTGAAAATAAATGAATACAATTAAGAATGAGGGCTGGAGAGATGGCTTAGTGGTTAAACGCTTGCCTGTAAAGCCTAAGGACCCCGGTTCGAGCCTCTATTCCCCAGGACCCACGTTAGCCAGATGCACAAGGGGGCGCACACGTCTGGAGTTCGTTTGCAGTGGCTGGAGGCCCTGGAGCGCCCATTCTCTCTCTCTCTCTCTCTCTCCCCCCCACTGTTGCTCTCAAATAAATAAGTAAAAATAAACAAAAAAAATTAAGAATGAAAAAATATAATAGCTGGATGTGATGGCACATACCTTTTTATTTTGTTTTGTTTTTTTTGAGGTAGGGTCTCACTCTAGCTCAGGCTGACCTGGAATTCACTATGTAGTCTCAGGGTGGCCTCGAACTCATGGCGATCCACCTACCTCTGCCTCCCGAGTGCTGGGATTAAAGGCGTGCGCAACCACGCCCAGCTTCTGATGGCACATACCTTTAACCCCAGCACTTGGGAGGTAGAGGTAGAGAAGATTGCCATAAGTTTGAGGCCACCCTGAGACAACATAGTGAATTCCAGGTCGGCCTGAACTAAAGTGAGACCCTACCTCAAAAAAAAAAAAAAAAAAATAGGGCTGGAGAGATGGCTTAGCAGTTAAGGTGCTTGCCTGTGAAGCCTAAAGATTGAGGTTCGATTCTACAGGTCCCATGTAAGGCAGATGCACAAGGTGGCTTGTGGTTCTGGAGTTCATTTGCAGTGGCTAGAGACCCTGGGAACCCATATTCATTCATTTTCCCTCTCTCTCTCTTGTCTCTAATAAATAAATAAAAATAAATCTTAAAAAAAGACCCAAATAAATAAATAAAAGCATATTAAGTAAAAGAGTATGGTGGTGACTGGTCTCCTTTTCGATTATGGCAGGTGGTACAATTCAAGCAACAGTCCAGGCTGGAGGAAAAGCGCAAAAAAGCCTTGGACTTACACCTGGATTTCATTGTGGGGCAAACTGAGAAGTACTCAGACCTTCTGTCTCAGAGCCTCAACCAGCCATTAGCCTCCAGCAAGGCTGGCTCCTCTCCTTGCCTTGGCTCTTCTTCGGCAGCGTCCAGTCCTCCACTCCCTGCTTCTCAGCTGGATGATGAAGGTGTGTATGCTCTTTGGCCTTGTTACTCTTCCCCATGTACCCTTTCCAGAGCTGAAAAACCCACCCTGTGGCTTGCAGGGCCCGTGGACTTTGTGACCTTATTCTCCTGCTATAGATGGGGACTTCCAACCCCAAGAGGAGGAAGAGGATGATGAAGAAACCATTGAGGTTGAAGAACAGCAGGAAGGCAATGATGCTGAGACCCAGAGGCGTGAAATTGAGCTGCTTCGACATGAGGGAGAACTGCCACTGGAAGAGCTACTCCGTTCCCTCCCTCCTCAACTGTTGGGAGAGCCCTCCAGCCCCTCTCACACTCCCTCATCTCATGATAGTGACACTCGAGATGGGCCTGAAGAAAGTGTAGAAGAGGAACCCTCCCAGGTCTTGGAGGTATAGGCCGAAGTGGAGACAAAAGATGGTTTGGAGGAGAAGCAGAGGGAGTTTTAAGTCTGAGTGATTGAGGTGTTAATGTTTGTTTGTTTGTTTATGTTTTTTAAGGTAGCCCAGGCTGACCTGGAATTCACTATATAGTCTCAGGGTGGCCTCAAACTCATGGTGATCCTCCTACCTCTGCCTCCTGAGTACTGGGATTAAAGGCATGCACCACTATGCCTTGCAAATTTTAAAGCAAAATATTTTTATTTACTTGTAAGCAGAGAGATTGAAAGAGGATAAAGAGAATGTGTATATGGGAACACCCAGGGCCTCTTGCCCGTGTAAACAAAACTCCACTTGTATGCACTGTTTTGTTCATTGTCCTTTACATGGGTACCCAGGCCATCAGGCTTTGCAAGCAAGTGCTTTTAACTGCTGATCCATCTCCCCAGACCATCCCCCCACTTTTCTTTCGAGATAGGATCTAGTTATGTAGCATTGCTGTCTTAGAAGTCACTATGTTTACAATGCTGGCCTTGAATTTGTAATAATCCTCCTGAGTGCTGGGATTACAGGCAAGTACCACCAATCCTGGCTAATGGTGTTTTTTGAGAATTCCGATTAAGGTATTTTTGCCTCTCATTTTGTGATTGGCTAGGGGAGAAAATGGTTTGTGACAAGTTGTAGCCCGTAATGGGCAGGATTTGTGATGATGTAATGGAAGAATTTATTGTGCTTTTAAAATGTTGTATTTTGACCTTTATTTTCCACTTTTGTGGAATTCCACGATACTTTTATTTTTGGTTTGACGTAGAATTCATTACGTAGTCTCAGGCTGGCCTTGAACTCACAGTAATCCTCCTACCTCTGCCTCCCAAGTGCTGGGATTAAAGGCGTGTGCTTGATTCCCAGAAATTGAGAGGTAGAGGTAATTCTGGGAATTAAGGCATGTGCCAGTACACCTGGCTTTTGTGTTTTGTTTTGTTTTTATATTTCATTTATTCATTTGAGAGAGAGAGTGAGTGAGTTTGAGAGAATGGACATATCAGGGTCTCCAGCCACTGCAAACGAACTTCAGACTCATATACCACCTTGTGCATTTGACTTACATGGGTTCTGGAAAATTGAAACTGGGTCCTTAGGCTTTGTAGGCAAGTGCCTTAACTGCTAAGCCATCTTTCCAGCCCCGGCTCTTTTTTTTTTTTTTTTTTTTTTTTTTAAATTTTTCGAGGTAGGGTCTCACTGTAGTCCAGGCTGACCTGGAATTCACTATGTAATCTCAGGGTGGCCTCCAACTCACAAGAGTCCTCTGCCTCTGGAGTGCTGAGATTAAAGGCGTGCACCACTGTGTTTGGTTTCCAGACCTATTCTTTTATTTTTTTTTCTTTAATATTTTTTATTTGAAGGAGAGAATATAGGCTTCTAACTCCAGGTGCATGTGACACCTTGTTTGATTTTTATGTAGCACTTTCACAGGTCCTCCCTCAAGTAGTGGTGCCAGGATTTGGTACCTGGCGCTGAGAGAAAACTCTTGATTACATCCTTGCCCTGAGAATGTAACAGTGGCCCCTGCAATTCCAGGGGACAGAGATGATTTTCTCATTTCTCTTTCAACATAGTATTTTCCTCTTATTGGGCTAACCTCCTACTTTTCATCCTTTGCCATATAGGTGAAACCTTTAACTTCCTCTGTCACACAGCGCAAGAAACAACCTTGGCATCCAGATGAAGATGATGAAGAATTTACTGCCAATGAGGATGAAGGTCAGGCCTATATTTCTTTTTTTTTTTTTTTTTTCTTTTTTTTTTTAGAGGTACAGTCATACGACCCCATTTGGCCTTGAACTCACTGTGTGGCCAAGTCTGTGTAACTTTGAACTTCTCATCTTCCTGCTTTCCCCTCCCCAAATGCTGGAATTACATGCATGTGCTACCCCACCTAGTTTTATGTAATCCAGGGCTTTTAACTCAGGGCTTCATGTGTGCTAGGCAAGCACTGTACTGACTGAATTATATCTCTAGTCCTCTTTTCTTCCTCCCTCCTTCCTTTCCTCCCTTCTTTCTTTAGGTGGTTTTTGGTTTTTCAAGGTAGAGTCTCACTCTAGTCCAGGTTGACCTGGAATTCAGTATGTAGTCTCAGGGTGGCCTTGAACTCATGGCAATCTTCCTGCCTCCCACCTCTGCTGTGTATTCGTGGCTAGCCTTGTATTTGCTATGTAATTCAGTTTAGCTTTGAACTGGAAGTAATCTTCTGGCTCAGCCTTCCATGTGCTAAGATTATAGATATACACTACAACATTCACTTACATTAGGCCTTTTTGTTGTTGTTGATTGATTGTTTTTTTGTTTTTCGAGGTAGGGTTTCACTCTGGCCCAGGCTGACCTGGAATTCACTGTAATCTCAGGGTGACCTTGAACTCATGGCATCCTGTCTCTGCCTCCCAAGTGCTGGGATTAAAGGCATGTACACCACTCCCAGCTAGGCCTGTTTTTTTTTTTTTTTTTTTTTAATCCTATATTTCCTTGCCCTTCAAACTGTTAGATCCCAATTTTTTGAGCTTTCTTAAACCTTAATTTCTTGGTATAAATCCCATGCCTCTGTCCCCACTGATTGTGCTTCATTCTCTTTTCTAGCGGAAGATGAAGAGGACACTATAGCAGCTGAGGAACAGTTAGAGGGAGAGGTGGATCATGCCATGGAGTTGAGCGAGTTGGCTCGCGAAGGTGATATTCACGATATATTTTACTAAAATTCTGCAGGAAAGATGTATCCACTGTGAACAGTGTTGAGAATAAAGAGATAATAAATGAGATATTTTTATTTTCCTAGTTCTACTGGCTGGTAATTACATATGTTTCTGGTGGAACTCAAGGCTAATGAAATGGATAGACTTATAAAAGAATGGCTTATGGTGGAAGTTTAAGTGTGTTATAAGAGCTCAGGGGAAGAGAACATTACTTTCACAGGATATTGGCAATATTTAGAACTGAATCATTGTTATTTTAATTTAGGCAGGATGTCACTCTGGCCATCTCTAACCTAGAACTCTAGTTCAGGTTGAAAGAAGTGTTCCTTCTGCTTCAGCCTGCTTTGTGCTGGGATCATAGAATTATAAGGAGTGAGCCACTGTGTCCAAGGAGGTTCATCAGATTGATGCTGTGGTTTCCAGTAGAAGTCAGCACCTCTTAGGATTGTAGTGCAGATTATGAGCATTGGCTTTGGTATCTAGTGCTGCAAGTAAATGCTGTAGTCTTGAACCTGGGCCTAGGAGACAAGATAAAATTAACAGGCAGCACCTAAATCCAAAATCTCCCATGCCCACGTTCCTCAAAGCAACCAATACATAACCTTGAATTTTCCTACTAGGTGAGCTTTCTATGGAAGAGCTGTTGCAGCAGTATGCAGGAGCCTATGCCTCTGATGCCTCCTCTCCAGACTCTGGGAATAGTGAGGAGGAAGAGGAAGATGAAGAGGTTGAGGCCAGCAGCTCTGATTGTGAAGCAGAGGAGGCAGCTCAAGAAGATAGTAGCAGTCAGTCAGGTGAGTGTGTGGTCCTGAGGCAGGGACTGCGAGGGGGCCCAGTATTAGAAAAATAGCTACTAAGCATTGGTCTTGTGACTTAGACTCTGTTGAGGAGCAGAGTGAAGATGAGGAAGATGAGCATTCAGAGGAGGAAGAAACAAGTGGGAGTTCAGAATCAGAAGAATCTGAGTCTGATGAGTCTGAGGATGCCCGATCACAGAGCCAAGCAGATGAAGAACAGGAGGAAGATGAAGAGGAGGAAGATGAAGATGATGATTTTGGGGTGGAGTACTTGCTTGCTCAGGATGAAGAACAGAGTGAGGCAGATGGGGGCAGTGGGCCTCCCACCCCAGGGCCACCCACCACTCTAGGCCCCAAGAAGGAAATTACTGATATTGCTGCAGCAGCGGAAAGTCTTCAGCCCAAGGGTTACACCTTGGCTACTACCCAGGTATCCAAAGGCTTCAGCTTCTTCTTTCTCATGTCTTGACTTTACTGTTTCCTGCTGATAGATGCCTCAGTTCCATCATGTGTGATAATTTTCCCCTGCCTGCCAGGTAAAGACACCTATCCCTCTGCTTCTGCGGGGCCAGCTCCGGGAGTACCAACACATTGGGCTTGACTGGCTGGTTACTATGTATGAGAAGAAGCTTAATGGCATTCTTGCAGATGAAATGGGTTTGGGGAAGACAATCCAGACCATCTCCTTGCTTGCTCACTTGGCCTGTGAAAAAGGTAAGTCCTTCTTGGGGCCACTTGGCCAACACTCTGGGTAACTTGTATTGTGATGACTCTACATGTAGGAAAGTAAAACACTCTTTTTCTTTTTTTTTTCCTTCGAGGTAGGGCTTTACTCTAGCTCAGGTTGACCTGGAACTCACAGTGGATCCTCCTACCTCTATCTCTCAAATGCTAGGATAGGATTCAGCGTACTTTTCTTCTTGCTATCTCATATATATATATATATATATATATATATATATATATATATATATATATGTATATATATATATATAATACATATATATATTGGTATTTTGAGGTAGGGTCTCGCTGCAGCCCAACTGACCTGGAGTTCAATATGTATTCTCAGAGGGGCCTCAAACTCATGGCTATCCTCATGCCCCTGCCTCCCAAATGCTGGGATTACTATTTTTGTAGCCTTTTGGTCCCTTGAATCTTAAATTTCACAATAGTATTTGGTATAGGTTTAGTTTCATCTAATGTTCTGGGCATTCATTGTATCTTTTTTGTTTATTTTTCTGAAGCAGGGTCTCACTCTAGCCCAGGCTGCCCTTGAACTCGTGTTAATCCTCTTTCCTCATGGGGATTAAGAGGCATGCACCACATTACCACCACCCCCCCTTTTTGCGTGGGCTTCATTGACTAGTCAGTAACTATCTGGAATACAATATAGGTACTGGGATTCCTAGGAGAGGGCATCAGGGGTTATATCTAAGGAACCATTTAACTGCAAGGTTAAATAGTCTTACAACGTTTGTTCTTTTCCTAAACAGGTAACTGGGGACCCCACTTAATCATTGTTCCCACCAGCGTGATGTTGAACTGGGAAATGGAGTTGAAACGTTGGTGTCCCAGCTTTAAAATCCTTACTTACTATGGAGCTCAGAAAGAGAGGAAGCTCAAGCGGCAGGTTAGAGTTTCCGTGTGTTCATTTACCCCATTGATACTTACTTGTTTTTAGGTCCTTTCCCTCATCCATCTTTCATTCCATTCTCCTGGTGAAACTTTTGATTTCTTTTTAAAAATATTTTTGTTCACTTGAGAGAGAGAGAATGGGTACAGCAGAGCCTATTGCTACTCCAAATGAACTTCATATGCATGTACCAATTTGTGCATCTGGCTTTATGTGGGTACTGGGGAATTGAACCTGGGCCAGCAGGCTTTACAAGCAAGTAACTTTATACCTGGAGCTATCACACCAGACCTGAAACTTTCTGTTTCTTGCAACTGATTTCTGTTCTTTGAGTATATGAGCATGCCTTCCTTGTTATTTTGTATTTAAAAAATATTTTAAGCCGGGTGTGGTGGCGCACGCCTTTAATCCCAGCACTCAGGAGGCAGAGGTAGGAGGATCGCCGTGAGTTCGAGGCTACCCTGAGACTCCATAGTGAATTCCAGGTCAGCCTGGGCTAGAGTGAAACCCTACCTCGAAAAACCAAAAAAAAAAAAAAAAAAAAAAAAAAAAAAAAAAAATTAATGTATTTATTTGCAAGCAGAGAGAGAGAGACAGACAGACAGAGAATGGGCCTGCCAGGGCCTCTATGCACTGCAGATAAACTCCAGATACATGTGCCACTGGTTCTATATGGGCACTGGGGATTGGAACCTGTGTCATTAGGCTTTCCATGCAGCACCTTAACTGCTGAGTCATCACTGCAGCCCCTATTTATTTATTTTTTTTTTGAGGTAGGGTCTCAACTTAATGACCAGGCTGATGTGGCACTCACTCTATAGTCTCAGGCTGGCCTTGAACTCATAGCTATCTTCATACCTCTGCCTCCTGAGTGCTGTAATTATAACAATCAAAGGGGGCTGTGGAGTTTGTTTGCAGTGGCTGGAAGCCCTAGCACGCCCATTCTGTCTCTCTCTGCCTCTTTCTCTCTCTGTCTGTTGCTCTCAAGTAAATAAATAAAAATAAACAAAATAATTTAAAAATTAAAGGTGTGTACCACCGCACTTGGCCCTGTATTTTTTTGGGTGGGTTATCAAGTTAGGGTCTCACTGTAGCACAGGCTGACCTGGAATTTACTATATAGTCTCAGGCTAACCTTGAACTCACTCTTAACTCTGCCTACTGAGTGCTAGGAGTAAAGGCATGTGCCACCATGCCTGTCTTGCTTCTTTTAGTTTTGCAAGGTTTTTTTTTTTTTTTTTTTTTATGTATTTGACAGAGAAAGGGGGGTGGAGAATGGGCGCGCCAGGGCCTCCAGCCACTGTAGACGAACTCCAGACGTGTGTGCCCCCTTGTACATCTGGTTAACGAGGGTCCTGGGGAACCGAACCTGGGTCCTTTGGCTCTGCAGGCAAATGCCTTAACCACTAAGCAATCCCTCCAGCCCCTTCTTTTATTTTTAATTTTTATTTATTTATTTATTTTTGTTTTTTGGAGATAAGAGTCTTGCTATAGCCCAAGCTGACCTGGAATTCACTATGTAGTCTCAGGATGGCCTTGAACTCATGGCAGTTCTCCTATCTCTGCCTCCCCAGTGCTTGCCGGGATTAAAGGCTTGAGCCACGATGCCCAGCTTAATTATTTTTTAAAATTTATTTTATTATTGAGAGAGAGAGAATGGGCGTGCCAGGGCATCCAGCTGCTATAAGTGAACTCCAGACGTGCATGGACCACCTTTGTGTATCTAGATTACATGGGTCCTCTGTAATTGAACCTGGGTCATTTAGCTTCATAGGCAAATAAATACCTTAACTCCTAAGCAATCTCTCTAGCCCCTATTTTTAAATATTTATTTTTGTGTAGAGAGAGAGAGAAAGGGTATTCCAGGGCCTCTTGGCACTGCAAACAAACTCCAAATATGTGCACCACTTTGTGCACGTGTCTTTATGTGGTTACTGGGGAGTGGAACCCAGCCAGTAGGCACTGCCTTTAACCCCTGAGCAATCTCTCCAACTTCCCCCCTCGCCCACTTGTCTTCTTACAGTTTTGTTTTTCCATTCTACTGTTTATATGTTACTTTCTCCTTGACCCCTCAGGGCTGGACCAAGCCCAATGCTTTCCATGTGTGCATCACATCTTACAAGCTGGTGCTACAGGACCACCAAGCCTTCCGCCGCAAGAACTGGCGCTATCTTATTCTGGATGAGGCTCAGAACATCAAGAACTTCAAATCCCAACGCTGGCAGTCACTGCTTAACTTCAACAGGTAGAAATGAAGATAGAGATTTATAAGGGCTTGGCTTGAAGGGCTGGTTGCCTGGGTTGAGGTATGTATCAAAGATGCTCAGAAAGTTGGGATCTTTCTAACTATATCTTTCTTCTAATTCCTTCTCTTGATAGCCAGAGGCGCCTGCTCCTAACAGGAACTCCTTTGCAGAATAGCCTCATGGAGCTGTGGTCCTTGATGCATTTTTTGATGCCCCATGTCTTCCAGTCTCATCGCGAGTTCAAGGAATGGTTCTCTAACCCCCTAACTGGCATGATTGAGGGAAGTCAAGAGTATAATGAAGGTCTAGTTAAACGCCTCCACAAGGTAAAATCTACAATAGTCTGTCAAGGTATTGGGGATGATAAGGAGCTAAGGGTAATACCCAGCAAAGCTTTAAGAAGTCAGTGCCAGGTTGGACTATCCCAGTTATCAAGCTGCAGTGTTTTAGTTACTAACCCATTGCAAAATTTAGCAACCTTACCTTAGTCGTCATGTTGTTTTTTTTAGTTGATGTTTTTGCTCTTTGAGTAGAATCATACTTCTTTTATTTTGTACTTGTTCTTTTCTCTGTCTGGATTACATCAACTTGATGTTTTTGGTCTTGTATGTCTGCCTTTGTTTGTTTTGAGGTAAGGTCTCACTCTAACCCAGGTTGACCTGTAATTCACTATGTAGTCCTAGGCCAGCCTTGAACTCATGGCCATCCTCCTACCTCTGCCTCCCGAGTTCTAGGATTAAAGGCATATGCCACTATTCGTGGTCACTTTTTGTTGTTGTTGTGTTTTGTTTTTTTTTTTCGAGGTAGGGTCTCACTCTAGCCCAGGCTGACCTGGAACTCACTATGTAGTCTCAGGGTGACCTTGAACTCATGGTGATCCTCCTACCTCGGCTGTGATTAAAGGCGTGCGCCACCACGCCTGGCCACCTTTTTCTTTTTGAATTTTACTTACTTTATTTGCAAGCAATGAGAGACAGTGAGAATGGGTACACCAGACCCTCTAGCCACTGTAAATGAACTCTAGACACATGCGCCTCTTTGTGCATCTGGCTTTACAGGTACTGGGAAATCAAACCTGGGTCCTTAGGCTTCACAGGCAAGTGCATTAACTGCTGAGCCATCTCTCCAGCCCCTCTACTTTATTTATTAAGCTTTGGTTTTGCAAGGTAGGGTCTCGCTCTAGCCCGGGTCGACCTGGAATTAGTCTCAGGGTAGCCTTAAACTTACAGCAATCCATCTACCTCTGCTTCTCAAGTGCTGGGATTAAAGGCGTGTATCACCATGCCCACCTCTTCTTTCTTTTTTAAAATGTTTTATTTTTATTTACTTACTTGAGAGAGATAGAAAGAGGTAGAGAGGGCTGGAGAGATGGCTTAGCGGTTAAGCGATTGCCTGTGAAGCCTAAGGACCCCGGTTCGAGGCTCAATTCCCCAGGACCCACGTTAGCTAGATGCACAAGGGGGCACACGCATCGGGAGTTCGTTTACAGAGGCTGGAAGCTCTGGCGTGCCCATTCTCTCTCTTTGTCTCTCTCTCTCTCTCTGCCTCCTCTCTGTGGCTCTCAAATAAATAAACAAACAAAAAAAAAAGAGGTAGAGAGAGAGAATTAGAATGGGCATGTCAGAACCTCTAGCCATTGCAAACGAACTCCAGATGCAAACACCCTCTTGTGTATCTGGCTTGTGTGGGTCCTGGGGAATCAGACCTGGGTCCTTTGGCTTTGCAGGCAAGCACCTTCACTGCTAAGCCATCTCTCCAGCCCCCCCCCCCCTTTGTTTCTTCTCAAGATAGGGTCTCACTCTAGCCCAGGGTGACCTAAAATTCACTATGTAGTCTCAGAGTGGCCTTGAATTCATGGCGATCCTCCTACCTCTGCCTCCCAAGTGCTGGGATTAAAGGCGTGTGCCACCAGCTTGGCTTCCAGCCCCTTCTTTATTTTTTATTTTAGAGGCACAGAGAGACAGAATTGGCACGCCAGGGCCACAGCCACTGCAATTGAACTCCAGGCTTGCTACCTAGTGGGCATGTGTGGCTTTGTGCTTGCCTCACCTTTGTGCATCTGGCTTATGTGGAATCTAGAGAGTCGAACATGAGTCCTTATGCTTTGCAGGCAAGCACCTTAACTGCTAAGCCATCTCTCCAGTCCCCCCCACACACTTTTTTTTTTTTTTTTTGGTTTTTCAAGATAGAGTCTTGCTCTAGCCGAGGCTGACCTGGAATCCTCAGGGTAGCCTTGAACTCACAGCGATCCACCTACCTCTGCTTCCTGAGTGTTGATATTAAAGGCGTGCACCACTATGCTTGGTTCCTTTATTTTTATTTATTTATTCTGTGTTTTGAGGTAGGGTCTCACTCTAGCTCAGGTTGATCTGGAATTCACTATGTAGTCTCAGGGTGTCCTTGAACTCATGGCCATCCTCCTATCTCTGCTTCCCGAGTGCTGGGATTAAAGGCGTGCACCACCACACCTGGCTCCTTCATTTTTTTATTTTTACATCTTACATATTTTAAAGGTTTTTTAGAAGTTTACTTATATTTATTTTATATATTATTATTCTTTGAGAGAGGGAAAGAGGCAGAGAGAGAGAGAAAAAAAAAATGGGTGCACCAGGGCTTCCAGCCACTGCAAACAACTCCAGATGCATGTGCCACCTTGTGTATCTGGCTTATGTGGGAACTGGGGAATTAAACCTTGGTCCTTAGGCTTTGCAGGCAAGTGCCTTAACCTATAAGTCATCTCTCCAGCACTATCTTACATTTTCTTTTTGAAAGGGCATGGCAGATAGAGAGGGAATGGGTGTGTTAGGGCCTCTAGCCACTGCCAATGAACTCCAAATGCATGTGCCACCTTGTGCATCTGGCTTTATGTGGGTGCTGGGGAATCAAACCTGGGTCCTTTGGCTTTATATAGGCAAGTGCCTTAACGTCTGAGCCATCTCTCCAGCTTTTAAAGAGAAACTTTGAATATTTCTGATCTTTTCTGCTTCTCAGTGTATATATCTCACAAACATGTTCCTTCCCAAGACATTAATGACTGTTGCCTGTGTTTATAATCTCTCACATTTCTAGATTAGTTACCGTAAATTTTTATATTTCACTTGCTGTCTTTTTAAGTTTATTTTATTTTATTTATTTGAGATAGGGAAAGAGAGGAGAGAGAGAATTGGTGCGCTAAGGTCTCCAGCCACTGCAAGTTAACTCCAGACGTATGTGTCACTTTGTGCATCTGGCTTATGTAGGTCCTGGGGAATTGTACCTTGGGGTCCTTTAGCTTTGCAGGCAAGTGCCTTAACCACTAAGCCATCTATCCAGCCTTTATTTTCTTTCTTTTTTTTAAATTTATTTTTATTTATTTATTAGAGATAGAAGAGTGAGAATGGGTACGCCAGGGCTTCCAGCCACTGCAAACGAACTCCAGATGCATGTGTCTCTATGTGCATCTGGCTTATATGGGACCTGGAGAATTGAACCTGGATTCTTAGGCTTCGCAGGATGTACTTTAACCTCTAAGCCATCTCTCCAGCCCCTTATTTTCTTTGTAAAAAAAAAAAAAAATTATTTATTTATTTGAGATAGAGGCAGATAGAGAAGGGCCACACCAGGGTCTCCGGCCATTACAAACAAACTTCATATGCATATGCTACCTTGTGTGTCTGACTTACGTGGCTACTAGGGAATTTAACCTGGGTCCTTAGGCTTCGCAGGCAAGGGCCTTCACTAAGCCATCTCTCCAGCTCATGTTTTTTTTCTTAAAAAAAAGGTCTTGTTATGTAGTCCAACTTGCCTTTAACACTTTAAGAAAACACATTCAAGAGCCTTGACTTAGATCAATACGCTGCTAAGTCCAGCTCTGATTTAATTATTTTGTTTTCATTTTTCTAGGTAGGGTCTTACTTTAGTCTATCCCAGGCTGACTTGGAACTCACTCTCTTATTTTCAGGCTGGCCTTAAATTCACAGCAATCCTCTTACCTGTCTGCCTATTGAATGCTGGGATTAAAGGCATGGGCACCACCATGCCTGGCTTGGCTTGATGTTTTTAACTAAAAGTATCTTCTTAGCTTTGTGTCACACACCTTTAATCCCAGCACTCGGGAGGATCACTGAGTTCAAGGCCACACAGAGACTACACAGTGAATTCCAGGTGAGCCTGGGCTAACCTACCTTGAAACCACCCCCCTCCCAAAAAAAGAAAGAAAAATAATAATATTTTATTTGCATGCAGAGAGAGTTAGAAAATGGGCCTCTAGCCATTGAAACCAAACTCCAAATACATGGCAGTTTATACATTTGGCTTTATATAGGTACTGGGGAATCAAACCCTGGATCTTAACTGCTGAGCCATTTCTCCAGCCTGAAAGTTTCGTTTTGAATTCATTCTGTTCTCAGCCAAATACCTTACAGTTTGTTATTTCTCAGCCAAATTTTTTTTTTTTTTGTACTTCATCTTGGTGACTCACATCTTTATTAGGCTAGAAACCAGGAAATTTTCCTTTACTACTACACTTCATTTTTTTTTCTTTCCCTTAACTGATACTGAATACCCTGTCCTATCAGATTTTCTTTTCTTTCTTTTTGTTTTCTTTTAAGACAAGCCCAACAGACTGGGCTTTTTTTTTTTTTTTTTTTTAAACATGAGAGTGAGAGAGAGAATTGGCATACCAGGGCCTCTAGTCACTGTAATTGAACTCCAGATGTATTGCACCATGTGCAACCTTGCATGGTTGTGTCATCTTGTATATCTGGCTTACGTGGTATCTGGAAAGTTGAACCTGGGTCCTTAGGCTTTGTAGGCAAGCGTCTTAACCGCTAAGCCATCTCTCCAGTCCCCTATCAGATATGTGTATATGTGTATATATATATATATATATAGAGAGAGAGAGAGAGAGAGAGAAAGGGGGAGGGGAGTGAGGGGTGGGAAGAGAGAGAGAGAATGGCCACTCTAGGGCCTCTAGCCACTGCAAACGAACTCCAGACCTATGCACCACCTTGTGTGTTTGCTTATGTGGGTACTGGGGAATTGAACCTGGGTCCTTATGCTTGACAGGCAAGCACCTTAACCACCAAGTGTGGATACTGGGGATCAAATCCAGGGTCTGTCTGTCTTTATTTATTTATTTATTTTTATTTTTCGAGGTAGGGTCTCACTTTAGTCCAGGCTGACCTGGAACTCACTATGCAGTCTCAGGGTGCCTTTGAACTCACAGTGATCCACCTACCTCTGCCTCCTGAGTGCTGGGATTAAAGGCGTGTGCCACCATGCCCAGCTGTTTTTATTTTTTTAAGGTAAGATCTCACTCTTGCTTAGGCTGACCTGTAACTCACTTGATCCTTCTACCTCTTCCTCCCGAGTGCTGGGACTAAAGGTGTGTGCCGCCACCCTCTGCTGTTTCTTTGCTAGCCATTGTGCTGAGATCCAACTAGAGGAGCTAGGCTGGGGTTTAGTGTCCTGTCTTCTGTCAACCTCTTACTTGCTTTTAGGTTTTGCGGCCTTTTCTGTTGCGTCGAGTTAAAGTGGATGTTGAGAAGCAGATGCCCAAAAAGTACGAGCATGTTATCCGCTGCCGTCTTTCCAAGCGCCAACGCTGTCTTTATGATGACTTCATGGCACAGACCACGTAAGGAAGCACTGAGGGTCGGCTCTCAGACACTGAATGGGAATGTAGGTGGTTGTCAGGATATTCTGTATTTATATTTTTCCTCTCTCCCCAGAACTAAGGAAACCCTAGCTACAGGCCATTTCATGAGTGTCATCAACATCTTGATGCAATTGAGAAAAGTCTGCAATCATCCAAATCTGTTTGACCCTCGACCTGTTACTTCCCCATTCATCACCCCAGGCATCTGCTTCAGCACAGCCTCTCTGGTGCTAAGGGCCACTGATGTTCACCCACTCCAGGTATGTAGTTGTCCCCAGTGTTAGGGTTTCTTACCCAAATCTCCTACCTCTTTTGTTTAGGATCTGACTTTGTGCATTCGTATTACTTCTGTTATTTCACCAACTCAGTAGTATTGGTTTAACTTCATTGTTAATTGTTAACTTGGGAAATAGTTTTTTTTCAGGTGTGGTTTCACTCTAGCCCAGGCTTGCCTTGAACTCATAGTGATCCTTCTACCTCTCTACCAAATGCTGAGATTAAAGGGCATGCACCACCATACCTGGCAGACAAAATTAAAAATATATATATATTTTTTCTTCCTTTATTGGGGGGTGGGGGAGGAGAGACCGATGGAGACAGAATGGGCAGGCCAGGGTCTGCAGCCACTGTAGACAAACTCCAGATGGGTGTGCCACCATGTGCATCTGGCTTACGTGGGTTCTGGGGAATTGAACCTAGGTTATTAGGTTTTTGCAGGCAAGTGCCTTAACTGCTAAGCCATCTCCAGCCCAGACAAATAATTTTTTTTAACATGTATTTTCATTCCTAAAGAATTATGAACCATGTTGTGGACTGACAGCTTCTTGGTTGAGCTCTCCCCTTAAAATTCAGTAGGCCTTAGGTGGTTAAGCACTTTCCTGTGAAGCCTAAGGATCCCAGTTTGAGGCTTGATTCCACAGTACCCACGTAAGCCATATGCACAAAGTGGCATATACATGTGAAGTTCATTCGCAGTGGCTCAAGGCCCTGATGCGCCCATTCTCTCTCGGCCTCTTTCTCTCTGTCTGTAACTCTCAAAAATAAATAAAAATGGGGCTGGAGAGATGGCTTAGCGGTTAAGCGCTTGCCTGTGAAGCCTAAGGACCCCGGTTCGAGGCTTGATTTCCCAGGACCCACGTTAGCCAGATGCACAAGGGGGCACACACGTCTGGAGTTGTTTGCAGTGGCTGGAGGCCCTGGCGTGCCCATTCTTTCTCTCTCTGCCTCTCTCTCTTTCTGTCGCTCTCATAAATAAATAAATAAAAATTTAGGAAGCCTTGAGTCCGCTCCCAATAAAGTAAAATTGGCATTTGAATTTACATTTACTTTAGTAGATGAGGCTGTCAGATCACCATTAGTCCATAGTGGAGGGTCAACCACTGGGTGAAAATACCAGTGTTATTCCTGTTGAGACTTCACTCAGAATCAGGTAGCCATTTTTAGGTATAAACCCCAGCAGTAGTTGTCTCTTTTATTTATTTATTTTTTGGTATTTCGAGGTGGGGTCTTAACTGTAGCCCGTGCTGACCTGGAGTTTACTATGTAGTCTCAGGGTGGCCTCAAACTCACAGTGATCCTACTACCTCTACCTCCTCAGTGCTGGGATTAAAGGCGTGTGCCACCACACCCAGCCTTGAATCTCTTAAAGCCTCAACACACTTCAGTTGGTTCTCATTGGGAGGCTCCATGGTAGTTAGTATTGGAATCTCACTGGAATCCAGAGAATTATCTAAAGTTTAGAAACCTAGGGCTGGGGAAATGGCTCGGAGTGGATAGTGCACTTGCCTCCCAACTCCTGAGTTTCTAAATTCAGATGACCATATAAATGCCAGAGGCTGTGGTAGGCTTCTCTAATTCCAATGCCTCTGCAGCAGGGAAGGAGGCAGAGAGAGAGAGAGTTTTCCTGGAAGTTCACAGACCAGCTAGCCTGATAAACAGCAGTGAACAATTAGAGTCCCTGCCTCAAGGTAGAAAGAGAGGACCAATCTGAAAGTTGTCCTCTGACTGCCCATATGTGCACCATGGCATTTACATTGCCTCCACTTGCAAACACATGCCAAATAAATACTTAAAAAAGAAAGAAAGGGCTGGAGAGGTGCCTTAGTGGTTAAGGCACATGCCTGCGAAGCCTAAGGACCTTGGTTTGATTCTCCAGGCCCCACGTAAGCCAGATGCACATGGTGTGTCTGGAGTTTGTAGTAGGTAGAGGCCCTAGCACACCCATTCTCTCTGTCTCTTTCCCTCTCTCTGTCTTTAATAAATAAATAAAATGAATCTTAAAAATGAAAGAAAGGAAAAAAGAAGCACCTGTATCTCACATTGGCTTTTTTCCTTATTTCCACTTCACTAGAAAGAAAAAGAAAGTAACCTGGAGTTTCTTTTGTAGCTTGGGGACTATTATTGGCCTTTTTTTTTTCCCCCCACATAGTGGACATCAGTGTCTAACACGGTGTGTTATTAGGTGCCATTCCACAACATGAGCATTAAGGAAACAGGATCCGGGCTGGAGAGATGGCTTAGCAGTTAAGGCATATGACTGCAAAGCCTAAGGACTCAGGTTCAATTCTCCAGGTCCCATGTAAGCCAGATGCACAAGGTGGCACATGTGTCTGGAGTTCATTTTCAGTGGCTAAGAGGCCCTGGTGTGCCCATTCTCTCTCTCTCTCTGTCTCAAATAAATAAATAAAATAAATCTTTAAAAAAAAAAAAAAGAAAACAGGATCCTTTTCCCACCCTAACCAATTGTCCTGTTTAGAGAGAGGAATGCAATAGAGACAGTAGGACCCATAAGACCCATGATTTTATCCACTTCCTCACTTTTTGTCAGAATATTTGTAGGCATACTTCAATTTCAGTATGTCTGGCTGCCTGGAAGTTTTGTAGGGCAGCCGGGTAGAAATCATGGAATTTCAGGTGAGAGGTTTTCTGGGAGATCCTTAAGCCAAAGTCAAACAAGGCTCCAGGTGCTTTTCTCAGCACATTTCCTTTCCTTTTAAAATTGAATATTGTGTGGACAATACAATATTTTGTTTGTTCATTTATCTCTCAGTGGACCCCTGTGTTTGTTTCTACCTTTTTTAACCCTTCAGTTTTTTTCAAGGTAGGGTCTTGTTCTAGCCCAGGCTGACCTGGAATTCACTGTGTAGTCTTGGGCTGGCTTTGAAATTTCAAAATCTCAAATAGAGATATACAGAGAGTATGGGTGTGCCAGGGCTTCTGGCCACTGCAAACTCCACCTAGATCAACCACAGGCTTTATAAGGGTACTGGGGAATCGAACCAAGGTTGTTAGACTTTGAAGACAAGTACTTTAACCACTGCGCCATCTCTCCAACCCTTTTTCCTCAGTTTGTTGAGACTGTGTATGCTATGTGCAGATTGTCCTTGAGCTTTTGACATCTTCTTTTCTTAAGCCTCCTTAGTGCTGGGATACAGGTATATACCACCATACTTTAGCTCACCTTTTTGCTTTTATGAATAATACAGCTGTAAATGTGCATGTACAAATACGTTTGACTCCCTGGTTTATATTTTATGTATATGCTCAAAATGGGATTTCTACTTGCGGGGCTACCTAATTTTTCCATAGCAGTTCAACATTTTACATTCCTTCCAGCAGTGTTACAAGGGTTCTTCTTTCTCTACATCCTTTTCAATGATTTTTTGTTGTTGAGGTACGGTCTCACTCTAGCTCAGGCTGATCTGGAATTCACTGTGTAGTCTCAGGATGGCCTCGAACTCATGGCGATCCTCCTACCTCTGCCTCCAAAGTGCTGGGATTAAAGGCGTGTGCCACCACACTCGGCTCTTCCATTGAATTTTTTTTTTCCATTGAATTTTTTTTTTTTGGTTTTTCGAGGTAGGGTCTCACTCTAGCCCAGGCTGACCTGGAATTCACTATGTAGTCTCAGGGTGGCCTCGAACTCATGGCGATCCTCCTACCTCTGCCTCCCGAGTGCTGGGATTAAAGGCGTGCGCCACCACGCCCGGCGCCATTGAATTTTTTTAAACAAAAACTCATTAGTGTGTATGTGGGTGTGCATGGACGCACAGTCTCTTGCTGCTGCAAACAAATGTCCACCAAGCTGTATGTGGGTGGCTAGGGAGTTGAACCCCAGGTTGCCTGGTTTTGCAGGCAAGCTTTAAAAACTGCTCTAATCCCACCCCCGACTCCCCCAAGGATTTTTTGTTTGTTTGTTTTCCTGAGATAGTCTCTGGGTGTCCTTGAACTCGTGGCCATCCTCCTACCTCTGGCTCCCAAGTGCTGGGATTAAAAGCATGCACCACCACAGGTAAGATTTTTTTTAAGAGTTTAATTATTTATTAGAGACAGAGAGAGATAAATGGGCGCATCAGGGCCTCTAGCCACTGCAGTTGAACTCCAGATGCATACGCATCTGGCTTATGTGTGACCTGGAGAATGGAACCAGGGTCCTTAGGCTTTGCACGCAAGCGCCTTAACTGCTAAGCCATGTCTCTAGTCCCCACACATAGGATTTTTAAAAAATATTTTATTTATTTGTTTGAGAGTGAGAAAGAAACAGACTAAGAGAGTGCCAGGGCCTCCAGCCACTGTAAACTGACTCCAGATGTGTGCACTACCTTGTGCATCTGGTTTATTTGGGTTTTGGGGAGTCAAACCTGGGTCATTAGGCTTTGCAGGTAAGTGCCTTAACCACTAAGCCATCTCTCCAGCTCTAGTGGATTTTTTTTTTTTTTTTTTTTTTTTGGTTTTTGGTTTTTGGTTTTTGGTTTTTGGTTTTTCAACATAGGGTCTCACTCTTGCTCAGGCTGACCTGGAATTCACTCTGTAGTCTCAGGGTGCCTGTGAACTCACAGCAATTTTACCTCTCTGCCTCCTGAGTGCTGGGATTAAAGGTGTACACACCACCATGCCTGGCATTTTTTTGTTGTTTTAATTTTATTTGTTGTTTTTTGGTTTGTTTGTTTTTCAAGGTAGGGTCTCACTCTAGCCCAGGCTGACCTGGAATTCACTATGTAGTCTCAGGGTGACCTTGAACTCAGAACTCAGCAATACTCCTACCTCTGCCTCCTACTGGGATTAAAGGCGTGCACCACCACGCCCGGCATGTTGTTTTAATTTTAGAGAGAGCTAGAGAATTGGTGCACCAGGGTGTTAGCCAGGGCAATCGAACTCCAGACACTTGCACCACCTAATGGTCATATGCGACTTTGCACTTATCTTACTTTGTGCATCTGGCTAACATGGGATCTGGAGAGTCGAACATGGGTCCTTAGGCTTCACAGTCAAGTGCCTTAATCACTAAGGCATCTCTCCAGTATTGGATTTTTTGCATTAATAGTTACATTAGTATGCTAAGTGGTACTTTATTGTGGGGTTCACTTTTTTTTTGGTCTTTCAAGGTAGGGTCTCACTCTAGCCCAGGCTGACCTGGAATTCAGTCTCAGGGTTCCTTAGACTCACAAGTGATCCTCCTACCTCTGCCTTCCAAGTGCTGGGATTAAAGGTGTGCACTACCACGCCCAGCTATCATGTTTTCTTATGTTTACTGGACATTTGCATTATCTCTGGAACTACATTTATTCAACACCTTAGATGAATTTTTTTTTCCAAATTTTTATTAACAACTTCCATGATTATAAAAAATATCCCATGGTAATACCCTCCCTCCCCCTATCCCCTTTGAAACTCCATTCTCCATTATATCCCCTCCCCATCTCAATCAGTTGCTCTTTTAATTTTGATGTCATGATCTTTTCCTCCTCTTATGATCTTGTATAGGTAGTGTCAGGCACTGTGAGGCCATGGATATCCAGGCAATTTTGTGTCTGGAGGGAGCATGTTGTATGGAATCCTACCGTTCCTTTGGCTCTTACATTCTTTCCGTCACCTCTTCTGCATTAGACCTTGACCCTTGGAAGGTGTGATACAGATACTGCAGTACTGAGCACTGAGGTCATTTCTTTCCATCACCATGATACCTTCTGAGTTGTCCCAATGTCACTGCCATCTGAAAAGAAAAGATTCTCTACCAAAAGTGAGAGTAGCCTTAATATAAGGGTATGAGCATTAAGAGAAGTGCTTACTGGGCAGTTTGGTGAGCATAGCATATACATTTAGACAGACAGTAGTAGACATTACACCCCTAGGGCTCATGACTACCCTGTTGTAGGTTTTCAGTATCAGGGATGTATTCCTCCCATGGAGCAGGCCTTCAGTCCAATTAGAGGGCAGTTGGTTTCCACCATGACAAATTTGCCACTATTGCACCCATTGGCTCATTTGGCCTGGCTGGCCAAATATAAGGTTTGCAGTGACCACTGTTGAGTATCTTCATTGGTAATTTCTCTCTTCCCTATTGAACTGCATGTAGAATGGCTTCGTCCAGCTTTCTGTCAGCTGGTCTACATGGAGGAGGTTATCAGCTCAGTTCCAGCAGGATTTCTCAGTGGCCTTGCAGCCCAAGTATGTAGAGTCTTCAGCATAGGGTCTTACCATCTATTCCTGGTGGGAAACCAAGGGCCTCGACAGTGGCCTATAATGTTTTGGGTGCATCAAGGACCTCCCTGGCCAACAACTCACTGGAAGTTATCCCTTCCCTGGCACTGAAAATTTTCTGGCAGTAATCTATGGCTCCTGAATGTTCCATTGTCCAATAAAGTAGGATTCCATATGATTTATTTATATCCTCTTAGATTTTGGTTTTTCGAAGTAGGGTCTCACTTTAGCCCAGGCTGACCTGGAATTCACTATGGTGTCTCAGGGTGGCCTTGAACTCACGGCCATGCGCCACCACGCCCGCCTCCTCTTAGATTTTGATTAGCCCTCCCTCCACCTTTCCTTTACTCAATCTCTTCCCCTGACCTCATTTTGGGCCTCTTCACCCCCATTAATCTTTTCTTCTTACATGCCCAGCTATCATGTTTTCTTATGTTTACTGGACATTTGCATTACCTCTGGAACTACCATCTATTCAAGATTTTAGATGAATTTTTAAAAACTGTTTGTTTTGCTGGGGAGATAAAGGTACTTCAGTTCACAAAAGTTTAAAATTTTAATATAGTTCAGTTTGTCAATTTTCTTTTCTTTTTGTTTTTTCTTTCTTTTTAAAATTTATTTGAGAGAGAGAGAAAGAATGGGTGCACCATGGCTGCTAGCCACTGGAAATGAAGTCCAGATGCATGCACCACCTTGTGCATCTGGCTTACGTGGGTCCCAGGGAATTGAACCTCGGTCCTTTGGCTTTGTGGGCAAGCGCCTTAACCACTAAGCCGTCTCTTTAGCCCTTCTTTTGTTGTTTTTAGTGTCAAATCTAAGCAGTAATTGAAAAATTGTTCCCTATGACACCATGCCTTGTGTTTCTTCTTTGGCAGCGAATAGACATGGGTCGGTTTGATCTTATTGGCCTGGAGGGTCGTGTCTCTCGATATGAGGCTGACACATTTCTTCCTCGCTACCGCCTGTCCCGCCGCATACTGTTAGAGGTGGCTACTGCTCCTGACCCCCCACCTCGGCCCAAGCCAGTCAAGATGAAGGTCAACAGGTATCTGGACTAAGGAACTAGGTGGATGGGCTTTTTGAAAAAGTGGAGGGGTTTGGGATGTAAAGGAAAGACTTGGAAGCTAGGATAGAGTATTTATATGGGATACTTCCAACTACTGTAGAGAGACTAAAAAAAAATTGGAAAGGATTTCTAGGTGTTGCTCCTTGGCTGCTGTTATTTTGTTTTCCCTCTTTCTTCACTTGGTACTTTCTAGTTATCTCCTTTGCAGGGATCTCTTCCCCTCTTTTTTTTGTAATCTTTCTTTTTTCCTTTCTTTTGCTATTTATTACTTAACGCCCTCTGCCTACTCATTCTTTTGATTTTTTTTTTTTTTTTTCAGAATGCTGCAGCCAGTTCCCAAGCAAGAAGGGCGTACTGTGGTGGTGGTGAATAGCCCACGGACGCCCCTTGGCCTTGTCCCAGTCCGGCCCCCTCCAGGCCCTGAACTTTTAGCTCAGCCCACTCCTGGTCCAGTCACCCCGGTGTTGCCAGCACCACTGATGGTATCAGCCTCACCTACTGGACCCCCACTTGTTTCTGCATCCCGGCCCCCTGGACCTGTTCTCTTGTCTCCCTTGCAGCCTAACACTGGCCCTCTTCCCCAGGGTAAGTTGAAAGGGAACAAAGTGGGCTTGCTTCAGGAAGGTTTTTCAGACTGGGGAAGTAGTGATATTAAGGGGTGGGGGATATGTAGTATTTGATAGGCTGGAAGCAGTGGTATGGAGGCTTTTATCAGGATGCATCTAACAGATGTTTATTTGTGTCTGCAGTATTGCCATCCCCTCTGGGAGTCCTGAGTGGGACTTCTCGGCCTCCCACACCAACCCTGTCCCTAAAGCCAGCCCCACCTGCCCCAGTTCGCCTGAGCCCAGCCCCACCCCCAGGCTCCTCTAGCCTGTTGAAGCCCCTGACAGTGCCACCAGGCTATACCTTTTCTCCTGCTGCTGCTACCACCACCTCTACTACCACAGCCACTGCTACCACCACAGCAGTGCCGGCTCCAACTCCTGCACCACAGCGACTCATCTTAACTCCTGAAATGCAAGCTCGCTTGCCCAGTAAGTTCCCATGGCTTTGTGATATGAGACTTGAGATGGGAAGAAGGCTTATATGCTGAGAAGCACATAAGAGGAAAAGGAATGTGAGAGTATAAAATTTTAGGCAGCTGATTCATGCTAGCTGTTTTGATAGATACTGTTAGTTAGTCATAATTGACCTCAAGAAATTCATTTTATGGGGAAGATGGCCCATAGAGTGAATAATGTAAATAGTGGTAAGCTTAGCACAAGAAAAGTATTTGAGAGGCTGGCAATGGCAGCCTCAGTGTAGCTCAATGGCAGATTACTTGCTTGGCATGTATAAGACCTTAGGTTTAGTCTTCAGTACTTCAAGAAAAGTGACAAAAATAAATTATAAGATAGAACCTAAGGTGGTAGAAATTTTCAGTCTTGTGGCAGGCCATTAGAGAATGTAAAGGACATTGAGAAACAAATGGAATCAACAGTGTGTGAAAAGTACAAAGGCTGAGAATAGAGGCTTGGTTTATTGAGCGTGATACATGTGAGGAATCTCTGAAGAACTAGAAAATGGTAGACGTGTTTTCTTGGTGAGGTGTTTGGGAAGTGGTATTGGACAAGATGAGCCCTGTGTACTAAGGCATTCTTTGTTTGTAGCTGGTGAAGTTGTCAGCATCGGGCAGTTGGCCTCACTGGCACAACGTCCAGTGGCTAGTGCCGGGGGAAGCAAGCCTCTCACCTTCCAAATCCAGGGCAACAAACTGACTTTGACTGGTGCCCAGGTGCGCCAGCTTGCTGTGGGGCAGCCCCGCCCGCTGCAAAGTAGGTAAAACCCACCCCCTGTCCTGCCTCTTTCCTCTTCTCTGTCCTCTTGTTTGTGTGGCTCCTTTTAGATGTCAGCTTTTATGTTTCTTTTCCTAGCTTTTGGTGGGTAGGGCCTGGGGGAATGGTTGGAAGGGATCTATTTTTTTGTTTGTTTTTGTTTTTCCAGGTAGGGTCTCACTGTAGTCCAGGCTGACATGGAACTCACTGTGTAGTCTCAGGGTGGCCTCGAGCTCTCCACTATCCTCCTACCTCTGCTGGGATTAAAGGTGTGTGCCACCATGCCCAGCTGGAAGGGTTCTTTTTAAAAATAGGGAAAGGTCATTCTAGAGCCATTACCTCTCTCTCTCTCTTACCTCTGCCCTCCTGCGGCTGATAGGTGCTTCTATCTTTCTCTCTCTCTTTCTCTCTCTCTTTCCTTAACCCAGGGAATGTGGTGCACCTGGTGTCAGCAGGGGGGCAGCACCACCTCATCAGCCAGCCTGCCCATGTGGCCCTCATCCAGGCCGTGGCCCAGACCCCTGGCCCCACCCCTGTATCTGTGCTGCCTTCTTCGACCCCCAGCACCACCCCTGCCCCCACTGGCCTCAGCCTTCCGCTTGCTGCTAATCAGGGTGAGGCTCTTGGCCTTCCTATTTACTCAGCCCTTATTGGCCTTGGTCCTTCCAGGCATGCCTTGGGCTACTGTCTGTCTAGCCTTCCCTCAGTGTTTTCTCTTGCCTATATCTCCATTATCTGTCTGCCATCTTTTTCCCTGGACTTCTTCCATTTTTTTGGATTTCTTTCTTTTTACCTTCCTCTCAATGTAGCTTTCTCTTGGCAGTGCCACCATCCATGGTGAATAATACAGGAGTGGTGAAGATTGTGGTGAGACAAGCCCCTCGTGATGGACTGACTGCTGTTCCACCATTGGCCCCAGCACCTCGGCCTCCAAGCTCTGGGCTTCCGGCTGTTTTGACTCCTCGCCCCACATTAACCCCCGGCCGGCTTACCACACCTACTCTGGGTAATGCCCGGACCCCTATACCCACACCCACTCTGGTGAGGCCCCTTCTCAAGCTGGTTCACAGTCCTTCGCCTGAAGTCAGTGGTGAGTCCTTAATGGCTGAAGCCAGAAAGTTTTACCAGGAATGGATGAGACAGGATAGCCCTGTGAAGGTTACTGAGCACAATGGATCCCTTCATTATCAGCGTACTGTCTTAATTCACTATGGGCCTCAAGCCCTGACCAACCTAATACCAAAAAAGGTAAATGTGTCTGAATCTTGGAGGAGAAGGAAAGGCTAAGTTAACTTGTTCATTGAATTTTTTTTACCTCATGTGGGAGTGAAGGCTTTCTACAAAATAGGTGAAGCTTAAAAGAAGATAGGGTGGGATAAGGCAGTAGCAGGATAAGGACAATAATTCTGTTGCTTGCCAGGCGTGGTGGCACATGCCTTTAATCCCAGCACTTGGGAGGCAGAGGTAGGAGGATTGCTGTAAGTTTGAGGCCACTCTGAGACTACATAGTGAATTCCACGTCAGCCTGAGCTAGAGTGAAACCCTACCTCAAAAACACAACAACAAAAAAATTCTGATTCTAATTTATCCTCTGTGTCTCCACAGTGTCAGCACCCGGAGCTGCTCCCATGACCATCTCTTCTCTGCCTGTGCCATCCTCACTTCCTGGGCCAGCCTCTTCCCCGATGCCAATTCCCAATTCCTCTCCCCTTACTAACCCTGTGTCTTCTACAATGTCAGTCCCTGTGTCATCTTCACTCCCAATCTCTGTCCCTACCACACTTTGTGCCCCAGCCTCTGCATCACTGACCATCCCCATCTCAACCCCTTTGCCTGGTTCAGCTTCAGGCTCAGCTTTGTTGACCAGTGTGACTCCACTGGCTCCTGTTGTCTCAGTGACCTCTGGACCACCTCCTTTGGTATCAGCTGGAGCTTCCCCATCAGTGTCAGCCTTGGCTCTAGGTTTGGCTACTGCTCCAGCCTTATCCCCACCTCAGACACCTGGTCACTCTTTATTGTTGGCTCCCACCTCTTCACATGTTCCAGGATTGAACTCAGCCATGGCCCCAGCATGCTCACCTGTCCTGTTGCCAGCCTCGGCTCTGGCTAATCCTTTTCCAGCTTCACCAAATCCTTCTCCAGCTCAGGCTTCCCTTCTTGCTCCAGCACCTTCTACATCTCAGGCTTTAGGCACTTCTCTGGCTCCAATGGTGGCTTCACAGACAGGAATCTTGGGTCCTCCAGCTTCTCCTCTGGCTCCTCTTCCAGTCCTTGCTCCATCACCAAGTCCCGCTCCTGTACTGGCTTCAGCTCAGACTCCTCTTCCTGTTGTGGCTCCGTCATCAGTGCCAGGGAATCCTTTACCCTCATCGTCACTGGTCCCAGCTCCAGCTCCTGTGTTGGCTCCATCATCAACTCAGACTATGGTACCAGCCCAAGTTCCATCGCCTCTCTCAAGCCTGACTTCGACACAGACATTGGCCCTAGGCCCAACATTAGTGTCCACTCTTGGTGGCTCATCTCCATCTCAGATACACTCTTTGGGAACAGGAAACTCTCTGGGGCCCTTTCCAACACAGACATTATCACTGACTCCAGCATCATCCCTGGTACCAACTCCAGCCCAGGCTTTGTCTTTGGCATCAGGAGCACAACTGGGTCCAACTCAGACACTTTCTCTGGCTCCAAATTCTCCAATGGGCCCAGCTCCAGCTCACACACTGACTTTGGCTCCAGCATCATCATCTACTTCACTCCTGGCCCCAGCTTCAGTTCAAACACTGACTTTGAGCCCTGCCCCAGTTCCTCTGCCTACCCTGGTTCCAGCTCCCACTCAGACCTTGGCACTGACTCCAGCCTCGACACAGACACTAGCACCCCAAGCATCTTCCCTCATCGTTTCGGCATCTGGTGCCGCTTCCTTGCCCGTTACTGTGGCAAACCGCCTGCCAGTTCCCAAGGATGATCCGGACACACTGACACTGCGTTCTGGTCCCCCCAGCCCTCCTTCCACTGCTACCTCATTCAGTGGCCCCCGACCTCGACGCCAGCCCCCACCACCACCTCGTTCCCCTTTCTATCTGGTAAGTTTTACTTCACAGGAATAGGAAGTTAAATTTTTTATTTATTTATTTATTTTGAGTATTGGTATAGAGTGGGTGAAAGAGATTGATTACAAATCAGGCTTAGGAGATAACTAAGCAGTTAAATGTGCTTGCTTACAAGCCTGCCAGCCTGTGTTCAACTCCCCAGCACTCAGATAAAGTCAGATGCAAAATGACACATACTTCTGTGTTTCCAGTTCAGCTATGGGAAGCAGAGCCAGGCACACCCAGAAGCTCATGGGCCAGCAAAACTGGCACACATGAAGCAAAGTGGCAAAAACAACAAGACCCTCTCTCAAGCACAGTGGAGGAAGAAGACAAACACCTCCACTTGTCCTCAGACCTCCACATGTGCATTGTGGCACACACATGCACACACACACATACATGTAAAAACTGATTATAGGCTCTAGAGAGATGTCTTAGTGGCTAAGGCGCTTGCTTGCGAACCCTAAGGACCCAGGTTCAATTCCCTAGTCTCCACCTAAGTCAGATACACAAGGTAGCACATGTGTCTGGAGTTTGTTTGCAGTGCCTAGAGGCCCTAGCACACTCATTAATTCTCTCTCTCAAATTAAAAAAAAGAAATGGGGCCAGGTGTGGTAGCGCATGCCTTTAATCCCAGCACTCGGGAGGCAGAGGTAGGAGGATCGCTGTGAGCTCAAGGCCACCCTGAGATTACATAGTGAATTCCAGGTCAGCCTGAGCTAGAGTGAGACCTTACCTCAAGAAACCAAAATAATAATAATAAAAAATTTAAAAAACTAAATGGGTTTGGAGAGATGGCTTGGCTATTAAGGCACTTGCCTGCAAAGCCTAAGGACCCAGGTTCGATTCCCCAGGACCCACATAAGCTAGATGCACAAGGTGGCACATACAGTTTGCAATGGCTAGAGGCCCTGGTGTGCCTGTTCTATCTCATTTTATCTGCCTCTTTCTCAAAATAAATACATAAATAAATTTACAAAAAAATGATTATAGGACTGGGAAGAAAGCTCAGAGGTTGCCTGGGTTTGATTCCCTATTACCCACAGAAAACCAGATAGAAAAAGTAGTGCAAGCATCTGGCATTCTGTTGGAATAGCAAGGGACCTTGGCTCATACCCCCCACCTCCCCCACACATCTATAAAACAGAAATATTATCCATGCCTTCCTTTCTCAGAGGGTATTTTATTTTGTTTATGTTACTGGAAATTGTACCCAGCATCAAAGAGTTAAACTCAAAGATGAAGGTAGGGTATATAACGCAGGAACTGATAAGGAAGGTCTAGTGAGTCCCTCTAGATTCCCTGCCAGAGCTGTTGCTTAGTCTCTGGTAAAGCCCCACACTACTAGACAAATGCTCTAACTCTGAGCCCTTTCCTGGTCCACTTTTTTTTTTTATGAGATAGGCTGGCCTACTAGGTAAACCAAGCTGGCTGTAAATTTGCCACCATCCTGTTGCAAACTGCCATCATAATGGGTTTGAAGTATAAGTTCATTCTGGTTTTGATTGGCATTTCCCAGTTGGCTAAGATTTTGAACATCTTTTCCTGTTGTATTTAGTCATTGGCTTATCTTTGTTAAAAAAAATTCTATTCAGATCATCTGCCAGTATTACTGTTGAGGTCTGCCACTGCCTCCCTCGATGCTAGGGACCAAACCTGAAACCTTAGGCTTGCTAAGCCAGTGTCTTCCATTATTGAGGGTTTTTTTTTTTTTTTGGTAGGTTCTCACTCTAGCCCAGGCTGACCTGGAATTCACTATGTAGTCTCAAGGTGGCCTCAAACTCATGGCAGTCTTCCTACCTCTGCCTCCTGAGTGCTGGGATTAAAGATGTTTGCCACCACACCTGGCTCCACTATTGAGTTTTAAGAATTCCTAGATCTCACCCCAGCATGGGTGCTCACTCTTAAAATCCCAGCACATGGGAGGCTGAGGTGGGAGGATCTCTGTGAGTTCAAGGCCAGCCCAGGCTACAGAGTGAATTCAAGGTCAGCCTGGGCTAGAATGAGGCCCTGCATTTGGAAAAAAAAAAAAAAAAAAAAAAAGGGCAGGAGGAATGGCATAGCAGTTAAGATGCTTGCCTGCAAAGCTAAAGAACCCAGGTTCAATTCTCCAGGACCCACGTAAACCAGATGCACCAGGAGGCACATGTCTAGAGTTCTTTTCAGTGGCTGGAGGCCCTGGCGTGCCCATGCACTCTCTATCTGCATCTCTCTCTCTCTCTCTCTCTCTCTCTCCCCGTCTTTCTTTGAAATAAATAAATAAATGAAAAGTGACAAGAAAAATCCTTTTAAGTTGAATTTTAAAAGGCTGCTGGGGCCGGGCGTGGTGGCGCATGCCTTTAATCCCAGCACTCGGGAGGCAGAGGTAGGAGGATCGCCAAGAGTTCAAGGCCACCCTGAGACTACATAGTGAATTCCAGGTCAGCCTGAGCCAGAGTGAGACCCTACCTCGAAAAACAAAAACAAAAACAAAAAACAAAACAAAAAAAAGGCTGCTGGGCATGGTGACACATACCTTTAATCCTAGCACTTGGGAGGCAGAGGTAGGAAGTTTGAAGTCTGTGAGTTTGTAGCCACCCTGAGACCACATAGTGAATTCCAGGTCAGCCTGGGCTAGAACAAAACCCTACCTTAAAAAACAAAACAAGGGCTGGAAAGATGGCTTAGCCATTCAGGTGCTTGCCTGCAAAGGCTGAGGACCCATCTTCCATTCTCTAGATCCCATGCTAAGCCAGACTTACGGAAGTGAGGCAAGTGCAAGGTTGCACATTCCCACTAGGTAGAACAATTGTCTGGCATTCCATTGCAGTGCCTGAGGCCCTGGTACATCAATTCTCTCTTCCTCTGTCTCTCTGTCTCTCTCTCTCTCTCTGTCTAAAAATAACAAAACAAAATCCTTTAAATAAACTGGATATAGTCATCCCTTTTGTCCCAGGACTTGAGATGTTGAAGTAGGATTGCTGTGAGGTCAGCCTGGGCTAGAGTGAGACTCTGCCCAAAAAACTAAAAAATCTTTAACATTTTTAAAATGTTTTTAATTTGAGGGGGGGGGGGAGAATGGGCACACCAGAGCCTCTAGTCACTGCAAATGAATTCAGATGTATGCATCTCCATGTGCATCTGGCTTACGTGGATACTGGGCAATTGAATCTGTTTCCTTAGACTTCGTAAACGAGCCCCCTTAACTGCTGAGCCATCTCTCCAGCCCCAAAACTTTAATAATTCATTGTAACTGTGCATGATTATAAGGCTTAACACTTGAGAGGTAGAGGCAGGAGGCTCAAAAGTTCAAGGTTATGCTTGTCTGCATAACAAGTTTAAAGCCAGCTGTAGACTTAAAAGGGATGCACCAATGGCAAAGGGGGATGGCTTAGTGGATAAAGAACTTCACATTACCAGATCGCCATTAAAAGCTGGAAGGTGTGGCAGGCTTCCTGTAATCCCACTGTGTTTAAGGCAAGAGAGGAGATAAGGACAGTAAAATTACCCATAAACACACAAAAGGACAATAAGGGGACTTGCCTCAAACAAGGTGAAAGACAAGTTTCAAGTTGTCCATGTATGTGTATGTATGTATGTATATGCATATATATATATATATAATATTAATATAATTAATGTGTTATTAATAATGATATATAATATATAAGTTATTTATGTGCAAGTAGAAAGAGACAGATAGAAGAAAGACAGAATGGGTGCGCCAGAGCCTCCAGGCACTGCAGATAAACTCTAGACGCATGCTCCACTTTGTGCATCTGCCTTTACATGGGTACTGGGGAATCGAACTCAGGCAAATACCTTAACCACTAAGCCAATCCTTCAGCCCTGTCCTCTTATCTTGATGAGTGCACAGTGGCACTCTTGTTGATACACATGGCATGCAAACACAAATATGTATGTATTTAAAATTAAAAATTTATTATCATATGTATGTATGTATATTTTTTGTTTTCTTTTGTTTTTTGTTTCTCAGTGTAGAGTCTCGCTCTACCCTAAGTTGACCTGGAATTCACTATGTAGTCTCAGGATGGCCTTGAACTCACAGCAGTCTTCCTACCTCTGCCTCCTGAGTGCTGGGATTAAAGGTGTGCATCACCCTGCTTGGTTTTAAAAGTTGTTTTTTGTTTGTTTTTTTTGTTGTTGTTCTTTAATTTTATTTTATTTATTGTTTTTTTTGAGATAGGGTCTTGCTGTAGCCCAGGCTGACCTGGAATTCACTCAGTAATCTCAGGGTGGCCTCGAACTCATGGCAGTCTTCCTACTTCTGTCCCTCAAGTGCTGGGATTAAAGGTGTGCATTGCCATGCCCAACTCTGAATATTTTATTTATTTATTTACTTAAGAGAGGGAAAGAGAGAATGAGCCCAATAGGGCCTCCTGTTGCTACAAGTGAACTCCAGGCACATATACTGCTTGGTGCATCTGGCTTATATAGGTCTTGGGGAATTTAACCTGGCCTCTTAGGCTTCCCAGGCAAGTGCTTTAACCACTAAGCCATCTCTCTAATCCTAAAAAATAATTGAAATATATAAATTCTGGTTACAGTCTTTCACAAATAAGTGGTTTGCAAGTATTTCTTTTATTTCTATTGAGAACTGCCTTGTGTTAGTTTTTCTCCCTGCTTTGGAGATTTCATTTCAGGACAAGAAGTAAATCTTCAGATAATAGGGAGATTTGAGACACTACTGGTGTTTTTTTGTTTTTTTTCTTCTCTAGTGCTGCAAATCAAATCCGGGGCTTTCACTATGGTAGGCAAGAGCTCCACTATGGAGCGATAGCCCCCACAATAACAAATTTAATAAGAACCTACTTTGTGCCACATAACTCTACAATTACAGCAAGCAAGATAAATGTTATTCAAGGGGTTTACAGTTTAGTGATTAGAGGACATTAGTTATAAAGAACTTCAAGCATAATAAGTACTTTCACAAAAGAGAATTAGTGATTTTGTAGACAAACTGGAAGCACAGAGATGGGAAAGAAATGGATCTAGCGCATACAGATTTCTAGACTGATAGGTGGCAGTTTCTAAACTCTTGGATGCTAGGTAACAAGTTAGCTATTCCCAGCCTCACCCCATTTAATTCTTATTCTAGGCAAAAATCTGCTGTGATTATTAGTTCTTCTACATCTTGATAAAGTTATTTATTTATTTTGAGGTAGGGTCTGACTCTGTAGTTCCAGGCTGGCCTCCAATTTACGGTGATGCTCCTATCTCTGCTTCCTGAGTGCCGGGATTAAAGGCGTGCACTACCACACCTGACTTTGATCAGTAGGTTGAGGAAGGCTCCTAATAAGTACATTGGATTTACCATAGGAAGATGAGTTAGATATTCTGAAATTGAGTACATAGGAAATTTCCTTTTTTAAGTATTTATTTATTTATTCATTAGAGAGAGAGAGAGAGAAAGATTGAGCAGTCTAGGGCCTCTAGCTACTACAAACAAACTTCAGACACATGCACCACTTTGTGCATCAGGCTTTATGTGGGTATTGGAGAATTAAACCTGACTCATTTGGCTTTGCCAGCAAACCTTAACTGCTAAGCCATCTCTAGTCCTACATAGGAAATTTCTATAAATCATCCATGTTATAAACTATTGAATATGCAGGTTTTAATTTTGTATTCTGCTTTACTAGTGCACAAAGAAAGAAAAATTTTCTCTTTTATATTGTTGGAGGAACAGTTTTTTTTTTTTTTTTTTTTTTTTTTTTGGTTTTTCGAGGTCGGGTCTCACTGTAGCCCAGGCTGACCTGGAATTCACTATGGAGTCAGTCTCAGGGTGGCCTCGAACTCAGGGTGATCCTCCTACCTCTGCCTCCCGAGTGCTGGGATTAAAGGCGTGTGCCACCGCGCTCGGCTTGGAGGAACAATTTTATTTTGGCATATTCCATGTTAGTATTTTTCTTTTTCTTTTTTTTTTCAAGGTAGGATTTCACTATAGCCCAGGCTGACCTGGAATTCACTATGGAGTCTCCGGGTGGCCTCAAACTCCTGGCGATCATCCTGCCTCTGCCTCCCAAGTGCTGGGATTAAAGGTGTGCGCCACCATGCCTGGCCATGTTAGTGTTTTTCATTTTTTATTGACAACCTCCACATATAAAGACATGATCATAATCACCTATCACCCTCATTTTACCCCCTTCCCTATTGAATCCCTTCTTTTTTTATCCAATTCATATTCTATTTTTTATTTACTGAGGCAAGGTTTTTCACTAAGCCCAGAGCTTGACAATTTGTCAAGTCTAGCTAGCCTGCGTACCTGGGGATCCCCATCTCTTAGGGGATTATAAGCAGGTGATCATACCCACCCAGCATTTTTGTGGGTAATGGAGATTCAAACTTTGTTCATGCTGGTGTTGCAAGCACTTTTTCCATTGAACCTTCTCCTTAGCCTCAGAAGGAATGATTCTTAGTGTTCCTTGACAGTTTTTTGACATAATGAAAAACTGTATAAATAGTGTGGTGTATTCTTTGAATCTTGTAATTTCTATAGATTATTTCCATCTGGAAGAACTCAGGTATGGGGATAGAGAGTTGGTTCAATAGAGTGAATTCAATCCTTAGCACCACATAAAACTGCATAGTGGGTACACACCTGTAACCCAGCATCCTTTAAGGGGAAAGAGTATCAGAAGGTTCAGGTCACCTTAGAGTTTCTGAGGCCAGATTCCGCCCCACCCCCCCACTCCCCCGTAAAGTCTCACACTAGTCCAGGCTGACCTGGAATTCACTATGTAGTCTCATTGTGGCCTCGAACTCACTGCACTCCTCTTACTTCTGGCTACGGAATACTGGGTGGGATTAAAGGTGTGCACTACCATGCCTGGCTATGTTTTCTTTTTCTTTTCTTTTCTTTTCTTTTTTTTTTGTTTATTATTATTTATTATATATATTATTTATTTATTTATTTGAGAGCAACAGAGAGAGAGAGAGAATGGGCGTGCCAGGGCTTCCAGCCACTGCAAATGAACTCCAGACGCGTGCACCCCCTTGTGCATCTGGCTAATGTGGGTACTGGGGAATTGAGCCTCGAACTGGGGTCCTTAGGCCTCACAGGCAAGCACTTAACCACTAAGCCATCTCTCCAGCCCTTTATTTTCTTTTTTAAAGAGACTTTTTTATTTATTAGAGAGACAGGCAGGCGGGGAGAGAATGAGTACACCATAACTTCTAGCCACTGCAAATGAACTCCAGGCACATGCACGATCTTGTGTATTTGGCTTATGTGGATCCTGGGGAATCTAACCTGGGTACTTGGGCTTTCCAGGCAAACGTATTAACTGCTAAGCCACCTCTCCAACCTTCTGAAGTCAGTTTATCGTGGGATACACGAGACCTTGTCTCATAAAAACAAAAAAGTGTGGAAGGAGGGAGGAAACAAACAAAAAATCTCTAAGGGTGGGTTTTTTTTTTACTACTTTGTATGAGACACAGAGAGACAGAGAATGGGTGTGCCAGGGCCTCCAGACACTGCAAATGAACTCTAGATGCATGCGCCACCATGTACATGTGGCTTACTTGGGACCTGTAGAATCGAACCAGGTCTTTAGGCTTTGCAGGCACACGCCTTAATCGCTAAGCCATCTCTCCAGCCCGGCTTTTTTATTTTTCTCTCTCTGAGGCAGTGTCTCGCTCTAGCTCAGGCTGACCTGGAATTAATTAATTAATTTTTGAAGGAAGCCCAGCAGCAGACTGGCTTTTTTTTTTTTGGTTTGTCCAGATAGGTCTCATTCTAGGATCAGAGGATAAAGTGAGGATCAGAAGGTTCAGGCCACCATAGAGTTTTGAGGCCAATCCCCCCACCACCACCACCAGTCTCACTCTAGCCCAGGCAGACCTGAGATTCAGTATGTCATCTCAGGGTGGCCTTGAACTCACAGGGATCCTCCTACCTCTGCCTCCTACGTGCTGGGGTTAAACGCGTGGCATGCCCAGCAGTGTTTTCTTCTTTTTTTTTCTAATGAGAGAGAGAAACTGAGAAAGAGAATTGGCATGCGAGGGCCTTCATCCGCTGCAGTTGAACTCCAGATGTGTGTGTGCCCCCTTGGGCGCATGTGCAACATGCATTTGCATTTGGTTTATGTGTTTCCTGGAAAGTTGAACATGAGTTCTTAGGCTTTGCAGGCAAACACCTTAACTGCTAAGCCATCTTTACAGCCCTTCTATAGGTTTTTTTAAAAATATTTATTTTATATTATTTGAGAGAGAGAAAAAGATAGGGGTTGGAGGGATAGCTTAGTGGTTAAGGTGCTTGCCTGCAAAGCCAAAGGACCCAGGTTCGATTTCCCAGGACCCATGTAAGCCAGATGTACAAGGTGGCACATGCATCTGGAGTTTGTTTGCAGTAGCTGGAGACCCTGGCTCATTCTCTCTCTCTCTCTCTCTCTCTCTCTCTCTCTGTCAAATAAATAAGTAAAATTATCTTAATATATATGTGTGTGTGTGTGTGTGTGTGTGTGTGTATACATGAGCAGATAGCTGAGAGAGTCAGAATGGGCGTGTGGGCATGCCAGGGTCTTCAACCACTGTAAATGAACTGCAGACACATACACCACCTTGTGCATCTGGCTTACATGGGTCCTGGGGAATCGTACCTGAATCCTTTGGCTTTGCAGCCAAGTGCCCTTAAGTACTAAGCCATCCCTCCAGCCCTTATATAGGGTTTTTATGTGAACTCTTGAGTGTACTGATTATTTTCTGTCTTGTTATTTACTCCATAGGATTGTCTGGAGGAAAAACGGAAACACCAGCGGTCTGAACGCCTGGAACGGATTTTCCAACTTAGTGAGGCTCATGGGGCCCTGGCACCCGTGTATGGCACTGAAGTGCTGGATTTCTGTACCCTGCCCCAACCTGTTGCCAGCCCCATCGGCCCTCGTTCTCCTGGCCCCAGCCACCCCACCTTTTGGACATATACAGAGGCTGCCCACCGGGCTGTACTGTTTCCCCAGCAGCGACTAGACCAGCTATCAGAAATCATTGAGAGGTTGGCAGGGCTAAGTGCTGATGGGGAAGTGGGTCTTGGGGCCTCAGTGGATATAGTTCTTAGGGCTGATGAAGGTGCTAACTTCTTTGGTATTTCCAGGTCATAAATTTTAATGGTTTGCCTTCTTCCGTTTACAGGTTCATCTTTGTCATGCCTCCTGTGGAGGCACCACCCCCTTCCCTGCATGCCTGTCACCCACCTCCTTGGCTGGCCCCTCATCAGGCAGCCTTCCAGGAGCAATTAGCCTGTGAGCTCTGGCCCCGGGCTCGTCCTTTGCATCGTATTGTGTGTAACATGCGCACCCAGTTCCCTGACCTGAGACTTATCCAGTATGATTGTGGTGAGTTCATTGGCCATTGTAGGACCCCTGATTATTCTCTTTACTTTTTAAAAATAATATATTTTTAGTTAAATTTTTTTATTATTATATATTTGAGAGAGAGAGAGAGACACACACACACACATATATATAGACAGAGGATAGGTACACCAGGGCCTCCAACCACTGCAAATGGACTCCAGATGCATATGCCACCTTGTGCATCTGGCTTACATGGGTCCTGGGGAATCGAACCGAGGTCCTTTGGCTTTGCGGGCAAACACCTTAACCGCTAAGCCATCTCTCCAGCCCTTTTTTAAAAATACATTTTTAAGCATTTTTTTATTTTATTTGATTAATTTATGAACAAGATAAAGAAATGGCAGCATTCATTTTGTGACTTAAAGTTGAAAATATTTGGTGCTAATTCATTTATTCACTCAGATTATTTTGTAAACATCTGTCATTTTGTTAATAATTAGGGATAAAAGAAAGACCAAGTGAGGCAACTTAACATACAGTTTTTAAATTTAGCAAAAAGATAGCTGAGCATGGTGGAACACATCTGTAATCATACCACTAAGAAGGCAGAGGCAGGGGACTGGAGAGATTGCTTAGCAGTTAAGGTGCTTGCTGTAAAGCCTAAGGACCCAGGTTTGATTCTCACATAAGCCAGGTATACAAGCTGGCACATTATGTGACTAGAGTTCATTTGCAGAGGCTGCAGGCCCTGGCCCACTCTCTATCTATCTGCCTGTCTCTTCCTCTCTCTCTCTAATAATGTCTTGGGTGTTTTTGGTTTTTTGAGGTAGGGTCTTACTCTCGCCAGATTGACCTGGAATTCACTATGTAGTCTCAAGATGGTCTCAAACTCATGGCAAACCTCCTACCTCTGCCTCCTGAGTGCTGGGATTAATGTTGTGAGCCACCATGCCCAATACATTTTTGGGGATCGGGGGGGGGGGTTTCAAAGTAGAGTTTCCCTCTAGTCCAAGCTGACCTGGAATTCACCATGTAGTCTCAGGGTGGCCTCAAACTCATGGTAATACCTCTGCCTCCCGAGTGCTGGGATTAAAGAAGGGTGTGCACCAGCTTGCCCGGCTTTTTTCTTTCTTTCTTTTTTTAAAAGAAGGCAGAGGCAGGAGTGTTGCAAATTTGAGGCCAGCCTAATCTATCTACATGACAGGTTCCCAGCCAGTGAGGAATATGAAGCAAGACTCATCTCAAAAAAGGAGAGACGGGGGTCCTAGAGAGATGGCTTAGCAGTTAAGGCACTTGCCTGCAAAGCCAAAGGACCCAGGATAGATTTCCCCAGTACCCATGTAAGCCCGATGCACAAGGTGGCAGTGCATCTGGAATTCGTTTGCAGTGGCTAGAGGCCTTGGCATGCCCATTTTCTCTTTCTGCCCCCCCCTCAAATACATATAATATTTAAAAAAAATTTATTTGCCTGGGGGTCGGTGCAGATAGAATATTGAGGAATAAAACCTGGGTTTTTCGGCTTTGCCAGGAAGCACCTTAACAGCTAAGCCATCTCTCCAGCCCTGTTCATTGGTTTTGTTACTTGTAATCAAATGCATTCTATCAATACAGTGGTCTCTTTAGGATTTTCTTTCTTGTGCATCCAGCTTTACGTGGGTACTGGGTTATTGAACCTGGGTCCTTTGGCTTCATAGGCAAGTACTTTAACCACTACGCCATCTCTCCAGCCCCAAATAAAGTAGTTTTAAAAAAGCCAACTAACAGTGACTTAAATCATAGGAGCATCTGTTTTTTACTTAATTAGAAGTTTTGAAAATAATAGTTTGTGGCTGGTTCATCAGTCAATAAAACCACCTTATTTTTCTACCCTGCCTACCATACTCTGCTCCAATCTGTCTGTTTTCCTTATTTCTTCATAGTGTTACAGTGGCTGCCACAGCTTCATTGATCCTGTGAACAAGAAGCAAAGGGTTGAGATAATAGTCTTAGTGGTCTGAATAGATGGCTTAGTAGTTAAGGTGCTTGGCTGCAAAGCCTAAGGTTTCATGTTTGGCTCTCCAGGTTCCATGTAAACCAGATGCACAAGGTGATGCAAGCACACAAAGTCACACGTGTGCACAAGGTGTCACAAGCCTCTGGAGTTCAGTTGCAATGGCTAGAGGCCCTGGTGTTCCAATTCTCCTCCCCTCCCCCTCATTTAAAAAAACAAGTCTTAGTTAGCCAATGTAGTGGCGCACACCTTTAATCCCAGTCTGGGAAGGCAAAGGTAGGAGGATCACTAACAGTTCAAGGCCAGACTGAGACTACATAGTAAATTCCAGGTCAGCCTGGACTAGAGTGAGACCTGATTGAACCCTGCCCTTTGCTGGTGGACAAGAGTCCTTTTAGCTGAGTTTTGACCTTCTAATATCCTGTCTTAACCCTACAGTTCTCATTTGTCAACTTTAACCTCTGTAAGCCATGACTACAGATTTGTTTCTTTCTGACCTGTAAATTTATTCTGGTTTCAGCTGGTATGACTAGAGATGTCTTGCTCATAAAGCACTGAGGATTCATTTTTTTCCCTCCCTGATTGTCGCTATCTGTCTGTAGTCCTAGTTAGGGACTCAGAAATTAGATCCCAGGTAAAAATTCTGAAGAGGGTGACCAAGGGGGAAAAATGTGTAATGTTAATTTTTGTTAATATAAGAGAGGAAGTAAGAAAGAAGCATATAGAGAATGCTACAACCAGGGCCTACAGCCACTACAAACTCCAGACACATTGTCACCTTGTGCATCTGGCTTTACGTGGGCCATGGCGAATCAAACTCAGGTCCTTAGGTTTTGCAGGCAGGTGCTTTAACTGCTGAGCCATCTTCCCTGCCCCTAAAATAGTTTTATTTTATCTTATATATTTATTTGCAGAGAGAGACAATGAGAATGGGCATGCCAGGGCTGCTCCAGCTACTGCAAACAAACTCCAGATGCATGTGCCACCTTATGCATCTGGCTTACGTGGGTACTGGGGAATTGAACCTGAGTCCTTAGGTTTTGCAGGCAGGTGCTTTAACTGCTGAGCCATCTCTAGTCTGAGCCTTCAAAAAATTTTTTATTAGGGCTGCAGAGATGGCTTGGTGGTTAAAGCATTTGCCTGTAAAGCCAAAGGATCCCATTTCGATTCTCCAAGACCCACGTAAGCCAGATGCACAAGGGGACATATGCATCTTGAGTTCATTTGCAGTGGCTGGAGCCCTTGCCCGCCCATTCTCTCCCTCCCTCCCCCCCAAATAAATAAAATATATTGTAAAAAAAAAATTATCAGCCAGGCATGGTGGCACACACTTTTAATCCCAGCACTCTGGAGGCGGAGGTCGAAGGATCGATGTGAGTGCGAGGCCACCCTGAGACTACATAGTGAATCTACTTGCTAAGACCTTGTCTCAAAAAAAATAAAATAAGCAAACTAAAAACACTAAAAAGAGGCCCGGGGCTGCTCAGTCTTTGAGGTTGTGTGTGTGTGTGTGTGTGTGCATGCGTGCGTGTGGGTGGCAGGTTCCCGCGGCTATGGCGGTGGAGACTCTGTTCCCTGACTGGGAGTTCGACCGCGTCAACGACGGCTCGCAGAAAATTCATGCTGAAGTTCAGCTCAAGAACTATGGAAAATTTCTTGAGGAGTATACATCACAATTGAGAAGAATTGAGGATGCGCTGGATGATTCAATTGGAGATGTTTGGGATTTCAGTCTTGATCCTGTAGCATGAAAGGGCCTCAGTCTAGCCCATGCTGATCTGGAATTCACTGTATACTCTTAGGCTGGTCTCGAACTCACAGCGATCCTCCTGCCTTAGCCTCCTAAGTGCTGGGATTAAAGGTTTGCACTACCACACCAGGCAAATTCATTATTTTTGTTGAACACATAGCCCATGTGATTCATATCCTCATATCCTAATAAAGATATAAAACATTAAAAAAAAAACACTAAAAAGAGAAGAATGAACAGTGGACCAGGCAAGGTGATTCTCTTCTTTATCCTTTAATCCCAGCACTCTGGAGGCGGAGGTCGAAGGATCGATGTGAGTGCGAGGCCACCCTGAGACTACATAGTGAATTCCAGGTCAGCCTGGGATAGAGCGAGACCCTACCTCAAAAAAAAAAAAAAAAGAAAAAGAAAAAGAAAAATGGATTGATGACCTTTTTAAAAAGTATTGAAACTGGTTGGAGATATAACTCTACCCCTCAAAAAAAAAGTTCTGACTTACTAGAAGTCTTAGAAAAATCATTTCTATATTTGTATGAAGCAACCTTCTAATATCCTGTCTTAACCCTACAGTTCTCATTTGTCAACTTTAACCTCTGTAAGCCATGACTACAGATTTGTTTCTTTCTGACCTGTAAATTTATTCTGGTTTCAGCTGGTATGACTAGAGATGTCTTGCTCATAAAGCACTGAGGATTCATTTTTTTCCCTCCCTGATTGTCGCTATCTGTCTGTAGTCCTAGTTAGGGACTCAGAAATTAGATCCCAGGTAAAAATTCTGAAGAGGGTGACCAAGGGGGAAAAATGTGTAATGTTAATTTTTGTTAATATAAGAGAGGAAGTAAGAAAGAAGCATATAGAGAATGCTACACCAGGGCCTACAGCCACTACAAACTCCAGACACATTGTCACCTTGTGCATCTGACTTTATGTGGGTACTGAGGAATTGAGCCTGGATCCTTTGGCTTTGCAGGCAGGCACCTTAACTGATATGCCATCTCTTCAGCTCTTTTTTTTTTTTTTTTTTTAAACATTTCGAGGTAGGGTCTTGCTTTAGCCCAGGCTGACCTGGAATTCACTATCTAGTCTCAGGGTGGCCTTGAACTCACAATGATTCTCCTACCTCTGCCTCTCAAGTGCTGGGATTAAAGGCGTGCACCACCACACCCGGCTAGGAGTTAAGTATATATGTTTTTAATATTTTATTTATATTTATTTATTTATTTGACAGAGAGAGAGAATGGGCACTCCAGGGCTTCCAGCCACTGCAAACGAACTCCGGACTCTTGCACCCCCTTGTGCATCTGGTTAACATGGGTCCTGGGGAATCACACCTGGGTCCTTTGGCTTTCCAGGCAAACGCCTTAACTGCTAAGCCATCCCTCCAGCCCGAGTTAAATATTTTTGACTCATTGGGCTCATTGAAGTTTTGGCCTAAAGCCTTAATTACCTTTCATTTGTAGTCTCTTCCTTCCTTCCTTCTTTTTTGTTTTTATTTGCAGTCTTCTAGTACATGGTATTTTCCCTATTCCATCATGTAGTTTGCTCTACCCCTGAATTCCTTCGTATCTCTTCAGGAAAATTGCAAACATTGGCAGTGCTCTTGCGGCAGCTCAAGGCAGAGGGCCACCGAGTTCTCATCTTCACCCAAATGACCCGAATGTTGGACGTATTGGAGCAGTTTCTCACTTACCATGGTCACCTCTATTTGCGTCTAGATGGGTCTACTAGAGTTGAGCAGAGACAGGTAACCCAGGTGTCCTCGGCCCTTTAGAGACTCACTTCTGCTTCTGTGTCTTTTTCCCAAGCCATGGATTTTCAGAAGGAGCCTACTAAGCCTTGGACCTGTTTTGGGGGTACAATGGCCTAGGTGAAGTCAGGAGAAGGGATTGAGTAGTCTCTGAATATAGTCTTTTGTTTGTTTGTTTCCCCTAGGCCTTGATGGAAAGGTTCAATGCAGACAAGCGCATATTCTGCTTCATCCTTTCAACTCGAAGTGGGGGTGTTGGTGTGAACCTGACAGGAGCAGACACTGTTGTTTTTTATGACAGTGACTGGAATCCGACCATGGATGCTCAGGCACAGGATCGCTGTCACAGAATTGGACAGACTAGAGATGTCCACATCTATAGGTATTACCTACTCTTCCTTAGCCTTACTTCCTCTTTACTGATTGTGAGTATTATGATATATTTGGCTATTTATACCCCATGTGCTTCTTCTAGGCTTATCAGTGAACGCACAGTAGAGGAGAACATTCTTAAAAAGGCAAACCAGAAGAGAATGTTGGGAGACATGGCCATTGAGGGAGGAAACTTCACCACAGCCTATTTTAAACAGGTACAAAATAAGAACATTTACCCTGGGCACAAATAATTTCTTGCTGCTAAAGGAGTTTGTCCTGCTTATTGAAAAGTAGCTGCTTTGGCCTCAACAAACTTGTCTCTCAACCAACAGTACTTTATATTTCCATGCTTCAAAGCTGGGCATTATAGGCCTTTAAAAGTATTTATTTAATTTATTTGAGAGAAAGAGGCAGCTAGAATAGAAGCATCAGGGCCTCCGGTCACTGCAAACGAACTCCAGATGCATGTGCCACCTTATGCATCTGGCTTACGTGGGTACTGGGGAATTGAACCTGAGTCCTTAGGTTTCTCAGGCAAGTGCCTCAACCAGTAAGCCATCTCTGCAGCCCTAAAATAGTATTGTTTAATTAAATGTTTTACTGAAATATTTGTAAGGGGAGAGAGAATGAATAGTTGTGCCAGGGCCTCTAGCCACTGCAAACTCCAGGTGTGTGCACCACTTTGTGCGTCTGGTTTTACATGGATACTGGGGAATTGAACCCAGGTCATTAGGCATTGCTGGCAAGTGCCTTAACTGCTGAGCCATCTTCCCTGCCCCTAAAATAGTTTTATTTTATCTTATATATTTATTTGCAGAGAGAGACAATGAGAATGGGCATGCCAGGGCTGCCTCCAGCTACTGCAAACAAACTCCAGATGCATGCCCCACATTGTGCATCTGGCTTTACGTGGGCCATGGCGAATCAAACTCAGGTCCTTAGGTTTTGCAGGCAGGTGCTTTAACTGCTGAGCCATCTCTAGTCTGAGCCTTCAAAAAATTTTTTATTAGGGCTGCAGAGATGGCTTGGTGGTTAAAGCATTTGCCTGTAAAGCCAAAGGATCCCATTTCGATTCTCCAAGACCCACGTAAGCCAGATGCACAAGGGGACATATGCATCTTGAGTTCATTTGCAGTGGCTGGAGGCCCTTGCCCGCCCATTCTCTCCCTCCCTCCCCCCAAATAAATAAATAAAATATATTGTAAAAAAAAAATTATCAGCCAGGCATGGTGGCACACACTTTTAATCCCAGCACTCGGGAGGCAGAGGTAGGATCGCGGTGAGTTCGAGGCCACCCTGAGACTACATAGTGATTTCCAGTCAGCCTGGACCAGAGTGAAACCTCGAAAAGCTTTTTTAAAAATGTATTTATTTGTAAACAGAGCAACAGAGAAGAGTGAAAGCGAGACACTGGGTGTGCCAGGGTATCTAGCCACTGCAAAAGAACTCCAGATGTATGTACTGGGGAATCAAACCTGTGTCATTTTACTTTGTAGACAAGCACCTTAACCACTGAGTGTTCTCTCCAATACCCCCGCCCCCCCCCCCCTTTTTTAGGCAGGGTGTCTAGCCCAGGCTGACCTGGAACTCATTATAGCCCCAGACTGGCCTTGAACTCAGAGATCCTCCTACCTCTGCCTCATGAGTGCTAGGATTACGGGCAGGAGCCACCAGGCCTGCCTCTATAAATTATCATATTCTATTCGCTAACCCCTTCTCTTCTGTTGTGTCTAATAGCAGACCATCCGAGAGCTATTTGATATGCCTTTGGAGGAGCCACCTGGCTCATCTGTACCTACTGCCCCTGAGGAGGAGGAAGAGACTGTGGCCAGCAAACAGACCCATATTTTGGAACAGGTGATAAAAGAATGAAACTGTGTGTGTGTGTGATGCATGCTTGTAGTTGTGGAGGCCAGTGGTTGACATTGAGTATCTTCCTGTCACTCTTTTGAAACAGAGTTTCTTACTGAACCCCATAGCTCATGGCTTGGCTAGACGGCTAGCTAGCCAGCCCTAGGGATCCTGCTGTCTACCTCCCCAGCACTGTGATTACAAGCATATACACCCATCATTTTACAGGAGTGTCAGGGATGTGAACTCAAGTACTCAAGCTCTAGCTGCTGCAAACGGACTCCAGACATATGTGGCATGTTGTACTTTGTGTCCAGGGGAATGAAACCCAAGCTGTGGTAGGCTTTGTGAGCAAGTGCTTTAACTTTAGAACTTACCCTGTCCCCAGTATTTGCTAGTTTGAAGTACAGTGTTTATTTGCTAGCTTTAGTACAATGCAGTGCTTTTAAGTATTTGATGTTATAGGGGAAAAGCAGGATCTAGACCCGTAAGTGTGAGTTTTGACTGCAACAATGCAAAGTTTTTGTTTTCTTTTTATAAATGGAGGTATTGCTAGGCATTGTGGCGCATGCTTTTCATCCCAGCTCTTTGAAGGCTGAGATAGGAGGATCACTGGGTTGCAGTCTAACCTGTGCTACAGAGTTAGTTCCAAGTCAGCCTGGGCTATAGTGAGACCCTGCCTGCAAGGGTTAAAAAAATTGATGTAGCCGGGCGTGGTGGCGTACACCTTTAGTCCCAGCACTCAGGAGGCAGAGGTAAGAGGATTGCCATGAGTCCACCCTGAGACTACATAGTGAATTCCAGGTCAGCCTGAGCTAGAGTGAGATCCTACCTCAAAAAACCAGACAAAAGAAAACAAAACAAAATTATCACTATGTAATTATCTTGAACTGCCTGTATCATTTGAATTACTGGGCTCAAGCCATTCTGTTACCTCAAAAAATGGCATTGCTTTTTTTTTTTTTTTTTTTTTTTTTTGGTGGTTTTTCAGGGTGCAGGCTGACCTTGAACTGACTACCTTGAACTCACAGTGATACTCCTATCTCTGCCTCCCAAGTACTAGGATTAAAGGCATGTGCCACCATGCCAGGCTCCAATTTTTTTATTTAAAATTTTTTATGTGTGTAATAGTACTAATAGTAGTGGTAGTACTATAGTAGTATATGCATGTGTACCTGTGCAGATGTTTGTGTTTGCCCCAGGTACGTGTGTATGCAGGCCAGAGAACATTGAGTGTCTACTAATACTTGTCTTCATGTTTGCTTGACTGCTGAGCCATCTCCTTCCAACCCTAAAGTTTTATATATTTACTTTTTAAAAATATTTATTTATTTGAGAGAGAGAGAGAGAGGCAGATACAGACAAAGAAAGAATGGGTGCACCAGGGCCTCCAACCACTGCAAATGAACTCCAGAAGCATGCGACCCTTGTGCATCTGGCTTATGTGGGTCCTGGGGAATCGAACCAGGATCTTTAGGCTTCACAGGCAAACTCCTTAACTGCTAAGCCATCTCACCAGTCCAAGTTTTTGTTGTTGTTGTTCATTTTTTTAAATTTATTTGAGAGCGACAGGCAGAGAGAGAGAATGGGCGCACCAGGGCCTCCAGCCACTGCAAACGAACTCCAGACATGTGCGTCCCCTTGTGCATCTGGCTAACGTGGGTCCTTAGGCTTCACAGGCAAACGCTTAAACGCTAAGCCATCTCTCCAGGCCCCCCCCCCCTTTTTTTTGAGGTATGCTCTCAGTCTAGCCCAGGCTTACCTGTAATTCACTGTGTGGTCTCAGGGTGGCCTTGAACTCACGGTGATCCTCCTACCTTGCCTTCCAAGTGCTAGGGTTAAAGGCATGTGCCAGTATACCTGATTTCTAATTTTTTTTTTTTTTTTTTTTTTTTTTAGTACAGTGTCTTCCTGCCTCAGCGTCTTGTCTGGGAAGGGTTCTTAAAAATTTGATTTCCTATGCCAAGCATGGTGGCACATGCCTTTAACCTCTGTGCTTGAGAGGCAGAGGTAGGAAGATCAGTATGAGTTTGAGGTCACCCTGAGATGACAGTGAATTCCTGGTCAGCCTGGGCTAGAGTGAGACCCTACCTCCAACAAAATAAAATAAAACAAAACAAAATAAAAATTGTTTCTTAGCACATCTTTAATTCTAGCACTCACGAGGCAGAGGTAGGAGGATCACTGTGAGTTCCTGGCCAGCATGAGACTACAAGAGTTAAGTTCCAGGTCAGCCTGGGTTACAGCAAAAAACAGCAACAACAAGAAAAGATTCCTTGGCCCCATCTCCAAATCTACTAAATCATAATTGTTAGCTATTGGAGCTGAGCATTTGTATTGTTTCCAAACTCTTTAGATAGATAGATAGATAGATAGATAGATAGATAGATAGATAGATAGATAGATACACACACACACACACACACACATATATATATACACCTTTAAGTAACCTAAGGGGGGGAAGGTTTCCTTCTAGGTAACTGCTGAGGACCCAATATAATTGACATATGTTTCCTCATCTCCAGTGTGGTCATTGCTTACAGGTTCACTAATGGAGATAGGGTTGCCTGTTCTTTATATGTATATTTTTGGTTGTTTTGCAAGGTTGGGCCTCACTCTAGCTGAGGCTGACCTGGAATTCACTATGTAGTCTCACAGTGACCCTGAACTAATGGCTCATGCATCTCGAGTTTGTTTGCTGTGGCTGGAGGCCCTGGCACACCCGTTGTCTCCCTTCAAATAAATAAATACTTTTTAAAAAAAAAGTGTTGAGGGGGACTGGAGAGATGACTTAGTGGTTAATGCGCTTGTCTGCGAAGCCTAAAGACCCAGGTTTGATTCTTGAGGTCCTACATAAGCCAGATACACATGGTGGTGCATGCATCTGGAGCTCGTTTGCAGTGACTGGAGGCCCTGGCATGCCCATTCTCACTCTTTCCCCCACCCCTCTTTCTGTCTCTAATAAATAAATAAATAAAAATAAATCCTTAAAAAATGTGTTTGTGGGAAAAAGTCTGGTGATAAACCTCCTACTTTGGTGGCCTCCCAAGTGCTGGGATTAAAGTCATGTGCCACCACACCCATTTTGTGTGTGTGTGTGTGTGTAAATATGTATGTATGTATATTTATTTATTTTTGGCTTTTTGAGGTCAGGGTTTCACTATAGCCCAGGCTGACCTGGAATTTATTATGTAATCTCAGGGTGGCCTCAAGCTCATGTTGATCCTCCTACCTCTGCCTTCCAAGTGATAGGATGAAAGGCATGCACCACCATGCCCCGGCTTTGTTTATATATATATATATTTTTAATTTCATTGTGTTATTTATTTGAGAGAGAAAGAGGCAGATAGAGTGCGAGAGAGAGAAAGAGAATGAATGCGCAAGTTACGGCCTTCAACCATTGCAAACGAACTCCAGTCTCATGTGCCACCTTGTGCATCTGCCTTACATAGGTTCTGGGGAATCCAGTCTGGGTCCTTTCACTTTTGTAGGCAAGTGCCTTAACTGCTAAGCCATCTCTCCAACCCTATGCCCTTTTCTTTTTTTTTTTTTTTTTTAATGAAACGAGATCTCTGGAGTCAATCATATGTCCAAGGACTTAGAGAACACTGAATCACCTACATAAAACCAAACAAGCATTCGATTGCATTGGCAAGAGGTCCTGGTGCACTTATACACACAGAAATAAATAATAATAAATTAAAAGGAGAAAGAAGTAAGGGTGTAGAACATCTTCAGCAGGTTTTAACCTACTGAATACCTTCCTTGTTGCTAGGTCACCTTTTTCCTTTTGATAGAGAGAGTGGGATAATTGGTGCACCAGGTCCTCAGCCACTGTAATCGAACTCAATACACTTGTGCCACCGAATGGGCATGTGCACCCTTGCGCTTGCATCAACTTTGTGCATCTGGCTTACTTAGGATCTGGAGAGAGATCAAACATGGATCCTAAGGCTTCGCAGCCTTAACTGCTAGGCCATTTCTCCAGCCCTGGCTCACCTTTTTTTTGTTGTTGTTTTTTGTTTTTATTTTTCAAGGTAGGGTCTCACTGTAGTCCAGGCTGACCTGGATATTCATTCTGTAGTTTCAGGGTAGCCTTGAATTCACGGCAATCCTCCTGCCTCTACCTCACAAGTGCTGTTGCTCCTACACCCAGCTTCTGAGTCACCTTTTCAATGAGTTTGGGTTGATATCCTGGATAGTATCTCAAGTAAAGATCATATGTGATTAATATTTTGTTTGTGGCATCTTGGTGTGAAAAATTAATAGATTTTGGACTTGATAGATGGCTTGGTTGAGGCGCTTGCCTGCGAAATATAAGGACCCAGGTTCAACTTCCCAGTACCAGATGTATAAAGCAGCACATGCATCTGGAGTTAGTTTGCAGTGGCTACAGGCCCTGGTGTACTTCTCTGTCTCAAATAAATTAATAAATAAAATGTTTGAAATATTAATAGACTTTGGGATGTTCAAGTCTTTGTGACTGCTTTTGTTGTTTCTAGGGATAGAACCTAATGCCTTGTGTGTCCTAGACAAGTGCTACATACTCCCCTCTCCTACTCCCCTTTCCTAATTTAAAAAAATAATAATAATCATAGACTGGAGAGATGGTTCAGTGGTTAAGGCACTTGCTGCAAAGCCTAATGACCTGGGTTTGATTCTCCAGTACCTATGTCTAGCCAGATGCACAGTGATACATGTATCTGAGGTTTGTTTGCAGCACCTAGAGGCCTTGACTCACACATATTCATATTCTCTGTCTCTCCTTGCAAATAAAATTTGAAAAACTCTTGGGGCTGAGAATATGGTTTCATTGGTTAAAGGCACTTGCTTGCAAAGCCTGATGGCCTGGGTTTCATTCTCCTGTACCCACATAAAGCCAGGTGTATGGCAGGCATGGTGGCACACGTCTTTAATCCCAGCGCTTAGAAGGCAGAGGTAAGAGGCTTTTCATGAGTTCAAGGACAGCCTGAGAGTACAAGGTGAATTCCAGGTCAGCCTGGGTGATGGAGAGAAGCCAAGTGCATGGGTCTAGAGTTCATTTGTAGTGGTAGGAGTCCCTGGTGTGTCCGTTCATTCATTCATATTCTCCTTGCCAAAAAAAAAAAAAAAAAAAAAAAAAACCTGTTGACGCTAAAGGAAAGGAGGTAGAGTTCAGGTTCTCTCAAATAGCCATTCTATTTATTTATTTACAATCAGAGAGACAGAATATGAATATGGGCCCAATAAACTCCAGATAATGTACCAATTTGTGCATCTGGCTTTGTGTGTGTACCTAGTCATCCGGGTTTGCAAACAAGTGCTTAACCATTGAGTCATCTCTCTAGCCCTCAGAACATTTATTGAGTTAAGCTACAAACTTGGTTTTATGTTAACTTGCCCTAAATTTTTTTTTTTTTGCAACAACAAAATCACAGGATGTAAATTGCTACTTTTTAAAAAAACAAAAAACTTTTTTTATTCATTTATTTGCAAGCACGTAGATAGAATAGAGAAAAGAGACAGAGAAAATGGGCACACCAAGGCCTCCAGCAACTGTAAATGAACTCCAAATGCATATCTCTCTGTGCATTTGCCTTTATGTGGGTATTGTGCAATTGAACCTTGGTTGTTAGGCTTTGCAGGCAAGCACCTTAACTACTGAGCCATTTATCCAGCCTTTCTTAATAGGCAAGCCCAACAGACTGCCTTTTTCCTTTATTTATTTATTTATGTATTCTTACTATTTTATTTATTTTTGAGAGACAGAGAAAGAAAAAGGGTACACCAGAGTCAGCCATTGTGAATAAACTCCAGATGCATGTGCCTCCTTCTGGCGCATGTACGACATTGCATGCTTGCATCACTGCATCTAACTTACATGAGACCTGGAGATTAGACCATGGCATTCTTGCGCTTTGCAGGCAAGTGCCTTAACTGCTAAGCCATCTCTCCAACCCTGTTTTTGGTTTGTTGAGGTAGCATCTCAATCTAGTCCAGGCTGAAACGGAATTCACTATGTAGTCTCAGGGTGGCCTTGAACTCATGGCAGTCCTCCTGCCTCTGCCTTCCAAGTTTTGACATGAAAAGACGTTAGCCCCACACCCAGCAGGTATCTTTTTTTTTTTTTTTTTTTTTTTTTTTTGGTTTTTCGAGGTAGGGTCTCACTCTAGTTCAGGCTGACCTGGAATTCACTATGTCGTCTCAGGGTGGCCTCGAACTCATGGCAATCCTCTTACCTCTGCCTCCCAAGTGCTGGGATTAAAGGCGTGCGCCACCATGCCCGGCTGCCAGCAGGTATCTTTTATTTTGATGTCATCATCCTTTCCTCCTATTTTTAAGGTCTTGTGTGTGTTGTGTCATGCACTATGAGGTCATGGATATCCAGGCCATTTTGTGTAAGAGTGCTCTTCCTTTGGCTCCTTTTTTTCCTTCTGTCATAATGAGCCTTGGAAGGTGTGATAGAGATGTTTCAGTGCTGAGCACCCCTCTGTCACTTCTTTTCAGCACTGCAGTGCCTTTTGTGTCATCCCAGTGGTCACCACAATGTGAAAAGAGAAGCCTCTCTTAACCAAAAGTGAGAGTAGTATTAATATATGGGATAAACATTTTTAAAAGTACTTACAGGGCAGTTTTATGCATAATACATGCATTTAGCCAGATAATAGCATGCATTACTCCCCTAGGGCTCATTATCTCTTCTCCCATAGGCATTTGATTAGGTTTTTAGTGCTAGGCATGTATTCCCTCCCATGGAGTGAGCCTGCCTTCCAGTCACAGAGCAGTTAGTTTCCCCCATAACAGTCATGCCATTATTGCACCTGTTGGCTCCTTTGGCCTGGCTGGCCAAACTTGAGGCTTGCAGTATCTACTGTTGTTTATCTCCACTGATGACTTCTTTCTCTCCCATGGAGCTGTATGCAGCAAAGCTTTTTCCAGCTCTCTATTAGCTTGTCACCGGGAGGAGGTTTTCTTTCTCAGTGCTCTGCAGCCCAAGCATGTGAAATCTTTAACAATGGGGCCTTTTTATTTATTTTATTTATTTTTTTAAGCCTGAGTCTCTCTCTAGCCCTGGCTGACGTGAAACTCATACTGTATTCCCAGGCTAGACTTGACCTTATGGTGATCCTCCTGCCTCTGTTGCCTAAGTGCTGGGATTAAAGGCATGTGCAACCTGCCTGGCCCCCATCTTTTTGAAGCAAGGTCTGGAGCCCATGCTAACAGCAGACTGGAATTCACTCTGTAGTCACAGACAAGGGCTCACACTCAAAGCAGTTCTTTCACCTCAGCCTGCCAAGTTCTGGGATTAAAAGTGTAAGCTACCATGAAGGTCTTTCCTTGTTTTTTTGGGACAAGGTCTTGCTATGTGTATTTCTGGTGGGCCTCCAACTCACAGTGATCCTCCAAAGTCTGCCTTCTGAGTGCTGGGATGAAGGGTATGCACTACCACGCCCAGCTAATTTCTTAAGATTTTTTTCCCCCTTCTGCACATCCTTTAGGCATTGTGTCGTGCAGAGGATGAAGAAGACATTCGTGCAGCCACCCAGGCCAAAGCTGAACAAGTGGCTGAACTTGCAGAATTTAATGAGACTGAAGGCTTTCCTTCTGGTGAGGGAGAAGAGGTCAGTCGGCCTGGGGCTGAAGATGAGGAGATGTCACGGGCTGAGCAGGAGATTGCTGCCCTTGTAGAACAGGTCAGTGTCAGACCCACTACTTGCTTTTATACTTAATAACTTACACCAGGACTCAGAACTTCTGTCTTTCCTGGTGATAATAAACAAGTGATAAGTCCTGACCACAAGGATGTTATATTCATCAATTGTACTCCCCACAGCTTACTCCCATTGAACGATATGCCATGAAATTCCTTGAAGCCTCATTGGAGGAAGTGAGCCGGGAGGAGCTCAAACAGGCAGAAGTGAGTATTTCTGGGGCATGGGGCATATAGTTGGAAATAGCTAATTTCTATTATGCTAATTTATATTCTGCTTGCTTCCCGCTGATAACCACCTTGGGCTATGTTGTTGGTAGGAACAAGTGGAAGCTGCCCGCAAAGACCTGGACCAAGCCAAGGAAGAAGTGTTCCGTCTACCCCAAGAGGAGATGGAGGGGCCAGGGGCTGGGGATGACATGTGCTGTGGGACTAGTGGAGGCAGCCACCGGCGCAACAAGAAAGTCAAAGCTCCTGAGAGGCCTGGGACTCGTATCAGTGAGCGTCTTCGTGGAGCTCGGGTTGAAACTCAAGGGGCAAACCACACTCCTGTCACATCTAGCCATCATACCCGCAATACCTCCACACCCCCCAGATGCAGCCCTGTGAGGGATCGTGTTTCCAGACCAGTTTCTAGGCCTCGATCTGCTCCTGCTCCTGCCACAGTTCCTGTCCCAGCCCCTGTACCCATTTCAGCCTCAAATCCAACAACCATTCTTCCTGTCCATATCTTGCCTACTCCTGCACCTGTGCCTCAGCTTCCTCCTCCTTGTTCTCCTGCCTGTACCCCTCCTCCTACCTGTACTACTACTACCTGTAGCCCTGTATCTCCTCACACCTCCCCGCCTGCTCATACCTCTCTCTCAACTCCTTCCTCACCTATCCTGCTTGGTTCTCCTTCTGTGCCCATCTCTCACCCAGTCACCAACCTTCCCTTGGGCTTGGGCCCTGAGGCGGATCTCTGTGTACAAGAGTTGGCATCTATGGAGTCTCTGGAACTGGCTGGCATGATCAGTTCTGAGGCTTCCCCACCTAGTCTTGTACCTTCAAAGGATCTGTTGCCAGCTGCTATTGAGACTCTGCCTGAGTCAGAGAAGAATCTTACTTCTGCACCCAGTCCAACTTTGGAGGCTGCCAGCATCCCCAATGGTCAGGAACAGGAAGCAACAGACCCTGAGGAGGCGGCCATTCTTACAGTGCTGCCTAGTAGTGAGGAGTCCCCCGTGGATCTGAATGAGAGCAATGGGTTGGAACTCCTACCCTCAGCAGCATCCGATGAGCCACTTCAGGAGCCATTGGAGGCCAATAGGGACTTGGAAGAGTTGGGTGATGCTCAACCCTCCATCTCCAACCAAGAAAAGCCACAAGAACTTGTTGAGGTCCCAGCCCCATCAACCTCCTCTTCATCCACCTCCTCTCCTGAGGGTCCTTCACCTGCCCGGCCCCCACGGCGTCGCACCAGTGCTGATGTAGAAATTAGGGGTCAGGGGACTGGCCGACTAGGGCAACCTCCAGGTCCCAAAGTGCTTCGCAAGCTTCCAGGAAGGCTAGTAACCGTGGTGGAAGAAAAAGAGCTTGTGAGACGACGGCGACATCGGGGGGCTGCCAGCACCCTAGTGCCTGGAATCTCTGAAACTGTTGCCAGCCCTGGAAGCCCATCGATTCACAGCGTGTCAGGGCCAGAAACCTCACCTACCATGGGTGGGCCCTGTGAAGCTGCTCCCTCATCCTCACTCCCCACCCTAACCCAACAGCCCTTCATAGCTCGTCGTCATGTTGAGCTGGGGCTGACAGGTGGGAGCAGCCCAGAGAATGGAGATAGAGCACCGCTTGCTATCACACCACCTGCTGTGAAACGTCGGAGAGGAAGGCCCCCTAAGAAGAACAGATCTCCAGCAGATTGCAGGAGAGGGATGGATGAGGCACCCTCATCCACCTCTAAGGAAAAAACCAATGGGGTTGATCCTGGTCCTGGGACTGAGACTGTAATGGCTACAGATCCTGTCTCAGGGTCCCAGCTTATTTCTGGGCCTCAGCCCCTTGTACCCCAACCTGTCCACAGACCAGAGCCCATCGTCCTGTCACCTGTGGAGAAAAGAAGGCGTGGGCGGCCCCCTAAGACACGGGAATTGCCCATCCCTGGGACCATTTCTTCTCCAGGGGATGGCAATTTAGAGAGCCGGACACAGCCACCCCCACCACCCCTGACACCACTCCCATCCTTGCCACCCTGTCCCACTGCTACTGTCGCCAACACTGTCACCACCGTCACCATTTCAACGTCCCCACCCAAGCGGAAACGGGGCCGACCTCCCAAGAATCCACCATCACCACGGCCCAGCCAGCTCCCTGTCTTGGACCGTGACAGCTCTTCTGTCCTTGAGAGCTGTGGATTGGGGAAACGGCAGCAACCCTTGTGCCAGGGGGAGAGTGAGGGCAGTTCCTCTGATGAAGATGGAAGCCGACCTCTCACCCGCCTGGCCCGCCTGCGACTTGAAGCAGAGGGAATACGGGGACGAAAGAGCGAAGGGTCCATGGTGGTGGCTGTAATTCAGGATGACTTGGATTTAGCAGATAGGGGGCCAAGTGGGTTAGAACTGACACCTCCTGTGGTCTCTTTAACCCCCAAATTGCGCTCAACCCGCCTGCGTCCAGGGTCTTTAGTCCCCCCACTAGAGACTGAGAAGGTGCCTCGCAAAAGGTCAGGGGCTCCAGTTGCTGGGAGTCCTGTGATGACAAAGCGGGGCCGTCTACAGCCCCCAAGCCCCTTGGGGCCTGAGGGCTCAGTAGAGGAATCTGAGGCTGAAGCCTCAGGTGAAGAGGAAGGGGATGGGACCCCACGTCGTCGGCCTGGTCCCCGCAGGCTCACTGGGACCACCAACCAAGGGGACCAGCGTATTCTGCGCAGCAGTGCTCCTCCCCACCTGTCTGGCCCTATCATTAGTCACAGAGGCCGCAAGGCCAAGACGTGAGTGGGCTGCCCCTCCATCTAGGTATCCCACCATAGCCGCTGTCCCTCCATGACCAGGCCTGACTCTGTTAACCACTACTTGAAGTCTTGAGGGGAAAAGCCTCCAAGGAGACATAGGGACCTTCTCCCTTCTTTTCACCAAAGTAGGGGGTAGGTAACTGGTTGTCATGGAAATGGGGCTCATCACAACCCCCTTCTCTCCTACCCCACATAGCTGGGCAGTGTTAAGGGTGGCAAGATAGTCTCTGTCCCCACCCCCTTGTACTTGATTCCCAAGATCTTTCACAGCTCCACACTCTTAGGAAAAAGGGGAGGGGCTTCTCTACAATGAGTTTTTTTTTTTTTTTAAGAAGAAAAAAATAATAAACATAGTTTCTGTACAAGCATCCGTGTAAGGAGGCTTCTGATTTTCTGGTCTGGTGGAGGGTTGGGTGGGAAATTGGGCATCATTTTTCTCCTCTCCCTCTTGCAAAGACTAATATCTGATCTTTAAATCCAGGATTGTATACCTTTAAGGCAGAACTCTTTCCCACTAAAGCAAAGGGAAAATAGGTAATTCTGACCTGGTAGATTGTTTCCCTAGAGTCTCAGTTAAATCACTCAGACAGTTCTCCTGATTGCTGGACTTCCCTCGACTCTCCCAATACCTCAGCCTTCCCTTCTTTTAACCCTCTTGCTCAGGTGCTTTCACTCCTTTCTTCAGAAGGCAGACATCCTACTCCATTTGCTTTATCCCATGGCCCTCCTCTGCTCTCCATGTAGCCAAACTGGTTTGAGTTGGCCACACCCCTTCCCAGCTCCCTGGGCTCTTCACATGGTGACTGGCCATCCAACCCCACCTTGGCTTGGCTTGGAGCCCTGAGTCAGCTTCATCTGTACCCAAGCCAAATCAAACCTGAGGCAGGAGCCGAAACAGTCCATCAAAGCCTATAGCCAGGTAAGATCCCATGTTCATATATTTTCTGACCTCAACTCCTGGTCTCTCTTCTTGGGTTCTTTCCCCCTTGCTGACTACTTCATTGGAGTTCTTTTCTCATAGCTACAATCCCTGCAGTTTTGTTGTAGCTCATTTCCTTTTCCTCTGCTTTTTTCACCCTATTTGTGTTTGGAAAATCACAGTTGGCTTTATATTGTTTAGGAGAAACTAGGAGAATGATAGGATGTGAGGATGGAAAAGTGGTTTGATGAGGAGTATAGAGTGCCTGAGAAAAAAGGAGGGCATCTATGTAGGTTTCTGTGTAAGTGATGAGGTCATTTGGACTGTTGATTTGATTGTTTTGTGTGGTTAGGATTAAAATGGAGGGAGGAGGAAAGGAGACCCTAGCTTGGAGATGTAAGAACTTCCTGACATATAGGGGTTTTCAGGTAACCCAGGCTGGCTTCAAATTGGCTCCCTGACCTTCCAGTTTCTACTCCTGGGTATTGAGGATACAGGTGTGTGCCACTACAACAACTTTTTTGTTACTTTTTAACTGTAAAAACACTTCACTCTGCTTTTTCCCTTCTTCCATCCCCAGAGGTGTTTTCGTGTGAAATGGCTATTTGAAGTGGGATGTTCTATGACTCTTTAATACTCCAGTAGTGGCCCTAGGGGAACCTTAGGGCCCTTTGAAATACAGTTTAAAATCACCTGGGCATATAGTTCTTCTGTTCAGTAGGCAGAGGGAGAAAGATTGAAAGTTCAAAGCCACCCTGTCTACAAAATACTACTCAGTCAATTTATTAGTCTTACTCGTTTTAGCCAAGTGTGGTGGCTCACGCCTTTAATCCCAATACTTGGGATGCAGAGGTAGGAGGATCCCTGTGAATTCAAGGCCACTCAGAGACTACATAGTGACCTGGGCTAGAGTAAGACCCTTCCTCAACAAAACAAAACAAAAGTTTGAGATTCTGAAATTCTCTTGCTTTTCAGTGTTTATTTCAGTTTTACTTCTTTCTGTTTTGACAAGAGTAATATGTTCACACTTGTCTTCAAAGATTCAGAATCTTAAGCTGAGGGAAAGGAATCCAGCCATACATTTTATCTCCTGGTCTGAGTCACTAGAGGATTCCCCAGTAAGGCAGCATTCCTGAGAGTTGGGCAAGGCCAGCAGACAGAATGTTTTGAGGGGTGGAGTCAGCAAGCCATAGAAGGGCTAATTTGTTGGGCTTACAAGTGCCTTGACTGTATCGCCCACAGGTGATGGAGGACGAGGAGAAAGCAGTGGAGAGCTTGGTGAGCAACAAGGAATCTGCTCATTCTCCATCCCCCATCCGCTGCTGCTGGCTCCGCCTCCGCTATTGGGCAGCTACTAGCATTATCTGTGGCTGTTCTTGCCTGGGAGTCATGGCTCTTGTGTTTGCCATCAAGGTGAGGAAATTCCTGTGGGAACAAGGGTGGGTTTAAAGCAGCAGTTCTGGTATCTGACCTATCTACATTAATCAGTTCATAAATAGCTGGCTGTGGGCTTAGTCCCAGAACAAGATACATGATTCCAGTTGTCAAAGGACTTAGTGTCTAATGAGAGAGTTGACAGTTGAAAATGGCTAATTAATGAAATGCAGTTCATTAATACTGTGATAGAGGAAGCACAGGGTACTCAGAGGCAAAGAGGGATTGTGTGTGTGTGTGTGTGTGTGAGAGAGAGAGAGAGAGAGAGAGAGAAGCATCCAAAAGGAGATGATAGGAAAGTAACTTTAAAGGATGAGTGGGTGAGGGTAAAAAGACATTCCAGATAAAATAGTATTGTATACAAATGCTTGAACTGTTATTTCAGCACAACTGGTCTAGTGAAGAATCCTGAAAGATGAACCCAAAGGGTGCAGATCACTGAGGATCCCCCAACTCTGTGTTTTAACAAATTAAACTTTAATACTAGGGAGCTATCAAAGAGTTTTGCAGAGGAGAATGACATAGGCAGATCTGTGATTTAGAGAGATCCACTCTCAGTGGTGAGGATATGGCTCAATGGATAAAGGTGCTTAACGTCCAAGGCTGACTACCTGAGTTTGTATCCCCAGAAACCACCTAAGCTGGACATGGTAGTGCATAGCCCTCTTATGCCAAGGTGGGAGGCAGAGACAGGAGAATCCTAGAAGCTCTCAGGTAGCTAGCCTGTCATATGCAACAGTGAACAAGGCACCTGCCTCAAATAAGATAGAAGGTGAGGATTCGCACTTAAAGTTGCCCTCTCACCTCCACACGTGTCACGGCACCCACGCACGTGTAGTCATGAGCATACATATGTACACACATAAAATAGAGCATGGTATGTTGGCACATGCTTTTAATCCTAGCCTTTGGAGTTCAAGGTCACCCTGGGACTACAGAGTGAGTTCCAGGTCAGCCTGGATTAGAGTGAGACCCTACCTTAAAAAACCAACAACAAAAATAGATCTACTCTCAAGACCTCCATGGAGAGTGAATTGCAAGGGTCAAGAGTTGAGGCCACTGAGCAGTCACTGAGAGTGCTTTACCTCCCTGTATTCCCTGTCTGTGTGTATATTGAGGGGACAGGGGAGCGATTACTGGGAATTGAGTTCAGAGCCTTGCCCATGGCAATTACACTACCATTGAGCTATAGCCCCAGCACACACATGTCTTTTGAAAAGCTGCTCAGGCTAACTTAAACACCATGCTGGAATTTCCGCATACCCTAGATGTGTTTTAGGAGTGAGAAATTTTCTATCCCCATAAGAACTTCATTAGGGAAAATTATTAAAAGAATCCTTTAAAGCTGGCCGTGATGGTGCACGCCTTTAATCCCAGCACTCGGGAGGCAGAGGTAGGAGGATCGCCATGAGTTCAAGGCCACACTGAGACTACAGAGTTAATTCCAGGTCAGCCTGGACCAGAGTGAGACCCTACCTGGAAAAACAAAAAAATAAAAGAATCATTTAAAAAATATGATTTGAGATAAAGAATGAGTATGCCAGTTTCTTCTGCCTCTACAGATGAACTGCAGATGTATGCACCACTTTGTGCATCTGGCTTTACATGGTTACTGGGGAATCGACCCCAGGTCCTCAGGCTTTGCAAGCACCTTCACCCGTTGAGTTATCTGTCCAGCCCCTAAAAAGGATCCTTAATGGTAGAGATGATCTGTTTTGGGCTGGGAGAAGGATTTGACTTGACATGAGTTAAAATGAGTCAAGAACTCCAAATTCTGGATGAATGTGGGATGAATCGAAAAGAATGGGGTTATCTAGGCTAGCAATGCAACTCAGTAGTAGAATGCTTTCTTAGCATGAATAGGCCGTAGGATCCTTTTCCATATCATAAAACACCAAAACTGCCACTTTGGAAAGTAGGCAGGGCAGACATGGATATCTTACTTTGTAGATGAGGCAGAGATATAAAATGTTTATATATGAGATTATGAGCTATGATTGATGAATAAGTGGAATGGGACAATGGGCACTTCGGGGCAAAAGCAGGGGCAAACCTAACCAAGACCCTGCCCCCACAGGCAGAAGAGCGGCATAAGGCAGGCCGATCCGAGGAGGCAGTGTACTGGGGGGCCCGGGCCCGGAGGTTCATCCTGGCCAGTTTTGCTGTCTGGCTTGCTGTCCTTGTTCTGGGTCCCTTGCTGCTGTTTCTGCTCTCCTACACCATCGCTCAGGCTGAGTGACACTGGGTGGCCTCTGCTGTGAGTCAGCCAAGACCTGGATCCAGTCCAACAGTGCAACATTGCTCAGTTCTGGTGACAGCACTGGCCCTTCCTGGTTGTAAAGATGTCTCTCTGAAGGGCCTTTGGAAGAGCTCATATAGCTTTATAAAAGCACCTGAGACTGAGGGGACGTCACGCCTACTCTGTTCTTTCAGTGCTCTCCCACCTTCTGTCTCCTATGCTCCTCCATCTTAGGGCCTCCATTCAGAGGAGGGATTGAAGACCAGGCTTGATTTTTAATTAGAAATTGTTTTATAATAAAAACCTTTTTTGTTGATGAAATGCTCTTGTCTAATTTTCTTTTTCCTGCTTTCCCTTGGGCCCTTGGTAAGAGCTGGGCTGGATATCTGATTGATGACTCTTAAGTTTGGCCTCTAATTTCTACTTAGGAACTCCATGAAAAGGAATTTTTTCTTCTAGAAATTTCCCTTGAAAAACCCCTACTTTCACATACCAGTGAAGACCCTGATGTCATAGGAAGAGTAGAAGTAGTTACTGTTTTATTTATTGCTAAGCTTCACTCTGAATGTACATTTCTTTAGTCCTCACAATGACTCAGTATCATGACTCTCACTTTGTAGTTGAAGAAATGGGCATAGATTTGTCCAAGGTCCTTCAGCTATTAAATAACCAAGGTAGGATTGACTCCAGATACTTTGATTCCAAAGCTAAGAGAGGAGTGAAAAGGTAAGATATAAGAAGCAATCACTCTGTATTTGGGCATTTGTATGATTAAGTGAATTTCTCTATTTCTATATTTTTCTTGGGACTCCTGATAAATATATTTATTTACTTTTTTTTGTTGTTGTTCTTCATTCACTCTGTAATCTCAGGGTAGCCTCGAACTCATAAGCATTTCTCCTACCTCAGCCTCCCAAGTGCTGGGATTAAAGGCATATGCCACCATGCCTAGCCTTCCTGATAACTTTTGGGGTGTGTGTGTGTGTGTGTGTGTTTAAATGTCTGTATGTATTCATGTTAGTGTGGATGCATATGTATGTGTTGTGCAGGTGATTGTGCATCTTGTATGTCCAGAAGTCAGTGTCAAGTATCTTTGTCAATGGCTTTCCACCTAACTTTTTTTTTTTCTCCTGAGATTTGGATCTTGCTCTCTCAGCTGTTCTCTTAACCTAGAGCTCACTGTTATAGCTAGACAATCTAACCAGCAAGCCCTAGGGACCCACCTGTCCACCTATCCAGCACTGGGATTACAAAGCACATGCCCACCACACCTGGCATTTTCTGTAGTTGCTGGGTCCTTGTGCTTGAATATCAAGCCTTTTGCCCATTGAGCCACCTCCCTAGCCCCTGGTTTTGGTTTTGAGTCAGAATTTCATATTGCTAGGCTTACCTCCACCCAGCTGTGTAGTCAAGGCTAGTCTTGAATTCCTGATTCTCCTGTCTTCGTCTCCCAAGTGCTAGGATTACTGGTGTGTACCACCACGTCTGGCTGTGGATTTTGTTTCGTGAGATAAGGTCTGACTAGGTAGCTGAGGCTGTACTACTTAAACTTGAAATCTTACTGCCTGTGCCTGTGGAATGCTAGGATTAAACCACGCCCATCTTAAAACACTTTTTAAACCGTGAAGCATAGGAAACCTGGGAGATGGCTCAACAGTTAAAGGTACTTGCTTGTAAAGCCTGCTGGCCCAGGTAAAATCCACCAGTACCCATGTAAAGCTGGTCGAAGGCCAGAGTAATTTGCAGCAGTAACAGACCCTTTCTCTGACGATTCCTCTTACCTCCACATATGCAGATAAGCACATTTTAAATGAACACATTAAAAAAAATTTGCTGAACCCGGTCATGGTGGTGCACACCTTTAATCCCAGCACTCGGGAGGCAGAGGTAGGAGGATCACCGTGAGTTTGAGGCCACTGTGAGACTACATAGTGAATCTCAGGTCAGCCTGAGCTAGAGTGAGAACCTACCTCAAAAAAACAAAAAAATAAAAACAAATAAGCAACAAGTTTTGCTGGGCAATGCCTTTAGTCCCAGCACCCCGGAGGCAGAGGTAGGAGGATCGCTGAATGTTCAAAGCCAGCCTGAGACTACATAGTGAATTCCACGTCAGCCTGGGCTAGAGCGAGGCCCTACCTTGAAAAACAAAACAAAACAATTCTTTTTTACCCTGTGAAGTATATCCAGGTTCCTAAACAAATACAGTTTAACACAAAACCAGCATCTGAAAACCACCAGCCAAATTGAATTCATTGCCATTACTCCAAACCCTCTTTATATTCTTTCCTGTTTTTTAATTTGCCAGGTATGGTGAAATATACCTTTAATCCCAGCACTCGGGAGGCAGAGGTAGGAGGATTGCTGTGAGTTCGAGGCCACCCTGAGACTACATACTGAATTCCAGGTCAGTCAGGACTAGAGTGAAAACCTACCTGGGAAAAACAACAAAAAAAGTACATGTATGTGTGCGTGGGTGTGCCAGGGTCTCTTGCTGCTGCAAACAAAACTTACCTACCTTTACATGGGTGCTGGGGAATTGAGCCTGGGCCAGCAGGCTTAGCAAGCAAGCACCTTCAACCATATAGCCATTTCCCCAGGCCCATGTGGTAAATATCTTTTTCTTTTATTTAAGCAGGGTCTCACTCTAGTCCAGGCTGACCAGAAACTCAAGTCTGTAACCCAGTCTGGGCCTCAAAACTCACAGCTTCCCCGGCTGTAGTTACCATTTCTTCCTTTCTTACAAGAAACTACACACAAAGTAGAATAATATGCCTGCATAGGAACTTTAGAGAGGTGACAAAAAATTTAAAATGCAGTAGACTTGTTTTTAAAAAAAAGTGAATTTTATAGAGATGGGGTCATATTTTTTTTTTTTTTGAAGTAGAGTCTCACTCTAGCCCAGGCTAGCCTAAGACACTGTAGACGCAAGGCTGGCATCAGTCTCACAGCAGTTCTGTGCCTCCAGTGCTGGGATTATAGAAATGAGCCACCTCGCCTGGCTTTGTATGTATTATCTTTCCCTTGTCTGTATGTAATGCGTTGGGTGGGGGGGAGTTACTGCATACACTCACCTGTGGCAGGTGATGCTTACCTAGTGGGTAGAGCAGAACATTGAGTGTCCCTCTTCATTGCTCTTCTGCCTGTTTGGATTTTTTGTTTGTTTGCTTCTTTTTCTTCTTCTTCTTTTTTTTTTTTTTTTTTTTGGTTTTTCAAGGTAGGGTCTCACTCTAGCCCAGGATGACCTGGAATTCACTATGGAGTCTCAGGGTGGCCTCGAACTCACAGCAATCCTCCTACCTCTGCCTCCCGAGTGCTGGGATTAAAGGCGTGTGCCACCATGCCCAGCTTATTTGCTTGTTTTTCGAGGTGGGGGTCTCTCTCTACGTCAGGCTGATCTGGGATGTTAGGCTGCACTTGAACTCACAGCTTTCCTCCTACCTCTGCAAGTGTCTGGGTGTGGTGGAGCATGCCTTTAATCCCAGCACTCGGGAGGCAGAGGTAGGAGGATCACTGTGAATTTGAGGCCACCCTGATACTACAAAGTGAATTCCAGGTCAGCCTGGGCTAGAGCAAGACTCTTACCTTGAAAAAAAAAATGTGCAGGGCTGGAGAGATGGCTTAGTGGTTAAGGCGCGTGCCTGTGAAGCTTCAGGACCCAGGTTTGATTCTCCAGGTCTCACATAAGCCAGACGCACATGGTGGTGCATGCATCTGGAGTTCATTTGAGTGGCTAGAGGTCTTGGCATGTTCTCTCTCTCTCTCTCTCATAAATAAATAAACAAATAAGTAAATAAATAAAAATCTTTGAGGGCTAGAGAAATGGCTTAGCGGTTAAGCGCTTGCTTGTGAAGCCTAAGGACCCTGGTTCGAGGCTTGATTCCCCAGGACCCATGTTAGCCAGATATACAAGGGGGGACACACGTCTGGAGTTCATTTGCAGTGGCTGGAGGCTGTGGCACGCCAATTCTGTCTCTATCTGCCTTTCTCTGTGTCTGTCGCTCTCAAATAAATAAATAAATAATGGACAAAAATAAATCTTTGAAAAAAAAACGAAACACATCTTTAAAAAAAAATGTGCATCACCACAACTGGCTTCTGTCCATTCTTGTTTGAGCTGGAGTCTTACTGATGATACTGGAGCTTGCAGCTTTTCTTTCTTTCTTTTTGGTTTTTTAAGGTAAGGTCTCTCTAGCTCAGGAATTCACCATGTAGTCTCAGGGTAGCCTGGAACTCATGGTGATCCTCCTACCTCTGCCTCCCAAGTACTGGGGTTAAAGGCATGCGCCACCACACCCAGCCCTTTGCTGCTTTTCGTGAGCCAGAGCAATACCCTAGTCTCTGCTTCACCATGGGTCTCTCTGTTTTGGATTCACTATGTGGTCTCAGGCTGGCCTCAAAACTCAAAGTGATCCTCCTACATCAGCCTCTAGAGTGCTGGGATTAAAGGTGTGTACCACCACACCTGACTGGTCTCCATTTCAAATAGAGACTTAGCATATAATTTTGATATGCAGTTAACAGACCTTTATGATTTATGGAGTTGGACTCTGAGGAGCTTTCCTGGTATGACAACTCATGGAGAAATAAACCATTCTTGACACTGAGATTTTCACCTATAAAACATATCACTCCTGGAGTGTCTTTATCTTGTTAAAATACTTTAGTTGCAGGTTTTTTTTGTTTTGTTTTTGAGGTAAGGTCTTGACCAGGATGACCTGGAATTCACTGTGTAGTCTCAGGGTGGCCTTGAACTCAAAGCGATCCTCCTACCTCTGCCTCCTGAGTACTGGAATTGAAGGTGTGCACCACCATGTCAGGCTAGTTGCAGATCTTACTGTCCGTCCAGATGCTTTCCAAATCTGTAAAACCTTCAGGGGTTAACATTACATAATAATATAATAATATTTTTAAAGAGTGGGTGGGCAGAATCCCTGAAGACCCACTACAGTCGATTCCAAGTGATTTTCAGTTGGTCTTGGGATTCAGCAGTTAAGGGACCCAAAGACATTAGCAAGGTCCAGTACAACATGAAAAAGTCCCATCACTTGAATCAGTTGTTCGATCAGAACAATGTTGGAACGAGGTGTGGTAGTGCATGCGATTAGTCCCAGCACTCCTATGGTAGGAAGATCATCATGAGTTCAAGATCATTCTGGGCTTTAACAAAACCATGCTTAAAAAAAAAAAAAAACAGGAGCTGGAGAGATGGCCTAGCAGTTAAAGCACTTGTAAGTGAAGCCTAAGGACCAAGGTTCAGTTACCCAGTACCCATGTAAGCCAGATGTACAAGGTGGTACATGCATCTGGAGTTCCATTGCAGTGGTTAGAGGCCCTGGCACACCCATTGTTTATATCTGCCTCTTTCCTTCAAATAAATAAAATATTTTTTATTTCTTATTGATGACTCCCATGATTGTACACAATATCCCATGGTAATGCTCTCCCTTCCCCCACTTCCCCTTTGAAACTCCACTCTGCATCATATCTCCTCCCCCTCTCAGTCAGTCTCTCTTTTATTTTGATGTCATGATCTTTTCTTCCTATCATGATGGTCTTGTGTAGGTAGTGCCAGGCACTGTGAAGTCATGGATATCCAGGCCACTTGTGTCTGGAGGAGCACCTTGTAAGGAGTACTACCCTTCCTTTGGCTCTTACTTTCTGCCACCTCTTCCACAATGGATCCTGAGCCATGGAAGGTGTGATTGAGATATTTCAGTGCTGAGCACTCCTGTCATTTCTTCCCAGAACCATGGTGCCTTCTGTGTCATCCCAAGGTCACTGCCATCTGAAAAGAGAAGGTTCTCTAACCAAAAGTGAGAGTAGCATTAATATATGGGTATGAACATTAAGAGAGGTGCTTACTGGGCAGTTTATTGAGCATAGTATATACATTTAGACAGACAGCAGTAGACATTACACCCCTAGGGCTCATGACTACCCTGTTGTAGGTTTTCAGTATCAGGGATGTATTCCCTCCCATGGAGCAGGCCTCCAGTCCAATTAAAGGGCAGTTGGTTTCCACCATGACAAATTTGCCACTATTGCACCCATTGGCTCATTTGGCCTAGCTGGCCAAATATAAGGCTTGCAGTGCACACTGTTGAGTATCTTCACTGGTAATTTCTCTCTTCCCCATTGAACTGCATGCAGCATGGCTTCTAGCTTTCTGTCAGCTGGTCTACATGGAGGAGGTTTTCAGCTCAGCTCTAGCAGGATTTCTCAGTGACCTTGCAGCCAAAGTATATGGAGCCTTCAGCAGTAGGACCTTACCATCTATTCCTGGTGGAAAACCAAGGGCCTCGGGAATGGCCTGTAATGTTTTGGGGCCATGAGGGACCTCCCTAAATAAAATATATATATTTTTAAATCCAGCTGGGTGTGGTGGTGCATGCCTTTAATCGCAGTACTCAGGAGGCAGAGGTTGGAGCATAACTGAATTTGAGGCCAGCCTGAGACTACGTAGTGAATTCCAAGTCACCCTGACCTTGAACAGCCTATCTCAAAAAAGGCAAAAGCAAAACAAAAAGCCAAAAACAGGGACTCGAGAGATAGTTTAACAGTTAAGGCACTTGTGTGCAAAGCCAAAGGACCTCAGTTCAATTCCCCAGGACCCACATAAACCAGATACAAAAGGTGGCACATGCACCTGGAGTTCATTTGCAGTGGCTGGAAGCCCTGGCATGCCCATTCTCTCCCTAATAAGTAAAAAAGTATTAAAAAAAAAAAAAATCCGGATGTGGTGACGCATGCCTTTAATCCTAGCACTTGGGAGGCAGATTTAGGAGGATCGTTGTGAATTTGAGGCCAGCCTGAGACTACAGAGTTAATTCCAGGTTAGCCTGGACTAGAGTGAGACCCTACAAAGCTGGTCATGGTGGGGCACGCCTTTAATCCCAGCACTCTGGAGGCAGAGGTAGGATGATCACCTTGAATTTGAGGGCACCCTGAGAATACAGAGTGAATTCCAGGTCAGCCTGGGCTAGAGTGAGACCCTATCTCAACCCCCCCCCCCAAGGGAAAAAAATATATATATGTATATTTTTATTTTATTTTATTTTTGTTTTTCAAAGTAGGATCTCTCTCTAGGAAAGGCTGACCTGGAATTCACTATGTAATCTCAGATGGTATTGAATTCAAGGTGATCCTCCTACCTTGGCCTCCCAAGTGCTGGGATTAAAAGCGTTAGGGGACTGGAGAGATGGTTTAGTGGTTAAGGCACTTGCCTGCAAAGCTAAAGGACCCCAGTTCCACTATCTAGGACCCATGTAAGCCAGATGCACAAGAGGGCACATGCATCTGGAGTTCGTTTGCAGTGGCTGGAGGCCCTGGCACTCCCATTCTCCCTCTTTCTGCCTCTTTTTCTCTATCTCCAAATAAATAAATAAATAAAATATATTAAGAGTACACCAGGGCTGTAGGGATAGCTTAACAGTAAGGTGCTTACCTGCAAAAGGAAAGGACCCAGGTTCAATTTCCCAGGACCCACGTAAGCCAGATGCACAAGGTGGTACATGCATATGGAGTTTGTTTGCAGTGGTTAGAAGCCCTGGTGTACTCCCTCCCTCTCTTTCTCTCCCCTCCTTTCTCTCTGTCAAATAATAATAAATTTTTGAAACGCATACGCCACCATGCCCAGTCCTTAACAAACAATTCTTTTTGTTGTTGGTGGTGGTGGTGGTTTTTCGAGGGTTTCACCCTAGCTCAGGCTGACCTGGAATTCAATCTTTAGTCTCAGGGTGGCCTTGAACTTCCAGCGATCCTCCTACCTCTGCCTCCAGAGTGCTGGGATTAAAGGTGTGCGTCACCACCCTCAGCTTAATTTTTTTTTATTGACAACTTCCATAATTGTAGACAATAACCCATGGTAATTCTCTCTCTCTCCCCCACTTTCACATTTTAAGTTCCATTCTCCATCATATCTCCTCCCCCTCTCAATCAGTCTCTCTTTGATGTCATGATCTTTTCCTTCTATTATGATGGTCATGTGTAGGTAGGTAATGTCAGGCACTGTGGGGTCATGGATATCCAGGCCATTTTGTGTCTGGAGTAGCATGTTGTAAGGAGTCCCACCCTTCCTTTGGCTCTTCTTTAATTTTAATATGTTTATTTATTTGGGGGACAGAGAGAGAGGGGAGAATGGGCATGCCAGGGCCTCCTGCAAACGAACTCCAGATGCATGTGACTGCTTGTGCATCTGGCATACGTGGGTCCTGGAGAATCAAACTGGGATCCTTTGGCTTTGCATGCAAATGCCTTAACCACTAAGCCATCTCTCCAGCTGTTTGCTCTTACATTCCTTCTGCCACATCTTCCACAATGGACTCTGAGCCTTGGAAGTTGTGATAGAGATATATCAGTGCTGAGCACTCCTGTCACTTCTCAGCGCCATGGTGCTTTCTGAGTCATCCCAAGGTCACTGCCATCTGAAAAGAAAAGCTTCTCTAACCAAAAGTGAGAGTAGCATTAATACATGGGTATGAGCATGCATGTTGCTAATCCCAGCACTTGAGAGGTAGAGGTAGGAGGATCACCATGTGTTCAAAGCCACCCTGAGACCACATAGTGAATTCTAGGTCAGCCTGGGCTATAGTGAGATGCTACCTTGGAAAAAAAAAAAAAACAAATATTTGTGTGTGTACATTAAGAGGAGTGCTTACTGGGCAGTTTAATGAGCATAGTATATACATTAAGCCATACACCAGCAGATGTTACATCCTTAGGGTTCATGACTACCCCTGTTGTACGTTTTCAGTATCCTTCCCATGGAGCAGGCCACCAGTCCAATTAGAGAGCGGTTGGTTTCCCCCATAACAGACATGCCACTATTGTATCTGTTGGTTCATTTGGCCGGGCTGGCCAAATTTAAGGCTTGCAGTGTCCACTGTTGAGTCTCTCCACTGGTGATTTCTCTCTCTCCCATTGAACTGCATGTAGCATAGCTTTTTACAGCATTCTGTCAGCTGGTCTACATGGAGGAGTTTTTCAGCTCAGTTCCAGCAGGATTTTTCAGTGACCTTGCAGCCCAAGTATGTGGACTCTTCAGCAATAGTGTCTTACTATCTATTCCTGGTGGGAAGCTAAGAGCCTCTGCAGTGGCCTGTAATGTTTTGGTAGTATCAGTGCCCTCCCTGGCCAACAACTCACTAGAAATTATCCCATCCCTGGCACTGAAAATTTTCTAGTAACAATCTGTGGCTTCTGGTTGTTCCATTGTCCAAAAAAGGTTTCCATATGACTTATTTATATCCTCTTAGATTTTTTTTTTAATTTTCTATTGACAACGTCTATACTTACAGACAATAAACCACGATATTCCCCTCCCCTCTCAGTCAATCTCTCTTTTTTCTGATGTCATGATCTTTTCTTTCTATTATGATGGTCTTGCATAGGTAGTGTCAAGCACTGTGAGGTCATGGATATCCAGGCCATTTTGTGTCTGGAGGACCACGTTGTAAGGAGTCCTACCCTTCCTTTGGCTCTTACATTCTTTCCACCACCTCTTCCACAATTGACCCTGAGCCTTGGGAGGTGTGATAGAGATATTGCAGTGCTGAGCACTCTGTCACTTCTTCCCAGCACCATAATGCTTTCTGAGTCATCCCAAGGTCACTGCCATCTGAAAAGAGAAGGTTCTCTACCAAAAGTGAGAGTAGTCTTTATATATATATATGAACATTAAGAGAAGTGCTTACTGGGCAGTTTAATGAGCATAGTATATACATTTAGCCACACAGCAGCAGACGTTACACCCCTAGGGTTCATGACTACCCCTGTTGTAGGTTTTCAGTATCAGGGATGTATTCCCTCCCATGGAGTGGGCCTGCAGTCCAATTAGTTGGTTTCCACCATGACAGACTTGCTACTATTGCACCCGTTGGCTCATTTGGCCTGGCTGGCCAAATATAAAGTTTGCAGTGTCACTGTTGAGTATCTTCACTGGTGATTTCTCTTTCTCCCATTGAACTGCATGCAGCATGGCTTTTTCCAGGTTTCTTTCAGCTGGTCTACATGGAGGAGGTTATCAGCTCAGTTCCAGCAGGATTTCTCAGTGGCCTTGCAGCCCAAGTATGTGGAGTCTTCAGCAATAGGGTCTTACCATCTGTTCCTGGTGGGAAACCAAGGGCCTCAGTAATGGTCTATAATGTTTGGGGGGCATCAGAGACCTCCCTGGCCAACAACTCACTGGAAGGTATCCCATCCCTGGCACTGAAAATTTTCTCGTAACAATCTATGGCTCCTGTGTGTTTCATTGTCCAAAATGGTAGGTTTCCATATGATTTATTTATATCCTCTTAGATTTTGATTAGCCCTCCCTCCACCTTTCCTTTACTCAATCTCTTCCCCTGACCTCACTTGGACCTTTTCACCCCCATTAATCTGTTCTTCTACTTACATATATACAATACCATCCTATTAAGTACCCTCCTCCCTTCCTTTCTCTTCCCTTTATATCTCTTTTCTAGCTTATTGGCCTTTGCTACTGAGTTTTCTTCCTACTCACACAGAAGTCCAGTCATCTGTAGCTAGGATCCACATATGAGAGAGAACATGTGACATTTGGCTTTCTGCATGAGATCTTTCAGCATGAGATCCTGTTTCCATGAAGAAAAAAAAAAGGTTATAGCTGAGTATGGTGGCACATGCCTTTAGTCCCAACACTCTGGAGGCTGATGTAGGCCCACTGTGAGTTTGAGGCCAGCCTGAGGCTACATAGTTAATTCCAGGTCAGTCTGGGCTAGAGTGAGACCCTACCTCGAAAACACACACACATATAATTTACTTGAGGCAGATAGCAAATGAACTCCAGATGCATGTGCCACTTTGTACATCTGACATGGGTATTGGGGAATTGAACCTGGGCCATCAAGCTTTGCAAACAAGCGTCTTTTAACCCCTGAGCCACCTTTCCAGTCTTCATCTTGGAGAAATATTTTTGTTGTTGTTATGTTTTTGTTTTTTGGGTTTTTTTTTTTTTTTTCCAATGTGGGGTCTCACTCTTAGCTCAGGCTGACCTAGAATTCATTATGTAGTCCCTGGGTGGCCTGGAACTCCTGTTGATCCTCCTACCTCTGTCTCCTGAGTGCTGGGATTAAAGTCATGCACCACCACACCCAGTTTGGAGAAATCTTTAAAGCTAATCAGTAAATCCAGACACTATGGCACAACTGAATCTCCTGAATTGAATAAATGGGTCTTTATAAACTTTTCGGTGTGTGCATATGATATGTCTGTATGTGTGAGCATGTGTGAGTGGGCATGCACATGCCACAGTGTGTGTGTGAATTTCAGAGTATCAGTGATGAAATGGAAGAGATTGCAGTCCTAGTCCCTCTCTGTGTAACCTGGGAGTTCCTTTAGAATTTCCACCCAGGTGAAACCCTAGGGTTTGTGGAACCAAGGCTAGAATGAATTCTAGAAGAGGTGGATATGAAGGAAAGTTAGGGAGACTTTATTTTACTTTTTAGATTTTGGGGGGGTTACTTATTTTGTTTTTGTTTATTTAATTTAATTTAATTTAATTTTTTGGTTTTTCAAGGCAGGATCTCACTCTAGCCCAAGCTGACCTAGAATTCACTATGTAGTCTCACGCTGGCCTCAAACTCACAGCGATCCTCTTACCCTGCCTCCCGAGTGCTGGGATTAAATTTGTGTGCCACCACATCTGGCTCTGGATACTTTATTATTAAACAATAGAAAGAAAAGGTGTCCCAGAACCCACTTAAACAGGTGGGTGTGTTTAACACTAATCCTGTAGGGCAGCAGAGATCTATGCTCCCCTGCTGGTGGGGGGAGGGCTGGAGAGATAGTTTAGCCTTTAAGGTGCTTGCCTGCAAAACCTAAGGACCTATGTTTGACCCTCGAGATCCCACTTAGGCCAGACACCCAAAGTGACACCAACACACATCTGGAGTTCGATTGCAGTGGCTGGAGACCCTGGCATGCCAATTCATTCTCTCTCTGTCTCTCTCTCTCTCTGGGAAAAAAAAAAAATGATGATAATAATTTTAAAAAATGAGGCTGCGCTGCAGAGATGGCTTAGCGGTTAAGTGCTTGCCTGTGAAGCCTTAGGACTGTGGTTCAAGGCTGGATTCCTCAGGACCCACGTTAGCCAGATGCACAAGGGGGCGCACGCATATGGAGTTCAGTGGCTGGAGGCAATGGCATGCCCATTCTCTCTCTATCTGCCTCTTTCTCTGTCACTTTCAAATAAACAAACAAAAACATTAAAGGAAAAAAAGAAAGAAAGAAAAAGCCTTTAATCCCAGCATTCAGGAAGGATGAGGTAGGAGGATCACGGTGAGTTCAAGGGCACCCTGAGATTACATAGTAAATTCCAAGTCAGCCTTGATTAGAGTGAACACCTACCTTGAAAAAAAAAATTACTGCAGGGAGCTGGGCGTGGTGGCACATGTCTTTCATCCCAGCACTTTCATCCCAGCATCCCAGGTCAGCCTGGGCTAGAGTGAGACCCTACCTCGAAAGAAACAATGTAACTGTAAGGTGTGGGCTGCTGCCTGTAATCCCAGCATTCAGGCTGTAGGGAATCACAGTGAATCCAAAGTCCAGCCTGGGCTACACTGAGGCACTGCTTAAAGAACAACCAAATAAATGCTGGAGAAATGGCTCAGTGGTTAAAGGCACTTGCTTGCAAAGCCTCGCAGCCTGGGTTTGATTCCCCAGTACACACTTAGACCCAGATTCACCAAGTGGGCCATGCATCTGGGGTTTGTTTGTAGGGGCAGGAGGCCCTGGCATGGTGGTGCATGCTTTTAATCCCACCACTCTGGAGGCAAAAGTAGGAGGATCACTGTAAATTCCAAGCCAGCCTGGGCTAAAGGGAATCTCTACTGTCAAGGAAAGAAAGAAAAAGAGAGAGAGAGGAAGAAAGAAGGAAGGAAGAAAGAAAGAAAAATAGGGCTAGAGATATAGTACAGTGATAGAGTGCTTTCCTGTGGGTACCAGTCCAAAAAATAAAAAAGTAGAAACTCTGCTAGTCAGGCAGACCTGGTGGCGTGCACCTTTAATCCCAGCATTTGGGAGGCTGAGATAGAATGATAAGTGTGAGTTGGAGGTAAGCCTGAGACTATGTAGTGAATTCAAGGTCAGCCTGAGCTAGAGCAGGACCCTAACTTGAAGAACCAAAAACAAACAAAAAAAGGTAGAAGATAGACCATGTGTGGTGGTGTACAGCTTTAATCCCAGCACTTGGGCAGAAGAGGTTGGAGGATCACTGAGTTCAAGACCAACCTGGGAAAACAGAGTGAGTGTCAAGGTCAGTCTAGAGTAAGACCCTACTTGGGGGGTCCCAGCACTGGGGAGACAGAAGTAGGAGGATCATCATGAGTTTGAGGCTAGCCTGAGACTACATAGTGATTTCCATCCAGATCAACCTGGGCTAGAGTGAGACCCTACCTCAAAAATATGTAGAAAATGGTGTCAGAGCATGAAATGGTGGGAGGAGGGCTAATCAAAATTAAAGATGTAAGCCGGGCATGGTGGCGCATGCCTTTAATCTTAGCACTCAGGAGGCAGAGGTAGGAGGAGCGCCATGAGTTCAAGGCCACCCTGAGACTACATAGTGAATTCCAGGTCAGCCTGATCTAGAGTGAGACCCTATCTCAAAATACAAAAAAAAAAAAAAAAAAAAAAGGGAAAAAATGGGCGGAGTGAATGAGTAAAACTGTGCCCAGAAGTCATGGATTGTTATAAGATATCCTTCCATTTTGTATTGGTCAATAAGGCTCCTGATCCCCCCCCCCTCCCACACTACAAGCCATTGTCAAGGCTCTTGGTTGCCCATCAGAACTAGATAGTAAGACCCTAGTGCTGAAGACTCCACATGTTTGGGCTCCAGGACACTGAGAAACTGAGAAATCAAGCTGTAGCTGAGCTGAAAGCCTCCCTGTTGTCAGGATGCTGGAAAAAGCTTGTCAGAGGAATAAAGTCGTCGATGGTATTAACCAGCAGTAGAACTTAGTAAGATTTACAGCTGGCCATCCAGGCCAGATATACCAACTGGTGCAATGTTGCCATGTCTGTTATGGGGCAAACCAACTGCTTTCTAATTGGACTTGAGTCCAATTAGAATTTATTTAATAGAAGGAATTTATTCCTGGCACTGAAAAAGATAAAGGGGCTGGGGAGATGGATCAGTAGTTTAAGGCAATTGCTTACAAAGCCTGCTGGCCCAAATTTGATTTCCCACTACCCACATAACATCAGATGCATAAAGTGGCATATGCATCTGGAGTTTGTTTGCAGTAGCAAGAGGCCCTATATATTCACTTTCAAATGCCAGGCATGGTGGCACATGCCTTTAATGCAAGCATTCAATCAAAAAAAAAAAGGGCTGGAGAAATGACTTAGTGGTTAAGGTGCTTGCCTGTGAAGCCTAAGGACCCAGGTTCAATTCCCCAGTACCCATGTAAGCCAGATACACAAGGTGGCACATGCATCTGGAGTTGATTTACAGCAGTTAGATGCTCTGGCATGCCCATATTCTCCTTCTCCCTCTTGTCTCTCTCTATCTACCTGCCCCCCTCTTAAATAAAATATTTTTTTAAAAATGTAGCAGGGCTGGACATGGTGGTACACGCCTTTAATCCCACCACTCGGGAGGAAGAATTAGGAGGACCACCATGAGTTAGTTCAAGGCCATCCTGAGAATACAGAGTGAATTCCAGGTCAGCCTGGGCTAGAGTGAGACCCGACCTAAAAAAAAAAAAAAAAAAATCTAGCTGAGCCAGGCATGGTGGCACAAGCCTTTAAACCCAGCACTCGGGGACACAGAAGTAAAAGGATTGCTGTGATTTTGGTTTTTTATTTTTTATTTTTTTTTGGTTTTTTATTTTTTATTTTTTTTGGTTTTTCACTGTAGGGTTTCACTCTAGCCCAGGCTGACCTGGGATTCACTATGGAGTCTCAGGGTGTCTTCGAACTCACAGTGATCCTCCTACCTCTGCCTCCCAAGTGCTGGGATTAAAGGCGTGCGCCACCACGCCCAGCTAAGATTGCTGTGATTTCAAGGCCACCCTGAAACTCCATAGTGAATTCCAGATCAGCCTGGGTTACAGTGAAACCCTACCTCGAAAACAAACAAAAAAAGTAAAAATTTGTTTTTAAAAGTCAGGGTACCTGAGGAATGACACTGGAGTTTGTCCTCTGGACTCCCTTGGGTTCTACACACCTGTGTATGTACTTGGATTCATTACAAAACAAGATAGCTGTTAAAAGATTGTTCTTAGCCAGGAGATTGATTAGTGTTTGAGGCACTTGCCTGCGAAGACTTAGGTCCCGGTTTCGATTCCCCAGTACTCCTATAAATCCAGATGCATAAAATGGCACATGCATCTAGAATTCGTTTTCAGTGGCTAAGGGCCTTGGCACACTCATTCTCTCCATAATAACTAAATAATTAAAAATAAAATATTTAAAAAAGATTGTTGCCGGGCGTGGTGGTGCATGCCTTTGAGCCCAGCACTTGGGAGGCAGAGGCAGAGGATTGCAGTGAGTTCGAGGCCACCTTGAGACTACGTAGTAAATTCCAGGTCAGCCTGAGCTAGAGCAAGACCCTACCTCAAAAAAATAAAAATAAAAAAAAAGATTGTTGCCAGACATGATAGCACATACCTTTAATCCCAGCACTCAGGAAGCAGAGGTAGGAGGATCGCTGTATGTTTGAGGCCACCCTGAGACTACAGAGTGAATTCTAGGTCAGCCTGGGCTAGAGTGAAACCCTACCTGGGGAAAAAAAAGAAAGAAAGAAAGAAAAGATTGTTCTTAGCCTGTTGTGATGGCTCAGGCTATTTATTCCAGCACTCCAGAGGATGAGGAAGGAGGATCACTGTGAGTTCAAGGCTAGCCTGTACTACAATCAAAAAGAACTCTAGATTCTGATCTTTTCCTAATAGAGACTGTTCCACCCTATACACAGGCTGATATTTCATTTATGCATTCTCTGGTCATACCTGAAGTTACACTAGGAAATTCCTTTCCAATTTTTTACTTCAACTAAAATTTGCAAGTATAAGTGTCTTTGAAGAGCCAGGCTTGGTGGCGCTTACCTTTAATACTAGCACTCGGAAGGCAGAGATAAGAGGATCATCATGAGTTCGAGGCCAGCCTGAGAATACAGAGTGAATTCCAGGTCAGCCTGGGCTAGAGTGAGACCCTACCTCAAAAAAACAAAACAAAACAAAAAAAAGTCTTTAGGCACATTTTCACTAGCCCTAACAGGTGGCAACGTGTGGAAGGACGATGTGGAGAGGAAGACAGTCATAATGTGCCTTAAGTGAATTAATTACTGCTTTGAAAATCATGGTCCTCCACCTAGAGCTAGGGCTTGCTGGCTAATCAGTCTGGCCTTATTGTTGAGCTCCAGGCCATTCTGGACTAGAGTGAGACTTTGTGTCAAAAAGTTTTTTTAGGGCCGGGTGTGGTGGTGCACGCCTTTAATCCCAGCACTCGGGAAGCATACGTAGGAGGATTGCCATGAGTTCTAGGCCACCCTGAGACTACATAGTGAATTCTAGGTCAGCCTGAGCTAGAGTGAAACCCTACCTCGAAAAATTAAAATAAGTTTAAAGGCGTGGTGGCGCACGCGGCCTTTAATCACAGCACTTGGGAGGCAGACGTAGGAGGATCACTGTGAGTTCGGGGCCACCCTGAGACTACATAGAGAATTACTGCTTTGAAAATCATGGTCCTCCACCTAGAGCTAGGGCTTGCTGGCGAACCAGTCTGGCCTTATCGTTGAGCTCCAGGCCATTCTGGACTAGAGTGAGACTGTGTCAAAATTTTTTTTTAGCGCCAGGTGTGGTAGTGCACGCCTTTAATTCCAGCATTGAGACCTTACCTCGAAAAACAAACAAACAAAAAAGAATAATTGCCGGGGCTGGAGAGATGGATTAGCCGTTAATGCACATGTCTGCAAAGCCAAAGTACCTTGGTTCTATTCCCCAGTACCCACGTGAGCCAGATGTACAAGGTGGCGCATGCGTCTGGAGTTAGTCTGCAGTGGCTGGAGGCCCTGGCGCGCCCATTCTCCCTCTCTGTCTCAGCCTCTCTCTCTCTCTCAAATAAATAACAATAAAAAAGAATTATCCCCTTTTTAGCATAACTTTCCCAAGTATATGTTGCTTTTTCATTGCTGTTATTCTAGAACGTAGGTTTTACACACTCAAGTATTTGTTGAATGAGAAAATTGATGACAGAGCTGGGCTGCCTTCGAAGTCACTACTAGCGGAGCCTCAGACCTGGTGGGCTGTAACAGAACATTGGGGAAGTGTATCAGTCAACTCAACAGAAAGCATTAGGGCTTGGGAGATAATCAAGAGGAGTCTTTTCTAAGAACGAGGAAGCCTATTTTCAGTCCGCACCAAATATCTAAGATGTTTGCATGGCAATAATTTTCCACTAGGATACTAACGTCCTAGAGATGAGTTTATCCAAGGACACCTGTGAGAAACTTAAAAGGCCAAATACTGCAGGCACACTTCCGGCTAAACCTAACTTCCATTCCCACTCCTGGCCCCAAACACACGGGACAAGCTCCGCCTCCTACGGCATAGATCATACACGGATTGGCTGTAGCTGATGCTTTGCGTGTTAGGTAACTGCGTCCCAACCAGCCCGGGATTCCCCGCTTCCCATTGGAGCAGCAGCTTCCAATCGGCAGGGTTTCTGAGCTTCAGTATGGAGACGGCGCTGGCTATTGGCTGCAGTGAGGGGTGGAGCCTTAGGACGAAGCGGGCTCGTCCCGGGTAAAGCAAAGGACTGACTAGGAAGCACACGGTCGAGGGGCGTCGCGTCTGCTGAGGATACTGTCCACCACCCCTCAACCCGCTGCGGGTGAGCCTGCGCGAGACCCTGCGCCCACTCCCCGCGCTTGCCCAGTGCGCCTGCGCGGTAACAGCCGCCCGCACTTGTGCCATTTTCCCACTCTTCCGGGCCACCTTTTCCCCTCCCTTCCCTGTCCCCCTCCCCACCCTGCTGCCCTTCCTCCCCCTACGCCCTTCTCTGAGGTTTCCCCAGTCCCGATCCTTCCCCAACCCCGACCCCGCCCCCCCAAGACCCTGGCGCCCCAGCCGCAGGTGCTGCGCCTCCGGGAGCCGCGATGCGCCTCGTCTCAGAACCTGTGGGCCTCCCTTCCCTCACTGCCCTCCGTTTCCACTGCCCAGGCCCCCACATCCTTCAGAATGACGCTGGACGTGGGGCCAGAGGACGAGCTGCCCGACTGGGCTGCGGCCAAGGAGTTTTACCAGAAGTACGACCCTAAGGACGTCATTGGCAGGTGAGCCCAAGCCAGGAGTGAGGTCCAGAGAGGTCGGATCCAAGGTTCCCGCTGAGGTCTGCATAGACGGGAAGTGGTTGACGGTGAACATTTAGTGACTAGACTCGTATTCTCAGTTAACTCATTTTTCCCATCTCATTCATTCATTTAAGTATCCGACACTGGTTTGAACTATATGCTGTGTACCAGGCACGAGCCTAAACACGGGAGGGTAGAAAATGTCTATGTTTTGGAAGTACTCCAGGGAAAGTGGCCGAAAGAATTACAGGGACATTGAAAAGGTATCGAGATAAATAGGTAAGAGTAAGCCGGGCATAGTGGCCCACACCTTTTTTTTTTTTTTGTTTGTTTTTTTGAGGTAGGGTCTCACTCTAGCCCAGGCTAACCTGGAATTCACTATGGAGTCTCAGGGTGGCCTTGAACTCAACGGCGATCCTCCTACCTCTGCCTCCCGAGTGCTGGGATTAAAGGCGTGCGCCACCACGCCCGGCTACGGCCCACACCTTTAATCCAGCAGAGGTAGAGGTAAGATGATCGTGGAGAGTTCGAGGCCACCCTGAGACTCCATAGTGAATTCCAGGTCAGCGTGGGCTAGAGCAAACCCTACCTTAAAATACATATTTTTTTAAATATATATTTCCAAGCAGAGATAGAGAAGGAATGGGCACACCAGGACCTCTTGCCACAATACAACTCCAGATGCATGTGCCACTTTCTACATCTGGGTTTACATGGGTTCTGGGAATTGAACGCCGGACAGTCAGACTTTGCAAATAAGCACTTCCAATTGCTGAGCCATCTCCCCGGCCCTAGACTTTTCTTTCTTTTTTCTAAAACAAAATACTTGTATTGTTTATTTGCATGGAGAGAGAGAATGAATATGACATGCCAGGGCCTTGTTGCAAACTCCAGATTTATGTGTCACTTTGTGCATCAGGCTTTACATGGGTACTGGGAAATCTAAGTCGGGCCAGCAGGCTTTCCTGAACCATCTCCCCAGTCTTACATTTACTATTTTGTTTTGTTTTGGTTTTGGTTATTTTCAAGGTAGGGTCTCATTCTAGCCAGGCTGACCTGGCATTCACTGTGTAGTTCCAAGCCAGTCTCAAATTCACAGCAATCCTCCTACCTCTGTCTCCTGAGTGCTGTGATTATAGGCATGATCCACCTCCCTGAGACTCACTCTTCAGTAGTTAAGCCTTCCTATTGTGCATCATTACTATGTGATTGGGAAGCCCAGGTCTTTATAGCCTCAAAGCCCAAATTATTTCTGCTGATGCAACCAAGTTCCTTGGTCTCTGGCTACTCTTCAAATATCAGAGTTGGGCTAGGAATACAGCTCAGGTAGTATGCTTGCTGCCAAAAGTAAAAAGGAATCACTAGAGCTAGGTGTGGTGTCTCATACCTGAACAAACAGCACTCAGCAGAATGAGACAGAAGCACTGAGAGAGGCTAGCCTGAACTAAAAAAGTGAGACCCTGTCTCAAAAATACCAAATGAAGCCCTGCATGTTGGTGCACGCCTTTAATCCCAGCACTTGGGAGGCAGAGGTAGGAGGATCACTGAGTTCGAGGTCAGCATGAGCTAGAGTAAGACCCTGCCTCATAAAAACAAAAACAAATGAGCTGGGTGTGCTGGCTGCATTTGGTCTGAGGACCTACTAGTAATTTGCATTCTTTGGTTTGCTCAGTGTGTGTTCACTTTTCCTGGCAAGGTGTAAGCCAACATCTTGCTTACCCCAGATCATCAACAACAGACCAAGTAACAATTCCACTCAGTCCAACCTGGCAGTGAGTTTATTGAGCTTACTTACAGAGTATGGGTGAGGGGTTGTGACCACAAAACATCATGATGATGACTTCATGGCAGCTGTGTCATGAAATCCCCCTTTCAGTTAACCTTCCACTTCTAGCATCTCCAAGCTGCGTGGGCTAAGGTGGCAGGAAGCATAATGGCTGGACTCCCAGGTGAGGATCCTTTGTTCCCTCCTACTAGGAAACATCAGTAGTTCCATTGCCATTACTATAGACCTGGCTATCACTATATGAAGTTGGTGAGATAGCCCAAGCAAGGAATGGAATTTCCTTTTTGCCTTATTCACGCTTTTCAACATCCCTTTATGATGTCTTGGTCACGTTTCAGGGTTACAGAAGCTAAAGCCCATAGACTTATGTCACTGAGTCATTTGGAGGTTAGCTGGTGGCAAACTTGGTGTGTGCACTAACATCTAAGCCTCAGCTTCCCGGCTCACCCCCCCCCCCCCACCAGGTAGGGTCTCATTCTAGCCCAGGCTCACCTGAAATTCACTATGTAGTCTCAGGCTGGTGTACTGGGGAATCAAACCCAGGTTGTTAGGCTTTGTAGGCAAGTGTCTTAACTGCTGAGCCATCTCTCCAGTCCCTACACTTCAGCTCGATTTTTTTTTGGCGGGGGGCTTCGAAGTAGTCCAGACAGACCTGGAATTCACTCTGAAGTTTTGGGGTGGCCTTGAACTCACGGTGATCCTCCTACCTCTGCCTCCTGAGTGCTGGGATTAAAGGTGTGCACCACCATGCCCAGCTTCAGCTTGATTTTTTTTTTTTTCAAATATATAATTATTTTATTTTTCTTGGTTTTTCAAGATAGCATGTTACTCAAGCCCAGGCCGATCTGAAACTCTGTAGTTCCAGGCTGGCCTGTAACTCACCTCTATCCTCCTACCTCTGCCTCCTGAGTGCTGGGATTAAAGGCGTGCACCACCATACCCAGCTATGTGGGTCTTCAGAGTCTGACATAGCTGGTATAAGGTGCTGAGGCTCCACTCTGTAGAAATGAGAATGTAGAACCTGGGCATGATGCATGCCTATGATCCCAGCACTTGGAAAGCTGAGACAGGAGTATTGTGTGTCCAACAAGTGTAGAGACCCTGATTGTGCTGTTTTGCTCTGGCAGAGGAGTGAGCTCTGTGGTCCGCCGTTGCATTTGTCGAGCTACTGGTGATGAGTTTGCAGTGAAGATCATGGAGGTGACAGCTGAGCGGCTGAGTCTTGAGCAGCTGGAGGAGGTGCGGGAAGCCACACGGCGAGAGATGCACATCCTTCGCCAGGTCGCTGGCCACCCCCATATCAGTGAGGCTACATTCCCTGTTCCTGCTAGCTGATAGCCCGACTCCTGCTGGCCCTGCCCCAACTCAGACCCCATCATTGCACTAGGCTCTGCCCTTCCTCCTGGCTCTTTTCATCTCCAACAGTGGCAAGCCTTTGGGTTCCTATTCCCTCCTGGGTTCTCTTTCCTTCCCAGGATAATGGCCCCTGCTGCCTTAGGGTGGGCAAGCACCTGGGGTACATTTTTGCCCCTTTCCATCTCTGTTTTTCTGCCCTCTGCCTCTTTTCCCAGTCACTCTCATCGATTCCTACGAGTCTTCTAGCTTCATGTTCCTGGTGTTTGACCTGTGAGTATCTCCCTGCCTATCTGAGGAGCATCCTCCTGCCTCTGTGTGTGGCCCCAGCCTTACAGCTCTGTGGGATGGGGCTCACCCTACTCTGTTCACCTTTTCCTCTGCTTCAGCCAGGTCTCTCTCTCATCCAGCCTGCCTGAAAGCCCAAGGTGAAGCTTTCTCCCTAGGTGCCATGATGGGTACACATTCATTCTTCAGAGTAGTAGTTACCTGTCATACAAAGAGTTGTAGTGACCTAAGGAGTCCCTATCTCAGTCTCCCATCACTATAAAATGAGCAGGTGGGAAAGGTTTTAAGACAAAAGCAGGGGCTGAGAAGATGGCTCAGTTGGTAAGAACACTTGCTATGTAAACATGAGGACCTGAGTTCAATCCCTAGTAGCCATGGAAAAACCTAGGTATGGACATGCATTCCTGTAACTCCTGTCCTGAGGGGGCAGAGATTCTTGGTGCTCCCTGGTCAGCCAGTCTAAAGGTGGGAAGCTAGTGAGGGGTTTCCAGGTTTGGTGAGACACTGTCTCCAGGAAAAGTAATAGAGAAGTACACCCATTGCCCTCCTCTGGCCTCTGCACACATGAGCACTGGGCACATGCATCTGTACACATATGTGCATACATCACACACATACCAATAAAAATAGGAACATGTTCAGCATGAGCTGATGCATATAAAGCAAATCCTCACTTAGCAATCTCCTTACCATACTGTACCACTCTGCTGTTTCTGCTCAGGTGCTTTTTCTTGGTTCATTTGAATTCAAATTTCATGTTTTATACAATACAGTGTACCCCAATTATGAAGGTATTTCAATAGACAATGATTTAGCCAGGTACCATGCCTATAATCACAATACTCCAGAGGTTGAGGCAGGAGTATTGTGAATTTATAGCTAGCTTAAGCTACATACTGAGATGCCATTTCCGATAACAGTAATCTGAATACCAGTGATTTGTTTTGTTTTGTTTTTTCAAGGTAGGGTCTTGCTCTAGCCAGGCTGACCTGGAATTCACTCTGTAGTCTCAGGGTGGCCTTGAACTCACAGTGATCCTCCTATCTCTGCTTCCCAAGTGCTGGGATTAAAGGTGTGCACCACCATGCCTGGCTTGAATACCAAAAATTTAACCGAGGCCCCTTCAGTACATTTACTGAGAGCTGGGGAGGCATCTTAGGTGATAAAGTTCCTTATAAGCATGAGGACCTGAGATCAGTCACCAGATCCTAGCTGAGCGGTGCATGTCTGTAATCCCAGTGCTGGGGAGGCAGAGACAGGAGGATCTCTGGAGCTTGCTGGCTAGCAGTCTAGTCTAAATGGTTAGCTCCAGGCCAATGAGAGACCTGTCTCAAAGGAGGTAGATGGCAGTGTTCCTGAGGATGACACCTAAGGTCCTGTGGCCTCCACATGTACCAGCACACACACTCACATTCATGTGCACTACAGGTGCGTGCGTGCGTGCGTACTTACATACATACATACATAAAATTTACAGAAATAGTCCTCTTCCAAAGTCCAGGGGGTAAGCTGGCCATTATGTAATCCCAGCACTTGGGAGGCCCTGGTAGGAGGATCACCATGTGTTCCAGGTCAGTCTTGGCTAGAGTGATACCCTGCCAAAAAAAAGCCAGGTGTGGTGGCACATGCATTTAATCCCAGCACTTGTGAGGCTGAGGTAGTAGGATCAATGAGTTTGAGGCTAGCCTGAAACTATATAGTGAATTCCAAGTCAGCTTGGGCTAGAGTGAGATCCTACCTCAACCCCCACACTCCCTCCCCCCCCCCAAAAAAAAAAGTCCAAGGTGGGGCTGGAGAGATGGCTTATTGGTTAAGGTGCTTGCCTGGGAAGTCTTAATTACCCAGGTTCCATTCCCCAGTACCCAAGTAAGCCAGATGCACAATGTGGTACATGTGTCTGGAGTTATTTGCAGTGGCTGGAGGCCCTGATGGTTCCATTCTCTATCTGCCTTTCTCTCTAATGCCCCCCCTCAGAATAAGTAAATACAATTTTTTGTTTGTTTTTCACTCTAGCTCAGGCTGACCTGAAATTTATTCTGTAGTCTCAGAGTGGCCTCAAACTCACAGCAATCCTCCTACCTCTACCTCCCGAGTGCTGGGATTAAAGATGTGCACCACCATCTTCCATGGTTTTTGTGAATCCTAGCTGCTTTTTTCTGCATACAATAGCCTGCATCTACCCCCCCCCCCCCCCCCCCCCCGTCCCTAGGATGCGAAAAGGAGAGCTGTTTGACTACCTCACAGAGAAGGTGGCCCTCTCAGAAAAGGAAACCAGGTAATGGTTGAGCATATACCCTTCTGGAGTGAGGGGAAGGGTGGGGACAGGGTGAATCAGGAGGCTGTGCTTCCCTCAGGTCCATCATGAGGTCTCTGCTGGAAGCAGTGAGTTTTCTCCATGCCAACAACATTGTACACCGAGACCTGAAGCCCGAGAATATTCTCCTAGATGACAATATGCAGATCCGCCTTTCAGACTTTGGGTTCTCCTGTCACTTGGAACCTGGAGAGAGGCTTCGAGGTGAGGGGTCCTGATGAAACTTGGGAAAGAGGGAGATCAAGTTGGCTTGGTTGAAAACTGAGTCTTAGGTGCCAAGAAAAAGGGAAGCCAGGCATGGTGGCATATGCCTTTAATCCCAGCACTTAGAAGGCAGAAGTAGGAGGATCACTGTGAGTTTGAGACCAGCCTGGGACTATAAAGTAAATTCCAGGTCAGCAGCCTCTTTCTCTGTCGCTCTCAAATAAATAAATAGATAAATAGATAAATAAATAAATAAAGTGATGGGGAAGACAGCATTTGCTGAGTCCTCACTGGATGCAAAGGCTTTTGTGCAACTTAATGGGCCTCTTGACGTGGGAGATGGAAATGGATAAGCAAGCAGACAGGTCCATAGCTGACAAAGGTCCATGCCAGGGATGCTAGAAGAAAGCAGCACTGTCTATCTGAGGAATCCCCAGAGGAGAGGCTCCTAACGGGGCTTCTTGGGGGACTGGTGGCATACCCTCAATCTTTGCTCCTGCTCCCCAGAGTTGTGTGGTACTCCAGGATATTTGGCACCAGAGATCCTTAAATGTTCCATGGATGAAACCCACCCAGGATATGGCAAGGAAGTTGACCTGTGAGTTTTCAGTTTTGCCCTTCCGCCTCCTTTGTTACCTTTTTTGCTGATTTCCTTCAACCTCCTAATGTGGTCTTTCTCTTAGCTGGGCCGGGAGTGATCTTTTTTCCCCACTGCTGGCTGGGTCACCACCACGGCACCGGGGCCCGATCTTGATGTTACCTTATCATGGAGGGTCATTTCCAGTTTAATTCACCCCGAAATGGGTGGCCGTTCTTTTAAACCCCAAAGTTTGGTAAGTTTGGGGGCATAGGGAATTTGGGGGGGCCCAAAGTTTTTGGAAGGGTGTGGGGGTTTTTGATTAATCCGAAGTCAATCCTGAAGAAAGCCCGGGCAGCTCCAGGCCCCCACAGCCCCCCCTTCTTTTAGCGTTGGGGAAGGCAGCCAAACCCTGGAACCCACAGATCCGCCTTTCAGACTTTGGGTTCTCCTGTCACTTGGAACCTGGAGAGAGGCTTCGAGGTGAGGGGTCCTGATGAAACTTGGGAAAGAGGGAGATCAAGTTGGCTTGGTTGAAAACTGAGTCTTAGGTGCCAAGAAAAAGGGAAGCCAGGCATGGTGGCATATGCCTTTAATCCCAGCACTTAGAAGGCAGAAGTAGGAGGATCACTGTGAGTTTGAGACCAGCCTGGGACTATAAAGTAAATTCCAGGTCAGCCTGGGATAGAGTAAGTCCCTACCTCAAAAAAAAAAAAAAAAAAAAAAAAGTGGGGCTGGAGAGATGGCTTAGCGGTTAAGCGCTTGCCTGTCAAGCCTAAGGACCCCTGTTCGAGGCTCAATTCCCCAGTACCCACGTTAGCCAGATGCACAAGGGGCGCACGCGTCTGGAGGTCCTTTGCAGTGGCTAGAGGCCCTGGCGTGCCCATTCTCTGTCTGCCTCTTTCTCTGTCGCTCTCAAATAAATAAATAGATAAATAGATAAATAAATAAATAAAGTGATGGGGAAGACAGCATTTGCTGAGTCCTCACTGGATGCAAAGGCTTTTGTGCAACTTAATGGGCCTCTTGACGTGGGAGATGGAAATGGATAAGCAAGCAGACAGGTCCATAGCTGACAAAGGTCCATGCCAGGGATGCTAGAAGAAAGCAGCACTGTCTATCTGAGGAATCCCCAGAGGAGAGGCTCCTAACGGGGCTTCTTGGGGGACTGGTGGCATACCCTCAATCTTTGCTCCTGCTCCCCAGAGTTGTGTGGTACTCCAGGATATTTGGCACCAGAGATCCTTAAATGTTCCATGGATGAAACCCACCCAGGATATGGCAAGGAAGTTGACCTGTGAGTTTTCAGTTTTGCCCTTCCGCCTCCTATGTTACCTCTTTGCTGATTACCTCAACCTGCCTAAGTGTGGTCTTTCTCTTAGCTGGGCCTGTGGAGTGATCTTGTTCACACTGCTGGCTGGCTCACCACCATTCTGGCACCGGCGCCAGATCTTGATGTTACGCATGATCATGGAGGGTCAGTACCAGTTTAATTCACCTGAGTGGGATGACCGTTCTAACACCGTCAAAGATTTGGTAAGTTGGGGTCATGAGAGGATACTGGGGAAGGCCCAAGATCTGCCTTTCATGAGCTGTGCTTTCCTCTAGATCTCAAGGCTCCTGCAAGTCAATCCTGAAGAACGACTGACAGCTCAGCAGGCCCTACAGCACCCCTTCTTTGAGCGTTGTGAAGGCAGCCAGCCCTGGAACCTCACACCTCGCCAGCGGTTTCGGGTAAGCAGACAGTGGCAGGGTCAACACCTGGGCCTGTTCTGTGACCTTTCCCCTGTGCAGGATGTGTCACTGGAGCTCACATTGTCCCCCTTCCCAGGTGGCAGTGTGGACTATACTGGCTGCTGGGCGAGTGGCCTTAAGCACTCATCGTTTACGACCATTGACCAAGAATGCACTATTGAGGGACCCATATGCACTGCGGCCAATAAGGCGCCTCATTGACAACTGTGCCTTCCGACTGTATGGCCACTGGGTGAAGAAGGGTGAACAGCAGAACCGGGCGGCCCTTTTCCAGCACCGGCCCCCTGGGCCTTTCCCACTTGTGAGCACAGAAGAGGAAGGGGACTGCAGTGCTATTACTCTCACTGATGACGAGACTGCACGAGCAGCACTTGGATAGGACCTCAGCACTGGACAGACCCAGAAAGCAGCACTCTCCAGGAGATTTTTATCATTCCAGCCCCTTGGGCCCCCTGGCTTGCTAAGCTTCCCACTAATAACGGCACTGTCATAGAAAGCAGCCCTGAATACCTTCCTGGCTTTTGGACTTGTAACACAGCTGAGGTGGAAGGAGCCACTCCGGATGCTACACCTGGCCTTGTCAGTGCTGCCTGCGCATCTGAAATAAAACCACCTACAAGCTGGGGAAAGTCAGTGCCCCCTGTCTGCTGTCTGGCTTCAGGAAAGCCCATAAGGTTCTTGGGAGGCTCTGGCCCAGGTCTTTATTGGTGAAAATGCAGGGGATCATTTTGTCTTGTTCTTGCTTTTGCTGGGAGGTAGCTGAGAGGGCCGCTCTAGTGCAGTCAGCTTGCTGCTCAGCCTTTCCTCGCTGGCCTTGAGCTGTTCCTCCACCAGCTGTTGGAGATGTCCCAACTCCTTGTTCAGTTGGTTCTTGATATAGGTTTGGAGGATGCCAACCTGGCCTGCCAGGGTAGAGAAGGAGCAGATAGAAGAGGCATGGTCTGGAGATAAGGGGCCACACTGAGGGTGATGTTGCTATACTTTAGGAAATTCTAGCTAGCCCTTTGAGGGAGGCTGGGCATGGTGGAACATACCTATAGCCCTAGCATTCAAGAGGCTAGGGTACAGGGATCTTAGGTTGAAAGCAAGCCTGAACTACGTAGGAAGACTTTTGTCTCCAAATACACACCCACACCCACGCAGGTTTGGTGGTACAGGCTTGTAATCCCAGGTGCTGCTTTTTTAATTTTCTTTTTATTGTGTGTCCCCTGAAGCAGGGTTTCACTGTAACCCAGGCTTACCTGGAACTCTGGAGCCCAGGGCCTCAAACATGAATGTGCCTCCACCCCCAGCTATTCCAGCTATTATTATTTTATCTTCTTTTTTTTTTTTTTTTTATGTAGAGCCTCACTCTAGCCCAGGCTGACCTGGAATTCACTACATAGTCTCAGGCTGCTCTTGAACTCACAGTGATCCTCCCACCTATGCCTCCCAAGTGCGTGTTCCACCATGGCCCTCTATTCCAGCTACTTCTAAGGCTAACAAGTTCCAGGCCAGCCTGGGCTACAGAAGTTCAACACTATCCTGGGCAACTTCATGAGAACCTGTCTCAAAACAAAAGTGAAAACTGGGAAGAAGGGAAAGCTGGGGATATAGCTCCATTTGTAGTGTTTGCCTGGCATGTGTGAACTCACGGATTGATGCTTACTACATCAACCAAGCATGATGGTTCACACTTGTTAGAGGGAGCAGGATCAGAAGTTCAGTCATCTGAGACTTGAGTGTTCAAGTACAGCCTGGGTTATATAAGATCCTGTATTTAAAAAAGAGGTGGGGGGCTGGAGAGATGGCTTAGCGGTTAAGGACCCATGTTCTACTCTTCAGATCCCATGTAAGTCAGATGCACAAGGTGGCACATGCGTCTGGAGTTTGATAGCAGTGGCTGAGGCCCTGGTGTGCCAATTCTCTCTTGTGCTCTCTTACACTTGCTCTAATTTAAAAAAGAGAGAGAGAGAGAGAGAGAGAGATGGCGGGTGTGGTGGTGCACGCCTTTAATCCCAGCACTCCGGAGGCAGAGGTAGGAGGATCGCCGAGAGTTCAAGGCCACCCTGAGAATACAGAGTGAATTCCAGATCAGCCTAGACTAGAGTGAAACCCTGCCTCAACTGCCCCCCCCCCAAAAAAAGAGTGAGAGGTAGCTGGCGAGATGGCTTAGTTGGTAAAGTGCTCACAATGCAAATATGAAGACCTGAGTTCAGATCCCAGCACCCATGTAAAAAAAAACTGCTTCTGTAATCCCAGTGCTGGGAGGCAGAGACAAGGATCCCTGGGGCTTTTTGGCTGGCTAGTCTAGCCAAACCAGTGAGTTCGGGGTTCAGTGAGAGACTCTGTCTCAAAAAATAGGACTGGAGTGGCTGGATAGATGGCTCAATGGTTAAAGTCTCCTGTTTGCGAAACTTAGCATCCCAGGTTTGAACCCCCAGTACTCACATGAAGCAAGGTGCACAAAGTGGCACATAACAATTGGAGTTCCAAGAAGGCCTTGGTGCACCCATTCCCTCTCTCATTCTGCCAGCCAATAAATAAATTAATTTTTTACAAAAGGGCTGGGAGCCAGGCATGCCTTTAATTTCAGCACTCGGGAGGCAGAGATAGGAGGAGCACCACGAGTTCAAGGCCATCCGAGACTACATAGTGAATTCCAGGTCAGCCTGAGCTAGAATGAGACCCTACCTTGAAAAACCAAAGAAAATAAAAAGGGGGGGCAGGCTAGAAAGCCAGGCGTCATGGTAGGATTGCTGTGAGTTCAAGGTCACCATGAGACTACAGTGTGAATTCCAGGTCAGCCTGGGCTAGAGCGAGACCCTACCTCAAAAAAAACAAAAGAAGGGGCTGGAGAGATGGCTTAGCGGTTAAGGCGCTTGCCTGCAAAGCCAAAGGACCTAGGTTCAATTCCCCAGTACCCATGTAAAGCCAGATGCACAAAGAGGCACATGCATCCAGATTTTGTTTGTGGCAGCTCAAGATCCTGGCATGCCCATTCTTTCTGTCTGTCTCTCTGCTTACAAATACTAACTAACTAACTAGATAAATTTTAAAAATAGCTGGGCATGGCATAATCCCAGCACTGAAAAGGCAAAGGTAAGTGGATCGCTGTCAGGTCAAAGGCACCCTCAGACTACATAGTGAAAAACCAAAAATAAATAAATATTAAAAAAATTAAAGTTTGCTGGACTTGGTGCATACCATGCTGTGAGTTTGAGGCCACCCTGTGACTACACAGTGAATTGCAGGTCAGCCTGGGCTAGAATGAGACCCTGCCTTGAACCCTCCCCCCCCCCAAAAAAATGCATATATACGTACATATATATGAAAATAAAATAAGGTGGGCTGGAGAGATGGCTCAGTGGTTAAAGGTGCATGCTTGCAATCCTGAGGACCCAGGTTCAATTCCCCAGTACCTATATAAAGCCAGATGCTCCAAGTCATGTATGTCTAGAGTTTATTTGCCCATACTCTCTCTTCCTCTCTTTTTTAAAACAATTTTATATTTATTTATTTGAGAGAGAGGGAATGTGTGTGCCAGGGCCTCCAGCTGCTGGAAATGAGCTCCAGATGCAAATGCATGAGCCACCTTGTACATCTGGCTTACATGGGTCCTGGGGAATTGAACCTGGGTCCTTTGGTTTTGCAAGCCAGCATGCTAACCACTAAACCATCTCTCCAGTCCTCTTTTTGCTTTTTTGAGGTAGGGTCTCATTCTAGCCCAGACTGACCTGGAACTCACAACCCTCCTACTTCTGCCTCCTGAGTGCAAGGATGAAAGGCATGTGCCACCACACCTGTCTTTCTCTCTTGAACAAATAAAATTTTTTTTTAAATAAGGTGGAGAGCTATTAAGACCGTGAATGTTGACCTCTGGTCTCCCAACCACACCCCATGTACTTGTACCCCACTTCCACATATGAACGTGCATATAAACATGCATATATACCACACAGACATGCAAAATAAAAAAGTGGGGAGATATAACTCAGTGGTAGAACACTCATGCACATGGCTCTGGGTTCAGTGCACGGTTCTATAAAACAAACTGAAAACCAAACAAAACCAAGAAAAGGGCCAGGCATTGTGGCACATGCCTTTAGCACTTGGGAGGCAGAGGTAGGAGGATTGCTGTGAGTTTTGAGACCAACCTGGGACTAGAGAGTGAATTTCAGGTCAGCCTAGGGTAGGAGACCCTACTTCAAAAAAAACAAACAAGGGTTGGAGGGATGGCTTAGCAGTTAAGGCATTTGCCTGCAAAGCCAAAGGACCCAGGTTCCATTCCCCAGAACCCATGTTAGCCAGATGCACAAGGGGGCGCATACGTCTGGAGTTTGTTTGCAGTGGCTGGAGGCCCTGGTGTGTGCATTCTCTCTCTCTCCATCAAATAAATAAATAAACAAGCCAGGCGTCGTGACGCATGCCTTTAATCTTAGCACTCAGGCAGAGGTAAGAGGATTGCCATAAATTCAAGGCCACCCTGAGACTACATAGTGAATTCCAAGTCAGCCTGGGCTAGAGTGAGACCCTAACTCAAAAAACAAAACAAAAAAAAACAAGAAAAGGGTCTAACATTGTAGGGCAGCCCAAGCCCTTCACTTGCCCCTGGCACAGAAGCATAGGACACCCTAAACCCCTCTAAGTACTCACTTGGCTCTTGCTCTGGCTCAGCCACTATTTCTGGTTCCTCCTCCTGTGGGGTGACTGCCTGTTCAGCTGCCTGCTTGGTGTCTTCTTTCTCTGTATGCCAGAAGCAGGAAGAGGCATTGACCCCAGCCCTGCCCCAGCCCTGCCCCGGCCCTCCCATAACCATCTTACCCTCTGGCTGGAGCTGGGGTGGCTGTAGCCCCATGTAAGTCAAAGACAAATCCAGCCGCACCTAGGAAGAAACAGGAAGAGGGATACTGAGAGGAAGGCACTACCTAGAAGGAAAGTGGGAGATAGGTGGCTGCTCATTGCCCTTGAACAGTACCTGGGGCGTGAAGACATATTTGTAGAGCTTGAAGTGGCGGAAGTAGGTGTTGACCACATAGTCGGCCAATGCTAGCAGTTGTTCCTCTCTAAAGAGGTTGATGCTGAAGGGGGGGCGCTGTGATGACAACTAGGAGTTAAGGGTACTGGAAGCCTCCAAGAGCTCAGCTCGCTAGAAGCAGGGCAAACCCGTGGTGGTTCTCAGAGGGAGAGGAGGGTGATGATGGGACATCAGGCTAGATCTTTACTCGGGAGGGTGAAGGTTCCTTTCTAGGGTACTGACCCTGACTCCATGGCAAAAAAGAACACTGGTAAAGTAGCGATAGCATTCCTCCACGTTGCCCAAGGGGGTAGCTGGAGGAAAGCAAGGTGCAACAGTGAGGCCCTTCCTGCTGGTCTTTTGTCTCACCACTTGGAAAGCATGGGCTTAACATGTAGACAGATCTATGCATGGGGTCCGGCTTGTTTCCTTAGTTCATTCAACAAATCCCAAATTCTCACTACATTCTTTTCTAGGTACTAAAGACAGACAAGGTCCTGCCCCTCAGGAAGTTTGCTGTTGTCGCATTTCAGTTCAGGTTTTGTTGTCATTGTTTGAGTTTCACAGGCCCATGTAAACCAGGCTGGCCTGATAGCCAATTAGGAGCCACCACACCTGCTTATTTGTTTTGGGGACAAAGTTTCACTCTGTAGCCCAGATGATTTGGAACTCACTATGTGGCAAACTCATAGCAATACTCCTGCACCAGCAGGGATTATAAGCATGAGCCACTATGCTTGGCTATTTGGAGGAGAGCAATTTGGAGTGGGAGGAGGAGGCAGGGCCTATGTAGTCAATTCAGGCTGGCTTCAAGAACTATAACTGAGGATGACCTTAAATTCCTGACCTTCCTACTTTTACTCTCAAGGGCTGCCAAGTGCTTGGTTATAGGTGTGTACCACCATGCCCAGCCTTCCCCCCCACCTCACCCTGTGGCTCTGGGAATCAAACCTAAGAGTATGTTAAGGAAATGCTCTACCACTGAGCTATGGCTATGTTTTAAATTTTGATTTATTTGAGTGTGTATGTGTGTATGCCAGGATCTCTTGCTGCTACAAGCAGATGTCCATCTGACTTTATAGGGATGGCTGGGGAATTGAACCTAACTTGGAAGGCTTTGCAAGCTGAGCCTTCTCCCTACCAGAAGCTTTTTTTGTTGTTTTTTCCAAGGTAGAGTTTCACTGTAGCCCAGGCTGACCTGTAATTCATTATGTATGTAGTCTTAGGCTGGCCTCAATCTCACAGAGATCCTCCTACCTCTGCCTCCCAAGTGCTGGGATTAAAGGCGTGCACCACCACACGTGGCAGAAGCTCTTTTTGAAAGCATAGTGTGTATATGTGTATTTACATATCTTTTAGAACAATCCTGTAATAGTAATGCTGCGTCCTTACTTTATTGATAAGGAAACAGGGTTTCCTAGGATGTGGTAAGACTAATAATGACAGAGGAAAGATTCTAGATGACAGTTCCCCCTGCTTCTGTTCCCCATAGTCATAGGAGCCCAGCCTCCTTTCCTGGGGCTCAAACCTTTTGGTTGCTGCCTCCCTCTCACCAACACAGGCCTTGTGAAGATCTTGGAGCATAGCACAAGCTGCTGACGTCTGCTCTAGTGAAAAGCCCTGCTGGCGGCAGAAGATAAGTGCATGGGAAAAGAGGTCCAAAATAATGGCATCCCGCAAGCTCTGTTCAGGACCACCAAGGTCCATGAGCTCAGCCAGTATCCTTGAAAAGGAGAGAAAGGAGTGACTTCTTGAACCATTACCCTACGTTCACATTCTTATTTGGAGTGACACCATCACCTACATTGGCCTATATTCACCACGTGCTTTAGAGCTGGTCATTCCTCACATCTTCCCTCCCCAAGAGCTCTTCCCCTCCCGACTCAGGTCCCATACTCCCTCATCTCTTCTACGGTGGCTGTTTTCTCCAGCTGGTGCATAGAATGGATATCCAGGTATTTCCTGTCAGGAAGAGGAGAGACAAAGCACTGATGGTTAGTACGCATTATTTTCATGATGGGCCTGTGCTCACTAGAACATCAGACTAGGAACCAGCAGACCTGAGTTTGAGACTTGGCTCATTAACTTCCAGTGTAGCCTTTGGCCAGTCACCTCACTCATTTACAGTAAATTAGAATATCATAATCAGTGAGCCCTCTGATCCTTTCCATTTATAAAGCCTGCAATTAGAAAACTTGAGTTCTTGTCTTGCTGAGTGACTTTGGTGAAGACCTCCACCACCCCAGCCTGAAGGGCCATTCATACCATTTGCATAGTGTTCCACGGAAGCTATGACACTTCACTTACATATCTAGACCTTGTGTCTCTTCAAAATGGTACACTACCACTTTGGAATGGGAGCCTAGAAAGCTGATGCCTAGTCACCTATAACTGCATCTCTGAGCTTCTCATGTGTAAAATGGGGGTTCCCTGACTGCTGGACAAGACTATTGGGGAGACCTTAAAGAAATAATGCAAATGGAAAGTGTAGCTTTTCTCCAAGGGTCTTCACACTCACCACATGCAGATCCGAGGCTGGGGCAGTGGTGGCTGCAGAAAGAAGGCAGATTGGGGAAAGCTGTGCAGCAGTACGTGGCCCGCAGTATACCTGCGCAGCCGCGAGTCTCCAGCAGCTCTGAGAATACTGTAACTCCCATTCTCTAGGACTATGCACAGCAATGAGGGCGAGCGGAGTTTAAGCAGTCCTTAGATACTATTTATTAGCCTGTTAACAATCCGGGTCACCCCCCCCCCCCGCTCCCCGCCACACATACACACACCTCTTCACTAAGGCAGCCCAGAAAAAGTCCCGAAAGTTACTGGCCACAATCAGGGGCAGAACCCTCCGGGTTTTAGAAAAAATATTCATCAGTGGACCACGCAGCCCCACCCTCACCGGGAACAAGCTGGCTCCAGGATCTTCATCCACTTGCACAGAGGCCGAGTCCGCGGTGGTCATATCGGTCCGCACGCTTGTTCGAGTCCGTGTGGCCGGACTCACTGAGCTGGGACCCCTCAGCAGTTCCTGCTGCGGTCTGGGAGGCTGTTCGAGCTCCGCCTGCGCCCCCGCTCCCAATCCCAAGAACTCGCTGGACTTGGGGCTGATCATGTCAGGCGCCTCGGGGTCGCTAGTCGAGCCTGTCGCCTGGTGGTGGGACGGCCGGTTCTCCCTCAGCGATGCCGAGACCCTCCCGGCTGAGGCGGCGTCGACGACTGCAGAACACGCACGCACGCCGAGCAGTGAGGAGGGGCGGCGTGGCCCCCGGTACCGCTTTCCTAGCCGCTCCTCCGTTGCCGCAGAGGGAATGCGTGCCGGTTACCATGGGAACGGCCTGCTGGCCAATCACAGAGAGAAAGCGGGGACGCTCGGGATCGGACCAATAGAAACAGGAAATAAAACGTTTCGCCACATCCGGAGTTGCTTTGCGCCTTGTGTCCGGGTGGCTGGTGACGTCCGGTGAGATCCAAGATGGTGGTGCTCGGCTGATTCGGTCGTTGGTGAGGGCCGAGCGGCGGCGACGGTGGCGGCGGCGGCGGCAGCCGGGCGGGGACGGGGTCCGGCGGGGAGCGCCGGCGAGGCCGGGGACCGCGGAGCCCCAGCGGCCCCCACCTCACCGCTCTGTTTCTCCAGGTGACAGAAGTGCCGCTCCGCCCACCTGACAACGCCTGAGGACCCGCGCCGCCCCTCGCCACCGCCGCGATGTCTGGTGCCGGCAACAAACGCGCCGCGGGCGACGGGGGCTCTGGGCCGCCGGAGAAGAAGCTGAGCCGCGAAGAGAAGACCACAACCACTCTGATCGAGCCCATTCGTCTTGGGGGCATCTCTTCCACGGTTGGTGGGCCTTTGCTAGCTAGATGCCTTTATCTGGCATCCGCCCAAAGCGATCTGAAATTTGCAGACAGTTCCCCAAATTTAACAAGGTCCAATTTACATCACATTCTGTTGAAAAAAATCCAGAACAGAACATCTGTGTTCCCTTCACAGCTAAACAGATTCCCATAGGGCGTATGATTTCCCAAAATGTTCAGTTCGCAAAGGACTGGGGGCAGACGCAAAATGTGAGCACCTTTGCCTGTGTCTGAGCCTCTTGGAGTAAACCCCACCCCCATCCATTCCAGTTGCTCTCTTCCTCTGTCTCCCTGTGTTGGTTTCTAACTCTGCTTGCTACAGCCTCTGCTTCCTTTTGGTACTCCATTATATAGGAGGAGATGGACTTGAAAGTACTGCAGTTCAAGAACAAGAAACTGGCAGAGCGCTTGGAACAGCGACAAGCTTGTGAAGATGAACTCCGAGAACGAATTGAAAAGTTGGAGAAGCGGCAGGCCACAGATGATGCCACACTTCTCATTGTCAATCGCTACTGGGCCCAGGTGAATGTCCCCTACTTCCCAAGACCTGGCATTGATTCAGCTGCCAGTCCTCAAATAGCCCTGCTAGGAAAGCACTCAAGTATTCATAACTTTTTTGGTACTTTCTCCCTTCAGCTGGATGAAACAGTAGAAGCTCTTCTTCGATGCCATGAGAGCCAGGGGGAGCTGTCTTCAGGGATAGAGGCACCCGGGAGCCAGGAGGGGCCAATTCGTGATGTGATCCCACTGGCAGAGCCAGAGACATCAGAGCTGAGGGGTAGGACCAAAGCCCTAGGGTCTGGGAAGCTTAAGTACTGGGAAAGGTTCTTGGAAGGAAGTGACTTTGAGGCTGGGCCTTGAATGTCCACCTTGCACCTGGCCCCTGAAATTTTGCTTTCATGTTTGGGCAATAACGTGTGGTGAGAAGGCCCTCATTTATAGTGCACTCATATTTTTCCCATTGGAATTCACTATGTAGTCTCAGGCTGGCCTTGAACTCACAGTGATCTTCTTACCTCAGCCTCTCGAGTGAGCACTGGGATTAAAGGTATGCACCACCATGCCTGGTTTGACATCCATTTTAAGTTAAAGTATGGAGTATTTACTATGTCCATAACACCATTCTAGACTTGGAAGAATCGAAGACAAGCAGGAAGAAGTATCATTTCTGCCATTAAGGATGAATAATAATAAGTTAAATGTACATTGCAGGGCTGGGGATGTGGCTCAGCAATTAAAGGTGCTTGCTTGCCAGCATGCTAACTATCCAAGTTTAATTTTCCAGTGTTCACATAAAGCTGAACTCAAAGCAGCACATTTGCCTATAATCCCTATGTGTTTAGGGCAGTGAGAGGTGGAGCCAGAAAAATCCAGAAGCTTGCAAGCAGCAGCAGCAGCAAGAGAAACGGTGTCTCAAGGTGAAAGGAGACACCTTAACCCAAGTAGGCCTGGACCTCATTATGTAGCTCCGCCTAGGATCCTAGGCCAGATGGCAGCTTGATGTTCACACTTGGGCTGGGGAGGGTTCAGGTGATCCAAGGCTGAGAGCCTCTGAAGGTGGTTCCTCAGACCTTAGGCTTGGAGATCACTGAAGGACAGACCCAACCTGTTTCCCAGGTAACTTTAGGATGGAAAGAGCCATTTCCTCCTGACCAGAGGAACCAGAGGTACTGGGAAATGCCTGTCAATCGCTCACTTGGTCAGGGGATCACTTCTCACCTACAGACATGCTAAGGAGGTGGGAGGAATAGTTCTCCCATGAATGAATGTACTTGAACCTGCTCAGGCCCCACCCTCAGTACACTTGCTCACAGAACTTCTGCTGAGCCTGCTTGCTTTTCTGAGTTCTAACTCAGAGTATACCTTTTTCTTTTTGTCCCTCTCATTCTCTTCTTTGGGTGTTAGCCTAAATGAATGCCAGATGCTTGTACCACTTATGTGGCTTATGTGAGAATTAAACCCAGGCTGGCAGCCTTCCACCTTTTTCTCAGTAAATCTCCTTTACCTTACTTGTAACTTAAGGAACCTTTTTTAATATTTTTATTTATTTATTTGACAAAGAGGGAGAGAGAGAATGGGTGCACCAGGGTCTCCAGCCGCTGCGAATGAACTCTGGGTGCATGTGCCCCTTTGTGCATCTGCCTAATGTGGGTCCTGGGGAATTGAACCTGGGTCCTTTGGCTTTTCAGGAAAACGCCTTAACATCTAAGCTATCCCTCCAGCCCAGGAATTTTTTTTTTCGAGGTAGGGTCTTACTCTAGCCCAGGGTTACCTGGAATTCACTGTGTAGTCTCGAACTCTTGGTGATCCTCCTACCACTGCCGCCTGAGTGCTGGGATTAAAGGCATGAGCCACCACGCTCGGCGAAAAAAGTTTTTAAAAAGGTGGATGGAGAGGATAAACACCCTGAGGTTGTCTTCTGACATCCATGTGCACCATGGCACTTCCTGCTCCCATACACACACATGCAAATAATGAAAAAGTATTGAGGTCCCAGAAAGGGATAAATGTGGTACACATGGGTGTGGTTCTAATTATTTAGACTAGGAAGGTAGAGGATTCTTTCCTGGGGAAATTAACATACAAATCTAAACTCAGGTGTGTCTCTATCAAGATGGGGAGAACAGTATACTATGCAGGGTGTATTGATTGAGCCATGGAGTATTGAAGAGCTTATCCTAGAACTTGTGCAGGATGGTTGTCATTCCTGCCTTTATCCTCATGAGGCTCTATCTGGTCCCTCTCAGAACCCCTGCCAATGCAGCTCCGACCCCCTCTCAGTGAGCCAGCTCTGGCTTTTGTGGTGGCACTGGGTGCCAGCAGCAATGAGGAAGTGGAGCTGCAACTGCAGGGGCGGATGGAATTCTCCAAGGCAGCCGTATCCAGGGTGGTTGAGGCCTCCGACCACCTCCAGCGCCAAGTAGAGGAGCTCTGTCAGCGAGTACACAGCCAAGGTGAGTTCTTTGTACTCCTGCCTTAGAGAAATCAGTTCTTAACCCACATCCTTATTCCCCATCCCTAAACCCACTAATTCCTTGGGTCCAAGATTCCCCAAGGAGTAAATTGGCCATGTTCTTGTTGGAAAGTGTTAGTCTCTAGATAGGAATTTCAGCTCAATTCCTAAAGTTGAGCTCTAGAGAGAAGACTAGAGTTGTTGATGCTGGTAGGGCCACACCCTGCCAGTGAGAGGACTTCGGAGCACCCCTGTAACTCAATTGCAGCCACTGTCCCTGGACAAACAGGCAAGTGCAGGATGATAGGCTGCTTTCTCCCAGCCTTCATTCTCCCTGGCAGTAGCTTGCTTGGAAAATGGCTGCCTTGGTCTCCTCACTCTGTACAGTGCAAGTGCACTTGGCACACAGAGTCCAGAATGAGTTAATACTTTCCCCCTTACCCAAAGTTTGACTCTTACTTAAACTGTACATTCCCAGGAGATAGTGAGCCCCCTGGGGAGGCAGCAAGGGCACGTACCCGGGAGCTGGGTCGAGAGAACCGCCGGCTACAAGACTTGGCTACTCAACTGCAGGAGAAGCACCACCGCATCTCACTGGAGGTGGGAGTCGGGCACTTGCAATGAGATTAGATCCAGGGCAGGGTTTGGGTTGGATGGGTACCCAAGGATCTCAGGAAATCAAGCATCTGTCTTCTTCATTGCTCCCAGTACTCTGAGCTACAGGATAAAGTGACATCAGCAGAGACCAAGGTGCTGGAGATGGAGACGACAGTGGAAGACCTGCAGTGGGACATCGAGAAGCTTCGCAAGAGAGAGCAAAAGCTCAATAAGCACCTAGCAGAGGCCTTAGAGCAGGTGAGGCTGGGATGCATGCAGGGGCAGATGGAGTCAGAGCTCAGTAATTGAAGATCTGGCTTCTGCCCGTTACATCCATTATGTCTCTTTCTTTCTGTAGCTCAACTCTGGCTACTATGTGTCTGGGAGCTCTTCAGGCTTCCAAGGAGGCCAAATAACACTTAGCATGCAGAAGGTAAGTGGCGACCTTCCTTCTAGTCCTTTCCACCACCCCCACCCCCTTTTTTTTTCCCCAAGGTAGGATTTCACTCTAGCTCAGGCTGACCTGGAATTCACTATGTAGTTTCAGGGTGGCCTCGAACTCATGGCGATCCTCCTCCCTTTGCCTTCCTAGTGCTGGGATTAAAGGTGTGCGTCACCGTGCCTGGCCTTTTTCCCTTTTCTTTTGGGGGTGGGGGTGGGGGTGGGGTGGGGGGTGATTTGAGGCGGCCTCACTCTAGTCCAGCCTGACCTGGAACTCACTCTGTAGCCCAATCTGGCCTCAAACTCATAGCAATCCTACCTCAGCTTCCTTAAGCACTGAGATTAAAGGTGTGTGTCACTATGCCCAGATACTCTCTTCCCTTTTCTGTCCCTCAGAACTAAGGAAAAATATCTACATCTGAGCCATTTTGCTGTCATTCCTGCCTAAGTTTCTTTCACTCATTTCTATATTTGTTCAGAAAATTAATTTCTGAACACTTAAGTGCTAAGCACGAGGCAGGTTAGAGGACAAAATAAATAAATCAAAACCTCAGTTGACTTTCTCCTGACAAACCCACTGTTATACTGGAATATGAACTATCCATTTCCTCAGTATTACTCTCCTTTAATGCTTGTGCTTAAAACCTATGTTGAAGCCAGATGTGGTGGTGCACACCTTTCATCCCAGCACTCAGGAGGCAGAGGAAGGAGGATCAATGTGAGTTCAAGGCCACCCTGAGACTACATAGTGAATTCCAAGTCAGCCTGAACTAGAGAGGGACCCTACCTCGAAAAAAAATCTATGTTGAAAAAAAAAATTGGGATTGGGGGACAGGGTCTCACTCTAGCTCAGGGTGACCTGGAACTCACTCTGTAGGCCCTGCTGGTCTTGAACTCAAGGCAGTTCTCTTACCTTATCCTCCTAAGTCCTGGGATTAAAGGCAGGAATCAGCATGCTCAGTTTCTTTTTGGGTGAGGGGGATTTCAAGATAGGGTCTCACTCTAGCCTAGGCTGACCTGGAATTCACTATGTAGTTTCAGGGTGGCCTCAAACTCATGGTAATCCTCCTATCTCTGCCTCCAAGTGCTGGGATTATAGGCATGTGCCACTACCTGTCTTTTTTTTTTTTTTTTTTTTCCTTCTTCTTTTGAGATAGGGTCTTACTCTATCTCAGACTGGCCTGGAATTCATTATGAAGCTAGCTCAGGCTGGCCTTAACCTCTAGAGTGCTAGGATTATAGATCTTGGGCCCCACACCCAGCTCAACCCTTTTCTTAAGTTATACCCCTGTTGACTACTGAAAACACCAAAGCTTCCACAGAGCTTAGGTTCCAGTTGAGGGAACAGACAAGTAATAAAATAGTACATTAGTTGGTTATAAATGGCACAAAGAAAAAGCACAGGAAAGAGATAAATGTGAGTGTTTTAGTATCTGTTTGCACTCTGAGGTCCCTGTATCCCTCAGCTGGTTTCCAGTCTTCTAAGAAATTTCTAGCTCCCTGTTAGTTGAAAGCCTTTGTTCCCAGTGTTCAGTATTCACATGCAGTATTGGATTTACTTCTGCTTGCCTGGAATCCCTTAGGAAAATCCTTGGTTTGGTGCTTTAGACACATCTGCACTATACAGGAGAGCTTGGGTGGAGTGCATGGTGGGGTGTGAGGGGAACATGTTGCCCATCCCGGTTTTGCCTGCCACAGCCTCTTCCATTCCTTAGTTTGAGATGTTGAATGCAGAATTGGAAGAAAACCAGGAACTGGCCAACAGCCGCATGGCAGAGCTGGAGAAGCTCCAAGCTGAGCTTCAGGGGGGCGTGCGGACCAATGAACGCCTCAAGGTAGGCTTTCATTGGTTTTGAAAGCATCTGGCCTGAGCCTCAGATCTTCTGGCTGATCTCTTTTGGACATCTCTAACCCCAGGTGGCCCTGAGAAGCCTTCCTGAGGAGGTGGTACGAGAGACAGGGGAATACCGCATGCTGCAGGCCCAGTTCTCACTGCTCTACAATGAGTCTTTACAAGTGAAGACCCAGCTAGATGAGGCTCGAGGGATGCTGCTGGCCTCCAAGAATTCCCACTTGAGACACATTGAGCATATGGAGGTATGCTCTCAGAATGAGTTGGTGCTGGGGGTGAGAGTCAGATCATTAGGATTGAGACATTCCTGGGCTGCCAAGACCCTGTGTACCTGCCAGGGTTCCCTTGGGCATAAACCTGAGGTGAGACTGAGGGTAGTGTGGTTTTAATGCTTCCACCCATAGAGTGACGAGCTGGGGCTGCAGAAGAAGCTTCGCACAGAGGTTATCCAGCTGGAGGACACGCTGGCCCAGGTACGCAAGGAGTACGAGATGCTGCGCATCGAGTTTGAACAGAACCTGGCAGCCAACGAGCAGGCCGGTATGTGGTGGGATTGGGTGGAGGTAGGGCTTTAGGTTGAGAGGCTGGACCCTTTTGGAGCTTCTGCTTGTCCTGAAGCCCAAAAGTTCAGTCTTGTCCTTTATCAGCTCCCTTAAGAAAACAGGGACTACCTTGCTCATGGGCACAGTGAGTGTCACAACCAGCTGTGGTGGTTGGCGGAAGCAGGCGCAGCCAGAATGTGAGCTGTCAACTTTGTCTGTGGTTCTTTGACCTTCTGGTATCTCTCTGAGATATTTGTTCCACAAAGATTTATTAAATACTACCTAAGAACCCAGCTGTGTTCTAGGCTTTGGGGATATGGCAGTGAAAAACAGAAAAGAATCCCTGACATTGTGGAATAATATTCTTGTAGAAAAGACAGACACTAGAGGAAAAGTAAAACATGCATGTGAGATAGTGATAAAGAGAGCAATAAAAGTGAAGCAAGAAAGGAGAGATAGTTTCAGTTTGGCATGAGGAGGGCATGCAAATGTAGTCAGGAAGTGACACTGGTTTAAATGTCTAAAAATTGAGGTGCCAGAGAGATTGCTCAGTGGTTAAAGACACTTCCTTGCAAAGCCTGAAGGCTCAGGTTCAATTCCTCAATAACTGTGTAAAACCAGACGCACAAAGTGGTGCATCTGGAGTTCACTTACAAAAGTGGTGTGCCCATTCTTTCTCTCCTTCTCTCTCTGTCTCAAATAAATAAATCAGGCTGGAGAGATAGCTTAGCAGTTAAGGTGTTTGCCTGTGAAGCCTAAGGACCCAGGTTTAATTCACCAGTACCCACGTAACAGATGTACATGGTGGCACATGCATCTGGAGTACATTTGCAGTAGCTAGAGGCTATGGCATGCCTGTTCTCTCTCTCTCTCTCTCTCTCTCTCTCTCTGCCTCTTTCTCTCTCTCAAATAAATGAATAAATAAAATATATTTAAAAATAAATAAATAGGGCTGAAGAGATGGCTTTGCGGTTAAGCGCTTGCCTATGAAGCCTAAGGACCCTGGTTCAAGGATCAATTCCCCAGGACCCACCTTAGCCAGATGCACAAGAGGGTGCATGCATCTGGAGTTTGTTTGCAGTGGCTGGAGGCCCTGGTGCGTCCATTCTCTCTTTCTCTCTCTTTCACTTTCAAATAAATAAAAATAAACAAAATAAATTAAAAATAAATAAATAAATACATACATACATAAGAGCCATGCGTGGTGGCACATGCCTTTCATCCCAACACTTGGGAGGCAGAGGTAGGAGGATCGCCAAGAGTTCGAGGCCACCCTGAGACTACATAGTGAATTCCAGGTCTGCCTGAGCTAGATTGAGACCCTACCTCCATAAACCAAAAAATGAAAAAGAAAACAAAATCAATCAAGGGCCAGGCTTGGTGGTACAGACCCTTAATCCCAGCACTCAGGAGGCAGAGGTAGGAGGATTGCCATGAGTTTGAGGTCACTGTGAGACTACATAGTGAATTTCAGGTCAGCCTGGGCTAGAGTAAGACCCTACCTCAAAAAAAAAAAAAAAAAAAAAAAAGCCAAAAAACAATAAAAGGGGCCCTGCTAGAGTTGGCTTAGTGATTTAGGTGCTTACCTGCTAAGCCTGAGGACCCAGGTTTGATTCTGCAGGTCCCACGTAAGCCAGATGCACAAGGGGCGCATGCGTCTGGAGTTCATTTGTATGGGCTAGAGACCCTGGTGTGCCCATGCTCTGCCCTCCTTTCTCCCCCGCCCCCTCTGTCTTGAATAAAAATTTTTTTAAGTCAAATAAAAATATCAAAGGAGTAAATTGAAGTAACAGCCTACAAGAAAATGTGCCTGGATTTCAACAGTACTTTCCAGGTTATGCAATGCTACTCCCAGAAGAACTCACAGCTCCTTTGAGCAAGTAGCTTTTCTAATGTATTTTCTAGATGGAAACCATCTCTTTCCTCATACCATATTAAATAAATGGCTATCATTATGTTAAGTGGTCAGGAATAAGAGTATAATGTGAACATTCTGGAGCTGGTTATTAACTTGTTAAACAAATTTGACTGGACATACAAGGTCAGTGGAAGTCTGATGAGGCTGTTCTCCATGTGTCCTAACCCTCTTGTGGCTGGTTCTGATTGGTTTTGAAGTTTTGACATCAACAATTTCTCTTGATTTTAGTGAAATTTGGCTTTGTATCCTGTGATTTTTAGCATATTTCATCCAACTCTGCTGCTGGATACATTTTTAAAGGAACAGAATATTTGTAAATAAAGGTTTTTAATCTTTAAAAAGTTTTTAAAAATATAAATAAATAAAAGTCTAGCTGGAGAGATGGCTTAGCAGTTAAGGCACTTGCCTGCGAAGCCTAAGGACCCACGTTTGATTCCCCAGTACCCACGTAAGCCATCTGGAGTTTGCTTGCAGTGGCTAGAGGACTTGGCATGCCCATTCTTTCTTTCTCTCTCAAATAAATAAAAATAAATAGTCTATGGGCTACAGTGAGACCCTACTTCAAAAAACCAAAAAGATAAAATAAAAGTCTACAAGTTGAACATAATGAGTGCTAGTAACTAACTGCTGCATTGAAGGAGATGTAGAAGTATTTAAAAGTCTACCTTGAGTGTTGGGGATGCAGTTCATTTGGTAGAGCGCTTGCCTGGTGTAGCAGACAGATTCAGGTTCGCTGAGATAAACTAGACCAGGCACAGTTATGGAGGAAGGGATTTATTGAAGCTTACAGATCCAGGGGAAGTTCCATAATGGCAGAAGAAGCTGGCCTGCCTTCACAGGCCCAAGCAGAGAGAGAGAGAGGCACAAGCCAAAAAAACAAAAAGCACAGCACACTTAAGGAACTCCAGCTAGGCACACTTTGCATATCTTTAGATTGAAATCTGAAAGCTACCACCACACCTTAAGATTCACCCAGTGACATTGCCTCCAGCCAGGTGGCTGCAGGTACAAACTACAAACAATAAAAAAAATGAATATATTGGGGGCCATCCATTCAAACAACCACACCTGACATGCACAAAACCCTGAGTTTAATCCCTGGCACTGCATTAAACCATAGTGGCTCATGCCTGTAATCCAGTACTTGGGAGGTAGAGGCAGAAGGATTAGAAGTTTAAGGTCATTCTTGGCTTCCTAGCTTGGGATACAGGTGTTACTGTCTTTAAAAACAAAAAAAGGTTTGAAAGATGGTTCAGTGGACAAGAGTGCTTCCCACACAAGCACAGGGCTGAGGGTTTCTGAGATCTCAGCACCTACATAAACACTTGGGTATGGCCACTTGTCTCTGTAACTTCAGTTCTGTGAGGAGCAGAGGCCAGAGATCTGCTGAAACTTGCAAAAACAGCAAGTTCCAGAATTAGTGAAAGACTTTGTCTCAAGGAAACACATAGATAAGTAACGGGCTGGGGGACACCTGACATTCTCCTCTGGCCTCTGCATGCATGTGCATGGGACAACCACAGCTGCACACCCACCATACCATACATATTGCATGCACATAAAAATTTTTGAAAATGGGGTTAGAAGAAAATAACACAGGCTGAAGAAACGGCTTAGTAGTTAAGGCACTTGCCTGTAAAGCCTAAAGACTCAGCTTGGCCTCCCCAGAGCCCACATAAGCCAGATGCACAAGGTGGTGCATGCATCTGGAGTTCATTTGCAGTGCTTAGAGGCCCTGGTGCATCCATTCTCTATCTGGCTCTTCCTCTTCCTCCCCCCCATAAATAAATATTTTAAAACTAAAAGAGCTGGAAAGATGGCTTAGTGGTTAAGGCACTTGCCTAAAAAGCCAAAGGACCCAGGTTCAATTTCCCAGGACCCACATAAGCCAGATTCACAGGCACATGCATCTGGAGTTTGTTTGCAGTGGCTGGAAGCCCTGGCATGCCCCCCCCCACCTGTCTATTTCTGTATCTCTCTCTCAAATAAGCAAACAATAATAAAATATTAGGGGCTGGAGAGATGGTTTAGTCATTAAGCACTTGCCTGTGAAGCCTAAGGACCCCAGTTTGAGGCTGGATTCCCCAGGATTTACGTAAGCCAGAGCACAAGGGGGCCACATGCATTTGGAGTTCCTTTGCAATGGCTGGAGGTCCTGGTGTGCCCATTCTATCTCTATCTGCCTCTTTGTCTGTCTGTCACTCTCAAATAATTTTTTTTTAAAAAAAGATAAAAATAAAAAACACGAAGTATTGTCAAGTTATTTTTATATTAATTTCTTCAAAACTGTATTATATTCTCAGATGGGATCCCACTCTAAGGCCTTAGTCTTCCTCTTCTACACAAGGGGAATATTGGCTCTGGCTCAGCCTCTTACACTGCTGAAGGATTGGAAGGGAGCAGTCCAACACCCTTACGTCCTGACCTTTCTGTAGGGCCCATCAACCGTGAGATGCGCCACCTGATTAGCAGTCTGCAGAATCATAACCACCAGCTGAAAGGGGATGCCCAGCGATATAAGCGAAAACTTCGAGAAGTACAGGCTGAAATCGGCAAGGTGAGGAGGGAGCTGCCTGGGGAAGCCTTGGCTGGACTTGAATGCACACTGGCACACCTCACTCCTATATCTTTGCAGCTCCGGGCCCAGGCCAGTGGCTCTACCCACTGCATCCCCAACCTGGGCCATCCAGAGGATTCTGGCCTCGGTGTCCCAGCTCCAGGGAAGGAAGAGGGTGGGTCAGGCCCTGGTGGTACCCCTGACAGCAGAAAGGAGATGGCTTCAGTGTCTGGATCCACCACTACTACCTCCTCAGTGAAGAAAGAAGATCTAACGCCTTTTGAAGATGATGCCCAGTCCCTAACTCCTGGGACCCAGGGCCCATCCTCCCGAAACCGAGAACCTGAGGCCAGGCCTAAGCGAGAACTTCGTGAAAGAGAAGGGCCTAGCCTGGGGCCCCAACCTGTAGCTTCAGCTCTCTCACGGGCTGATCGAGAGAAGGCTAAGGTGGAGGAAGCCAAAAGGAAGGAGTCGGAACTGCTCAAGGGTCTCCGAGCAGAGCTCAAGTGAGACTCTATTGTTGTCCCATCTCCTAATCTGTCAAGTGGCCTCCAGCCTTCCTCTGTATCCAACATTCCTTCTGTACACCCCCCTCCCCCCAGGAAAGCCCAAGAAAGCCAAAAGGAGATGAAGCTGCTGTTGGACATGTACAAGTCAGCACCCAAGGAGCAGCGGGATAAAGTACAGCTCATGGCAGCTGAGCGCAAGGCCAAGGCTGAGGTAAGGGCAGGGCGCCTTACTGGGCCTACAGAGTATGGTTTAGGGGCTTGAGAAGAGCAGAGCCTTGGGTCAGCAGGAAGGAGTGACTCTGTTTCTACCTGTGAATGTAGGTTGATGAGCTTCGGAGCCGCATCCGGGAACTGGAGGAGAGGGACCGAAGAGAAAGCAAGAAAATTGCAGATGAGGATGCCCTGCGGCGCATCCGGCAGGCGGAGGAGCAAATTGAACACCTGCAACGCAAGTTGGGTGCCACCAAGCAGGTGCAGCTCCCTATGGTCACCTTTCTTCTGAATGCTGGAGTGCTCTCAAGTGCCTCCAGCATAATTGACACCTTGATGGCTTGAATCTACTCTGGTTTCTGCTTTGCCATGTTTTGCTGGGGTTCTCCCAACAGTCCTCCTGTCCACCTACTACTTTCCGTCTTGCCTTGCCCACTTGCAGGAGGAGGAGGCTCTGCTGTCAGAGATGGATGTGACAGGTCAGGCTTTTGAGGACATGCAGGAGCAGAACGGGCGGCTGCTACAGCAGTTGCGGGAAAAGGATGATGCTAACTTTAAGTTAATGTCAGAGCGGATCAAGGCCAACCAGATTCATAAACTGCTTCGGGAAGAGAAGGATGAGTTGGGCGAGCAGGTTCTTGGCCTCAAGTCCCAGGTATGGTGTCCTACTTAATGCTTGCAGGGTGAAGCTGGAGAGTCTGAGCTCCCAGCACTGAGGCCTTCCATCCTCAGGTGGACGCCCAGCTGCTGACTGTGCAGAAGCTGGAGGAAAAGGAGCGGGCCTTGCAGGGCAGCCTTGGGGGAGTGGAGAAGGAGTTGACGCTGCGCAGCCAGGCCCTGGAGCTTAACAAGAGGAAGGTAAGTCTAGGCCTGAGGAGAAAGTTACTGAAGTGACTGGGTCATGTCTTCCCCTCTGATTCTGCTTGGAGAACTTAACGTCTGGAGTGAATAGCTCAGGTATTTGTGCCAGACCCTGTGTGCTCAGGGATGTCAAATGATTTGCTCAAGAATAGAACTGCAATTTGGGTCCATGGCATCTTGGTACCAGAATACCAGTTCAAAACTGCTCATTGGGTAACTGTCAAAAAGGGATGATGTGTCGGGCATGGTAGCACACACCTTTAATCCCAGCACTCGGGAGGCAGAGGTAGGAGGATCGCTATGAGTTCAAAGCCAGTCTGAGAGTACATAGTGAATTCCAGGTCAGCCTAGGCTAAAGTGAGACCGTGCCTCAAAAAGAAACAAAACAACCCCCCCCAAAAAAGATGATGGTTCTTGCCACATAGTTATTTTCTTGTTGGTTTACTTGTGGTTATTTATTTATTTATTTATTTATTTTGTTGTTGTTGTTTTTGTCTTTTCTTGTTCTTTCACTGGGTAGAGTAGTCTGGACTTACACTGTCATCCTTCCAAAGCCTCCAAGTGCTGGAATTACAGGCACATCTGGCCTACTTGCCACATTAGTCACATTAAACATAAGATAAGATAAGGTAAATCTGGCATGGTGGTATATGCCTTTAATCCCAGCATTGGGGATGCTGAGGTAGGAGTTTGAAGCCAACCTGAGCTATAGAGTGAGTTCCAGGTTAGCCTGGGCTAGAGTGAGAGCCTGCTTTCAAAAAAAGGCCAAGCACGGTGGTGCACACCTTTAGTCTCAGCATTTGGGAGGTAGGAGGATTGCTGTGAGTTCAAGGCCACCCTGAGACTACATAGTGAATTCCAGGTCAGCCTGAGCTACAGCCAAAACCCTACCACAAAAAAAAAAAAAAAAAAAAAAAAAAAAAAAAAAAACAGGCATGGTGACACACGCCTTTAATCCCAGCACTTGGGAGGCCAAGGTAGGAGTACCACTGTGAGTTCAAGGCTACCCTGAGACTAAATAGTGAATCCCAGGTCAGCCTGAGCAAGAGCCAGACCATACCTCAAAAAACAAACAAAAAAAGAAGTATGGGATGAGGATGTAGCTCAGTTGATAGAGTGCTTGCCTAGTGTGCATGAGGCCCTGGGTTCAATCCCCAGTATTCTATAGGCAGGGAGTAGTGATATTCTCAGCACTTGGGAGGTTGGAGCAAAGGGATCACAAGTCCAAAGTCATAAGGCTTAAAATTAGCATTTTTTTTTTTTTTTATTATTTGAGAAAGAGAGAAAGACATGGAGAGAAAACGGGAGCACCGGGGCCTCTAGCCACTGTAAATGCATGTGCCACTTTGTGCATCTGGTTTTACATGGGTACTGGGGAATAGAACCTGGGTCTTTAGACTTTGCTGGCAAGTGCCTTAGCCACTGAGCCATCTCTCCACCCCTCGCATTGACTTTCACCTAATTTTCCCTATTTTCTTCTTTGGTTAATTCGTTCCCTGAAACTATACTTTCATGCACATTATGCTGACATGGCCAACACAGTGGGTGATCCCTGCCTCCAGGCAAGCTTGGAGGAGTCTGCTATCCTACAAATAAGATAATGGTGTTACAGATTGTAGATCACACCTGTTTTGTTTTGTTGTGTTTTGTTTTTGAGATCAGGTCTCTCCAGGCTGACATAGTTAGTATTCATTATGTAGTTTCAAACTCACAGTGATCCTACCCCCTGGCTCTTTTTTTTTTTTTTTAAATTCTCACTGTAGTCCAAGCTGGCCTCATACTGTCAGCAGTTCTCCTGCTTCAGCTTCTCAAGTGTTAGAATTGCAAATGTAAGTGACATTGGTGGCTCGTGCCTTTAATCCCAGCACTCAGGAGGTTGAATGAGAAAGCAAAGTCACGACCAGCCTGGAGGTGCAGAGTGAGATCCAGGTCAGCCTGGGCTAGAGTGAGACCCTACCTTGAAAAAGAAAAAGTTACCCGGGGCTGGTGGTGCATGCCTTTAATCCTAGCACTGTAAAGGCAGAGAGGTAGGTAGATCATTGAGTTTGAGGCCACCCTGAGACTACATAGTGACTTCCAGATCTGGCCTAGAGTAAAATCCTACATTGAAAAACAAACAAAAGAGAGGCAGAGGTAGGAGGATCACCATGAGTGTGAGGCTACCCTGAGATTACATAGTGAATTCCAGATCAGCCTGGACTAGAATGAAACACTACCTTGAAAAAAAAAAAAAAAAGTATATTCAGCCACATCCAGTTCATAGTTTTATGATGGAAGCTAAGGTGTGTGAAGTCCCTCAGGAAGTGATGTGTGCTTCAGGGGAAGGTGAATATGTTGAAGGAATTGAGGGGAGCTGAGATAAGAGTCTAGCTAGAGGCTCAAAGACCAAAAGGTGCACTACACTGGTGGAGAACTGTGTCGTGAAGTGGAAGAGTAGGGGGAGGTGAGGCTCTGAGGGTCACAAGGCAGGAAGAGCTCCATGCAGATATAATCCTGATACCTGACCCACGCAGCACAGTGCAGCTCCCCAGGCTCAGGCAAATGGCTTTCTCCTTTCTTTTTTTTTTATTTATTTGTTTTTTTTTTTTTTTTTTTTTTTTTTGAGGTAGGGTTTCACTGTTCAGGCTGACCTGGAATTCATGATGTAGTCTCAGGGTGGCCTCGAACTCATGGCAGTCCTCCTACCTCTGCCCCCTGAGTGCTGGGATTAAAGGTGTGTGCCACCACGCCCAACTTTTTATTTATTTGTTGTTGCTTTTATTTGAGAGAGAAATAGAGAGAGAGAGAGAATGGGCGCATCAGGGCTTCAAGCCACTGCAGATGAACTCCAGATGCATGCACCACCTTGTGCATCTGGCCTAAGTGGGTCCATCTCTCCAGCCCTTGCTATTTTTTTTTTTAATATTTTATGTATTCATTTGAGAGAGAGAAAGAGGTAGAGAAAGAGAATGGGCACGCCAGGGCCTCTAGCCACTGCAAATGGACTCAGATGCATGCACCACCTTGTGTACCTGGCTTTATGTGGGTACTGGGGAACTGAACCTGGGTCCTTTGGCTTTGCTGGCAAGTGCCTTCATCACTAAGCCATCTCTCCAACCCAGTTCTCTCCTTCTTAAATATATGTGTGTGTGTGTGTGTGTGTTTTCCATGAGAGAGAATGAGCACACCAGGGCCTTTAGCCACTGCAAACCAACTCCAGGTGTATGCACCACCTTGTGCATCTGGTTTATGTGGGTACTGGAGAATCGAACCTGCATCCTTAGGTTTTACAAGCAAGCACCTTAACTGCTAAGCCATCTCTCCAGCGCCAGTTCTCTCCTTTCTATCCCACCCACCTCAGGCTGTGGAAGCAGCCCAGTTGGCTGAGGACCTGAAGGTACAGCTGGAGCATGTGCAGACTCGCCTTCGGGAGATCCAGCCATGTCTGGCAGAGAGCCGGGCTGCTCGGGAAAAAGAGAGCTTCAATCTCAAGAGAGCTCAGGTATGTGCTTGGGGAGGACAGGCTGGCCTGGGGCACGGTGTAGGGGGAGGCATACTGTTCAGGGGGAGGCCCTCATCCTTAGACCGGCCTTTGCTGCAGGAGGACATCTCCCGGCTGCGGCGGAAGCTGGAAAAGCAGAGGAAGGTGGAGGTTTATGCGGATGCTGATGAGATCCTGCAGGAGGAGATCAAGGAGTACAAGGTGGGGCTATGGGCTGCACTTGTGTCCTGCCAACCCAGGAATTGTAGGGAGGGGCTGGTAAGATTTGGGTAGTATGTGAAGCCTGGATATAAGATAGTACAGTAAAGAACACTAATTATGGAGTCTGACAACTGGCCAAGAATTTGGAAGACATGGCATACACAGTACCTAACCATGTATGGGAGAGCGCTTAGACTTTGACACCAAAAGTCAGAAGGAATTCTCTGGCATCTCTTACGGCTTGGTTCATTTGCCCACTCCCTCCCATCATCACTGTTCTTTCTCTCAACCCTCACTCAGACTTCTCTTCCTCTGCCTGTCACTTAAGGAATTCTCTCATTACAATAGTAATCAGCAGTCTAAGGCAGACCCAATGAATGAGTCAGGTTTGTCTGAAAGGAGTGGGGATGCAAGGGCTCAGATAAAGGGAAAGGCAGGTATGGGGGCCCCTAGTTGAGAGAGATGCTGAACAGACAGAAGTGGCCATCATGGGTGGAGGACAGTGATCTGTTTGTTGGGCAGTGTCCGGTTCTGTAGGATGTGGGTCAGGGTTGGTAGATTGTAGGCAGGGTAGACACACTGAAATGTCTATTTGTTGGGTTTTGGAGGATGGGAGGGGGGCACAAGCTGTTCTTAAAATTGAACCCAGGGCCTTATGCATGCTGTGCCATTAGCTTAGCTATGTCCTCTTTCTTACCAAATGATTTTTATCCAAGATTCTGATGTCATCAGATGTTGGACTGATTGAGGCCAAAGGAGATAGGGTAAGGCTAATGTCAGTGACCATTGTAGTCACTGAGGCAAAAATTTATGCTAATCCAAGCTAAAGGCACTGGGGACAATAGACAGGCTCAAGAGACGCTTTGGACACAGAATTGCTGAACTCAGGAATGGACTGTAGGGATAGAAGGATGGAAGGGGCATGCTAGGGGATGACTCTTGGGTAGCTGGATTGAAAAACTGGATAATAAGCACCCTCTAGTGGAGTAGAAGCAAGTTGTGGACATGGACGCTGAAAATGCCGCCTGTGGGACCCCTTGTGAGTTTGAGATATCACTTAAGGCAAAGGGCTGAAGAGCAAGGGGTTAGGGAGTATCAACAGAGGCATGAATAGAAGCCACACATGACTCTTTACCCACTGAGGGTTTGTGGCATGAGAAGGGACAGAGAATATTCTTCCTCAAGCAACCTCATAGCTTAAGTGACAGGCAGTGGAAGAGAAGTCTGAGGGTTGAGAGAAAGGAGAGTGGTGATGAGGGAGTGGGCAGATGAACCAAGGAGAGATGCCCCTGTGTCTTGGTAAACTTGGGAATAGGTTCCTAGGCAGGGTGACAGTGGAGGTCAGATCATCTGAACCACTGGAGTGAAGAGAGGGGAACACTGGATCAGTAATCAATGACCCTTTGCAGCAGTTGGACCTTAGAGTGGCAATCATGGGATAGAGAAGAGACAGACTTGGGAGGCTGTCTAATGTTTCTGTGTCAGGGTCCTGAGAAGGCAAAAGTGATTTGGGGAAGTTGCAGAGATGGCTGGCTGGCATTCTAAGCAAGCCAGAGGAGTGTCATGCAATGCTAAGTCCAGGTAAAGATGAGTTGAAGGTGAGACCCTCCTAGTGGTAGATGGGAGATGTCAGGCTAAGAGAAGGCCCACAGCAGAGTCTGGATCTAACCAAGACTGAACCCAGCAGAGGGTAGAGGTAGTACATTTATAGTGGCACTGCCATGCCAGGTTGTGACTTAGCAGGTAACAAGAAAAGGGGCTGAGGGGATGGCTCAGTGCATAAAGTGTTGGTCACATAAGCTTGAGGATGACTTCAGGTTTCCAGCATCCGGGTAAATTCCGGGTGGTGTGGTGGGTGTGCCTGTAAGCCTGGAACATTGGAGGCAGAGAACAGGATCCCTAGAGCAAGATGGCTAGCTAGACTAGGTTAGAGAGCTCTGGGTTCAACTGAGAGACCCTGTCTTAGTAAATAAAGTGGAGCCCAGATCAAGGAAGACACCTGACATCAGCCTCTGGCCTCCACATGCACATACACACATGCATGCACACCACACACACGTGTATACACATGCAAAAGACAGAGAGGGAAGGGAGACTGGATTCAGCAAGAGCTGAAGCTTGAGCGTGGGAGATCCTTGGCCTTGAGAGATGGCAGCCTCTGATGCTTTCTAGGTTTTTATGTTATTTATTTTTGTTTTTTGGTTTTTTTTGTTTTGTTTTGTTTTGTTTTGTTTTGTTTTGAGAAAGGGTCTCACTGGTCCAGGCTGACCTGGAATTAACTATGTTGTCTCAGGGTGGCCTTGAACTTATGGCAATCCTCCTACCTCTGCCTCCACGAGTGCTGGGATTAAAACCATGCCCGGCTTAGGTTTTTATTTTTTATTTGTTTGCTTTTTGTTTTTATTATTATTTATTTATTTGGTTTTTCGAGGTAGGGTCTCACTCTTCTCTAGCCCAGACCTGGAATTCACTATGTAATCTCAGGGTGGCCTTGAACTCACGGTGATCTTCTGCCTCCCAAGTGCGCAGATTAAAGGCATGCATCATCACGCCCAGCTACTTTGTGGTTTTTTGAGACTAAGTCCTTTATGATCCAGGCTGTTCTGAAACTCAGTAAGTAGCGTGGGCTGGCCTTAAAGTCTTAACCTTCCAAATGCTGGGAGCCACTAGTCCCAGCTACTTCTAGTTTATGTTTCCTCACTCATAGAGTCCCAGTTCCCACTTGTAAAGGTTATGGTGAAGATTAGATGCATTTCCCATGTGGTGGGTTTAGCCTGGGCCTTCTGCTATGAGTTTAGGGTCTAGGCACTTCCAGAGTTGCTCCAAAGCTTATGTCTTTGCTTGATCCAGGCACGGTTGACCTGCCCCTGCTGTAATACACGCAAGAAGGATGCCGTTCTTACCAAGTGCTTCCATGTTTTCTGCTTCGAGTGCGTGCGGGGCCGCTATGAGGCCCGCCAGAGGAAGTGCCCCAAGTGCAATGCAGCCTTTGGTGCTCACGACTTCCATCGTGTCTACATCAGCTGAGCCTGAAACCCAAAGGGGCCTTGCAGCACCCACGTACCCTGAGGGCTGTGCCTCTAGGTCCCTCCAACAGGTGCAGTGGCCCCAACCTCCATTCCAGACCCCATGGGCCCAGCCCTCTGCCTACCTAGTTGGTTTTGGGCTTCTGGTATATGTTGGTGAGATGGGATCAGCCAGGCTCAGTTGTCTTTTCCTGAAGGTCAGGAAGGTCTGCAGCCTGGAGGGCTCTTCCAGGCCCAAAAGCATTCATCTACAGCCTTCGATGCTGGCCCTAACCCTGCTTCTGCTGTGGAGACAGACTCATTCTAACCCTACCTGCCTACACACCCACAGTGACGACTTGGGACCCTTTGTGCTTGACACTGGGGCCTGGGCCCCAAGGAGCCTTTCTTCACCCATTTATCCCCAGGCCCCTGTAGGGCCTTAACCTTTTGGTGGAGTTCCCTGGGCTCTGGCATGACTCTTGTACTGATTGCTGGAGTAGCTGCTCCCTGGGAGTACTGCCCCTTTCCCCTGGGAAGCTCTGTACTTACACTTCCCAATCTCTACATCTCTCCGAGGCCACCCCATGCGTCTTGATTGTGGCTCCCTGGGTTCCTGTCCCTAGCCCTGTATTTATCCTGGTGGCCTTAACTGCTGCGGAGGTGCACCTTACCAGGAGAGGGACAGCCCAGCACTAGTCACTGGGCCAACTTCCTATCATTCCAGTGGAGAACTTTGCTCAACGCCTTGTGACTGAGCCTGTGCGCAGATGGTTCTTGTGCTACCTGCCCATGCACTATGAAGGTAGCACCGAGAGGAGGCCTGAAGACATACTGACACCTGTTTGGACTCACAGCCTCTGCTCTAAACATGTCTTGTGTGGGCTGTTTTATTGTTATGAATAAACGCCCAGCCCTAGGCATACAGAATAGCTAGACCGTTGATCCAAATATAGTCTACAGTTTTTAGGTGCTACACCTTGCCTAGCGTTTCCTGCCTTTGTGCGGACCTCGGGTAGGGGCTGCACATGTGTGTGTATCCGCACCTACTCCAACAGCTAAGTTATATTTGGACCCAACTAGGCCACTGGGGTGTGAAACTGCAGACTACCGGCTTGGAGGAGTAGCCTATCCAACCCCCGCCCCAGGCCATTGGTCACATACCCAACAGTTATTGACCAATGGAATGCCGGGAGGACACAGGCTGAATCTTGGGAGTTGTAGTCCCTTATGGCGAAAGTTTCACCCAGGAGCAGAGTCAATTTGCCTGTTGTCCTGGCTAATTGGCGGGAATGAGCCCAGTCAAACGGGCTGGGCTGTTTCTTAACCGCCCACCCCTGCGACGCACAGATCAGAACACCTCGGCGGGATGACTTCTTTTCATTGCAGCCTGCAGGGTGTTGGGAGCTGTTCGCCTGAGCCCAGATCCGGTCCGCACTCAGCGCGCGGTCCGCGCTTCGGGTGGAACCTTCACCGATGCCACGCTGGGACTGGCGCCAGGGCCGCTGCCGAGTAGGCCTGGGGTGGGTTCCGGAGCAGCAGTCATGGCCATGGCAGTGGTCGAAGGCGAGTCAACGGTTGTTTCTTGGTGGGGCCTTGCGGCCTTTCCCGCCTTGGGACTCCATCTGCTGTCAGCAGGGCCGCAGCGGCTGAGCCAGGTTGGACTGGAGACAGAAATGCGGGTTACGGTGACCTCGGGCGTGGAGCTGGAGGCGGTAGGGACGCTCGCGGAGACACGAGCCGCAGCTGGGGATGACATCAGGCCACCGAGGAAGTGAGACTGCAGCTGGAGTGCCACGGTGGCAAGGGTGGGGTGAATTGGGTATTGCATCATAGAGACGCTACGCCGGGAAGAAGCATCCGCGCAGGCGCGGCTGGAAGCCAGTCTCTCAGGAGCTTGACTCCGGACTCATTTTTGCATGGGCTCCTTAAGTAAATGCAAGTGATTGCACAGTCCCTCTTAAGGCTGGTAGCTACACGAATGGGAGGAACTAAAAGCTCCGTATGGGTCATCGAATATGAGAGTAAAATAGGCATTAACCCCTACTCACATCAAGCCCAAAAAAAGGTCTCAGGATCTCTGCCTGGAGCAAGCATTCTGTGGCAGGTATAGAGAATACTCAATAAACCATTAGTAGTCTGTCCACCGGTGAAGGATCTGTCTTAATGGCTGGTCAGGCCTCTCTACTTAGGTTTGATTCCTTAACTGTCCCCGGAGGTCTCAAGTAGCTGTGGGACCCAGGACTACAGGTACAAACTTCATGGCCAACTCGGACTTCTTGGGGGTGAACAGATGTAATCAGTGACGAGCATGCCTATTCAAGCCTGAACCAGAGCTGCTGCTTCTGATCAGCCAATAGAGCAAAACTTCCTTGAGGGTCTGTGGTTTTCCTCCACATTGGAGCCACTCTCCACTGTGCCTCCTTCCAAGGTGTGTTTATCCGTTACTGTGGCTACAGCTAAGCTGCTAAAGCTAAACGGCATTTATTTCCCAAGTTCCAGACGTGGGAGACCACTACTCATAGGGTGCAAGGAATTACACCACTCTTGGTCCCATATGGTACTAACACTCCCATAGGCTCCTCAAGCACGACCTCTAGACCTGCTCCCTATATCTCCATCAGGTCTCTCTGCCCTAAGCCAATACCCAACTATTTGACCTCTATATCCCCCACCCTACTCCTGGTGTCAACACAGCGAATCTTGTCCTGACATTCCACTTCCTCCAGTGTCATCTGGCAAGCATGACATCACCCCTTCACTAAGCCTCTGGATCAATCACTACTCTGATGCCCTCTCCCTGGAGTTCTCTTGCTCTACTGAGGATTCCTCTAGCATAGAGACTAGTCTTAATGCATTTCACTGAAAGCAAGTCCTTCCCCTCCCCCATTTTAAGAGCAGAAAGAGAAGAGGCTGCCTTGGGATCTGGAGCAGTGGCACAGGGAAGATAGGGATGTATCTTCCTGTCTAAGACAAGAGTCCCCAGCAAACCTGGGCAGAGCCAGGCTATGGCCAGTGCTTCTGACTCAGGCAGCTGACTTGTCCACTGGTCAGGGTCAGGAGACAGTACTGAAGCCAGCCTGGGATTGAGGACTTCTAGAAGCAAGCCCACAGTAGAGAGCACATGCCAGGCCCTAGCAGGCACAGCCATAAAGGAGAAAAGGCTTAGCTAGTGTGGAGTTGCTTTACAGACCTCCAGGTCATACTGGCTTCCCACAGTGCCTTGCTGCATGCAGATCCTGTGCAAGTTGGTTGCCATTCCTCTTCCCAGAGCTCTCCCATGGTGAGGGATAATGTTCTGGGAATGAAATGACCAGCCAGGGTTCCACCCACTTCTCAAAGAGAAGAGGCTGAGCCAGACCCAAGACCTAAGGGAACCAGGAGCAGTGGCTGCCAGCTCCTGGGATTAGATCTGGGGGCCTTCCTGTGGTTCACTGGAGAGGTTATGGGTACAACAGTCAGCTTAACAGATGTTTCCCTGTATCTCACAAGGGTGTGGATCTTAAAATTCCACAAACCTCTTACCCTCCACAAACACTGGGCAGGCAGCACTAGGTCCCTAAAAAAGGCATGAGGCTGGGAGTGTACTGAGCTTTATTTTGTTTTTTCGAGGTAGGGTCTCGCTCTAGCCCAGAATGACCTGGAATTCACTATATAGTCTCAGGGTGGCCTCAAACTCACAAGCAATCCTAGGTGTGCACAACCACACACCCCCTCGCTGAGCTTTTGACATTTTTGTGGACTCTAGTTATGGAAGAGGACAAGTTCTTTGAACTTGCTGTTGGGCGAATTGAAGACAAACACTTGCTGGGCGTGGTGGCGCATGCCTTTAATCCCAGCACTCAGGAGGCAGAGGTAGGAGGATCGCCGTGAGTTCGAGGCCACTCTGAGACTCCATAGTGAATTCCAGGTCAGCCTGGGCTAGAGTGAGACCCTACCTCGAAAAACCAAAAAATAAAAATAAAAAAATAAAAAATAAAAATAAAAATAAAAATAAAAAAATAAAAAGTGCTGGGGAGATGGCTTAGCTGTTAAGGGCTTGCCTGTGAAGCCTAAGGATCTGGGTTCAATTCTCCAGGTCCCACATAAACCAGATGCACAAGGTGGCACATGCATCTGGAGTTGATTTGCAGTGGCTACAGCCCCTGGTTATACCCATTCTCTCTCTCTCTCTAATAAATAAATAAAATAAAACTTAAAAAAAAAACACAAACACTTGGGAAGTCTTATTCCCTTTATTCTCTTCAACTAATCAACATGACCACCGGTGACATAACACTGTTATTGACACACAACACTCAAAAGTGGGGCTTCCCTTTACTCCACAGGGATGTCAGGCAATGGGGCTTTCTCTCTAGGAGTAAAGGAGTCTGAGAGTTGCTCACCTCACTGGTGGGAGTCACAGAACCCCACCTCTTAGTTGTGATGATTTCCTTTCCCCATCCAGAATTCATGCCCAGTTCTTTAGTGTTACCACCATACCTCCACATCCTCATCAGTTTCAAGTTTCATCCTAAGCACAGATCAGTTGCTCCCCTCCCTTATTCTTGCACCAATGACTCCTTGCCTATGGCTGCTGGGATCCTCCCCCGGGGCACTTCCTGAAAGTTCTGGGGCAGGCTGGCTTGGAGCTTGGTTACAATCAGGCCTTCTAAATGCAGTTCAGGTGGGCCTTTTCCTGAGCTGGCCAGAGGGACTGACCCTACAGAGTTCCTCCAGGGTGTAGGGAAGTGGCCAAGAAAACAGGCCACACTCAGAGATCTCTGCCCCTCTCCTACAAGGAAGCCCCAGACTCCACCAATGTCCACATGGTTCATTCAGTACCGGAGTCAAGACCTGTCCCTAAAACATGCGAGCATCCTACTATGTATGCTATATCCTAGTCCTCAATATAGTTAGCCATGACTACACTGACCAACTCCCCTTAGACTGGCCTCTAAGCCCCAGAAGCTGCTCCCCAGCACTCTTCTAGGGACAGACTCTCAGATGTATATCTGAGGGACTCTGCTTCTAGCTTCACAAGGGGTTGCTAAATTTAGCTTTTGCTACAAAAGGGACAAATCAGCCTATACTTGAAGGATTCACCTCCTTTCCATTTTATAAGGACCCTCTTTGTCAACATCTGTCAAAATTTGCAGGCAGGTTCCTCCCCTCCTCCATGGTGCTCTCCAACCTAGCACTTTGGGCTTTAGACAGAGGTCAACAAGATTCTCCCCACAATCACATAAAGTCTACCTTTACCCTCTCCCCAGCAGGCCTGACATTTTTTCTCCCAGTGTTCTGGACTTTGATCTCTTTAAATTTGAGTCATCCCTTTGGGGGCAGGATGGATGAAGGGTGATGGGTTTCCACCTTTTGAATTTTTAAGTAATGGAATTAGAAGTCTCTTCCACAGTGTTGTAGGAATCCAAGCCACTCCTTTCTGAGTACACAACTCCTAAAGAGCCACCTCTTCAATCCTGCTAACTCCAGAACAGTGTATCACTGGTGCCAACACTGGGTTGGGGGATACTTTCTTTTCAACCCAGCACTGAGCAGAGTCCTCCCTGTTTAAGGGTCTCCAGGGTTGGGGGCATCTTTGTTGCAGGTATTTCTCTCAAGAGTTTTTTCTTCAACCATTTTATAGGGCAACCATCTCTCACTGTCACACAGCCCCAGTAACATGAGCAAGTCTGGCTGAGCTTATGAAGTGTGTGATGTCTCAGGAGACAGGTCTGGCAGGGGAGCATTTCTCATTCTTCCATTTCCCTCCAAAGGTTTCTGGCTAAGGAAAGGATTCAAGTGGTAGAATATTTCCCTTCCCCAGATCAAGATTGGGTTGTGTCACCCCCATCTCAGGGGCTTACAGGTACCAGAGTGAAAAGGTGGTGAAGTTTCTTTCCATCGCCTCTTCAGGGACTCTAGTCCAGTCTTGTGTGGTATCAGGGCACCCGCTACTGTGCGGACTGGCTCATCTTGCAGGCGGCCTAGCACCTGCTCACATGAAAGGCTGAGGTTTCAAGTCAGGTTGCTGGTTCATCAACACTGTCTATACTGTTGTCTTGACAACCTTTGTCACCACTGAGAACCCAAAAGTGGCTCTGGTGGACTGTCTAGGGAAGACAATCACATGCAAACCTTGAATCTCTGAAGGAATTTATTCTTTGGAGGTTGACTAGCAGCAATTGGTTCGTTCCACTGAGGACAGAATTCGAGGAAATGGGCTACAACTGCAGCAAGACTTGTGGCAGTTGGATTTCAGGAAAAAACCTGTGAGACCTGAGAATGTGGCAGAGGGCCCCTGCAATCCCAGAAGCCTCTCAGATTAGATGTCTCCAGCTCAGCTGGAGAAAGAATGCTCCTGCCTGGTTCAGGAGAGCCCTTGTGGCCTGAGCTGGGATATGCTTGTACTTAAAGTTTAACAAGCTCCAGGAAGGGAAGAAACTGGCCAGGAGTTTGCTGGGTTCCACCTGCAGTTTCTCCACCTTGGTCTACTTCCCTCCAAACAATCTAACGGAAATTCTCCCTCATTTGCTAGGTGGTTTCTCAATATTCATACACTCATACACTCAAGATTTTTTTGTGCACCCCAAACTCGTCTTTAAAATGGCTTGACATATTTTTTCTTCTCACTTTTGGACTCTTATTGATATGGGGTTCCATGGCCCCCCTTCCCCTGGCACACACAATTTTCCCAAGATTGGCTTTGCACCCCAAAGAATGCCCCAGTGCAATGAACTGGATTTTTCCTAGTCTTATCACCTCTGTGGGTTTGAAAGCACTTCATCGCTTATTTTTTCCCTATTTTTCTTCCTTTTCCCCTTCCTACACTATTTCTCAGCTAAGCATTTTTTCACTGTAACTGTCCATGGGACATTAGAAAGAGTGTGGGAGGCGTTTCCTGCACCATCTGAGGGCCACTCTCCCAGGTCAGTGCCATGCTGTATTCCTTGTTCCTCCCCGGGCCTACAGGATTTTGATAATTTGGATAACAGTTTTAAGGAGCTGTTTAGAGACGTATTTGAACTTCTTCCTACAATAGGGCTTTTATCCACTATGGGTTATAGATTTTTTTCTGCTACAGACTTAAAGGACTTTTTATTTTTCCTACATATTTATAGGGTTTCTAACCCAAACAGTTTTTCTCTACTGCCTTATAAGTGGTTTCCACCAACAATTTTATAGGGTTCCTCATTACTGATGTAAAAGCACTACATTTCCCAGGGTTCTTCACCCTCTACTTCTCTACATTCTGATAGGGTTGTCTTCCTTTCCCCACATTTTTTTGTTTGTTTTTTGTTTTTTTTTTTGGGGGGGGGGGTTATCTAGTGTTCCTCTCAGGAGAGTAAGGCCCTAGTCTCCAGACCTATTTCACAGGGACACACTTGGGTGGCAGCTCCGATGGAGGAGGAGAGCTGCAACTTCTGTGAAGCTGTCTCCACACTCAGGACACAAATAGGGTTTTTCCTCTAGGAGGGTTTTGGATTTTTCCCCTTCCCTATGGCTGCTGCTCTTTGTTGGGGTGGAGGCCTCTCTCTCACCTTCCTGGTTTGTGGACTGGGTAGCTGGCTCTGGCAGGGGGTCCTCAGGTGTGGGGGGCTTTTCTTGGGTATGGGTTTCCTGGTGCTGAATAAGGGCTTGTCTGTCAAGGAAGGAGGCCCCACAGTCGGAGCAGCTATAAGGTCTAGCCCCCAGTGGGCTCCTGAGATGCTCCAGAAGGACAGAGGAGCTTTTCCCCATCTCTGGACCAAGTCCCTTCTGGGACTTCTGGGACTTCCCACTCCTGTGGACTTTCTGGTGCTGCAGCAGCTCAGAGCTGAGGCCAAAGCTTTTTTTGCATTCAGGGCATTTAAAGGGCTTTCCAGTTAGGAAGGGGCTAGGTCCTGCCCCTTCCCCAAGGCCAGTCCTATATTCAGGAAAAAGAAAGGGTTTTTCATTGCCATGGGTGAGCTGATGTTGGAGGAGCACAGCCCGATCCAGGAAGCTTTCCCCACAGTGGGAACAAATGTAGGACTTGGAGAGCAGTCCCAGTCTTTGGCTGAAGCCCTCCTGACCCTCGGGCACTTTCAAGGGCTGTCCTGGAGAGTCAGCTCTAACTTCTGCAGCACCTCCACAGGAATTCCCTCCAAAAGGGAGCCTCGGGGAGCGGAACTGGGATGGTTTGGGGGCTGAGTGTGCTATGAGACCGTCTGCGTTTTTGTAGGGATTTTCTCCAATATGGATCCGCTGGTGCTGCATGAAGATCCCCTCATCGTTGAAGCCCTTTCCACAGACCAGACACTTGTGGGGTTTGGCTCCCGGGGGTGGAGTCAGCAGGGCAGGATCCCCAAGCCCCAACAGGCTGTCATTCTGAGCTCTCCGGGCTGGGGTCTTGCCCCTCTCATGGATCACCCGGTGCTGCTCTAACTCGTGAGCCTCCAGGAAGGCCTTGCCACAGTCGGAGCACACGAAGAGGTTCTCGTCCATGTGCGTGCGGACATGCGTGATGAGGTTAGAGCTCTGGCTGAAGCTCTTGCCGCACTCTGGGCACTTATAGGGCTTCTCACCCGTGTGCGTGCGGCGGTGCTGGATGAGGTGGGAGCTGCGGATGAAGCTCTTGCCGCAGTCGGAGCACTTGTAGGGCTTCTCGCCCGTGTGGATGCGCTGGTGGCGAATGAGAGTGGAGCTCATGATGAAGCTCTTGCCGCAGTCTGCGCAGATGTAGGGCCGCTCTCCACGGTGGATGCGCTGGTGGTTGATGAGGTTCGAGCTGACGCTGAAGCTCTTGCCGCACTCGGGGCACTTGTAGGGCCGCTCGCCCGTGTGCGTGCGCTGGTGGCGCAGTAGGGTGGCACTCAGCGTGAAGGTCTTGCCACACACCGGGCACTTGAAGGGATCTTCGCGCAGGTGGGTCCGCTGGTGCTTGATGAGCGTGGAGCTGTGGCCAAAGCTCTTCCCGCACTCCAGGCACTCGTAGGGCTTCTCACCAGTGTGCGTGCGCTGGTGCTGCGTCAGCTCCGAGCTCTGGATGAAGCTCTTTCCACACTCGGTGCAGCGGTACGGCTTCTCGCCAGCGTGGATCTTCTGGTGCTTGAGCAGGTTGTGGTTCTGGCCGAAGCGCTTGCCGCACTCGGGGCACTTATAGGGCTTCTCGCCTGTGTGAGTGGCTTGGTGCTGAATGAGGTCCGAGCTGCGGTAGAAAGCCCGCCGGCACTCCCCGCACTTGTAGGGCTTCTCGCCCGTGTGCGACCGCTGGTGCTTGATGAGGTTGGTGCTCTGCGTGAAGGCCTTCTCGCACTCCGTGCACTTGTACGGCTTCTCGCCCGTGTGCGTGCGCTGGTGCTGCACGAGGTTGGAGCTCCAGCTAAAGCACTTGCCGCAGTCAGGACACTTATAGGGCTTCTCGCCTGTGTGCGTGCGCTGGTGCTGCACCAGGTGCGAACTCTGCGTGAAGCTCTTGCCGCACTCCGAGCATGTGTTGGGCCGCTCGCCTGTGTGGATGCGCTGGTGCCGCAGCAGCTTGGACCACTGGCTGAAGCTCTTGCCACACTCATTGCAGATGTACGGCTTCTCAGCCCCAGAGGGGCGACCCTGAACCAGCTCCCGCAGGCTGGGCTCACTGGCAGTAACCACTGGGGGACTGTTCCAAGTGGTGAGAGTCCCCCACTGCCAATTGGGCTCACAGGCCTTGGTCCACTCAGATGGGGGAGGGACTACCTCAGGGGCAGGAGGGTCCAGAGTGTTCTGATGGTCCAAGGGGCTGGAGGGACCCAGTGGGGCTAGGGGATCCTGGGGAGCTGAGACATCCTGGGAAGGGCTCTCCAGGGTCATCTCTGGTGGGTCCTTGGATTCTGGACTCTGAGCTGGATCTCCCAAGATGATCTCCTCCCCAGAACTTTCCTGCCGGGGGCTCTCCTCTTCATTCCCACTCTCGGCACCTACAGACAGAAAGGGAGTCTCCAGCCCCCATCTCCTTTCAGAACATGGGGTCTGATCTCTCTTCCCTCCCCTGTATTTCCCCTAGAGTCTGGGCCCCTCCCTGAACTGGGTACACTGTTTTGTGAAGACCGCAGTCCCTTCCTGTGCCCCTCACCTCTGTGAGCATCATTCAGGCTCTCTTCAGGACCCTGCAGATCTGGTCCCCACAGCACTGTCTCAGGCTCCATCCCAGAGCTTGGGACTGCAAAGGTTCCAGGGACCCTGGCAGGGAGAGAGAGATGGGCATACAGTGTACTTTGGTCTCCTGGAACCTAGTCAAGTAAACTTAAGTGTCCTGCCACCTGATTTTTTTTTTCTGGACACCAGCTCTCACAGGGCCCCCCCCCCCTTTGCCCCAGAGGCCCAATTCCTGCTCCAGATCTTAAGACCACAATGAAGCAAGCCAGTGAATTTAAGAGTGCAATTAAAAACTCATCAGTCATAACCCTACCAACCCGGGACTGGGGACTAAGTATCTGACACCCACAGGAGGGGGAGGTTCTTGCCCTACACATTTGATGCCCAGAGGCCTGGAAACCTGTTATTTTGCAAATCAGAGGAAGCTCATTAAACCTCCAATTTTCCTCCTTAATGGGGCTGCTAATTGAGACCAATAAACTTTTCCCTTATGAGCCCCAGAGAACAGAGGCTGACACTTACAGGGTTAAAAAAGAAACCACCCAGTTTCTCAGAGCAGACCGGAGCCTTTCAAAAGGACTAGGGCACTTTGCCATTATCCAGAGGCAGAATGAGGGTCAGACCAGACATGGAGTGGGGGCAGATGAAAGAGAGGGGCTCCTATAGGAAAGGAAAAGGGAAGCCCAGCTTAGTGGTGCACCTATACTCCCAATACTTGGGAAGAATAAATTGGAGATCAGGAATTTAAGGTTGGCCTCAGCTACCCTCAGCTACATAGGGAGTTCAAGGCCAGCCTGGTCTGTATGAGAGCCTATCTCAAAACAAAGCAAAACAAACAAACAACAACAAATAAGACAAGAGTGATTGAGTGTATAAACACCTGGAAGGACATGGTGTCTGCCAGGTGTTTTCATTTCTCTTACCCTGTGACGAAACTTGGGGATCAGTTTGTCCATTTTATACATTAGTAAATCAACAGTGGGGGAGATTTCTCCAAAGCCCCAGGCTGGGAAGTAGCAGAGCTAAGACTACAAATACACGGCTCTGTGTTTGGCCTTTCCTAGTGTCTGAAAGCATGAAGTGACCTTGACAGTAATGAGACTCATACTTATGGGCTGCTGGCAGGAGACTGGTGAGTAGGAAAGCTCAGACAGTCTGCTGGCCATAACAATGTGCTGCAGAGTTTTCTTGGTTATAAAAGGAGGGGTTGAACCTCCTAGACAATTTGTGTATATGAGCTCCAGGCAATCCTGACCACTACAGCCTTCCATTACCAGTCGCACCTTGGGGCCCTTCTTTGTCCTGTTTTGTTGATGCTCTAGTACATGCCTAGCACCATGCCAAAAGCAAAATAGGTAAAAATAAAACATAAGTGCCCAGTAAATATTTTGTTGGATGCCCTTACTCCTGGAAAACAAGTTTGGTTCAATGCCTTCAAACAAAAGGAACCAAGTTCTTGGGGAAAATACAGCCAGCTGTCACTCTCAAAATGGCAAGATGATTCCAGAATGAGGGAACAAGGCCCCAGGAGCACAGTGTCAGGAAGAGCACTTGTGACATTTAGACCTTTAAGAGAATCAATCCCTGGAAATGGTTTGGGCTCTGGGTGGCAGTGTGGATGGGAACTGTGTGCACAAGGGCAATGGTACAAAGGGGACGCAGCAGGGCCTTATGAGGAGACTGCTGACTATTGCCAAGGAGCAGTAGGGGAGGAGGAAATTAAAAGTTTTACATCCCTGTAGCCTCTGGGCTCCTAGCATGCTCCTCGTCAACCTGTGTCTTTGGGGAGGTGGAAGCAGAGCCTGGCTGTTTAGGTGCCTCCCCAGAGGGGTGAAAGCTGCTTTGCTGTGCTGAGGACAGGTAAGAGCTTCCATACCATGACTGGAAAAATTGAAATTCAGGGGCTTAAACTAACAGGTAAAGGTCTAATGACAAGACGGCAAAGAATATCAAAGTAGAGAGATTGAGGGAAGCAAGAACTGCTGGGAGCCGGCCCAGGCCTAAGTACACCTGCCTCGGCGGGCCCACCGGACCGACTCCTGAGGCCAGAGAAAGCGGGCACGAGGAAGGTGTCCCCCACAGAGATGCGGGCAGCCCAGGGTGACCCTGAGGAGGCAGCGGGGGCACCCCCACCCCGCGCCACGCTGAACCCCAGACTTGAGCCCCCTGCCCTGAGCAACGACCCTCTTCCTGGCTTCTAAAGCCTCCCTCGCACCCTCTCCCTTCCCCGCCCCTGGCACCCAGCATTCCCAGCTCTCCCGGCACCCGACTGACTCCTTCCAGAGCAGCAGCGTACGGCGGGCGCCCGGCCCGGCCCGGCCCGCTTCCCTCTTCCCAGAATGCTCACGCCCTCCCCTCCCCCAAGGCCGGACCCTCGCGCGGCTCCCACAATCCCCGGCCTCGCGGCCCCGGCCGCCCCAGCCCACCGCGGCCCGGCCCGGCCCCGCGCGAGGGGGCGAGGGCGCAGGCGTCGCTCGCCGCCTCCCCGGCCCTATTGTTCCCCGGCGGCTGTCCCGGGCCTCCAGGCCACCCCACAGGAACCCAGGAGTCCCCAACTCACGGCTCTGGGGTCTGGGAATGCCGGAAAGCGGAATCCAGCCCCAGGGGACTTAACCCCTTGAGTGCCCTGCCTCGGGGGCGGGCCAGGGGCCGAGGACTCTGGGGTCCTTCTCAAGGGGTGATTGCAGGCTGAGGACCCGGGGACCAGTTCAGGGTGACTGGGACGGAGCAGGAAGTGACCCCAGCTTCCCGGGCCCCTCTAGCCTGGAGTCAGCATCAGCTCTATGGGATTTAACCCTTTGCTTCCCACAGCCTGGGGGTGGGGAACGTGGGAGCCACCAGGGCCGGGAGGTGGCTCCGAGGACGCCCCGCGCTCTGTAGCAAGTAGGAGCCGGCATCTGGGGGCGCCCAGAGGCCAGCGCGGAGCTCCTGGTCTCCGGCCGGCTCCGTCTCCAGGGGCTCCGCTAGCCGCGTGGACCAGACCCTAACTCAGACTTGGCGGCGGCTGTTCCCCCGGGGCCGCCTTTGTTTGGACTCACCTTAGGACGGGGCTGATATGCCTGGGTGGGGGGTGAGAGGCTGGACGGGAATCTAATACTGATGAAGACGACGCCAGTGAAGTAAGTCGTGGCAATGAGAATTGGGTTTGATGGGTCAGCCAGTGCTCCCCGGCCGTCTTCCTCTCATTAGCTCCCCTTACTGGGAGGTGGGGGGCATTCTCAGCATCTCAAGGGGCACCCAGTTCACAAAAACTGAGGAAGTAGGGCGTGGTGGTACATGCCGATAATACCAGCACTTGGGAGACAGAGGCAGGAAGATCTTAACAAGTTTGAGGCCAACCTGTTCTACATAGTTCCAGGCTAGCCAGGGCTTCATAGTGAGAATTTATCTCAAAAAGCAAAACAAGTCTGGGGAGATGGCTCAGTAGTTTTAAGCATCTGCTTGCAAAGCCTGCCAACCTGGGTTCAGTTCTCCAGACATCCACTAAAGCAAGAGACGTGGGTGTGGGCGTGGGTGTGTGCACGCACACACACCCACATACACAGGCAAATAAATAAAAACGAACACGCAAAACAACAATAAAAAAAGGAAGATTGGCCTCCTAAGGCTTAGATAACCCAGATTTTCTAGTTTGTATCTCATTTCTTCGTCCCCAAAATCCTGTGAGACAGAACTCCATATTATCCCTATATTACAGGCAAGACAACGAAAGCATGTAACAAGTGAGAAAAAATGCTTAAGATAGAGCTGGGCCTGGTGGCACACGCCTTTAATCCCAGCACTTGGGAGGCAGGGGTAGGAGGATTGCCGTGAGTTCAAGGCCGCTCTGAGACTACATAGTGAATGCCAGGTTAGCCTGGACCAGAGACCCTACCTTGAAAAACAAAAATAAATATATAAATAAAAAATGCTTAAGATCAGGCCTGAGACTATGTAGTGAATTCCAAGTCAGCCTGGGCTAGAGTGAGACCTACCTCGAAAAAAAATTAGAAAAATAATTTTTTGTTTGTTTTTTGTTTTTTCCAGGTAGAGTTTCACTCTAACCCAGGCTGACCTGGAATTCACTATGTAGTCGCAGGGTGACCTTGAACTCATGGTGATCCTTCTACCTCTGCCTCCCCAGTGCTGGGAATAGAGGCGTGTGCCACCACGCCCTGCTAGAAAAACAAATTTTGATTTAGTGTAGGAGAATGTGGAAAAGGCCTTCTGTGAAGGGATAGCTGGGGGTGAGACCAAAACCAAGTCTCAGAGGTTGCAAAAGGATATGGTTTCTTGGGCCAGCATGTGGAGTTGAGTGTACGGCCCTACCACCTCTCACTTCCCAGTGCCATCTCCCTTCGTCCACCTTGCCCTCCAGATACATCTCCATCTTGTGCCTGGCTCCCCTCCCCTTTATCCCTATCCTTAGAGCCTTTGCTGCTCCTGATCCTCTTGCCCACTCTGTTTCTCAAAGCCTGGCACAGGGTTGACTTATCTATTCCAACCTGCCTTTCCACATACATGTTAATGGCAGCTTTGCCTGGGCAGGGCTTTATCTTATACTGCTGTGTTTCCAGGGCTCACACAAGTGATGTGTAGCAGATGCTCAATTTGTTAAACAGGGTGCAAAAGCTTGACCTAACCCTAGAGTGGGGAGAAGAGAACACAGGAAAGCTGTTGTTAGCTGGAGGTTCACAGCAGAGATTAATTAGGCCCAAGTAGATTTTTTTATTTTCTTTCTTTTTCTTTTTCTTTTCTTTTTTCGAGGTAGGGTCTCACTCTAGCCCAGGATAACCTGGAATTCACTAAGTAGTCTTGGGGTGACGTTGAACTCTCGGCAATCTTCCTACCTCTGCTTCCTGAGTGCTAGGATTAAAGGTGTGCGCCACCACACCCAAGTGTTTTTTTTTTTTTTTTTCCTTTTGTTTTTTCCGAGGTAGGGTCTCACTCTAGCTCAGGCTGACCTGGGATTCACTATGTAGTCTCAGGGTGCTCTCGAACTCATGGCAATCCTCCTACCTCTGCCTCCTGAGTGCTGGGATTAAAGGAGTGTGCCACCATGTCCAGCTGAAGTTTTTTTTTTTTTTTTTTTTAAGTTTTTTGTTTTTTTGAGATAGGGTTTCCATATAGCCCACGCTGACCTGGAATTCCTTCACTATATAGTCTCAGGCTGGCCTCAAACTCACAGTGATCCTCCTACCTCATCTTCCTGAGTGCGAGTGCTAGGATTAAAGGCTATGCACCACCATGATTTTTTAAAAAATATTTTATTTGCCCGGCATGGGATGCAGAAGTTGGAGGATCGCTGTGAGTTCAAAGGCTACTCTGATATTACATAGTGAATTCCAGGTCAGCCTGGGCTAGAGCAAGACCCTACCTCAACGCCCCCCCCAAAAATATTTGTTTGAGAAGGAGAGAGAGAAAAAAATGGGTGCAACAGAGTCTCTAGCCACTCCAAACAAACTCCAGACACATGTGCCACCATGTGCATCTGGCTTGTGTGGGTTCTGGGGAGTCAAACCTGGGTCCTTAGGCTTCACAGGCAAGCACCTTAACTGCTAAACCATCTCTCCAGCCAGTTTTATTTTATTTTTTTGAATTTTTTATTTTTATTTTATTTATTTGAGAGAGACATAGAAAGAGGGAGAGAGAGAGGGAAGGAGAGAATGGGCATGCCAGATGAAGTTGCTGCAAATGAACTCCAGACACATGTGCCACTTTATGCATCTGGCTTTCGTGGGTCCTGGGGAATTGAACTTGGGTCCTTTGGCTTTGCAGGCAAGTGTCTTAACCACTAAGCCATCTCTCCAGCCCTATTTTAGTTTATTTTAAAATTATTTATTTGACAGAGAAAGAGGGAGAGAGAAAATGGGCGCACCAAGGCCTCCAGCCACTGCAGATGAATTCCAGATGCATGTGCCCCCCTTGTGCATCTGGCTAACGTGGGTCCTGGGGAGTTGAACCTGGGTCCTTTGGCTTTGCAGGCAAACACCTTAACCACTAAGCAATCCCTCCAGCCCCCTGTTTTAATGTTTGTTTTTTTTTTCAAGGTAGTGTCTCGCTCTAGCCCAGGCTGACCTGGAATTCACAATGTAGTCTCAGAGTAGCCTCACACATACCTCTGCCTCCTGAGTGCTGGGATTAAAGGTGTGTGCCACCATGCCGGGCTTCTGTTTTAGTTTTTTGATGTAAGGAAGGTCTCACTCTAGCCCAGGCTGACCTGAATTCACTCTGTAGTCCCGGCTGACCTCGAACTCACAGTGATCTTCCCCTACCTCTGCCTCCTAAGTGCAAGTGTTGGGATTAAAGGCATGCACCACCATGCCCAGTATAGCAGACAGGTTGTTGAGATGAACTTTTAGACCAGGCACAGTTATGGAGAAAGGGATTTATTGAAGCTTATAGATCCAGGAGAAGTTCCATAATGGCAGAAGAAGCTGGTCCTGTTTTTACAAGTCCAAGCAGAGAAAGACAGAGAGAGAGCATGCGAGAGAAGCCACAAACCAAATTTTATAGCATACTTTAGGAACACTTTGTATATCTTTAAATTGGAATTTTACTTTATTTTATTATTATTATTATTTTTGTTTGTTTTTTTTCGAGGTAGGGTCTCACTCTAGCCCAGGCTGACCTGGAATTCACTATGGAGTCTCAGGGTGGCCTTGAACTCACAGCGATCCTCCTACCTGCCTCCCGAGTGCTGGGATTAAAGGCGTGTGCCGCCACGCCTGGCTTAGATTGGAATTTTAAATCCACCACACTTTAGGGCTGGATCCTAAATCCAGCCCAGTGACACCTCTTTCAGCTAGGTGGCTGTAGATCTAAATTACAAACTGTAATAAAACACTGAATAAATTGGGGGCCACCTATTTAAACTATCACACCCAGCTAAGTTTATTTTTAAATATTTTATTTTTATTTATTTGTGTGTGTGTGAGAGAGAGAGAGAGAGAGAGAAAGAAACAGATGGAGAATGGGCACACCAGGGCCTCCAACCACTTCAAATAAACTAGACACATGCACCACCTTGTGCAGCTGGCTGACATGGGTCCAGCCCTAAAGTTTTTCTTTTTTAATATTTTATTGTCCAGGAGTGGTGGCACACACCTTTAATCCTAGCACTTGGGAGGCAGAGGTAGGAGGATCACTGTGAGTTCAAGGCCACCCTGAGACTGCATAGTGAATACATAGCGCATTCCAGGTCAGCTTGGGCTAGAGCAAGACCCTAGCTTGAAAAACCAAAAAAGAAAAAAAAAATTTATTTGACAGAGAGAGAGAGAGAGAGAATGGCCATGTGAGCTGCATGTGGTGGTGCATGCCTTTAAGCCCAGCACTTGGGAGGCAGAAGTAGGAGGAGCACCGTGAGTTCAAGACCACCCTGAGCTACCTAGTGAATTCCAGGTCAGCTTGGGCTAGAGCAAGACCCTACTTCAAAAGGAGAGAGAGAGAGAGAGAGACAGAGAGAGAGAGAGAGAGAGAATGGGTGCACCAAGGCCTCTAACCATTGCAGACAAACTTCAGACTTATGTGCTACTTTGTACATCTGGCTTTACATGAGTACTGGGGAACTGAACCCAGGTCCTTAGGCTTTGCACACAAGTACCTTAATCACTGAGTGATCTCTCCAGCCCTACTTGCTGTGTTAACTGGTTTACTTGCCAGTTACTTTCAACAATCAGTGTATAAAAGCCCAAAAAGTGAAGTGCAACTATCAGCAAATTGGGAGGCTAAGGAAGGCTGATCACTTGAGTCTACAAGTTTGGATCAGCCTGGGCAACATAGCATGACACCATCTTAAAAAAAAAAAAAAAGAAAGAAGAGAAATAAAGAAGCTGGGTATGGTGGCGCATGCCTTTAATCTCAACACTTAAACTGAGGAGCAGAGGTAAGAGGATCACTGTGAACTTGAGGCCAGCCTAAGACTACACAATGAAGTCCAGGTCATCCTGGCCTAGAATGAGACCCTACTTCAACGGCCCCCACCAAAAAAATGGGCTGGGGACATGGCTTAGTGGTTAAACGTCCTTGCTTGCAAAGCCTGACTGCATGCCACCACACCTGGTTTAAAAAACATATATAGATATGGGGCTGAGGAGATGGCTTAGTGGTCAAATGTCCTTGCTTGCAAAGCCTTACTGCATGCCACCACACCTGGCTTTATATATATATATATATATATTTTTTTTTTTTTTTTTTGAGGTAGGGTCTCACTCCAGACCAGGCTGACCTGGAATTCACTATGTAATCTCAGGGTGGCCTCAAACTCACTGTGATCCTCCTACTTCTGCCTCCCAAGTGCTGGGATTAAATGTGTGTGCCTCCATGCCCGGCCTTTAAAATATATTTTAAAAATGGAAGCTAGGGGCTGGAGAAATTGCTTAGTGGTTAAGGCACTTGCCTGTGAAACCTAAGGACCCAGGTTCAAATCCCCAGGACCCATGTAAGCCAGATGCACAAAGTAGAGCATGCATCTGGAGTTTATTTGCAGTGGCTATATGCCCTGTTGCTCCCATTCACTTTCTGCTGGGCATAGTGGCACATACCTTTAATTCCAGCACTTGGGAGGCAGAGGTAGAAGGATCGCTGTAATTCGAGGCCAGCCTGAGACTATTTAGTGAATTCCAGTTCAGCCTGGATTAGAGTGAAACCCTACCTTGAAGAAAAAAAAAAAAAAAACTAAAGAGAGAGAGAGAAAGAAAAAAACAAAAGCCTAAAGGGCACCTGGGGAGATGGTTCAGTGGTTAAAGGTACTGGCTTGCAAAGACTGTTGGTCTGGGTTCAATTCCCCAATGGAATTCACAAAATAGTGCATGCATCTGGAGTTTGTTTTCAGTGGAAAGAGGCCCTGGTGCACCCATACTCTCTCTTATTCTCTCTCTTTCTCTCCCTCTCTGCTTGAAAATAAAAAATAGTTTTACAAAGAAGAGAGAGGATTGGAGAGAGAGCTCAGCAGTTAAGAGTGCTTGCTGTTTAGGCATGAGGAGCATGAGGGCCTGGCAGGGCTGAGATCACCTCCATTTCAACTCCCAAGAACCCACAGAAAAAGCTTGGCATGCCCACCAATGTCTATAACCCCAATCCCCAGGGGCACACAATACACTACACCACACATACCACAAACACACAAGTTGCAGTGGCTCCTTAAAGACTTCTTACATCTGCATAAAATCCTACCTTCAGGGTCCTTCCTTATTTCTGATTCCTTTTTTTTTTAAATAGTTATTTATTTATTTGAAAGAAAGAGAGAGAGAGAGAATGGGCATGCACCACCTTGTGCATCTGGCTTACTTGGGTACTAGGGAGGTCCTTTGAATTTATAGGCAAATGCCTTACCCACTAAGCCATCTCTCCAGCCTTTTTTTTTTTTTTTTTTTTTTTTTTTTTTTTTTTTTGAGTTAGGGTCCTCTCTGTAGCCCAGGCTAACCTGGGACTCACTCTAGCTCATGCTGGTTTTGAACTCACAATGATCCTCCTACCTCAGCCTCCTGTGTTCTGAGATTAAAGGCATGTGCCACCATGCCTGGCTTAATTTCTGCATTCCTAAGGCTCACATCTAGTTCTTCCCTTATGTACTCTTCCTCCAAAATCTAGTCAGCCAGGCAAGCTTTGTTAAAAAAAAAAAAAAAAAAAAAAAAAAAGAAAGAAAGAAAGAAAATCTCCTGGTTAGTGCGCTCTATCCAAAAGTCAATGTCAACTGCTAGGCAAAGTCCTCTCCCAGATTTGTTTTGTGTCTCCACTGGCCCCACAGGACTTCCCACTCATCCCAGAGTTATCTCTCTTTCCTCACAACAAACCTACTCATTCTGCTTCTTAACGCCTGGTGTTCTCATCTGCACTCCCTTAGCCAGCATGTCCTCAGGCCTTTGGCGTCTGAGTCTGCACACACACCTCCCACCCTTAGCTGGGACAACTCCAGGTCTCTGGTTCTCCCACCATGTTCTCCTTCAAACACCTCCATGTTCCCTTTTATCAATGAAGAGTTTTAAAGTCTGAGGGAGAAATTACAGAATTTTTGTTTTGAGGTTTTTTTAAATATATTTTATTTATTTATTTATTAGAGGGAGAGAGAGAGAGAGAGAGAGAGAGAGAGAGAGAGGAAAGGAGAGAATGGGCACACCAGGACATCCAGTCACTGCAAATGAACTCCAGATGCATGCACCCCTTGTACATCTGGCTTACATGGGGTCCTGGAGAATCGAACCAGGACCTTTTGGCTTTACAGGCAAACACCTTAACCACTAAGTCATCTCTCCAGCCCTGAGGATTTTTCTTTTGCTTGCTTGTTTGGTTTTTTGTTTGTTTGTTTGTTTGTTTTCTGTTTGAGACAGGGTCTCCTGTAGCCAAGAATGACCTTAAACTGATCCTCTTGCCTACACCTTCCAAGTGCTGGGATTACAGGTATGCACCATCATACCTGTAATCCCATATGGTATATGTGTGTGCACATGGTGCATGCTCATGCATGAGCAGATTCACTCACAGGCAAAGGACAGAGGAGAATGCCAGGTGTCTTTTCTCTATCACCCTTTCTCATATTTCCTGAGACAGAGTCTCTCTCTGAATGCAGAGTTGCAGTTTTCACTAGCCCCAGAGATTCTCCTGTCTCTGCTCCCCACAGGACTGGGATTATAGACCTGTGTGGTCAGGCCCAGCTGCTTTAAGTGGGTCATGAGGAATTGAACACAGGTGGTCTCAGACTTTTTCAGGCCCTCATGCATATATAAATATACCCCCAGCCCTGTTTGTTTGTTTGCTTTTTGAGACATGGTTTCCTGGGGTCCAAGCTGGCCTCAAACTCACTATGTAGTCCAGCTTGGCCTTGAACTCCTGATCCTCCTTCTTCCAACAAGTGCTGGGATTATAAGCATGTGCTACCACACCTGGATTTTATTTACTGGGTTATAGCTATTTTTAGCTGATTTTTTGTTTGTTTTTGTTTCTTGAGTCTTGCTCTAGCCCAGACTGACTTGGAACTCATTCTGTAGTCTCAGGTGACCTCAAACTCATGATGATCTTCTTCCCTCTACGTCTGCCTCCCAAGTGCTGGGAGTAAAGGCGTGTGCCACCATGGGCCTCACTATGTAACCCTATCCTGGCCTTAAACTCACAATCCTGTTAACTGCTGGCAACCAAGACACATAATGTCATGCCCAGTTATATTTTCCAACTTTTTCTTTGGTTTTTCGAGGTAGGGTCTTACTCTAGCACAGGCTGACCTGGAATTCACTCTGTATTCTCAGGGTGGCCTCAAACTCATGGTGATCCTCCTACCTCTGCCTCCCAAGTGCTGGGATTAAAGGCATGTGCCACCACGCCAGCTTCTAGCCTTTCTTTAAAAAAAATTATTTATTTATTTATTTATTGGTTCTTTTGAGGTAGGGTCTTGCTCTAGCCCAAGCTGGCCTGGAATTCACTATGTAGTTTCAGGCTGGCCTTGAACTCACAGTAATTCTCCTGCCTCTGCCTTCCAAGTGCTGGGATTAAAGGCATGCGCCACCATACCTGGATTAAAATATTTTATTTTTATTTATTTATTTGAGAGAGAAGGAGGGAGAGAGAGAGAGAAAGGGAACACACCAAGGCCTCCAACCGCTGCAAACAAACTCCAGACACATGTGCCACCTTGTGCATCTTGCTTACATGGGTTCTGGGCAATCGAACCTGGGTCCTTTGGCTTTGTAGGTAAGTGCCTTAGTACCGCTAAGCCATCTCTCCAGCCCTTGTACTTTTCTTAAAATACAGTTCTAGGGCTGGAGAGATGGTTTAGCGGTTAAGGCTCTTGCCTGCAAAGCCAAAGAACCCAGGTTCGATTGCCCAGAACCCATGTAAGCCAGATGCACAAGGTGGCACATGCATCTGGAGTTCATTTACAGTGTCCAGAGGCCCTCGCACGCACATTCTCTCCCTCTCTCTCTCCTCCTCCTCCTCTTCTTCTCTCTCTCAAGTAAATTAATAAAAAATATTTGTAAACGTCTGATTCTTTTTAAAATTTTTATTTATTTATTTATTCATTTATTTATTTGAGAGCGACAGACAGAGAGAGAAAAAGGCAGATAGAGAGAAAGAATGGGTGCACCAGGGCCTCCAGCCACTGCAAAGGAACTCCAGATGCATGCGCCCCCTTGTGCATCTGGCTAACGTGGGACCTGCAGAATTGAGCCTCGAACCAGGGTCCTTAGGCTTCACAGACAAGCGCTTAACCACTAGACCATCTCTCCAGCCCAAAAATATTTTTTAAATACAGTTCTAGAGCTGGGCATGGTGACACACACCTTTAATCCCAGCACTCGGGAGGCAGAGGTAGGAGGATCACTGTAAGTTTGATGCCAGCCTGAGACTACATAGTGAATTCCAGGTCAGCCTGGGCTAGAGCAAGATCCTGCCTCAAAAAAAGAAAAAAAGAAAAAAAAAGTTCTAGAAATAGGAATATTGGGTGGAATCTATGAGCATTTCTCGGGCTTTGGTGGGGATATAAATTTGTAATCAGTGGTACGTTAAAGAACATTTAGTTGATGTCTTTCCGTTGGGAAAGATTTTATTACATTTTTCTGAAATCCATAGGCACTAGGTGTATAGACTTTCCTCAGCTGCACACAGTAGGCATGAGGGCTGGATGTGTACATATGGAGGCTCTTGAATAGTGCTTCCCTATGAGTGTGCACTCAGTCATCAGTGACCATCCTTGTGGTCACTCTATAAAGGACACAAGTTGGGTTTGGTGATTTTATTCTTCTTGTACTCCTGCTGCTCATCATGTCCCTTACTGGAGTCCTGAGTTATGAGATTTGTAAGGATATCATCAGACTCCTGGCTTCTGACTACCAAGAGATTTTGATTTGCCTTGGAGATTTCTTTTCAGACATGTATAGAGACATAAGAACATGCAAGAATTGTTAAGTCCAAGATGTGGTGCTTTATTCTAATTTATAAAGGTTTAGATATTGAGATGATACCTTAAAGTGGGTTCCATAGAATAGGAGAGGGACTTTTTTTTTTCTACAGTTGTTTATTTATACCTCACTTGGTTTCCACAAGGATGTTAGGCATTCAGAGGGCCACATATAGGTTGTTGCCATCTAAAAAAACTCAGCTTCTCTGTATTGGCCACGGATGGTAGCAATAATGAAGTGAGCAGCATCATTGAATGATAAAAAATAATATAGCAGGGCTGGAGAGATGACTCAGCATTTAAGGCACTTGCCTGCAAAGCCAAAGCACCCAGCTTCAATTCCCCAGTACCCACATAAGCTAGATGCTCAAGGTGGCATGTGCATCTGGAGTTCATTTGCAGTGGCTAGAGGCCCTGGTGTGGCTCTTCTCTCTTTCTCTTCTCCTCTTTCTCTAATAGATAAATAAAACATTAAAAATATGACATAGCAAATGGAACTTAGGTGGGTAGTCTAAAGCTGATGTGGGTCAGTACACAGCCATAATTGCTGTTACCTTTCTTGGTGTTGCAGTCAGGTTCACATTGCTGGTAGAAATCACCCAACCAAGAGCAGCTTGAGGGAAAAAGAGGTTTATTTTGGCTCATAGGTTCAAGGGGGAAGCTTCATGATGGCAGGGGGAAATGATGGCATGAACAGAGGGTGGACATCACCCCCCGGCCAACATAAGGTGGACCATAGCAACAGGAGAGTGTGCCAAATACCGGCATGGGGAAACTGGCTATAACACCCATAAGCCCGCCCCCAACAACACACTCCCTCCAGGAGGCGTTAATTCCCAAATCTCCATCAGCTGGGAATCTAGAATTTAGAACACCTAAGTTTATGGGGGGGGACGACACCTGAATCAAACCACCATACCTGGTGAGCCATCCAGGTGACCCTGAGCAGGAAGACTAAGCAAATGAAGAGGTGGACAATTTGAAGTCCACATTTTCTCCAAGGAGGCAGTGCAGATGTACACTTTTACTCATGTTTGAGAGTGTCTGTTTTTTCACATTATATACTAATATAATCATACCATTTCTATTTGATAACCTCAAAGGTTAAAGTGGCATTTATGGTTGTTTTTATTTGCATTCTGAAGCTTGTATTATAAATAAACATCTGTAAACAGAAATTGAAAGTTAACATAGGAGGAATAAAATCCTAGGAAAGAGTCAGCTTCCTTGAAGTGACTGACGTTTCCTGAGCTGACTTGGATGAGTGAAATGTACAGTAACTATTCCAAATACCTGATTTGTCAAGGAAAGATATTAACTCAACTGGAATTCTAAACTAGACCATCGTGATGTGATGATTAACACTGTCACCTTGGCAGGATCCAGAATCGCCTAGGACACAAACTCCTGAGCATGTCTGGGAGGGAGTTTCTAGATTGTGTGAGTTGAAGTGGGAAGACCTATCCCTTACTGTGGGCAGCACCCTTCCATGGTATGGGAGTCTTGACTGAATAAGGAGAAAGTGAGCGGAACATTAGCATTCATCTCTCTTCTTCCTAACTGCAGATCGAGTGTGGCAACTGCTTCACGCTCCTACTGCCAGGCCTCCCACCAGGACGGGCTGTACCTTCAAACTGCGAGCCAGAAATAAACCTTCCTTCCTCAAGTTGCTCATGTCAGGTATTTTGTTACAGCAAGGAGGGAAGTTGCCAAACAACCATCGAACAATTTATGAACATGGCAGGGAAAGAGTAAGGCATGAAGTCCCGCAGGACTGCATTACCTTGCACTTTACACTAGCAGGTTCCTTGGCCATGCCCCTTTCCACATCTCTGAGCTTCGTTTTCTTCAATGTAAAATAAGGGCAATGATAACCACTTTTTTTTGGGGGGGGGCTAGGGCTGTAGCTTAGAAGCAGGGTGCTTGCCTATTGTGCATGCAAAGCTCTGAGTTCCAGGAAGGAAGGAAGGGATAGAGAGAGGAAGAAAGGAAGTACTCAGGAGGTTAAGGCAGGAAGATCATGACTTCAAAGCCAGCCTAGGATTTATAGAGTTCTAGACCAGTCTGATCTACATAGTAAGACCCTGTCTGAAGGAAAAAAAAAAAGGTGGGAGTCCCAGCCAGGCATGGTGGTGCATGCCTTTAATCCCAGCACATGGGAGGCAGAGGTAGGAGGATTGATGTGAGCTCAAGTCCAGACTGGAACTAGAGTTCGAGGTCAGCCTGGACCAAAGTGAGATCCTACCTTGAAAAAAAAAACAAAAAAGTGGGGAGCAGAGCATGGTGGCACATGCCCTTAATCCCAGCACTTGGGAGGAAGAGGTAGGAGGATCGTCAAGAGTTCAAGGCACCCTGAGACTACATAGTGAATTCCAGGTCAGCCTCGAAAAACCAAAAAAAACAAGTGGGGGGATGTTGCAGTCAGGTTCACACTGCTGGTAGAAACCACCTGACCAAGAGCAGCTTGTGGGAAAAAGAGGTTTATTTTGGCTTATAGGCTCTACGGGGAAGCTCCATGATGGCAGGGAAAACGACGACATGAGCAGAGGGTGGGCATCACCCCCTGGCCAACATAAGGTGGACCATAGCAACAGGAGGGTGTGCCAAACACTGGCTATAACACCCATAAGCCCGCCCCCAACAATACACTCCACCAAGAGTCTTTAATTTCCAATTGCCATCAGCTGGGAAACCTAACCTCCAGAACACCTAAGTTTATGGGGAACACCTGAATCAAACTACCACATTCCGCCCCTGGGACCCATAAACTGATATTGATACATGATGTAAAATCAATGTATTCAGTCCAATTTTAAAAGTTCCCATAATTTTTTTATCAATTCCAATGACGTTCATACATCCCCATAGTACAAGACCTTATTTTTATTTGAGAGCAACAGAGAGAGAGAGAGAGAGAGAGAGAATGGGTGCGCCAGGGCCTCCAGCCACTGCAAACGAACTCCAGATGCATGCACCCCCTTGCGCATCTGGCTTACGTGGGTTCTGGGGAATCGAGCCTTGAACTGGGGTCCTTAGGCTTCACCGGCAAGTGCTTAACCACTAAGCCATCTCTTCAGCCCCCAAGATCTTTTAACTGAACCATAATACCAAAAAAAAATCCCCCCAAAAAACCTATAATGGCACAGAATAAACATTCACACTGAAAAACATGGCATTGGGCATAGTAAAGAAAAATATTCAACCAATACAAGATTTAAAACAACCAGGGCAAACATCAAACTCTGCAGCTTCAAGTCCAACAACTCTAGCCAGTGACAAATCTCCAAGTCCGACAATTCTAACCAGCAACAAGTCTCTGGCATTCCAATTCCACCCCTCCAGCTAGGCTACTCAAAGTCCTGGTAAACTTCTTTAGGGCCGGCAGCTCCTTGGCAGCCATCTCATGGCCCCGGCATCTCCACTGGGTCTCCACTGCAAGCCACGGTTCATCCTCATGGCCCCATGGGGTCTCCATGCAGGCATCCAGCAAACCTGCTTCACACCGCCCATGGCCATTTCCAAAACACAAGACTGTGTTGCAAACTCAATGACCCTCTCTTTCCTGCATTTCTTATACTGCACAATACCAGGTAGAGTGCCAATTTGTTAATCCAGGAGGGAATAAAGTAGACTTTGAAGAACAGGACACTCCTTGAGCATTCAGGCCCCTTCCAAAGAGTCTATATTCTTCCTGTTGCCAGTGCAGGTCAGCTGGCCCAATCTCAAAAGCTGTAATATCTCAAACAATTTTCAGGTCAACAGGCAGCAAAGATTTCTTTTTTTTTTTTTTCTGTGCCATATCCCTCTGCTCACACCAGTTCATTTCTACTCAATACAACCCTGCACAACTTCTCAGGACACAGGCATAACAGCAAGCTTTTCATACAATGTGCCTCTAAGCCCAGTCCAAGCAAAGCTCTTTCTCACCCTCATAAGCCAAACCTCACAGTCCATAGTTCTTACTGCATTCAGGTCTTTCAGCTCTGACCAGAATAGTCCATCAAGCTGTACTTACAGCACTGCAAGGCATCTCTTAGGCCAAGGTTTCAAATCCTTTCACATTCCTCTTGAAAATCAGCTCCAAAGGCCAAAGCCACACAGTCAGGTGTCCTTGCAGTGCTACAAGTACAGCTTGATGGACTATTCTTGTCAGAGTTGAAAGACCTGAATGCTGTAAGAACTATGGACTGTGAGGTTTGGCTTATGAGGGTGAGAAAGAGCTTTGCTTGGACTGAGCTAGAGGCACATTGTATGAAAAGCTTGCTGTTATGCCTGTGTCCTGAGAAGTTGTGCAGGGTTGTATTGAGTAGAAATGAACTGGTGTGAGCAGAGGGATATGGCACAGAAAAAAAAAAAAAGAAATCTTTGCTGCCTGTTGACCTGAAAATTGTTTGAGATATTACAGCTTTTGAGATTGGGCCAGCTGACCTGCACTGGGGCAACAGGAAGAATATAGACTCTTTGGAAGGGGCCTGAATGCTCAAGGAGTGTCCTGTTCTTCAAAGTCTGCTTTATTCCCTCCTGGATTAACAAATTGGCACTCTACCTGGTATTGTGCAGTATAAGAAATGCAGGAAAGAGAGGGTCACTGAGTTTGCAGCACAGTCTTGTGTTTTGGAAATGGCCATGGGCGGTGTGAAACAGGTTTGCTGGATGCCTGCATGCAGACTCAATGGGGCCATGAGGATGGACTGTGGCTTGCAGTGGAGACCCAGCGGAGATGCCGGGGCCACGAGATGGCTGCTGAGGAGAGCTGCCAGCCCTGATGAAGTTTACCAGGACTGAGAGTAGCCTAGCTGGAGGGGCGGAATTGGAATGCCAGAGACTTGTTGCTGGTTAGAATTATCAGATTTGGAGATTTGTCATTGACTAGAATTATTGGACTTGGAGCTACAGAGTTTGATGTTTGCCCTGTGTAAATCTCATATTGGTTGAATATTTCTTTGCTATGTGCAGTGCCATCTTTTGCAGTGTGAATGTTTATTCTGTACTACTATAGGTTTTTTGAGGTTATTTTTTGGTATTCAGGCTCAGTAAAGACCTTGGATTATGGGGATGTATGAACATCATTAGAATTGATAAAAACTATGAGGACTTTTAAAAGTTATATTAATGCATTGCATTTTACATCATGTATGGTTATCAGTTTATGGGGGCCAGGGGCGGAATGTGGTGGTTTGATTCAGGTGTTTCCCATAAATTTAGTTGTTCAGAATACTAGGTTCCTAGCTGATGGAGATTTGGGAATAAACACCTCCTGGAGGCAGTGTATTGTTGGGGGTGGGCTTATGGGTGTTATAGCCAGTTCCCCTTGCCAGTGTTTGGCACACTCTCCTGTTGCTATTGTCCACCTTATGTTGGTCAGGAAGTGATTGATGTCCACCCTCTGCTCATGCCATTGTTTCCCCCTGCCATCGTAGAGCTTCCCCTCGAGCCTATAAGCCAAAATAAACCTCTTTTCCCCACAAGCTGCTCATGGTCATGTGATTTCTACCAGCAATGTGAACCTGACTGCAACACCCACTTATAAAATGTACAAAACTTTCTTACCAGTTGGTGACTTTTAGGCCCCACTGGTTTCATTCTTTGTGAATGAGCCCTAGGTGAAGGAAAGAAGGAAGGGCTGAGTAGCTAGTAGCTTCAAAGGCCAAAAAGATACTACTACTGATGTGGAATTGGAGTCCTGGGAGAGGTTAGAAGTCCATAAAAATGCAAGAGACCCCACGCCAGTAAACCCCATTTTTGGGTCTTTGTCCAAGTTATCAAAAGATTGAAAATTATGAGATTTGATTTAGGGAGCATTAGGAGAGAAGGAAAGCCAAACAAAGAGTAATTCCTCTCTCTTCCCAACCTGGCTGGAAGACTAAGAAGATTCCTCTCACACAGGGAAAGAGCGAACTCAGGCCCTTTTGTGTTGTTTTGTTTTGTTTTTCGAGGTAGGGTCATACTCTAGCCCAGGCTGACCTGGAATTCACTATGTCGTCTCAGGGTGGCCTCGAACTCATGGCAATCCTCCTACCTCTGCCTCCCGAGTGCTGGGATTAAAGGCGTGCATCACCACGCCTGGCTTTTTTTTCAAATTTTTACTAAAAACTTCCATGATTATAAAAAATATCCCATGGTAATACCCTCCCTCCCCCCACTTTTCCCTTTGAAACTCCATTCTCCATCATATCCCCTCCCATCTCAATCAGTCTCTTTTATTTTGATGTCATGATCTTTTCCTCTTATTATGATGGTTTTGTGTAGGTAGTGTCAGGCCCTGTGAGGTCATGGATATCCAGGCCATTTTATGTCTGGAGGGAGCACATTGTAAGCAGACCTACCCATCCTTTGGCTCTTACATTCTTTCCACCACCTCTTCCGCATTAGACCCTGAGCCTTGGAAGGTGCGATAGAGATATTGCAGTATTGAGCACTACGGTCACTACTTTCCAGTTCTGAGTTGTCCCAAGGTCACTGCCATCTGAAAAGAGAAGATTCTCTACCAAAAGTGAGAGTAGCATTAATATAAGGGTATGAACATTAACAGAAGTGCTTACTGGGCAGTTTGATAAGGATAGTATATACATTTAGCCAGACAACAGCAGACATTACACCCCTAAGGCTCATGACTACCCCTGTTTTAAGTTTTCAATATCAGGGATGTATTCCCTTCCATGGAGCAGGCCTCCAGTACAATTAGAGGGCAGTTGGTTTCCACCATGACAGATGTGCCACTATTGTACCCGTTGGCTCATTTGGCCTGGCTGGCCAAATATAAGGCTTGCAGTGTCCACTGTTGAGTATCTTCACTGGTGATTTCTCTCTCCCCCATTGAACTGCATACAAAATGGCTTCTTCCAGCTTTCTGTCAGCTGGTCTACATGGAGGAGGTTATCATCTCAGTTCCAGCAGGATTTCCCAGTGGCCTTGCAGCCCAAGTATGTGGAGTCTTCAGCAATAGGGTCTTACCATCTATTACTGGTGAGAAACCAAGGGCCTTGGCAATGGCCTATAATGTTTTGGGAGCATCAGGGACCTCCCTGGCCAACAACTCACTGGAAGGTATATGATCCCTGGCACTGAAAATTTTCTACCAACAATCTATAGCTCCTGAGTGTTCCGTTGTCCAAATGATTTATTTATATCCTCTTATATTTTCGTTAGCCCTCCCTCCACCTTTCCTTTACTCAATCTCTTACCCTGTCCGTGATCACTTTGGGCCTTTTCACCCCCATTAATCTATTCTTCTACTTACATATACACAATACCATCCTATTAAGTAACCCCCTCTCTTCCATTCTCTTCCCTTTATATCTCTTTTCTAGCTTACTGGCCCCTGCTACTGAGTTTTTTTCCTTCTCACATAGAAGCCCAATCATCTGTAGCAGGGATCCATACATCAGAGAGAACATGCAATGCTTGGCTTTCTGGGCCCGGGTTACCTCACTTAGTATAATCCTTTCCAGATCCATCCATTTTCATGCAAATTTTATAACTTCATATTTCTTTACCACTGAGTAGAACTCCATTGTATAAATGTACCATATCTTCATTATCCACCCTTTGAAGGATATCTAGGCTGGTTTCATTTCCCAGCTATTGTGAATTTGAGTGGCAATAAACATGGTTGAGCAAGTATCTCTAAGGTAATGAGATGAGTCCTTAGGATATATGCCTAGGAGTGCTATAGTTGGGTCATATGGTAGATCAATTTTCAGCTGTTTTAGGAACCTCCACACTGATTTCCACAATGGCTGGACCAGATTGCATTCCCACCAACAGTGTAGAAGGGTTCCTCTTTTTCCACATCCTCACCAGCATTTATGGTCATTTGTTTTCATGATGGTAGCCAATCTGATAGGAGTGAAATGGAATCCCAATGTAGTTTTAATCTGCATTTCCCTGATGACTAGGGATGTAGAACATTTTTTTCGATGCTTATATGCCATCCGTATTTCTTCTTTTGAGAATTCTCTATTTAGTTCCATAGCCCATTTTTTAATTGGCTTGTTTGATTTCTTATTAATTTTTTGAGTTCTTTGTATATCCTAGATATTAATCCTCTATCAGATACATAGCTGGCAAAGATTTTTTCCCATTCTGTAGGTTGCCTCTTTGCTTTATTCACAGTGTCCTTTGCAGTGCAAAATTTTTGTAATTTCATGATATCCCAGCGGTTAATCTGTGGTTTTATTGCCTGAGCAATTGGGGTTATATTCAGAAAGTCTTTGCCAAGACCAATATGTTGAAGGGTTTCTCCTATTTTTCCTCTATCAGTTTCAGAGTTTCCGGTCTGATGTTAAGGTCTCAAATCCATTTGGACTTAATTCTTGTGCATGGAGAGAGAGAAGAATCTATTTTCATCCTTCTATAGATACATATCCAGTTTTTCCAGCACCATTTTCTGAAGAGGCGGTCTTTTCTCCAATGAGAATTTTGGCATTTTTATTGAATATCAGGTGGCTGTAGCTACCCGGACTTACATCTGGGTCCTCTATTGTGTTCCACTGATTTACATGTCTGCTTTTGTGCCAGTACCATGCTGTTTTTGTGACTATGGCTCTGTAATATAGGTTAAAATCAGGTATGGTGATACCACCTGCCTTATTTTTGTTGCTCAGTATTATTTTAGATATTCGAGGTTTTTTGTGATTCCAAATGAATTTTTGGATTGTTTTTTCTATTTCCGTGAAGAATGTCATTGGAATTTTGATTAGGATTGCATTAAATGTGTAGATTGCTTTTGGTAAGATTGCCATTTTCACAATATTGATTCTTCCAATCCAGGAACAAGAGATGTTTTCCATTTCCTAGTGTCTTCTGCAATTTCTCACTTGAGTGTTTTATAGTTTTCATTATAGAGGTCCTTTACTTCCTTGGTTAGGTTTATTCCAACGTGCTTTATTTTTTTGATGCAATTGTGAAAGGGAGTGATTCTCTGATTTCATCCTCTGTGTGTTTGTTGTTGGCATATAGGAAGGCTACTGACTTCTGAGTGTTTATTTCGTATCCTGCTACATAGCTATAGGTGCTTATCAGCTCTAACAGTTTGCTGGTAGAGTCTTTAGGGTCCTTTATGTATAGAATCATGTCATCTGCAAATAATGATAACTTGATCTCTTCCTTTCCAATTTGTACCCCTTTTCTGTGCATCTCTTGCCTTATTGCTATGGCTAAGGATTACAGTACTATATTAAATAAGAGTGGGACAGTGGACACCCTTGTCTTGTTCCTGATTTTAGTGGAAAAGCTTCCAGTTTTTCCCCATTTAGTAATATGTTGGCTGTAGGCTTGTCATAAATAGCCTTTATTATATTGAGATATGTCCCTTCCATTCCCAGGCTCTGTAGGACTTTTATCATAAAGGGATGTTGGATTTTGTCAAATGCTTTTGCTGCGTCTAATGAGATGATCATGTGATTTTTGTCCTTCAGTCCATTTATATAATGTATTACATTTATTGATTTGCGTATGTTGAACCATCCCTGCATCTCTGGGATAAAGTCTGCTTGGTCAGGGTGAATGATCTTTCTGATATATTCTTATATATATTCTTATATTCTGTTTGCCAATATTTTGTTGCATCTATGTTCATGAGGGAGATTTGTCTGTGATTTTCTTTTTTTGTTCTATCTTTGCCTGGTTTTGGTATCAGGGTGATGCTGGCTTCATATAAGGAGTTTGGTAGGATTCCTTCTTTTTCTATTTTATGGAAAAGCTTAAGGAGCAATGGTGTTAGTTCTTCTTTGAAGGTCTGGTAAAATTCAGCAGTGAATCCATCTGGGCCTGGGCTTTTTAAAAAAAATTTTTTATTAACAACTTCTATGATTATAAAAAAATACCCCATGGTGATGCCCTCCCTCCCCCCACTTACCCCTTTGAAACTCCACTCTCCATCATACCCCCTCCCCATCTCAATCAGTCTCTCTTTTACTTTTGATGTCTTGATCTTTTCCTCCTCTTATGATGGTCTTATGTAAGTAGTGTCAGGTACTGTGAGGCCATGGATATCCAGGCCATTTTGTGTCTGGAGGGAGCATGTTGTATGGAGTCCTGCCCTTCCTTTGGCTCTTACATTCTTTCCGCCACCTCTTTCTGCATTAGACCCTGAGCCTTGGAAGGTGTGATACAGATATTGCAGTACTGAGCACTGCAGTCATTTCTTTCCATCACCATGATAACTTCTGAGTCGTCCCTAGGTCATTGCCATCGGAAAAGAGAAGATTCTCAAGCAAAAGTGAGAGTAGCATTAATATAAGGGTGTGAACATTAACAGCTGGGATTTTTTTAGTTGGGAGTTTTTTGATAACTGCTTGGATCTCCATACTTGTTATAGGTCTATTTAAGTGATTAATCTCATCTTGATTTAATTAAGGTAGGTCATATAAATCAAGAAAATCATCCATTTCTTTCCGATTTTCATACTTAGTGGAGTATATGTTTTTATAGTATGTCCCTATGATTTTTTGAATTTCTCTGGCATCTGTTGTGATGTTGCCTTTTTCATCTCTAATTTTATTAATTTGTGTTTCTTCTCTCTTTCTTTTGGTCAGATTTGCTAAGGGTTTATCAACCTTGTTTATCCTTTCAAAGAACCAACTCCTTGTTTCATTGATTCTTTGTATTGTTTCTTTGGTTTCTATTTCATTAATTTCTGCCCTAATCTTTATTATTTCTACCCATCTACTGATTTGCAGTTTGCCTTGTTCTTCTTTTTCCAAGGCTTTAAGGTGAAGCATTAGGTCATTTACTTGCGACTTAAAGCTACAAATTTACCTCTTAGGACTGCCTTCATTGCATCCCAAAGGTTTTGGTATGTTTTCTTCTCATTATCGTTTGACTCTATGAATTTTGTGATTTCCTTCTTGATTTCATTGACCCATTCATCATTTAGTAGTGTATTGTTTAGTTTCCATGATTTTGTGTATGCTCTACAGCTTTTCTTGCTATTGATTTGTAGTTTGATTCCATTGTGGTCAGATAGAATGCAAGGAATTATTTCAATTTTCCTGTATTTGTTAAGATTTGCTTTGTGTCCTAATATATGGTCTATTTTAGAGAATGTTCCATGTGCTGCTGAAAAGAATGTGTATTCTGCAGCATTTGGATTGAAATGTCCTGTATATGTCTGTTAGGTTGATTTCTTCTATGACCTCATTTAGTCTAGATGCCTCTCTGTTTATTTTTTCCCGGGATGACCTGTCAATTGATGAGAGTGGGGTGTTGAAGTCACCCACTATCACTGTGTTTGGTGTTATCTGTGACCTTAGTTCTAATAGCGTTTGTTTGATGAATTTGGGAGCCCCCACGTTAGGTGCATATATGTTTAGGATTGTAATATCCTCCTGTTGGAGTGTGCCTTTAATCAATATAAAGTGACCTTCCTTATCTTTCTTAACTAATGTTGGACTGAAGTCTACCTTGTCAGATATTAGGATAGCAACCCCTGCTTGTTTTCTAGCCCCATTTGCTTGAAACACTGTTTTCCATCCTTTTACCCTAAGATAGTGTCCATCCTTTGTAGAAAGGTGGGTTTCTTGGAGGCAAAGAATTGAAGGATCCTGCTTTATAACCCAGTCTGCAAACCTATATATGTTGGTTGGGGTTTTGAGGCCGTTGATATTAAGAGATGTTATTGAAAGGTGTGTATTTATTTTTTGCCATTTTTTGGTAGTTCTTCCGGTTTTGCCTTTGATCTCTTGTGTTAACTAGTATTTGAGTATTGTTTGTTTTTTCCAGGTTCCTTATATGTGTGCTTTTCCTTCTCTTCAACATGGAGGATTCTTTCAAGTATTTTCTTTAGAGCTGGTTTTGTCTTCAAACACTCCTTTAGCCTGCTTTTTTCATGGAATGTCCTTATTTCTCCATCTATTTGAATGGATAATTTTGCAGGATAAAGTAACCTTGGTTGACAGTTATCTTTCAGAACTTGGAATACATTACTCCATGCCCTTCTGGCTTTTAAGGTTTGTGTTGAGTAATCTGCTGTAATCCTGATAGGCTTGCCCTTATAGGTAACTTGATTTTTCTCTCTAACTGCTTTCAATATTTTTTCTTTGGATTGTGTGTTTGGTAGTTTGATTATAATATGGCAAGGAAAGGTTCTTTCCAGGTTTTGTCTGGCTGGTGTTCTAAAGGCTTCTTGTATCTGCATTGGCACCTCTTTCCCAATTTGGGGGAAGTTTTCTTCTATGATTTTGTTGAAGATTCCTACTATGCCTTTGGAGTGAAATTCTTCTCCTTCTACTATACCCTGAATTCTTGTTTGATCTTTTCATAGTGTCCCGAATATCTTGAAATTCCCATTCATAGTTTTCTATTAGTTTGTCTTTCTCTTTGTTGGACTGTATTAGATCTGCCACCTGGTCTTCTAGCTTAGATATTCTGTCCTCTCCTTCATCCATTCTACTGGTGAGATTTTCTACAGAGTTTTTTATGTCATTAACTGTATTTTTCATTGCTAGTAATTCTGACTGGTTTTTCTTTATTATTTCTATTTTTTTAATATATGTCTAGTATTGACCTCTTTATTTCATTAAATTGGTATCCTGTGTCTTCTTTGATTCCTTTGATTTTCTCTTTTATTCCTTTGATTTCTTTGAACATATTTATAATCATTCTTTTGAAATCTTTCTCAGGCATTTCCTCTAACTCGTTCTCACTGAAGGTCATTTCTGATGCATTAATACTTTTTGGTGGATTTATATTGTCTTGATTTTTGGTGTTTCTTGTGTTATAATGTATATATTTTTGTATCCTGGATTATTTAATGATTGGATTTTGTAGTTAGCTGGGTATTATTAGATGTATCAATCAATCTGATGTTATATATCTTCAGGGTAGGAGCTTAAGGCGCTAGGTGTGGCTCTCAACATTCTCAGAGTATCTACAAAAGTGACCCTAGGTGTTGGGTTTGCTTGCTATGAGAATATTCAAGTAGGCTGAGTGGAACCAAATACAGATAAGATTCTAAAATTTAACTAAACAATGTACACTTTCAATGAAAAATAGCATAGAGTATTTACCCAAGAGTAGGTATTATGACAACCAGATCCTCTGTCTGTCCCTTAGGCTGTGTGGTGCCTCACCCACTCCCTTAATCCTGATAACAAGGAGGTTAAGATTTCTGGTCTGTAGAGGGTTCCAAGTCAGCTTGTGACCAAGTGAGACCCTTCCCTAATGTATAACAGAAGAGGAAACAAAGCCACTATAAATCAAGAAGCAACAAATAACAAGCCCAAAATACATCTTATTTAAGAATGGCAAATCTGACCATCCATCCGATTTAACATATAATTTATCCTGATATGGAGGGTGCAATTAGCACTTCTGGTTCTGGCCTATATACCAGGTTTATTAGGCGGGTACTGACCTGGTGTAATCCCAGTTACCTTTTGGTATGATTTTGGTCTCAGTTATTGTGCTCCTGCTTGGGTCCCGCTGTTGGTTCAAGTAGTCGTGGCCGGGTCCCTGGACCGCTGCTCTGTTCGCTGGAGCCCAGCACTGGCGGTGGGGGAGGGGAGGCTGCCTATGCTGCTCTAGCTCTCTCGCTGTTCCATGTGTTCTTCTACCTTGTGATCTGCTCCTCCGTTGTTCACTGCCATTCTCCCTTCATGTTTCTTGAGTTTGCGGAGAGCTCCAGTGTGAGTGGAAAATCCCCTCACCTGGCTTTTCCTGCAGCTCAAGCTGAGCCTGTGCCGCTGTGGTCCTGTGGACCTGCTTCTGCTGGCCTGTGTGGGCTCTGGATGCTCTGGATCTCTCCTACTTCTCCACTGATGTTTCAATTTCCTATACACCTCACTTTTTAGTGAAAGTGTGTATTTTGCTGGGTTTTTTTTTTTTTTTTTGGCTTTTTCCCCCCTGGGCTGCTTTGGTGTCGTACCTATGCCGCCATCTTAACCGGAAGTCCTCTAAAACCATCATTCTTTACATCACCAAATATGAAGCTCTGGGGCTGGAGAGATGGCTCAGCGGTTAAGGTGATTGCCTACAAAACCTAACAATCAGATTCCCCAGTACCCATGTAAAACCAGATACACAGAGTGGCGTATGAATCTGGAGTTTGTTGGCAGCAGCTGGAGGCCCAGGTATGCCCGTTCTCTCTCCCCGCCCCCTGCTGGCAAATAAATAAAAATTATTTTTAAGCTGGGCACCATGGGGCACACTTTTAATCACAACACTCAGCTGGCATTAAATTATATATATATAATATATATATGAATATATATATAAATATATATATATATGAAATCAAGCTCAGAGTGGTGGTAGGAGCAGCTCTCTGGAAGCTGCGGCAGGATTATGAATTTCAGGCTAGCCTGGGCTACACAGTGAAAACTTGTTTCAGAAAGGTTGGAGGAAGCTTGGGAGATAACTCAGTCAGCAGAGTGCTTGCCTTACAAGCTTGAGGATCTGAGTTCAGTTCTCAGAACCCATGAAAAAATGCCAGGTTTGGGCTGAGATGGCTTAGCAGTTAAGGCACTTGCCTGCAGAGCCTGAGGACCTAGGTTTGATTCCCCTACCCATGTAAGCCAGAGGCTCATGGTGGCACATGTGTCTGGAGTTCCTTTGCAGAGGCTGGAGGTTGTGGCATGCCCCCCCCCCTAATAAATACCAGGCTTGGTGAGTACATCTGTAATCCCACTGCTGAGGTAGTAGAGACAGGTAAACCCTGGGGCTGGCTTGCCAGCCAGTGTAGCCTCATTGGTGAGCTCCAGGCCAATAAGAGACCCTGTTTCAAAGGAGGGGATACCTGCAGCTAGCAGGAGGGTTCTTCTCTGACACAAAGAATTATGGGATAGAAGACAGTAGCATGATGGAAGTGAGAGTTTATTGATATTCCTTGGGCTTTCTGTGCTGATAGCACTCCTGCCAACATGGCGAACGTCCCTAAAACTCACGGGACTTTCTGCAAGAAGTGCGGCAAGCACCAGCCCCACAAAGTGACCCAGTACAAGAAGGGAAAGGACTCCCTGTATGCCCAGGGAAGCGGCGTTATGACAGAAAGCAGAGTGGCTACAGTGGGCAGACTAAGCCTATATTCTGGAAAAAGGCTAAAACTACAAAGAAGATTGTGCTGAGTCTTGAGTGTGTTGAGCCCAACTGCAGATCTAAGAGAATGCTGGCTATTAAGAGATGCAAGCAGTTTGATCTGGGAGGAGATAAGAAGAGAAAGAGCCAAGTGATCCAGTTCTGAGCCAATTTTGCTATGAAGACAATAAAATGAGATTATATTTGCTTGAAAAATAAAAGGTTCCTTGGACATAGGAAGAAGTCCCCACAGGAAAGAATTGAGCTTTTATTCCTTTCATGTTCCTCCCATCCTCCCTCCACCCTCCTCCTTGGATTGGACTTCAGGAGTGCAGGCTTTGTTCTGGAGCTGTTTCTGGACTTGCAGTTGGATCCCTGCTTGGTCCTTGTCCTGCCATGGTCCATAAGGAGGAAGTCTGGACCTAATGTTATCTTGGGGAAATGAAAACCATGCCAGGAAGATCTGAGTGCTGGGGTCCTAGTGTCATTTTGCCCTTCCAGGTTACCAACCAACCTGGATCCTCCAAAACTCTGGAGCCATTAGTCTCAGAGGTTGAGGGCATTCCCGAGGATGACATCTGAGGTTGTCCTCTGACCTCCATATGCATGTGCATACATGTCAATCACTTCAAGGAAATGTAATTCTTTCTTAGGATTTCAACTCTCCTATGTTAGTTTTCAATTTCTGCTTACAGATGTATATTTATAATACAAGCTTCATGATGCAAATAAAAGCAACCATGAAAAGCCGGGCATAGTGGCACACGCCTTTGATCCCAGCACTCTGGAAGCAGAGGTAGGAGGATCGCTGTGTGTTCGAGGCCACCCTGAGACGACATAGTGAATTCCAGGTCAGCCTGGGCTAGAGTTAGACCCTACCTTGGGGGGGAAAAAACACATGAAATGCCATTTTAACCCTTGAGGCTATCAAATATAATTTAGGTTTGATTATCTTAGTATATAATGTGAAAAAACGGGAACTCTCAAACATTAAAAAGAGTGTAAATCTGCACTGCCTCCTCGGAGAAAACTGTGCACTTCAAAATGTCCACCTCTTCATTTGCTTACAAAGTTGGCCTGCCCAGCCAGGTTCGACTTCCCCAGTACTCAACCAGGAAATCGAACCTACCATCATGTCTTTACAAGTAACTGCCTTTAACTGCTAAGTCTCTAGTCCTGATTATGGCATTTTCAATATTTTTACTTATTTATTTGAAAGACAGAAAGAGGCAGAAAGAGAGGGAGTATGGGCACACCAGGGCCTCCTGCTACTGCAAATAAACTCCAGATACATATGACACTTTGTGCATCTGGCTTTATGTGGGTACTGGAGAATCCAACCTAGGCCAGTAGGCTTTGCAAGTGAGTGCCTTTAGCCACTGAGCCATTTCTCTAGCCATTACGGCATTTTCTTTACTTTTTTTATTTTTTATTTTTGGTTTTTCGAGGTAGGGTTTCACTCTAGCCCAGGCTGACCTGGAATTCACTATGTGGCCTCGAACTGATGGCGATCCTACCTCTGCCTCCCAAGTGCTGGGATTAAAGGCGTGTGCCACCATGCCCAGCTTCTTTACTTCTTTTATTTTTATTTTTTGACATAGAGAGGGAGAGACAGAGAATTGGCACACCAGGGCCTCTAGCCATTGCAAACGAATTCCAGATGCATGTGCTGTCTTGTGCATCTGGCTTACTTGGGTTCTGGGGAATTGAACCTACATCCTTTGGCTTTGCAGGCAAGTCCCTTGACCACTAAGTCATCTCTCCAGGCCTCTTTTTATTTTTTTAATTTTATTTTACTTGGTTTTTCGAAGTGGGGTCTCACTGTAGCCCAGACTGACCTAGAATTCACTATGTAGTCTCAGGGTGGCCTCGAACTCTCGGTGATCCTCCTACCTCTGCCTCCCAAGTGCTGGGATTAAAGGCGTGCGCCACCATGCCCGGCTTTCTTTTTCTTTCTTTCTTTCTTTTTTTTTTTTTTTTTTTTTTTTTTTTTGGTTTTTCGAGGTAGGGTTTCACTCTAGTCCAGGCTGACCTGACCTGGAATTAACTATGTAGTCTCAGGGTGGCCTCGAACTCACGGTGATACTCCTACCTCTGCCTCCCAAGTGCTGGTATTAAAGGCGTGCGCCACCACATCCGGCTCTTTTTCTTTTTTAATTATATTATTTTATTTGAGTGAGAGAGAGAAAAAAATGGGGCACGCCAGATACATGCACTTCCTTGGGCATCTGGCTTTACGTGGGTACTGGGGAATTAAACCTGTGTACTTAGGCTTTGTAGGCCAGCGCCTTAACCGCTGAGGCATCTCCCCAGCTCCCATTAAGGCATTTTCAAACACAATTTGTTTCCGCTGTATCTCCTCCCCTTCATCTTCCTGCCTGACAAGCGCTCCCACGCCCACCACCCGGCCCGGCCCCTCGTATCCTACCCCTGTCCCGCACACCCTTTGACCAGACAGGTCGGCTTGTAGCTCCTCCAGGCCCGGTTGTACGCGATGCTCTGGGGTGCAGCGATGCACGCCTGTAATCCCAGAACTCAGGAAGGTGGAGGCCGGAGAATCATGGCGATCCTCGGCTCCACATCTTGGGTTACATGAGATCCAGTGTCAAAATGAAAAAGAGACAGGAAAGCCTCCGGAGAGGTTCGACAACCGCTTGGGGAGCTTTAGAGAAACTGCTTCAAGGGCGATCTAGGACCGGAGGCCGTCGAACCGAGCGCCGGCGGCGGCGCAGGGTTACCCCACCGAGACGCGCTCCTAGAGCGGCCGGGCGGAAGCCGCGCTCCCTGGGGCGGGTCTTGGACTCCCGCGGGGGCCGCCCAGTCGCCGGCCCGGCACGACCCCGGCCCACGCCGCCTCCCTCAGCCTGGCGGGACGCGGCCGCTCGGAGCCAGCTCTGTGCCCAGGCCGAGCCCGGGCCTCCTTCCCTCGCCGTTCGCGCTGTGGTGGCGCCTACAGGGTTATAGTTTTGTTTTGTTTTTCGAGGTAAGGTCTCGCTCTGGCCCAGGCTGACCTAGAATCCTCCCTCTGCCTCCCGAGTGCTGGGAGTAAAGGCGTGCAACACCACGCCGGCCTCCACGGTTTTAGGAGAGTTTCTTTTGGGGGGGGGGCGGTGACAGGCTTGCTGAACCTCGAGATCCTCCTACCTCCACAGAGTGCATTCTTTCCTTCGCGCTCAAACTGGAGCCTCAGTTGCGCTTTTCACCTTTCACTCTCAGCTCACACTCTAGAGTTCATTTGCAGTGGCAGGAGGCCCTGACACACCCATTGTGTCTCCCTCCTTCCCTTGTTCTCTATTTGTCATACTTTCGGCTTCCATCTGTTGACCCCGTATCACACTGTGTCACTGCAGTAACTTGCAATCCTGGTTGTTTATCATTACAGGAGTCCCAAACCCTTGCAATACGCGTGCCATCGCCCCGAGTTCGGATCCAAACCCCTCAGCTTGGCATTTAAGGTCATTTGAAATTTGGTACTCCTCACACTTCTTTTCTGACCTTTCTTGATTTCCTAAGAAGAGGCCATAATACAAGTGCCACTCAGAAATGGGTTTCCGCCGGGCGTGGTGGCGCACAGCTTTAATCCCACCACTCGGGAGGCAGAGGTAGGAGGATTGCCATGAGTTCGAGGCCACCCTGAGACTACGTAGTGAATTTCAGGTCAGCCTGGGCTAGAGTGAGACCCTACCTCGAAAAACAAAATAAAACAAAACAAAAAATGGGTTTCGACTGGCCAGCAGATTCCTTTTAAGTTTGAACTAGAGAGTGTTTATTAAAACAATGCCAAAAATGTCGGGCATGGTGGCACACACCTTTAATCCCAGCACTTGGGAGGCCAGAGGTAGGAGGATCGCTGTGAGTTCAAGACCACCCTGAGAATACAGAGTGAATTCCAGGTCAGCCTGGACTACAGTGAAACCTTGCCTCGAAAAACAAAAAAACCAGAAACAAATAAAACAATGCCAAACCACCTACCAGTTTCTTTCTTTTTTTCCCCCTGTTATAAAATGATTTTTAAACTGATTTGGACATACTACAGGTCAGATAATATTTTCTGAAGGTAACAATCATGGACTTTAAGGCTTGACAAAATTAGTAGCTTCACAGTTCAGGCATTTGTCTGCAAACCCAAAGGATCCCGGTTCAACTCTTCAGGACCCACATAAGCCAGATGCACAAGGGGGCACATACATCTGGAGTTTGTTTGCAGTGGCTGGAGGCCCTGGCGTGCCCATTCTTTCTCTCAAATAAATAAATAAATAAGTATAATTTTAAAAAATTAGTAGCTTCAAAAGTGTTAGTCATATTCCCCTGCAACAGCATAATAAACTAATTCAACTATGTAGAAATATAGAACTCTAGGACTAACTGGAAATCTGGAAATCATTTAGCCACTGTCTTCATTTTTTGAGAAAACTAGACTCAAAGATTAAGCAATTTGCCCAAATTCATATACCTAATAGGAATAAAGCTAGAAATCAAACCAATTTTTCCTAAAACTAAAATTCTATCATTGATATTTCCAACTAGCTATCTATGAACTAAAAGTCTAGGCTTAGCTGGGCGCAGTGAGTTTGAGGCCACCCTGAGAGTGCATAGTGAATTCCAGGTCAGCCTGAGCTATAGTGAAACCCCTACTTCAAAAAACAGAAACAAAACAAAACAAAAAAGTCTAGGCTTTTCTCTAATGTTCCACGCTATGGTGACATGGAAGTGGTAGGAAACTACATTAAATTGTCGTGGCAGCCATGAGGCCTGAAGGGGCATCAGTGTTGGCCAGCGGCCCTCTTGGTGTTAAAACCCATGGTGACAGTCATTCCAAAGAGCCACCTCTCAAGACCTACTTGAGTTATAAAACCTGCTTCCAGTCAAACAGAAGCAATGAACTCCCACCTGCAAAGAAAACCAGGCAGTCTCACAGTCCAGGGACCATCCTGGCAAGTTTTTTTCTAGGCCTCTTAGATGTTTGACAAGGACTGCCAACCAGTCATCCGCTTCAGAGTTTCCCAGGTCCTCAGTTTCCCCAAAGACTTCCTGAGCAAAGAACTGCATTAGATCCACGAAAACAGGAACAATAAAAACATAACTGGCTGCTTTTTGTGTCCTTGGGACTTTTGGTCTTTTTAACATTGCTTGAGTTCTTCCACATGGGTTTTTATATCAGTAAGCAGAAACTAAACAAAACAGGCCTATAAAAGGACACCAAGCACATGGCTCAGCACCTCCCCCCCTCACACGCACTACCTCCAGCACCTGCCTCTTCCTGTTCCCACCAGAGCCAGCAGCATCTGCACCATGCGCCAGGATGTCACTCCCTCCACCTGGGCCCCAGCACCCTCAGTGCAGCATCCCTGACTCTAGCTAACCGGCCCCCCACCCCCTCTACATACCACCCTAGTTTATTTCTCATAGTACTTAACCACTATCGCAAACTACATTATTTATTTGTTAACTTGCTTATCCTGTCTCCTCCACCATGATTCACTGGCATTCCCAGCACACAGCACAGCACCTGGCCCCCAGGAGGCATTCAATAAATATTTGTTGAATAAAGAATGATGGGCTAGCAATGCATGGTCATGCCTTTAAAGAACTGCTACATAATCCATGAATCCTATGCATTATTGTCTGAGATGACAGAAACACAGACACATCCTCAGTGACTCCCCAGGCCTCCCCTAGATCATGTGGCACACCCCACCACATCACAGAATAAGCCTGAGGGACTCTGGAGGGAGGCAAGTTCGCTCTTTGCTTGCTTCTTCCTCCCTATTTACATTTAGCTATTTAAAAAAAAAAAATTTCAAGTTAAAGACACATGATGCAGCCACTAGAAAAATCAGTCTAACATAGATACAGTTATCATCAGAGTCCACAAAACTCAAGCTCCAGGCCATGTATGCCAATGATTTCCTGATAGGCTGTGAGTGGATATGATGATTCACCTAAACTGAAACTCAATGCCATCTAGGAAGGGGTGGGCTTTATGGGTACTCTGAGACTATGAGGTAAAGTGGGTTCAGAAGTAATGGGACATGGAAAGCAATGTCAGGGCTGTCAAGTGGCAACCTCAGAAGTACCAGAACTCAGTCTTCACGGGAGCTGTCCATCTTCAAATGCATTGACCAGTGGGCTTGAATTGAGAGGAATGGGCACGAGCTCCCAAGGGGAGTGTCTGGGGTCGCTTGTAAGCACAGCACAGCGCAGCAGGTGGTGACTCAGGTTGGGCACTGTTCACAGGTTTTGAGAACTATTTCAACTACTGAGGCATAGTACCAGAATCCCAGGAACCACCATACCCATGGCAGACACACCCCAGGGTGCATACAGAGGGATTCCATGTTCAGAATCAAGTTGTGGGATACAGTTGGCGTGAACTGATGAATGAGAACACCAACCTCACCTCACCTGCCTCAGTTCTGCTGGGGACTGCTGTAAACATTCCTGGGGTCAATGCAGGTGGATACAGTTTTCCTTCCTAGTGGTACTTATGGGTTTGAAGATTTTGTTTGTTTGTTTGTTTTTTGTTTTCCAAGGTCTCACTCTGGCTCAGGCTGACCTGGAATCCACTATGTAGTCTCAGGGTGGCCTCGAACTCACAGTGCTCCTCCTACCTCTGCCTCCCGAGTGCTGGGATTAAAGGTGTGTGCCACCATGCCCAGCTGGGTTTGAAGATTTTTAACTCTTAGTAAAATGTCCTATAACTGATATTTTGAGATGGTTTCTCTCCTTGGTGTGTACTCTCTGGTGGTTACAGAGGCTTGTACTTTGGCTGAACGCTTTGCCACACTCATCACCCTTAAAAGGTTTCTCCCTTGTGTGCACTCTCTGGTGGGTGCAGAGGCTGGAGCTCTGATTGAAGGCCTTCCCACACTCGTAACATTTATAGGGTTTCTCTCCACTGTGGACTCTGATGCATGCAGATGCTGGAGGGATGTCTAAAAGCTTTCCCACACTCTCCACATTTGAAGGGCTTCTGCCCAGTGTGATGAACTCTGGTGCATGCAAAGACTGGAACTCTTACTGAAGCCCCTACCATACTGACTGCAGACTAAGGGCTTCTCTCCGGTGTGGACTCTCACATGGATTTGAAGACGGGAGCTTCAATTGAAGGCTTTGTCACACTCGTAACATTTATAGGGCTTCTCCATTCTGTGGGTTTTCTTGGGTCTATTAAGTTTTGTTGTTATGCTAAAATCCTTACCACAGTCATCACATTTATAAACCTCTCTTGTGTGGTCTCACCAATGAATATGAAGCTGAGGTCCAGCCTCAGAGTGGTTATAGAACGCGAAGGGGGGTGGTGGAGTCGGCGTTGTGAGGAAATGATTTGGACCAGTGGTTCAAGTGAAGCACGCTGGACACAGAGCAAAACTCTGCTTCTTTATGCATTATGTTTTTTGCAAAAAAAAGATATAGTAACTTATTCATGTGGCTTCTGTTCTCTAAGAAATCTTACATAATACTCCTCTTTTCCCTTGGTTTCCCTAGCTACTGCTTAACTCATGAACCTCTTGCCCCATAGACTTTCTGATAACATCTTAAACAAGAAAGTCAAGGATTGCAAGCTGGTTAATATCTTACCCAGGCTCATGGAAACTATCCAAGAGCCCTGTCAGGTAGCTCTTGAGGCTGTAAGGTGATAAGACATTTTTTTACCTCAGAAAGGGCAGTGTTAGCCACGCTCTACATGGTATTATCTTCCGGCCTGAATAACAGTACGTTTCTCTATTTCTTTTTTCTTTCTTTCTTTCTCTCTCTCTCTTTTTTTTTGTTTTTGTTTTTGTTTTTGGAGGTAGGGTCTCACTCTGGCCCAGGCTGACCTGGAATTCACTATGTAGTCTCAGGGTGGCCTCGAACTTGCAGCGATCCTCCTACCTCGGCCTGAGTGCTAGGATTAAAAGCGTGCATCACCACACCTGGCTTTCATTTCTCTATTTCTAATCCAGTACTGATTTTATAGTCTATGACCTTTCTTTGTTGCTCCATTTTACAGTTTGGTCTTGACCTTGCAAGTCTCTCCATAAAAGGAAGACTTTAATATTTAACTCTTTTCTCATCTTTCCAGACCATCCTTACTCCATTAATGTATGCCCCTGTATATGGTAAATGTTGTTCTATCCAACCAGTGTTTTGCATTGATGTCTTTCCTTTAGGAGTCCACCAAACTCTATTAATAATTCTGAAAGTTACATATTCTGCTTTACTTCCTTGTGTGAGCCCAACCAGATTATTTGAAAGATGTTTATTTTTGCTCCCTAGCATTTCAGGCTCCTTTTCCAGTAAGTTATCTGTAGGTTCAGGAAATGTGCCCATTAATTCCTGTAATCATTTTGACAACAAGAATTTTATCATAAGTAATGTTTCTTGGGAACAATTGGTAAGGCATGTAGCATTGTGAGGAACATTTCTCATTAAGTGAAATATACATTTGTGGTGTTGAGAAACTTTGTTCATTCAAACTAGTCATAGTTTCAGGATCCATAATCTGTTTAAACATTACAGCCTTATAAATTTCTGCAGAAACATTCTTTTCCTGTATAATCATTGGTGACTGTATAAACACACCTGGATTGGATTCCCTATTACTACTGAGAAGGGAGAAATGAAAGCAAAAATAAGCAACAGTATACTTATTATAATTCCAAGAAAGAGATAGCAGTAGTGCAGACTGTCGGGCAGCAGGCTTTCTAGGAGGTCGCTGAAAGACCTGCCAGCTTTGCCAAGGGAAGTCTCAGGTTCCGCAGCTTTGCAAGAGTCCCATCAGCGTCACACTCCAGAGCCGACTGCTGCAGCTGCATGGCCACTGCCACTGATATGTGAAAGAAGCCCTTATCACACTTGTCACATTTATGGGGCTTCTCAGCTGTGTGAATTTTCTGATGCATAAAAAGATCTGCTGTAGCCAGGTGTGGTGGTGCACGCCTTTAATCCCAGCACTCAGGAGGCAGAGGTAGGAGGATCTCAGGCCACCCTTAGAAAAACCCAAAATAAAGCACTTTCTTATCTATCTCACTTACAGAACAAGACTTGCCCAGTGTTTCCTGTGTGCTCTGCAAGGGCAGAAGGTGCTGGCTGGTGGTGAGCCCACCCTGGGGGAGCCCTGCCCATCAGATGGAAGACCTTGTCAGCATGCCAGCTCCTCGGCTCCAGAGATTGGCCAATCTTGTTCCTGGGGCCTCACTACAAGCAGCACACTGGTCTCCTGTTTTGATCCTGAGGAAGCACTCTTGATTCTTTCCGAGGGATGTATCTCTTGCATTCACAGGTGACAGTGACAGCAGTCAAAGCCCCCAAGACATCCCAGCAGAGGTGGGGTTCACGAAGGCTGAAGGAAGTTGGGATCCTAGAGAGCCTGGCCCTGGCGGTGGTCAGACAATGGAGGCGAACGGTGGTGGCAGCCTTCTGTGCTGGGGGCGCAAGGTGGTCCTCATCACCTGAGTGGGATGCTTGGTGGGCTCCAAGTGCAGATGGGGAGCGCCCTGGGCCACAGGCTCCCTGCACCCACCAGCCTTCTCCTCGGGGGACACCTCACAGGTGCATCCACCAGTTTCTTTTGAAACCCCAGAGCTAGAAGCACACTTGGCCCATGTTCTTGCACCCAGAGCTGAGCCCTTTAGAGCAGGCTGTGTCTGTTTGCTCAAGGACCTCCTGGTCTCTAAATATCAGGGACAGCTGGTCTCCTTGCACTATTTTCTCTTTTCATTCTGTTTAAGACAGTGTCTCCCTAAACAGCATACATTGGCCTTGAACTCACATATAGTTTAGTTTAGAGGAGCCTTTAAGCGCCTCTCACCTGCATGTGCCTTTGGAATGAGTGCTGTTGGATGTACATACCTGGCCCTGATTTTTTTTTTTTTCATATAAGTAGTTTTTTCTGAGACCAGGTTTCTTTTTTTTCTTTTTTCTTTTTCTTTCTTTCTTTCTTTCTTTTCTTTTTTTTTTTTTTTTTTTCCTGAGGTAAGGTTTCACTCTAGCCTAGGCTGACCTGGAACTCACTATGTATTCTCAGGGTGGCCTTGAACTCATGGCAATCCTCCTACCTCTGCCTCCCGAGCACTGGGATTAAAGGCGTCCATCACCATTTCTTTTCTGCTTCCTCTTCTTCTTCCTCCTCCTTCTTCTTCAATGTACTTTATTTATTTATTTGATACAGAGAAAGAGGCAGTGAGAGAGGGAGAGAATGGGCATGCCAAGGCCTTCAGCCACTGTAAACAGACTCCAGATGCATGTGCCTCCTTGTGCATCTGGCTTATGTGGGTCCTGGAGAATCGAACTGAGATCCTTTGGTTTTGCAGGCAAATGCCTTAACCACTAAGCCATCTCTCCAGCCCCCACCCCCCATTTTGTGGTTGGGTCTCATTCTAGTGCAGGCTGACTTGGAATTTACTAATTCACTATGCAGTCTCAGCCTGGCCTTGAACTCATAGCAATTAGGGTGCTGGGATTAAAGACATGTGCCACCACGCCCAGGTTTGGGACCAGTTTCTTCTTCGAAAGTTCACTCCTGGGGCTGGAGAGATGGCTCAATGGTTAAAAGTGCTTGCTTGCAAAGCCTGATAACCCAGGTTGGATTCCTCAGTTCCCATCTAAAGCCAGATGCATATAGTGGTGCATGGATCTAGTGTTCATTTGCAGTGGCAAGAGGCCTTGACACACAAATTCTCTCTCACAATAGGTAAATATGTCTTTTAAAAAATTTTATTATTTGAGAGAGAGAGAGAACATGGGCATGCCAGTGCCTCTAGCCACTGCAAACGAACTCCAAATGCATGCATCACCATCTGCATCTGGCTTATGTGGGTACTGGGGAATCGAACTTGGGTTCTTAGGCTTTGCAGGCAATTGCCTTAACCACTAAGCCATCTCTCCAGCCCAATAAACAAATACTTTTAAAAAGTGAACACCTGGGGGCTGGAGAGATGGCTTAGTAGTTAAGTGCTTGCCTGTGAAGCCTAAGGGCCCTGGTTCAAGGCTCGATTCCCCAGGACCCACATAAGCTAGATGCATAAGATGGTACATGCACCTGGAGTTCATTTGCAGTGGCTGGAGGTCCTGGCACACCCATTCTCTCTCTCTCTCTGCCTCTTTCTCTCCGTCTGTCTGTTGCTCTCAAGTAAATAAAAATAAACAAAAAAATTTTTTTAAAGTGCACACCTGGGGCTGGAGGTGGCACATATTTCTGGAGTTCATTTGCAGGGCGAGAGGCCCTGGCATGCTTATTCTCATTCTCTCTCTCTCAAATAAATAAAATAAAATATTAAAAGCCTAAAGGAAGCCAGGCATGGTGGCACACACCTCCAATCCCAGCACTCGGTAGGCAGAGGTAGGAGGATCGCCATGAGTTCGAGGCCACTCTGAGGCTACATAGTGAATTCCAGGTCAGGCCTGGGCCAGAGTGAGAGCCTATCTCGAAAAACCAAAAACCAAAAAAAAAAAAAAAAAAAAAAAAAAAAAAAAAAAAAAAAGCCTAAGGACTCATGTTGGACTCTCCAGGTTCCACATAAGCCAGATTCATAGTGATGCAAGTGTGCAAAGTTGCACATGCACACAAGGGGGCACACATGTCTGGAGTTCGATTGCCGTGGCTAGAGGCCCTAGTACACCAATTCTCTCTCTTTCTCTCACATTAAAAAAAAAAGTCAATTTGTTGGGCTTGCCTCAAAAAAAAAAAAAGTATACACCTGGCAGGCAACCAAGAGGAATATGTGTGTAAATGAATGTGCACCCAAGTCTCAGTAACTCATCCACTTTCTTTCTTGGGACCCCTAGCTATTTGAGTTGGCCACTTAGGCCCTAGGGAATCCTCACATTCAGGTAGATTAAGTGCCTCACAGCTTTTCAAGTGAACCTAGGGACTATTGTCACTGAACCATCATCTATCCAGCAAGGTGCAGGGCTACCTCTACCCTGAAGACTTTCCTGACAGCCAACCAACCAGCCAAGCCATCGGCATTACTTCTTCCTCCTCTGGATTTATTTTATTTTATTTTATTTTATTTTATTTTATTTTATTTATTTATTTATTTTTGCTTTTTCGAGGTAGGGTCTCACTCTAGCTCAGGCTTACCTGGAAATCACTCTGTAGTCTCAGGGTGGCCTCAAACTCAGGGCAATCCTCCAACCTCTGTGCCCTGAGTGCTAGGATTAAAGGTGTGCGCCACCACGCCCGGCTCTTATTTTATTTTTTTGAGGTAGGGTCTCGCTCTATCCAGAATTCACTATATAGTCTCAGGGTGGCCTCGAACTTACGGCAATCATCCTACCTCTGCCTCCCAAGTGCTGGGCTTAAAGGTAAGTGCCACCAAGCCTGGCTTCCTCCTATGAATGTATATACTTGTGCCTAAATTAATGTTTTGTAAATAAATATAAGCAGGGTATAATGGTTCACTCCTGTAATCCCAGCACTTGGGGGCAGAAGCAAGAGGTTTATGAGTTCAAGGATAGCCTGGGCTACATAGTCTGTGTCCCCCCAAAAACCAATGTAACATAATAAATATATATGGCAGGTTATCAGTAAACAACTATCCAGGTAATTGGCATATACCCCAGTTAAACTGTAAAGTCTTTGTGTCTGTCTTCCCTAACAACTAGTGCCTGGGGCAGAGCAGACATCAGGTAATGGCTGAAGAGGTATGTGCTGCCCGAGTTGACTCAAACAAGTACGAATGTTGATTTTCTAGTTCCATAGTTAAGAACAGTGCCCTCCCCCTACCTTACCAGTAGAGAGGAATGAAGAGATAGCCCCAGAAAACAGAGAGCTAAAGCGTTACTCAGTCCTGAAGGCTGGGAGACTTCAGACCCCTTGATTTGGAAGCTCTGCTTGGGATTCAGCAGAAGCTAGGAACTACATCTAGACCCCAACTGTATCCATGTGGCCTTGTGGGCACCCTGACTGATTCTGAATTCCAAACTCTAGAATGAATTCATGGGTACTGCTCTGAGCCAACCAAGCCTTCCATTCAGTCAGTGCATGTAGTTGAGAAACCTGGTTGTGGCTGGGTACCTGACCCAAGGTCACTGAAAGGTCAGGGAGTTCCAGGGATTCGTCCACGCAGGGTGATCCCAGGGCCCTGTGAAGGCACTGCACTCCTTTAAAATACTGGAGGATGAGCTGGGGAAATGGCTTAGCAGTTAAGGCACTTGCCTGTGAAGCCTAAGGACTCATGTTCAACTCTCCAGGTCCAACATAAGCCAGACACAAAGGTCAAAGGTGCATGTGTCTAGAGTTCAATTGTAGTGGCTGGAGGCCCTGGTGTGCCAATTCATTCTCTCTCTCTCTCTCTCTTATTTAAAAACAAAAACAAAAAACACTGGAGGATGACAAGGGACACTGGACAGGGCTAAAGAGTGCTGTCATCTACTTGAAGTTCTGGGTTATGTGACAAATGGTAAATCTAAATTAATTGTTAATTCCTAATTTCTTCTTCACAATTTTCACTAACATTCTCCTCCCCCCCCCCACCCCAAGGTAAGGTTTCCTCTAGTCCAAGATGACCTGGAATTCACTGTGTACTCTCAGGGTGGCCTTGAACTCATGGTAATCCTCCTACCTCTACCTTCCATGTGCTAGGATTAAAGGCATGTGCCACCATGCCCAGCTAACATGAAAACTTCAACAACCCACAGAGAAAACTATACATAAGTCTCCCAAGTGGTGGGATTAAAGATGTGCATCACCACTCTCAGTGTGTAAATTGTTTTTTTTTGTTTGTTTGTTTTTCCCCTCTGGCCCAAGCTGACCTGGAATTCACTATGTAGTCTTAGGCTGGCTTCAAACTCCTAGGGATCCTCTTATCTCTGCCTCCCAAGTGATAGGATTAAAGATGTGCATCATCATGCCTGGCACTTGGCCTGTAATTAATATATATATATAAATATATTTGAAACAGAGAGAACATGGTTGCAACAGAGCCTCCTGCAACTGTGAACAAACTAGATGCATATGCCACTTTGTGTGTTGGCTTTATGGGGGTACTTAGGAATCAACATGGGCTATCAGTCTTTGCAAGAAAGCGCCTTAACTGCTGAGCTATCTGCAGTTGTTTTCAGCCTGTAATTTTATTTATTTTTTAAATTTTATTTTAATTTTTATTATTTACAACTTCTATAATTATAGACAATAAATCATGATAATTCCCTTCCCCTAAATATTTTATTTATTTATTATTTGCAAGCAAAGAAAGAGAGAAGAGAGAATGAGCATGCCAGGGCCTTCAGCCACTGCAAATTAAGTCTAGATGCATGCACCACTGTGTGCATCTGGCTTTACATGTGTACTGGGGAATTGAACCCAGGTCATTAGGCTTTGTAGGCAAGCATCTTGACCTCAGAACCATTTCTCCAGTCCCAATTTCATTAATTTATTTAGGTTTTTTTTTTTCAAGGTAGGGTCTTACTCTAGCCCAGGCTGTCCTGGAACTCTGTAGCTCCAGGCTGTCTTCAGACACACAGAAAAAGATATATATTTTTTCTTTTTTTTTTTTGAGGTAGAGTCTCATTGTAGTACAGGCTGACCTGGAATTCACTATGTAGTCTCAGGGTGGCCTTGAACTTATGGCGATCCTCATACCTCTGCCTCCTGAGTGCTGGGATTAAAGGCGTGTGCCACCATGCCTGGCTATGTTTTGTTTTTCAAGGTAGGGTTTGCTAGCCCAAACTGACCTTCACTGGTGAGCTTTCATGTTATTGAGTCTTACATCTCAAAAGACATAAAGTTGCAACTTAGGGGCTGCAGAAATGGCTTAGCAGTTAAGGTGCTTGCCTGAAAAGCCTAAGGACCCATGTCCTACTCTCCAGATTCCACATAAGCCAGATGCATAAAGGTGAGGCAAGCACAAGGTCGCACATGCCCACTAGGTGGCTCAAGTGTCTAGAGTTCGATTGCAGTGGATGAGACCCTGGCATGCCAATTCTCTCTCTCTTTCTCTCTTTAAAATGAAAATTAAGAAAAATTAAAAAAAAAAAGAAAGAAAGAAAGACAAAAGTAAAAAGATTTCTGTGTATATGGAGGCAGGCCAAAGTGAGTTGAAGGCCAACCTGGAATAGAGTTAGATCCTACCTCAAATTTCAACAAGTTTGTAGATGGGAACTAGGGAAAGACTGGTGATAAACAAAAGTGAGGGCTGGAGGGATGGCTTAGCAATTAAGGCACTTGCCTGCAGAGCCAAAGGACCCAGGTTCGATTCCCAGGACCCATGTAGACACATGCACAAGGGGGCACACGTGTCTGGAGTTCATTTGCAGTGGCTGGAGGCCCTGGCGTGCCCATTATCTCTCTTTCTTTCTCTCCCTCTGTCAAATAAAAAAAAAAAAGTGGACATTACAAGCCCTAAGACTGGCCACCCAGGCCAAATGAGTCAACAAGTGCAATAGTGACATGCCTATTATGGGGGAAACCCATCACTCTCTAATTGGTCTGGGTGCCCACTCCACGGGAGGGAATACATGCATGGTACTGAAAACCTAGTCAAAAGCTTATGGCGAGCCGGGCGTGGTGGCGCATGCCTTTAATCCCAGTACTCGGGAGGCAGAGGTAGGAGGATTGCTGTGAGTTCAAGGCCACCCTGAGACTCCATAGTGAATTCCAGGTCAGCCTGGGCTAGAGTGAGACCCTACCTCGAAAAACCAAAAAAAAAAAAAAAAAAAAAAAGCTTATGGCAGGGGAGGTCATGAGACCTAAGAGTGTAACACCTGCTATTGTCTGACTAAATGCATGTATGTATTATGCCCAACCAACTGTCCTGTAAGCACTTTTCTTAATGTTATATTAATGCTACTCACACTTTTGGTCAGAGAAGCTTCTCTTTTCAGATGGTGGTGACCACTGGGATGACTCAAAAGGCACCATAGTGCTGAGAAATGACAGAGGCCTGGCGTGGTGGTGCACTTGGGAGGCAGAGGTAGGAGGAGTTCCATGAGTTTGAGGCCACCCTGAGACTACATAGTGAATTCCAGGTCAGCCTGGGCTTGAGCGAGACCCTACCTCAAAAAAACAAAACAAAACAAACAAACAAGCAAAAAAAAAAAAAAAAAAAAAAAGTGGCAGAGGAGTGAGACATCTCTATCACACCTTCCAAAGCTCAGGGACCCTTGTGGAAGAGGTGGAAGAAAGAACATAAGAGCCAAAGGAAGGGTAGGACTGCTTACAATGCAGTCTTCCAGACACAAAATGGCCTGGATATCCATGACCTCACAGTGCCTGGTACTACCTACACAAGACCCTCGTAATAGGAGGAAAAGATGATAACATCAAAATAAAAACGACTGGCTGGAGAGATGGCTTAGCGGTTAAGCACTTGCCTGTGAAGCCTAAGGACCCCGGTTTGAGGCTCAATTCCCCAGGACCCAAGTTAGCCAGATGCACAAGGGGGAGCACGCATCTGGAGTTTGTTTATAGAGGCTGGAAGCTCTGGCACGCCCATTCTCTCTCTCTCTCTCTGCCTCCTTCTCTCTGTCTCTCTCAAATAAATAAATAAACAAACAAAAATTATTAAAAAAAATAAAAAAGACTAATTGAGAGGGGGAGGGGATATTATGGAGGGTAGATTTGTGAATGGGAAAGCGGGGGAGGGAATTATCATGGTTTATTGCCTATAATTATGGAAGCTGTCAATTAAAAAAAGTTTTAAAAAATTACATTTAGGGCTGCAGAGATAGCTCAGTAGTGAAGGCAGTTTCCCGCAAAGCCTAAGGACCTGGATTTGATTCCCCATTTCTTTTGTTTTTTAATATTATTTATTTATTAGATACAGAGAGAGAGAGAGAGAGGGAGAGAATGGGCACGCAAGGGCCTCTAGCCACTGCAAATGAACTCCAGATGTATATGCCACCTTGTGCATCGGGCTTACGTGGGACCTGGAGAATTTAATCTGGATTCTTAGGCTTCACAGGCAAGCGTCTTAGCCATCTCTCCAGCCCCGCCTTTTTTTCCAAGGTGGTAGGGTCTGCCTCTGCCTCTAGCCCAGGCTGTCCTAGAATTCACTATGTAGTCTCAGGATGGCATTAAACTCACAGCAATCCTACCTCTGCCTCAAGAGTGCTGAGATTAAAGGCATGTGCCACTACGTCTGACTTTTTTTAAAATTTATTATTTTTTTTGGTTTATTTTTATTTATTTATTTGAGAGCAACAGAGAGAGAAAGAGGCAGATAGAGAGAAAGAATAGACGCACCAGGGCCTCCAGCCACTGTAAAAGAACTCCAGATGCGTGAGACCCCTTGTGCATCTGGTTAATGTGGGTTCTGGGGAATTGAGCCTCAAACCAGGGTCCTTAGGCTTCACAGGCAAGTGCTTAACTGCTAAACCATCTCTTCGGCCTTTTTTTTTTTTTTTTTTTTTTTTTTTTTTTTGAGGCAGGGTTTCACTCTAGCTCAGGCTGACCTGGAATTTACTATGTAAATCGAAGGTGGCCTCAAACTCACGTCCATCCTCCTACCTCTGCCTCCCAAAGGCTGGGATTAAAGGCATGCGCCACCATGCCCAGCTCCTCGATTCCCTAGTACCCACATGGCACATGTGTGTGGAATTTGCTTGCATTGGCTAGAGGTCCTAGAGTGCCCAATATCTATCTGCATCTTTCTTAAATAAAAATAATTATTTAATCTATACATTTTTGGCAAACCATATTGAGTTATTTTTCTACTACAGATGTTAGGAACTAACTATCCAAAAGAACCACATTTAGAAGCATTTTGTAAAGTACATTATTTCTGTAATTGAATAATGTATTTCTTTGTGGTTTTGAATGATAGGCATATAATTAACAAACATAAAAAATATATACACTGAGCCTGGTGTGGTGGCACATGCCTTTAATCCCAGCATTTGGGAGGCAGAGGTAGGAGGATAGCAGTGAGTTCAAGGCCACCCTGAGACTACATAGTGAGTTCCAGGTCAGCCTGGGCTAAAGTAAGACCCTACCTCAAAAAAAAAACAAAAACAAAAACAAAAACAAAAACAGTATACACTGTTTAAAATGTAAATTATTCCATTTTTTTAAATTTTATTTTTTTATTTTATTTTATTTTTTATTTTTATTTTTTGGTTTTTTCAAGGTAGGGTCTCGCTGTAGACTAGGCTGACCTGGAATTCACTATGTAGTCTCAGGCTGGCCTCAAACTCATGGCAATCCTCCTACCTTTGCTTCCCAAGTGCTGGGATTAAAGGCGTGCGCCACCATGCCCGGTTTTATTTTTATTTGAGAGCATGAGGGAGGGAGAGAGAAAGAGGCAGAAAGAGAGAGAGAGAATGGGTGTACCAGGGCCTTCAGCCACTGCAGATGAACTCGAGAAACATGTGCCATCTTGTGCATCTGGCTTACATGGGTCCTGGGGAACTGAACCTGGGTCCTTAGCCTTCACAAGCAAATGCCTTAACTACTAAGCCATCTCTCTAGCCCAAGGTTCTTTTTTTTTTTTTTTTTTTTTTTGGTTTTCTGAGGTAGGGTCTCACTCTGGTCCAGGCTGACCTGGAATTAACTCTGTAGTCTCAGGGTGGCCTTGAACTCATGGCAATCCTCCTACCTCTGCCTCCCGAGTGCTGGGATTAAAGGCATGCGCCACCACGCCCGGCTCCAAGGTTCTTTTTTGGAGGTAGGGTCTTCACTCTCGCCTAGGCTAACCTGGAACTAACTCACTCTATAGTCCCAGACTGCCTTGAACTCACAGTGATGCTCCCACCTCAGCTTCACTTCAGTGAGACTTCATGAAGATTTTACTCAAGTATGAATAAGTCATATGGAAAACTACTTTTTGGACAATGGAGCACTCAGAATCCATAGATTGTTACTAGAAAATTTTCAGTGCCAGGAATGGGATACCTTCCAGTGAGTTGTTGGCCAGGGAGGTCCCTGATACCCCCAAAACATTATAGGCTATTGCCGAGGCCCTTGGTTTCCCACCAGGAATAGATGGTAAGACCCTATTGCTGAAGACTACACATACTTGGGGTGCAAGGCCACTGAGAAATCCTGCTGGAGCTGAGCTGAAAACTTCCTCCATGTAGACCAGCTGACAGAAAGCTGGAAAAAGCCATGCTGCATGCAGTTCAATGGGAGAGGGAGAAGTCACTAGTGAAGATACTCAACAGTGGACACTGCAAGCCTTACATTTGGCCAGCCAGGCCAAATGAGCCAATGGGTGCAACAGTGGCATGTCTGTTATGGGGAAACCCTCTAATTTGACTGGAGGCCCACTCCATGGGTGGGAATGCATACCTGATACAGAAAACCTGCAACAGGGGTATTCATGAGCCTAGGGGTGTAACGTCTGCTGCTGCCTGGCTAAATATACTATGCTTATCAAACTGCCCAGTAAGCACTTCTCTTAATGTTCATAGCCTTATATTAATGCTACTCTCACTTTTCGTTAGAGAAACTTTTCAGACCTTGGGATGACTCAGAAGGCACCATGGTGCTGAGAAGTGACAGAGGAGTGCTCAGCACTGAAATATGTCAACCACACCTTCCATGGCTCAGATTCCATTGTAGAAGAGGTGGCAGAAAGAATATAAGAGCCAAGTGAATAGTAGGACTTCTTACAATGTGCTCCTCCAGACTCAAAATGGCCTGGATATCCATGACCTCACAGTGCCTGAAACTACCTACACAAGACCATCATAATAGGAGGAAAATATGATGACATCAAAATAAAAGAGAGACTGATTGAGAGGGGAAGGGGATATGATGGAGAATGGACTTTCAAAGGGGAACGTGGGGGGAGGGAGGGTATTACCATGGGATATTGTTTACAATCATGGAAGTTGTTAATAAAATAAATAAATAAATATATCTGTTAGGTCCATTCCTTCTATGACCACATTTAGTCCAGATGCTTCTCTGTTTATTTTTTCCCGGGATGACCTGTCAATTGATGAAAGTGGGGTGTTGAAGTCACCCACTACCACTGTGTTTGGTGTTATCTATGACATTAGTTCTAATAGCGTTTGGTTAATGAATTTGAGAGCCCCCATGTTAAGTGCATATATGTTAAGGATTGTAATATCCTCCTGTTGGAGTGTGCCCTTAATCAATATAAAGTGACCATCTTTATCTTTCTTGACTAACGTTGGACTGAAGTCTACCTTGTCAGATATTAGGATAGCAACCCCTGCTTGTTTTCTAGGCCCATTTGCTTGAAACACCGTTTTCCAACCTTTCACCCTAAGATAATCCTTTGTAGAAAGGTGACTTTCTTGGAGACAACAAATTGTAGGATCCTGCTTTTTTTTTTTTTTTTTTTTTTTTTTTTTTTACTGTTGGAAAAGTTTAATCAGCTACATAAGTTTGTGAATAACACAGGTTGCCTCTGGAGGGAAAAGGAGATTATCCCTTTGGTTCTAGTTCACAGAGGTTAACAATAGTTTGTACATCCCATGTCTGGGGAATGAGTGTGGTGATTTCTTCATATAATTCCTTTATCTTGACTATAATTAATTCAGAGACTGTTCAGGCAGCCTCTGTCATTCCAAGTCACGGATTGGCTTCAGCTGATTTCCAAATCAGCCATGTTTGGCTCTAAAAAACTGTCGTCGCTGGTATCGCTATTCCAATCACTCTATAATTGAACTTTCACTCTAAGTCGTGGGTTCTCCCTGGATTTCCTCTTGCTCCATTTCAAAGAAATCAGCACATCCGTAAACTCCACTAGAATTCAACTCATGTATGACAACGGCTGCCTGGCCCATCTCTAATCTTGGCCAAGAATTAACAATCAAAGTAGCAATCAAAGTTTGAATTCCCTAACAGGTGACATTTCACTTTTTTATTTTGCAAGGGCAAGGAGCTTTATTTCGGGCTTAAGCTCAGTCTCTTGACTTCACCAACGCAGTGGATCCGTACAAGAGCCAGGATCCTGCTTTTTAACCCAGTCTGCAAACCTATGTCTTTTGGTTGTGGCATTAAGGCTGTTGATATTAAGAGATATTATTGAAAGGTGTGTATTTATGTTTGCCATTTTTTGTAGTTATTCCAGTTTTACCTTTGCTCTCTTGTGTTAACTAGTATCTGAGTATTGTTTGTTTTTTCCAGGTTCCTTATATGTGTGCTTTTCCTTCTCTTCGGCATGGAGGATTCTTTCAAGTATTTTGTGTAGAGCTGGTTTTGTCTTCAAATACTCCTTTAGCCTGCTTTTGTCATGGAATGTCCTTATTTCTCCATCTATTTGAATGGATAGCTTTGTAGGATAAAGTAACCTTGGTTGACAGTTGTTATCTTTCAGAACTTGGAATACATCACCTCAAGCCCTTCTGGCTTTTAAGGTTTGTGTTGAGTAATCTGCTGTAATCCTGATGGGCTTGCCTTTGTAGGTAACTTGATTTTTCTCTCTAACTGCTTTCAATATTTTTTCTTTGGATTGTGTGTTTGGTCGTTTGATTATAATATGGCGAGGAGAGGTTCTTTCCAGGTTTTGTCTGGCTGGTGTTCTAAAGGCTTCTTGTATCTGCATTGGCACCTCTTTCCCAATTTGGGGGAAGTTTTCTTCTATGATTTTGTTGAAGATTCCTATTATGCCTTTGGAGTGAAATTCTTCTCCTTCTACTATGCCCTGAATTCTTATGTTTGATCTTTTCATAGTGTCCCAAATATCTTGAAATTCCCATTCATACTTTTCTATTAGTTTGTCTTTCTCTTTGTTAGACTGTATTAGATCTGCCACCTGGTCTTCTATCTTAGATATTCTATCCTCTCCTTCATCCATTCTATTGGTGAGATTTTCTACAGAGCTTTTTATTTCATTAACTGTATTCTTCATTTCTAGTAATTCTGACTGGTTTTTCTTTATTATTTCTATTTCCTTATTTATGTCTATTATTGACCTCTTTATTTCATTAAATTGGTGCCCTGTGTCTTCTTTGATTCCTTTGATTTCCTCTTTGATTCCTTTGATTTCCTCTTTGATTCCTTTGATTTCTTCTTTGACTTCTTTGAGCATATTTACAATCATTCTTTTGAAATCTTTCTCAGGCATTTCCTCTAACTCGTTCTCACTGGAGGTCATTTCTGATGCATTAATACTTTTTGGTGGATTTATATTGTCTTGATTTTTAGTGTTTCTTGTGTTATAATGTATATATTTTTGCATCTTGGATTAAGTTAATGCTTGGATTTTCTAGTTAGCTGGGTATTCTTAGCTGTATCAATCAATCTGATGTTATGTATCTTCAGTGTAGGAGCTTAAGGTGTTAGGTGTGGCTCTTAAGACTCTCAGAGTATCTACAAAAGTGTTTCTAGGGGTTGGGTTTGCCTGCTATGGGAGTATTCAAGTAGGCTGAGTGGAACAAAATACAGATAAGATTCTAAAATTTAACTAAACAATGTACACATTCGATGAAAAACAGCATTTATGCATGAGTAGGTATTATAACAACCAGATACTCTATCAACAAAGAGATTAAGATTTCTGGTCTGTTGAGGGTTCCAAGTCAGCTTGTGACCAAGTAAATAAATAAATATAAAATAAAAGAGAGACTGATGGGGGAGGTGATATGATGGAGAGTGGAGTTTCAAATGGAAAAGTGGTGGAGGAAGGGAATTACCATGAGATATTGTTTACAGGTATGGAAGTTGTGAGTAAAAAAAAAAGATTTTACTCAAAGGCTAGAAAGATGTTTCAGTGTTTAAGGTGCTTACCTGCAAAGCCTAAGAACCCATGTTTGACTCTCCAGGTCCCACATAAGCCAGACACAGAAGGTGATGCAAATGTGCAAAGTCACACATGTACACAAGGTGGTGCCCACATCTGGAGTTTGATTACAGTGGCTGGAGGCCCTAGTATGCCAATTCTCTCTCTCTCTCTCCCCCTCTCTCTCCCACATAAAAACAAAACAAAACAAAACAAAAACTGGGCCAGTCTGTTGGGCTTGCCTCAAAAAGAAAACATTTATTTAGCTGAGCTGGGCATGGTGGTGCACACCTTTAATCCCAGCACTCGGGAGGTGGAGGTAGGAGAATTGCTGAGTTCGGGGCCACCCTGAAAATTCCAGGTCAGCCTGGGCTAGAGCGAGACCCTGTGAAATTCCAATTTCACAAAATGTCCTTATTGCTTAGATGGCCCTCAGAACATGATTGTTCCTGCTTCAAGATTTTATTTTCTCCCTCATAGACAAATGCCCTCAACTGGGAGCTGTTGTATATTTTTTCTCTAGACATAATATAAAGCCATTTTGAGGTTAAAAAAAAATACCTTAGCCAGGTAGATACTACAACTTTAACACAAAACAATACAGTGAAACAAGGTCTATAGTGATAGAAATAGAACTATTGACAACTCCATAATGGATGGAGAAAGTGAGGATCACCAGACCCTCACCTGAATTACAATTGTTCCCTCCCATTTGCCCTCCCTTAATGTCAGAGCTTTCCCAATGACAAACACAAATATGTCACTTCTGGAGCTGGAGAGATGGCTTAGTGGTTAAGGCACTTGCCTGCAAAGCCTAAGGACTCAGGTTTCATTCTCCAGATCCCATATAAGCCAGATGCACATGGTGGTGCATGCATCTGGAGTTTGTTTGCAGTGGCTAGAGGCCCTGGCATGCCCATTCTCACTCACTCTCTATCTCTCTCTCCCTCTATGTCTCTAATAAATAAATAAATAAAATTTAAAAAATTCAAAAATATGTCACTTCTAACTTCTTATGGTTGATGCCATCTTTAAGATTACTTATTGCTAAGCCGGGCGTGGTGGCGCACGCCTTTAATCCCAGCACTCGGGAGGCAGAGGTAGGAGGATCGCCTGAGTTCGAGGCCACCCTGAGACTCCATAGTGAATTCCAGGTCAGCCTGGGCTAGAGTGAGACCCTACCTCAAAAAATCAAAAAAAAAAAAAAAAAAAAAAAGATTACTTATTGCTGGGCTGGAGAGATGGCTTAGTGGTTAAGGTGTTTGCCTGCAAAGCCAAAGGATCCCGGTTTGATTCTCCAGGACCCACATCAGCCTCTCTCTGCCTCTTTCTCTCTCTCAAATAAATAAACAAAATATATTTTTTAAAAAGATTACTTATTGCTATAAAAATAATAAGATAACTATTTAATCCCAGCACTCAGTAGGCAGAGATAGGAGGATCACAGTGAGTTCGAGGTCACCCTGAGACTACATAGTGAATTCCAGGACAGCCTGGGCTAGAGGGAGACCCTGCCTTGGAAAAAAAAACAAAACAATACAAAAAAATTCTTAAGGGGCTGGAGAAATGGCTTAGCTATTAAGGCATTTGTCTGCTAAGCCTAAGGACCCAGGTTCAATTCGCCAGTACCCATGTAAAGCCAGATACACAAGGTAGCACATGCATCTGGAGTTCATTTGCAGTGGTTGGAGGCTCTGGTGTGTCCATTCACTCACTGTCTCTCTCAAAAAAAAAAAAAAAAAATATATATATATATATATATATGTATATATATGGCTTGTTTGTTTGTTTGTTTTGGTTTTTTGAGGTAGGGACCCCCTATAGCTTAAGCTGACCTGGAATTCACTATGTAGTCTCAGGGTGGCCTCGAACTCACGGCAGTCCTCCTACCTCTGCCTCCCAAGTGCTGGGATTAAAGGCATGTGCCACCACCCCAGCTGATATATATAATTTACAATAAAAAGGAGGGGCTGGAGAGATTGCTTAGTGGTTAAGGTATTTGCCTACAAAGTCTAACGACCCAGGTTCAATTCTTCAGTACCCACGTAAAGCCCAATACAGATAGTAGTGCATGCACCTAGAATTTGTTTGCAGTGGCTGGAGGCCCTGGTGTGCCCATTCTTTCTGTGCGCAAATAAATACATAAAATTTTTTTTAAAATTAAAACAATGAAAATAAACAACAGACTTATGAAATAAAATAAAACAAGAAAAACACGAGTAACTGTTTTATTAGAAATATTCTAACACATTTTTCTCAATGAGTAATCAAAAAATAAATAAAGACATAGAGGATTCATGTGAATATATAAACTTTTTTACTCTGAAATCAAGCAGTATAACTTTTTTCCAAGTTTCATGGATAATGACAAAGTTCAATAAATAGTAAACTATGAGAAACCTTTTGGTAAATTTTGAAAGTAGAAATTCTAGAAACCATTCTCTGATCAAAATGCAATGCAACTAACAATAATAGAAGGTACACAACTTAGAAAATTAAAAATGTAAATAGCACCTGAAATTATTCTTAGGAAATGTCAAGGATAAAAAACAATGGTACTGTAAACCTGTGGCTGGAGAAGTCCTAGGCCCTAGGAAGTAATGTATGATTGTTTTGCTAAATGGACATGTTGTGCCTATCAAACTGTGCTCTAAATATTTATGTTTATGCCCATAGAATAGTTCTCAGCTTTGGTCTGATAACCCTCTTTTTTCAAAATTTTCATTTATTTATTTGCCTATGTGGTGTGCCTGGGTCTCGTGCAGCTGCAAATAAATGTCTGTCCAGCTTTACATGGGTGGCTGGGGAACTGAACCCAGCCTGGCAAGCTTTGAACAAGCAAAAGCCTTTAACCACTGAGCCATCTTCCCAGCCCAGTATGTTTCTTTTTGCAGTGGTTAGCAATTGCTACAGACCCAAAATTCTTCCAAATACAAGAATAAGTGACTGTTGAGTTCTCAGCCTTAAATGGGTCATCTATATCACCTTCTTCAAGGTTCAGGGAACAAAGAAGGAGGAGGGGGAGGACAAGCGTAAATAATGTAGGAAGTGGAGAATGGGGAGGAGTACAGGAATGCTGGACATGGCCTGGATGCTTTATCATGAAGTCACAGCAACTGTGGTTATCTACACAAGACCTGTACAAGATTGGGCCCATTAAGATTCTATCATGGGAAGCTGGAGATGGCTCAACATTTAAAGGCACTTGCTTGCAAAGCCTGATAGCCCGGGTTTGAGTCCTTAGTACCCACATAAAGCCAGATGCACAAAAGTGACACATGCATCTAGAGTTCATTTGTAGCAGGAGGCCCTGGTGCTTACATTCTCTCTCTCTCCCTCTCTCTCAAATAAATAAATAAAGATAAGAATGATTCTGCCAGGCATGGTGGTATATGCCTTTAAATCCCGCACTTGGGAGGCAGAGGTAGGAGGATTGCTGTGAGTTTGAGTCACCCTGAGACTACATAGTGAATTCCAGGTCAGCCTGGGCTAGAGCGAAACCCTACCTCAAAAAAAAAAAAAAAAAAAAAAAAAAATCTGTCATGGATAGTTGAGGGGTTCATGAGGCCTCATCCCTCCCTAAAGAGCTATCAGCATTTAATGTTTCCTAGAGAGGGGGACATTTTTTTTTTTTTACAACAGATAAACCCAAAGGAGAAATATACTATTAAAATAAAGAGGAAGACTGAATTCTTCAATAATGTCAATATCATAAAAAGTAAAAAAGAAAGTTTACTCCCAGTGAGATGATATTAATGAGAAATAACAACTCAATGCAACATATCATTCCTTGATGCTATATAAAGGACATAGAAACAAATGAAAATTGACAGCTCCATATTGTATCAAGGATAAATTTAGTGAAGTAGACAAGGTGTTATGGTAGGAAATATATACTGTATTTAAGGGTAAAGGAACAAGACATGTGCAACTTATTTTCAAATACTTCAGAATAAAAGTCAGATGTTAAAGGTAGAGAACGGGATATAAAGCAAGTGCAGTAAAATGTTAGTAATGGGAAGTTTGGGGGTCACAGATATTAGATGTGTTCTGTACCATTCTCAGGTCCCTGCCACCATCTCCACTCATCATCCAGCAGATTTAGGTCATAGTCTGCCTTGTGGTTTTTTCAAACATAGGGATCCCGCCACCACTTCTATTGCCTGGTATTTCCTTGACAGAGCATTTTCTTCCCCATACTCAAGGCTACATATTCTCACCTCCTCAAAATACTCCACACGTATTATATCATAGCACTCTGAACTTTTTCTTCACAACATTTGTCACACTTCATGAGTTTGTATTTTGTGTGTTTTTCTCATACAGCCCAGGTATTGCTGAACTCAGTATGTAACCAGGGATGACCTTGATCTTCTGATCTTTCCTCCACATCCCAAGTTCTAGGATTACAGGTGTGTTTCACCAAGCCCAGCTAACAGTTGGAATTTGGGAGGACTGCTTAGTATCTCCTCCCCAGCGGCCTGGGGAAGATCTCCTGTCTATTTTGTTCATAAACACATTCTCCACAGCTGATGAACCTGGCACATCACTGGGCACTCAGCAGCCAGCTGACTGATTAAACGATGAATTCCCCTTCCCTCCAATTCATCTCCAAAGTGTTATCAGCTCTCTAAGAATTTACCTTGCAGCCTATCTCCATCCAGTCTCATGGACTTAATCAAGAGGCTTTGTCTTTGAAGGCTTCCTAACTTGTCTACTCCCATCTCACTGAGAAACTAAGAGGCCATGGTAAGGAGAGGCATATTAAGAGAATGCTGCTGAATTAGCTGGGAATTTGGACTTCAGGTCATTTGAGGGGTCAAGAAGGCGAGTGATAGAGACTCTACCTCTAGGGGGAAAAAAAAAAAGGCAAGTGGCTGAGCAAGACTGTGTTGAGAGGCAGCTTGGATTAGAATGAGAGATATTTGGGCTGGAAAGATGGCTTAGTGGTTAAGGGGCTTGCCTGCAAAGCCAAAGGACCCAGGTTTGATTCCCCAGGACCACATAAAGCCAGCTGTACAAGGTGGTGCATGCATCTGGAGTTCATTTGCAGCAGCTAGAGGCCAGCCTGCTGTGCTCATTCTCTCTCCCTCTATCTGTCCCTTTCTCTCTCTTTCAAATAAATAAACAATTTATTTTTTAAAAAAGATGAGAAAGCTGGGTGTGGTGGCACACACCTTTAATCCTAGCACTCAGGAGGCAGAGGTAGGAGGATTGCCATGAGTTGGAGGTCACCCTGAGACTACATAGTGAATTCCAGGTCAACCTGGGCTACAGTGAAACCCTACCTCGAAAAACCAAAATAATTAATTAATCAAAAAAAAGAAAGAGCCGGGCGTGGAGGCGCACGCCTTTAATCCCAGCACTCGGGAGGCAGAGGTGGGAGGATCACCATGAGTTCGAGGCCACCCTGAGACTACATAGTGAATTCCAGGTCAGCCTGGGCTACAGTGAGACCCTACTTCGAAAAAAAAAAAGAAAGAAAGAAAGAAAGAAAAGTAAAAAGAAGGTGGGTATGGTGGTGCACACCTTTAGTCCCAGCACTTGGGAGGCAGAGGTAGGAGGATTGCTGTGAGTTTGAGGCCACCCTGAGACTACATAGTGAATTCCAGGTCAGCCTGGGCTAGAGTGAGACCCTACCTCGAAAAACCAACCCCCCCCCCCCGAAAAAAAAAACCAAAGAGAGGGCTAGAGAAATGGCTTAGCAGTTAAGGCTCTTGCTTGCTTCATATCCAAAGCCAAAGGACCGAGGTTCAATTCCCCAAGACCCACGTAAGACAGATGCACAAGGTGGCACATGTGTCTGGAGTTCCTTTGCAGTGGCTGGAGGCCCTGTTGTACTCAGTCTTTCTCAAATAAATCAATAAAATTAAAAACAAGAGAGAGAAAAGGAGAGAATGAGAGATACTTCACCTAGGTAAAAGAAAAAGTCTACAGATATGGCTCAAAGGATTGACTTAAGGGCTAAGCAAAGAAGCAGTGTCCAGAGAAGTAGGAGAGGAGGACACTTGGTGTTAAATCTTATTCATTTGGATTTTCTTCATCCTTACTCAAGATCAGTGATCTGGCACTGGTGGGTTGAGGCAGTGCCGTGCAGCTGAAAGGTGCAGGTTGTGTCCTGATAGAAGCTGTGTGGCCTTGGGCATCGCACTTAACTTTCCCAGACCCCATGCCCTCATCTGCAAAGTGAGAGTAATGCTAAGATTTTCTTTACGAAGCTGCTGTCAGAATCACATGAGTGGTCTTTTGCAGGCCCTTTGAAGTATGTTTGGTCTCCCCCAGGGAATGAATGTGTATTCATAGCAGGAGGGCATGTATAGGAACTGGCTAATACAAATGTTTCCTCAATTCAGACTCAACGTAGTTCCAGAAAACAGAGAGTGCCTTTTGCTTCTCATCACCTTTTCTATATAAGACCTCTTCCTGTGATCCAATTCCTATTAAAAAACAAATAGTGGATAGATTCCACTGAACACTGTCCTTTTTCCAAAGCCTTCTTCAGCATGAAATCCTTTGTTTTCCTGAGGTGCTGGCAATGGAATTCAGGGCTTTGGACATGACAGGCAAACACTACTACTGAGCTAAATCCACAGCTAGCTTCTTTCTTAAAAATGAATCCACTTTCTCCCTGCCCCCAAGAGTACAAGTGGAATTAACTCTCACCTACAGCGCCTGACCCCTGTTGCCCAGCTAACTACTGTGGCAGCTGCTCTTCAATACAGCCACACTGTGTGAGTATAAGTGTTCTCAGGCTCTCTCCTTGGTTGTAACACTGATGTCTGCCTATAGCTTCTGACCACTTCATATCCAAAGGAAAGAGAAGTGTGTAGATAGCCTTTCACGTTTGGAAGCTTTTTCCCAGAATACTCCTCTACTTCATCCTCACAACTGCTTTGTGAGGCAGATACAGTAGAAAATGACTATACTGGACCACACCAATCAAGCATTTACAATGCACCATACTCTGTGCTAAACATTTCCACATATGATCTCATTTAAACTCACCACAATCCTGTAAGATAGATTCACTCAGTGCCTCCATTTTTTTTTTTTTAAAGCAGGGTCTCATTGTAGCCCAGGCTGACATGGAACTCACCCTGTAGTCCACACTGGTCTTGAACTCATGGCATCTTCCTACCTTAGACTCCGAGTGCTAGGATTAAAGGTTTGCACCACTACATATGGCCAGTGTTCCCATTTTATTTTATTTTATTTTTTGAGGTAGGGTCCCACTCTAGCCCAGGCTGACCTGGAATTCACTATGTAGTCTCAGAGTGGCCTCAGACTCTCGGCAATCCTCCTACCTCTGCCTCCAGAGTGCTGGGATTAAAGACGGCTCAGGGTTCCCATTTTAGAGAGGAAAATGAAGTGGTAATAGCTTGTTCCAAAGAGGTAGTAAGTAATGGAGCTGGGATTTGAATCTCAAACTGTTTGACTCCAAAGTCACTTTTTTTGTATTATTATTTTCGTTTGTTTTTTCAAGTCAGTGGCTTGCTCTTGCTCAGGCTGACCTGGAGTTAACTATGTAGTCTCAGTGTGGCCTCAAACTCACTGCGATCCTCCTACCTTTGCCTCCAGAGTGCTGGGATTAAAGACATGCACCACCATGCCTAGCTAAAGTCACATTTTTAAAAACCCTTCTAAAACATTGCCTCACAAAGCAAACATATTATTTCCCAAATATTATTCTTCTCATGAAATTGAAGCCCAGGAAGGTAAAATGATTTGTCTAAGTTCTTACAGGCAGGAACTGAAGGAGCTGGGGCCATACTTAGATCCTCTGGCTCTGATGCTCTGCAGATATGCCTTGCCAATCCTGCTCAGCCCAAGGGAGTGCTTCTATGCAAAACTACTTCCTGGCACATATTGGGAGATTGAGGAAATATGTTCTAATTCTCTGAGATTTCACATTCAACAAAACAAAGGATTTCTTATCTTGAAAGAATCCATTGTCAGGTTAAGACAAGTGAAGGAAATGCTGATATATGGAATCTGAAGTTCAGGTAAATGGATCTGGAACTGGGATGAGTCACAATGTAGAAGTTCAGGTGGGGCTGGAAGAATGGCCTAGTGGTTAAGGCATTTGCCTGCAAAGCCAAAGGACCCAGGTTGGATTCCCCAGGACCCACATTAGCCAGATGCACAAAGGGGCACATACATCTGGAGTTCATTTGCAGTGGCTGGAGGCCCTGGCTTACCCATTCTCTCTCTCTCTCTTTCTCTCCCTCCCTCTTTCTCTGTCAAATTAAAAAAAAAAAAATGCTACTAGAAGTTCAGGTAGATGGATCCAGAACTGGGATGGGTCACAATCTGGAAGTTCAGGTAGATGGATCTGGAACTGGGATGGGTCATAGTCTAGAAGTTCAGGAACATGGATCTGGAACTGGGATGGGTATACAGTCTGGAAATTCAGGTAGATGGATCTGGAACTGCATTGGGTGCACAGTCTGGAAGTTCAGGTAGATGTGGAACTGGGATGGGTCACAGTGTAGAAGTTCAGGTAGATGGATCTAGAACTGGGATGGGTCACAGTGTAGAAGTTCAGGTAGATGGATCTAGAACTGGGATGGGTCACAGTGTAGAAGTTCAGGTAGATGGATGTGTAACTGGGATGGATCACAGTCTAGAAGTTCAGGTAGATGGATCTGGAACTGGGATAGGTCACAGTCTAGAAGTTCAGGTAGATGGATGTGGAACTGGGATGGGTCACAGTCTAGAAGTTCAGATAGATGGATGTAGAACTGGGATGGATCACAGTCTAGAAGTTCAGGTAGATGATCTGGAAGTGGGATGGGTCACAGTCTACAAGTTCAGGTAGATGGATGTAGAACTGGGATGGCTCACAGTCTAGAAGTTCAGGTAGATGATCTGGAAGTGGGATGGGTGCACAGTTTCAAAGTTCTGATAGATGGATCTGGAACTTGGACTGGTGCAAACTCTACTCAGTTCTTTTTGTAGTTTGACATTCACAGTGCATTGCAGGCCTTGCCTGCTGATAGTGAGCCACTTTCACCAATATTTTATGCAAATACTAAGGTGTTCTGAGGAAGAATAGGCTTGGAAACAAGTCCTTATATATTGGCAATTTCAATGTAACATTGGTAGTGGTAGTAATCTAGTTGTATATTTAAACATGTTGTTTTTCAAATACTACCCAATAATGTTTGCTGACATTTTCCAGTTTTTGAAAATTTGCTAAGGCCTGCAGTTCTTTTTAACTACCATTCAACATGGATTTCTTATTTGTTTCCTTAAAAAAGTACAGCTATGAAAAATACAGAATATTATTTCAGGAACTCCCCAAAATTCCTAAATCCTGAAGATTAATATCTGTTGGAAATAAGAAAATTTTAGCCCTATTTTAATTAATAAGTCTTTGTTACTTGAACTTCCTAAGCAACCCATTAGGATAGCAAATGGTACAGTGGCCACTTTCCACGAAGCCTCTACACAGGAGCTGGCCCTGAAGTGGCACTTCTTGCATCAGCATCACTTTAGAGAGGTACAAAAAGAAGTTACCCCAAAGATCCATGGGCTAAGCCTGCATCACATCTCACATTTCATCCCAGTCATTGGTACAAAGTTTTCCTCCCACACAGCATCTATCTACTCACTTTAGTATACATATAAAGTTGCCACTGAGAAAAGTGGCTGCTCCGTAGATGGGGGCCTTATTGAGTTCACAGCTGCCTCACTCCCGCTACGAGTGTACAGCACAAGAAGTAATAACTAGAATGGGCTGTGGAGCCAGGCCGGTAGACTTGGGTCCTGGTTCTACCACAGACAGGCTATGGGACTCTGGGTAAGTCCTTTAATCTCTTGGAAAGTAGTTTCTCCATTTGTAAAATGCAACATTATCAATATTTATGCCATAGGGATGCTGTGAATATTAAATGAGATAATTCACATAGATTGTAATACGAGCCACAGAGGCACATTTCCTAGTACAACAGGCTCAACAGTTAGGTCAGGAGGCAAGGTTGGTGAAAGCCCTTAGAACCACTCAAATGGCTTATTTGCCATGGGTTTCTTGAGGTGGGTATTTTCCAGGTAGGGTGGGCAGGCTCAGGCCTACGCCAGAAGTCTCCATCCATCCCTTCTATGGTTTTGCAACAGGAGGCAGATGCTGGGGCTGAAAGGCTACTGGACCATGAGGGTCCCCAGGTTGACTGGCGAAGTTGGTGCCCAGGTGGAAGCTGTGGCCACTGCGTTTTCTGCACCAAAGATCAACCCATTAACAGGCCTGGAGTCCAAAGGCCTTGGAGAACGTCTCTACACACGTGCATGCATCAACACATGTGTGAATTTTGATACCAATGCATATGTGGCTGCAGGCTCCAGCCATGGTGTCCTGTGTGTTGCCAGAGGCTCAAGAGCCTGCATACACACTTTGTACTGGTAAGGCCCCTGGCCAATAGGGACCCTGTGGATGCAGCACCTGCAGAATTCAGCTCCTCTCTGAGCGTCAAAGGTGCAGTCCCCTGGTGAGCATACTTGATCCTTTGGCAGGTGGCTGTGCTGGTGTGTGAGGAGGGGGTCAAATCAGCCGAGTGTTTACTCTTCTCTGTGTGTCTCGGGTGCTCTGTGTGGTCTGTGTCCTGGTCTAAAACCCACACTTTTGGTCCAGTAGTGAGCAAGATGGGCACTATGACCTGGGGTTAAGGACAGGTGGAGGGCTACTCACCCTCATTCCTATTGTGGATGTCCAGCTGGGCTCTATCCACCCTCAGGGGTGCGGGGAGTTGGCTGGATCTTGGGGCTGCCAAGGAAGACCTAAGGCCTTGCTTTGCCTGAAGGGCCGGCTCACCTCCCTTTCCCTTGGGGGATCATCCTGGGTGCCCGCTGCACTTTGCTTCCTCCCCCCAGACCTCTGGAATCTGGCACCATGGAACTAGGCCGTACATTTGTCCGGAGGCCTCTCCTGGGAAGGAGCCTCCGGAGGGGCTCTGTTTTCAAGCCTTTCTCCTGGAGAGCTCTTCTTGTCATCCTCACTCCTGAATCCTGCAAGGAGAAAAGAAAAGAAAGAAAAGGTTTCCTCCTCGCTCAACCCAAGGCTAGGAGCACCATGCCTTGAGAGTCCTAAAGGAGGTAATGAGGAAGAAAGTATTTGCAAATAGGTCACGTTTTTTTTTTTTTGTTTGTTTGTTTGTTTTCCGAGGTAGGGCCTCACTCTAGCCCAGGCTGACCTGGAATTCATTATGTAGTCTCAAGGTGGCCTCAAACTCATGGCAACCCTCCTACCTCTGCCTCCCAAATGCTGGGATTAAAGGCACACACAGCCACTGGTTTCTTTCTTTCTATCTCTCTCTCTCTCTCTTTTTTTTTGGTTTTTCGAGGTAGGGTCTCACTCTAGCTCAGGCTGACTTGGAATTCTCAGGGTAGCCTCAAACTCATGGCGATCCTCCTACCTCTGCCTCCTGAGTGCTGGGATTAAAGGCGTGCACCACCACACCTGGCTCTTTTATTTTTTATGCCTTTATTTACTTACTTATTTATTTATGAGAGAGAGAGGGAGAGAAAGGGCATGTCAGGGTTTCTAGCCACTGCAAACAAACTCCAGATGCTTATGCTACCTTGTGCATCTGTTTTACGTGGGTATTGGGGAATTGAACCCTGGTCCTTAGGCTTCATAGGCAAGCACCCTAACCACTAAGCCATCTCTCCAGCCCTCACGTCTATATTTCTGACAGTGAACCAAAGGAAGCAGAGCCTCATAGGTAAACCTAAAGATGCTCAGATTCTAACAACAGACACTGCTGAGTTGGAATCCCAGCTTCGCTACAATCTAACCCTGGACAGTGACATGCATTTTGTCCAGTCTTACTTTGACTGTAAAATGGAGATGGTAACAGCAGCAGCCATGTGGTGGGTGACCTCAAGGTCATCAGGAAGCAGGGCTGTTTTACCTTAAGGAAAACTTTTTCCCTCTCCATCACCATTTGAAGTCCGGTGCTTTACCACCTAACTAGACGTTAATATTTATTATTTAAATAATCAGGAGTCTTTAAAGAGTAGCTGATTCCATTTTGTAAGAAAGAAAAGAAATAGAATGGGTGTACAGTATCCTGTTGATAACAGAAAGCAAAGACACTCAGGAGCCGTAGATTGTTGCTAGAAAATTTTCAGTGCCAGGGATGGGATAACTTCCAGTGAGTTGTTGGCCAGGGAGGACCCTGATGCCCCCAAAACATTATAGGTCATTGCCGAGGCCCTTCATTTCCCACCAGGAATTGATGGTAAGACCCTATTGCTGAAGACTACACATACTTGGGCTGCAAGGCCACTGAGAAATCCTGCCGGAACTGACCTGATAACCTCCTCCATGTAGACCAGCTGACAGAAAGCTGGAAGAAGCCATTCTGCATGCAGTTCAATGGGAGAAAGCGAAATCACCAGTGAAGATACTCAACAGTGGTCACTGCAAGCCTTGTATTTGGCCAGCCAGGCCAAATGAGCCAAGGGGTGCAATAGTGGCACGTCTGTCATGGTGGAAACCAACTGCCCTCCAATTGGACTGGAGGCCCAATCCATGGGAGGGAATACATCCCTGATACTGAAAATTTAAAACAGGAGCAGTCATGAGCCTTATGGGTGTAACGTCTGCTGTTGTCTGGCTAAATGTATATACTATGCTTATCAAACTGCCCAGTAAGCACTTCTGTTAATGTTCATACCCTTATATTAATGCTACTCTCACTTTTGGTAGAGAACCTTCTGTTTTCAGATGGCAGTGACCTTGGGATGACTCAGAAGGTATCATAGTGCTGGAAAGAAGTGATCGCAGTGCTCAGCACTGCAATATCTCTATCACACCTTCCAAGGCTCAGGGTCTAATGCGGAAGAGGTGGCGGAAAGAATGTAAGAGGCAAAGGAAGGGTATGACTCCTTACAACATGCTCCTTCCAGACACAAAATGGCTTGGATATCCATGACCTCACAGTGCCTGACACTATCTGCACAAGACCATAATAAGAGGAGGAAAAGATCATGACATCAAAATTAAAAGAGAGACTGATTGAGATGGGGAGGGGATATGATGGAGAATGGAGTTTCAAAGGGGAAAGTGGGGGGAGGGAGGTATTACCATGGGGTATTTTTTATAATCATGGACGTTGTTAATAAAAATTTGGGAAAAACAAAAAAGAAAAAAAAAGAAAGAAATTTTAAAAAATATTTTGGGGGTTGCAGACACAGCTTAGCAGTTAAGACGCTTGCCTGCAAAGCCAAAGGACCCAGGATCAACTCTCCAGGACCCATGTAGGCCAGATGCACAAGGTGGTGCATGTCTGGAGTTCATTTGGAGTTCGTCTGCAGTGGCTGGAGGCCCTGGTATGCCCATTCTCTCTCTCTCTCTCTCTGCCTCTTTCTCTCTCTCAAGTAAATAAATAAAAATAAATTATTATTATTATTATTTTGCTGGGTGCAGTGACACATGCTTTAATCCCAGCACTTAGGAGGCTGAGGTAAGAGGATTGCTGTGACTTCAAGGCCACCCTGAGACTACATAGTGAATTCCAGGTCAGCCTGGGCTAGAGCAAGACCCTATCTCAAAAAAAAAAAAAATTATTTATTTGCCAACAGAGAAATGGGGAGAGAGAAAAAAAAAAAAAAAAAAAAAAAAAGGAAGGGTATGGGTATATCAGGGCTTCTTGCCACTGCAAATAAATTCTAGATGTATGGGCCACTTTGTGCATCTGGCTTTATGGAGGTAATGGGGAATCAAACCCAGGCTGTCAGGCTTTACAAGCAAGAATATAAAAAAAATATTTAATTAATTAATTTATTTGAGAGAGAAAGAGGCAGAGAGAGGGAAAGAGAATGGGTACACCAGGGCCTCTAGTGATTGCAAATGAACTCCAGACACGTGCACTTCCTTGTGCATCTGGCTGACGTGGGTCCTGGGGAATTGAACCTGGGCTTTTTGGCTTTGCAGGCAAATGCCTTAACCACTAAGTCATCTCTCCAGCCCAATTATTTGTTTAAAGCAGTTAGGCCAAGAAAAGTGGTGGTCATAAAATGTAACATTTTAGCCTAACATGGGGGAGTACGCAAAGGCTGAGGCAGGAGGGTTGTGAGTTCTGAGCTATGTAATAAGATTCTGTCCTCAAAGAAAGGTAAAGAAAAGATATACCATCTTGCTAATAATTGTCATTAGAATGTCAACATATGGGTATTGTGTTTCTTCTCTGTTCTCCTCCATCAGAAATAAACATAAGTTTGCATTTGTGCAAGGAGGAGAGAATGGAACTGAAGAACTGTGAGTCTGATAACCCTGAAAGCAAGGCCCCTACCATGACTGGACAGCACTGATAAAGTTAGGAAAATATTTCTACATGTTGTTTTCTGAGAAAATGGCTTTTTCCTCTTACCACTACTCTCTCCCTTTCAATGTGTTGTTTCGAGATAATAAAGTATTCATGTTGGGCTGGAGAGATGGCTTAGTGGTTAATGTGCTTACCTGAAAAGTTAAAGGACCCAGGTTCAATTCCCCAGGACCCACATAAAGCCAGATGCACAAAGTGGCACATGCATCAGGAGTTTATTTGCAGTGGTGCAAGATGCAGTTGCACCCATTGTCTTTCAGAGGTAGGAGGATCACCGTGAGTTCAAGGCCACCCTGAGACTACATAGTAAATTCCAGGTCAGCCTGAGCTAGAGTGAGACTTTACCTCAAAAAAACAAACAAAAATTTAAAAATAAATAAATAAATAAGAGGGGGCTGGAGAGATGGATTAGCGGTTAAGGCACTTGCCTACTAAGCCAAAGGACCCAGGTTCAATTCCCTAGGACCCAGGTAAGCCAGATGCAGAAGGTGGTGCATGCATCTAGATTTCGTGTGCAGTGGCTAGAGGCCCTAGAGTGCCCATTCTCTCTCTCAAATAAATAAAAAAAATTTTAAAATTCTTAAAAATTAATAAATAGGGCTAGAAAGATGGCTCAGTGGTTAAGGCACTTGCCTGCAAAGCCTAACAAGCCTGGTTCACTTCCCCAGTACCCACATAGAAAGTGGCTAGAAGCTCTGGTGTGCCCATTCTCTCTGTCTTTCTTCTACCTCACTCTGCTTGCAAATAAATAAAATATTAAATAAATAAGTAAAAAGAATTAAGATTCCACTCCCAAGTAGGCACATCCAGAAAAAAAAAAGTGGTACACACCTTTATTCCTAGCACTCAGGAGGCAGAGGTAAGAGGATTGCTGTGAGTTCAAGGCCACCCTGAGACTATATAGTGAGTTCCAGATCAGCTTGGGCTAGAATGAGACCTTGCCTCCTAAGAACAAGAAAGAGAATTGGAGTGAATCACATTGAAGATATCAACATAAGAGGGACTAAGGAGGTAGGGCATGAATTTGGATTCCCAGCACCCATGTAAAATGGTGAGCACTGTAATTCCAGTGCTGGGGAGGTGGTGACAGGGATCACTGGCTAGCTAGTATAGCTAAATCTGTGAGCTCTAGGTTCAGTGAGAGGTGACTTTTGTAAGGAGGGTAAGTTATCAACGTTTTCACTGAACTCTACCTACATACTCTCTTAGCCTTCAGTCTATGGGTGCCAGAGCCTCTGTGGGGATTCTGCCACTATGCTAATTTTTAAAAATATTTTATTTATTTATTTATTTATTTGATACAAAGAGGCAGAGAGAGAGAATGGGCACACCAGGGCTTTCAGCCACTGTAAATCAACTCCAGATGCATGAGCCTCCCTGTGCATCTGGCTTATGTGGGTCCTGGAGAATCAAACCTGGATCCTTTGGCTTTGCAGGCGAATGCCTTAACCTCTAAACCCTCTCTCCAGCCCCTAATTTTTAATTTATTGTTTCTCCAAGAGTTCACCTTCCACTACACTGTTATAAGATCATAGGCTTAAATCGATGTTAAGCTTTGTCAGTAGGGGGCGCTGGAGGGACAGTGCAAGGTAAAGGGGGCGCTACATAGTTCTGGTCCTAAGGTTTCATTTTTCTTGCCCTGGCTACAGTTTTGCTGGAGTTGGTAGGTGAGGGCATCTCAGTGGTCCTCTGTCCTAGATGCACGTCCAAACAAAGTGCCTTTGTGACCTTCTTTACAACCTTCTTACCCTGCCCCCCCAACACCACACGCTTCATTTACATAAATGGACTTCTGACACTTGGACACTACTAGTGTTGGCCTTCATTTAGCTTTCTCTGGTACTTAACTGTGGTACAGCAGTTCTGTAGTCATCGGGTTTTGTTTTGCTTTGCTTTGCTTTTCTTCTCATCATTGGACTAGCTTGTCTTAGCGCCTGTACTCTCCAGTACCCAGGATCCAGTGCTTGAATCCAGTAATGACATGACACTCTACAGTACTTGATCCATTATGACAAGTCAGTCAGCAGGCAGCTCCAATGCCACCCAGAGCAGATCTCACGAGGAATGTCAGTCTGGTTTTGCTAGAGTGCTGGTCTCCTGCACAGTACACTGGCTACAGTTCTTGGTTCCAGAAGTACTCACTGACTATTACCTTTGCCTGAACTCCAGAGAGAAGATTGCTAAGGAAATTCTGTTGGTGAGGCACATCGGTGGCTCGTCTGCCCTGCTAGTTCAGATGGAGTCAGGACCTAGACCCTGGTGGGAAGACTCTTCCTGAACGTTCTCAGCTCTGGGGATAGTGGCTGATTTTTATTTATTTATTTGAGAGAGAGAGGCAGATAGAGAGAGAATGGACATGCCAGGGCTGCTAGCTACTGCAAACGAACTCCAGACACATGTGCTGCCTTGTGCATCTGGCTTCACGTGGGTCCTGGGCAATCAAACCCAGGTTCTTTGGCTTTGCAAACAAGCACTTTAACTGCTAAACTATCTCTCCAGCCTGTGGCTCATCTTTATATCTGCAACTTCTGCATTTTTATCTTTAGCTAATTCTAATATCTTAATAATTCTTTGCTGGTTTGTTTGAGACAGAACTTGTATGTTCTAGGCTGACTTCAACTTGTGATCCACCTGCCTCATCCTCCCAAGTGGTGGGATTATAGGAGTGCATTCTGACACCCAGCTACGCACTTGCTCCTGCACTCACTTGCAGAGGCTGCAGGAAGACATACAGCACCCTCTTTTTCCACTCTTCTCCCTTTATTCCCCCAAGACACTCTCTCATTGAACCTGGAGCTCCTGTTTTCTGCTTAGGCTGGCTGACCAGGGAGCCTGGTGATCCTCCTGACTCTGTCCCCCTAAGCCCTGGGTGTTGGGGATTGAATTTAGGTCCAGGTCTTCATGCTAGCACAGAAAATGTTCTTACCCACTGAGCCATCTCCATAGCCTGTCAGCATTTTGTGTGTGTGGGGGGGGTGGCCTCGAACACACAGCAATTCTCCTACTTCTTTCTGCCTCTTGAGTACTGGGATTAAAGGCATGCGCCACCACACCAGGCTGCATATCCTACTTCAGCCCCTCAAGTTCTGAGATTATAGGCATGCTCCATCATACCAAGCTTTAACTTACCCGTTGGCTTCCTTAAGTATAAATGCAGCATATAATTGAATAATTTTTTAAAATTCTGGTGGATGTGATGACATATGTCTGTAATCGTAGCATTTGGGAAGTAGAGGCATGAGGATCTGGAGTCCAAGGTCAGCCTCAGCTACATATTAACTTTGAGGCCAGCCTCAATGAAACCTATATGAAACACTATTTAAAAACAAAATAGGGCTGGAGAAATGGCTTAGAGGTTAAGGTGCTTGCCAGCAAAGCCAAAGGACCCAGGTTTGATTCCCCAGGACCCACATAAGACAGATGCACAAGGGAACACATGCATCTGGAGTTCGTTTACAGCAGCTGAAGGCCCTGGTGCACCAATTTTCTGTCTCTTTTTCTAATAAATAAAAAATAAATAAATAAATAAATAAATAAAATAAAATAAAATAGAGCCAGGCATGGTGGTGCACACCTTTAATCCCAGCACTTGGGAGGCAGAGGTAGAAGGAGCACCTTGAGTTTAAGGCTATGCTGAGACTACATAGTGAATTCCACATCAGTCTGGGCTAGAGTGAAATCCTACCTTGAAAAACCAAAAATAATAAATAAATAAATAATAAAAAGAGCCAGGCATGGTGATGAACACCTTTAATCTCAGGACTCAGGAGGCAGAGGTAGGAGGATTTCCGAGAGTTCAAGGCCACCCTGAGACTACATGGTGAATTCCATGTCAGCCTGGGCTAGTGCAAGACCCTACCTCAAAAAAAATTAAAAAGCATAAAAAAATTATTCCAGACTTCCAGTTAAGATGGCGGCATAGGAACCACACCAAAGCAGCCTAGGGGAGAAAAAGCAAAAAGCAAATAATAATAATAATAATAATAAATAAATAAATAAATAAATAAATAAACACCCAGCAAAATACACTCTTCTACTAAAAACTGAAGTGTATAAGAAATTATGAACTGCAACACAGAAGTAGGAGAGATTCAAAGCATCAAGAGCCCTCAGAAGCAATCAGACACAGCTCCAGCAGCAGCGGAATCAGGTCCACCTGGCCACAGCTGCAAGGCTCAGCCTGAGCTGCAGGAAGAACCAGGTGAGGGGATTCTCCACTCACACCGGCCTGCTCGCAAACTTAAGAAACATGAAGGGAGGACAGCAGGGACCAATGGAGGAGCAGTTCGTGAGAAAGAGGATCACAAAGACCAGCAGGGAACTTCAGCCACCATCCACAGCCTCTACTTCCCAACCACCAGCGCAAGCGCCAGCAAAAATCAGAGACCTGGGGAAGAGAGCCCTCCTACATAGCACCTAGCACAGGTGATCAGAGCAACAACCCAGTGACCCACCCAGCCTACCTGAGCCCACAGTGCAACAAAGAGGGACCCAAGCAGGAGCACAGCATAACTGAGACCAAAACCATCCCAAAAGGTAACTGGGATTACACCAGGTCAGTACCCACCAAATAAGCCTGGCATATAGGCTTGAATCAGAAGTGCTAATTGCACCTTCCATGTCAGAGTAAATTATATGTTAAATCTGATGGATAGTTGGATTTGCCATTCTTAAATAAGCTATATTTTGGGCTTGTCATTTGTTGCTTTCTGATTTACAGTGCCTTTGATTCCTTTCCTCTTCTGTTGTTCATTAGGGAAGGGTCTCACTTGGTCACGAGCTGACTTGGAACCCTCAACAGACCAGAAATCTTAGCCTCCTAGTTGACAGGATTAAGGGTGGGGGGCAACACACATCCTAAGGGACTGTGACTTTGTTAGAGGATCTGGTTGTCATAATACCTACTCTTGCATAAATACTCTGCTGTTTTTCATTGAATGTGTACATTGTTTAGTTAAATTTTAGAATCTGCCTGTATTTTGTTCTACTCAGTTTGCTTGAATACTCTCATAGCAGGCAAACTCAATATCTAGGGTCACTTTTATAGTTACTCTGAGAGTCTTAAGAGCCACACCTACGACCTTAAGCTCCTACCCTTAAGATATATAACATTAGATTGATTGATACATCTAATAATACTGCAGATAATTAGAAAATCCAAGCATTAAGGGCTAGAGAGATGGCTTAGTGGTTAAGCACTTGCCTGTGAAGCCTAAGGACCCGGGGTCGAGGCTCGATTCTCCAGGACCCACGTTAGCCAGATGCACAAGGGGCGCATACGTCTGGAGTTCATTTACAGTGGCTGGAGGCCCTGGCATGCCCATTCTCTCTCTCTCTCTCTCTCTCTCTCTCTGTCTGTCGCTCTCAAATAAATAAATAAATAAAAATTTAAAAATCCAAGCATTAAATTAATCCAAGATGCAAAAATATGTACATTATAACACAAGAAACACAAAAAATCAAGACAATATAAATCCACCAAAAAGTATTAATGCATCAGAACTGACCTTCTGTGAGGCTGAATTAGAGGAAATGCCTGAGAAAGATTTCAAAAGAATGATTATAAATATGTTCAAAGAAATCAAAGAGGAAATCAAAGGAATAAAAGAGGAAATCAAAGAAGACACAGGACACCAATTTAATGAAATGAGGTCAATACAAGACATAAATAAGAAAATAGAAATAAGCCGGGCGTGGTGGCGCACGCCTTTAATCCCAGCACTCGGGAGGCAGAGGTAGGAGGATCGCCGTGAGTTCCAGGCCACCCTGAGACTCCATAGTGAATTCCAGGTCAGCCTGGGCTGGGTTAGAGTGAGACCCTACCTCGAAAAACCAAAAAAAAAAAAAAAAAAAAAAAAAAAAAGAAATAATAAAGAAAAAACAGCCAGGCATGGTGCCACACACCTTTAATCCCAGCACTCCAGAGGCAGAGGTAAGTGGATCACCATGAGTTCAAGGCCACCCTGAGACTAGACAGTGAATTCCAGGTCAGCCTGGACTGGAGTGAGAAACCCCAACCTCAAAAAAAAAAAAAAAAAAGAAAGAAAGAAAGAAAGAAAGAAAGAAATTTATAGCTTTAAGTGCCTGTATTAAGAAATTAGAGGGCTGGAGAGATGGCTTAGCGGTTAAGCACTTGTCTGTGAAGCCTAAGGACCCTGGTTCAAGGCTCAATTCCCCAGGACCCACGTTAGCCAGATGCACAAGGGGGCGCATGCATCTAGAGTTCGTTTACAGAGGCTGGAAGCTCTGGCGCACCCATTCTCTCTCTCTCTCTCTCTCTCCCTCTCTCCCTCTCTCCCTCCCTCCCTCCCTCCCTCTCTCACTCTCAAATAAATAAATAAACAAACAAAAAAAATAAAAGAAAGAAATTAGAGCCAGGCGTGGTGGCGCATGCCTTTAATCCCAGCACTTGGGAGGCAGAGGTAGGAGGATTGCCATGAATTCGAGGCCACCCTGAGATTCCATAGTGAATTCCAGGTCAGCCTGAGCTAGAGTGAGACCCTACCTCGAAAAAACAAAACAAAACAAAAAAAGAAATTAGAGAGGTCTCAAGTAAACAAAACCTAATGCTTCACCTTAAAGCCTTGAAAAAAGAAGAACAAGGCAAACCGAAAATCAGTAGGTGGGAAGAATAAAGATTAGGGCAGAAATTAATGAAATAAAAACAAAACAAAAAAAAAAAATCAAGCCGGGCGTGGTGGCGCACGCCTTTAATCCCAGCACTCGGGAGGCAGTGGTAGGAGAATCGCCGTGAGTTCGAGGCCACCCTGAGATTACCTAGTGAATTCCAGGTCAGCCTGGGCTAGAGTGAGACCCTACCTTGAAAAACCAAAAAAAAAAAAAAAGAAAGAAAGAAAGAAAGAAAGAAAAAAAATCAAAAGAAACAATGAAGCAAAGAGTTGGTTCTTTGAAAGGATAAACAAGATAAACCTTTAGCAAATCTGACCAAAAGTAAGAGAGAAGAGACACAAATTAATAACATTAGAGATGAAAAAGGCACCATTACAATAGATACCAGAGAAATTCAAAAAAATCATAGGAACATACTGTAAGAACATATACTCCACTAAGTTTGAAAATTTAAATGAAATGGATGATTTCCTTGATTTATATGACCTACCTAAATTAAATAATGATGAGATTAACCACTTAATTAGACCTGTAACAAGTATGGAGATCTAAGAAGTTATCAAAAATCTCCCAACTACTGGGCATGGTGGCACACGCCTTTAATCCCAGCATTTGGGAGGCAGAAATAGGAGGATTGCCATGAGTTCAAGGCCAACCTGAGAATACAGAGTGAATTTCAGGTCAGCCTGGGCTAGAGTGAGACACTCCTAGAAAACAAAACAAAACAAAAAAATCTCCCAACTAAACAAAAAGGCCAGTCCCAGATGGATTCACTGGCGAATTTTACCAGACCTTCATGGAAGAACTAACACCAATGCTTCTTAAAATTTTCCATAAAATACAAAAAGAAGAAATCCTACTAAACTCCTTCTATGAAGCTAGCATCACCCTGATAACAAAACCAGGCAAAGACAGAACGAAAAAAGAAAATTACAGACCAATCACCCCCATCAACATACATGCAAAAATTCTCAACAAAATATTGGCAAAAAGAATACAAGAATATATCAGAAATCCGGGCATGGTGGCGCATGCCTTTAATCCCAGTACTTGGGAGGCAAAGGTAGAAGGATTACTGAGAGTTTGAGGCCACCCTGAGACTATATAGTGAGTTTCAGGTCAGTCTGGACTAGCTAGCGTGAGACCTTACCTCGAAAAAATAAAAAAACAAACAAACAAAAAAAGAATATATCAGAAAGATCATTCACACAGACCAACTTGGCTTTATCCCAGAGATGCAAGGATGGTTCAACATATGCAAATCGAATAATGTAATATATTATATAAATGGACTGAGGGACAAAAATCACATAATCTTGGAGAATCTGCTTCTCTTTTTCAGATAGATGTACATCCTAAGGAGAGAGCCACCCCATCATGCCTCAAAAGGGTCCCGGCTGAAACTAAGAACAATTGGGGAAACAAGCAAGGGTGCTGTTTTCTTGGTGAACTGGGTACCAGCACAAGGGTGAAGGAGATCAACACAGAGAAAAATCAACTCCTATCAAATCAGAGATCCCAGAGGCCCCCAACACCTAATCACTGAAGCAGACCAAAAATGAACCCAACATGGCTCAGGGAAATTTTGCGGAAGAGGGGGCAGAAAGAATGTTAGAGCCACATGTTGGGTCATGATATGCAGAGGCATTTATCCTACCCATAAATGTGGGCTAACTCCAGAATGCATGACCCATATACCTCAACAAGGAGGGGCCAAGGAGAGGGCATAGGTCATGGATGAGCCTAACAATGGTATCAAATTAACTATTTGCTGAGTACAAAACTAAATAATAAAAATAAAAATAAAATAAAAAATCACATGATCATCTCATTAGATGTAGAAAAAGCATTTGACAAAATCTAACATCCCTTCATGATAAAAGTCCTACAGAGACTGGGAATAGAAGGAACATATCTCAATATAATAAAGGCTATTTATGACAAACCTACAGCCAACATAATACTAAATGGAGAAAAACTTAAAGCTTTTCCACTAAAATCAGGAACAAGACAAGGGTGTCCACTGTCCCCACTTTTATTTAATATAGTACTGGAAGTCTTAGCCATAGCAATAAGGCAAGAGACACACATAAAAGGGATACAAATTGGAAAGGAGGAGATCAAGTTATTATTTGCAGATGACATGATTCTATACATGAAGGATCCTAAAGACTCTACCAGCAAACTGTTAGAGCTGATAAGCACCTATAGCCATGTAGCAGGATACAAAATAAACACAAAAAAATCAGTAGCCTTCCTATATGGTAACAACAAACATGCAGAGGATGAAATAAGAGAATCACTCCCATTCCAATTGCCTCCAAATAAATAAATAAATAAATAAGTAAAGTACCTTGGAATAAACCTAAGCAAGAAAGTGAAAGATCTCTACAATGAAAACTTAAAAATGCTCAAGTGAGAAATTGCAGAAGACACTAGGAAATGGAAAGACATCCCTTGTTCTTGGGTTGAAAGAATCAATACTGTGAAAATAGCAATCTTACTGAAAGCAATCTTCACATTTAAAACAATCCCCATCAAAATTCCAATAGCAGACAGGGAAATAGAAAAAAAAAATGCAAAAATTCATTTGGAAGCACAAAAACCTGGAATAACTAAAACAATTTTGAGCAACAAAAATAAGGCTAGTGGTATCACTATACCTAATTTTAACCTATACTACAGAGCCATAGTAACAAAGACAGCATGGTACTGGCACAAAAACAGACATGTAGGTCAATGGAACAGAATAGAGGACCCAGATGTAAGTCCAGGTAGCTATAGCCACTTGATTCAACAAAAATGGCAAAAATACTCATTGGAGAAAAGACAGCCTCTTCAGCAAATGGTGCTGGGAAAACTGGATATGTATCTGTAAAAGAATGAAAATAGATTCTTCTCTCTCTCCATGCACAAGAATTAAATCCAAATGGATCAAAGACTTTAATATCAGACCTGAAACTCTGAAACTGCTAGAGAAAAAAGTAGGGGAACCCTTCAACATATTGATCTTGGCAAAGACTTACTAAATATAACTCCAATTGTTCATGCAATAAAACCACAGATTAACTGCTGGGACCTCATGAAATTATAAAGCTTTTGTATAGCAAAAGACACTGTGAATAGAGCAAAGAGGCAACCTACAAAATGGGAGAAAATCTTTGCCAGCTATACATCTGATAAAGGATTAATACCTAGGATATACAAAGAACTCAAAAATTTGCCGGGCATGGTGGCGCACGCCTTTAATCCCAGCACTTGGGAGGCAAAGGTAGGAGGATCGCCATGAGTTCGAGGCCACCCTGAGACTACATAGTGAATTCCAGGTCAGCCTGAACTAGAGTGAGACCCTACCTTGAAAAAAAAAAAAAATTTAAATAATAAGAAATCAAACAACCCAATTAAGAAATGGGCTATGGAACTAAATAAGAGAGTTCTCAAAAAAAGAAACACAGATGGCATATAAACATCTAAAAAAATGTTCTACATCCCTAGCCATCAGGGAAATGCAGATTAAAACTACATTGCAATTCCATCTCACTCCTGTCAGATTGGCTACTATCATGAAAAAAAATGACCATAAATCCTGACAAGGATGCGGAAAAAGAGGAACCCTTCTACACTGTTGGTGGGAATGCAATATGGTCCAGCCATTGTGGAAATCAGTGTGGAGTTTCCTGAGACAGCTAAAATTGATCTACCATATGACCCAACTATAGCACTCCTAGGCATATATCCTAAGGAGTCGTATCACTACCTTAGAGATACTTGCTGAATCATGTTTATTGCCGCTCAATTCACAATAGCTGGGAAATGGAACCAGCCTAGATGTCCCTCAACTAATGAGTGGATAACGAAGATATGGCACATTTATACAATGGAGTTCTACTCAGCAGTAAAGAAAAATGAAGTTATGAAATTTGCAGGAAAATGGATGGATCTGGAAAGGATTATACTAAGTGAGGTAACCCAGGCCCAGAAAACCAAGCGTCGCATGTTCTCTCTGATGTGTGGATCCTAGCTACAGATGATTGGACTTCTGTGTGAGTAGGAAGAAAACTCAGTAGCAAAGGCCAGTAAGCTAGGAGGGAGATATAAAGGGAATAGAAAGGAAGGGAGGGGGGACTTAATAAGATGGTATTGCATATATGTAAGTAGAAGAACAGATTAATGGGGGTGAAAAAGCCCAAGTAAGGTCAGGGGAAGAGATTGAGTAAAGGAAAGGTGGAGGGAGAGCTAATCAAAATCTAAGAGGATATAAATAAGTCGTATGGAAACCTACTTTTTTGGACAATGGAACACACAGGAGCCATAGATCATTACTAGAAAATTTTCAGTGCCAGGGATGGGATAACTTCCAGTGAGTTGTTGGCCAGGGAGGTTCCTGATGCCCCCAAAACATTACAGGCCATTGCCAAGGCCCTTGGTTTCCCACCAGGAATAGATGGTAAGACCCTATTGCTGAAGACTCCACATACTTGGGCTGCAAGGCCACTGAGAAATCCTGCTGAACTGAGCTGATAACCTCCTCCATGCAGAACAGCTGACAGAAAGTTGGAAGAAGTCATTCTGCATGCAGTTCAATGGGAGAAAGAGAAATCACCAGTGAAGATACTCAACAGTGGTCACTGCAAGCCTTATATTTGGCCAGCCAGGCCAAATGAGCCAACAGTTGCAATAGTGGCACGTCTATCAGGGTGGAAACCAACTGCCCTCTAATTGGACTGGAGGCCCGCTCCATGGGAGGAAATACATCCCTGATACTGAAAACTTAAAACAGGGGTAGTCATGAGCCCTAGGGGTGTAACATCTGCTGTTGTCTGGCTAAATGTATAAACTATGCTTATCAAACTGCCCAGTAAGCACTTCTCTTAATGTTCATACCCATATATTAATGCTACTCTCACTTTTGGTACAGAACCTTCTCTTTTCAGATGGCAGTGACCTTGGGATGACTCAGAAGGCATCATAGTGCTAGAAAGAAGTGACTGGAGTGCTCAGTACCGTAATATCTCTATCACATCTTCCAAGGCTCAGGGTCTAATGCAGAAGAGGTGGCGGAAAGAACGTAAGAGCCAAAGGAAGGGTAAGACTCCTTACAACATGCTCCTTCCAGACACAAAATGGCCTGGATATCCATGACCTCACAGTGCCCAACACTACCTACACAAGCCCATCATAAGAGGAGGAAAAGATCATGACATCAAAATAAAAGAGAAGCTGGGCATGGTGGCACACGCCTTTAATCCCAGCCCTCGTGAGGCACAGATAGGAGGATCACCATAAGTTCAAGGCCACCCTGAGACTACATAGTGAATTCCAGGTCAGTCTGGGCTAGAGTGAGACCCTACCTCAAAAAAAAAAAAAAAAAAAAAAAAAAGAGAGAGAGAGAGACTGATTGAGATGGGATATGATGGAGTATGGAGTTTCAAAGGGGAAAGTCGGGGGAGGGAGGGTATTACCATGGCATATTTTTTATAATCATGGAAGTTATTAATAAAAATTTGAAAAAAAATGAAGTTATAAAATTTGCAGGGCCAAAGGAAGGGCAGGACTCCATACAACATGCTCCCTCCAGACACAAAATGGCCTGGATATCCGTGGCTTCACAGTGCCTGACATTACCTGCATAAGACCATCATAAGAGGAGGAAAAGATCAAGACATCAAAAGTAAAACAGAGACTGATTGAGATGGGGAGGGGGTATGATGGAGAGTGGAGTTTCAAAGGGGTAAGTGGGGGGAGGGAAGGTATTACCAAATGAGGTAACCCAGGCCCAGAAAGCCAAATGTCACATGTTCTCTGTCATATGTGGATCCTAGCTACAAATGATTGGACTTCTGTGTGAGTAGGAAGAAAACTCAGTAGCAGATGCCGATAAGCTTTAAAGGAGATATAAAGGGAATAGAAAGGGAGGGGCAGGGGGACTTAATAGGATGGTATTTTATATATATAAGTAGAAGAACAGATTAATGGGGGTGAAAATGCCTAAGTGAGGTCAGGGGAAGAGATTGAGTAAAGGGATGTTGGAGGGAGGGCTAATCAAAATCTAAGAGAATATAAATAAGTCATATGGAAACCTACTTTTTTTAGACAATGGAACACACAGGAGCTATAGATTGTTGCTAGAAAATTTTCAATGTCAAGGATGGGATACATTCCAGCAAGCTGTTTTCCAGGGAGGTCACTGATGCCCCCAAAACATTACAGGCCATTGCCAAAGCCCTTGGTTTCCCGCCAGGGATAGATGGTAAGGCCCTATTGCTGAAGATTCCACATACTTGGGCTGCAAGGTCACTGAGAAACTCTGCTTGAGCTGAGCTAAAAACCTCCTCCATGTAGACCAGCTGACAGAAAGCTGGGAAAAGCCACACTGCATGCAGTTCAATGGGATACAGATAAATTAGCAGTGAAGAGACCGAACAGTGGATACTGCCAGCCTTATGTTTGGCCAGCCAGGCCAAATGAGCCAACAATTGCAATAGTGGCACATCTGTTATGGGGGAAACCAACTAGTGTAATTTGACTGGAGGCCTGCTCCCTGGGAGGGAATACATCCCTGACACTGAAAACCTACAACAGGGGTAGTCATGAGCCCTGGGGGTGTGACATCTGTGGCTGTCTGTCTAAATGTGTATTCTATGTTCACCAAACTGCCCAGTAAGCACTTCCCTTAATGTCCATACCCATATATTAATACTACTCTCACTATTGGCTAGAGAACCTTCTCTTTTCAGATGGCAGTGACCTTGGGATGACTCAGAAGGCACCTTGTGAGAAGAAGTGACAGAGGAATGCTCAGTACCGAAATATCTCTATGACACCTTTCAAAGCTCAGGCTCCATTGCAGAAGAGGTGACAGAAAGAATATAAGAGCCAAAGGAAGGGTAGGACTCCTTACAATGTGCTCTTCCAGACACAAAATAGCCTGGATATCCATGACCTCACAGTGCCTGGCACTAGCTACATAAGACCATCATAATAGGAGGAAAAGATCATAATATCAAAATAACACAGAGAGAGAAAATAAAATAAGATAAAATAAAAGAGAGACTGATTGAGAGGGGGAGGGTATATAATGGAGAGTGGAGTTTCAAAGGGGAAAGTTGCGGGAGGGAGGGAATTACCATGGGATATTGTTTATAATCATGAAAGTTGTCAATAAGAATAAATAAATAGGGCTGGAGAGATGGCTTAATGGTTAAGATGTTGGCCTGCAAAGCCAAAGGACCTCGGTTCGATCATCCAGGATCCATGTAAGTCAGATACAGAAGGTAGCGCATGCATCTGGAGTTCGTTTGCAGTGGCTAGAGGCCCTGACATAACCATTCTCTCTCTTTTTCTCTCTCTGTCTCTGCCTCTTTCTCTCTCACTCTCAAATAAATAAATAAAAATTTAAAATAAATAAATAAATAAATATTCTGTCAACCTCTCTTCTCTCTCCTCTCCTTCATTTTCTCATCCTCCCTCCCCTCCCCTCCTCTCCTCTCTCCACTGAGAATGATCAAACCCAGGGTCTCACACATCCTACATAAACACTCTGCCATGGAAAGACAGAGCCCTGTCTTAAAAAAAAAAACAATTTAGTACATTCTATTTCACTGAAATTGGAAACAGACAAAAAAAAAAAAAAGTAATGTAACTACTTGAAATAAAAATTATGAAGCTGAATGTGGTGGCACACACTTTTAATCCCAGCACTCAGGAGGCAGAGGTAGGAGGATTGCTCTGAGTTCAAGGACAGCCTGAGTCTACATAGTGAACTCCAGGTCAGCTTGGGCTAATGACCCTACCTTGAAAAGCCAAAAATAATAAATAATTAGGGCTAGAGAGATGGCTTAGTGATTAAGGCTTTTCCCTCAAAACCAAAGGACCGTGGTTTGATTCCCCAGGACCCATATGAGCCAGATGCATGTATCTGGAGTTCATTTGCAGTGGCTGGAGGCCCTGACATGCCCATTCTCTCTCTCTCTGCCTTTTTATCTCTCTCTCAAATATATAAATAAATAACGAATAATATAACAATATAATATAAACAAATAATATATTAAAATAAATAAATAAAAATTATGATTACTTGAAAGTCCAAGTAAGAAAAATTCATTTGCCAGGCATGGTGGCGCATGCCTTTAATCCTGGCACTCAGAAGGCAGAGGTAGAAGGATTGCCGTGAGTTCGAGGCCACCCTGAGACTCCATAGTGAATTCTAGGTCAGCCTGGGCTACAGGAAAACCCTACCTTGAAAATCCAAAAAGAAAAAAAAAAAGAAAACTTCACTTAAAACCACTGAAATTAAAGGATGATTTATTTTTATTTTTATTTTTTTATTTTTTGGTTTTTCGAGGTAGGGTCTCACTCTAGCCCAAGCTGACCTGGAATTCACTATGGAGTCTCAGGGTGGCCTCAAACTCACAGCAATCCTCCTACCTCTGCCTCCCGAGTACTGGGATTAAAGGCGTGCACCACCACACCCAGCCTACAGGATAATATTAAACCTTGCCGCCTAATTTTTTACTGTAATTCTTGGTCACAATATAAATCAGACAATAGGTATAAATAGCCAGAAAATGGTACATTTGATTTCCAAATTCTTACTGATTTAGATAACTTCTGCCACTGCACAGGCAAGTGGTCAAAAATTCCCTATATTTAAACATTTTTCATTCTATGTGCTCATCCTTCTCTCTACTTTGTTTGTCCTACTCACCAGATTCTTCTGGCCAAGACCTTGGGGACAAAAATGAAATTCAACTCCCCTTCCTTATTCTCCCCGCCACTTCAGCTCTCGATCGCGATGCCATTGCCAACCTGCCCCCTACTGCTCCTCCCGCTACCCCTCAGCCCCCCAACCCACCTCCATTTGACCCAACCTTACCACCTCCACCCTCTCCCCTCCTGCTCAACGCACCCACTTACAGTGAGTTTTTCACAGACAAGAGTTTTTCCTCTATGCAAGATGGCAGGGATGAAGGGAATTTTACATGGCCATGTCCCATTTTCTATGCTTTACCTGTCTCAAATTGCAGCATACCTAGGATCCTTTTGTTCTGGCACTGTCCATTATACTAAAGAATTTGTGGGCTGTACAGATGACCTAGAGGTTAAGGTGCTTGCCTGAAAAGCCTAAGGACCCATGTTTCACTCTCCAGACCCCACTTAAGCCATACGCACAAAGGTGACACAAGTGTAAGGTCACACATGCCCACTAGGTGGCGCAAGCATCTGGAGTTCGATTGCAGTGGCTGAGGCCCTGGTGTGCCAATTCTCTCTCTCTCTCTAAAATAAAATGAAATAAAAAAGAATTCTGCTACCTTACTCAGGGCTACAATCTTACCTGGCATGATATCTATGTCATCCTGACTACCACTCTTACCCCAGATGAATTTAACTGTGCCTAGGAGGCTGCCCAGGCCCACATCCACACCAATAATATCCAGTTGGCACTGTGGCAGTTCCCATGGAAGACCCAAACTGGTACTACCAAGTCCCTGCCCCTAGCACTCAAGATCCACATCCCCCTTCCATAGGGAGGGTGGCCTTGAACTCACAGTGATGCTCCTCCTACCTCTCTGCCTCCTGAGTGCTGGGATTAAAGGCGAGCGCCACCACGCCCGGCACATCTTGATTCTTAAACCCACTTCCTATCTCAATCTGGCCCTGTCATTGGGGGGGGGGTGCTCAAATGCCTTGAGAAGGACCCTCAGCCCCTGCCCCCAACTGACACCCACCCAGAGATCTGCTTGAAATGGTCTTAAAAGGTGTTTTTTTGTTGCTGCTGCTGCTGTTGTTTTTTTGAGGTAAGGTCCCGCTCTAGCCCAGGCTGACCTGGAATTTGCTATGTAGTCTCAGGCTATCCTTGAACTCATGGTGATACTCCTACCTCTGCCTATGGAGTGCTGGGATTAAAGGCGAGTGCCATCATGCCTGGCTGGTCTTTAAGGTTTTTGACAGCCGAGAGGAACAGGAGCAAACCGATAGGCTGGCCAGAGACAAATAAAAATACCAGCTCCTGGCTGCCGCTCTCTGGGCTCCCCCAAAGAAGATATTGGGACCTCAACAATCACCACGAGGACCTTGCTTCAAGTGCGACACCACTGGTCACTGGGCCAGAGCATGACCCAAACCCACTCCCACTGCTAGGCCCCTGCCCTCACTTCAGACTCTGGGGACACTGGAAGGTCGACTGTCCCTCTGTCTCACCAAGGTAGGTCAGCCCCTTCCCCTCAGTACCTACAGGAGCTGCTCAGTGCTCTCCTTGGCCTGGCAGCTGAAGATTGATGGTGCCCTGGGACCTTGGTCTCCAGGCACAAGACTCTCCACATCACTACGGAGGAGCCCAAGGTAACAGTCCAGGTGGCAGGTAGGCCTGTCTCATTTATATTAGATATGGGGGCCACATGGTCAGTCCTGCCATCCTACTCTGGCCAGACTTTTCCCTCACAAATCTCCATAGTGGATGTAGATGGCCAACCTTATTCCCATGGTATTACTGCTCCTCTGCCCTGCAATATTTGGAACACTCTGCTCTCCCATTCCTTTCTTGTGATTCTTTATCCTGCTCCACTTCCAGGCAGAGACCTCATGCAAAAACTCTCTATCTGACCCCCCCCCCCCCACTCACCATCCATTTTCACTCTCACCCCTGCTCCTTCCCTTCTATTATTAAAAAAAACAAAAACACTTTGCCAAAGGGAATCTATTTCTAGTGCAATTCCACTCTGTATACCTGCATCCCCCCACCCCCCAGCTCTCTGTGTCCCATCACTCTGGTGCCCTGCCTCACTGTATATCCAGAAGAGGAACTGATGCTTCTCCTCCCCAAGCAGGCTAACTGGTGTATCAGGGCCGTTCATCTGCCTGTGATGGCAGGGGTGAGCATAGAGGCCTCCATGGCAGCTGTGGGGATGGCGGCGGGAGGGCTGGGTCATAGCTTACTTTCCTATGAGAAACTGCAGAACTAAGCATCACAGTCCAGGGGTCCACTGATGCCCTATGACTGCTACAGGAACGACTTACCTCTCTAGTATCAGTTGTCTTACAGAACTACCGAGCCCTAGACCTCTTGACAGCCAACAAAGGAGGGACTTGCCTCTTCTTAAACAAAGAATTATGCTATTATGTTAACCAATCAGGCAAGGTGGAATTTGAAATTAAAAAAAAAAAGTTAAAAATCTGGCAGATCAACTTCAGGTAGGAACACCACCTACTGAAGGGTCATGGAATATTTTCGGAACTGTATGGCCCTGGCTCTTGCCACTGATAGGACCTCTGACTAGAATAGGCCTACTGTTCCTCCTGGCCCCCTGCCTGCTGAGTTGCATCCAAAATCAGGTAGACTAACTTATCCATCAAAAGTTTAACCACAAAAAGCACACACAAAATAAATAAATAAATAAAAGTTTAACCAACTATTACTGACCTCTCCCTTTCCTATTCTATATCAGCCTCTAACCACCACCGTGCCATCTTCCTACTGCCGGCTCCGAGGGGACCCAACAACCCTAAGATCTAGCATCCCCAAGAACACACATTGCTCCACTCAGCAGGAAGTAGATATGAAAGGCTGAATAGCACCCCATTATCATTAATAAAAGGCTGCCATGTTAGGTCAGACCAGGATCCAAGATGGAGTCACTGTAAATGACAAAATGGTGATGAAAGGAGGTCTTACAGGAAAATACAAGAACCAAGCTGACTACATTTCTTAGAAACCACCTGACCCATTGTTTCCTCTTGCCCCAGGCCACAATTTCCTGTTTACCTTATCTCAAGAGTCACCTGACCTCGGTTTTGGTGACACACCTTAATTACCTGACCATAATCTTGTGATTAACAGGAAAATTCCCCCAAAGAAACTCAGCTACCTAACTTCACAAACAAGCCCCCATTTCTCTATTCCCCACCCAGCACATAGACCTTATAAAACCTAACTTTGCAAACCCAAAGGTGCTGTGCTCTTCTCTCACAAGACAGCCTGGCAGCTCGTGTGTTTCCCAAATAAAACTTTTACTTTGCTTCAGAGCAGTCTTGCTAGGTCTAGTCATTATCGAACCTTCCATTAAGACAGCTATGGAGTTCCAGGCCACCCTAAGACTACCTAGTGTATTTCAAGTCAGCTCCAACTAGAGCAATACCCAACCTGGAAGAAAAAAAAAATTCCAAAAAATAAAAATAAATAAATCAAGCCAGGTGTGGTGGCATATGCCTTTAATTACAGCACTTGGGAGGCAAAAGTAGGAGGATTGTAGAGAGTTCCAGCCCAGCCTGAAATAGAGCAAGACCCTACCTTGTAAAACAAAACAACAACAAAAATACTGCCAGGCTTGGTGGTGCATGCATCCCAGTACTTGGGAGCCTGAGGTGGGAGGAGTGCCATGAGTTCGAGGCCACCCTGAGACTGTAGTGAATTCCAGGTTATCCTGAGCCAGAGTGAGACCCTACCTTGAAAAAACAACAAAAGTTTATTTGCATTGGATCTAAGTGGACCACACAAGGAAGAATCCCTACAGTGTTTAATTCTTTGTGTTTAATCTAATAAAATGACTCACATCCTGTGCTGTTTGATAGGCATTCTGTTTGCTGTTCCTATATTTCTTTTTATTTATTTATATAGTTTTTATTTTTTTGTAAACAGAGAGAGGAGAGAGTGAGAAACAGAATGGGTACATCAGGTCCTTTAGCAGCAGCAAAGGAACTCCAGACGCATGCACCACTTTGTGCATATGGCTTTACATGGTTACTGAGGATTGAATTGAGGTCGTTTTGCAGGCAACAAGTGCCTTAAACCACTGAGCCATTTCCCCAGCCCTCTATATTTCTTTTTTTTTTTTTTTTTTTTTTTTTTTTTTTTGGTTTTTTTGAGGTAGGGTTTCACTCTAGCTCAGGCTGTCCTGGAATTAACTATGTAGTCTCAGGGTGGCTTTGAACTTACAGCAATTCGCCTACCTCTGCCTCCCGAGTGCTGGGATTAAAGGCATGCGCCACCACACCCAGCATGGTAAATATTTTCTAGTATTTCATTATAATTCCCTTGCTGCTGCTGCTGCTGCTGCTTTTTTTTTTTTTTTTTAGAGAGAGAGAGAGAAACAGAGGAGAAAGAATTGGCACACCAGGGCCTCAGCCATTGAAATCAAACCCAGACGCTTGCACCACCTAGTGGGCATGTGCAACTTTGTGCTTGCCTCACCTTTGTGCATTTGGCTTATGTGGGATCTGGAGAGTAGAACATGGGTCCTTAGACTTCACAGGCAAGCGCATTAATCACTAAGCCATCTCTCCAGCCCATTCTTCTTCCTTTCTTTTTCTCCTTCCTTCTCTTCTCCTTTCCTTCCTTCCTCCTTTCTTTCTCTCTTCTTTTTTTGTTTTTTGAGGAAGGGTCTCGCTCTAGCCCAGGCTGACCTGGAATTCTCTATGCATGTAGTCTCAGGGTAGCCTTGAACTCATGGCAATTCTCCTACTTCTGACTCCCAAGTGCTGGGATTAAAGGCGTGTGCCATCACGCCCAGTTTCTTTAATTTTTAAAATTTTATTTACTATTTATTTGCAAGCAGAGAGAGAAAGAGATAATGCTAGAGAATGGAAGTGCCAGGGCCTCTTGCCCCTGCAAACGAATTCCAGATGCATGCACCACTTTGTACATTTGGTTTTATGTGGATACTGGGACTCAAGGGAGACCCTACCTTGAAAAACCAAAAAGAAAAAAATTGAGTTATCTTTCCCTAGTTAATGGTATGTGGCACAATAAACTCTTGTGAATTTGGCTCAGCTCGCAGTCACCCGTACAATCCCAAGGGTAAACAATGACACTCTACAGTTCGCTGTGTGGCTAGGCGATGATACCATGTGGCTGGCGTATCAAATGCGAGGCACTCACCAGCATAGTCAAAGCCCTGAACTCTGAAAATTGCAAGAGGCTTTTTAAAAAACAATTTTTATTGTTGCTGTTTGTTTGGTAAATTGTGTGGTCAGCTAATGATTGGACTGGATTGCTTTTCTGAGGGGTTCTGTATAGAGGGTCTTTCCCTGGACATGTTCACAGGTGGCATTTTAAGAATTCCTAAATTCCCAGAAACATGTCAGTTTTTCTGTGAGTGTATGTGTGTATGATGATGCCAGAGTCTCAGTGTCTGGCTTTATGTGGGTGCTGGGGATTCAAACCCAGGCTGACAGGCTTGGCAAGCAGGCATCTTTACTGAGCCACCTCCCCAGCCCAATGTCAATGTAAGTTTTCTCTGTAGTGCTCACACTCTTTCTTCTTTATTTTATTACTTTTTATTTTTTTGTTTTTTGGTTTTTCAAGGTATGGTCTCACTCTAGCCCAGGCTGACCTGGAATTCACTATGTAGTCTCAGGGTGGCCTCGAACTCTCAGTGTTCCTACTACTTCTGCCTCCCCAGTGCTGGGATTAAAGGCATGGACATAGACAAGAGACATAGAGAAGAGAGAGAGGGGAACAAATGGGCATGCCAGGGCCTCCAGCTGCTGCAAACAAAATCTAGAACTGTGCACCACTTTGTGCATCTGGTTGTATGTGGGTACTGAAGAATCAAACCCAGGTTGTTAGACTTTGCAGGCAGGCGCCTTAACCAGTCCCTCAGTATCTTTATTTATTTACTTATGAGAGAGTATGGATATACCAGGGCCTACTGCCGCTGACACTGATGCATGGGCCACTTTGTGCAGCTGGCTTTTACATGGGTACTAGGGAATTGAACCCAGACCTACAGGCTTCACAGGCAAGCCCCTTTAACCTCAAGGCATTTCCCAAGCCCTCAGTGTTCTGTGCAGACAAGCACTTCAACTGCTGAGCCATCTCTTCAGCCCCTTTCAGTGTTCTTTTTAAGTTGTCAGCCTCTTCTTACTCACAATTGGTATGGAGACCTCAGGCAGTTGATATGCTAAATAGTTGCAAATTGACACTAATTGTTTTTAATAAATGCCTTAGGCTATTAACATGAGGGAAAGCCCTCAATCACATCAAATAAAGGTAAACATTGCCAGGTGTGGTGGCCCATGGCTTTAATGCCAGCATGGTGGTGGTGGTGGGGTCGGCAAAGGAGGAACGCAGTGAGTTCAAGGCCACCCTGAGACTACATAGTGAATTCCAGGTCAGCCTGGGCTAGAGTGAAACCCTACCTCAAAAAAAAAAAAAAAAAAAAAAAAAAAAAAGGTAAAGAAGGTAAACATTGAGTGCCCGAGGTTTTCAGGGAACTTGTTTTCAGTCACCACAAGGACTGAAGAGATGGCTCAGGGTTAAAGGCACTTGCCTGAAAGCCTGATGGCCTGGGTTTCATTCCCCAGTACCCATGTAAAGTCAGATGCACAAAGTGGTAGAGGCGTCTGGAGTTCATCTGCAGTGACAAGAGGCCCTGGCGCAGCTATTCTCATTCTCTTCTCTCTCTCCTCGCAAGTAAATGATATTTAGTGACTGTTTTCTGGGGGTGGAGTTTTTGGAGAGCTGCCCGACAGTAATGCCCCACTCCCTCCAGCTGGCTGCTAGCCTACTCCTTCCACCCAAGTCTAATTAGGAGGCTTACTTTCCTTTCTTTCTTTCTTTTTTTTTTTCTTTTTTTCTTGTTTTGGTTTTCCGAGATAGGGTCTCACTCTAGCTCAGGCTAACTTGGAATTCACTATGTAGTCTCAGGGCGGTCTTGAACTCATAGTGATCCTTCTACCTCTGCCTCCTGAGTGCTGGGATTAAAGGCGTGTGCCACTATGCCTGGCTTGCTTGCTTTTTAACATTTTATTTATGTATTTGGTTTTTCATATCAGCTGTTTTTCTTAAATCAACATGCCTTACTATGGCTTGCTTTTGGTTAATTTCCAGAGTTCTGGGGGGGGGAAAAAGCTGATTTTCATTATTTCCCCCAGGATTCTCATTGCTTTTATGAAGGAGTACATTCTCAGGGTACCTATTCCACTATTCAGAAATTACTGAAGGGGGGTAGAGTTAGGGTGACAGGACCCATGAAGGTAAAAAGGGCAGAAAGTTTTTCTTATCTCTTGCCTACTTCCAAATAACTGTTTTTCCACAGTCAGGATCCCTCCTGGCTTTGATCTTGAACTTCTGATCTTCTTGCCTCAACCTCCCCAATGCTGGGATTAAAGGTGTTGGACACCATGCTCATTTTTTTTTTTTTTCCGAGGTAAAGTCTCACTCTGGCCCAGGCTGACCTGGATTTCACTATGTACTCTCAGGGTGGCCTTGAACTCATGGTGATCCTCCTACCTCTGCCTCCTGAGTGCTGGGATTAAAGGCCTGCGCCACCACACCTGGCTTCACCATGCTGGGGAATTAAATCCAGAGCTTTGAGCATGCTAAACTAGCATTTCACCAACTGAGCTACATCTCCAGCCTTTTTTCTTTTCCTTTGGGGGGGGAGGGGCAAGCAATCAGTTTGATTGGGAAGCGAATGTAGGACTGGGAAATAGCTCAGGTTAAGTGTTTGCTTGCAAAGTCTTATGGCCTGTGTTTGATTCCCCAGTACCCACATAAACCCAGATGCACAAAGTGGCGAATGCGTTTTAAGGTGGCAAGAAAAGTGAAAGTAAAAAGCTCCCTGCATTAAAACAAACAAAAAAACTCCACACTAAAAGTGCCTGCTTTGAAATGCAGTCTAGACTAGCCTAGGCTGAGCTTGAATTCATTATGTAGCCAAGGGACTTTAAACTTTTAAAAAAAAAATTATTCTATTTATTGAGGGAAGTTCAGAGCCTGGGAAAGACACTCACGTGGATAGAGATACCACGAGGAGGACCTGGAAAAATTGTGGAAAGATGAGAGAAAACAATGTTCAAGGAGCTCCTGCCATGTGGGGAGCTAGAGGGCTGGGGGGTCTTCTCGCTAGGCCTGGGCTTTAAACTTTCTCCTGCCTCTACCTCGGAAGTGCTAGGATCACAGCGTGCCGGGTTTATGCAACGCTGGGTATGGAACACTGGGCTTCATGCATGCTAGGCGAACCCCTTCCCCAACTGAGCTACATCCTCAGCAAGCAGAGGGGTGGGGAAAGGAGAAAGGAGGACCAGGGGCTTGGTCTCCATAGCAGGGTTAGCAAACCAGAACTGTGATTTTGACCTAAGCTTCAGCCCATCAGACAAGGAGATGAAAGGGAAAGTTTTGACTGCTCCAAAGACACTTTTTCCTAGATCTCGCCTCCCGTGAATGTACAGTGCGATCAAGAGAACCAAGTTGAAGAAACCAACTATTCTCAAGCTAGCCCCGGGATCCTCAAGCCATCACATGCTCACAGGCCGGGAAACCAAGGTCCAGAAGTGGAGAAAGTGCCCAAGGCCACAGCAGCCAGCGCCAATTCAGGCCAGGGCTGCGCGGAGCAGGGCCTGGACGCCAGTCTCCCGCCTCGGCTGAGCGACAAGGACCTCCACCGAGGCTCAGCTCCGCCGATCCGCTTACGCCGGGACCCCGCGCCGCGCCCCGCCCCGCCCCGCCCCGCCCCGCCCCGCCCGCCGGAAGTCCGCCCCGGCCTCTCTAGCACGCGAGTGAGCGCGCGAGCGCGCCGCGTCGGTGGCCTTAACTCTTCCGGCCTCGGGGCCGCGAAGCGCCCGGCTCTTTTGTTTCCGCGAAGATTCACAAAAGGCGGCGCGGGAGGCAGGGCTTCGGCTTCCCACTCTCCTGGTGAAGTGACTGGAAGCATTCGGCCACCGGTACATCCCCCGAGGCTTGCATAAATCCAGAGCTTCTCTCCAGCCCCAGACAAATTTCTTAAAATACATTAAAACCTCAGCCAGGAACATTACAGATGACATTTCCTAAATTCCCTAGAGTAGATGTACGACTACCAGGAATTCCGGGGAGATGGTTCAACAGTTAAATGCGCTTGCTTGCAAAGTCTGCCCATCCGTAAAGCCAGACAGGCATTTGTTTGCAGTGACACGAGACCTTGGCTTGCAGATGCACAAATACGTGAAATAAATTATAAATGTTAAAAAGTAAACACCGAAGGGGGGGTGCGTCTTCGCGCACGCCTTTAATCCCAGCACTCAGGAGGCGTAGGAGGAGTTCGAAGCCACCCTGACAATATATAGTGAATTCCAGGTCAGCTTGGGCTAGAGCAAGACCCTACCTCGAAAAACCAAAAATAAAAAAGGGAAATACTGGAATAGTCTACAAAATCTTAAACCAGGCATGGAGCCACAGACCTTTAATAACCAGCGCTGTGGAGGCTGAGTGTGGAGGACCTAGATTTGTAGACCAGCCTTTGCTACATATCAAAACCCTGCCTCAAAAAGGTGGAAACAAGCCGGGCGTGGTGGCGCAAGCCTTTAATCCCAGCACTGGGGAGGCAGAGGTAGGAGGATCGCCATGAGTTCGAGGCCACCCTGAGACTACATAGTGAATTCCAGGTCAGCCTGAGCTAGAGTGAGACCCTACCTAAAAAAAAAAAAAAAAAAAAAAAAAAATTATATATATAGGCGGAAACAAAGACAGGACTGGCAGACCTTACAACCTGAAAACCCATAGACAAAAAGAATGGAAGTAGGTTATCACCTCTCCCTGTGTTGTGTGGGGTCCGGGATTCACTGGCCGTCCCAGCCTTGCAGACACTGTTAGTTAAACTGATGTTGGGCTTCTGCCTGTTAGGGTCTGAACACATTCTGACCTGGGGAAGTGGCCACAGAATGAGCTTCAGGACCCAGGTGAGATAAACCTGCGCTAACACTCCACTGGTCACCTGACCTCAGGGATGTTTTGGGTCTCAAGGAGAACACTATGTTAGAACATTATATTAGTTCAAGGCCGCTCTGAGACTACATAGTGAATTCCAGGTCAGCCTGAGCTACAGTGAAACCTTACCTCCGAAAACCAAAAAAAAAAAAAAAAAAAAAGGAAAGAAAGAAAGAAATGTACCCTGAAACTGACTGAGTAGGCTTTTGCCAGTGAGGAAAGGGAGATTTATCATTAATGCACTTACCATTAATGAGAAGTGATGCACAAGGCCAGGAGGACAGGTGTGGCAAAAAAAAGTAAGTCTAATAGAAGGGGAAAGAATGACTTGGCAGGGACCTGACCTAATTGAAAGGACAAGGAACCTTCCTGGAAAAAGCTAAATGAACCCAAGGCCTGATAGGTAAGTACATAAGGGAGGACAGGAAGATCTTTCCAGGCAGAGGGAACAGCAAGAGCTAAACGGGATCAACCCAGATAGCTTTAATGTTTTGTTTTGTTTTTAAGTATTTTTTGAGACAGTGTCTCACATAGCCCAGGCTAACCTTAAACTCATGATGGAGGATGACCCTGAACTCCTAATCCTCCTGCTTCTATCTCCCAAGGGCTGGGAGTACAGGTATACACCATCATACCCAGCTCAGCTTCAATGTTAGAAGTTAAGAGTGGGACTGGAGAGATGGCTTAGAGGTTAAGGCACTTGCCAGCAAAGCCAAAGGACCCAGGTTCGATTCCCCAGGACCCACATAAGCCAGATGCACAAGGGGGCACATGTGTCTGGAGTTCTTTTGCAGCATCCATTCTCTGTCTCTGTCTCTGTCTCTCTCTCTCAAAATAATAAATAAATAAATATCCAAAATAAGAGTGGAGTTGGGGACTGGGGTGGTGGCTCCACAGTTAAAGGCGCTTGCCCAGGTTCCACTGCTTAGTACCCAAATAAAACCAAACACAAAATGGCACATGTGTCTGCAGTTCATTTGCTGCAGCAAGAGGTGCTGGTGCACTCATTCTCTCTCTCACTCCATCCCTCCCCTACCTCTCTCCCTTTGCAAATAAATAATATATATGAAATGAGATGGGGTACAGTGACACACACCTTTAATCTCAGCACTTGGGAGGCTGGGGTAGAAGGATCACTATGAGTCTGCAGCAAGTCTAGGGCTACAGAATGAATTTCAGGTTAGCCAAGGTTAGAGTGAGACCCTACCTTGAAACAAAAGCAAACCAAAAAAGGAGTGGAGAGACGGATCAGTGAATAAAGCGAATAAAATGTGAGGACCTGTTTGACTCCCCAGGCCCCAAGTAAAGCTGGACACTGCAACAGGTGTCTATGATCTCAGTGTGCCTACTGTGAGATAAGAGGCAAAGACAGAAGTCCTCAGAAGTTTGTAGGCTAGCTAGACAGGTGAACACAGTGGTGAACAAGAGACTGCCTCAAACAAGGTGGAAGACAAGGACCAATCCCAAAATTTCTGTCTGACTCCCCACATGCATGCCTGCACTCACATACATGAACATGAGCACACACCAAAAATAGAGTAAGAATTTTAGAAGGTAGAGAGCTGGGTAGAGTCAAGAGGGGTGGGCAGGCCAAACTAAACAGGGCCAAGTTTGCCCTGGTAAGAGAACTCTAGTGGCAAAGGCAGGTATGAAAGGGCACCAAATAGAAGCCCAAATAGCTAGAGAGGAGTTGGTGATTTATCTCAGTGGGTTCCAGTCCCCAGTACTTGGGGTTTGGGGTAGGGAATCACAAAAAGACCACACAACAAAATATAAAAACAAGGGACTCAAGTGTCTGGAGAAGAAGAGCTGAGTTATTACTAGAACACCAAGTCAGGAGGCCAAGGTTGCAGAAGCTGAGCCACCAGCCTGAGGCCATGCAAGGGGACATACCGAGAAAGTGACAGACACGAGCAGAGGTAGGGTTGTGGACCACTTAGAGCCCATGCTTCCTGCTGCCCCCACCCCACTCCCAGAGCAGACCTTAGTGATGACCACTCTGGGAATTACACTCAATGTGTCAGAATTTCTGCTTTCAAGGGTACCCAAGAGTACAGATTTTATATTAAATCTTTTGATTTTAAATGTTGGCAGCCTATTCAACACTATGTAAACCAAGCAAAGCACATCCCTAGGCTGGTTCACAACAGGTATTATCTGGGGAGTTATCAAATTCCTAATGGCCAAAACGTGTGCCATCTAAAAGTGCCTGGAGTAGAAGCCAGACTTCATTATTATTATTATTTTTTTTTTCTCAAGGTACGGTCTCACTTTAGCCCAGGCTGACCTGGAACTTACTCTGTAGTCTCAGGTTGGCTTTGAATTCACAGCAATCCTTCTAGCTCTGCCTCACAAGTGCTGGGATTAAAGGTGTACACCACCACACCTGGCTGATATCAGAGTTTTTAAAAACATTATTTATTTGCAAACAGAAAGAGATAGAGAAGGGAAACAGAAACTAGACACTCCAGGGCCTCTAGCTGCTGAAAACAAATTCCAGATGCATATGCCACCTTATGCATCTAGCTTACATGGGCACTGGGGAATCAAACCTGGGTCCTTAGGCTTTGCAGGCAAGCGCCTCAACCAGTAAGCCATCTCTCTCCAGCCCCTGACATTGGAATTAAATATATGTATATATGTATATATATGTTTGTTTTTCGTTTTTGAGGTAGGGTTTCACTGTAGCTCAGGCTGACCTGGAATTCACTATGTAGTTTCAGGGTGGCCTTGAACTCATGGTGATCTTCCTACCTCTGCCTCCCAAGTGCTGGGATTAAAGGTATGCGCCACCATGCCCAGCTTTTTATTTTAAATATTTTTGCTGAACTATTATTACATATGCTATGTATTTTATTTTATTTGTTTGAGAGAGAGAGGAGTGAGGAGAGGCAGATAGAGAGAGCACGGGTGCACCAGGGCACCAGCCACTGCAAATGAACTCTAGACATGCACCACACCTTGTGCATCTGGCTTACATGAGTCCTAGGGGATCAAATCTGGGTCTTTTGGTTTTGTAGGCAAGCAACTTATCTGCTAAGCAATCTCTCAGCCCTGACACTGGATTTTTAGTGATTCCGAAGGAAGTTCCACTATGCAGTAGTTTGAGAACCACTAGGCCAGGTCTGTGCTTCAGGTTTCCCAGCCAAACCACAAGGAGCCATGAAGGTTATAGAGTAAGAGAGTAGTGGAGCAGTTTAGAGTTTAACAAAAATAGTGAGGAGTAGAGCCGGGCGTGGTGGCGCACGCCTTTAATCCCAGCACTCGGGAGGCAGAGGTAGGAGGATCACCGTGAGTTCGAGGCCACCCTGAGACTCCATAGTGAATTCCAGGTCAGCCTGGGCTAGAGTGAAACCCTACCTCGAAAAACCAAAAAAAAAAAAAAAAAAAAAAGAAAGAAAAATAGTGAGGAGTATGGTCTGGGGTGGTGAGGAGGCTGGAGCTCAGGAGCAGGATCAGGATTCTGCTAGGGAAACCAGCCATCCCACTTTGTTTAGGACTGAGAGGTAACCTGGAACAGAATCTATAGTGTTGGCCAGACACAGTGGCTCACATCCATAATCTCTGCACAGCCATTGTGTTCAAGGCCAGCCTGGGCCTGAGTGAGTACCAGGTCAATCTGGGCTAGAGTGAGACACTACATCAAAAATAAATAAATAAATAAATAAATAAATAAATAAAAAAGCTAGGCGTGGTGGTAAAGCACCTGGGAGGCAGAGGATCACTGTGAACTCAAGGCCACCCTGAGGCTACATAGTAAATTCCAAGTCAGCCTGGACTAGAGTGAGACCCTACCTCGAAAAACAAAAACAAACAAACAAACAAAAGGAAAAAATATATATATATATATTTGAGAGACAGAGAGAAGGAGGCAGACAGAGCAAAAGAGAGAGTGAGTATGGGTGCACCAGGACCTCCTGCCACTCAATCGAATTCCAAACACATATGCCACTTTGTGCATATGGCTTTACTTGGGTACTGGGAAACTGAACTCAGGCCATCACGGTTTGTAAGCAAGGGCCTTTAATCCCTGAGCCAACTCTCCAGCCCAGCTCTGGGTTTTTGATCATCTTTGATACTGCCTCCAATATAGTTTTGTCCCCAAATGCCAAAAACTGTTCATTCTAGAAGATCCCTGAGAAAAAGCTATCTTTCTGGGGTGCCCTCACCCAGGATGAGCCCAAGCTCATATTCAGAGCTAGAGGTAGAGACTTAGACCCACCTATTCTCCACCCAGAGTTACCTTGGCCAAACTCAGGTCCATGGAATTCAGTTTAGCAAAGAAACAACTCCTGACCCATGAAATGGTATGAATCAGAACCATGAACACTGTTGCTGAGTGCTGGAGATTTAGAGTGCTTTCGCCCTTGGTTTGAGCCCCAGCACTGCATGAGCTGGATGTGGTGGCACATGAATCCACTTGAGAAGTAGAGGCAGGTGGATCACCACAAGTTTAAGGTCAGCATGGCCTACATAGATAGTTCTGGGCCAGCCAGGACTACATAGCATGACCCTGTCTCCAAAAGTCCCCTACTTTGAAGGACGCATTATGTGTTTGCCCTGCCTCTGAGGCTCTACCTGTCCTAACTATCCATCGTTTTCCTGCCTCCTTCAGCTCCAGCCACACCATCTTATGGTCAGGTATGTTCCAGCTCACAACCTTTGCACTGGCTGTTCCTTCTACCTGACCTGCTCTTCATCCAGACCTTCACATGGCTCTGCCTCTGCTAAGCTTTTCTTTTATATATATATACACATATTTATCTATTTATTTATTTGAAAGAGAGAGAAAGAGACAGACAGGGAGAGATAGAATAGGCACACCAGACCACTGCAAACGAACTCCAGATGCATGTGCCACCTTGTACATCTGGCTTATATGGGTACTGGGGACTACAACCTGGGTCCTTAGGCTTCACAGACAAGCACCTTAACTGCTAAGCCATCTTTCCAGCCCTAAGCTTTTCTTCAAACAGCTCTTTTTTAAGGCCTCTTCTGACCTCTCTATTTAAAACTACAACTGCTCTTTCTCCATCTGCATTTCTCTGCTTAATGTTTCCAAAGTATAATTATATACCACACAACGATGTTCTGGTCAAGAACAATCCCATAAGATTATATGCTGCATCCCCAGGGTCCAGAACAATGCCTAGCAAACAATAAGTGCACAACAACTACATGCCACTGATTCAAGGAATTCCTCTGCCCCCATGGAGCCTCTAGGCTGATGTTGAGACTGGGGGGATGCATACCATCACAAGGCAGCATGCAGAAAAGGGGGAAGGGGGCACCAGTGAGAGGCCAAAAAAGCAGGAAGAACCTGCCAGGTGAAGGGAAGGAATGCCCAGGGCAAAGCAGATGGCATGAGTGAAGGTAGAGTGGTGAGACCTGAGCACAGCACACCTGGCGAGCAGCTGGCACTGTGGAAGCAACAGGTGTGGGTCTGTGAAGGATTACCCAGTGAGAACAGAGGAGCTTGGGCTGCAGAATGCACAAGCAAAGCAGGAAACTGTCCAGCTACACACAGGATGGACATAGGACATGTTGGCTCAAGGAAGGAGACTGGGGCGGGGACACTGATGGGCACAGGAGACAGTGAGGCTAGGTTAGGAGGAACCCATAGGACATTCCAGGGGAATGTGCTGCTGTGTGGCTGTTGGAATCTGGAGGCTTGCGGTATAGAATTTGGAGGCAGGGCGTTAGGAACCATTAACCCAAGGGTACGTATAAGATGGCAAGAGAGCGAGTTCATGAAGAGTAGAGCTAGGCCAGAGCAAGAGGCATTCAGATGCTGAAGGGAAGGGAGACCAAACATGGACAGGGCACACAGGGTGAGAGAGCCCAGAGTGTGCATGTAGGGAAGGTAAGCAAGTAATGAATCAGGGTATGACTAAAGAGGGATGTTTTGAAGCCTTATATTTGGCCAGCCAGGCCAAATGAGCCAATGGGTGCAATAGTGGCACATCTGTCATGGTGGAAACCAACTGCCCTCTAATTGGACTGGAGGCCCAATCCATGGGAGGAATACATGCCTGATACTGAAAACTTAAAACAGGGGTAGTCATGAGCCCTAGGGGTGTAACATCTGCTGATGTCTGGCTAAATGTATATACTATGCTTATCAAACTGCCCAGTAAGCACTTCTCTTAATGTTCATACCCTTATATTAATGCTACTCTCACTTTTGGTAGAGAATCTTCTCTTTTCTGATGGCAGTGACCTTGGGATGACTCAGAAGGCATCATGGTACTGGAAAGAAGTGACCAGAGTGCTCAGTACTGCAATATCTCTATCACACCTTCCAAGGACAGGGTCTATTGTGGAAGAGGTGGTGGAAAGAATGTAAGAGTCAAAGGAAGGGTAGGACTCCTTACAATGTGCCCTCCCCAGACACAAAATGGCCTGGATATCCATAACCTCACAGTACCTGACACTACCTACACAAGACCATCATAATAGGAGGAAAAGATGATGACATCAAAATAAAAGAGAAACTGATTGAGATGGGGAGGGGATATGATGGAGAATGGAGTTTCAAAGGGCAAAGTGGGGGGAGGGAGGGTATTACCATGGGATATTTTTTATAATCATGGAAGTTGTTAATAAAAATTTGAAAAGAAAATAAAAATTTGAAAAGAAAAAGAGGGATATTTTGTAAACTATGACAAGGAATAGGCTACAGAGAAGGTGGGGCAGGCTGTCTTGGGACAGGTGCTGGGACCTGTGACCAGGAGACGGACAGAAGTAGGTTAGAGTCAAACTTAAGACTCTTAAGGCTACTCAGAAATGGATATCCAAGACCTGGTGTGGTAGTACACCCCCCTTCAATCAGGTGGGAGGATCACTGTGAGTTTGAAGCTAGCCTCGACTACAGAGAGAGTTCCAGATCAGCCTGGTATAGAAAAAGACTCTGCTTCAAAAAGAACAAAAATAAAATCTAGCCAGGTATGGTGGCATACACCATAAATCCAGCACTCGGGAAGCAGAGGTAAGAGGATCACAGTGAGCTTGAGGCCACCCTGACACTACATGACTACATAGTGAATTCCAGATCAGTCTGGGCTAGAGTGAGACTCTATCTTGAAAAACCAAATATATATATACATAAACTGGGTGTGATGGTGCACACCTTTAATCCCAGCAACTAGGGAGGTAGAGATAGGAGGTTCGCTGAGTTTGAGGCCAGCCTGAGACTACATAGTGAATTCCAGGTCAGCCTGTAGAGTGAGACCCTACCTTGAAAAAAAAAAAAAAATCTACAAAAACTGGATAGATGGCTCAGCAGTTAAGGCACTTGCTTACAAAGCCTGACAGCCTGGGGTCAATTCCCTAGTACCCATATACAGCCAGATGCATAAAGTGGTACATGCATCTGGAGTTTGTTTGCAGAGGTAAGAGGCCCTGGCATGCCCATTCTCTCTCCTAATAAATAAAAAAATTATTTTTTTAATTTTTCAAGGTAGGGTGTCACTGTAGCCCAGGCTGACCTGGAATTCACTATGTAGTCTCAGGGTAGCCTCAAACTCACAGCAATCCTCCTACCTCTGCCTCCCAAGTGCTGGGATTAAAGGCATGCACCACTATACCCAGCTTACAAATAAAAATATTTTTAAATATTTATTTATTTGCAAGCAGAGAGATTTTTAAAAATCTACAAAGAAATGTATACTGATCTAGGGCCAGACCTTTCCCAAACTCACTAACAGGCAGGTTCTTATACCTCTCCTCATACCTTAGTCTCTCTACTTCTCATCTGTAAAATAAGAATGGGGAAAAGTACTTCCATTTATTGATCATTTACACCATGCTAAGCCAAGGACTCTCCAGGTATCACCTCACAACAGGCTCACCAGGCTCATATTATTACTGTCCCACTTTGCAGATGACAATGAGGCAGATAAGAAGAAAGAAATTGGGCTGGGGAAATGCCTTAGCAGTTAAGGCATTTGCCTGCGAAGCCTAAGGATCCCAGTTCGATTCCCCAAGTCCCAGTTAGCCAGATGCATGAGGGCACATGGAGTTAGTTTGCAGCAGCTGGAGGCCCTGGTGTGTCCATCATTGATTCTCTCTCTCTCTCTCTCTCTCTCTCTCTCTCTCTCTCTCTCTCTCTCTCTCGCTCTATCAGATAAATAAAACAGAACAAAGAAATTGGTGGTACACACCTTTAATCCCAGCACTTGGGAGATAGAGGTAGGACAGTCTCTTGAGTTTGAGGCCAACCTGGATCTACAGAGTGAGGTCCAGGTAAAAAAAAAAAAAGGGGGGGTTGTTGGTGGATGGAGAGATGGCTTAGCAGTTAAGGCATTTGCCTCGGAAGCCTAAGCAAGCTAGCCTAAGCAAGCTTGTTCGAATCTCCAGGTCCCACTTATAGCCAGATGCAAAAGTGATGCAAGCATGCAATGTCGCACATGCACACAAGGGGGTACACGCATCCAGAGTTTGTTCACAGCGGCTGAAACGCCCTGGCTCACCCATCTCTCTCACTCTTTCTGCCTCTTTATCCCTCTCCCTGCCTCTTTCTCAAAAAATAAAAAAATAAAAAAATAAAAAGAAGAAGGGGGCTGGAGAGATGGCTTAGCACTTAAGGTGCTTGCCTGCAAAGCCAAAGGACCCAGGTTCTACTCCCCAGGACCCACATAAACCACATAAACCATGCACAAGGGGGTGCACGCATCTGGAGCTCGTTTGCAGTGGCTGGAGGCCCTGGTGCACCCATTCTCTCTCTCTCTCTCTCTCCCTCCCCCTGCCTATTTCTGTATCTCTCTCTCTCAAATAAATAAATAAAAATAAAATATTAAAAAAAAAAAAACAACCAGCCGGGCATGGTGGCGCACGTCTTTAATCCCAGCACTCAGGAGGCAGAGGTAGGAGGATCGCTGTAAGTTCAAGGCCACCCTGAGACTACAGAGTGAATTCCAGGTCAGCCTGAGCTAGAGTGAGACCCTACCTCGAAAAACCAAATAAATAAAATAAAAAGAACAAATAAGTTGTTTACTCAAGGCCACATCAAAATTTTATGTAGATGTGAAATTCAAACCCAGAACTCGAGTTCTGGCCTTCACATTGTACCATTAACTCATACAAGGCACTTGACAGTTTATAGTGCACTTACATCACCTCATAGGGTCATTAAGGGGAGAAATGAGATGACTCATGCACCTAGAAAATTGCTGAGGTTAGCACACAGGGCATACTGGACTATGAACCTCCTGAAATGTCCACATCTTAAGCCCCAGAATCTGTGAGCAAGTACTTTACATGGCAAAGGATTTTTGGATGGATTACATTCAGATGGTAGAAGACCCTCATATCTAGGTGAGCCAATATGATCACCAGGGGCTTTTAAGAAGCAGGAGGGTGAGAGAAGAAGACAGAATAATAAAAGCAGACACTGGAAGGTGCTGTGTGCTGGATTTGAAGAGGGAGGCAGGACTACAAGCTAAGAAATGCAGGAAACCTTGAGATGCTGGAAAAGACATGGAAGCTGATTCTCCCTGACAGCACATGGGAGGCGGCAGCCCTGCAACACCCTGACCTTAGCCAGTAACACTAATTCTGGACTGCTGACCTTCAGAACGATAACATAATACAGTCATATAGCACAAACCCACTTATTTTTGGTACTTTGTTACAACCATAGGAACAAATTTCATACATTCCTGCACTGGCCCCACTCTTCCTACAAGAAATGCCTTTGCGTTCTCACATGAGCTTTCAAGCTCCGCTCTGGTCTTCTCTGAACTTCAGTCTCTTCCTTTGTTAAAAATAAAAAATAGGGACTGGAGAGATGGCTTAGCAGTTAAGGCACTTGCCTGTGAAGCCCAAGGACCCAGGTTCAACTCTCTCCAGAGCCCACGTAAGCCAGATATATATGGCACATGCGTCTGGAGTTCATTTGCAGTTGCTTGAAGCCCTGGTGTGCCTATTCTTTCTCTCTCTTTCTCTCATAAATAAATAAATGAAAATTTTAAAAAAATAAAAATAATAAAAAATAGATCCAGGCATGGTGGCACATGCCTCTAATCCCAGCACTCAGGAGGCAGTGGTAGGAGAATTGCCATGAGTTTGAGGCCAACCTGAGAATAGATAGTGAATTCCAGGTCAGCCTGAGCTAGAGTGAGACCCTACCTCAAAAAAACCAAAAAATATAAATAAATAAATAAAAATAAAAAACAGTGGGTTGGAGAGATGGCTCAGCAGTTAAAGGTACTTGTTTGTAAAGCCTGCCAACCTAGGTTCACTTTCCCAGATAGTTATTCCTTTCCAACAGCAAGAGACCTTGGTGTACCTATTCTCTCTCATTCTCTCTCTATAATATATATAAATAAGTTAATTAGTTAAAAAATAAAAATCGGGCTGGAGAGATGGCTTAGTGGTTAAAGTGCTTGCCTATAAAGCCTAAGGATCAATTCTCCAGGTCCCATGTAAGCCAGATGCACAAGATGGCACATGTGTCTGGAGTTCATTTGCAGTGGTGCACACCTTTAATTCCAGCACTTGGGAGGCAGAGGTAGGAGGATCAGCACAAGTTTGAAGCCACCCTGAGACTACATAGTAAATTCCAGGTCAGTTTGAGCTAGAGTGAAACTCTACCTTGAAAAACCAAAAAATTAATTAATTAATTAATTAAAATAAAACAAAGAGCCTGGCATGGTGGCACATGCCTTTAATCCCAGCACTCAGGAGGCAGAGGTAGGAGGATTGCCATGAGTTCAAGGTCACCCTGAGACTACATAGTGAATTCCAGGTCAGCCTGGGATAGAGTGAGACCCTACCTCAAAAAAAAAAAAAAAAAAAAAAAAAAAAGAAAGAAAGAAGGAAAGAAAAGAAAGAGAAAAAGAAAAAGAAATAAAAATAAAAATAAAAATAAGCTGGGCCGGGCATGGTGGCGCACACCTTTAGTCCCAGCACTCAGGAGGAGGAGGCAGGAGGATCGCCATGAGTTCGAGGCCACCCTGAGACTACATAGGGAATTCCAGGTCAGCCTGAGCTAAAGTGAGACCCTACCTCAAAAAACAAACAAACAAACAACAACAACAGCAAAAAGCTGGGTGTAGTGGCTCATGCCTTTAGTCCCAGCACTCAGAAGGCTGAGGTAGGAGGATCGCTATGAGTTTGAGGCCACACTGAGACTATATAGTGAACTCAAGGTCAGCCTGGACTAGAGTGAAACCCTACCTCGAAAAACAAAAAGAAACAAACAAAAAAATAAAAATCAGGTGAGCCGAACATGGTAGTGTACACCTTTAATCCTAGCACTTTCGAAGCAGAGGTAGGAGGGTTGCCATGAATTGGAGGCCAGCCTGAGACTACATACTGAATTCCAGCTTAGCCTGGTCTAGAGTGAGATCCTATCTTAAAAAACAAAACAAACAAACAAAAAATCTGGTGAATATACCTCCCTGCTTCCCTTACAAGCACACTTAAGGAGATCTTACATGGTTTGGAGTTTCCTATTAACCAATGGGGCAGGTGGGCCTAGTTATTGTTTCCATTGCTCAGGTGAACTTACTAAGGCTCAAAGAGTAGAAATGGTCTCTTAGAGGCCCTTGGTTTCCCACCAGGAATAGATGGTAAGACCCTATTGCTGAAGACTCCACATACTTGGGCTGCAAGGCCACTGAGAAATCCTGCTGGGACTGAGCTGATAACCTCCTCCATGCAGACCAGCTGACAGAAAGCGGGAAAAAGCCATTTTGCATACAATTCAATGGAAGAAAGAGAAAACACTAGTGAAGATACTCAACAGTGGACACTGAAAGCCTTATATTTGGCCAGCCAGGCCAGATGAGCCAATGGGTGCAATAGTGGCATGTCCGTCATGGTGGAAAGCAACTGCCCTCTAATTGGACTGGAGGCCTGCTCCATGGGAGGAAATACATCCCTGATACTGAAAACTTAAAACAGGGGTAGTCAGGAGCCCTAGGGGTGTTACATCTGCTGCTGTCTGGCTAAATGTATATACTATGCTCATCAAAGTGCCCAGCACTTCTCTTAATGTTCATACCTATATATTAATGCTACTCTCACTTTTGGTAAAGAATCTTCTCTTTTCAGATGGCAGTGACCTTGGAATGACTCAGAAGGTATCATGGTGCTGGAAAGAAGTGACTGGAGTGCTCAGTACTGTAATATTTCTATCGCACCTTCCAAGGCTCAGGGTCTAATGCGGAAGAGGTGGCGGAAAGATTGTAAGAGCCAAAGGAAGGGTAGGACTCTTTACAATGTGCTTCCCCCAGACACAAAATGGCCTGGATATCCATGACCTCATAGTGCCTGACACTACCTACACAAGACCATCATAAGAGGAGGAAACGATCATAACATCAAAAGAAAAGAGAGACTGATTGAGATGGGGAGGGGATATGATGGAGAATGGAGTTTCAAAGGGGAAAGTGGGGGGAGGGAGGGTATTACGATGGGATTAAAAAATTTTTTTGAGAGAAATGAAGTTATGAAATTTGCAGAAAAGTGGATGGATCTGGAAAGAATTATACTAAGTGAGGTAACCCAGGCCCAGAAAGCCAAGCGCCACATGTTCTCCCTCATATGTGGATCTTAGCTAGAGATGATTGGGCTTCTGTGTGAGAAGGAAAAAACTCAGTAGCAGAGGCCAGTAAGTTAAAAAAGGAGATAGAAAGGGAAGAGAAAGAAAGGGAGGAGGGCTTTTATTAGGTTGGTATTGTATATATCTAAGTAGAAAGATTGAGATGGGGAGGGGATATGATGGAGAATGGAATTTCAAAGGGGAAAGGGGGGAGGGTAATACCATGGGATTTTTTTGTTATCATGAAAAATATTAATAAAAATGGAGAAAAAAAAATTTTTTTTGTTTGTTTTTATTTATTTATTTGAGAGCGACAGAGAGAGAAATAGGCAGATAGAGAGAGAATGGGCGTGCCAGGGCCTCCAGACACGTGCGCCCCCTTGTGCATCTGGCTAACGTGGGTCCTGGGGAATTGAGCCTCAAACCAGAACCAGGGTCCTTAGGCTTCACAGGCAAGTGCTTAACCGCTAAGCCATCATCCAGCCCAGCCATGGGATATTTTTTATAATCATGGAAGTGGTTAATAAAAATTTGAGGAAAAAAAAAGATGAAGAATAAAAAAAAAAAACGTGTCCATGGCTAAAAAAAAAAAAAAAAAAGAAAAGAAATGGCCTCTTAGAGCCACACAGATTGTTAGTGACAGCAAATATGCCACCTCTTCAGAGCCTTCCTACATAATCCCAGGGGCCTGCCTCTCCCTCTCCCCCTCTTTCTTTTTTCTTTGGGTAGAAATCTATATGAATTGTCTTATTTATTTAATTTTAAAAGAAACACATAATACATGAATGAAAGTCATTCTGTTGTCTTTCACTACTATTTAATATTACTATTCTACCAGACTGATACGATTATGCAACTGATGATATAATGAGGTACTGTTTGAAAGTGAATAAAATATCATTGGAAATATAAAATGTGTTATTTGAATCTATTAATGTATGTCTTTTCTCTTTTGAAACAGCATCTCATCACGTAGCCAAGTGGCCAAGAACTTGTAATCCTCCTGCCTCAGCATCTCAAGTACTGGGATTATAGAAGTGTCCCAACATGCCCAGCCTCATTTATTCATTATTCATTCATATCAGTTGCTGCTGGGCATGGTGGTGCACACCTTTAATCCTAGCACTCGGGAGGCAGAGGTAGAAGGATCACTGAGTTCAAAGGCACCCTGAGACTACATAGTGAATTCCAGGTCAGAGCAAGACCCTAACTTGAAAAACAAAAAGCTGAACATGAATCAGTTGTTACGACTGCCCTGTTCCCAGTGTTGGGCTAGGTAAGAGAACCCAGTTGTCCTCAAGGTACCTGTAGCCTAATTAGGAAGAGAATGATGGTACCAAAACATCAGATAAATGCAGAGACAAAGGGAACGAAGCTCAAGGGATTGTGGGAGCTCAGAGGGGAGGCTGACAGAGCCCAGGGTCAGGGAAGGTTTCTAAGAGGAGGTAAAACTATACAGAGGACAATGAGGACTCAGGTCACAACTGTGAGACTACTGTGAGCCTGGGGTTCCACATGAGGGATAGTTCATCAAAGACTGGGGGAGGGGGACACAATGCTGTAGCTTACTGTGGGCAGGGAAGGGGTTAGGTCACCCTAAGCCAAGCCATCCTTCTGGGCTGCTGTGTTCCTGTGAGGGAAATGGGAACAATGGGCCTTGCTGCCCAGAACTGTGACAGTTGCTAGGCCCCAGGAGGTGTGGAACAGAAGGAAGGGTCTTGGGATTCCCAGTGGAGGAAAGTAGGGTGAAGGACAGTGGAAGATCAAGGGAGAAAGGCAAGGTGGGAGTGCTGGGGAGGTGGGGTCCTAGCTCAAGCCCCCCACTGCACATCTGATCATGTTGTGACCATAGGTCTTCTCAGAGCCTCAGTGACCCCATCTGAGGAATAGAGAATAGACAAAACTGTCTCCAAAGACCCTCCCCAGCCCTGACAGGGAAATGACATGACACAAAATTACAAAAGGGTCTTTATTTGTAAAAAGCCAAAGGGGCCCCTGGAGCAACAGGACAGGAGACAGGCCGACTTCTCAGGGGTCAGGGGCATTTGGGCAGATGCGCTTGAGTGGGGGGGCGCCCTCCAAGTCCTCTGTGTCACCCTGGGCTGCCTCAGGGACAGGTGGCACTGGCTCAAAGACAGGGTAAGCTTCAGGGGCCTGAAGAGGAAGGGCAGACAGGTGTGAGCTCCACTCTAACCCAAGGAGTACAGCCTCCTCACCTCTGCCTTCTCCACTCCATTTCCTGGGTACCCAGAGCCTGGCCTAGGGCCAAGTGACCACAGTGTAGGTTAGGGCACTAAAAACAACGGCAACACTGTTTGGGAGAAAGAATCTGATCTTCCTGAAAAGTGCATCAAGGTAGACCTTGTGAGAAAAGGCAAGTAGATGAGGGGATTTCTTAGGCTAATTTTACAATTTATGATTGTGCGTGTGTGTACAGTGCTGGGAATGGAACTCAGGGTTTCACGCATGCTAAACACATGCAGTACCACTGAGGTGCGCGCTCAGTCTAGGATTTTGTTTTATTTTGTTTCCAGGTAGGGTCTCACACTAGCCCAGGCTGACCTGGAACTCACTCTGTAGTCCCAGGATGGCCTCAAACTCACAGCGATCCTCCTACCTCTGCCTCCCAAGTGCTAGGATTAAAGGCATGCGCCACCATGCCCGGCTCAGTCCAGAATTTTTTTTTTTTAATCCTCAGAGAAACACCATAATCATTTCAAGCTTTTAATAATCGTATATTAGCCAAGATCCAGCTCCTTAGGACTTTTCTCTAAAACATATTTTCTTTTTCCAATTCCAGCAATCTGGCTTTTAAGCCTTTAGCTGGATGCTAGGTCCTTATCACCCTCCTGGACCCTAGAATGCAATCTCCCCCCATACCCAAGTTCCCATTCGCTCTAAGGCCAGGGGGCCCAGCCTCTGGCCTCTCTCACCTCAGCTTCCAGCAATTCTGGAACAGGCTCTTCCTTGGTCAGCTTTGGGGGTTCATCAGTGCCACCTACAGGTGTGCTCCCTGGATCTGGAATATCAAGTGAACAAATATCCCCTGAGTAGCTACTCCATGCCAATAGAACAGACAGGGGTCAAAAACCAACAAAGTCATACACCAATACACAAGACAGAGCTGTGGGAGCTAGAGGAAGGCGCTAGGACCATGGTTGTCAGCCAAGAAGGAAGACTCAGGAGATCTTGAACCATGAGTAGGGAGTGACTAGATAGACAAACAGGAAATTGGAACAGAGTTGAGGCAGAAGGAACACATGCTTGGTGACCACAGATTCTGTGTTTGGACTATCTTAAATTCAAATTCTGATCTTGGGCAAACTATTTCTGAATCTTAGTTTATTCATCTTCACAATGGGTATAACAGTAACATCACAAGAGACTGCTGTAAAGATTAAATGAAATAATATAGGTAAGCCCTTAGGACATAGCAAGTACACAGTAAGTGTTAGTTATTTTCACTTTTGTTTTTGTGGGGCCTTGTGCATGCTAGGAAAGCACTGAGCTACATCTCTAGTTCTATCTTCTTTTTTTTTTTTCCCCGAGGTAGGGTTTCACTCTAGCTCAGGCTGACCTGGAATTCACTATGTAATCTCAGGGTGGCCTCGAACTCACAGCGATCCTCCTACCTCTGCCTCCTAAATGCTGGGATTAAAGGCGTGTGCCACCATGCCCGGCCCTCATTTTTTTAAAATTTATTTGTTAGAGACAGAGAGAGAGAAAAAGAGAGAGAGAGAGTGAGAATGGGTATGCTAGGGCCTCTAGCCATTGCAAACAAACTCCAGATGTATGTGCCACCATGTGCATCTGGCTTATGTGGGACCTGGAGAATCGAACCTGGGTCCTTAGGCTTCATAGGCATGTGCCTTAATGGTTAAGCCATCTCTCCAGCCCTTTTTTTTTTCTTTTATATTACCAAAGGTATTCAGGTGTTTGGCAAAATCTAGACAAGGCCCTGAGGCCCATGTTCTTGGCAGAAAATAGTGTTAAGCAGGCAAACAGGTCATGAAGGCTCCAAGTGTCAAGTGAAGGAGTCAGGCCATGGAGAACCACTGAAGGATGTGAAGCAGGAAATGACCCATCAAACTTATGCTTCAGGGAAAACTGTTTTGGGAGCTGTGTGGAAGCCTCTGGAAATAAGTGAGGAGCCTGAAGTGGATACAAGTGAGAAATAGGAAAGCAGAGCCAAGTGGGCCTGAGGAGGCAAAAGAAGTCAGGCACATTTGGGAAGGAGCACTAACCAGACATAGGACTGACTGTATGAGAACAGAGGCACTGGGCTGGAGAGATTGCTCAGTGGTTAAAGGTGTTGTTTGCAAAGCCTACAGGCCCAGGTTTGATTCCCTAGTACCCACATACAGCCAGACACAAAGTAGCACATAAGTCTGGAATTCATTTGCAACAGCAAGAAACCAGACATGCCCATATTCCCCTCTCACTCTAATAAATAAACAAACAGGCCAGGAGTGCTGGTGCACACTCGGGAGGCAGAGGTACCTGAGACTACATAGTGAATTCCAGATCAGCCTGGGCTAGAGTGAGACCCTTCCTCAAAAAAAAAAAAATAAATAAATAATAAATAAATTAAGAAATTAAGAAATTAATTTGAGAAAACAGAAGAGCTGTAGAGTGTACTCAGAACCAAGATGCTGCTCACTGGATGGGAGGTGAGTACCTGACTGAATGTTTTGAGACCTCAGTCTCTTCATATATAAATAAGCAATCATAATAGCATGACCATCCTCATAAGGTGACAGTGAAGACTAAATGAGAAGGGGAAAAACAAAAAAGCATGTGGTTAGATGAGTGCTTGGACAGAGAAGGGGCTTAATAAATACTAGCTGTTGGCAGGTGTGGTTGTGCATGCCTTTAATCCCAGCACTCAGGCTGAGGTAGAAGGATTACTGTGAGTTCAAGGCCAGCTTGGGACTACTGAGTTTCAGGTCAGCTTGGACCAGGGTGAGACCCTATCTCACAAAAGAAAAAAAGAAAAAGAAGAAGAAGAAATAAAAGAAGGGCTGGAGAGATGGCTTAGCGGTTAAGGCACATGCCTGCAAAGCCTAAGGACCCACGTTCGGTTCCCCAGAACCCACTAAGCCAGATGCACAAGGTGGCACATGCCTCTGGAGTTCCTTTGCAGTGACTAGAGGCCCTGGTATGCCCATTCTCCCTCCTTATCTCTCTCTCTCTTTCTCTAATAAATAAATAAAAATATATGAATAAGAAAATAACAGAAAAATAAATACTAGCTGTTATTCTCTTCATTGCTAGTAATCCCTCCTGTGATTATCAGTATGAATTGTTCACTGAGCAAACATTTATTACACATTTATGTTACAGGAGTGAATCAGATCAGTACAGACCCTGCAGTCAGGAGCTGACACACAAGCATGGAGAAGAAAGACAATAAACTAGCAAAGAAAATTACATGAAAATCTCGGATGGTGATCTCAGAAACAGAGGAATGAGACAGGAGGTGAGTTTCACAGGGGTCAGAGAAGGGACGGGGACAACATGACACAGGTAGGTATAAAGGTACAATGATGGGCTAGCTTTGGGGAGGACAGGACTCAAGAGTACAGGGCACATCAGCCAGGGGTGGTGGGCACGCCTTTAATCCCAGCCCTCCGAGGCAAAGGTAAGAGGATCACTGTGAGTTCAAGGCCAGCCAGAAACTACATAGTGAGTTCCAGGTCAGCCTGGGCTAGAGGGAAACCCTACCTGGGGGGGGGGGGTGAAGAGCACACAACATATGATCCTACCTCTCTCTTGGCCCAGCCGTGGGGGCTGAGCCTCCTCAGTGACCCCTTCTGGGGGTCCAGCAGGTGACACGGGCCGGCTGGGCTGGGGGGTACCCCCAGGGCTGGGCTCCGTCCCCTTTTGCAGGGACCCTTCCGAATGGCAGCTCTGGTTGCTGTTCTCATCTGTTAGAGCAAAAACCAACCTGAAGGCTCAACCTGAAGCCTCCTTCAAATCCCAGAACCCTCTAATTCGAGAATCTCCACATACCATTGAGATCCAGCAGGATGAGTGGTCCACCCCCTCGGGGACTGGTGCCCCTTCCCCGCCGTTCCCGGCCACGGGATCTCTCTGCCCCACCACCTGCCCGACGGCGCTCCTGGGGGGTTAGAGGGATATGGTCAGAGCCAACTGTCTAGATAGTTCTTGCGAAGCCCCTCTGTACAAATAAGAACACTGAGGCATGGAGGAAAGTGCTGCCCAAGGTGACAGAGGTTATTATCCTGTGTAAGGTCTTGAACTCTGGTATCTGGACAGGAAACAGTGAGAGGGGGAGAAGAGGCTAATTATCATTACCATCTGTTTTGGTTGCACCACTTGGGTGGCATTTGGATCTCAGGGCAGGACTGGAGGTAGAGTAAGGAAAGGAAGGGCTTGCTTGACGTTATAGTATGAAAAGCCTGGTGGGGGCGGGGCTTGCTCACCTCCTCCTGGGGGTCCACCACAGGTACCCATTTGAAGATTCGAAGGGAAGTATCGCCCACAGTCACCCAGCGCTTCTCCCTGTGGGAGAGGATAAGGGGACTGGGTCAAGTAGGCCTGCCCGCCCTCCTTGCAGCTGGGGGTGCCTGAAGACTTCGGGGAGATGTGCTGGGGTAGGGACAGTTTCACTAATGGGCACAGAGGCAGAAAGACAACCCTGCCAAGCCCAGAGCATAGAAGGGGGCTCCCCCAGAAGGGAAGCAGGACTTGGGACCGCGGCTTTGCTCGCCACGAGTCAGGCTGGCGAGGCTCGGGCGAGGAAGATCTCCCGGCATACTTGCAGGGGGAGTGTCAAGCCTCAGGGGGCGGGGCACAGACGAGGGCGCCCGCTCTGGGAGGGCACCGCTGGGGACCACGCTTTGTAGAGCTCTGGGAACAGCCCGGGACGGGGGGACGGAGCCCGGGCGGTCCCGGGCACCGCTGGTGGGCGCGGGCGGCTGGCGAGGGAAACGCAGACGCGCTTAAAGGAGGTGGCTCTGCTGTGTCCCCGGCCCTGGGGCAGCGCTCACCATCTCCGGACCTTCTCGATGGTCGCCATCACCTTCTTGATGTCATCCTTGGCCCGGCTCCGGGTCTCGGCCCGCACCGTCCGACCGGCCATGCTGGCGGGGCTGAGGCCCGGACCGAGACCGCGGCGGGACCGCCTCGGGTCCGGCGGGCTCAGGCTCGGCGCCAGGCCCGGCGTCACGCTCTCGGTCGGCCTTCCCTCCGGGAGTGGGCCTCACCCTCCCTCGCTGCTCAACGCCTCCGCCAGCCCCGCCCCGCTTCCTGCCGCCGCGCCCCGCCCCGGTCCCCCGAGCTGCCCGGGAGGCGCTGGCGGCCGTGCCCCGGCCAGGGCCCGCCCCTCGGGGCGTCGGGACGCGCAGCGCCCCCTGCCCGCCGGCCACCGGGAGATAGAGGCCCCGGCGGTGCGCTCGGACCACATGGGTGCGGGGGTGCACCGGAGGGTCTGTGTCCGGTTGTACGTCCCTGAGATACTCCGTGGTGTGTGCGGCCACCTTTGCCTGGCTGCTTCCAGGATGCCCAACCTCCTCGTTCATTCATTCTACAGTGCGTGCCAGACACTGGGACAGTGGGAGTGGGTCACACCAACAAGAATGGTCAAAGTAGCCGGGTGTGGTGGTTTATTCCTTTAACCCCAGCACTCACTCGGGAGGCAGAGGTAGGAGGATCGTTGTGAGTTCGAGGCCACCCTGAGACTACACAGTGAATTCCAGATCAGCCTGGGCTAGAGTGAGATCCTACCTCGAAAGAAAGAAAGAAAGAAAAAGAAAGAAAGAAAGAAAGAAAGAAAGAAAGAAAGAAAGAAAGAAAGAAAGAAAGAAAGAAAGAAGAGAGAAAAGAAAAGAAAAGAAAAAAATATATAGATACATGCATATGTCTAAAATACATATTGAAAAAAATTCCAGACTGGAGAGATGGCTTAGCGGTTAAGGTGCTTGTCTGTGAACCCTAAGAACCCAGATTTGATGCCCCAATACCCATGTACGCCAGATGCACAAGGTGGCACATGCATCTGGGGCTCGTTTGCAGTGGCTAGAGGCTCTGGTGTGTCCCTTCTCTCTTATCTCGCTTTCTCTCAAATAAATAAAGTATAAAAAAAATTTCCAGGTGCTTGCATTTGGAGTTTGTTTTTAGTGGCAGGAGGCACACTCAAACACACTCAAATAAATAAATTAATGTTTATTTAAAGAAAACAAGTGTGAGCCAGGCGTGGTGGCGCACGCCTTTAATCCCAGCACTTGGGAGGCAGAGGTAGTAGGATTGCCATGAGTTCGAGGCCACCCTGAGACTACAGAGTGAATTCCAGGTCAGCCTGAGCTAGAGTGAAACCCTACCTCGAAAAAAAAAAAAAAAAGAAAGAAAACAAATGTGCCAGTCAATAAATACGACTGACATGCCTAATTTGTGCGGTCATGCTGTGTGTTTCAGAGGTAAGTTTTCAGTGGGATCGTGCCCCCCATATTTGACATATTCGACAGCATTCTGGAGTCAAATTGCAGAGGTAAAAATCCCAACTGCAGCAGGGCATGGTGGCACACATCTTTAATCCCACCACTCAGGAGGTAGGGGGAGCACCATGAGTTTTAGGCCACCCTGAGACTACATAGTGAATTCCAGGTCAGCCTGGGCTAGAGCAAGACCCTACCTCAAAAAGAAAAAAAAAATAAAATTCCGACACTGGGTCTGGGGAGATTGCTCAATGGGTAAAGGGATTGCTGCACAAGCGTGAACATATGAGTTCTGATCTCCAAAACTCACTTTAAAGACCAACAAGGTAGTGCACATCTGTGATCCCAGTGAGCCTCCGATAGGATGAGAAGGAGAAACAGGAGAATTCCCAGAAGCTTCAGGCCAGCTGCCCTGGTGCATACAGCAACAAACAGCAAGAGATCATGCCTCAGACAAGGTGGAAGGGAGGACTGACACTCTGAGACGGTACTCTTATCACACACACATACAAACAACAATACACACATGCCTGCACTCACACACGTAACACATATGCACATCATATACCACATAGAGTTTTTAAATATTTAGTTATTTATTTGAGAGACTATGAGAGAGAGAGTGAGAGAGAGAGAGAGAATGGGTGTACCAGGGCCTCCCACTGCTACAAACATGAACTTCAGACCCTGCATTCTGCATCTGGCTTTATGTGGGTACTGGGTAATTGAACCCAGGCCACCAGGCTTTGCAAGCAAGTGCCTTTAACCGCTGAGCCATCCTCTCTCCAGCCCCAGATTTTTTTTGTTAGTAACATTTCTATTTACTCATTAATAAAAAGTGCATAATACAAGCCCTTTACCCGAATTCAAGTACTCAGTAAAAGATGAACAATAAAACAATAAACTCTGGATAGCACAGACTGATTTGTTTGGCATGATTAAACATTTAAAAACCGCCATTTACATTTAGTAGATCACATGACCACTTTTGCTTTTAACAAAATAAGCAGACATGGTAACAAATACAAAGGAGTTTTTTTTTTTTAATTTATTTATTTGAGAGTAACAGAGAGAGAAAGAGGTGGGGGGGGGAGGGTCCGCCAGGGCTTCCAGTCACTGCAAACAAACTCCAGACACGTGTGTCCCCTTGTGCATCTGGCTAACGTGGGTCCTGGAGAATCGAGCCTCGAACCGGGGTCCTTAGGCTTCACAGGCAAGCACTTAACCGCTAAACCATCTCTCCAGCCCCAAAGGAGTTTTAATTGAGAAATATGACTTCCCCTATGTACTATTGCAACAGTAAACTTTACCCACTGTTAGGTCTCTTCATTTCCCTGTCTTCAAGTTGCTGGTTTTTGTTATTGTTGTTTTAAAAATATTTTTATTTATTTATTTGAGAGAGAGAGGGAAGCAGAGAGAGGGGGAGAAAGAGAATGAGCATGCCAGGGCCTCCAGCCACTGCAAACGAACTCCAGATGCATGTGCCCCCTTGTGCATCTGGCTTATATGAGTCCTGGAGAGCCGAACCGGGATCCTTTGGCTTTGCAGGCAAACACCTTAACTGCTAAGCCATCTCTCCAGCCTGTTTATTGTTGTTGTTTTTGTTTTTTCGAGGTAGGGTCTCATTCTAGCTCAGGCTGACCTGGAATTCACTATGTAGTCTCAGGGTGGCCTCAAACTCATGGTGATCCTCCTACTTCTGCTTCCCAGTGCTGGGATTAAAGGCGTGTGGCACCACACCTGGTTCCATGTTGCTGTTTTTGAGCTGGTCAAATCTGACTGCATGTTCGTTTAGACTAACAGACTCCCAAGGTTCTTTGAAAATCTCAAATATTGGTAATGCCATAAACACTATCACAGAGACAGTAGGCTTCCTAGGCAAGCACCTTAAAAGATAAGCCATCTCTCTAGCCTAGATTTTTTTTTTTCAAGGAAGCATATAGCTCTAGTCCAGGCTAAACTGGAATTCACTACATAGTCTCAGGGTGGCCTTGTACTCACTGATTCTACCTCTGCCTCTGAGTGCTGGGAATTAAAGGCATGTGCTGCATCGTCCGACAGATTTATTTTTTATTTATTTAGTTATTTTGTTTTTTTGAGGTAGGGTCTCACTCTGGCCCAGGCTGACCTGGAATTAACTATGTAGTCTCAGGGTGTCCTCAAACTCATGGTGATCCTCCTACCTCTGTCTCCCCGAGTGCTGGGATTAAAGGCGTGTGCCACCACGCCCAGCTTCCAGATTTATTTTTTAAAGTTAGCTCTATCAGCTCCTGGTGCATGACCTTGGACAAGTCAGTTTTCTCCATTGCCTCATTTATAATGTGGGAGTAAGTTAATGTATGTACACTTAGAACAGTGCCTAGCACATGGACCAGTGAGCTTTTTATTCTGAAGGCTTGCTCATGGCAACATCCTCACGCAGGCCTCAGTCCCTTCACTTACTCACAGACTCCATTACCTGCTGTTGGTTATGGTCTCCTCCATCACACTGTGAACTCAGGAGACCTAAAACCAAATATGGATCCTCTCTGTTCCAGAGCCCTACACAGAGTATGTGTCGGTGATTTGAATGTGACTATATGTCCCCTGAGGTATTTTTGAAAATATTTTTAAAAATTTATTTATTTGTAAGAGAGACAGAAAGAAAGAGAGGAAATGGGTGCATGCGGGCCTGTAGCCACTGCAAATGAACTCCAGATGCATGTGCCACCTTGGGCATCTGGATTACATGGGTACTGAACGTGGGAATTGAACCTTAGGTCCTTAGGCTTCCCAGGCAAACACCTTAACCATTAAGGCATCTCTCCAGACCACCTGAGGTGGCTTTTTGTTTGATTGTTAGTTTTGAGGTAGGGTCTTGCTCTAGCCCACTGCTGGGATTAAAGGGGTGAGTCACCACACCTAGCTACCTGAGGTATTTTTTTGTTTTGTTTTTGGAGGTGGGGTCTCACTCTAGCCCAGGCTGATCTGGAATTCACTCTGTAGTCTCAGGGTGGCCTTGAACTCATGACAATCCTCCTACCTCTGCCTCCCAAGTGCTGGGATTAAAGGCATGTGCTACCACGCCCGGCATATCTGAGGTATTTATTTTTATTTTTTTAATTTTAATTTAAAATTTTTATTGACAACTTCCACAATTGTAAACAATATCCCATGGTAATTCCCTCCCTCCCCACGCTTTCCCCTTTGAAACTCCACTCTCCAACATATCCCCTCCCCTTATCTGAGGTTATTTTTGATTAAACTTGCAACTTCAGTTTCCAGCTGGGTAAAACCTGCTGGAGGGGGTTGTATCATTGAGTCCAGCCCCAAAGGTATAGAGAACAGTTTGAGCTCTGGCTGTTGGTGCTTGTTGGTTTGTTTGTTTGTTTGTTTGTTTTTCCACTGCTATGGAGGCATCTGTGGAAATGAGCCAGCTTCTTCTGCCATGATGGAACATTCCATGGATTCTGCAAGCTTGAAATAAACCCTTTCTTCCCATAAGCTGCTTCTGGTCTGATGTATGTCCAGCAACTCGAAGGTAACTGCAATAAGGTGCTTGCCAACTAGTTGTGGAGATGTTATGTGTAATCTTTTTAGTATCTAGCCAGTGTTAATGAGTTGCTGTTTGGGTGTGACCTGTCTGAAGCATGTTCTCACCTGTGTGAGAATGTAGGCGTGGATACCTTAACCCTTCAGTAGATGGATGTCTGTTTGTTGGGTCCGTTACTGGGCCTGGTAAGGTGAAGTGTCTCTCTCCCACCTGGTAGATATGACAGACAAGGAGAGTGGAAGGCACCCTAAGATAGGCAGATAGGCTAGGAGGTGTTGTATGCTTTAGGCGCTGCCCCAAGCCAGACCCCATTCCAGACCAAGAGGAAGGCCTACACATTCCTGTCATGTCAAATTGGCAGTTTCCCTCTCCTGCTCCTTAGCTTACCCCCAAAGCAGCCCCTTTATCAAGTTCTGGCTCAGGTCACAGCCTAAGTAAGCCTCCTTGTCTTCCCAGCGAGTCACAGAGCTGCCATCTACGCCCACGGTCCCATTCACTGTACCGACACCTGCCTCCCCACTCTGGCACCTTACCAGTCTAAGCCGCACCGGAGAGTTACTGAGCTCAGGGCCTAGGAATCTTGTCTAAAAGTAGTGGTGGTGGGGAAATGTTTGGGGTCTGGGCTATGATTGGCTAAGCTCGGGCCCCGCCCCGGCCCCTTCTCCCCTTCTCCCCCCTCGCAGGGGGTGTGTGTGTGGAGGGAACTGGGATCAGCCAGGGCCAGCATGAGCCAGAGGGAGGGAAATCTGGGTAAGGGGCTGAGGGATCAGACCTTGGGTCCTGAGGGGGATAGGAGTCAGAGGGGTCGGAAGCTGGGGTCTGGGTCTCTGCACCACCATCCCCAATCCCGGAGGGGAGGGGCCTGGGCCGGGGAGAACAGGCTCCGGTGTCAGGTAACGAGCGGGTGAGTGGGGAGAAAGGGCAGGCGTAGGCACGGGTTAGAGGAGGCCCGCAGTAGAGGCTCCAGGGCAAGGGCTCGGGGGCTCGATCACCGAGTACACCGGTGAGTACACCCCGGGGAAGGACTGAGGTCCGGCTAGGGGCAGGACACCCGGGTCCTCTCAGAGTATTGTACAGAACCAGGGCTGGGCAGCCCGAGGGGGAGTAGAGTTAGGGAAAGAAGTCCTGGAATCTGGGTATCCGCTGAAAGTCAAGCTGCTGAGATGCAAGGTGGGAAACTCGGGCGGGAGAGGAAGGCGGGAGTAGCCGGGTCAGGCACCGGACTACATTCCCTGCATGCACCGGGATGCCAGCACTCTACCTCTCGGGAAATGTAGTCCTTTTCCTGTGGAACTGCCCTCGGGCTTGGGCCAGGGAGGCGGGGCGCTGATTCGTTGGTACTACCCAGCCTAACGTCTCATGTAAGAAGGGGCATTTGGAGCATCAAGGAGGGAATGGGACTTCAGTCTCCCTACCTGTAAACTGGCATTAGAGGGCGTGGTGGTGGTGCAAACCTTTAATCCTAGCACTCAGGAGGCAGTGATTGAAGGATCACCATGAGTTCCAGGCCAGCCTGAGACTACATAGTGAATTCCAGGTCAGCCTGGGCGGGAGTGAGACCCTACCTCAGAAAAACCAGGAAAAAAAGGGGGGGCACATTCCAGTGTGAAGTCTTTATTTTGATGATGTTAAATTCCACCAATAGTCATGAAGATCCAAAGATGTTGTGAGCATAGTCCTTACAAGGTCTCACTCAGAGTAAGGCAGATAGATACAGACAGTTGTAAAAGAGCTACCCTGAAGTATGAACAAATGGTCTCAAGTTAAAGGAAGAATTGATTTAGAAAGGGGGAATCTAGAGCCTTCACTAAGAAGGCAGTGTTTGAATTTAGTTTTTATAAGATTTCAGCATTGATTTTAGGATAGATGTTTCCAGTAGAGAAACTGCTTAACATAGGTCTAGCACCTCGTTTTCCCTGTGTTGGATCTGGACAGCTTCTGCCTGGTTTGAATGCTAGAGAATCCAGAGTGTAGCCTTCTGGGTTTGGGAAAAAATAGCCTGTCTGGAAGAGATGGTTAAGAAGTGAGGTTTGGGCCGCCCTCATCCCTCTCCCTCTTTCCCACCAGAAGATGCCCAGGCTGACACCCCAGTCTCACTCCTTCCTCATTTGGAAGCCAAGATCCGCCAGACACACAGCCTTGCCCACCTCCTCACCAAATATGCTGAGCAGCTGCTTGAGGAATATGTGAGTGGTAAGGGGTGCTGTGGAGTGGGGAAGTATAGATCACAGAGGTCCTCCACCACTCATTTCCTCAACCTCATTCCCAATGGTTAACTTGCTTTTCTGATCACACTGTAAATCGAAAGACTCTGTCAATGGCCAAATGATATTCTTGTCTGCCTCACCTTGGAGGCTCCAGCTTTGGTGTTGGAAATGAGAGACCATGTGAGAAATCAAAGGGAATTCTGGCCTGGGAGTCAGGAAACCTAGATTTGGCTTTGGTGTGATCTTGTAATCTCACTTCCATGGGCTGTAAAGTGAAGGAGCTGAACCACATGAACTGTAAATGCTTCCATTTTGGATGTTCAGAGAGGCCAAGAAAGGGCTTCAATATAGGATAAGAAATCTATATCAAATTTAAAAAAGGGGGAGGGGGCTGGAGAGATGGCTTAGTGGTTAAGGCATTTGCCTGTGAAGCCAAATGACCCAGTTTCGATTCCCCAGGACCCACGTAAGCTAGATGCACAAGGGGCACATGCATCTGGGGTTTGTTTGCAGTAGCTGGAGGCCTTGGCATGCTCGTTCTCTATCTGTCTCTCTTCTTTCTCTCTCTCTCTCTCTGCTTGCAAATAAATAAATTAAAAAAAAAATCCCAAGCCAGGTGTGGTGGCGCACACCTTTAATCCAAGCACTTGGGAGGCAGAGGTAGGAGGGTCACTATGAGTTCAAGGCCACCCTGAGACCACATAGTGAATTCCAGGTCAGCCTGAGCTACAGTGAGACCCTACCTCAAAAAAAAAAAAAAAAAAAAATTGTATCCCATGAGGGGACATTGACAGAGGAGTGAGGATCTGTCCTGGCCAAATAAAGATTTACTTAAATTACTGTAATAGAGGAAGGCTCTAGCTCTGATTCAGAAAGACTAAGGCCTGCAACCTTGTGACCTTGGCCAGTAGTGCTAATACTAAAATAGAAACAATTGTCTGGCTTAGTGGCACATGACTTTAATCCCAGCCCTCTTGAGACTGAGGTAGGAGGATCGCCATGAGTTTGAGGCCAGTCTGGGCTATAGAGTGAGTTCCAAGTCAGCCTGGGCTAGAGTAAGACCCTGCTTTTAAAAAAAGGAAGAGAGAAGAAAAGAGGTGGGGCATGATGGTGTACCCCTTTAATCCCAGCACTTGGGAGACTGAGGTAAATGGATTTTTGTGTTAGAGGGATCCTGAGACTACACAGTGATTTCCAGGTCAGCCTGGCCTAGCACAAGACCCTACCATGTAAAACCAAAAAAAGAAAAGGAAAAAGTAATGTCAGGGGCTGGGGAGATGGCTCAATGGTTAAAGGGTCTTCCTTGGCCAGGTATGGTGGTGCATGCCTTTAATCTCATCACTCAGGAGGCAGAAGTAGGAGGATTCAAAATCTGAAAACCAAAAGAAAGGAAGAAAATTCTTCCTTGAAAAATCTGACAGCCTGGGTTTGATTCCTCAGTACCCAGGTAAAGCCAGATGCACAAGTAATGCATACATCTGGAATTTGTTTGCAGCCCTGGCATGTCCATGCCCATACTCCCGTACTCTCACTCATTCTCTTTTTCTATTGCAAATAAATAAATTAGATATATGTATAAATATTTTATATAAATAGGATTTTTTTTTTAAGTAGTGTCTCACTCCAGTCCAGGCTGACCTGGAACTCTCTGTAGCTCTAGGCTGGCCTTGAACTCATGGCAGTCCTCCTATCCCAGCCTCCCCAGTGCTGGAATTGAAGGCATGGGTCACCATGCCTGGCCTAAAAGTTGTAGGTTTTTTTTTGTTGTTGTTGTTGTTGTTGTTTTTTGTTTTTTCGAAGTAAGGTCTTACTCTACCCAGGCTGACGTGGAATTCACTATGTAGTCTTAGGGTGGCCTCAAACTCACAGCGATCCTCCTTCCTCTGCCTCCTGAGTACTGGTATTAAAGGGATATGCCACCATGCCTGGGTAAAAGCATTTTTAAAATAAAATAAAATAGCAATGGAAAAATTATGACAGTGGACAGACCATAGAATAATACACCTAGATTTGTAGTCCTACCAACTTTGGTTCAAATGCAGCTCTGCCACTTATTGGATGAGTAACCTAAGTCAGTTTTTCTTTAGTCTATTTTCTTTGGGGGGGGGGTCAAGGTAGGGTCTCACTGTTCTCACTGCAGCCCAGGCTAACCTAGAATTCACTATGTAGTTTCAGGGTGGCCTTGAACTCACAACAATCCTCCCATCTCAGCTTCCCAAGTGCTGAGATTAAAAACATATGCCACCATATCCTGCCATATGTTTATTTAATTAATTAATTTTAGTTATTGAGAGAGAGAGAGAGAGGCAGATAGAGAATGGGCGTGCCGTAGAGCCACTGCAAACGAACTCTGAATGTGTGTGCCACTTTGTGCAGGTGGCTTTACATGGGTACTGGGGAATTGAAACTGGGTCCTTTGGCTTTACAGGCAAGCGCCTTAATCGCTAAGCCATCTCTCCAGCCCATATATATATATTTTAATTTAAATTCACCTTTTTTTTTTTTTTTTTTTTTGAGGTAGGGCTTCACTCTAGCCCAGGCTGACCTGGAATTCACTATGTAGTCTCGGTGGCCTAAAACTCACAGCTATCCACCTACCTCTGCCTCCCAAGTGCTGGTAAGATTAAAGGCATGAGCCACTACGCCCAGCAATTTTTTTTTTTTTTTTTTTTTTTGGTGGGTGTGTGTGTTTCTAGTTTTTGGAGGTAGGATCTCAATCTAGCTCAGGCTGACCTGGAATTCACTTTGTAGTGTCAGGGTGGCCTCGAACTCACAGCGATTCTCCTACCTCTGCCTCCCCAGTGCTGGGATTAAAGGCGTGCGCCACCACGCCCCGCCCAGCTCCCCTTTTCAAATTTTTCTTTTCCCTTTTCAAATTTTTAACAGCCCGTTTCGGAGAGACTTATCATTTGCAAGATGAAGAAACTGAGGCTCCCTGAAAGGGGCGGAGGTTTGTTAAGGGTAGACGAGCCCCCACCCTGGTCCCAGGAGCCCCACTGACCGGTGTCCATGTCTCTGCAGGTGCAACACCAGGGAGACCCCTTTGGACTTCCGGGCTTCTCACCGCCGCGGCTGCCGGTGGTCGGCCTGAGCGCCCCGGCCGAGGGCCACGCGGGGCTTTCGCTGCCCGAGCGGCTGCGGCTGGACGCAGCGGCGCTGGAGGCGCTGCCCGCGCTGCTGGACGTCGTGCGCCGCCGGCAGGCGGAGCTGAACCCGCGCGCCCCGCGCCTGCTGCGGTGCCTGGAGGACGCGGCGCTCCAGGCCCGGGCCCTGGGCGCCGCTCTGGACACCGTGCTGGCCGCGCTGGGCGCCGCGGCCCCAGGGCCCCGGCCGCAGCCGGCCGCCGCCGCCGTCGCCGCCAACTCGGCGGCGGGAGTCTTCTCAGCCAAGGTGCTGGGGCTGCACGTGTGCAGCCTGTACGGCGAGTGGGTGAGCCGCACCGAGGGCGACCTGGGCCAGCTGGTGCCCGGGGGTCCCGCCTGAGAGCGGCGCCGGCAAGGCTGCGCGGCCCTCCTCTCGGGGCTCCACTTTGACTCTGCCCGCGTTTCTGTCAGCGTCCATTCATGCGCGCTCTCTCCGCACCTCCGCGCCCCCTCAGCGAGCTAGCTTCCTGTGCCCACAGTTCCCTGCGTTCTCTCTTCTCTGGGGCACCTCTGGTCTCTCCCCGTCTTTCGTTTCCCCTCAGCTCATGTGAGCGTGTGTACATCTCAGCCTCACTTCATGGAGGTGACACTTTATAGCTGCTTCTCTCCTTCCCTGTCTTTGTCCTTTCCTGCCTAGAAGAGTGCCTGCTGGTCCCTGGTGGCAATGCCATCTAACTCCAGGGTCATCCCACCTGCTGTGCTCCTTTTTCCCACTAGCTCCTTTGGGCCCCGCCCCTCCCCCTTGCTGTTTCACAGCTTCCAGCTCTAGCCTGATCTATAAAGGAGAGAAAACAAGCACCACCTTAGGAGAGTTTTATTTGAAAATATATTAAATTTTTGTAAATAAAATGTTTTAAAAGAAAGCTACAATTATTTGTAAATAGTTGTTACAAATGACAAATTCCTTAAAGTACAAAGTGGTCCCTCCACATACCTAAAAGGTACAGTATAAATAAATTCATTAAAGACCCAGGCCAGGGATGCCACCTGTCAGTCCTGAACAGGAAGTGGGTGTGTCCTGAGCAGGAAACAAATACAACCTGAGGTCTAGTGGCAGCAGCTGGAAGAACTTCCACTCATCAGGAACTAAAGCCCCTTCAGGCAGAAAGTCTAACAAGTCTCAGAGGTAGACAAGGAGAGGAATTAATTAACTCTAGGAAGAAGGAGGCCTCTGTGCTCAGAAAGGCCAGATCATCACACAGGAAGTGAGGTAGACAGAGACAGGAAGGCAGCCCCTGGTCTTCCCAAAAATTACCGGAAGAGAAGGGTCTCTCAGGGCAAGCCCAGAACAGAGACCACCTGTCTGTCCTCTCCTTAGAGTAGAAAGTGAAGCCTCTTCAGAGGGGCTCTTCTTTCCAACCAGGAAATAGAAAACCCAGTACCATTGGCTTGGTGATCCAGGGAACCCCACCCAGATCTGGTTTTGGCAGGAAGGTCCAAGCGAAAAGGAGTGGAAGTTTGGCTTCCAGGAAATATTGCCAAATACATGGCCCATAGGTCCTGGCCGCAGCACCTTCTCTAGCCCAGAAGCAAGGCAGAAAAGAGACTCTGAAGAAGGAGCTGGTACAGCTCCTAACATGACGGCCTACCCCTCTATGCTGGGTATTTGGCCTTGAGCAGGGCCAAGTCCCTTACAGCCCGGTCTGTCCAATGACCATATTCCCGGGTCACTATGTAGCCTCGACATTTCCTCTCAAAAGCTGAGGCCCCAAAAGGGACAAGGCCCAGAGTATCCTCTTCTGGGGGGATGGGCAGCCCTAAGGCAGTCATGATGGCAGCCATATTGCCCAGTAGGCCTTGAGCCCTAAGCCTTGCAGCTCCTAGCTGGGCCAGCAGGATGGGACTGCCAGGATTCAGGTCACTCTGGTCATCCCCTACAAGCTGGAGGTGCTGGGATAAAGCCAGGAAGGCTTCCTGAGCACGGCTCAGTCGCTCCACATCGTCCAGGGCATGCCAGATCCTGAAGGAGACAGCGGCTGGAGGCAGGCTGCTGAGCTGAAGCTCAGGGGCTGAAAAGCCAGGGTCACTGAAGGGGCTGCCCTGGTACTGGAGCTGCATGAGTGACAGACACAAACAGAAGTTAGGGGACAAAGGAGTGTCTGAGACACTAGGTTTGGGACTCTGAGACTGTCATCTTTCCACAGGGAGCCACCATTCACCAACCCTCGGGAGGTGGAGGGATGTTCTTAAGAGAGCTAGGGCATTGTAAACCCCACTTCCCCGCTGCACGAGCTGTGCAACATTGATTCCCAAGAATCCAGAATTCCACATGGTGGAGTCACTGTGATGATGTGAAATAATACATGTAAAGCATTTAGCACTGTATGTGACATGCACTATGGAGGTGAAAGCCACCATTAAGTAATCATATGTAAGTATCAGTGAATACTGTAATATTTTCTAATATTTTATAAATTTTATTATGATTTCTTATTTTTAAATGTTTCATTTATCTATTTGAGAGAGAAAGAGAGAGAAAAAAATGGGCACACCAGGGCCTTTAGCCACTGAAAAACTCCAGGCTGACCTGGAATTCACTCTGTAGTTTCAGGGTGGCCTTGAACTCAGGTATCCTCCTACCTCTGCCTCCCAAGGGCTGGGATTAAAGGCATGTACCACCACTACAAAAGAACTCCAGATGCATGTGTCACCTTGTGCATCTAGCTTACGTGGCTCCTGGGGCATTGAACCTGGGTCCCCTTTGGCTTTGCCGGCAAACACATTAACCACTAAGCCATCTCTCCAGCCACCCCTCCCTTTTTGTGGTAGGATCTCATTCTAGCCTAGGCTATCATGGAATTCACTATGTAGTCTCAGGCTGGCCTCAAACTCACGGCAGTCCTCCTACCTCTGCCTCCCAAGTGCTGAGATGAAAGTCATGAGCCACCACGCCTGGTTTTCCATAAAACATTTTTATCAAACTCCAGATGTGTGAGCCATTTTTTGCATCTGGTTTTACATGGTTACTGGGGAATTGAACCTGATAGGTTTTGCAAGCAAGTGCCTTTAACCACTGAGCAATCTCCACAGCCATACTGTGATATTTAATAAGTTCAAGTATATTGTTAAAATGTAGTTACAGCCGGGCGTGGTGGTGCATGCCTTTAATCCCAGCATTCAGGAGGCAGAGGTAGGAGGATCTCTGTGAGTTTGAGGCTAGCCTGTGATTACAGAGTGAATTCCAAGTTAGCCTGGGCTAGAGCAAGAACCTACTTCCAGCTGCTGCAAATGAACTCCAGATGCATATGCCACTTTGTGCATCTGGCTTTATGTGGATACTGGGGAATTGAACTTGGGTCATTAGACTTTGCAGGCAAGTGCCCAAACCGCTGAGCCATGTCTCCAACCCCTTTTTCCTGTTTCTTTGAGGCAGAGTCTCGTGTATCCTAAGCTGGTCTTGAACTTGCTATGTAGCCAAGGATAACCTTGAACTCCTGATCCTTCTCGCACCACCTCCTAAATGCTGTGATTACCAGCAGTTTACTTACTTGCACTTGTGTGTGTGCATGGATACACCAGGATCTCTTGCCTGCCTGGTTGTATGTGGGCATTGGAAAATTGAACCTGGGCTGCCAGGCTTTGCAAGCAAGCACCTTTAACCACTGAGCCGTCTCCCCAGCCCCAGAACCTTGTTTTATTGTTTGTTTTTAGAGAGAGCAAGAGAGACAGAGTAGAGATAGAGAATTGTTATGGCAGATCCTCAGCCCCTGTGATTGAATTCCAGAAGCTTGCTCCACCTAGTGGGCATGTGCGACCTTGAGCTTGCCTCACCTTTGTGCAATTGGCTAACATGGGATCTTAGGCTTCTCAGGCAAGTGCCTTAACTGCTAAGCCACCTCTCCAGCTCTGTCTTCAATTTTTATTTGTTTGTGAGAAGAGAGAAAGAGAGTGAGAATGTGTCAGGGTCTCTTGGTACTATAAGAAAACTTCAGATACATGAACTTATGGCTTTCTATAGGTATTGGAACTTGCAAGCAAGCACATTTAACTGCTTAGCCATCTCTCCATTCCAATTCCAATATGTAGAATTTTTAAATTTTTATTTTTATTTATTTATTAGAGAGAGAGAAATAAAGAGGCAGGTAGAGAGAAAGAAAGAGAGTGGGCATGCCAAGGCATCCAGCCACTGCAAATGAACTCCAGATGTGTGGACCACCGTGTGCATCTGGCTTATGTGGGTCCTGGGGAATCGAACCTGGGTCCTTTGATTTTGCAGGTAAGTGCCTTAATCGCTAAGCCATCTCTCCATCCCCATAGAATCTTTTTTTGTTGTTTGTTTTTTGAGGTAGGGTCTCACTCTAGCCCAGGCTGGCCTGGAACTCATGGTGATGCTCCTCCTACCTCTGCCTCCTAAGTGCTGGTATCAAAGGCACACCCACACCCGACTCTTAGAATCTTAATGCACACTGATACATCACTTAGTCCCATATTTCCATTTTACAGGTGGAGAAACTGAGGCTTAGGGTACCCAAGGCTATGTAGGGAATAGTGCTAGAACCTAGATTATGTCACTTCCTATTTTGGGGAAGTAGGGTTTCACTCTAGCTCAGGCTCTCCTGGAATTCACTATGTAGTCTCAGGGTGGCCTCGAACTCAAGGCAATCCTCCTACCTCTGCCTCCCGAGTACTGGGATTAAAGGCGTGCGCTACCACCTATTGATATAAAGTGCAGTACAGTGAAAGAGCTGCAAACATCAGGTTCCCAGGATAGCAGATGTGTGATTTGGGAAGGGGTGGGGCTAAGATAGAGGTTAGCTAGCATTTCATACAATGAGATCCCTGCTTGAGACAGACATTCATATTCAAAATGGGAACAAGCTGGGCCTGGCTCACTCCTTTAATACCAGCAGAGGTAGGAGGATCACCTTGAGTTTGAGGCCAAGCCTGGGGTACATAGAGTTCCAGGTCAGCCAGGGCTAGAGTGAGACATTGACTTAAACACACACACACACACACACACAAACCAGCACCACATGGGCCAAACAAAAAACGTTTGTGGGTTCAAGCCCATCAAGCAGGCTCTAAGCTTTACCTCTGTACAGTGGGTGGAAAAAAAGAGGGAGGATCCTATACAATTATACAACTCCCCACAGGCCTGGTTTCAGATCCTAACACTGCCAGTATCTGGGAGAATGGACAACTGGCCCAAGGTCACCTAGCCACCAGTGATGACGCTCAAGTGAATGTGTCTCTGGTGAAGAGTCCCTGTGTCTCAGGTACACAGAGGAATCTCCTGGACTTGCCCTGCTCCGCAGACCAGTCAGTGATCTCCCCCTGGACTCTGGCTTGAGCTCAGCATCACTTACGTAGGTCTGCAGCAGTGTCGATGTATTCTTCTGCATATAGAGGGCCAGGCTGTAGGCTTGACTGATGGGCTCTGCTGGGGAGATGGGGGTCGCAGGACGGAGGAGAGGCAACAACAGGCTCAGCAGGCAGAGGGGCCCTGGCAGAGGACATCAAAGGTCAGCACCAAATCCCTGACACTGCCTGCTCACTCGTTTATTCATTCATTTCAACAACTCTTTCAAAGAGTACAGCCCCTGTGACTGGCCATAGCTTGTCTATTCAAGTCAGGGCAAAACTCACCTGGCAGACAAATTGTTTCCAGCTCAGAACGCCACTTCAAGTTCTTTTGAATTCCAGACTCGGGTATTCTGTTTTCAACTTTCTCCTTTTTGGGGGGGTGGGGGTAGGGTTTTGCTCTAGCCCAGGCTGACCTGGACTTCTCTATGTATGTAGTCTCAGGCTGGCCTTGAACCCACAGCTATCCTCCTACCTCTGCCTCCCTAGTGCTGGTATTATAGGACTGTGCCACTGTGCTTAGCTATGTGTTTCTTACACTAAATGCTTATTACAAGGATATTCCCATTGTGAAAATTCATCTGGCTATAGATTTGATTTGCATATTTTTAGTATATTTCTTACTTTTATTTTTATTTTATTATTATTATTATTGGTTTTCTGAGGTAGAGTCTCACTCTAGCCCAGGCTGACTTGGAATTCACTGTGTAGTCTCAGGGTGGCCTTGAACTTACCGCGATCCTCCTACCTCTGCCTTCTGAGTGCTGGGATTAAAGGCGTGTGCCACCATGCCCAGCTCATATTTGTTACTTTTGAAATATTTATTTTATTTTATTTATTTGAGAGAGGGAGGGGAGCAGAGGCAGACAGAGAGAGAATGGGTGCACCAGAGCCTTCAGCTGCTGCTAAGGAACTCCAGATGCACGCACCACCTTGTGTATCTGACTTATGTGGGTCCTGGGTAATTGCACCTGGGTCCTTTAGCTTTGCCTTAACTGCCAAGTCATCCCTCCAATCCCAATTTGTTACTTTTAATAAAAACCTTCAAACAATGAAAGATGTATCTAGACTGGAACTGCTTGTCCCCTTCCTCCCACTGACTGTTGCCAGCTCAGCCTGAGCCCCATCACCTCTCTTCTCCCTGGTCTGTCTCCACCTGTGTCCTCCCTGTGCAGGCCTCCATGTACAAGCACACTCCTTCCCTTCCCTGACATTTGCATAACTCCCCAGTCATTCACAGTAAAATCCAAAGCCACAGTGTGCTCGAAACGGTTCTGTGCCTGGGCACTGCCTTTCTTTGTTTCTTTTTTAATTTTATTTATTTATTTTGGTTTTTCGAGGTAGGGTCTCACTCTAGCCCAGGCTGACCTGGAATTCACTATGTAGTCTCAGGGTGGCCTCTAACTCGTGGTGACCCTCCCACCTCTGCCTCTCAAGTGCTGGGATTAAAGGCATGCACCACCACGCCCGGGTCCTTCTTTTTTTTATTTTTATTTTTTAATATTTTTGTTTATTTACATTTACAGACAGAGAGAGAGATAGACAGACAGACAGACAGACAGAGAATGGGAGAATGGGTGCACCAGAGCCTCTTGCTGCTGCAAGAAAACTCCAGATGCATGTGCCATTTAGTGTATCTGGCTTTACATGGGTACTGGGGAATCAAACCTGGATCCTTTGGCTTTGCTGGCAAGCACCTTAACAGCTGAGCCATCTCTACAGCCCTTTCTTCTTTGAGATAGGATTTCATGTAGTCCAGGCTGGCCTCAAACTCACTATGTAGCTGGGGAGTTGAACCCACGCTTCAGGCTTTGCAAGCAAGCACTTTTAACCACTGAGCCAACTCTCCAGCCCTAATATATATATATATATATATTTTCAAGGTAGAGTTTCACTGTAGTCCAGCCTGACCTGGAATTCACTATGTAGTTTATGTAGTTTTAGTGTGGCCTCAAACTCATGGTGATCCTCCTACCTCTGCCTACCAAGTGCTGGGATTAAAGGCATGTGCTACCACACCTGGCTCACTATGTTTTTTTTTTTTTAATTTTGTTTGTTTGTTTATTTTATTTATTTATTTGAGAGCTACAGACATAGAGAGAAAGAGGCAGAGAGAAAGAGAGAATGGGTGTGCCAGGGCTTCCAGCCACTGCAAATGAACTCCAGACGTGTGCGCCCCCTTGTGCATCTGGCTAACGTGGGTCCTGGGGAATCGAGCCTCGAATCTGGGTCCTTAGGCTTCATAAGTAAGCACTTAACCGCTAAGCCATCTCTCCAGCCCTCCCTATGTTTTTTTTTAAATTGGTTGTGTATTGCATTGTATGACTCTACTGGACGTTGGTCACATTCCCATTAGGTTATACTCTTATATCCTCTCTCCCCTGCCCCCAATCCACTGAGGGCCCTCCTCCCCATGGGGTCATGAATGCATCAGTCAGTCTCCATGGGGGCAGGAGACAATGCCACAGGACACTCCTTCCCACTCTGGCTCTTAAATCTGTCTGCCCCCACCCCAGCTTTGTGTTTTCTAGGCAAAGCAACTGAGCTACATCCTCAGCCAGTAGCCTTCTGTTTACTCTTTATTTTGAGATAGAGTCTCACAAAGTTGCTCAGGCTGGCCTTCAACTTTCCATCTGCCTGCTACCTCAGTGTCCTGAGTGCTGGGATTAGTGCCTGGACTAGGGTTAAACCCTGGCTAAAAAAAAAAAAAAAAAAGATACCTTCCCACTTCAGGCTCTCTTGTTGGGATTACAAGGCATGTGCTACAACACTGGCATGATTTACTTCTTTTCTAAAAACTATTTTACTTATTTACTTATTTGAGATAGAGAGAGAATGGGCACACCAGGACCTATAGCCATTGCAAACAAACTTCAGATGCAAGAGCCACTTTGTACATCTGGCTTAGGTGGGTACTGGGAATCAAACCTAGGTCCTTAGGCTTTGCAGGCACCACACCCAGCTGATTTACTTCTTTACAACTTGTCATGTATCTAAAAAGTCACCATCAGGCCAGGCGTGGTGGCACACGCCTTTAGTCCCAGCACTCGGGAGGCAGAGGTAGGAGGATCACCCTGAGTTCAAGACCACCCTGAGACTACATAGTGAGTTCCAGGTCAGCCTGGGTTAGAGTGAGACCCTACCTTGAAAAACCAAAACAAAAAAAGTCATCACCAGATGGTAGTTTTTTTTTTTTTTTTTTTTTTTTTAATCTAGAAAAGAACCAGACATTAGATTTTTGCCTGTTCCTGCTATATACCCCAAAGAGCTCTGGACAGTGCAGTCAGCCCTGAACAGCTGCAGACTAATAGCACCTGTGGATTCAACCAACTACAGATAGAAAATAACATAATGACATTTGGGTCAGGCATGGTGGTGCATGCCTTTAATCCCAGCACTGGTGAGGCACAAATAGGAGGATCGTCATGAGTTTGAGGCCACCCTGAGTCTACATAGTGAATTCCAGGTCTTCCTGGGCTACAGTGAGACCCTACTGTGAAAAAACAAAACAAACAAAAAAAAGTGGAGGAGCTGAAGAGATGGCTCAGCGGTTAAGGTGCTTGCCTGCAAAGTCCAAGGACTCACCATGTTTGACTCTCCAGATCTCACATAAGCCAGACGCACAAAGTGACATAAGTGTGCAAGGTTACACATGTGCACAAACAAGATGACACATGCATCTGGAGTTCGATTGCAATGGCTGGAGGCCTTGGCACGCTAATTGTCCCTCTCACAAACAAACAAAACAAAACAAAAGCCTGTGTGGTGGCACACACCTTTAATCCCAGGAATTGGGAAGCTAAATTAGGAGGATTGCTGAGTTCAAAGCCACCCTGAGACTACATAGTGAATTCCAGGTCAGCCTGGGCTATTGTGAGACCCTACCTTGAAAAATAAATAAATAAAAGGGCTGATGAGGTGGCTCAGCAGTTAAAGGTGCTTGCTTGCAAAAGCCTGATGACCAGGGTTCCATTCCCCAGTACCCACGTAAAGCCAGATGCACAAAGTGGCACATGCATCTGGAGTACATTTGCAGTGGCAGGAGGCCCTGGAATGTCCATTTTCTCTTTCTCAAAAAAGAAAAAGACCTATTTTGAAAACAACAACAACAAAAGCCAGATGTGGTAGTGCATGCCTTCAATCCCAGCACTTGGAAAGCAAAGGTAAGAGGATTGCCATGAGTTTGATGCCACCCTGAAACTGCATAGTGAATTCCAGGTCAGCCTGGGCTAGAGTGAGACCCTACCTTGAAAAAAAAAAAAGGAAAAAAAGAGTTGGGCCTGATAGCACATGCCTTTAATTCCAGCACTTGGGATGCAGAGGTCAGAAGATTGCGTGAGTTCAAGGACACGCTGAGACTACATAGTGAATTCCAGGTCAGCCTGGGCTAAAGTAAGACCCTGCCTTGAAAAACAAAATAAAAGAAAAAGAAGGGCTGGAGAGATGGCTTAGTGGTTAAGGCACTTGCCTGCAAAGCCAAAGGACTCAGGCTTGTTTCCCCAGGACCAGGACCCACGTAAGCCAGATGCATAAGGTGGCACATGCATCTGGAGTACATTTGCAGCGTCTGGAAGCTCTGGAGTGCCTGTATTCATTCTCTCTCTCTTTCCCTCTTGAATAAATAAAAATAATTTTTTTTTGAGGTAGGGTCTCACTCTAGTCGAGGCTGATCTAGAATTCACTATGTGGTCTCAGGGTGGCCTTGAACTCACGGTGATCCACCTACCTCTGCCTCTGGAGTACTGGGATTAAAGGTGTTTGTCACCATGCCAGGCTTCTAAAAATTAAATATTTTAAAAAGAAAAGAAATGATATTTGTACTGGGTATGTAGACTATTTTTCCTTGTCTAAATAATACAATATAACAGCTACTCACGTAGCACTGACATTGTATCAGTTATTATAAGTAATCTAGAGATGATTCAGAATAGATTGGAGCATTGTGTAGCTTATATACAAACATCACTGCATTTTATATAAGGGACTGGAGCATTATCTGGGTGTGGTAGTCTGTCTTAAAATCGTCCCCTGTAGATACCAAGGAGAGTCTGAACTAGCACATAAGAGGCCCCCAGTAAATACTCATTGAATGAAAAATGAATAAAGCCTCTATGTATAAGGTTGTGGAGGTTTTCAGCTGGTGCACTGAAGAGCCAGATGTGGCTGGCAGTGCCTTCTGCTTTCCTGGTCTCTCGGCCCTGGTGACCTGTCCCCTCACTCACCTAGCAGACAGCACATGCTCCCTCCTTGGCTCTTTCCTCTGAGATCTCTGGGTTTTCCAGGATACCTACCCTCTTCTCCCTCTGGTTTTATACCTGAGGCTGAGCCCTAGAGCCGCCCATGAGGGAGGGAAGTATCTCTGCCCTGGGGAAGGAGGGCAGGCAGTGGACAGGGTCCTGGCAAAGAATGAAGCAGACCCTGCCAAGAGACAAGACCAGGAGAGGTTTGGGAGGGACCCAGATGAGGGCACGTACTCTAGGCTAAGTGGAAGCCCCTGAGGCAGGGAAGGGGGCACTAAGATGATACCCTAGACCCTTACAGCCCCCAAGCTAAACCCTAAACCGTGGTGGTAAGGAAGGTAGGGGCAAGGGCAGGGAGAGGATTATGGGGGACAAAGGGACCGCCCTGCTCCCTGCTGCTCCGCACGTCCTGGGATCCAGTTACCCATGAGAAGGCCGCCCCCTGCTCCGCCCATGGGGACCCAGGCACTGGGCCTTCACTTCTAAGGAGTTTGGAAAAGGGATAGGAGGATTGATGTGGGAACCCCATCACCTACACCCAGGTGCACACTCGCCCACACACGTGTACTGGCACACAGTAAGCTTGTGTACAATCTCATGTCTTCATTCCTCCAGGCATGTCTGGACCCTACTGTGTGTTCCCTGTTCTAGGTGCTTGGCATAAAGCACAGAACAGAAATCTCTGTCCTCATAGAACTGACATTAGTAGGCATGTCTATGTGCATATCAGGTGTACACATGTCACACACCCAGAGTTTGTCCTGAATACGTGGAAGCCCAGCCCAAGGCCCCTGTACAGAGCAGAGGTACACCATACATAGTTACACACCTCTAGCCACGTCTTAGCCTCTGACAGAATTTGAGATCCTGTCCCCTTGCCCAGGTGCAATATGCAGGGACACACACACGCTTTTTTTCTCTCTCTCTTTCTGAGAGCCTCCTCCCTGGGAAAGCTTGTGGCTGAGGAGCAGGCTGGGGGACCAAGATGTGGCTTCTGTTCCCTCTTCAGAGCTTTCACAGCTTCTCCATGATGGAATGACGGTCAGGTCAGACAGGTGACAGTGTCAGAGCACTCAGCTAGGTCTCTATGCCCTTCAAGGGAGGAAGATAGTTCTGCCCTACCTCTCCTGGCTGAGGGTGACATGGAGGGAGAGGAGGCGCACATTCACTCAACTGATACAATACATCACCTACTGTATGTGATGCTGAGGTGAATGGGGGGTTCTCCCAATGAGGGAGACCAATACCAATCATATGAGCTAATAAGAACTAAGGTTTCAGATAGGTATGGTGACACACACCTGTAATACCAGCGCTCAGGAGGCTGAGGCAGAGGGATAACAGTTTTGAAACCAACTTGGGCTACATAGTGAGATGGTTTCAAAAATAAAATGGGGGGGGCTGGAGGGATGGCTTAGCGGTTATGGTATGTGCCTGCAACGCCAAAGGACCCAGGTTCGATTCCCCAGGACCCACATTAGCCAGCTGCACAATGGGGTGCATGCGTCTGGAGTTTGTTTGCAGTGGCTAGAGGCCCTGGTGCGCCCATTCTCTTTCTCTCTCAAATAAAAAAATAAAACATTTTTTAAAAAAATAATAAAATGGGTCTGGAGAAATGGCTTAGCAGTTAACACATTTGCCTGTGAAGCCTAAGAACTCATGTTCAAATCTCCAGGTTCCATGTAGCCAGATGCAGTGATGCAAGCATGCAATGTCACACATGGCCACAAGGGGGTGCATGCATCTGGAGTTTGTTCAAAGCAGCAAAGGCCCTGGCATGCTCATTCTCTCTCTCTCAAAATAGATATATATAAAAAAAATAGAAAAACATTAAATGAGGGGCTGGAGAGATGGCTTAGCAGTTAAGGTGCTTGCTTGTGAAGCCTAATGACCCAGGTTTGATTCCCCAGTACCCCCATTAGCCAGATGAACAAGGTAGTACATGCATTTGGAGTTCATTTGCAGTGGCTTGGAGGCCCTGGTTTGCCCATTCTCTCTCTTTCTCAAATAAATAAAATATAAGTAAATAAATAAATAAAATGAGGGTTGAGGAGATGGCTTTGTGGTTAAAGATACTTGCTCACAAAGCCTGACAGCTCAGGTTTGATTCTCTAGTACTCACATAAACCCGTATGTACAAGGTGGCACTTGTGTCTGGAGTTTGCAGCAGTAGGAGGCCCTAGCATGCCCATTCTCATTCCCTCTCAAATAAATAAATATTTAAATATTTTTAAAAGCCAGGTGTGATGGCACACACTTTTAGTCCCAGCATTCTGGAGACTGAGTTCTAGGCCAGCCATGGCTAGAGTGAGATCCTCCCTAAAAATAATACTAAAAAGAAACAAAATAAAATAACCCAAGGTATCTTAAACTGACAAGGGGCTGAGAAGCCAAAACAAGGGTCAGTATGGTTACTTGGGGTATAAGCAGAGCTTAGTTAAGGAGTTTAAGGCCCAGAAAGGGGTGGTTACTTACCTAAAGTCACACAGTAAAGCCAGGGCAGATCCTAGGCCCTTGCTCAGCTTGGGGCTGGAGGTAGGTGTCCCAGTCTGGACTGTGGGCTCAAGTAGGAAGGAGGTTGAGGACATAGATGGTTTTGAATTGGGGGATCCTAAACAGCATCTCCAGGGATGGGGGCTGTCAGGGTGTTGGTTGGGGCCTGTGCTGGGCAGACAGTGATGTCAGAGGATTAGGGTAGGCCCATTGAGTGTGTGCACTGAGGCGTAGCTGGGTCACGACTGCCGTGTACAGGGAGGAGGGGTGGAGGGGCACAGACACTTGATCTGTATTATTCACAGCTGGTGTATGTGGGCCTCACCCAAGAGGGTAGGCCAACCCCCACCCAGCCTCACCACTGCCTCCCCTCTCAGGAGCTTCACCTTTTCCTGGATCTCCAGGTGCCTTTCACTCCAAGACTAGTTATTTATTTGTCCAATGTGTGGTCCACCTGGTTCTATCTCTGTTCTAGTCTCATCAAAAGCTGGTCCCAGCACTTTGGGACTTAGCAGGTTTGGGTTCTAGTCCTAACCTTTTCATCACTAGCCTGAGAAAGTGGATCTCTCTGAGCATTGGTCTCTTGTTTCCTTCTTGTTGTATTGAGACTAAAATCTAGGACTTTTCTTATGCTAGGCAAGTGCTCTTTCACTGAGTTACATCTCCTCTTTCTTTCTTTCTCTATTTTTTATTTATTTTATTTGTTTATTTTGTTTTTTCCAAGGTAAAGTTTCACTTTAGTCCAGGCTGACCTGGAATTCACTATGTAATCTCAGGCTGGGCCTCCTACCTCTGCCTCCCAAGTGCTGGGATTAAAGGCGTGCGCCACCATACCAGGCTCTTTTCTTTCTTTTTTTTTTGTAAAATATTTTATTTATTTATAAGAGAGAGAAGGGGTGAGGAGAAAACAGACACACCACCGCAAATGAATTCCAGACACATGTGCCACCTTGTGCATCTGGCTTTACATGGGTAATGGGGAATCAAACTGGGTCCTTAGGTTTTGCAGGCAAGAGCCTTAGCTGCTGAACCATCTCTCTTTTGTCTTTTTGAAACAGGGTCTTCCTCTAGCCCAGGCTGGCTTTGAATCCTCCTGCCTCAACATTCCTAGTACTAGGGATAATGTGTGTGCTGCCATGTGTGGGTTCAATCTGTTTTGTTATCTAAAAATGAGATAATAACACCCCAGGCCCTTGTTGAATCCTCCCACCCAAGTGCCAGGGCTCTCCAGTGCCCTCAGGACAAGGTCTGCATTTTCTTTTATTGACTTTTGTTTTTGTTTTTTTGTTTTTTTGAGGTAGGGTCTCACTCTGGCCCAGGCTGACCTGGAACTCACTCTGTAGCTCCAGACTGGCCTTGAACTTACGGCAATCCTCCTACCTCTGCCTCCTGAGTACTGAGATTAAAGGCATGCTCTACCACAACCTACAAGGTCTGCATCCTTTTCTTTTTTCTTTTTAATGAGAGACAAAGAGAGAATTGGCATGCCAGGGCCTTCCAGCCACTGCAATTGAACTCCAGATGTGTGCACCCCCTTGTGTGCATGTGCAACATTGCATGCTTGCATAACTGTGAGTCTGGCTTACATAGAACCTGCAGGCAAGCATCTTAACTGCTAAGCCACCTCTCCAGCCCAAGGTCTGCATTCTCTAGCTCAGCCTTTGGTCCCCTTATCCCTGGTATAGCTTTGAGCCTTGCCTGTTGCTCTTCCCACCTTGTCCTTTAGCCACATACACTAGTCATGATTTCTTCAGCACTATGTCCTTTTTGACACAACTTCACATTTTACCCTTTCCTTGGGTTTTACCTCTTCTAAGAAGCTTTCCCTATCTCCTTTGCCCCTTTCTGGGTTGGTACTCCCCTGAAATCCAAGGCTCCTATGCTCCCTATTGACTGATCACTCTTCCTTATCTCCTAGACCCTTACCCTTACCAGACAGAAGGCAGAATCCTGTCATTTCTATATCCCCAGTACTAGGCCAAACACAAAGGAGACACTTCAGTGACTGTGTTAGTCAGGTTTTTATTGCTATGACAAATATTTTACAGAAACACTTTTTTAAATTTTATTTTAAATATTTTTAAATTTATTTGTGTGTGTGTGAGAGAGAGAGAGAGAGAGAGGAAGAGAGAGAGAGAGAGAGAGAATGGGTGAACCAGGGCTTCTAACCACTGCAAATAAACTCCAGATGCATACACTACCATGTGCATCTGGTTTCTGTGGGTTCTGGGGAGTCGAATCTGGGTCCTTAGGCTTCACAAACAAGTGTCTTAACCACTAAGCCATCTACCCAGCCCTAATTTTATTTTATTTAAAATATTTTATTTATTTATGTGAGAAAAAGAGGCAAATAAAGAGAGTGAGAGAATGAATGGGTGTGCCAGGGCTTCCAGCCACTGAAAACAAACTCCAGACACATGTGCCATCTTGTGCATCTGGCTTACGTGGGTACTGGGGAATTGAACCAGGGTCCTTAGGCTTCACAGGCAAATGCCTTTAATCTCAGCACTTGAAGGCAGAGATAGGAGGATTGCTCTGAGTTCAAGGCCACCCTGAGACTACAGAGTGAATTCCAGGTCAGCCTTGGCTAGAGTGAGACCCTACCTTGAAAAATCAAATAAACAAGTAATAAGTAAGATGGCAGAGCAGAGGTTGGGCATCACTGCTTGCCAAAGTAGCTGGCAGAAAGCAGAAATAAAGTGAGTTGAGCTCTGGCAAGGGGGAAGCTGGACTATAACAGCCCAAAGCCTGACCCCAGTAACATGCTTTCTCCAGCAAGGCTCCAACTCCTAAACTGTCACCAGTTAGGAATCAAGCATTGAAAATGCATGAGTTTATGGGGCATCTATTTCAAATCACCACAGAGCGCATGGGGCTGGGGACCAAGAAAGACAAACACAAGTGGCCTCACTTACTACCACTGACTGTGACCTCACTTAAGAGATTTGCACTCTGCCAAACATGGCGGCACACGTCCTTAATCCCAACCCTGGGGAGGCAGAGGTAGGAGGATCACCGTGACATCGAGGCCACTCTGAGAATACATAGTGAATTCCAGGTCAGCCTGAGCTCGAGCAAGACCCGACCTCAAAAGACAGAGGGAGGGCTGGAGAGATGGCTTAGCGGTTAAGCACTTGCCTGTGAAGCCTAAGGACCCTGGTTCGAGGCTCGACTCCCCAAGACCCACGTTAGCCAGATGCACAAGGGGGCGCACACGTCTGGAGTTCGTTTGCAGTGGCTAGAGGCCCTGGTGTACCCATTCTGTCTCTATCTGCCTCTTTCTCTCTCTGTCACTCTCAAATAAATAACAGTGAACAAAAAAAAATTTTTAAAAATTAAAAAAAAAAAAGACAGAGAGAGAGAGATTTGTGCTCTTAGCATTCCTTACCTTGAGCCCTGTGAGTACTGACATTCTAATTTCTGGTTCCCAGAGTGGCAAGGATATTTACCAAGGGACATAGAAAGAGTCCCACTGGATTTGTTTTTGTTGTTGTTGTTGTTTTTTGTTGTTTTTTGAGGTAGGGTCTCGCTCTAGCCCAGGCTGACCTGGAATTCACTAAATTCACTATGTAGTCTCAGGGTGGCCTCAAACTCACCGTGATCCTCCTACGTCTGCCTCCAGAGTGCTGGGATTAAAGGCATGAACCACCACGCCCAGCTTATTTATTTATTTATTTATTTATTTATTTATTTATTGAGATAGGGTCTCACTCTAGCCCAGGCTGACCTGGTATTCACTATGTAGTCTCAAGGTGATCCATGTACCTCTGCCTCCTAAGTGCTGGGATTAAAGGCATGCACCACCCTGCCTGGCTCTCTATATATTTTTAACCAGTGTTACCAAGCCCCTATTCTTCATTTGAGAAATTCACTCCAAAGCCACCAGATTTTTAAAAAGTATTTTTATTTTTTATTTGCTTATGAGAAAGAGAGAGAGAGAAAATGAGCACATCAGGACCTCTTGGCCACTCTAAACAAATTCTAGACACATGTGCCACCTTGTGCATCTGGCTTTTCATGTGTACTGGGGAATTAAACCTGGGTCCTTTGGCTTTGGAGGGAAGCACCTTAATCACCAAGCCATCTCTCTAGCCCTTAAATTTTAGGGGGTGGGTGTTTTGAGGTAGGGTTTCACTCTAGCCCAGGCTGACCGGGAATTCACTATGTAGTTTCATGGTGATCCTCTTACCTCTGCCTTCCAAGTGCTGAACTTAAAGGTGTGTGCCACCATACCTGTCAATTTTTTAAAAATTTTATTTATTTGCTAGCAGAGAAAAAGAGAGGAATAGAGAGTATTGAATGCCAGGGCCTCTTGCCACTGCAAACAAACTCCAGACACATGTGCCACTTTGTGCATCTGGCTTTCCTGGGTACTGAAAAATCAACATAGGTCATCAGGCTTTACAAGTAAGCACCTTTAACCACTGAGCCATTTCTCTAGCCCTAAATGGTTTTTTTTTTTTAATGTCTAGAGAGATTTACTAGATTAAGAGACGAAAAGAGAAAGTACAGAGAGCTCCTACCCTTGAGAAGGCAGGAGGGGGTTAGAGGCCCCTCTAAATGCTTTTGTTTATTTATTTTACAATTTTAAATATATTTAAATTTATTTGTAAGCAGAGAGAGAAAGAGAGATGAGAGAGAGAATGGGCACTGCAGGGCCTGTAGCCATTGCATTCGAACTACAGATATGTGCTATACTTGATGCATCTGACTTTATATAGATACTGGGAAACTGAACCAGGGTTATTTGGCTTTGCAGTCAAGTACCTTAACTGCTGATCCACTATTCCAGCCTCTATTTTTTTTTATTAGCATTGATATATAATAGTTTCATTATGATGTTTTCATACATGTAAATAATGTATTTTGATAATATTCACCCCCATTACTCTGTCTCATTCCTACTCTCATGCCTGCTGATACTCTTCCTAATGACTCTCTTCTATTTTGTCTTGATAACTCAGTGGGTTTCACTAAGGTTGCTATAGCATCATAAGTGAAGGGCTGTTTACAGGAACAAGGGTACCATGGCTATATCACTGAAGAAAATGTCTCTTTCCCCCCTCAACCATTAACTCATATAGATCTTCAGGGAGGGGTGGGACCTCCTGAGTTCCTCCCCCTCTCTGACAGGATGTTCTTGCACAGAATTTGTGTAAGTAATCGCCGCTGCTGTGAGGTCAACAGTACAGGGCCATATCATGCCTGAAAGTCAAGAGTTCCACACCACCCACCCCTTTCTCCAACTCTCTTTTGTTTGTTTGTTTATTTGTTTTTCGAGGTAGGGTCTCACTCTGGCCCAGGCTGACCTGGAATTCACTCTGCAGTCTCAGGCTGGCCTTGAACTCTCAACAATCCTCATACCTCAGCCTCCCAAATGCTGGGATTAAAGATGTGCGCCACCATGCTAGATGTCCCATTTATGACTGAGCATTCAATCATCTCTTACTCTCATCACTTTGACCAGCTATTATATTCTGAGCTATAGCTGCTGTCTAGTCACTTTGTTAGCCTCATAACCATCAGGCAAAGAACTGAGTTTGCAAACAAGTACCTTTAACCACTGAGCCATCTTCCCAGCTCCAGAGCTTGCTATAAACTGGCAGGGGTAATAACTTTAGCACAAAAGCAAGCCATTGGGACATTTCTAGACACCCATGTTACAGAAACTGAGTCACACAAAAATGGCAACAAAGGTAGAATGGAGAATCAGAAAATTTATTCACATCAACATGAACTCAGGGGAATAACCTCCAAAGCCTGAGTATTGAGCTCTGATAGCACAGGATTTATACAACAGACAGTCTGGCATCATCTTGAATTCTTTTTTTTTTTTTGGTTTCTCGAGGTAGGGTTTCACTCTAGCCCAGGCTGACCTGGAATTCACTATGTAGTCTCAGGGTGGCCTTGAACTCACGGCGATCCTCCTACCTCTGCCTCCTGAGTGCTGGGATTAAAGGCGTGCACCACCACGCCTGGCTCATTTTGTATTCTTTACACTATTGGTGGGTTACATGTTTCTAAGGTTACATGATTTTGGGGAACAAACAGAAAATTCCTTAGCAATCAGTCAGTGATAAGAAAGTACAAATGTAAAACAGAAAGCTGTTCAGGTGTGTTTGTGTCTATGGCTGCACTAACCATATACAAGCAGGATGCAGCTGCATAGACAGGGAGGAGACTCAGGGTAATGTTGTCTCCCTGGTAAAGCTTGGATAACAGAAATTGCGTTTTAGGAGCTGGAGAGATGGTTTAGCTGTTAAGGCGCTTGCCAACAAAGCCCAATGATCCGAGTTTGGTTCCATAGTACCCATGTAAAGCCAGATGCACAAGGTGGTGGATGCATCTGGAGTTCATTTGCAGTGGCTAGAGGCGCTGGTGAACCTATTCTCTTTATACATGTATCTGCTTCTCTCTCTCTCTCTCAAATAAATAAGCCAATAAAATAAAAACAAACTAGAAGAAATTGTGTTTTAGGGCTGGAGAGAGATGGCTTAGCAGTTAAGGTGTGCAGCAGTCAGTTTTAGTCCTGGGATGAACTTCCAGACCAGGCACAGTTATGGAGGAAGGGATTTACTGAAGCTTACAGGGGAAGTTCCATAATAGCAGAAGAAGCTGGCCTGCCTTCACAGGTCCATTCAGAGACAGAAAAGTAACCACAACCACCATAAGCAAGCACACTCCAGGGACCCAGCAGAACTGAGGCACTTTGCACGCCTTTAGATTGGATTCCGGGTCCAACTCCACACCTTATAGCTGGACCCTAGGCTTTGCCCACAGAGATACCAAGTTACAAGCTTTAATAAAACTCCTAAATTGACTGGGGAAATCCATTCAAGCTACCACAAGGCACTTGCATGCAAAGCCAAAGGACCCAGGTTCGATTCTCCAGGACCCACATAAGGCAGATGCACAAGGTGGCGCATGTGCCTGGAGTTCATTTGCAGTGGCTGGAGGCCTTGGTGTGCCTATTCTCTCTCTCTCTCTCTGTCTGCCTCTCTCTCAAATAAATAAAAATAAATAAATTGTGTGTGGTGGTGCACATCTTTAATCCCTGCACTTGGGAGGCAGAGGTAGGAGGATTGCCATGAGTTCAGGGCCACCCTGAAACTACATAGCGAATTCCAGGTCAGCCTAGACTACAGCAACACACTACCTCAAAAAATCAAAAACAGCTGGGCATGGTGGTGCATGCCTTTAATCCCAGCATTCAGGAGGCAGAGGTAGGAGGATCACTATGAGTTCAAGGCCACCCTGAGACTACATAGCGAATTCCAGGTCAGCCTGGACTAGAGAGTGAAATCCTACCTTGAAAAAACAAAACAAAACAAAACATGGCTCAGGGAAATTTTGCGGAAGAGGGGGCGGAAAGAATGTCAGAGCCACATGTTGGGTCATGATATGCAGAGACATTTAGCTTACCCATAACTGTGGGCTAACTCCACAATGCATGACCCGTATACCTCAACAAGGAGGGCCCAAGGGGAGGGGGTAGGTCACGGATGAGCCTAATAATGGTACCAAACTGTCTGTATTTGCTGAATACAAAACTAACTAATAAAGAAAAAAAAAGAAACAACAACAAAAAATGAAATAAAAGCCGGGCGTGGTGGCACACGCCTTTAATCCCAGCAGTTGGGAGGCAGAGGTAGGAGGATTGCTGTGAGTTCAAGGCTACCCTGAGACTACATAGTGAATTCCAGGTCAGCCTGGACCAAAGTGAGACTCTACCTCAAAAAAAAAAAAAAAGAAAAGAAATTGGGCTGGAGAGATGGCTTAGCGGTTAAGCGCTTGCCTATGAAGCCTAAGGACCCTGGTTCGAGGCTCTATTCCCCAGGACCCATGTTAGCCAGATGCACAAGGGGGCGCACGTGTCTGGAGTTCATTTGCAGTGGCTGGAAGCCCTGGCGCGCCCATTCTCTCTCTCTATCTCCCTCTTTCTCTCTCTCTCTGTTGCTCTCAAATAAATAAAAATAAACAAAAAAAATTAAAAAAAAAAAAAAAGAAATTGTGTTTTAGAATATCACCTGGGTCTGGTTTCTTTGTTAAATTTCTTCTACTACATTTCCCTCTGTTGATGTCTTTTGTAAATATTACCAAGATAGATCACCCACTTTGGCATCACCATGGATGTTAACCCTTTGGTACCCGTGGAGACTATTTGGAATTTTACTTGGCTATCATATATATAAGTGCTAGGTAGGACAAGAGTCCCAAAATGGTGTCGAGATGAAGGAAGAGAAGGACAGCAGCCTGACTGATTCAACTTCAGATGTTTACATTGCGTAACCCTTACTCTCCTGACCCTCGGCCACAGTTTTCTGCCCATCTTATCTTAGAGACCACCTGGCTCCTCTTCTGATGGCAAACCATTCTCTAATTGATTAGCTCCTCAGCTTGGTCGCTGTCCTCCCTGATTAATTAGTTCCTCCATTTGGTCCCTCTTCTCCCATGAATTCCTTTTGCCCCCTGCACCCCCCTCCCAAAAAGAAAAACTCTATAAAAACCCAAACCATCCAGACTCAGGCTGGCTGCTCTCTCCTCTCGTGAGACAGCTTGGCAGCTCTTGCGCCAATAAGAAGCTCCTTTTCCCGCCTTGAGAGCGGTCTTGCACCGTCTTGGTTGTTCACGAACTTTACATTGAGGGCCAAACGGAAGGACCATGAAGAGCATGAGGAGGGAGCCAGCCAATGGAAGATGCCAGGACCTTTACCAGGTGTCAATCTCTGCCTTGTAGAGTAATCAAGCACAAGCTGTTATTAGAGACAGATAATTTTCAAGCAGGCACAGCAAACACCAGTAAAACTTGTGGACATCGTGCCTATTTTCCCTGGTATTCCACATCAAATTCCTCAGGCTTCTATTGTGCGTGGACCAGTCAGCTTCCAGGATTGTGACTGGAACAGGCCTGTAGACTCCTCAAGCTTTTGCTTTATGTAGAGTAGTTAGCTTCCAGGGTGACTGGAACTGGGCTGTAGTCTCCCTGTCAGGGACAGGTGTTCTCTAGAACTTGACTCTGAGGGGACTTTCTGGGTCCTTGGTAACTTTTCAGCTGTCACAATTGGTTGAAGATGCTGTCCTCTTGAGTCTAGTATGAAGAATTTATACTATATCTCTTGAATGGACTATGGGCCCAATTCTCTAGGGGTATGTGGGTCCCTTTGTGTTACAAATTTTAAGGGAACACTGTCAATAGTGAAAGAATCTGGCTCACTTTTATAAATCTAAGAAAAGAGACACCATCAAACAATCAGCACCACCAATATCAGCAAGCATGAACAGCCAATGCTCCAACTTGTTTTTGGCTTTTTGAGGTAGGGTCTCACTCTAGCTCGGGCTGACCTGGAATTCACTATGTAGTCTCAGGGTGGCCTTGAACTCACAGCGATCCCCCTACCTCTGCTTCCTGAGTGCTGGCATTAAAGGTGTGCGCCACCACACAGCTTATTTATTTATTTTAGAAAGAGAGAGAGAGAGAGAGAGAGAATGGTTCGCGCCAGGGCCTCTAGCCACTGCAAATGAACTCTAGACGTATGTGCCACCTTGTGCATCTGGCTTTATGTAGATGCTGGGTAATTAAACCCAGGTCCTTTAGCTTTGCAGGCAAACACCTTAAGTACTAAGCCATCTCTCTAGCCCCTGGATATTCCTATCTGAAGTATGTGTTCTTGTTTTTTTTTTTTTTTTTTAATTTTTTCTTTTGTTCATGCAGTCTAAGAGAATGAGCTTGGTGGAGGACTCCCCCCACAATGAATTTCCCACTGTGTTGGTGCTTCAGAACAGACACAAAGACAAAGCCTTCCTGAGCATGCACTGCTTAGGGCAGAAATAACTCTGCAGCCTCAGGGCTGTGAGTCACATACATACATACACACACTTTCATACCAAGTGCACTTTTCATACAGACTCCAGATGGCCACCTCCCACTGGGGTGAGCTAACTAAACAGTCACAAGGACTGTTGGCGGGGGGTGGGAGGGTTGATCAATCTCCCCATGCACAACCGTGGTGAGTCTGACTGACAGAGCACCCCAGGTATCTTACCATGTTTCTAAAAAGTCTGGATGATTTGTCCACCCTCCTTGTTAGGTCTGCCAGGCAGAATGTGATTTGATAGCACAGGCCATGACCAAGTATCTGCAAACGAATTCCAGATGCATGTACCACCTTGTACATCTGACTTATGTGGGATTGAACCTTGGTCCTTTGTCTTTGCAAGCAAGCACCTTTACTACTAAGCCATCTCTCCAGCCCTTTCACTCTCTAAAAAATAAGTTAAAAAAAAAAAAAAAAAAAAAAAAAGGATTCTACTTTCTGGGCTTTAAATGATTTTGTGTTAAATGACCTTTATTTGTGTGTGTATATACATGTATACTGGTGAACACACTGTTGCAGTCAGGTTTGCATTGCTGGCAGAAATCACCCAAAAGGAGCTTTTGGGGAAAAAAGGGTTTGTTTTGGCTTATAGGTTCGAGGGGAAGCTCCATGATGGCATGAGCAGAAGGTGGACATCATTCCCTGGCCAACATAAGGAACAGGAGAGTGTGCCAAACACTGCCAAGGGGGATAAGAGGATATTGGCTATAATACCGATAAGCCCCCCCCCAACAATACACTGCCTCCAGGAGGTGTTAATTCCCAAAATCTCCATCAGCTGGGAACCTAGCCTTCAAAACACCTAAGTTTGTGGGGAACACCTGAATCAAACCACCACACACACCAAGGTGCACATGTGGAGGTCAAAGTACCTCAGGGTGTTTGTCCTCACTTTTTTTTTTTTTTTTTTTTTTGAGGTCGGGTCTCACTCTGGCCCAGGTTGACTTGGAATTCACTATGTAGTCTCAGGGTGGCCTTGAACTCACTGCGATCCTCCTATCTCTGCCTCCTGATTGCTGGAATTAAAGGTGTGCACTACCATACACGACTTCTGTCCTCACTTTCTACCTTGACAGTGTCTAAGCTAGGAGTGGTGGCACACACTTTTAATTCCAGCACTCAGGAAGCAGAGGTAGGATTGCTGTGAGTTCGAGGCCAGCCTGGGACTACACGATTGAATTCCAGGGCTGGAGAGATGGCTTAGTGGTTAAGGCGTTTGCCTGCAAAGCCAAAGGGTCCTGGTTCGACACTCTAGGACCCACATAAGCCAGATACACAAGGAGGCGCATGCATCTGGAGTTCATTTGCAGTGGATGAAGGCCCTGGAGTGCCCATTCTCTCTCTCTCTCAAATAAATAAAGATATTTAAAATATCTTTATTTATTTATTTATTTATTTAAAATATTTAGATAAATAAAACTTTAAAAAAAAGAGTGAATTCCAGCTCAGCCTGGGCTAGAGTGAGACCCTATCTGGAAAATAACAAACCAAACCAAACCAAAACGCCAAGTATAAGCTGGGCATGCTGGCACTTGGGAGTCAGAAGCAGGAGGATGACTGTGAGTTCAAGGCCAGCCTGATACTACATAGTAAATTCCAGGTCAGCCTGGGACAGAGAGAGACCCTACCTCAAAAAACAAAACAGCCAGGCATGGTGGCACATGCCTTTAATCCCAGCACTTGGGAGGCAGAGGTAGGAGGATCGCTGTGAGTTTGAGGCCACCCTGAGACTACAGAGTGAATTCCAGGTCAGCCTGGGCCAGAGTGAGACCCTACCTTGAAAACAAACAAATAAACAAACAAACAAAAAAAAACACTATAGAACCCAGACAGAGCTGGAGAGATGGTTCAGCATTTAAGGTACTAGCCTGCAAGGCCTAACGATTGGGGCTCAATTACCCAGTACCCCTATAAAGCCAGATGCACAAAGTGGTGCATGAGTCTGGAATTCCATTTACAGTGGCAAGAAGCCCTAGTAGGCCCATTCTCTCTCTCTCCTTGAAAATAAATAAAATATTTAAAACACAAAACAATAAAAAATTAAAAAAAACAAAAACCAGACTGTGTCTATCTTACTGTTTGCTGCTTTGAATTCAAGACTACCTTGCTTTTGAGCTTTAGGATTCTCAACTCCTGTCCTCCCATGGCTGTAGACGTGTTTGGATTACAGACAGGTGTGTTGATATCATCCAGCTTTACATGGGTCCTGGGATCAAACTCTAGTCATCAGGCTTGCTCAGCAAGCACTTTTTTTTTTTTTTTTTTTTTTGAGGTAGGGTTTCACTCTAGCCCACGCTGACCTGGAATTCACTATGTAGTCTCAGGGTGGCCTTGAACTCATGGCGATCCTCCTTACCTCTGCTTCCTGAGTGCTGGGATTAAAGGACTTCTTTTTTTTTGAGGTAGCCCAAGATGACCTGGAATCCACTATGTAGTCTCAGGGTGACATCGAACTCACAGTAATTCTACGTTTGCCTCCTGAGTGCTGGGATTAAAGGCATGTGCCACCTCAACAAGTACTTTTAACCACTGAGTCATCTCCTTAGTTCCCCTTTGGTTCTGAGACAGGATTTCATATAGTCCAGGACAGTCTTGAATTTGATTTGTAACTGAGGATGACCCTGAACTCATGATCCCCCTGCCTCATGTCCCAAGTGCTGAGATTTCAGGTATGTGCCACTCCAACCTAGACTGATTTTTTTTTTGTTTGTTTGTTTGTTTTTTCGAGGTAGGATTTCACTCTACTAGCCTCAGCTGACCTGGAATTCACACTGTCGTCCCAGGCTAGCCTGGAACTCACAGCAGTCCTTCTACTTCTGCCTCCCAAATGTTGAGATTAAAGGTATGTACTACCACACCAGGCAGGACTGTATTTTTTTTTCAATGTAGGGTCTCCCTGTAGCCCAGCCTGAGCTGGAACTCAGTCTGTAGCTTCAGGGTAGCCTCAAACTCACTACAATTCTTCTACCTTGGTTTCCTGAGTGCTAGGATTAGACGTGTGTGTCACTATGCCCAGCCTTTTTTTTTTTTTTTTTAACCTAGTAGGGTCTCACTCTAGCTCAGGCTGACCTGGAATTCCCTATGTAGTCTCAGGGTGGCCTTGAACTCACAGCGATCCTCCTACCTCTGCCTCCCGAGTACTGAGATTAAAGGCGTGTGCCACCATGCCTGGCTCACTATACCCAGCTTTGCTTTTGAGATGTCTCAATAAGTACCATGATCTTGTCTTAAACTTGAAATCCTGCTTGAGCCTCTCAACAAGTGTGCACCATCATAACCAGCTTTATAAAATTGTTTTCTATTTATTTATTTGAGAGAAAGGAGGCAGATACATAGAGAAAATGGGCATGTCAGGGCCTCCAGCAGCTGCAAACAAATTCCAGATGCATGTGCCACCTTGTACATCTGGCTTATATGGGTCCTGGGGAATCAAACCCAGGTCTTTTGGCTTTGCAGGTAAATGCCTTAACTACTAAGCCATCTCTCCAGCCCAAAGTTTTTTTTTTTTTGAATCAGGGTCATCAGGGTCTCACTCTAGCCCAGGCTGGGTTTGAACTCATGGTGATCCTCCTTCCTCAGTCTCCCAAATGGTGAAATGGTGTAGCTCAATAGTAGAGTACAATTACCATGCACAAGTCCTGGCAACACACAAGTGCATGCACACGCGCACACGCGCACACACACCCCATCATCACCATCGCCATGAAGAGGATTCCTCATAAAGCTTACAAGCTAGTGAAAAGACAACACATGAATCTCATCTGGGAATTACTGAGATTTTATTGGGCAGTGGCATTTAAATAGCAAATCAAAGGATAGTTACCAGTTGGCCAAAGGAGTTGGGGAGGACAAATCAGGCTCTCACACAGCTCTTGCAAAAGCAGTGGGGACTAACAGCAGATAGACAATTCTCTGGGGGCTATAAGGAGTCACAGTCTAAAACCAGTCACTCCAAACTTGAGAATTCACTCTGCTTTGGCTTAGTATTAACTTCCTGGGCAGAAAAACTACACCCACCAAGTCTATAGTACGCACCCCCAAGACCCTTGCCCCTGTGCCCCAGTCCACAAGGGAGCAGAGAGAAAGAAGGAAGAGCTTAGGCCCGAGCAGCTTTGGAGGTGCAGGAGAAAGATCAAGAAGGCAGGTAACCAGTAAGGATGTCAGTCATTAAGAACACAAATATCAGGGGCTGGAGATATGGCTAAGCGGTTAAGGCATTTGCCTGCAAAGCCAAATAAACCTAAGTTCGATTCCCCAGGACCCACATAAGCCAGTTGCACAAGGTGGTGCATGTGTCTGGCGTTCGTTTGCAGTGGCTGGAGGCCCTGGCACATCTATTCTCTATCTGCCTCTCTCAATCTCTGCTTCTTTCTCTCTCTCAAATAAATAAATAAATAAATAAATATTTTTAAAAAGCCTAAAACCAAAGCAAAACAAAAACCAGTCATAAAAAAAAAGTGGGTGCTGGAGAGATTGTTTAGTGGTTAAGGCACTTGACACATATTTGACTCTCCAGGTCCCATGTTAAGCCAGATGCACAGTGACACAAGGAGGCACACGTGTCTGGAGTTTGATTGCAGTGGCTGGAGGTCCTGGCCTGCCAATTCTCTCTCACACTCTCTCATATAAAATAAATAAATAAAAAAGGTAGTCTGTTGGGCTTGCCTCAAAAAAAAAAAGGGGGGGGGGCCAGGGAGGCAGCTGGACATGGTGGTACATACCTTTAATCCCAGCACTTGGGAGGCAGAGGTAGGAGGATCACTGTGAGTTCTAGGTCACCCTGAGGCTACAGTGAATTTCAGGTCAGCCCAGGCTAGAGTGAGACCCTACCTTAAAAAATGGGGGGGGGGGGAGTAAAGAAAATAAAAGGGCTAGAAAGATTGCTTAGCGGTTAAGGCACTTGCCTACAAAGCCCAAGGACCCTGGTTCAATTCCTCAGTACCCATATAAAGCCAGATGCACAAGGTAGCACATGCAATCTGGAGTTCATCTGCAGTGGCTAGAAGCCCTGGTGTGCCCATTCTCTCTCTCTCAAAATAAAAATAACAATTAAAAAAAGAAAACAAACATCAAATGCTGCCATGCTTATGGACAGAAAAGTACCCTTTATACACTGCTGGTGGGGATGTAAACTAGTCCAGACCATGGAAATTAGTATAGAGGTTTCTCAAAAAACAAAAACCACACACTTGAAAAATATCTCTTGGGCTGGAGAGATGGCTTAGCAGTTAAGGCACCCATTCTCACTCTCTCTGTCTCCCCCACCCCTCTCTGTCTATAATAAATAAGAGTAAATCTTAAAAAAAATAGCTCTTAAAAAAAAAAAAGATCTATCAGCTGGGCATGATGACACATGTCTTTAGTTCCAGCACTCACTAGGCTGAGGTAGGAGGAGGTCCAGGCCAGCCTGGGCTACAGTGAGATCCTATCTCAAAGAAAAAAAGAATCTATCATATGACACAGCTGTAACATTCCTGGGCAGTTACTTGAAAGACTCCAAGACAATATATCAGAGATCTTTGCACACCATTCTTTATTGTAGGAACATTCACAATTCCTAAGTTATGGAATTAACCTAGATGAAAATGTGGCATATATACCCAATGAATTTTTCTTCCAGTCATAAGAAGAATGAAGTCAAGTCATTTTCAGGAAAATGAATGCTAAAGGAGACAATTTCAGGCAATTTAAGCCAGTTTCAGGAAAACAAATATGTTTTTTTTCATTTTTTTCATTTGTGGTTCCTAGGTTTTACATACTCACATAAAATCATATGCATATTGCCGGGCATGGTGGCGGACGCCTTTAATCCCAGCACTTGGGAGGCAGAGGTACGAGGATCGCCGTGAGTTTGAGGCCACCCTGAGATTACATAGTGAATTCCAGGCCAGGCTGGGCTAGAGTAAGACCCTACCTCGAAAAACCAAAAAAGAAAAAAAAAATCATATGTATATGTAATCTGAAAGTAGAAATGAAATTTTCTAGGGGAATAAAGGGAAAAGGGGAGAGTCGAGAAGAGGAAGAGCAGGGAAAAGAGAGATGCTTAATTGCAATGTATACTTGTAAGGAAAAAATTTAAAAAACATTTTAAAGGAAGGTAAGAATGGTACAAAGCAGTCCCATTTGTTCTGGCAGCTGAGAATCTGGGGGCGGGGAGTTCTAGGGCTGGAAAGCAAGCATGAGGCTTGGGAGCAGGCAGAGGTTACAAATCAGATGAAGGAATTTGGCTAATGTGCAGGACTTGGGTTTAATGGAGAGCGGGCGACCCCTGGGAGCAGTGCTCGGTAGTGATACTAGAGGACTTAGATGGGGAAGGGAGGCTGTTTAAGATGGGGGTAGCTGGCCTGTCAATTTTCTTTTTACAGAAGCTAACTGTCCGGCATGATGGATTCCTGGGATCCCAGAACGGCTAGGCTGGAAGGGACCTCGAAAAAGGAACTACCGTCACGTGCCCAGTGCTACAGCTGAGTACAGTCGTCAACATTATCACAACACTCCTAGCTCTGCTTCGAGGTAACATCCACTTTTCAGGTGAGAAAGCTGAGATCTGCTGACTTCCCGGGGCGGGAAGGGGATTCTGTCTACTCCAAAGCCTTTCTTCTGGGGTCTCAACGCCTGTAATACACAGATTCCCAGAGGTTTGGGAGAAGAAGCATCCGGCATGGGGGGACTTTCGGACGAGAACCACGCCTCCCTTTTTAGCATTGTCTTCCTTGAAAATATGCAATCCTCGCCACCCCGGAAGGATTCCTGGATGGCCCAGATGTTTCTCTTTCACCTGCACTGTCACTATTGGTGACATCCATTCTCCTCTCCTGGCGAGCCAAAGCTCGGGATACCATTTCCCTGCGGGACTTGCAGAAAGGGAGGCGCGGAGAGGAGCAAAGACTTTCTGTGGCCGCGGTATACTTGCACAGCCAGCACCCTTTCTCTGGCGAGCTCAGGAGGGGACTACGTACCCCAGCAGGCACTGGCACCGAGGGCGAGGGGCTAGGTGGCCATCTCTCTTGTAGTCTTCTCCCCCATTCCTGCAGGGCATGGCCTTATTTTTTGGACTACAAATCCCATGACGCCGCCCCACTCCTTCAGCCACCCTCTAGGCCGTAGTCCCCGCCCCGCTCCCTTCCATTGTCTGGACCGGCGATACCCGAGGGCCGTCGGGGAGACTACATTTCCCGGCAGGCTTTCGGCCACGAGTGCGGGATTCTGATAATTCAGGCGGGCGAGGTGCTCAAGGTGTTAGGATGAAGCGACCAGAGAAAGATAGGTAACCTGCCATTTTTATGGTAGTCCCTTTATCCTTCTGGCTGTTCCTTTCTTAAGGAACTCCGGAAGGCTAGGAAACTACTATTCCCATCGCACCTCATAAGCTCGATTTACCAGTCAGGTGTGCGCTCCTCTTCCGCCATCTTGCTTGTAGTCCTCGTTCCTTTTCACCTTTCCATTGTTCCTGACGAGTAGAAATGGCAGCGGGAAGGCTGCAGATGGACTGCGACTCCCGTCAGGTACCACACACGCGGAGGGTTGTGGACCGGAGGGCGTGTGAGTGCCGGGAAAGGAGGTCGGGTGGGGGGAGAGGGAGAAGGCCATCTTGTTTGTAGTCATCGTTCCTACTCCGGCTCTACGTTCCGCAATGGGGAGCCTCGGGGCCACCGGACTATAACTCCCGCCATGCTCGGCTCCCGGCGCGGCACGCCTTCTGCCATCTAGTTTGTAGTGTTCGCTGGCCCCAGCGTCTCGTTGCTCCCTCTGTAGCTCCAGTGTCCGCGGGACTACAACTCCCATTGTGCTTTGCACGCGTTCGTCCTGGAAAGTCGAGGTGGTGGAGGAAAGGAGGGGATAGGGGGCGGGGTTCCTTTGGGAGAAGGAGGGAGTAAAAAGAAGGAGGAGGAGGAGGAGGAGGAGGGAAAGAGGGAAGGGAGGGGGAAGAGAGGAGGAAGGAGCTGAGGAGGGATGAGAGAAGCGACCAGGGCCCGGGGCCGAAGCCGCGCAGGGCCGGGGGACCAGGGGGGCTGAGACACCCCAATTGCCCCCTTCCCTTTCCTGCCTCCCCTCCATCCTTTCCTTCCACCCTCCCGCTAGAGGAGGGAGATTTATTCAAATTTTATTTAAATCCCTATCTCTCCAGGGTCGCGTGCTGGGGGGAGGGGGAGAGGGCGGGGGCGCGCACGAGCTGGGGGGGCGGGGCCGGAGCAGCTTCCTTCACCCCCCCTTTGCTCGCCCCGTAGCCGTAGGGCAGGGGGCCGCAGTACAGGGGCGGGCCCAGGGGAGGGGGGCAGGTTACCGCGACCCCCCCCTCCCCGGGAACCGGCGGAGGGCGGGGCTTGAACCCCGGAAACGGTGGGGGGGCCCAGGCTTGTCCCTGGACCCCTGGGCAGTGGGAGCTGGGAAGGGGCCAGTTAAAGGGTCGGGGGCGCTGGGGAGTGGTGGGGGAGGGGAGCTGGGACTCGGACCCGGGACTGAGTGGGGCCCGGGCAGAAGCTGAGCAACCTGCGTCCGAGGAGCCCCCGTTGGCCTGGGGGGGCTGAGGGACTGAGCCCCCCAGAGCAGGACCTCCCCCTGGAAGGGCCGCGCCGCAGCCCGTGGGAGGGCCTCGCCCCCGGCGCTCCCCATCTCCACTCGCCACCGTCCCGGCCTCCGCCGGAGGGAGGGGCCGAGCGCCCTCGGGGGGCCGTGGACCCCGGCGTTCTGAGCGTTCCGCGCCCCGCGCCCCCCGGCCCCCCCGCCGCCGATGGCCGCCGACCCGCCGGGAGCTGCCGAGAAGGGAGAGATGGCTCCCGGGACACGTGTGAGGTGGGTTCATGCAGCTCCTCCTCACCCCCAGACCTGGGCAGCTCCCACTCCCATTCATCCTCAGCCCAGCCTCTCCCTGCCTTCCCCGCCCCCAGCCTCACCCTCTCTTTGCTCCAAACTCATCTCCACCCTCCTCCTTATAACCTCTCAACCCTGGGGACCTGGCCTTCCTTCCCCAGACCCTGCTGCCCCTTGCAGATTCCCCCCCCCTCCTGCAGTCGCCGCCCTCTAGGCCCCTCCCTTGGAGCGCTGGAGGGCCCCTTACCCCATTGGATGGGTCTGGAAGTCCTTGGAAAGGGGGAAGCCGGTGTAAGACCTGACTGGGAAGAGACCCCTCCAGGCCTGCTGAGTCCGTGTGGGATCTTAGAGGATCTGGTTTCCATGGGCAGGGGAGCCCCAGGGATTCCATACAATTAGGGATGAAAAGCAGCCTGGTAAGCTTGGAGAGGTATAGGGGGAGAATCTAAAACTGAGCCATCCTGGATTTTATGGAGATGTCAGTCTGGATTCTAGAATCCAAGGGAAACTGGGAGATTGCCCAGGTTGCCTGAAGGCTTCTAGAGGATATCTTGGAGCAGAGGTACTTGTGTGGAGACAGTGGAGTTGAGATTTGGTGCTGAGGAGGGGCACTGAAGAAGCATTCCAGGGGTGTCAGCACCGGGAAATTGTGAGCACAGTGTCATTAGGGCTGGGGGCAAGGATCGTATTGCATCTGGTGAGAGCCCAAGTTTGAAGGGACGAGAGGTTGGATGGCAATTACCTATGAGAAAGAGAAAAGAGAGGTAAAAAGAAGTCAGGTGCTTCCACCCTAGCATCTGAAGTTCAATCTGTGAATGCCTGGGATGTTCTGTTTGTATAGATTACAACTAGAGTTGGGACTTCCTGGACGAAGTGCTGCAGAAGAGGAGCCTGTGGCCTTTCCTAGGAGCTTTGGCTTGGATATGCTAGAGAGGCCTCAGTGCCCCTCTCTCTGAAGGAGTAATAGAGGAGAGAGATCAGAGGAGGCCTTGAGTAGTGGGAGTGGCCCTCCACCCTCTTTAAGACACACAGGAGGTTGATCTCTGTTTCCCTGGGAAGGAGGAAGGCAAACTCTGCCTGCCCAGAGTTTTGAGGAGCTTGCTCCCGGGATTCTCCCAGACCAGGTTCAGCGGACCTATCTGACCCTGCCACTATCTGCCTACAGCCCTCGGCGTTGCTGACGCCCCCAATGTCGTCGAGCAGCCGGGGGCCGGGGGCCGGAGCGCGCCGACGCCGTACCCGCTGCCGCCGCTGCCGGGCCTGTGTGCGAACTGAGTGCGGGGACTGCCACTTCTGCCGAGACATGAAGAAGTTTGGGGGGCCCGGGCGCATGAAGCAGTCGTGCCTGCTTCGGCAGTGCACTGCGGTGAGTTCTACCCCTGGCGGGGGGGACGCATACTTCCCCAGCACAGCACCATCAGCACTGACCTAACCACTCTCTGGGTGCCTGGTGGATGCTCCCTAAATGTTCCCTACAGGTACTGCTTGCCCCATTCACCTCCTGTCTTTCTTCACTAGTTTGTGTAAAAGTCTGCTTTTGTCCTTATCTCCAAGTTGGGTGGGGTAATGTCATGGTGCCTAGAAGATCTGCCCCAGGACCACAGAAAGTCCAGCCCCTGCTGCACGCCCTTGCCTGTCTCCAGACCTAGCCTCATGGAGTATCTCTTGCCGTTCTCTGGCCTCTTTCTCATCCCGTATATCTTGGATTTGATGCCAGGCTTTCCTTTTGTGTGACCTTGAGCCAATAACTTTGAACTTTAGATACCTTCTCTGCAAAATGTTTCCTTTGTTGAGTTGCAAAGATTAAACTAAAGTGGATATGGATGGGCCCAGCACACAGTGGGTATTAGGAAAATATGCTTTCCTCCCCGCCTTCCTCATCGTTTGAGCAGACTTGGGCTCCAGACAGAGAGGCCCTTCCACAGCAGTCATGAGGAGCCAGCTGCAATCCCTTCCCACATTACTGCCTTTCTCTCTTCCTTCAGTCATTCTTTCCATGTTGCACGTTCACCCCAAGGCCCTTTTTTCTTTTCCTTTGTTCCCAACCCCTTGTTTCACTCTAGTCCAGGCTAACCTGGAATTCACTATGTTGTCTTAGGGTGGTCTTGAACTCATGGTGATCTTATATGTCTACCTCTGCCTCCCAAGTCCTGGGATAAATGGTGTGCGCTGCCACACCTGGCTCTTTTTTGTTTGTTTGTTTGTTTGAGGTAGGGTCTCATTCTAGCCCCTGCTAACCTGGCATTCATTCTGTAGTCTCAGGCTGGTCATAAACTTACAGAGCTGGGATCAGAGGTGTGACCCACTACACCCAGCTCTGATCCTCCTACCTTCTTCCTTGATCCCAACTCATAGCCTTCAGCATTCCTGGTGAAATTCAGTGTTACTATTGTCCTCCCCAAAGTCACATTGTCTGGAGACTGTTCCATTTCCCCTAGGACTAGGCAGCTGGCTTTGCTGTTACCAGGAGTCTTGCCCAAACTGCGTTCACTGTGGGATGTAGGCCCACCTTTGGACTGCCCACCGGGCAACCTCAGAATCACCCAAGTGACTCCCGAGTCTTTTCTAGCCCACTCTGAGAACAGTCATATTTACTTGAGGTCTCTTCCTCCAAGCCAGCTATAATTTCAGTCACACTGGCCCTCAGTCTAGCACTAGTCAACACTGATAAGAGCTATATACCTAATGCCCCTCATGCAGTGTCTTGTTCTTATAGCAGTTCTGCAAGGGAAATGTCCTTAGCCCTATTTTACAGATGTAGGAAGAGAGAATGAAGTTAAATTGGCCAAATTTAGTATTTGGCCCAGCTTTGCCTTTGGGTTTAGAACCTCATCTTGCAGTTAATTAGGGCTCCCAGAAGGAAGTCTTTTCCTTGCTACTTTGTTTTGTGGTACCTCATGCCCCCTCTTTCTCAACAGCCCGTGCTCCCACACACAGCTGTATGCCTCTTGTGTGGAGAGGCTGGGAAGGAGGACACAGTGGAGGGAGAGGAAGAGAAGTTTGGTTTGAGCCTCATGGAGTGTACAATCTGCAATGAGATCGTCCACCCTGGCTGCCTGAAGGTGATAACATTGGGGACCCTGGAGCCCAGGCTGGGGCAAACTATCAGGGAGCAAGGGGATGGGCTACACTGCCTCCAGGCTTATACTGGCGCCCTCTATTGATCTCTGCTCTTTTGCCTACAGATGGGGAAGGCTGAGGGTGTCATCAATGCAGAGATTCCCAACTGTTGGGAGTGCCCCCGCTGCACCCAGGAAGGGCGCACCAGCAAGGTAGAACAAGACCTGGGCTAAGGGCAGTGTGGGGAGTCTGGAGCTAAGCTGCTTCACTATCCCTGCCCCCCAAACTGCTTGCTCTCTCTAGGATGCAGGAGAAGGGCCAGGCCGCCGCAGGGCTGACAATGGTGAGGAAGGTGCTAGCTTAGGGAGTGGATGGAAACTGACAGAGGAGCCACCACCTCCACTACCCCCACCCAGACGAAAGGGGCCCCTCCCTGCTGGCCCTCCCCCTGAGGATGTGCCTGGGCCCCCCAAACGGAAGGAGAGGGAGGCAGGGAATGAGCCCCCCACCCCAAGGAAAAAGGTGAGTCCTAGGGAATGCTCATTAGGTCCTGCCCAAGAGATTTTTTGGGAGTCCTATGTCTGGGGGTCGATTCCCTGGGAGGTTTGTGGGATATGTAGTTCAGGATTAGTTGTGGGGTGTGTATGGCGCATGCTCACTATGGAGCACTAGTGAGAGGTGAGCAACTGGCACAGGTCAGGAGCCTTTGGGAGACCTGAGTGGGTTAGAGAGGAAGGACAGAGCATGCTCAAACTAACTGCTACAGAGGAGGAGGGAGGGGCTGGAAAAAGCCTGAAGGGGAAGAAAGAGGAGATGAGAGCATGCTCAGTGAGCCAAGACACTGGTTACAAGGTGAGCATGCCCAGAGTTCTCCCTGGGTTGGGGGGCTTCTGGGTTTTGTAGTCTTCTAAGTTTGGTGTATAGTAAGGTACTTAATGGGGTCTCTTTCTTCCCCCATATCTCCTTCTTGCCCTTGTAGGTGAAAGGAGGCAGAGAGAGGCACTTGAAGAAGGTGGGTGGAGATTCCTGCCTCCTCCGAGGAGTGGACCCAGGCAGCCCCGGCCTTCTGCCCCCCAGGGTTCTGAATCCGAGCCAGGCATTCTCATCCTGCCACCCCGGGCTCCCTCCCGACAACTGGGAGGTGTGCGGGGGACCTCCTCCCCCCCTTCCTTGCCCCACCCTCCATCATGGAGACCAAGTTCTTTCCCTTCCTGCTTACCTTGTCTTGCCCTACCCCACACAGTCCCCATGTATCTGAATCGCTGGGAAGTGTTGGATGGGAGAGTGGGTTGGGTCCAGGTCACAGGACCTCCTGATTTCCAGGCAGCTCTTGGGGTGTCACCTGGCCTATTGGTTTCATTTTTCCAATCCTTAAGGGAAAAATAACTGAGTTTAAATTTCTGTCCAACCACTGCTTCCTGGTAGAGTCTTGGCAGCTAATTATCTGCTCTGGGCCTCAGTTTCCTCATTTGTGAAATGGAGATGAAACTCCCTACCTTATCCTCTTACCCCATAGCACCAGATAAGTCTTAGTAAATGGGCTTGCAAACTAAAATTTATCTAGATTCAAGGAGAATGAGGCCCAGAGGTTAAAAGATAACACTTGAGGTTATTTTGCACTGACAGTCTAAGCACAAGAGTCTGCTTGACTATGTCACTCTGCCTTTTATTTTTTTTTTTCTTGGTTTTTCGAGGTAGGATCTCAGTCTAGCTTAGGCTGACCTGGAATTCACTATGCAGTCTCAGGGTGGCCTTGAAGTCACAGTGATCTGCCTACCTCTACCTCCCGAGTGCTGGAATTAAAGGTGTGTGCCACCACACCCGTTCCCTCTGCCATTTTTTGACTTGTTCTTGGGCAAGTCACTTAGTCTTTGTTGTTGTTGTTGTTTTGAGGTAAGGTCTCACTCTGGCCCAGGCTGACCTGGAATTAACTATGTAGTCTCAGGGCGATCAAGGCGATCCTCCTACCTCTGCCTTCCCTTCCCAGTGCTGGGATTAAAGGTGTGCACTACCATGCCCAGCAGTTTTCTTTTCTTTTTTTTTTCTTTTTTTTGGTTTTTCGAGGTAGGGTCTCACTCTAGCCCAGGCTGACCTGGAATTCACTATGGAGTCTCAGGGTGTCCTCGAACTCATGGCAATCCTCCTACCTCTGCCTCCCGAGTGCTGGGATTAAAGGCATGTGCCATCACGCCGGGCTAGTTTTCTTATATCTAAAAAGAGTGGCCCAAGTTACCACTATATTAGATTACTGTAGAAACTTAATCAGCGAGCAGTGGTGCTCCACACACAAACAGATGATCCTTGTTACTCATATTGTGGATTGTCTAGTCTAGCCATTCTGTGTTGGGGAAGATGAAGTGGTGTCTTCCTTGTCAACACAGTTGAAAAGCACTTAGCACAAGGTCTCTGGAAGGCTCATGAGCCATTGACTAACCCACCAAACTTGAAATTCCTTCAATTAGTACCTTCACATTGCTGATAGGGAAACTGAAATCCAGAAATGGACTAAAATCTTACATTGTTCAAGAGCAATTTGGAATTCAGGACTATGTCTCCTGTACTGTTTTGTCCCTGGTGGCTCCAAAGTGGTTGGGAAAGTGTATTCTAGGTCCTAGAATAGCCTCATTCTGTTTCCTTGCAGAAACCAAAGCCGCCTTTGGCCTCCGCTGAGGGCCCAGCAGTGCCCTCTCCATCGCCACAGAGGGAAAAACTGGAGCGTTTCAAGCGGATGTGCCAGCTGTTGGAGCGGGTGCCTGATACCTCTTCTTCCTCCTCGGACTCAGATTCTGACTCCGACTCATCAGGCACATCGCTGAGTGAGGAAGAGGCCCCTGGGGAGGCCCGGAATGGGCGCCGACCAGCCCGAGGCAGCTCTGGAGAGAAGGAGAACCGTGGGGGGCGGCGGGCTGTGCGCCCTGGCAGTGGGGGCCCTTTGCTCAGCTGGCCCCTAGGCCCTGCCCCTCCACCACGGCCTCCACAGTTGGAGCGGCATGTGGTACGACCCCCGCCTCGAAGCCCTGAACCTGACACGCTGCCTTTGGCTGCTGGATCCGACCACCCCCTTCCCCGAGCCGCCTGGCTTCGTGTCTTCCAGCACCTTGGGCCTCGAGAGCTATGTGTCTGCATGCGAGTCTGCCGGACTTGGAGCCGCTGGTGAGTAGCTAGACCGGCCTGAGTCCCATTGCTGCCATGCTTGTTGCTTGCTGGGTGACCCACAATAAGTCTCTCCCTGGTGTATCTACATTGCAGTGCTATCCTTTCATTGTTGCTGTGAGCTCATTTAACTCTCAGCAGTTCCATGAGGAGCATATTATTCCCCCTTTCAGAAAAAGCTGAAGTCTAAGGTCACGTGGAGAGGAAGTGATAGAACCGGGAATATGAACCCGAGCCCAGATTATTTCCTTTTAGTGGTAGCTTTTAAGTATATTGAAAGTTAGTATATGTTAAGTATAGTTTTCTTACATTATTATTATTATTATTATTTGTTTTTTTTCAAGGTAGCGTCTCACTTTAGCTCAGGCTGACCTGAAATTCACTCTTGTAGTCTCAGGGTGGCCTTGAACTCCTACCTCTGCCTCCCAAGTGCTGGGATTAGAGGCATGTACCACCACACCAGCTCAGTTTTCTTACCTTTTATGCTCTGTCTCCTGAGGACAGTATTAACTGTTGGTCCAGTTTGCATATGAGAAAGTCTTTTGCTGGGGAGCCCCTGCAGAGGCCCCTTGGACTTCCTTATTCAGCCCATCCTCCTGCCTCCCTTTAGTCCACTGCCTCCTGAACCCTGAATAGAAATGCAGGTCATCTTCCCAAGCCTATCTTCCTCACTGATCCTCCCCCAGCAAGCTTCTTCCTCCTCCATTAAGCTCCCACAGCATGCTGTTCCCCTAATGGAGCACACAGAGGCCTTTGGCATGTTGACAAGCTTTCATTCATTTCATGTTCCCATCAGTTGCTGGGGTGGGGACACATACTGTGTATCGATTTTTATCTTCATGTCCCCAGCATGGAACAAAGGCAGTGTAGATATTCAAGAAATGTTTTACTAAATGAGTAAATTCAGGCTTTTTCCCAGGACTTGTTGTGGGCTGAGCTTTTTTTTTTTTTTTTTTTTTGGTTTTTCAAGGTAGAGTCTCTAGCCCAGGCAGACCTGGAATTCACTTTGTAGTCTCAGGCTGGTCTCAAACTCACAGCAATCCTCCTACCTCTGCCTCCTGAGTGCTGGAATTAATGGTGTGCCACCATGCCCATGGAGAACAGAGCTTCTTCTTTTTTTTAACCTGGAATTCACTATGTAGTCTCAAGGTGGCCTCAAACTCATGATGATCCTCCTACCACTGCCTGCCAAGTGCTGAGATTAAAGGCATGCGCCACCACACCTGGTTAGGACTGAGCTTCTTAGCACATTACATGTGCATTCCCAGCCCTCAGGAGGTTGAGGCAGGATTGTGAGCTGGAGGTCAGTCTTGGCTACTTAATGAGACTTTGTCTCAAAAAAAAAACAAATGTGTAGCTGATTTTGTTCTTCGTAATAGCAGCAATGTGAAGCTGCAGTACAAGATAGTGGCTGAGCTAAAACTCCGACTTACTCCTTTGGGACACGGCGGGTTTAGAGGGCTGGTACTTGCTGCAGGTTTTCACAGGACCAGGGAGGCTGGTGTGCAGGTGCTGAGACAAATGCCTGCTATAGATGTGGTTTTCCTTTCATGAGTTAGGCCTGGACTGGTTTCTTCTCTTCTTCTTCTTCCTTTTTTTTTTTTTTTTTTTTTTTGGTTTTTCAAGGTAGGGTCTCACTCTAGCCCAGGCTGACCTGGAATTCACTATGGAGTCTCAGGGTGGCCTTGAACTCACAGCGATCTTCCTATCTTTGCCTCCTGAATGCTGGGATTAAAGGCATGCGCCACCACGCCTGGCTTTTTTTTTTTTTTTTTTTTTTTTTTTTTTGAGGTAGGGTCTTGCTCTTGGGTCACCTGGAACTGAGTATGTAGCCCCAGGCTGACCTCCAACTCATGGTGATGATTCTACCTCAGCCTCCCAAGTAATGGGATTAAAGGCATGTGCCACCATGCCCGGCTGTCCTCCTCTTTAGTGCATATGAGTGGTGGCTAGAGTCCCACCTTGAGTGACATCCTCAGGAAAAACTGTCTATGTCTTTTCTTTTTTCTTTCTTTTTGAGATAGAGTTTCTTATTGGCCCAGAGCTCACCAATTTTGCCAGACTATCAGGAATCCTCCTCCTTGTCTTCACCAACTCAGTGATGGTATTGCAGGCACATGCTAGTACTCCCCAGTATTTGAACTCAGGACCTCATGCTTGCAAGGCAAGCACTTTACTGACTTAGTTATCTCCCAAACCTCCTGGGCTGGTTTCATTTTCCTATGCCTCAAGTTTCTTTCTTCTTTCCCCATCCCTCTTTTGTATTGGGGATTACTGGGGATTGAATCTATGGCCTGGTGTATGCTAGGCCAGTGCTCCACCACTGAGCTGCTTTGTTTTTACTTATTACTTTTTTGGTATCTGGTATATACACATGTGTGTGTGCAGAATGTGCTGGGGTACAGATGCCAGAGGAGGTATCCTCTGCCTCAATCTTTGAGATGGAATCTCTCATTGAGTCTGGGCTCATGCCATTATTTTCAGTTAGACTAGCAAGCCTAGCAGTTCTCCTGTCCCCCCCCCCCGCCCCCCACTCCCACCCCTCCAGTTTACGGGCATGTGTGGCCATGCCCTGCTGTTTGCATGGGTGCTAGGGATCAAGCTTAGGTCCTCATGCTTGCACAGCAAGTGCTCTTAACTGCTGGGCTATCTCCTTAACCCCATCTTTTAGGTTTTGGGTTTGTTTGTTTGTTTGTTTTTAGAGGTAGGGTCTTGCTGTATGTAGTTCCAGGCTAGCCTCAAATTCACAGGGTTCCTCCTACCTCTGCTTCCCAAATGCTGGGATTAAAGGCATGTGCCACCATGCCTGGGCCTAGGTTTTTTTTTTTTTTTTCTGGTTTATTTTTATTTATTTATTAGAGAGAGAGAGAGAGAATGGGTGCACCAGGGCCTCTTGCTACGGCAAACAGATTCCAGACACATGCGCCACCATGTGCATCTGGCTTCCGTGGGACCTGGAGAATTGAACCTGGGTCCTTAGGCTTCACAGGCAAGTGCCTTAACCACTAAGCCATCTCTCCAGCCCCTCTCCCCATTACCAAGGCTGGCCTTGAATTTACTAAGTTCAAGACCCATATAGATCTTGAATTTGTGATCCTCTCAGCTTCCCAGGTGCCTAGGATTGTAGGCCTGGCCTCAGTTTCTTTTTCTAAAACTAGGATAGTTGTCATATCATAATTTTTTTTTTTTTTTTTTTTGAGGTAGGGTCTCACTTTGGCCCAGGCTGACCAGGAATTCACTATGTAGTCACAGGCTGGCCTCCAACACATGGCAATCCTACCTCTGCCTCCTGAGTGCTAGGATTAAAGGTGTGCACTACTACGCCTGGCTATACACATCATAGTTTTTTTTTTTTTTTTTTTGGTTTTCTGAGGTAGGGTCTCACTCTAGCTCAGGCGGACTTGGAATTCATTATGGTCTCAGGGTAGCAATCCTCCTACCTCTGCTTCCTGAGTGCTGGGATTAAAGGCGTACACCACCACGCCCAGCACATCATAGGTTTTGTAAACTCATACACATAAAGAACTGTGGAGAATTCTTGGCAAGCAGAAATAACTGTGATCATTGTTTGTCACCTTACAAATACTTACGGCAGACCTGTACTCTTGAAGTTCTGAGTGAGTTTGCAGCATATGCGGCAGTTACAAACGTTGGGATTGCTCTCTTTGAGGTATTTACTCACTGGTAACATGTTCATTCAGGCCTCCCTCTCAACCAGTTCTGTGCTTGGCATGTGGGACCCAACACTGAAAGGAAAGGACCAGGGACTATGGCTCAAAGTGGACAAAAGGCTCTGGAGCCTAACCTATGTCTTTTATCAACTGTGACTTTAGGCCATATATTCTCTCAAGGCCACATATTTCTCACTTTAGTCCTCAGGACCTGAAGAGTATTGGCTCTTTGGAAGTCTCTCTGCTCCAGGATACCCAAATCCAGATGGTATAGTGTTTGCATATAATCCATGCACATCTATAATCTTTAATATCTAGAGCACTCATGGTTTTTATTTTTGGTTTTTTGAGGTAGGGTCTCAGTCTAGCCCAGGCTGACTTGGAATTTCTCAGGGTGGCCTCGAACTCACAGTGATCCTCCTACCTCTGCCTCTGGAGTATTGGGATTAAAGCGTGTGCCACCGCACCCAACTCTAGTGTGTTTATAATCCCTAGTACAATGTGAATGCTATGTGAATAGTTCCTATACCATATAGGGAGTAACAAAAATCTACTTTCAACACAGAAGCAGTTTTTCTTTTTTACTTTTTTTTTTTTTTCAGAAGCAGCGTTTGCTTTGAATATTTTCTATCTGTGGGTGGTTGAATCCTCAGATGCTGAAGCCAGGTCCATTTACCTGTGGGATTTAATGAGGTGGTTCCTGCAGAGCACTCAACACAGTGCCTGAGGGTACCAAGCACTTGATAAAAGATGCCTCTAGGTAAGCAGGACCAGTGAAGGGCAGGCCTGGAAGGCCTGTGGTCATCACAGTGTGAGGGAAGCTCTGCCAGGTCTGAACACTGAAGCTGGGGAAGGAGGAATTCACGGTGAGACTTTGTGGTGGGGAGGGGCTGAGTGGGGGAGATAAGGTCTTGCTGTATAGCACAGGTTGGCTTTGAATTCAATCTTCCTGCTTCAGCCTCCTGAGATTGGGATTATAGACATTACACCATCATTGCTTGCTTAAGACCTTTTTATGAAGAGAATGGCAGCTGGGCCTGGGGCACAGTCCTGTAATTCTAGTCACCAGAGAGACTGAGGCAGGAGGATCACAAGTGTGAGGCCAGGTTGGGCAATTTATTGGAACTCTATCTCAAAAATAAAAAGACTAGGAGCCAGGCATGGTGGTGCTCAACTTGAAATCCCAGCACTTAGGAGGCAGAGATAGGAGGTTTGTTATGAGTTCAAGGCTACCCTGAGACTGCATAATGAATTCCAGGTCAGCCTGGGCTAGAGCAAGACCCTACTTGGAAAAACAAAATGAAAAAAAAAAAAAAAAAAAAAAGAGGATTAGGAATATGGCTCAGTGGTAGAGCATTTGCCTGTGCCAGAACCTGGGTTCAATCTGCAAAAACTGAAGGGAGGCTGGAGAGATGAGAGATGGCTTAGCAGTTAAGGTGCTTGCTGGCAAAGCCAAAAGACATAGGTTTGATTCCCAGTACCCATGTAAGGCCAGATGCATAAGGTGGCCCATGTGTCTGGAGTTCATTTGCAGTGGTTAGAGGCCCTAGCATACCTTCTCATTCTCTCAAAAACAACTAAAGGGAACTAGTTAACTGGTTAGACTTGGTGACTCAGTGGCTGTGGGGACAACCTAGGAATCTGCATGGGCAATAGCATATCACAAAGGAAGAGCAGGTACAGGAGATAGTGAAGAACTCATATTTGACCTGCTTAGTCTGAAAGGCCTGTGGGCCAGTCAGACACCACTGCTAGGATAGCAGCTGGGTCTGCTGGTCTAGTGCTCAGAGAAAGGTAACAAGTTTGGAAGTTTTTAACCTATAGGTAGGTGCAGCTTTGAAGAGAACAGAGGGGAAGAATGTATGAGCTAGAAAAAGCAGAACTCAACAGAGATGAAGAAAGGAGTTATGCCCTACAAAGAAGAGACAGAGGGAGGAAGGAATGATGAGCAGTGGGATTGTTGATAAGACATTCAAGAGGATTAAGCACCAATTGGTGGTAGTTGAACTTTACTATACAAAGGCCTTGAGGGGCATGGGGAGATAACTCAAGTTTGTTTAAAAATGCATGGCTTGCAAGCATGAGGACCTGAGTTCTGTTCCTAGTATCTATGTAAAAATGCTAGGAGTGGTGGTGGTGGTGTGTACCTGTAATCCCAGGGCTGGGAAGGCAGGTATAGGGAGGATCCTTGGGGCTTGATAGCCAGCCAGACTAGCCTAACTGGTGAGCCAGGCCAGTGAGAGATGAGACCTTGTCTCAAAAGGAAGTAGATGGGGCTGGAGAGATGGGTTAGCAGTTAAGGAACTTGCCTGCAAAGCCTAAGGACCCAAGTTTGATTCCCCAGTACCCACATAAGCCAGATGCCTAAGGTGACACATGTGTCTGGAGCTTGTTTGCAGTGGCTAGAGGCCCTGAAGTGTCTCTCTCTCTCTCTCTCTCTCTCTCTCTCTCTCTCTCTCCGCCTTTCTCTCTCAAATAAATTAAAAGAAAAAGAAAGTAGGTGGTGTACCTGAGTAACAACCTGAGGTTGTCCTCTGGCCTCCACAGTCAAACACACACATGTACAGCCCCCTATACCCATGCAAAGAAAACAGTCTTAGCCAGGCGTGGTGGCGCATGCCTTTAATTCCAGCACTTGGAAGGCAGAGGTAGGTGGATCACCGTGAGTTCAAGCCACCCTGAGACTACATAGTGAATTCCAGGTCAGCCTAAGCTAGAGTGAAACCCTAACTCGAAAAACCAAAAAAAAAAAAAAAAAGAAAAGAAAAGTCTGAGTGCTTGCTTGCCTAACATTAAGGAGGCCCTAGGTTCCATCCTCAGAAAAACACACACACATACACACATAGACCCACAAAAGGCCTTGGTGTCCTTGGACATCAGCTCCAAAGGAGGGACTTGATCCATTGATTCATTCTGGTTTCTACGATGGCACCTGGAATTCACTAGGTACTATGACAACATTGAAGAAGTGGACCTAAAAAAGGAAATCAGAATAGAGTGTGGAAAGAGGTAGAAGAGGGTGTAACTGGAGAGAAGCTTGTAGGTGGGAGAGCAGGATGTTTCAGGCTTTCCTGTCTGGTGACTTCCATCTTTTGGAACTGGGAGGCAAAGGGATCCAAGAGCCAGAGGAGAGAAGGGCGGGCAGAGTGGGGTGGAGGAGGTGTTGATGTGCAAGGAAGACAGTTGCAGTTTTCAAGAACATGAGAAAAGAAGGCAGTCAGAAAGGGGAATGGAACACACAGTCAAGGTCGGGTGGGATTGGGAATACCAGCTTGGAGATGGACAAATTGGAGGACACTTGTGTGAGGAAGCCCAGAGAGCTCTGGGGGAAGGACTAGTTGTAGCCAGTTCCCAGGAGGTAGTGAGTTTGCAGGGAGCACTTAGGGCTGGGCCAGGTCTGTGTTCCCAGGGGATTAGAATGGAGGGTTTGCAGGTGGGTGTCGTGAGCTGATGGCTTAGGTTGGCTGGAGTCAAGGAAAACATGGATGGGAACTTGGACATCCTGGCCTGCCTACCCAGCACACCAGTGCCCCTTGCTTCTAAGAGTGCTTCCTGCCATTTGTTTCCGTCTTGCTGTCCACTTGGAAAGACATTCATCTTTTTCCTGCCCTCAACAAAACCTCCAGTCCCTTTGGACATGAGCAGGGCCTGGTGACTGCACTGAGCCCTCTGCTGTGCTATTCCTTTGCCAGCAACGCAAGTTTTGAAGAGCTCTCTCCTCCTACTCTATGGCTTGGGAATTGGAGGTCCACAGAGAACAAGTGACTTGTGTGAGGTCTTCCCTAAGTGTGGAGGTGACAGAGGGTTTTGTTTAGCTTGAAGTTTGGGTGAACACTTTCTAGGTCCTAAAATGCCACACCAGGGCCTTTGGAGTATGCCTGCTTTATTTATTTATTTATTTGTTTGTTTGTTTGTTTGTTTGTTTTCGAGGTAGAGTCTCACTCTAGCCCAGGCTGGCCTGGAATTCACTATGGAGTCTCAGGATGGCCTCGAACTCACGGCGATCCTCCTACCTCTGCCTCCCGAGTGCTGGGATTAAAGGCGTGCACCACCACGCCTGGCTCTTTTTTTTTTTTTTTTTTTGGTTTTGTATGCCTGCTTTAAAAAAGTAGCTTCTAGGTAGCAACTCTTGGCTCTGTAGCCCAGGCTGTCCTGAACTCACTATATAGACCAGGTTGTCCTTGAATTCATGGTGAGCCACCTGCCTCAGCCTCCTGAGTATTAGATTACAGGCATGAACCATTATTTGCTCTAGCCCAGGCTGACCTGAAATTCACTATGTAGTCTCAGGGGGCCTTGAACTCACTGCCATCCTCCTACCTTGGCTTCCCAAGTGCTGGGATTAAAGGTGTGTGCCACCATACCCAGCAAAAAAGCTTTTTTTAAACCAAATTAAAAAAAAAAATACGTACTTTATTTATTTGAGAGGAGAGAGAGAGAAGCAGATAGAGAGAATGGGCACACCAGGTCCTCCAGCCACTGCAAATGAACTCCAGATGCATGCGCCACCTTGTGCATCTGGCTTTATGTGAGTACTGGGGAATTGAACCTGGGTCCTTTGGCTTTACTGGCAAGTGCCTTAACCACTAAGCCATCACTCCAGATCTCAAATTATTTTTATTTTTTAAAATATTTTATTGGCCGGCCATGGTGGCGCACGCCTTTAGTCCCAGCATTTGGGAGGCAGAGGTAAGAGGATCACTGTGAGTTTGAGGCCACCCTGAGACTACATGGTGAATTCCAGGTCAGCCTGGACTATATATATATATATATATATATATATATTTTTTTTTTTTTTTAAATTTATCTTCGGGGGAGCAGACAGAGAAAGAACGGGAACACCAGGGCCTCCAGCCACAGCAAACAAACTCCAGACACATGTGCCACCATGTGCATCTGGCTTATGTGGGTTCTGGGGGATTGAACTTGGGTCCTTAGGCTTCTCAAGCAAGTGCCTTAACTGCTATGCCATTTCTCCAGCGTTAATTTTATTTTTTAAATTATATATTTGAGAGAGAGAAACAGATAGAGAATGGGTGCATCAGGGCCTCTATAGCCATTGCAAACGAACTCCAGATGCATGTGCCACCTTGTGCATCTGGCTTTACCTGAGTACTGGGAATCGAACTGGGTCCTATTTATGTATGAGAGAGAGAGAGAGAGAAAGAATGGGCACACCAGAGCCTCTAGCCACTACAAACTCCAGTTGCATGTGCTACTGTGTGCATCTGGCTTATGTGGGTTCTGGGGAATTGAACCTGAGTCCTTAGGCTTCACAGACAAATACCTTTAACTGCTAAGCCATCTCTTCAGCCCTTTTTTTGTTTGTTTGCTTGCCCAGGCTGACATGCATTTCAGTTTGTAGTCTCAGCATGGTCCTGAACTCATGGCAGTCCTCCTACTTCTGCCTCCCAAATGCTGGGATTAAAGGTGTATGCCACCAGGCCTAGCTCAAGAAAAGATTTTTATAAAATTATTGTTTTAGATATTTTTATTTATTTATTTGCAATCAGAACGAGATAGAGAAGACACAAAGAATAGGCGTGCCAGGACCTCCAGCTGCCACAAATGAAGTCCAGATGCATGTGCAACTTTGTGCATCTGGCTTTACGTGTGCACTGGGGAATCAAACTCTGCTTGTTAGGCTTTGCAAGTAAGAGCTTTAACCACTAAGCAATCTTTCCAGCCCTAAAAATCTTTTAATTTATTTATTTGCAAACAGAGAGATAGAAGAGAGACAGAATGGGCACACCAGATCCTCTAGCCACTGCAAACAAACTCCAGATGCATGTGACACTGTGCATTTGGCTTTATGTGGGTACTAGGGAATTGAATTTTGGTCATTAGGCTTTGCAGGCATGTGCCTTAACCACTCAACCATCTTCCAGCAACCCTCCCCCCCACCTTTTTTTTTTTTTTTTTTTTTCTTTTTAGAGGTAGGGCCTCGCTCCAGCCCAGGCTGACCTGGAATTCACTATGTAGTGTCAGGGTGGCGTAGAACTCACAATGATCCTCCTCCCTCTACCTCCTGAGTGCTGGGATTAAAGGTGTGCGCCACCATACCTGTCTCCCTTGTTTTGTTTTTTGCAAGAGATTTTCACTGTAGCCCAGGATGACCTAGAACTCTGCAGCCCAAACTGGCCTCAAACTCAAGGTGATCCTTCTATCTCAGCCTCTTTTTTTTTTTTTTTTTCCTTTGAAGCAGGCTGACCTGGAATTCAGTATGTAGTCTCTGGGTGGCCTGAACTCATGGTGATCCTCCTTACCTGTGCCTTCCAAGTGCTGGGATCAAAGGTGTGTGCCACCATACCTGGCTATCTCAGCCTCTTGAATGCTGGGATCACAGACATGAGCCTCCCACACCTGGTTTATTGGCTTTAGAGATTTCCTTCCTATGTAGCACAGGGTGCTGTCAAGCTCTTATGTGTGAATGTGTGTGTGCTTGTATGTGTGCAGAGGTCAGAGGACAACCTTGTGTATCATTCTCAGGTGCTATCCATCTTCTCTGAGACAAGGTCTCATTGACCTGGAGCTTTCCTAATTAGGCTAGACTGGCTGGCCAGAGAGCCCCAGGGATCCACTGTTGCCGCCACCTCCCCAGCTGTGGGATGACAAATGTGTACCACCCAGCTTTGTGGACTTTTTTCTTTGCAATGTAGAGCTCAGGTCATCATGCTTTGATGGCAGGCACTGTACTGACAGCAGATTGTTTTCAGCCCTGGTTTGTTAAACAATACTGTTTTTTTTTTGTTTGTTTGTTTTAGCGACAGTATCTCATGTACCTGAGGCTGGCCTTGAACTCCTGATCCACCTGTCTCCATGCTGGGATTACAGGCATGTATCACCCCATACCCAGCATAATCCAGTCCTGGTTTTATGTGCAAAGAGGGAGTAATTTAAAGATAAAACTCATGTCTAGTATTGTGGTGCATGCCTGTAATCCCAGCATTCTGGAAGCTGAGGGAGACAGGTAAGAGGATCACCCCAAGTTCAAAGCTGTATAGTTCTAGGCCAGCCTTTATTATAGTGTGAGGCATCTCAAACCAAAACAAATAAATAAAACCAACCCCAAATGACAAACTCAAATTCTCTAGAGAAGTTGGCAGCAAAATGATTGGAATTTTCGAATGCTTTTCTTCCAACCCAGGGCTTTCTAGGCCTCATACTAAACTTCCCTGACTATCTATCTAGTCCAGTGGGAATTTCCTAACTTTGAAAAATACTGAACTAGAAAAAGACTTCTAGCTGAATCCAGAAGAACTTTAGGGTACTACAAAGTGTTTATAGCTTATCTTTTTTTTTTCTCTCTCAAGGTAGGCCTCACTGTAGCTCAGGATGACTTGGAATTCACTATGTAGTCTCAGGGTGGCCTCGAACTCACTGCCATCCTCCTCATCCTCCTACCTAGGCCTCCCAAGTGCTGACATTAAAGGTGTGCACCACCACTCCTGTCCTATAGCTTATCTTAAGAGAGGTGGGGAAGGATTCCTTGATAAACTGGCTGGGAAGTCCTCCCATTTAGTGCACATTGGAGTTCTTGAAGTTTTTGGAATGCTGGAGTCAAAAAACTTGTTTATCTTTGTTCACACTACATATACTAACATTTGTTGTCTTAATGGCACCCAGCAGTTCTTCCATAAACATTGAATAAATGCAGCGAGGCGTGGTGGTGCACACCTTTAATCCTGGCACTTGGGAAGCTGAGGTAGGAGGATTGCTATGAGTTCGAGACCACCCTGAGACTATATAGTGAATTCCAGGTCAGCCTGGGCTAAAGTGAGACCTACCTGGGAAAAATAAAATAAAAATTGAATAAAAGCAAAATGAAGTGTGGAGGGAGAGTGCTCAGTGGAAGCTTTAAGTAGTTCTGTCATTCAACATATGTGCAGCAACTAACCTGTACTTTGTTACCTGCCTGCAGTGTGTTGGAAACTGTGGGTTTAGAAATGAAAAGATTGTCCTTGTGGAGCTTACATTCTAGTGGGAGGAACCCCGTAATCCAATAGTGAGAATGTACCAGGTCTTTAAGTCTAGCATTAAGAGGCTGACTACCTAGGTGGCAGGGTAGTAAAGATAAGAGGTGCCCCAGAGCCACCATAATTGAGGTAGGGGCTGGGCCGCTTTCAGATTTCTTTGACCAGCTGGGCGTGGTGGCTCACACCTCCAGTCCCAGCACTCAGGAGAGATAGGTAGGTGGATTGCCACGAGTTCAAGGCCAGCCTGGGCAGCAGAGTGAGTTCAAGGTTAGCCTAGAGTGAGACCCTGCCTCAAAAACAAAAAAGATCTTTTGGCATTACATCAAATAGTGTGTATGGTGTTTGTGTAACTATTTGGCAAAATGCTTTCTAAACTGTAAGGCACATGAACTGTAATTACCTCATTTGATCTTACAGTAGTAGCCCTGTAGGCAGGCGGTCTGATTCATTATCTCTACTTCATTACCTGGTCTTCTCCAGCCCAGGGAGAGGAATAGACTTGCCCAGGGTCTTGCATCGTTAGTGATGAGATGGGGGTCTCAAATTCAGTGCCGTAGGCTAGAGGTCAGGAGCTTCTTGCCACCTAATTGTCTCTGTAGGACAATAGAGAACTGGGGTGAACTGTGGAGAAATGGGGATTGCAGGCTCCCGGAGTTGAGGTTGAGGATGAGGATTCTGTCGCCCCCTATGGCCGGCAGGTGCTACGACAAGCGTCTGTGGCCTCGTATGGACCTGAGCCGAAGGAAGTCACTGACTCCACCCATGCTCAGTGGTGTGGTGCGTCGCCAGCCCAGGGCCCTGGACCTCAGCTGGACAGGTGTCTCCAAAAAGCAGCTCATGTGGCTTCTGAACCGACTGCAAGGTAGGGCCGGTGGTGAGTCAGGACTAAGTAGGAATAGAGGCCAGCCTGGGATGAATTCTTAGCATCTGCTTCCTACGGTCCCTTCTCCAAGGCCTGCAGGAGTTGGTGCTCTCTGGCTGCTCCTGGCTCTCCGTCTCTGCCCTGGGCTCAGCCCCACTGCCTGCACTGCGGCTCTTAGACCTCCGCTGGATCGAGGATGTTAAAGATTCTCAACTTCGGGAGCTGCTGCTGCCTCCACCAGACACTAAACCAGGTGTGGCCACCATGTTCTCATAGTGGATGTGTAGGCCCCTGAGGTCTCTTCTGACATATGCTGGGTGTTAGAAAGTATTTGAAGAAAGGGAAGAACATAGGTTTGATTAGGAAGACCCATGCCTTTTTTTTTTTTAAGTGTTTATTTCTATTTGAGGGAGAGAGAGACTGGGCATGCCAGTGCTTTCAGCCGCTGCAAACGAACTCCAGATGTATGCATCACCATGTGCACCTGGCTTATGTGGGACCTGGGGAATCGAACCTGGGTCCTTTGGCTTTGCAGGCAAGCACTTTAACTGCTAAGCCATGTCTCCAGCCCTCATGCTGGCATTTTTTATTCTGCTGTGTGCTTTGAAGTGTCTTGTGTGTTTGTGGCTTGTTCATATATTTATGCATGTTTACATGTGTTTGGGTGCACATGCGTGCAAGAGAGAGCAGAGCTTGACTTTGGTTATCTTCATTTCCCTACCTTATTTACTAAGGCAGGGTCTCAATTGAACCCAGGCTCACAGCTTTAACTAGTGTAGTTAGCCAGTTTGCCCTGGGGATTCCCTGTCTTTGCCTGACTGCTGATATTACAGGTGTTCCCACTGTGCCCTTTATGTGGGTGCTGGGGATGCGAAGACCCTGCTTCAGAAAAACAAACAAACAAAAAAACTGGATAGATGGCTTAGCAGTTAAGCCACTTGCAAGGCAAGGCTCTCACATGGTGAAAACTGGTATCGGGAGATAGTGAGGAATATGAGGGTAGGGTGCAGCAGTCTGGGGGTGGGAGGGACTGGAGTGTTGATTCTCCTCTGCCTGAGCAGGGCAAACAGAGAGCCGTGGTCGGCTGCAGGGGGTGGCAGAGCTGCGCCTGGCAGGCCTGGAGCTGACCGATGCCTCCCTGAGGCTCCTGCTGCGCCATGCTCCCCAGCTGAGTGCCCTGGACCTGAGCCATTGCGCCCATGTTGGAGACCCCAGTGTCCACCTCCTCACAGCTCCCACTTCCCCTCTCCGAGAAACCCTGGTGCACCTCAATCTTGCTGGTAAGCCTGGTTCCCTGTCCGTTTTGGTGACCTGTTGTTGGTTTTATGGCTAGTGCTTACTACTTGCTCACCTACCCGGTCTCAGCTGTCTCTCCTCCACCCCTAGGTTGCCACCGCCTCACAGACCACTGCCTCCCACTGTTCCGCCGCTGCCCACGTCTACGCCGCCTTGACCTACGCTCCTGCCGTCAGCTCTCACCTGAAGCTTGTGCCCGGCTGGCAGCTGCCGGCCCCCCTGGCCCCTTTCGCTGCCCAGAGGAGAAGCTGCTTCTCAAGGACAGCTAGTTGGGTGCACCCCCTTTCCCCAGGACTTGCCTGGATTTCTGGCCTTCATTTCACTCCCCGCTGGGAGGCCAGGTTACCCTCCTTATGACTGGGACTCCTAGGTTTTATATCTTGGGATTCCTGCCCAGGGACTCCAGCCAGCCTCCCTCTTCTCTTCCCCTGCACTGGTATCACTGGGGGTCTTTTCTCCCCATCTCCTCCTCCTTCCGCCTGCTTCATTGTCCATCCCCTGGGGGAGTGGGTCAGAGGTACAGGGGGGTGCTGAGCCAAAGGGATGGTGGGAGGGGGGTTAAGGTGCAAGTCTTGAGTGGGGAAGATTGGGGGTGGAGAAGGGTATCTGCACCACAGGATACTGGAATCCCTCGGGCTGAGGGAGGTGGAAAGATGGGTGGGGGGAGGGCAGAAAGCAGAACAACAAGGGGTCAGGGAAACAAGACAAGATACTTGGAGTGGGGGGTGGGGGTGGGGGCCAAAAAGGGAGCAGTTGGGGATCCAGGTGTCAGGTAGGGGTGAGTGGAGCCCAGGGCCCAGGAGGAGACAGGAGTTGGCTGGCGTGGGGGCAGTAGTATCCCTCTGTGGGTTTACCCCTCTCTCTCCCTCTGCCCAGATTTAGTCTCTTTCCCCTCCCACCCTGACTCTTTGAAAGTCACTGAAAATGGCAGCTATTGCTAGGAGTGGGGGCCACGGGCCTGCCTGATGTTCAGCTCGTGGCCCAGGGGAGTGGTGAGGGTTAACCCAGCCCCTGCCTGCCTCTCCGCACAATACTTGAACATTCATCTGTACTGAAGTGTTACTTGAACCGGGGGAACCTCGGACCTGGGGAGCCAGAGGGTGATGTGATGGGACCAGTCTGGATTGAGAGTGGAGGGGGGAGGCACCTAGTTTGGATTGCCCCACCCTCCAGTTCTCTGCTTCACTGTCCTGAGCAGTTTTTGCCCCTCCTGAGCGGAGTTGGAGGGGGCCCAGCCTAATGATGGGGAAGAGGAGGATGGGTTCCTCCGGACTGGCTCTTCACAAGTCTTTCGGCATGGAAACTTGTATCCCTATTTGCCCAGGGAACTGCCACTCCAGGTTGCCATGGAAATAGCAGCCAATGGACACCTCCCAATGTCAGTGCTATGCTGGAAACGGCCCCTCTTAGCTGCCATGGGAATTTAGTAACATACTCTCTGCCCCCTTGCACATGCCCTGCCATCCTTTCCTCCAGCTTGGGGCTGGGGTCTCAGGAGCCAAGGGGAGGAGTAGGGGCCAAGTGTCACCCAACCTAGGCCTCCAGGGAAGCGGATTGTACCTAGTAGGGGAGGGAGGGATCTATCCACATACCTCAGGTAACAGGAAGGTGCGCGGGTTGGGGTTGGGGAAGGGACTGGGTGGACCAAAGGCCGGAGGGAGGGGGTTGCCTAGGGATGGCGAAAGGCTTGTGGAAGCTGGGAGGAGGCAGCCCGGCAGAGGGGCAAGTGGATCCAGCCGGGCTGGGCCCCTGGACCCCAAGTCTGTACAATATGGTTTGCTATAAAACTCAAAACCTTCCAGCCGGGTCACTGAGTTTGTGTATCTGTCTGTGGTGGTGGGGTGTGTGCCGCAGGCTCCTTGAGGTGCCTTCGGAGAAATAGGGTGTCACCTTTCCTGGATTAACTCTTCAGAGAGGGTCCTGGAAGTCTGGACGCCTGGTACTATCCAAGTATATTTTGGAATAGCCGGGGTGTTTATATTGGTGACTCCAGAGCACCTGAATATTTTTGGTGAACTGGGGTTACAGGGGGATCTGTTGCCTTCGGGCCAACGACTGCGGGGGGTTCGAGTCTCCCGGCTCCACCCATCTTCTGGTCGTCCGGGCTCCGCCTCTGCCCTAGTTCCTGTTTCGGCCTCAGCTATCCCGCTTCGGCCCCCGGGGCTCCGCAGACTCCTTGTTCCCCCACCGGGGCTGGCAGCGTGCTGCTCGCTGCGCCTGGGGATGGGGTCTTTCCCGAGCTTAGGCCGGCCCTTCTGGGGTCCTCGAGGCGCCTCGGCCCCCCCGTGACCGCCCTGCGCGCTTGGTGCCGCTGTCCCCACAATGAAGGGCAGCGAAGGGGACACGGGCGAGCAGGCCCCGCTGAACCCGGAGGTGGATAGCCCGGCGGGTTCGGCCACGTACCGGGATTTCGTGCACCGCGGCTACCTGGACCTTATGGGGGCCAGTCAGCACTCCCTGCGGGCGCTCAGCTGGCGCCGCCTCTACCTCAGCCGGGCCAAGCTCAAAGCCTCCAGCCGCACGTCTGCCCTGCTGTCGGGCTTCGCCATGGTGAGGGGCGCATGGGGGCGGGAAGGGGGTTGTGAGAAAAGTAAATGGATCCCTAAGGACGACGGGGAAGAGAAAGGAAAGGATGGTTTTTTTAAAGGTAGAGGAAGGAAGAAAAATCCCAAGGGACTTGCAAAAGGTCCCTTTATACTGGCGGAGGGGTGTAGGCATGATTTAGGGATATAAGCAGGACTGTGAGGAAGATTAGCCCTAAAGGTGCCATGCAGAAGGAGGTAGTGCATTCAGTGAGTACAAGTACGCAGTGAAGGGGAAACTGGTCGAAAAAGTCGTATTCTGGCTCTACTAAATCTGGGAAGGAAGAGAGGGCTGTTAGTCACTGGGCTAAGGGGCAGGGAGAGTAAACTGAATAGGAGAGTGGCCTAACTCAAGGAGGGCCCATTCCAAGGGAGGGAGCTCCCCTTTAAGGGGATTTCAAAGAATGCTCCAATTGTCCCAGAACCGATAAGAAGACCTGATGTCGGAAAGCAGGCCTCAGCCCAGCCGCTGGGCCAGGAAGCTGATAAGCGACTAGCTGATAAACTGCAGGTGTGGGAGGATAATATCAGCTAACGGTCCCAGCACTGGCTTCCGGAAGTGGGACTCAGGGAGATCCGTAGATGGAGTCACCTGACAAAAGTCCTGGCTCCTCCTCGCCTATGGATAGCTCTGTGACCCTGGACCAACTTTGTTCCAGTGCCAGACAATGAAAAGTTGTATGCTCATAAACGTTGCATTCTCTCTTGTCTGCCCAGGAGGAGAGATGATTCTTGACATCAGGAACCCTAGATCCAGGTGTGTCAGCAAGATCTACATACCAGGGCAGGCTCAGACCAAAGTGATAACTAGATAGCTGTAGAAACTGATTCTCTGCCAAAGACTGAAGGGGAGGTTGTAGAATTAATCTCTGCCCAGAAGAAAGGAGAAAGTAGATATGGGAGATAGGATATGAACATCCTTTGGGAATTGGAGACCTTAAGTGGGGGTCATAGCACTAGGTGACTTGGGTTTGTACTTACTGTCTCCTTGTGCCACAGCCTCTGTATTTTAATGGAGTCTGTAGCCCAGTTCCTAAATGAATGACACCCAGGGACAGGGAGTCCAGTGCCCCATCATTACCACAAAGGGTGTAAGCCACTCATGGACTTGGTTAAGAAAGACCAACCTTTGCCGGACCTGGTGGCCTTTAATCCCAACACTTGGGAGGCAGAGGTAGGTGGATCGCTGTGAGTTCGAGGCTACTCTGAGACTACATAGTGAATTTCAGGTTGGCTGGGGCTGGAGTAAGACCCTACCTCGGGGGGGGGGGGGGCACACCTTTAATCCCAGCACTCAGGAGGCTAAGGTAGAATCACTGTGAGTTCAGCCTGAGACTACATAGTGAATTCCAGGTCAGCCTGGGCTGCAGCAAGACCCTACCTCAAAACACCAAAAGGGGGGCTGGAGAGATGGTTTAGCGGTTAAGATGCTTGCCTGTGAAGCCTAAGGACCCAATCTAGCCTGCTGCAGGACTTGTAGCTAGCTGGGTGACACTTTAAGGGCCAGAGCTTTTTTCCTAGGATCAACAGGCTGAATGTATAGGTTCTGGGGGAGGGGCTGGTCCCAGTCCTGGCAGGGAAGAAAGGTCTGGGCTAGGCCCTGGGAGAACCAGGACTAAACCTGGCCCAGAGCCCTGTTTGTGGAAAACACTTGCTGATATCCGCCAAGGCCCAATTTCCCAAAAATACTCAGCCTTATCTTACTACCCCCACAGCCTCCCTGCACCTTCCTCTTAGTACCACAGCAATCTGAGACATCTTCAAGAATCAGAAATGAGTGGGGCGTGGTGGCGCACGCCTTTAATCCCAGCGCTAGGGAGGCAGAGGTAGGAGGATCGCTGTGAGTTTGAGGCCACCCTGAGACTACATAGTGAATTCCAGTTCAGCCTGAGCTAGGGTGAGACCCTACCTCAAACAAACAAACAAACAAACAAACAAACAAACAAACCAGAAATGGGTAAAATTCTGATTCTGAAATCCAGGTAGTCTGGATTATAATAACATTACCTACATTGTATCCATGTTTTATTTAGAAGTAAGTACTGTGTCCCAAGGCTTTTTATGTGCATCATTTTTCTATTTATGAAATTAGGTGCCACCATATGGCCATTTTGCTTGTTTTTTTTTTTTTGAGGTAGGGTCTCTCTGTAGCCCAGACTGACCTGGAACTCACCCTGTAGTCCCCAGGCTGGCCTTGAATTTAGTGATCCTCTTACCTCTGCCTCCTACATACTGGGATTAAAGGCGTGTGCCAGCATGTCTGGTTTATTTGGCCATTTTCACAGATAAGAAAACCAAGGGCCCTGCCCAAGGTCTCATAGCAAGATAGTGAAGTATTTGAACTTAGACAGTTTAAATTTAGAGTCAAAGTTGATTTAGTGAGTGTGTGCATGTATGTATGCATCTGTGCATGTAGAGGCCAGAGTACATCTTCTCTGTCCCTCAGGAATACCATCCACTTGGAACTCACCAGTTAGGCTAGATTGACTGGACAAACAGCCCCAGGGATGTTCTTGTTTTCCATCCCAGTGCTGGGATTACAAGTGGTGCCTGGCATTTTATGTGGATTCTGAGGATTGAATTTAGGTCTTCATACTTAAAGGCACAAGTACTTCACTGATTGAGCTGTCTCCTCAGCCCCTACAGTCTAGATTTATACATGCCTAGAGTAGGGTCATCACTCAAATTTACAGGCAGGTGACATGAATGCCAGGCTCACAGGGTGAGGACATGTAATCAAGAGACACACACCCTGGGTGGAGAGATGACCTAGTGGTTAAGGCGTTTGCCTGCAAAGCCAAAGAATCCTGGTTCGACTCTCCAGGACCCACGTAAGCCAGCTGCACAAGGGGGCGCAAGAATCTGGAGTTCATTTGCAGTGGCTAGAGGCCCTGGTGTGCCCATTCTCTCTCTCCCTCTTTCTCTCAAATAAATATTTAAAAAAGACACACTCTCCAATCTGTCCAAAGGGAACAACTATGATTAATTTATGAGAGAGAATGGGCACACCAGGGCCTCTTGCCACTGCAAATAAACTCCAAGACACATGCACTACCATGTACATCTGGCTATGTTGGTACTGGGGAGTTGAACCTGGGTCCTTAGGCTTCGCAAGCACCTTGACCACTAAGCCATTTTTCCAGCTCTCTGGATTTTTTTTATTGACAACTTCCATAATTGTAAACAATATCCCATGGTAATTCCCTCCCTCTGTCCATTTTCCCCTTTGAAACTCCACTCTCTATCATATCCCCTCCCCTCTAATCAGTCTCTTTTATTTTTGATGTCATCATCTTTTCCTCCTGTTATGATGGTCTTGTGTAGGTAGTGTCAGGCACTGTGAGGTCATGGATATCCAGGCCATTTTGTGTCTGGAGGAGCACATTGTAAAGAAGCCTACCCTTCCTTTGGCTTTTACATTCTTTCTTCCACCTCTTCTGCAATGGACCCTGAGTCTTAGAAGGTGTGATTGAGATATTGCAGTGCTGAGTACTCCTCTGTCACTTCTCAGCACCATGGTGCCTTCTGAGTCATCCAAAGGTCACTGCCATCTGAAAAGAGAAGGTTCTGTAACCAAAAGTGAGAGTAGCATTAATATATGGTTATGAACATTAAGAGAATTGTTTACTGGGAAGTTTGGTGAGCATAGTATATACATTTAGCCAGACAGCAGCAGACGTTACACCCCTAGGGCTCATGACTACCCCTGTTGTAGGTTTTCAGTATCAGGGATGTATTACCTTCCATGGAGTAGGCCTTCAGTCAAATTAGAGGGCAGTTGGTTTCCCCCATAACAGATGTGCCACTACTGCACCCTTTGGTTCATTTGGCATGGCTGGCCAAATATAAGGCTTGCAGTTGAGTATCTTCACTGGTGATTTCTCTCTCTCCCATTGAACTGCATGCAGCGTAGCTTTTTTGAGCTTTCTGTCAGCTGTTGTACATGGAGGAGGTTTTTAGCTCAGCTCCAGCCTATGACTGAGTTTTGATAGCTGCCATGTTCAAATATGGGTCTGGCATGATCAGATCTGCTAACTTTTCACAAGGAAGCAGAGATATTTATATGAAACTGATTTTTTGATTTTAAAGTTGGCAACTTGTTCAGTTTTTTAAAAAACATTGTGCAAGCCAAACAAAACATGAATGTAAACTGGCTTTGGTTCACGGTGTGCTGGTTTGTGAACCCTGGTCTTGGACTTTAGCATCAACTATAATAGTGATGCAAACATTTACCTAGTGTTTAGCATGTGCTTGGACTGTTCTTAGGATTCCATGTGTGTCATCTCATTTTTCCCCAATAACTCTGTCATGCAGATAGGTGTTACTATCACTCCTTATTTTCCAGGTAGGAAATTGAGGCACAGAAATGATGTAAGATTACACACTTGGCTGGCTGGGTTTAGTGGCACACACCTGTAATCCTAGCTACTTAGGACACTGAAGCAGGAAGATATTGAATTTGAGGTCAGTCTGGACTACATAGCAAGACACTGCCTAAAAATAATTACGCAGATTGTAGTGCCAAGAAAAAGCCCAGGTGAAGCAGAGGTAGGATGATCACCATGAGTTCAAGGCCACCCTGAGAGTACATAGTGAATTCCAAGTCAGCCTTGGCTAGAGTGAGACCCTACTGGGGGGGGGGGAAGAACCCAGGTGGCTGAGTTTGTTTTCTCTGTGTGTGTGTGTGTGTGTGTGCACGCACGTGCATGATTCCACCAGTGTCTCTTGCCTCATCCAGCTTGACATGGTGGCTGGGGAATTGAATCTGGATGGGCAGGCTTTGTAAGCAATTGACTTTAACCACTGAGCATCTTCCCAGTTTATTTTTGAGGAGAATGAGAATATGAATGGGTTCATCTACTTAGATACTGGAGATTTTTATTATTATTATTATTTTTGGTTTTTTGAGGTAGGGTCTCACTCTATGTCAGGCTGACCTGAAACTCACTATGTAGTCTCAGTGTGGTCTCGAACTCATGGTGATCCTCCTACCTCTACCTCCCAAGTGCTGGGATTAAAGGCGTGCACCACCACGCCCAGCCTAATTTTAATTTTCTTTTTATTGACAACTTCCATAATTGTAAACAATATCCCATAGTAATTTTCTCCCTCCCCCCACTTTCCCCTTTGAAACTCCACTCTCCATCAGGTTCTGGAGATTTGAACTCCAGGCCAGCAGACCTTGCAAGCAAGTTTCTTTAACTGCTAAGATATCTTCCCAGCCCTGTTTTGTTTTATTTTGAGGTAAGATCTCACAATCTAGGGTAGGTTGCCCTTCAAATTGAGATTCTTCTGCCTCAGTTACCCAAGTGCTAAGATTTATAGGTATATAAGTATTTATATATGTATTTATAGGATTTATAGGTACCACACCCAGTCTGAGTCTGTGCTTTTTGTTTGTTTGTTTGTTTGTTTGTTTGTTTGTTTGTTTTTGAGGTAGGATCTCACTCTAGCCCTGGAACTCACTCTCTAGTCCCAGGCTGGCCTCAAACTCAGTGATCCTCCTACCTCCTACCTCCCTCCCAAATGCTAGGATTAAAGATGTGCACCACCATACCTGGCATCAATCCTCTTAATAGCTTGGTGTTGAAACCAAGGTCCAGGTCATAGCAGAACCTTTCATGCCTATAATCCCAGCTCTCAGGAAGCTGAAACAGCAGGATCACAATTTCAAGGCCAGTCTGGACTACATAATGAATTTCAGGTGAGTCAGAACTATAGCATGAGACTTTCTTAAAGCCAAAACGGGGGGGGGGGGGGAGGCTGGTACTGAGGAGATGGCTCTGTGGATAAACAGTGAAAGAGGGCAGAGACCTGAGGTTGTCTTCAGACCTACACAGGTGTAATTGGCATAGTAGGGCTGTACACATTCACACATAAAATTTTTCTTTTTCTCTTTTTGTTGGTAGGGTCTTGCTTTAACCCACCTGGAATTCACTATGTAGTCTCAAGGTGGCCTCGAACTCATGGTGATCTTCCTACCTTTGCTTCCCAAGTGCTGGGATTAAAGGCATGTGCCACCATGCCTGGATCAATTTTTCTAAAAAGCCCAAAGAAGGGCTGGAGGGATGGCTTAGTGGTTAAGGCATTTCCCTGCAAAGCCAAAGGACCCAGGTTCAATTCCCCAGGACCCATGTTAGCCAGATGCACAAGGGGCACACACATCTGGAGTTTGTTTGCAGTGGCTGAAGGCCCTGGTGCACCCACTCTCTCTCTCTCTCCCTCTTTCTCTGTCAAATAAAATATTTTTTTAAAAAGCCCAAAGAAAAGATAAAATACCTTCTTTCTACAAGGCACTATCCTACAGCTTAAATATACAACAATGATATGTCCAAATTTGCAAAATAAATAAAGTGACTGGGACTCAATTTATTCCCTCTTGTGCCCACAGGTGGCCATGGTGGAGGTACAGCTGGAGAGTGACTATGACTACCCACCAGGCCTGCTAGTGGCCTTTAGTGCCTGTACTACCGTGCTTGTAGCAGTGCACCTGTTTGCACTCATGGTCTCCACATGTCTGTTGCCCCACATTGAAGCCGTGAGCAACATCCACAACCTCAATTCAGTCCACCAGTCACCGCATCAGCGACTCCACCGTTATGTGGAATTGGCCTGGGGCTTCTCCACTGCCTTGGGAACATTTCTCTTCCTGGCTGAAGTTGTCCTGGTTGGCTGGGTCAAGTTTGTGCCCATTGGGGCTCCCATGGACACAATGGCTCCTGTGGTGTCTATGTCTCAAGTGCCACCAGCGACCTCCTTCACTCCAGCTGCCGACCTCCCACCATCCTCTGCTTCTGCAGCCCCATCAGGGCAGCCTACCAAGGCCTGCCCATCCTGGCAAGCATGTGGTAGTGGTGCCTATGGGCCAGGCTGGCAGGCAGCTATGGCTTCCACCGCAATCATGGTACCCGTGGGACTTGTGTTTATGGCCTTTGCCCTACATTTCTACCGCTCCTTGGTGGCCCACAAAACAGACCGCCACAAGCAGGAGCTGGAGGAGCTGAGTCGCCTGCAGGGGGAGCTGCAGGCTGTGTAAGCCTGGCTTTAGCCAGCTTCCCTCCCTGAGAGGCCCCAAGGGTCTATAGACATTTTATTCCCTGCCCCTAGGCTGGAGTCACTTACTGTGGTTATTCTCAGGTAGAGTCCAGATTCCTGCCCAGTCCTACATTCCTAGGGATGCTCCCTGTCAGGGTGTCCCAATGGGTTTTGTAAGCTTCACTCGATGCTGGCTGGAGGAAAAGGAAGTAGAATTTTGTCAGTTTAAGGATACTGGGGTAGATGGACAAAGGCAAGGAGGCCCTCCAGGGATCTTCGGTGCTGACCTTCAGCTGTTTGTTCTTCTACAGGAGGTCAGGCTAGTTACCCGCACAGCTGTGCCCCCACCCCCAAGGCAGTCAACCCTTGCTTCATTTGTGTAGAATTATTTTATAGTTGGGGGAATTTTCTCTCATAATTTTAGTGGATTTCACATTCTCTTTTGGCTGTTGTAGAGGATTTGGATGTTTCTACAGTAGGCATAGATCCAGCCTTTCCTCGGAGCCCCTCACTTAGAGACCTGTGGTGGTGCCTGCCTCACTGACCTAGGCTTGCACATGTCTATACCTGGTTCTCACCCTCCTTGGCCTGAGCTGAGGATCTATGCAGCTGGCTTGACTTTTTAACAAGGGTTGGATGAGGAGATCTTGAGGTTGATCTAGCCAGCCCTTGGAGTTCTTCTGACACTGAATTTTTGATGCACCTTGTTTTGTATAATAAATTGTGTTTCACAGATGTTCCTATAATTATGTAATTAAATGGGGTAAAGAGAAGCCTTTTTGGGTGAGGTAATGTGTTTCTAAGAGCCAGGTGGATGGCTCTGGAGCGGTCCAGGCCTCATCCTCATCAGGTGCTGACGAGGGATAACAGCTTCTGAATGTGGAGACAGTTATTCCAAGGGTAAGGCCTCTAAATTTTTGGTCCTGTGCTCAGGGTCTCTACCTCTTCCACTGAAGATTGTCTTGAGTGACCACTGTATTCTAAAGGCTTTTCATCAGTGATCTCAGTCATCACAGCCACCTCAAGAGATGCTTGTCTAAGCTGGGCATGGTGGTGCACGCCTTTAATCCCAACACTCGGAAGGCAGAGGTAGGAGGATCACTGTGAGTTCGAGGGCACCCTGAGACTGAATTCCAGGTTAGCCTAAGCTAGAGTGAGACCCTACCTCAAAAAACAAAGAAAAAAAAAAAGAGAGATGCTTGTCTAAGATAGGGATACGAAGGCCCAGGAAGGTTCATGATCTTGCCCTTAGCCACACAATCAGTCAATGACACTGAACTTGGATTACACAGACATCTCTGATTAAAAAGAATCTGTACCTTTCAACTGTGACAAAAAGAAAGGAACCTCTGCCTGCATGCACCATTAATCCCAGCACTCAGGAGGCCATGGGAGAAGGAGCACTGTGAGTTGCTGTCAATTTGAGGACAGCCTGATAGTACATTGTGAGTTCTAGATCAACAGCCTGGGCTGAAGTGTGACCCTAGCTCGGGGGGGGGGGGTTAGTCTTCATTTAGATTTTTTCAGCCTTATTTACTTCATAATTTTGAAGTTCTAATCTTCGGAAAATCCCTTTTCTTTTGCTTAAGATGGTGAATTTGCATCAAGCAGACTGCAAAACTCTTTTGCACTGTTCTGAGGTCTTCATTAAGTCTTCTGTGATAAATTACCATTCATTCATTTAGAAAGAATCTTAGGGAGGTCATATAGTGAGGGACTGTTGTAGAAAGCCAAGTTAGGGGATCCTCAACTCAGACAGAGGGAGTGCCTGTGATCACACCAGATTACAAAGGTGCTCAGCTTTAGGTTGACTGAGCTCCAGGTTCCCAAGTAAAGCCTGAGCTGGGGCTGTCCTAAAGCTCAGTGAAATCCTATGAATACAGGGAGTCTCCAGCTGAAGACAGCAGGAACTGGATTCTGGATGACAGTATTCCTGTCAGACCTTTAATTAACTTAGAGGCAGGGTCTCACTTCTAGTCTGGCTGAACTGGAATTCACTCTGTAGCCACCCAGTGCTAGGATAATAGTCCTGAGCCACCCATACCCTGCTGGACCTTTAACTTTACAAGACCCACTTAAGGGCCTTTCAAAATAATTTGAAGAAGAAAGAGGCAGAGAGAATGGGCGAGCCAGGGTCTCCAGCCACTGCAAATTAATTCCAGAGGCATGCGCCACCTTGCGCATCTGGGTTAACCCATATATGGGTACTGGGGAATTGAACCTGGGTCCTTAGGCTTCAAAGGCAAGTAAGTGCCTTAACCGCTAAGTCATCTCTCCAGTGCCTTTAGGTTTCAAAGACAAGCACCTTAACAGCTAAGTCATGTCTACAGCCCCATAAGAGCCTTTTAAACCCCTTTAGGCTATCAGAGAGCCTTGAGACAACCTTAAATTTTACCAGCAGTGGTGGGCTGAACATGGCCGAATTCGGTGCCTTTCACTTTTTTTTTTTTTTTTAACTGTGGGAAGGGTCGCCTTTTACACTCTTTACACTTTTACTTGTCAGATGGGTATCTTAAAACAGGCCCAAGGGGGATGTCCCTCGGTTGGTAGGGTGCTTGCTTAGCATGCACAAAGCTGGGTTCTACCCCAGCCACCGCATAAACCAGGTGTGGTAACACTCCTGTAACCCGCGGTGGAGACAGAACAAGCAGTTCAAGGCGATTCTCCTTTAAAACAGGTTCAGCCGGGCACGCCTTTAATCCCAGCACTACGGAGACAGGATGGCTGCGAGTTCGAGGCCAGCCTGAAACTAAATAGTGAATTTCAGGTCAGTCTGGGCTACAGCGAGACCCTACACCCAAAAAAACATACACACACACAACAGGTCCAGGTAAAATAAGGGGAAGAAAACTGATCCCCCCTATTATATATGCATCTCCAGGTAAAGTGCCTGAGTCACCGCTCCAGGTCGTATTTTTCCATCTTTAAGCCGTCCTGGATTCCGGTGGGTTCTACAGGAAGCTCCCCGCTAGACACACACATATACACGCGCGTCCACGCCCCTTACGCAGGCTTTGGCCCCGCCCAGATCAAGATCCGCAGATTCGCTACCCTGGCTTCTCAGGAATATCCGCGAGCTTTTCCTTGACTGGAATTCTCATCGGACTCTGAAACTACTTTTACGCTTCAGCCATTCCACCCTACGTCCAAGTGGGCCGCCCCCTGAGTTGTACTAATAAGCTCTAGGAAAAGCGGCTGGATCTGCCAACGGGGCTTTAACGCAGGTGGAGAGAGGAGATGGCTGAAGTCTAGAACAGTGGCGAATCTGCAGCCTCTCAGATCATTGGGCTGCGCAAGAAAGGGGCAGGGAAAAGAAGCAAAGGAGCGCGCATCCTGTTCACCGAGTCGCCCCGCCCTCCTCGCGAATCTGCGTCTGTTCAACGCGCCACTCAGATCGTCCCAGCTTTGGCTGGCCTCCTCCCCTCCGCCCCGCCCCTTTTCCTCAGGGGTTTGTCGCAGTTTTTGTCGCCGCTGATTCGCCAAGAACCCCAGGTCGGAGCAGCTGGGTAGGGGTGGTGAAGCCCACTCTCCGGGGGATGCAGCCCATCTCCACGCTCCCTGGGACACAACTCCCGAGGCTTATAAGGCGCTGGCCGAGGCAAAGCCACTACCTTTGGCCCCGAGGATCTCCCGCGAGCGTCGGTGGCGAAAGTGCGAATGCAGACGCTGTGCCCGCTGGGCCTTGTGCAGGTGGCGGTGGTGTTTGGTGCGCGCGCCGGGGAGGTGGTGGTGGTGGGGGGGCGCCGCCGCCGCCACCGCTGCGGGGCCGGGTCTCGCGCTGCCGCCGCCGCCGCCGCCTCACACCGCTGAGGTGCTGCGCGCGGTGGGGGGAGGGGGAGCCGCTCGCCACGAGCGGGTGAGTAGGGCCGTGGCGCGCGTGCGCGGAGAGGGGGGGGTGTTACAGAACCCTCCCGGGCGGGAGGAGAGGGCAGCGGCGCGCGTTATCTCCCCCCCCCCGCCCCGCCTGGATTCAGGGGCCGAGGCTGGGTCTCAGGCTCGGTCTCGCGGTGTTTTCAACGCCCCGAAGAGGTGCCACCTCTCGTCCAGAGGAGCGGGGCGCGGGGACGGGAGCGGCTGTGTGGGAGCGGGAGCCCGGCTTGGCCCGGGCCGCTGGCCGGTGAGGAGGCGGGAGGGGGCGGGGCCTGCAGGGGGCGGGGGAGGGGTCTTGCGCCGAGGCCAAGTGGGGCGCGCTAGGGAGAGCGGGAAGGTAAGGGGGCGCGAGATACGCCAGGGGCGGGAGGGCAGAAATGAGAGCTAGAGAGAGAATGGAGTGTTGTCGTAAGCCACGGGACTTGAGGCCAAATCTGAGGGAGCTGTGGGTCAGGGTGAGGTGTGGAAACTGGAGTGATGAGAGAACCTGGAATCTGGGCTAGCCAATGAGGGGACAGCAAAGGAGTCAGGCCTAAGTCCTGGACCCCCATTGCGTATCTCTCTTTTCCTGACAGTGTAAATGAGCAAAGATGGACCAGGAAGGTGGGGGAGATGGGCAGAAGGCCCCGAGCTTCCAGTGGCGGAACTACAAGCTCATCGTGGATCCTGCCTTGGACCCTGCCTTGCGCAGGCCTTCTCAAAAGGTGTACCGCTATGATGGAGTCCACTTCAGTGTCAGTGTGAGTGCCCCGTATTGTTCCTTGCCTTCCATTGACCTCTAGGATCCCCTTCCTCTTTCAAGTCTTCCCCACCTAGACCTCCCATACTCAGAATTTGCTTTCTAGAAAAAGAGCAAGCTTTCCCACTTCTGCAGTCAAATGCTCTCCCGCTGAGCTATACCCCCTCTATCCCAGTCCTGCATGTAGGTCTTCATATGAGCTTCCTAGAGCTGATCAACCTGTTTTTGTTCTAAGGTTTTCATCCCGGTTTTGTCTCTTCCTTCTTTCTTTACTAGGACTCAAAGTATACACCAGTTGAAGACCTTCAAGACCCCCGTTGCCATGTCAGGTCCAAGAACAGAGACTTCTCCCTCCCAGTCCCTAAGTTTAAGGTAGGTGCCTGCTGGTCTCCTGGTATGGTGACCCTTGGAGAGTGTGAGGGTGCTGGCACTCTGATCTTCACATAGCCTGTTAACAAAAATATTCCAGTGAAAGACTGACAGCCAGATCTAATAGCCTCTGGGTCTGTGAGACTATGCTTTGGACATGAAGTGCACTTGTGTAACTGAGATGTTTTCAGTATGTCCCTGGTGGCAAGTGTGTTGACTTCTTGAAGGATGAAGTAAAGACAGATTTAGCTGCCATATCCATCACTATGTAGTCTGAGACAGGGCAGAGCATGACAGTGGGATATCTGCTCCAGTCCCTTATCAATAAGAGACTGGCAAGGCCATTGCCTTCCTGGAGTCCTCTGTTTCTTACCTCTTGTTTGGATGTATGGTCCTCCATCTTGATTTCTAAGAGCATTCCCATTTCCCAATCTAAGTGGGCTTTGGACTAAGTCTAGAAAATTGATCTTAGTTTCTTTCATTAATTCTTGTTTTGATTTTATTATTCTTAAGTATTTATTTATTTGAGTGAGAGAGAATGATAATGGGCATTCTAGGACCTGTTGCTACTGTATGCAAACTCTGGACACATGTGTCACTTTGTGCATCTGGCTTTACATAGGTACTGTGGAATTGAACCTGGTCTGGCAGGCTTGCAGATAATTAGTTTAACCACTGAACCATCTCTCCAGCCCCTTGATTTTATTTTATTTTTTAATTTTCAATAATTCTCCTGAGTAGTTTGAGAGTCCTCTGCCCTTCAGTTTTTAATTTTTTTATACTTTCCCTGTACAGTTTTAGATCTACAGCTAACTTGCCTGGATGGTGATAACTTCCAAATACCTGTTTCCAGCCAATACAACATCTATTTCAAACTCCAGAGATTTCAGTGAATTGATTATTCATTAATCCAATCCAAGCCTGCTCCTCAAGACTCTTCTTTTTTTTTTGGAAGGCAGGGTTGGTCTCTAACCCAGGCTAACCTGGAACTCTGTAGTAGCCCACAATGGCCTCAAACTCAATGACCTTATTTCATCCTCCTGAGTGCTGGGATTCAAGGCCTGAAGCACCTCACCTGGATCTGCTGTCCTTTTTATTTTTTCTTTCTTTCTACTAATAAATAGCATACCAGCTACTCAGGTGTATATATAGTATATAGGCTAGGAATCTAGGAATTAACCAGTGGTTTTGATTTACCTTTGTGTGTGTGGTGTAATGCGTGTGCCCCATTTGCGTGTGTGTGGAGGCCAGAGAAGAACATCAACTGTCTTTTATTGCTCTTTCAGTTTTGTTTTTTTTTTTTTTTTTTGAGGTAGGGGTTTCACTCTAGTCTAGTCTGACCTGTAATTCACTATGTAGTCTCAGGGTGGTCTCAAACTCACGGTGATCCTCCTACCTCTGCCTCCTGAGTGCTGGGATTAAAGGCATGTGCCACCATGCCTGGCTTCTTCCACTTTTTTAAAGACATTGTCTCTCACTGAATCTGAAGCTGCACTTTTTGGGCAGACTGTCCAGCTAGCCCTAGTGATCCTCCTGCCTCCTGTCTTCATACACACCCCCATCAGCACTGGGGTTAAAAGGTATGCACAGCCTGGTCTTTTTCTTTTTTCTTTTTTTTTTTGTTTTGTTCTTGAGGTAGAGTCTTGTTCTAGCCTAGGCTGATCTGGAATTCACTGTATAGTCTCAGGCTGGACTTGAATTCACAGCGATCCTCCTTTGGCCTCCTGAGTGCTGGGATTAAAGACATGCATTCCCATGCCTGGCTTTGTTTTATTATTATTATTATTGTTGACAACTTGCATAATTATAGACACTAAACCATGATAATTCCCTTCCCCCCTACTTTGTTTTTTATTTACTTTGCAATGGAAGGGAGGGGGAGAGAGAGAAAATGAATGAATGATAATTGGTGTGCCAGGACCTCTTGCCACTGCAAATGAACTCCAGATGCATGTACATTATGCATCTTGCTTTACGTGGGTACTAGGAAATCAAACCCAGACACACATGCATTTTAAGCAGCACTTTTTATTGCTGAGCCGTCTCCCCAGCCCTTGCCTAGATATTTTATGTGGGTGTTGGGGATCAAATTTAGGTCCTTATGCTTGTGCAGCAAGATCTCCAGCCCCTTTTTATCTATTCCCCTTGCCATTAACAAAGCTTTGTGTGTTTGTGTGTGTGTGTGTGTGTTTGCACAAATGCTCACTCTTGCCTGTGCAAATGAATACCCCTGTGGGCTTATGTGAGTGGATGGAGAATTGAACACAGGCTGGTAGGCTTGCAAGCAAGCACCTTTAACCACTGAGCTGTATCTCCAGCCCCTCATGCCTTATCTTTGCTGTCATTTGTCTCTGGTTTTATTGTTTATTCCTAAGTCTATTTGTGGGCATTTGCACATGTATTTATTGATCTAGCCAAGCTTTATCACTGCCTTGATACAACACCCTTGTATTATATCCACATCATATCCTATGTAAGTTTTAGAAAATACCAAATTGTATATAGTTCCATGTCTTGAAAATTCTTGTTAGTGTGGTGAACTTCAAGCCCAGTAAGAATGATACCATCTTAAAAAAAAGTAGGGGGCTGAAGGGCTCAGAGGTTAAGGTGCTTGCCAGTAAAGCCTAATGACCTGAGTTTGATTTCCCAGTACCCACGTAAAGCCAAATGCACAAAGTGACACATGCATATGGATCTTTTGCAGTGGTTAGAGGACCTGGCATGCCCATTCTGTCTGTTTCTCTCCCTGTCACTCTCTGCTTGCAAATAAATAAAAATAGAAAAGAATGATAGGCTGGAGAGATGTCTTAGGGATTAAGGTGCTTGCCTGTGAAGCCTAAGGACCCATGTTCTACTCTTCAGATCCCACATAAGCCAGACGCACAAGGTGATGCAAGCACACAAGGTCGTACATGTGCACACAGTGGCGCACATGTTTGGAGTTCGATTGCAGTGACTAGAGGCCCTGGCGTACCATCTCTCTCTCTCATTGAAAAAAAAAAGGCCAGTCTATTGGACTTGCCTCAAAAAAAAAAAAAAATAGTTAAAAAGATAAAAAAGAACGATATCATCCTTTTGAATTCTTCCCTGATTTTGCTGTGTGCAAAAGTATCCTTTACTTCTCAACACTTGGTCTCTATTTCTGATTACGTATATCTGGCTTGTTGATTTGTTTTTCAAGATAGGGTCTCATTTTGTGGTCCCAGGCTGGCCTTGAATTCACAGCAATCCTACCTCAGTCTCCCCAGTGCTGGTATTAAAGGTGTGCATCACTATGTCCAGCTTGTTTTTCCTTATATTTTTATTTATTTGCATGCATGAGTGTGTGTGAATGTGACAGGGTCTGTTGCCACTGCTGCAAACAAACACCCGATGCTTGTGCCATGTATTTTTATTTGTGAGTACAGAGAGAGAGAGAGAGAGAATGAATATGAATGAGAATGAGTAATGGGCAAGCCAGGGCCTCTTGCAGGCTGCAAATAAACTCCAAATGGATATGCTACTTCGTGTATCTATCTTCCAATGAGTACTGGGGAATTGAATCCAGGTTGGCCTTGAACTGAGGATCCTCTTGCCTTAGTCTCCCAAGTGCTGGGTATGCATCCACCATGGCCAGCAATGTCAACTTTTCTAAATGGGAATCTCTTGTTTTTTGAGGTAGGGTCTTGCTGTATCCCAGGCTGACTTCTGTAGTTTCAGGGCAGCCTCATACTCCTACCTCTGCCGCCTAAGTGCTGGGATTAAAGGTGTATGCCACCATGCCTGGCTCTCAGCTTTTTTTTTTTTTTTTTTTTAATTTTCCCCATCTTTGTGTTTCTAGTGTGTAACTATGGTAGTCAGAAGCTGAGCTTAGCGTATTATTTCCTTGCTGCTAACTTCCTGTTGGTTCTTCAGTTTTATTTATTTCTTGCTGTTTTGTGGTGAAAGGAATTCAAGGAAGGAGGGAGTCAAGACTGATATAGCCCTTGTGACCCCTTTCCCTTGCCCAGTGGTTTCCCAAAACCTCTTGTCTTGATTTCATGGCTCTTGCTTAAAATTTCCCAAAGGATAAGGAAACTCTGCTCATTATAGAAACACAAGACCAACTCTTGTCCTTTCCACAGCTGGATGAATTCTATATCGGACAGATCCCACTGAAGGAAGTGACTTTTGCAAGGCTCAATGACAACGTGCGGGAAACCTTCCTGAAGGATATGTGCCGAAAGTATGGTGAGGTGGAAGAGGTAGAGATCCTCCTTCACCCCCGTACTCGCAAGCACCTGGGTCTAGCCCGTGTGCTCTTTACCAGCACTCGGGGTGCCAAGGAAACTGTCAAAAACCTCCACCTTACCTCCGTCATGGGCAACATCATCCATGCCCAGCTTGATATCAAAGGTGAGGGCTCTCCTGCCTGCTGCTTAATGGTGCTCTGCAACATAGGTTGTACATACATGCTACTGAGCTCAGACAAGCAGTCAGGGTCATGATTCCTTATCTAAAACTCAGGGTCAGATGTGTTTCTGAAAACTTAAAATTTTAGGGAAGAATTATGGTACTTTTTTTTTGTTTTTGTTTTTTTGTTTTTTTGTTTTTTTGAGGTAGGGTCTCACTCTAGCCCAGGCTGGCCTTGAACTCACAGTGATCCTCCTACCTAACTGTGCCTCCCAAGTGCTGGTATTAAAAGCATGTGCCACTGCTATGCTTGGCTTTAACATCTAATGTTTGTTTTTACTTTTAATATTTTTATTTATTTAAAAGCAGAGAGAGAGAAGAAAGAATGGGCCTGCCAGGGCCTCCAGCCATTGCAAACTCAAGATGCATGCACCACTTTGTACATCTGGCTTTACATGGGTACTGGGGAATTGAACCCAAGTTGTTAGGTTTTGCAGGCAAGCACCTTAACTGCTGAGCCATCTCTCCAGCCCTCTAATGTTTTCATGCCATTGACAGCATTATTGGGATAGACAAGCACATGATTTTGTCCATAAAAACTTGTATGAAAGGGCTGGGTATAGTGGCAATACTTTTAATCTTAGCACTTGGAAGGTAGAAGTAGGGGGGTTGCTGGGAGTTTGAGGCCACTCTGAGACTACATAGAGTTTTAGGGCTGCATAGTGTGAAACCCTGTCTCAAGAACAAAGATAAGCGGGACGTCGTGGTGCACATCTTTTATCCCAGCACTCAGGAGGCAGAAGTAGGAGTATCACTGTGAGTTCGAGGCCACCCTGAGACTGCATATTGAATTCTTGGTCTGCCCGGGCTAGAGCATGACCCTTGCTCAAAAAAACGAAAAATAAAAATAAGAAAGAAAGATAAATGAAGCAGTCTTGAACTGCTTTCAAGGAATTACATGTGGAATCTGTGACAAACTGTAGCTTACAGTGCCATCTAAAGGAGATAGCTGTTAGTTGGCGTTTGCAAGTGGCAATGATTACAGGCATGCACCACCACACTTGGCCTTGTGTTGGTTTAATTTTTATATATTTATTATTTTTTATTTTAGACAAGATCTCAGGTAGACCATGTTGGCCTTGAACCTACTACACAACTGAGGGTGTTGAACTTCTGGTCCTCCTGCCTCTCAAGTGTTAGTACTACAGGCTTGTGCCATCACACCTAGTTTATTGATGCTGGGGATTAAACCCAGGACCTTGTGCATGCTACACAAGTACTCTGCGAGTTAGGCTATATAGCCATGGATGGCCTGACTTTCACATGGATGGAAGCCCAGTTTTTGATTTTGCTTTTTTTTTGTTGGTGTTTTATTTCTAAGACAGGGTCTCACTCTTGCCTTAGCTTGTTTGGAACTCACTCTGTAGCCCTAGGATGGCCACAGACTCACAGTTATCTTTCTATCTCTGCCTCCTGAGTGCTGGGATTAAAGTGCTGCCATGCCTGGCTCTCTTTTTAGTTTTTAAGTAGAACATCCCTCTAGGATCTTTTTGTTTGGTGGGTTGGTTGGTTGGTTTTTTTCAAGGTAAGGTTGTGCTTTATCCCAGGCTGACCTGGAATTCACTATGTAGTCTCGGGGTAGCCTCTAACTTATGGTAATCCTCCTACCTCTTCCTCCTGAGTGCTAGGATTAAAGGCATGTGCCGCCATGCCCAACTTTTTTTTTTTTGGGGGGGGGGGGTTGGTTTTTTGAGGTAAGAGTCTCACTCTAGCCTGGGCTGACCTGGAATTCACTATGTAGTCTCAGGGTGGCACAGCAATCCTACCTCTGCCTCCCAAGTACTGGGATTAAAGGCATGTGCTACCATACCGGGCTTTTAGCTAGATTCTTTAAACAAGGCAAATCAAACCCAAGTATAGGCTAGATTTAGTTTTCAGGCTGCCTTTCTGCAATGTTAGTTTATAGGTTAAAAAACGTGGAGGGGATTTAACATCAGACAAAGCTAGATTTGAATTCTAGTTCTTCCACTGACTGATTTTATGTCTTTTTTGCAGGTCAGTTTTGTTTATAAAATAGGGGTACTGATTTTTCTTTCATTGATCATCCAGGGAAGTAGCATATGTATGCTTGTATGACACATGTGAAGTGTCATAAATTATGGTGGTTGATTTTTTTTTTTTTTTCTCATTTGGATTGGGCATTGAACCTAGGGTCTAGCCAAGCACTATACTACAGAGCCACATCCCCAGCAAGTGTGTGTGTGTGTGTGTGTGTGTAGGCCAGATGACAACCTTGAGTGTCAGTCCTTAGGAATGTTGTCCACTTTGTTTTGACTCAGGGTCTCCCATTGGCCTGGAGCTTGCCAATTAGGCAAGTGTACTATCATGCCTGGCCTTATTACTTGGGTACTGGAGCTTGAACTCAGGTCCTCATGCTTGTAAGGCAAGCACTTTACTGACTGAGCTGTTACTCTAGCCCAGGTTAACCTGGAATTCACTAGGTAGTCTCAGAGTGGCCTTGAACTCATGGCGATCCACCTACTTCTGCTGGGACTAAAGGTGTGCATCACCATGCCCAGCTTTACCTAAATTTTTAAAAAAATCTTTGTGGAGTGAGAGATAGAGACTAAGAAAGAGAGAATTGGTGTGCCAGGGCTTCAGCCACTGAAATCGAACTCCAGACCCTTGCACCACCTAGTGGGCATGTGCGACCTTGTATTTACCTCACTTTTGTGTGTCTGGCTTATGTGGGATCTGGAAAGTCAAACTGCTAAGCCATCTCTCCAGCCCAGTTTTTAATTTTTTGAGACAAGGCCTTAATATGTAGACCAGGCCTCTAGCCTCTGCAAATAAACTCCAGATACATATGCCACTTTGTGCATCTGGCTTTACGTACACACTGAGGAATTGAACCCAGGTCTGTAGGCTCTGTAGGCAAGTGCCTTAACCTCTGAGTCATCTCTTCAACCCCTAATTTTTTTTTCAGATTTTATTTATTTGAGCCAGGCATGGTGGCACATGCCTTTAATCCCAGCATTCGAGAGGCACAGGTAGGAGGATTGCCATGAATTTGAGGCAAGCCTGAGACTGCATAGTGCATTCCAGGTCAACCTGGGCTAGAGTGAGACCTAACCTCAAAAAAAAAAAAAAAAAATTATTTATTTAGAGAGAGAGGAGAGTCAGATAGAGAGAATGGGCACACCAGGGCCTCAAACCACTGCAAACAAACTCCAGAAGCATGTCCCCTCTTGTGCATCTGGCTTATGTGAGTAGTGGGGAATTGAATCTGGGTCCTTAAGCTTCCCAGGCAAATGCCTTAACCACTAAGCTATCTCTCTGCCCGCCCCCAAGGTGTTTTTTTTAAAATAATAGTTAAGAGGTAGAGACATGATGGCACACACCTGTAATCTGAGCACTTGAGACAGGCTGAAGGATCAATTTGAGGTCAACCTTGGCTACATGGTTAAATCCTATCTCCCCAAATCCATAAAAGCCAAGTGTCATGGCGCACACCTATAGTCCCAGCACTTGGGAGGTATAGGCAGAAAAGAGCTTCCTCAGCTACAGCTAGGCTGCATGAGACTCTTGACTTTTTTTTTTTTTTTTCCTTTTAATTTTTTTTTTTTTTTGAGAGAAAGAGAAAGGGCATGCCAGGGCCTTCGGCCAATACATATGAACTCCAGACACATGTTGCACTTTGTGAGTCTGGTTTTACATGGGTTCTGTGGAATCAAACTTGGTTTCGCAGGCTTTGCAAGAAAATACCTTTAACAGTGGTAAGCCATCTCTCCAGCCCAAGAGATTCTTTCTTTTTTTCTTTTTTTAAAAATTCATTTATCTATGTATTATTTGAGAGAAAGAGGCAGATAGAAAGAGAATGGGTACACCAGAGCCTCTAGCCACTGCAATGAACAAACTCCAGATGCATGCGCCACCTTGTGCATCCAGCTTTAAGTGGGTACTGGACAATTAAACCAGGGTCCTTAGGCCTTCCTGGTAAATGTGTTAATTGTTGAGCCATCTCTCTCTCTAGCTCCCAAGAGACTATTTCTTAAAAAAAAAAAAAAAAAACAGGCTGGAGAGATGGCTCAGTGGATAAACTGCTTGCCACCCAAGTGTTGGGAGTCTAGCACCCATCTAAATGTTGGGTGGGTATGGCAGCCCTCCTGTGAACCCAGTACTTGGGAGGTTTTTTATTTACAAGTAGAAGAAGGGAGATAGAGAGACTGGGTATGCCAGGGCCTCCAGCCCCTGGAAACAAACTTCAGATGCATGTGCCACTTTGTGCATCTGATTTTTCATAGGTCCTGGGGAATCAAACCTGGGTTGTTAGGCTTTGCAGGCAGGTACCTTAACCACTGAGCCATCTCTCTAGCCCCGTGGGAGGTTTTGACAAGATCCCTGGGGTAAGCTGACAAACTACCTGTGTCTGTATTCAAGTGAGAGACCCTGCTTCACTAAATAAAGTGGAGAGCAGTCCAGGAAGACACTTGATATCAACCTCTAACATACACACACACATTCTTGTACACGTGGATGTGCATACCACACATGTGTGTAAAAAAGAAATCTATAAAAGAAAAAAACAAGGATGTTTCCAAAGATAGAGATAAAGTGGGAGCTCTGAAATTAAAACCTAAGATTAAGACATGGGAAATGAGAAGAAGCATGAAGCAAAAACAGGATCACTAAATCAGGAAAGAGCTGTTTTCTCCTTTCTGTTTTTCTTCAGGGCAGGGTCTCACTCTAGCCCAAGCTGACCTTGAACTTACTGCATTTCTACCTCAGCCTCCCAAGTGCTGAGACTAAAGGTGTGCACTACCATGCCTAGCCTGTTTTCTCCTTCTGACTGTTGATTCTCACTTCTTTCCTAGGACAACAGCGAATGAAGTACTATGAATTGATTGTCAATGGCTCCTACACCCCTCAGACTGTGCCCACTGGGGGCAAGGCCTTGAGTGAGAAGTTCCAGGGTTCTGGTGTTACAGCTGAGACGGTGAGAAGCTTGTGGCTGCCACAGCCACAGCCATGTGGACACAGTGCCTGATCTTGAGGAGCAGGAGCCGTCATGGGGAGGCTCTAGACTTCATTATCAAGTATAGGAAGAACAGAGAAAAGATGCTTAGATGTTTCTAAAAGATGAGGAACTAATGAGAATTTTGGGTGGGGGCAGGGCAGGGTTTCAAATGGTGCCTGATCTCTTTTCCTTTCTCCTTGCCCCACTCTCCCTCAGACTGACGTCCGCCGCCGCTCTTCCTCTGACACAGTTGCCTACCCAGCAGTCACTGCTGTGGGGAGCACCCCTGGCAATGGCACCCCTTGCTCCCAGGATACAAGCTTCTCTAGTCGACAAGACACCCCATCTTCCTTTGGCCAGTTCACCCCTCAGTCCTCCCAAGGAACCCCCTATACATCTCGGGGCAGTACACCCTACTCTCAGGACTCAGCCTACTCCAGCAGGTACACAGCACACCCCATCTGGGACCCTGGCCATCAAAATCTGGGAGCTGCCACTGAGAAACAGCCCAAAATCTCTGAGAGAGTTAGATAGAAACCATTTGTTTTAATCTTCCTGTGGATTCAGCCCACAAATCACTGTCTTCAGGGACAGTAGCTTGGAATCTGATGTTTTCTTATTCTTTTGGGGGCAAATGTGGAGGGGCTCTTGATATGAGAATAGGACAGGTTTGGTCATGTAGAGATGAGTCCAGCTAACTGCTTCTTTTTCTGCAGTACTACTTCAACCTCCTTCAAGCCCCGAAGATCAGAGAACAGCTACCAAGATTCCTTTTCTCGCCGCCATTTCTCTGCATCTTCAGCCCCCACAACTGCCTCTGTTGCCATCTCAGCCACCACAGCAGTCACTACTGCATCCTCCTCCTCTTCCTCCTCATTGTCCTCATCTTCCTCATCATCCTCTTCTTCCTCGGCCTCTCAGTTTCGTGGTTCTGATTCAAACTACCCAGCATATTATGAAAGCTGGAATCGCTACCAACGCCATACTTCATACCCACCCCGCCGGGCAACAAGGGAGGACCCCCCTGGGGCCCTTTTTGCTGAAAATACAGCTGAGCGCTTCCCACCTTCCTACACCTCTTATTTGCCCCCTGAGCCCAACCGGTCCACTGATCAAGACTACCGGCCTCCTGCTTCAGAGGCACCACCCCCGGAACCTCCAGAACCTGGTGGAGGAGGTGGGGGCCCCAGCCCTGAGAGAGAAGAAGCCCGGACTTCCCCTCACCCAGTGTCACCAGCTCGTTCCGGCTCCCCAGCCCCAGAGACTACCAATGAAAGTGTGCCCTTTGCTCAGCACAGCAGCCTGGATTCCCGCATTGAAATGCTGCTGAAGGAACAACGCTCTAAATTTTCTTTCCTGGCTTCTGACACAGAGGAGGAGGAGGAGGAGAACAACAGTACAGGCCCTGGGGTTAGAGATGCAGGGAGTGAAGTGGTTTCTGGGTCAGGTCACGGTCCTTGCACCCCCCCTCCAGCTCCAGCTAATTTTGAAGATGTGGCACCAACAGGGAGTGGCGAACTGGGGGCTACCCGGGAGTCTCCTAAAGCCAATGGACAGAGCCAGGTGAGCCTGCGGCCAATAGTAGGTGGTCTCTGGGATCCAGGAAGCAGGGTTATTATAGCTGGGGGAGAGAGAAGGGACCTTGTCAAGAAACAAGTTGGAGGGGAAGCTCAGGGAACACAAGCAGGAGCCGTCTATAACCCTCTTGCATTCCACAGGCTTCCCCATGTTCTTCTGGAGAGGATATGGAGATCTCTGATGATGACAGGGGTGGCTCACCCCCTCCGGCCCCAACACCTCCCCAGCAACCTCCACCACCGCCGCCACCTCCTCCCCCTCCCTACCTTGCTTCCCTTCCCCTTGGTTATGCTCCCCATCAATCTGCCTACCTCCTTCCACCCCGCCCTGATGGGCCACCACCCCCCGAGTACCCCCCACCTCCACCACCACCACCACCCCACATCTATGACTTCGTGAACTCCCTGGAACTTATGGATCGACTTGGGGCTCAGTGGGGAGGGATGCCTATGTCCTTCCAGATGCAGACTCAGATGTTAACTCGGCTCCACCAGCTACGACAGGGCAAGGGATTGACTGCTGCCTCAGCTGGTCCTCCTGGTGGGGCCTTTGGCGAGGCCTTTCTCCCTTTCCCACCCCCACAAGAAGCAGCCTATGGCTTGCCCTATGCTCTGTACACACAAGGGCAAGAAGGCCGTGGAACATACTCCCGAGAGGCCTACCACCTGCCTTTGCCCATGGCAGCTGAGCCTCTGCCCTCTTCAGTCTCGGGAGAAGAGGCACGGCTGCCTCTCAGGGAGGAAGCAGAGCAGGCAGAAGGCAAGACTCTACCATCAGCAGGCACTGTGGGCCGTGTGCTGGCTACCCTAGTACAAGAGATGAAGAGCATCATGCAGCGAGACCTCAACCGCAAGATGGTGGAGAATGTGGCCTTTGGAGCTTTTGACCAGTGGTGGGAAAGTAAGGAAGAGAAGGCGAAGGTAAGGAGGGCTAATGCTGGGAACTGTGGGGGTCTTTGCCAGAGGAGGTAGTCCTCTGGTTCCTCCAGGTTGCCCAGTTTAAATTAGGAAAGAACATGAAAACAAGGGCAAAGTTAGGCTGTGGGCACATGAGCATGGGAGTTGGGAGGAGGAGGGGGACAGAGCAAAGACAAGTATAGTCTGAATCAGAAGATCATTCTCCTGGCTCCTTTGCTTTCTTGTTGTGGGTAAGACCCTTAAGTCTTTTTGGGCTTGCTTTCATTTCCACCATTTGTAAAGTAGGACAAGTAATAGCTGTTTCCTCACATTGGATGGGCAGATTAAATGAGCACACTTTAGAAATATGCCTATATGGGGCTAGTAGATGTAGGGCAGAAATAAGGTTTAATAGAGGAGTAAGTTGATGGACTTCTGTGTTCCTGGGGCCTAGGAGTGGTTTCTGGGATCTGGGTTCTGTGGCTTAATCCCCCTTATGTTTACAGCCATTCCAGAATGCAGCCAAACAGCAAGCTAAGGAGGAGGATAAAGAGAAGATGAAGCTCAAAGAGCCAGGCATGCTGTCCCTTGTAGACTGGGCCAAGAGTGGAGGTGCTGCAGGCATTGAAGCCTTCACCTTTGGATCAGGGCTACGAGGGGCCCTGCGGCTGCCTTCATTCAAGGTAACCAGGAATGTGGTCTTGCTAAGTAAGGTGGAGAAAGTTGGTGGGTCTCCCTTCCTTGGGGAAATGGTGGTTGGGAATGGAGGATGGGGCGAGTTCTAAATGGGCTCCGTTTATCTCTTCCCTACACCCAGGTAAAGCGGAAGGAACCATCAGAAATTTCAGAAGCTAGTGAGGAAAAGAGGCCCCGGCCCTCTACTCCAGCTGAGGAAGATGAAGATGGTGAGTGGGAAATCGAGCAGTGTGATAGGAAGCAAAAGGCAGGCTGAAGTAGTCAGGGCGTCTTTAAGGGCCAGGCAGATAACTTCAATATTTAGAAACATAGACCTTCAAGGGTTCATCTACTCAAGTTTATCATCTAATGCTTTGTTTTATAACCTTTGTCCTTAGTATGTCAGTCTGAGCTGTCTGCCTCAAAAAAAGGAAAAAAAAAAAGAAAAGGATGAAAGATGAATGGGTGGGGATGTATTTCAGTTTGCATAAGATGTTAGGTGAATGTGTTCCTGTTTCTGTACTGAGCTTCAGCCTCCAGTCTGGAAAGTAGGCAGTAGTATGTGTGAATATGGAACAGGAGAGCAGTAACTTTTGGTTGATGGTAACTACTCTGACTTCTTGCAGATCCTGAGCGAGAGAAGGAGGCTGGGGAATCAGGACGCCCGGGGACCAAGCCCCCAAAGAGAGATGAAGAGAGAGGCAAGACGCAAGGCAAGCACCGGAAGTCTTTTGCCCTGGACAGTGAAGGGGAGGAGGCATCCCAGGAGTCTTCCTCAGAGAAGGTAAGGGACCAGGTATGCTGCCTCTATCAGAAGTCTTTTTCCTGAACCTCTTTTCCCATAGTCAGCTTTCTGTCTGGGCTGGAGTCTTAGCAGAAGGAAGCAGTCCCCATTTGTCCTTAATTCTTTTTTTTTTAATGTGTATATGTGTGGGTATGTGTACATGTTGAGGACACAGGTTAATGTTGATATCTTTCTCTATCATTCTCCACTTTCTTTGATTTTTTTTTTTTTTTTTGCGGTAGGGTCTCCCTCACTGTATCCCAGGCTGACCTGTAACTTACTCTGTACTCCTGTACTCCCAGGATGGATCTTGTATCTTTCACTGAATTTAGAGCTAGGCAGTTCAGCTAGACTAACTGGCCATTGAATCTCAGGGATTCCCTAACTCCTCCCACCGCCACCATGTCTGCCATTCTTATGTGGGTACTAGGAATCCAAACTCAGATTCTCATGCTTGCATGGCTAGCAATTTATCCACTGAGCTATCTCTCTAGTCCCCCATTTCTCCTTTTTTTTAGGATGAGGAGGAGGATGAGGAAGATGAGGAAGATGAAGAGCGAGAGGAAGCTGTTGATGCCACCAAGAAGGAGACAGAGGCATCAGATGGTGAGTGCAGACGCTTGGATAGAATGCTGGTTTGTGTCTATGGTCATACCACCCTGAATGCAGCTGATCCTGTCTGATCTTGGAAGCTAAGCAAGGTCAGGCCTGGTTAGTACTTGGATGTGAGAATTCTGGTTTGGGCAGGCATGGTGGCACATGTCTTTAATCCCAGCACTAAGGAGGCGGAGGTAGGATTGCTATGAGTTTGAGTCCGGCCTGGGCTAGAGTGAGACCCTACATCCAACCTTCCCCCTTCCCCAAAGAAAAAGAACTCTGGTTTGGAAAGGAAGGGATTAGGCCACTTGCCATTTTTTTTCCTGAATTTACATAATCTTCCTTCTACACCTCTGGCCACCCCTTACCCTTTGCATTGAAAGATCTTATAGCCACATCCTTTAGAAACCTGGGCCCTGGGCTGGAGAGATGGCTTAGTGGTTAAGGCGTGTGCCTGCAAAGCCAGAGGACCCAGGTCCAATTACCCGGGATCTACGTAAATCACATGCACAAGGTGGTACATGCGTCTGGAGTTCATGTGCAGTGGCTGGAGGCTCTGATGCCCTCTGTCTGTCTGTATCTCTCAAATAAAAATGTATAAGAAAAAGCTGGGGGTGTCGTGGCACACACCTTTAATCCCAACACTGGGGAGGTAGAGGTAGGAGGATCACCATGAGTTCAAGGCCACCCTGAGAGTACATAGTAAATTCCAAGTCAGCCTAAGTTAGTGAAACCCTACATCTAAAAACCAGAAAAGAAAAGAAACCTGGGCCCTTTGGGAGCATTAATCCCAGAACTCAGAATGCTTCCTTCTGCTTGCTTCTTTTGAAACAACTCTTCCCTACAAGCAGCTCAACAAAGACTTCTTTTCCCAAGTCCTAGAGAAGAGGGGTGTGTCTTCTCCTCTGGCCCCTTAATGCTGCCAGGCTGGACCTTCCCCCATTGAGTACTATTGTTCTATTATTATTATCGTTATTTTGGTTTTTTTGAGGCAGGGTCTCACTTTAGCCCAGGCTGACCTGGAATTCACTATATAGTCTCAGGTGGCCTCGAACTCTCAGTGATCTTCCTACCTCTGCCTCCCAAGTGCTGTGATTAAAGGTGTGCACCACCATGCCCGGCTTTTTTTTTTTTTTTTTTTTTTTTTTTGGTTTTTCGAGGTAGGGTCTCACTCTAGCCCAGGCTGACCTGGATTCACTATGGAGTCTCAGGGTGGCCTCGAACTCACGGTGATCCTCCTACCTCTGCCTCCCGAGTGCTGGGATTAAAGGCGTGCGCCACCACGCCTGGCTTTTATTTTTTTAATGAGAGAGAGAATTGTTGTGCCAGGGCCTCCAGCCATTATAATTGAACTCCAGACATGTGCACCACCTTGTGCCCACGTGTAACCTTGTGCACTTGCATCACCTTATGCGTCTGGTTTATGTGGGATCTGGAGAGTCGAACATGGGTCCTCAGACTTTGCAGGCAAGCACCTTAACCACTAAGCCGTCTCTCCAGCCTGTTTATTTTATTATTATTATTTATTTTGAGAGAGAAAGAGGCAGAGAGAGAGAGAGAATGGGCGCACCAGGGCCTTCGACTGCTGCAAACAAACTCAAGACACATATTCCCCTTTTGGTGCATGTGTAATATTGTGTGCTTGTGTCACTCTGTCCGGCTACATGGGACCTGGAGATTTCGATCATGAGTTCTTAGGCTTCACAGGCAAGCACCTTACCTGCTAAGTCCTCTCTCTTGCCCTCCTTTTATTTATTTATTTTTTTATGAGAGAGAGAATTGGCATGTCAGGGTCTCCAGCCACTGAAATCAAACTGCAGAGGCATGTGCCACCTTGAGTGTATGTGTGGCCTTGCACTTGTGTCATCTTGTGCATCTGGCTTACATGGAATCTAGGGAGTTGAACATGGGTCCTTAAGCGTCTCAGGCAAATGCCTTAACCAGTAAACCATCTCTCTAGCCCTTCAGCACTATCCTTTAAGCTCACTCACCAAACTGTCTGTCCCTCTTCCTTTGTGAAGACACTCTTCTGTCCATTTAAAGACCTTTGGCTCCCATGTCCACTTGAGTTGTAGGTACATTCTTTCAGAAATAAATATTGAAGCTCCTATGTGCAGGTATTTTGTAGGAACTTAGAATGTGGTTCTTGTTTTTGAGAGCTTGGTGGAAACAGACTTGACAAACAAGTGAACAAGTCCTATCATTTTAGATATAGAGTTTTGAAGAAATGAAATAGGGTAGTGGGGTAGAGTGGTAGGGTGGGCGACTGAGAAAAGATAGGGGTAGAGTGATAAGATGGGGGACCCGAAAAAAGAGTCAGTTTGCTACATGGCGGTCAGTGAATGTCTGAGGTGCTCTTTTAGCAGAGGCCAGGATGATAAATGGACCTCTTTGCTGAAGCAGAGGGCTGGATTATCTGCTAAGAATGAAAGCTGCTCATATGTGCTCCTTTACTTTCATTCTATCAGTTGTAGAGTTGTACTTCCTAGGTGCCTTTCTTTTCTTTTCCTTTTTTTTTTTTTTTTTGGTTTTTCGAGGTAGAGTCTCACTCTAGCCCAGGCTGACCTGGAATTCACTATGGAGTCTCAGGGTGGCCTCGAACTCATGGCAATCCTCCTACCTCTGCCTCCTGAGTGCTGGGATTAAAGGCGTGCGCCACCATGCCCGGCTTTTTTTTTTTTTTTTCTTTTTTTCCTATTGTTTTTTTGGAGGCAGGGTCTTATGCTGGCCCAGGCTGACCAGGAATTCCCTGGCTCAGGTTGATATCAAACTCATAACAATGCTCCTGTCTCACACTCCTGAGTGCTGGGATTACAGGTGTGAGCCTCCATGCCCAGTTGCCTCCCCTTGACTCCTGTAGAGCCCAAGCTTGCCTCACTTTCATTGGTCTTTTAGTACTAGGATTACACTTAGAACCCAATCTCTCATAGTATAGAACATGTAATGTTTTGGAGCATTTTACAAATTATTTTTATCATACAAAGTAATAGATTTTTTTAATTAATTAGTTTTGTATTCAGCAAATACAGTCAGTTTGGTACCTTTATTAGGCTCATCCGTGACCTACCCCCTCCCCATTGGCCCCTCCTTGTTGAGGTATATTGTGGAGTTATCCCACAGTTATGGGTAAGATAAATGTCTCTGCATATCATGACCCAGCATGTGGCTCTGACATTCTTTCTGCCCCCTCTTCCATAAAATTTCCCTGAGCCATGTTGGGTTCATTTTTGGTCTGCTTCAGTGATGAGGTGTTGGGGGCCTCTGGGGCTCTGGCTCTCTGATTTGGTAGGAGTTGATTTTTCTCTGTGTTGATCTCCTTCCCCCTTGTGCTGTTATCCGGTTCATCAGGAAAACAGCACCCTTGCTTGTTTTGCCAATTTTTCTTAGTTTCAGCCGGGGCCCTTTTGAGGTATGATGGGGTGGCTCTCTCCTTAGGATTTACATCTATCTGAAAAAGAGAAGCAGATTCTCCAACGGAGAGTAAGTTAGCACCAGGACAAATGAGATAGCCTTACTTTTTTTTATAGAGAATTTAATAGGTGTAGGCCCTCTTGTAGCCCATGATTGATGGTAGCTTGATACTGGCGAGTGGGCTTATGTTTGGATATGGTTCTGACTTGTTTCCCAGCTCCAGCTATGGGTCCTGTACCACTGAGGGGATCAGTTAGCCAAATTAAGAGCAGTTGGTTCCCCACCATGGCTGTGTGCCACTGTTGCACTTGTGTGGGCATCACAACAGGTTATTTGCTGCTAAGTAGGTTAGACCATGAGTTGCTTGGACAGATATTGGTCATTTTCCCCCAGTCGCCCATTTAGCACCTTCTGGCACTAGACGTGCTGCAAAGTAATAGATTTTATTGTAATGTTTTCATACATTTATAATAATAGATATTATTCTTATTTCCCCCCACATTCCCCTTTCCCCCCTTGTTGGACCCCTTTCTCTCCCAAATAGTTCTCCTGCCTTCATGTCCCATATATCCATTTCCACCCACCCCTTTAGATCTCTTCTTCCCCTTTCATAGTCCCCTTTCTACTTTCAAAGCACATAATGTTCATTCATCCCAGAAGCCTTTCTCAGAATTCATTGTCCATGCTATTCCTTAAGGACCTACCTTGGTCATCCAAGCAGACTGTTTGCCAATCTCCAAGTCTTTATTCTCTTGCCTTTGACACTGTTGTTCAAACCCTATTTTTCTGTGTAGGGATTTTTTATCCTTCTTTATGTCAGCATCTCCCTAAGGAGAGCTTCCCTTCTTTCCTCCTCTAGGCAGAATCCAGGGTTCCCTTCACTATCCTCCCCAGCTACTCAGACTAATGTTTTTCACCTATGAACAGATTTTGCTTATCTAGCTCCTTGACATCTTAGATTTCCAACAGCTGCCCTAGACCCGAATATCCAGACTACTGAGTCAGTAAATGATTCCTCAGCTTGATCAAGTAAGGGTCTTCCCACCTTGCCTGATTGCCCCTTTTGTATTTCCAGATGAGGAAAGTGATTCGTCCTCCAAATGTTCTCTGTATGCTGATTCAGATGGTGAAAATGGTAGCACGTCAGACTCTGAGAGCAGCAGTTCCTCCAACTCCTCGTCTTCTTCATCTTCCTCCTCGTCCTCATCATCCTCTTCATCATCAGAGTCCTCCTCCTCTGAAGAAGAAGAAGAAGAAGAGGAGGAGGAGGAGGAGCATCCAGCAACCATTCCCTCAGCCTCATTGCCCTCTAGAGAAGTCCCGGAGCCCCTCCCAGCTCCTCCTGAGCAGCCTGTGCCCAGCAGGGGTGAAGGTTCTCCCATCACACCTCTCCCTGAAAAGGAGACCTCTCCAGCAAGGCCTACAGGTAGGTGGTATGAGCTAGTGACAGGATTTCTTTATGTTTTTTGTCACTGTCTGAGAGAATGGTGGAACCTGCATTAATTAATTTTATATGAGGGTGTGTGACATTTTTTGGAAAAATATACAAAGAAAAAGACTATATATCTTTATGTTTGTTTATTTTTTCATTGTAGCCCAGGACGACCTGGAACTCATTTTGTAGTCCCAGGCTGGCCTTGAACTCACAGCTGTTCTACCTCTGCCTTCTGAGTGCTGGGATTAAAAGTGTGCACCACCATGCCCAGCTACTATGTATCTTTTAAAAATACTTCTATGGCTGTAGAGATGGCTTAGCCATTAAGGCTGTTTCCTGGGAAGTGGAAGCCTAAAGACCCAGATTCAATTTCACCAGTACCCACAATAAGCCAGATGCACAGGTGGCATATGCATCTAGAATTTGTTTGCAGTGGGGCTGGAGAGATGGCTTAGTGGTTAAGGCACTTACTTGCCTGCAAAGCCTAAGGACTCATGATTGATATCTCTCCAGATCCCATGTAAGCCAGATGCACGGTGAGGCAAGTGCAAGCTTGCACATTCCTGCTAGGTGGCACAAGCCTCTGAAGTTTGATTATAGTGGCTGAGGCCCTGGTGTGCCAATTCTTTCTTTCCTCCCCCATCTCTCTCATTCTCTCTTTTAAAACAGTTGTTTACAGTGGCTGGAGAACCTGGCATACCCATTCTTTCTATCTGCTTGCTCCCTCTCAAATAAATAAAAATAACATATTTAAAATTATTTTTGTTTATTTGAGAGACACAGAGTGTGAGTATAGGTGTTCCAAGGCCTCCTTTCTGCTGCAAACAAATTCCAGACTTATGTGTACTTAGTGCATCAGGCTTTACATGGGTCCTGGAGAATCAAACCTGGCTATCATGCTTTGCAAGCAAGTCTCTCTAACTACTGTGCTGCGTATCTCTCCGATTATTTACTTGAACTTTCCCCTTGTAGGCATTCCAGCCCTTAAGCCAGACTGCCAAGTGATTTACCTAGTGGACATAGGTTTTTGTCTGCTAGTAAAGTAAAACATGTCTCCTCCCATGCAAGTTAAAATAAAGATTCCTTAGTAAACTTAGCAAGCAGACTCCTAGTTTTTTTAAGCTCATCCCTGAAGATGTAGTGAATATGTACAGGCAATTAAATGGGCAGATAATTAACTCAGAACTTAGTTGAACCTTTGCTTTCCTTTGTAGATTGCATAGTCCCTTGTTCTATAGTATGCAGTAACTATTTATTCATGCAGTAGTTGTTTAATGAGCATTTACCAATGCCAGGAGTAGGTGCCAGGGTGATGGTATGTCCAGCAGGCACTGTTTTCACCCTGTAAAGCTTACAGTTTACAGGTAGAGATGGGCCAGTTAAGCAGTAGATGCCTGAGAAAACCTGTAATTGCCAGTGAACACCATGAAGGAAAAGTACAGAGTACTTAGAATCTTGAGGGCACCTGTGGGCCTCAGAACATCCTGCTAGCCAGGCGTGGTGGCACATGCCTTTAATCCCAGCACTCAGGAGGCAGAGGTAGGAGGATCGCTGTGAGTTTGAGGCCACCCTGAGACTACATAGTGAATTTCAGGTCAGCCTGGGCCAGAGGTGAGACCCTACCTTGCAGAGAAAGAAAAGAAAAAAAGCATCCTGCTAAAGCATAAGGAGATGAACATGTGCAAAGCAGAAGAGAGGTGTTACATAGGCTCTACCTGAGGCAGGTAAACAACAGATAGGAAAACCTGAGAGAAAACTAACCTTCTAGTAGGCTGAGAGCTAAGATGGGTGGGTAGGGTGAAGGCCAGTTTATGCAAAATGCAGAGACTATGTTAATTTGGATTTTACTTGAGAGTAGGAGAAAGCCCTCTGAAGACCAAGACCACATTCCTGATTTAGAATGATGATGCAGGAAGGCTATTAAGACTGTGAAAGGAGGGAGGGACTTAGAGTGTCCTTTAATACAATCAAATTTCAGGGTTTGTTTTTTTGTTTTTGTTTTTTTTTTTTGTTTTTTTGTTTTTGCTTTTCGAGGCTGGGTCTCGGTCTAGCTCAAGCTGACCTGGAATTCACTATGTATTCTCAGGGTTTGGTTTGGTTTGGTTTGGTTTTGAGGCACTCTAGTCCAGGCTGTCCTAACTCATTCTGTAGCCCAGGATGCCCTGGAATTCATAGTGGTCCTCCTACCTCAGCTTCCCAAGAGCTGGGATCAAAGCCATGCACCACCATGCCCAGCTTAAATGCCAATTTTTATGACATACTTCAGAGACACGTTGCCTCTCTGGGATCTCTTGTTTTGACTAAGAATCTGTGGTTCAAGATGAGCAGAGGTTATAGGAAGAACCTCCTAATGCTGGCCCAGACCCCATAGGATGTGAGTTGCTTTCCTGACAGCCTCTCTTGAGTCTTTTGGGCAGCAGAAAGCCACAGGCCACCTAGAGGGCAACAATCTCCCATTCTCTGTGGGGCAGGAAGAAGAGGGCTGTGGCCACATGTGTACCTTTGTGGTAAGAGATTTGGCAGAGGTAAGGAAAAATGCAGGCTAGCAGTAGAAGGTATGAAAGGATGCAGGTAAGGTAAAAGTAGATGTTTAGAGTGATGGGCAGGGGTTAAAGTGAGGGTGAAATCAGACAGTGGATGACTTGCTAGCATTATTTGCCAGGAAAGAAACATGTGAAGCCGTGGTTAAGAAGGAAACTGCTGAGGTTAGTTTGCATTGAGTTTGAGATAGTCTGGGCCTCCAGGTAGAAATACTGGCAATTAGGTCATAGGTTTGAAGCCTTGGAAAAACTGGCTGGAAATAGGTAGATGCATGTGATAAGTGTCTGAAAGGGAGTGTAGATAAATGTGGACTCACTTGTATAAAACTTGAAGAATATATGGTATGGAGGTGGGTTGCAAAGCCTGGAAGCCCTGTTATAAGGGTTTAGTGGGCAAAGAGAAGAGGTTGGAAAGGAAATGAGAAGAAGTGAGGAAGAGTAAGTTTTGCACATCAATTGAAGTGCTAGTTTTAAAAGGAAGAAGTAAAAACAATGTGTGGAAGTCTATGTCTCTAATCCTAGCACTTGGGAAGTAGAGGCTGGATGATCACAAATTCAAGGTCATCCTTAGCTATATAGTCAGTTTGTGCCAGTCTGGGATATGTATGAGTCCTAATTACAGATAAACAAATAAGGGACTGGAGAGATGGCACAGCAATTAAAGGCATTTGATTGCAAAGCCTGATGATCTGGGTTTGATTTCCCAATACCTACGTAAAGCCAAATGCACTAGGTGATACATGCACCTAGAGTTCATTTGCAGTAGCTGGAGCCCATGGTACGGCCATACTGAGTCACTGTCTGCTGCTTTCTGTTTGTCTCAAATAAATAAATAAAAAATATGAAAGGGTGGGGGAGGAAAGATGCCAGGCTTGGTAGTGCATGCCTATAATCCCATCAGTGGGAGATAGAGGTAGGAGGATTGCCATGAGTTCAAGGCCAACCTGAGACCACTAGTGAATTTCAGGTCAGCCTGGGCTAGAGTGAGACCCTACCTCGGGGTGGGTGGGGGGGCGGAGAAAGAAAGATTATCCTGGCATGATGGTCCCAGCTGCCTGAAGGCTAAGATAGGATCACTATTTGAGGTCAGCTTGGGCTATATGGTGAGTTCAAGACTAGCTTGGGCAACTTAGCAAGATCCACTGTCAAAATAAAATTTCAAAAAGGACTTGGGGAATAATTGTTCAATGGTAGCATTTGCCTAGCATGCATGAGGCGCTAGGTTCAATCTGCAGGATCACAAAAATAGCTAAGTAAATAAATGACATAAATATCTCTTGGACCTGATAGGTCATTGTAGTTATTGGTGACTTTACCAATTTCAGTTGAGTGGTTCATACTGAAGCCAAGTGTTGAGGGATGAGGCAAGGTGACAAAGATAGCCAGTTTTCTGGAAGAGTAACCTGGATAGAAGGTTGTGTGGCTGATGGTAAGAACCCAAGAGAAGGCTTGGAAGGATAGCAAAGCACACACTCACCTCCAAAGATAATCAGCCTTATAAATGGAAGCCTAATTAATGAAGGCTCATTTATTGTCTAGTTGACACAAAGCCAACTCAGTTTAAATCAAAAAAAGAAAAGCTGGATATGGTAACATATGCCTGTCTGTAATCCCAGCACTTAGGAGACAGATGCAGAAGAATTGGGTTTAGGGTCATCCTCAGCAATATAGTGAGTTTCAGGTCAGCCTGGCCTACATGAGACCTATCTTAACCATTGCCCACCCCACCTCCACCTCTCAAAAAAAATAGAAAAAGGGATTTACGGATTCATACCTGAGCTATGCCTGTCTGGCAGTAGACCCCCAAAGACAGGGATTAGAACACTTGCCTTTCTTTTTCCTTTCGTGTGTGGTTTGTGTACATGTGGTGTATTCATATATGTGCAGATAAATGTGCCCTGTGCAGCAGTACTCCTGCCTCCCTCCATGGCCCTCAACACTGGGGTTACAGGCCTACACAGCCACGCCCCACTTCAGGAGAGCAAACTCAGATCCTTACTCTGGTGCTGCAAGCACTCTTAACTGAGCCATCTCCTCAGCCCTGCTTGTCTTTCTTTTGTTTTCTAGTCTGGTTTATTCTCTTTTTTGGTTTTTCGAGGTAGGGTCTCACTGCGGTCCAGACTAACCTGGAATTCACCATGTAGTCTCAGGGTGGCCTCGAACTCATGATGATCCTCCTACCTCTGCCTCCAAGCAGAGCAGCTGGAGGCCTGGGCCAAGTCCCTGAGGCCTTCCAGGTATAGTTTTCCACTGTCTGAAACCCCAGGTGGTGGTCACAACCTAGGATTCAACAGGTTGAGGGTCTTGCTCAGGATTCCCAAGTTAGGAGCATCAGCTTGGGCCATTGGCACAAACTGATCACTTCCTGCTCAGGCCAGGCTTAATACTGGCTGCTTTTTAGTTCTGAAAGTGGTAGGACCAGATATGAAACCTGAAGCCACAGGGTGTTCAGGGCAGCACTGGGCACCAAATCGAAGCATAAACTCCATCCAGATTGCCTGGGCACATATGACCTTGGGCAACTGAGGAATCTCTGTGGCTAATTTTTCTAATTTGAGATAGGGTTGGTAGCCACCTCTCAGGGAACTACATTGTTGCTTGTGAAAGGCTTGGGTCAGTGTAAGGTGCACTTATGGCAGCCATTAATTTGCTGCAGCCTCCTGCATCTGCAAGGAAAATAGTACTAGTGAGGCAAGGCTTCATAAAGGCAGTGGCTTTAAGTTGAGACTAGGAGTTGCATCATATCATTGGGAGGTGAGCTGAGGGGACACAGCAGCAATTCTCAAAGGCATGTCCCTACCTCAACCTACTGTTCATATTTTGGATCTGTTTCAGGCTGCTTTAGTGTAGACTTTCTTCTGACCTTGGCACTAAGTTTAGTGTTAGAAAAGGAGGAGGAAGGCAAGTTCCTTGTTGGTTTGACATGCCTTTGTGTGTAGAGTATGTGTGATTGTGTGTATGTTTGTGTGCAGATGTATGTACACACATGTAGAGGCTAGAGGAGAAGGTTGGATATTTTCTTTTCACTCACTTACCTGTTTTCCTTGAGATGGAGTCTCACTAAACCCAGATCTGGACATTTTTGCTATTCAGTCAGCAAGCCCCAGCAATACTCTGGTCTCTACCCCTCAGGATTGGGGTCACATATGTGTGTGGTTATGCCCAGCTGCTTACATGGGTGCTGGAGAATTGAATTCAGGCAGTCTCAAGCCCTTTCAGGCCTTCATGCTTGTGCAGCAAGTGCTGAGACAGCTCCCAGCCTCCCCCACCTTCAAAACATTTTGTATTTATATGTAAGCAGAGGGTGGGGAGCGAATGAGAGAGGGGGATAGAGGGGGGAGAATGAATGGGAGTACCAGGGTGTCCTGCCACTGCAAATAAGGTCCATATGCATTTGCAACTTTGAACATCTCCCTAGCCTCCCACCCTACCCCCCGCCTTTTTGAGGCATTATAAATTAGGTTGGTTGGTTTTGAATTCATAGTGGTTCTAATACCTCTGCCTCTGAAGTGCTGGAATTACAGGTGTGAGCCACCACATCTTGCTGGAAGAAAAGGGGGTTTTGTTTGTTTAATATACCCCAAGCCATCTCTCCAGCCTTTATGGTTTTGTTTGTTTGTTTGTTTGTTTGTTTGTTATTTGGAACTCATTCTGCAGCCCAAACTGGCCTCAAAGTCATGGTGATCCTCCTACCTCAAACTTTTGATGGGATTAAATGAGTACATCACCGTGCCCAGCTTGAAGGCAAGTTTTATATGTATGTATATTTGCAAACAGAGAGAGATAGGGAAAGGGGATGGGTGCATCAAGGCCTCGTGCCACTGCAAATGAACTTCAGATGGCATACACCACTTTATGCATCTGGCTTTACATGGGTACTAGGGAATTGAATCCAGGCTGTCAGACTTTGTAGGCAAGCACTTTAACCACTGAGCCATCTCTCCAGCCCTGCAGACAAGTTTTTATAAAGCATTTAATATAGACTTTCAGCTTCTTATTTTAAAAGTTTTATTTTAGCCAGGTGTGGTGGCTCATGCCTTTAGTCCCAGCACTTGGGAGGCAGAAGTAGGAAGATCACCATAAGTTTGAGGCCACTCTAAGACTACATAGGGAATTCCAGGACAGCCTGGGCCAGAAGTAGGATCTCGCTGTAGCCCAGGCTGACCTGGAATTCCCTATGTAGTCAGGGTGGCCTCAAACTCATGACTATCCTCCTACCTCTACCTTCCAAGGGCTGGAATTAAAGGCGTGCCCCACCACACCCAGTGACAGTTTTGTTGTGTATATAGAGTATGTATGTGTGTGATGTCTGCACATGTGTGTGCAATATGCATACCCCATGCTTGTGCTTGCAGAGGCCAGAGGAGAATATTTGCTGCTGTTTCTGATTGCTCTTCTCTGTATTTCCTTGAGATGCGGTCTCCCCTCAATCCCAATCTGCTTTGGATAAACAAGCCCTAACTGGTTGTTTGTTTTTTTTTTTTTTTGGTTTTTCTGTTGTTACTGTTGTTTTTGTTTTTTACATGGGTTCTGGGGAGTCAAACTCTGTGTTCTCCAACCCAGAAAGGCTCTCAGTTTTATGTGGCAGTTGGTCTAAAGTGAGCATCTTATTACTGTTGTTTCTGTTTCAACTAGACCAAAGAATGTTGTAGTTGAAGTAGTGGATATTTTAATTCATTCTAGCTAGTTAATAATCTTTTTTTTTTGTTATTCGAGGTAGGGTCTCACTCTGGTCCAGGCTGACCTGGAATTCACTGTGTCGTCTCAGGGTGGCCTTGAACTCACAGCAAACCTCCCACCTGTGTCTTCTGAGTGCTGGGATTAAAGGCATGCACCACCATGCCCGGCTTTAGTTAATAATTAAAGTGTAGCCGACAAAAATTGTCTTGGTCTGTGTGCCTCGCTTTTGGATGTGGTTTTATCATCACCAGTCTTGGTTAAAAGACTACATTCTCAGTGTTTATGAAAGCCCTTCCCTCTCAGTCTTGCCAGCTTGGCTGTGCATTTGATTTAGATGTTTTTCTTCCACGGGACAAAAGCTCCCTGAGGATGTTGGAAGTATGTCTGTATGTCTGCTCAGCCAGTTTTCTTCATGCCTGGCATTGAGGTTCAGTCTGTACTTGTCACCTGGATGAATGAGCAGGTACAGAATCCCATCCTGCTCAGGGACACCACAATTCTGACAATAGTATGAGTAGATAGGGAAAAGCAGGCAGAGTGTTCCCTGAGTAAGAAGTTTGTCTGCACATCAGCGTGAGTCTGTGCTAGGCAGAAGCTGAAGAAGGGGCACAACCTGGTAAAGCGAGGCAGCTCCAGTGCAGCTGAGCCCAGGTCTCCTGCCCTGGATGACTGTCAGATGAGGTTGACATTCTGGCCTCTTCTCATGTGCTTCTTTCTTTCCCAGGTCCCTCTGAAGAGCCACCACCCAGTATGCCCCAGCCTCCCCCAGAGCCACCAGCTGGACCTCCAGTCTCTACACCCCGCCCAGATGAGCGTCCTTCTTCCCCTATCCCTCTCCTGCCCCCACCCAAGAAACGCCGGAAAACTGTCTCCTTTTCTGCTGTGGAGGAGGTGCCAGCCCCAGAACCTCCTCCCGCTGCCCCGGTACAGGCCAAGTCTCCTGGCCCAGTCTCTCGCAAAGTCCCCCGGGGCATGGAGCGGACCATTCGCAACCTGCCCCTGGACCATGCATCTCTGGTCAAGAGTTGGCCTGAGGAGGTGGCCCGAGGGGTTCGCAGCCGAGCTGGAGGCCGAAGCCGCTCCACTGAGGAGGAAGAAGCTGAGCCAGGGACAGAAGTTGACCTAGCGGTGCTGGCCGATTTGGCCCTGACCCCTGCCCGATGTAGGTTGACCTCTCTGCCTACTGGTGACGACTCAGAGGCCACTGAGACTTCAGATGAGGCTGAGCGCCCAAGCCTCCTGCTCAGCCACATCCTGCTGGAGCACAACTATGCCCTGGCCATCAAACCCCCATCTGCCTTGACAGCACCTCGGCCCTTGGAGCCATCTCCTGCCCCTGCCACGCTCTTCAGCTCCCCAGCTGATGAGGTCTTGGAAGCTCCTGAGGTGGTAGTGGCTGAGGCAGAGGAGCCAAAGCAGATACAGCCACAGCTGCAGCAGCCAGAGGAAGAAGGGGAGGAGGAGGAGGAGGAGGAGGAGTCTGAATCTTCAGAGAGTAGCAGCAGCAGTAGCAGCGAGGAAGAGGGAGCCATCCGGCGACGCAGCCTGCGTTCCCATACACGGCGCCGGCGGCCACCACTCCCACCCCCACCACCTCCTTCCTTTGAGCCCCGGAGTGAGTTTGAGCAGATGACCATCTTATATGACATTTGGAACTCAGGCCTGGACTTGGAAGATATGAGTTACCTGAGGCTCACATATGAGCAGTTGCTGCAGCAGACCAGTGGGGCTGACTGGCTTAATGACACCCACTGGGTTCATCACACAAATATCCTGAGCTGCAGAGTTGGGTCTGCCTATGCCAGGGGGCTGGGGTGTGGGCACCTTCCCCAGGATCAGAGCAAGGTATATTATCCTCAGGTCACGCCTAGGGCTCTATTGACCTCCCTTTCAGTCTAACTTGCTGTGCCTTTTCCAGCCTTTGGGATCACCTCTGGCTGCCCAGCTATCTTTTCTTCTGCCTTGTGTCTCTTGAGCTGGACTGTCTAATCTCATCTGACCCTTAACAGTATTCTCACTAGCTTGTATCTGCTTCCCTTTCTTGTAGTGGGGTAGACAGAAGGTGGGGGCTTCAGGATACAGGCCAGTGAAGGACTTGTTCTCTTTCTTAACACCCTGCACTCACCAACCTAAGCACTCCAAAGCGAAAGCGGCGGCCCCAGGATGGGCCCCGTGAGCACCAGACTGGCTCTGCACGCAGCGAAGGCTATTACCCCATCAGTAAGAAAGAGAAAGACAAGTACTTGGATGTGTGCCCTGTCTCAGCCCGGCAGCTGGAAGGCGTGGACACTCAGGTAGGGCTCTGTCCGAGATCTAGCCCACTCACTACCTCCTACCCGTCCTGATGCTTACCTCCTCTCTGGTGATACTTTTTGCAGGGGACTAATCGGGTGCTTTCTGAGCGACGATCGGAGCAGCGGCGGCTGCTGAGTGCTATTGGCACCTCAGCCATCATGGATAGTGATTTGCTAAAGCTAAACCAGCTCAAGGTGAGGGTGAGGTGAGGTGGCTGGGTGAAGGCTGAAGCAAAGAGCTCCCCAGGGTGGTGGGGGGGTTTGGCTAAAATACCTTCTGACCTGGGAGGTCTGCAGGAAAGCAAGGAGCTGGGTTGTGCGAGGCATTAGCAGTGCAGTCTACCTTCTGCCTCCCTAGTTCCGAAAGAAGAAGCTCCGATTTGGCCGGAGCCGGATCCATGAGTGGGGTCTGTTTGCCATGGAGCCCATTGCAGCTGACGAGATGGTGATAGAATATGTGGGCCAGAACATCCGCCAGGTAAGGAAGGCTCCAGGCCCAACTGCTGATCTGATTAGCAGCATGGATTTCACATGAATACCCTTTGACCATTGGGACAAAGCCCACTCATCCCCATCCCAGTTCCAAGACCAGGTGTAAGTGATTCAGTAGGACCCAGACTGCCTTCAAGTATGCAGGGAACACTGGACAGTAACAATGATACAGGGATGTTAAGGGAGGCAGAGGTTTGGGGACATAGACCAGAGCCATAGGACCTCCCAGAGACAATGGTTTTCAAGGGGAGAGGTTTGTGCTCCTGTTTTCAGGACAGCGTGTGCAAAAGCCCAGAGCCAGCATGAGGTCAGTATGCCTGGTGAGGAAACTTTCAGGCCAGTGAAAGTTACATAGGCCTGAAGGTACAAAAGCTGACTCCTCAGAACTCATATTAGTAAGTGTGGTCCTGTGGAGAGAAGTCTGAAAGCAGTCTGGCAAGGACTTGAGAGGCTTCCTAATAACCCAGTGGGACTGTGGCATATCTAGGTCAAGTTGTGGACTGGGTAGTAGCAGCAGAGGTGACAGGCTGTGGGCCCAAAGTGGTTGACAGTATCAGGTAGTGAATTGGCTATGCAGGCTGAAGGCAAAGGTGCGAGGCCCCCTTAGAACACCACCCTAGCAGCTAGGAGTGTGATGGGACCCCAGTGAGGTGGGAGAAACAGGAAGAAGAGTGTGATTAAGATCCTGGCATGAGTTGGGCATGGTGGTGCACACCTATAATCCCAGCACTTGGAGGCAGAGGTAGGTGGATCACTGTGAGTTTGAGGCCACCCTAAGACTACATAGTGACTTCCAGTTCAGCCTGGGCTTAGAGAGTGAGAGCCTACCTCGGGGGGAGGGGGGCCGTGGAAAAGCCTGGCATGGCCAATACCTTTAGTCCCAGCACTGGGAGGCTGAGGCAGAAGGATCTCCATGAGTTCCAGGCAGGTCTGGGCTCCTCAAGATTTGTTCCAGGGCAGATAGATGAGGTTCAAGTCCCTCAGAACACAGATGAGACCCAGTAATACCACTGGAGTGGGTGGACTTTGGCGGGGGATAGACGCCTAGGAGAAGCCCCCACTCAAGAGTAGGAGCTAGAGAAATGGCTCAGTGGTTAGGAGCACTTCCTGTGCTAGCCTTAAGGCCTGGGGAGGCATGAGAGACAGTTTGAGTTCAATACCCAGGACAGCTGGGCATGGCCAGCATGTGTCTGTAATCCCAGTCCCATAGGTGAGCAGAGACCCCAGTTACATGGAAAACGAAGAAAGAGGGCCTGGAGAAATGGCTTAGTGTTTAAGGAGCTTGCCTGCAAAGCCAAAGGACCCAGGTTCGATTCTCCAGTGCCCACATAAGCCATATGCACAAAGGGGCGCACACATCTGGAGTTTGTTTGCAGCGGCTGGAGGCCCTGGTGCGCCCATTCTCTCTCTCTCTCTCTCTCTCCTCTTCTCTCTCTCAAATAAAGAAAGAAAAATAGAATATTTTTTAAAGAAAGAAAAAGAAGAAAGAAAAACAGGAAGCTTAGTAAGAAATAAGAATGGTTGGAAGAATGGTTGAGAGGGACACCCTACATTCTGTTGGGGTACTACCAGCGAGCACATGAGGTGCATATAAGATGCACCACATTACACACAAAAGCGAAAAAAAAAAAAAAAGCTTTAAAAAAGTTTTAAAAAGCTAGCAGCTAGAACTCTGCAAGGGGGTGAGATCCCCCACAGTGTGTGCGCAGACTCATTGCCTGCTTCCTCAGAATAAGATGCACTTTCCTAAACAAGGCTGTGGTCCTGGCACAGATGACCTGCCATCTGCTCTGCCCAGCTGCCCAGCAGGTGCCTGTTTGAGAGGGGTTATCCTAGGAGAGAAAAGTAGGATTCAGTTCTTAATGTGGCCATTGTCATTTCAGAAGCTGTCCCAGCCCCACAGTAGGCTGTGGGTTCCCCAGTTACCAGGCAGATGCTCTTGGAGAAGTTGTGGTGACTTTTCTGGGTTAGGATGGTAGGAGCAGAAGGCAGAACTGCAGGCCCTTGGAGCTGGTGGGATGGGGCTAAGGTCTGTGAGCCATGTATCTCACCCTCCAGATGGTGGCTGACATGCGGGAGAAGCGCTATGTGCAGGAGGGTATTGGCAGCAGCTACCTGTTCCGGGTGGACCACGACACCATCATTGATGCCACTAAGTGTGGCAATCTTGCCAGGTTCATCAACCACTGTTGCACGGTGCGCTGAGGGCTGAGCCGAGGGTGGGCGGGAGGGGTGAGGAGGACTACAGCTCATACTGTGTCCTCCTGCAGCCCAACTGCTATGCCAAGGTGATCACCATTGAGTCTCAGAAGAAGATCGTGATCTACTCCAAGCAGCCCATCGGTGTGGATGAGGAGATCACCTATGACTACAAGTTCCCGTTGGAGGACAACAAGATACCCTGTCTGTGTGGCACTGAAAGCTGTCGTGGCTCCCTCAACTGAAGTGGGGCAGGACTGGTGCCCTCACTCCTATTTATTCCCCTTGGTGCCCTGAGCCCTAGCACCCCCAGCCTTAGTGGGCTCAGCCAGGCCCACATGCCCCCATCACCACATGTGAGATGGGGGCCTCTAAACCCAGCGAGGGAGCTTCAGTCCCTTGAGGCAATCTGCCTCTTTCATGTCCCTTCCCATACACCCTCATTTTTTCTTTGCGGAGAAGAAGCTGTAAATGTTTTGTAGCTGCCAGCAGCTGTTTCCTGTGGAAACCTGGGGTGCCGGCCTGTACAGATCCTATTCTTGAGGGGCTGCACAGCCCTCTACTTTGTGTTAACGGGGACATCCCCTTCTGCCCTATGTGCATCCTCCCCAGTTTAGGGGGTCTCTAGGGGCAGTGGCCATGTTCTCCCCCCAGGGGGCCCCTGGGCCCCCAGTCCTGGGGACTCTGTGCCTGGAACCCTGCCTCATCTTGTGTCCCTGCCAGACCCTATGGGTCATCCTCACACCATGATGTCTGGAGGCTCTGGCTCAACCAGGCTGGGGTGGGGATGACCTTGTTGGGCTGGAGTGTACATATGTTAATAGTGCAAACCCAACACCACATTTTTATAATTGTGATTAAACTTTATTGTACAAAAGTCCTTGGTGAGTATCTTTGGGGAAGACCAGACAAGGGTGAGGGTTGATGACTGGGGGAAGCAAGACAAAAGCAAAAATGGGTGACCTGAAGTTCAGGGTGGTTAAGAGGGGTGACCTACAGACCCAACCAGCACTACTGCTAGGGACCAACCACCTAACAGGATGTAACAGCCATGTCAGTAATGCCCCAACACAGAGGCTAGCCAGAGTTGGGCTAAAGTCTGGCCTCCCTTCCCTTAGAAACACAGCTGCTGGTGGACCTCCAGCCTACTTGGAAACCCTGCAGGAAGGAAGAACTGAGATCATGCAGCAGGGATGAGGTCACCCTGCTTGCCTCTGTCCTAAGGGCCCTAAATCTCTCTGCACCTGCTGGGCAGGGTTTGTCTTCTGCATCCTCTGCCATTGGAGGGCCGAGTGGCCACCAGGGGGCACCCTGTGGCAAGTGTACCCCACCTCTCCCCAGGGGTGGAGGCTGGGCTGGTGGCGTCCCTGGAATGGGCCAGCAGGGAGGAGGAGCAAACTGAAGAAAGGAAGTGCCTGTGTAGCTGGCTGTCCAGCCCAGGACACAACCGTACAAACTTATCTGGTGGCCAGTTGGGGTTCCCTGGGACAGTGACTGCAGGTAGGCAAAAGTGATACCAGGGGACCCTGCTCACCTTCCTTCTCCAGCTCTACTTCACTTTTTTCCCCTCTTTGAGGCAGTCGCACTAGCCCAGGCTGGCCTTGAATTCCTTTTACCCCAGCCTCCCAAGTGCTGGCATTTAAAGGTGTGAGCCACCACACCCAGCTCTTCTCCCTTTATTTTTTATTATTTTTTGTGGGGTGGGGGTTCAAAGTAGGGTCTCACTCTAGCCTAGGCTGACCTAGAATTAACTATGCAGTCTCAGGGTGGCCTCAAACTCACAGTGATCCTTCTATCTCTGCCACCATGCCCAGCTTCTCTTTCTCTTTGTCCCCAGACCTTTCTCCATCTACCTCAAACCGTAACTCCCTTCTACACCCCAGCCCTTAGCCATCCTAGTGACTCAGCAGTTGGCAGGGTCAGAGGGCAGGTAGCCTGACTGGCACCCACAGCTGCAGCCTACAGGAACTACTCTACCTATCCCACCCTTGTTACTGTGCTTGCACCAGGCCTCTTCTAGAAAAAACAGGAGCAGGTGGCAACAGGCATTCTCTCCTTGCAGCTGGGCATGGCAGAGTCTGCACCAGTCCCGAAGCTGGTATACCTGGTCACAGGTGGCTGTGGCTTCCTGGGGGAGCATGTAGTGCGAATGCTGCTGGAGCGGGAGCCGAGGCTCCGAGAGCTGCGGGTCTTTGACCTGCACCTGAGCCCCTGGCTGAAGGAGCTGAAGACCGGTGACTGGAGGGCATGGGGGCAGTGGCAGGAGGGTGTACTTACTGACCTAGCCCCTCCCAAACTGGGATGTCCCCTCTTTGTGGAAAAGATGCTTCCTGTTTATGTTCTTTAGTCCACATGGATGGGATAAGTGAGTCACTGGGAACACTTGACTCCTGAGGGTATAGGGCCAAACCCAGCAGTGGCTGATTGGCCCAATTCTGAAACTGCCTCTGGCTTCTCTCCACCAGGGCCTGTTCAGGTGACTGCCATCCAAGGGGATGTGACTCAAGCCCATGAGGTGGCAGCAGCCATGGCTGGAACACATGTAGTCATCCACACAGCTGGGCTGGTGGATGTGTTTGGGAGGGCCAGTCCAGAAACCATCCATGAGGTCAACGTGCAGGGTGAGGTGCTCTCTCCCTGTTCTGATCCCACGCATGACAACTGTCACTCCCTCATGTGTGTCCTGATCTTGCCCATTTGTTGTCCACTCTGCTCTTCTGTCATTTTCCCGTGACAACCTGTTTTACTGATAGTCCTGCCTCCACACCCCTGCTGTCCTGACCTCCCTCAGCCTGTACTTCTCATGGACCTGGAATGGAGAGAACTATGCCGAGGGACCAAGCCACAACCTGCATCCACCCCTTTCTCCCACAGGCACAAAGAACGTGATTAAGGCGTGTGTGCAGACTGGAACACAGTTTCTGGTCTACACAAGCAGCATGGAAGTTGTGGGACCTAATGTCAAAGGCCATCCCTTCTACAGGTGAGTGAGTGAAGCCTCCCTTCATTTAGAGCCCACTTGTCAGCACTGACTTTCCTTCTCCCTACTAGGGGCAATGAGGACACCCCATATGAGGCAGTACACAAGCACCCCTATCCTCGCAGCAAAGCCCTAGCTGAGCGACTGGTCCTGGAGGCCAATGGAAGGAAGGTGAGACCCAGAAATGGGACTTGGGGTGCTGAAGAAAGCAGAGACAGAGTCTGACTCCTGGGCTTCTTTGCATCCCACTTCCAGCTCAAGGAGGCCAGGGTAGAGAGGTGTCTTAGCAACATGTGCATTTTGCCACCAGGTCCGCGGGGGGCTGCCTCTGGTGACATGTGCCCTTCGTCCCACGGGCATCTATGGTGAAGGTCATCAGATCATGAGGGACTTCTACCACCAGGGCCTGCGCCTTGGGGGTCGGCTCTTCCGGGCCATCCCAGCCTCTGTGGAGCATGGCCGGGTATATGTGGGTAAGGACAGGGGTAGGCAGGAGGACCTCCTCTGGCAGTGGGCGGGCATCACCAGGGTGTGCCTGGCTCTATGAGGGCAGATGATGATGATGTGGGCATTATCTGCATGGGCACAGAGGAGAGAGACCCATGCACTTGGGAAGGCTGCCAAAACACACACTTTGCCGAGCTTCAGCCTTAGGAGCAGCAGCTTTTCAGAGGAGGAAATGGGCTGGCTTACATACAGAGCCACCCAAAGCAAGGACAATTTCCCCATGGGAGCCAGTGGCCACAGGGTCTGAGGGTAAAGTAGCCTTGACCAGGCAGTAGTGAAATGTGGCCCAAATAGGGGTGGCTAGTGCATGCACTGGACTTGTGTGTACATGGTCACAAGAGCCCTGGGTGACATATCTCTTTTCCCCTGCTCTCTGTCAGGCAATGTCGCTTGGATGCATGTGCTAGTGGCCAGAGAGCTGGGGCCGCGAGCAGCACTGATGGGCGGCCAAGTGTATTTCTGCTATGACAAGTCCCCATATAAGAGCTATGAAGACTTCAACATGGAGTTCCTGGGCCCCTGTGGGCTACGGCTGGTGGGCACCCACCCACTGCTGCCCTACTGGCTGCTAGTGCTGCTGGCTGCCCTCAATGCCCTACTGCAGTGGCTGCTGCGCCCGCTGCTGCTCTACGCACCCCTGTTAAACCCCTACACACTGGCTGTGGCCAACACCACCTTCACCGTCAGCACTGACAAGGCACAGCGCCATTTTGGCTACGAGCCCCTCTTCTCATGGGAGGATAGTAGGGCCCGCACCATTCTCTGGGTACAAGCCACAGAAGGTTTGGTTCAATGATGGCAGGGCAGAGACCTAGAGGCCATTGTGGCACATCCTCTGGGTCCTGAGATCTCACCCTGGATAGGGAAAGATGATTACTTTCCAGAGTTGGAGGCTCTGGTGCCCCGCTGGCTGACATGGAACCCTCCAGGACTAAGCCCACAAGCCTTGGGTTTTGTTCTGGTGCCTCCAAGTTCTAGGGCAGGGATTGGGGACAGGAGCATCTTCAGTCTCAACCCAAGTGAGGAACTGATGCCCAGGTGGTCTCACTACCCTATCCCATTTTGACCTCAATCAGGAAGTGGCCAATGTTACAGAGATTCCCATACTGGTCTGGTGATATCTTCAGACCTGGCTCCTCCCACTTTTGCCCCTCCTTAGGGGCCCTAGTTCCATTACTTAAAAAGAAATGTATCATCTTTAGATATTTATCTTTTAATTTGCCTTAAAGAAAGCTGAGGAAATCAGTTTGTGCCTTTCCATGTCTTGCCCCCTCTCCCAAGTTCAGCTCCTGCATTATTGTTGGCTCTCAGCCAGAGGATGCCAGTAATATTGTACTTGGCCAAGCCTGGATTAAACTCCTTTTCCAAGCCTGTGTTCACCTACTGGTCCAGCTCCCTCCCTATGTGTCTCCCCTCACCAAGTCGGCGAGTCCCATGTGGGGACAGAAGGAAGTGAGCACACAGCAGGCCCGCTGTTGGATTGGTTGCTATTTCTCCCATCCCACAGGGCCCAACCTGGCCCAGGGTGGGGTTGGGGGGACTCTGGGGACAGGACATGCAGGGCTGGGGTGGGGGCAGAATTTCCTGTATTTTATCCATTTGCAACTTGGTCACCAATAGAGAGAAATGAGACTTTGAGGGCTAACAGGAGGGTGGCTAGGCTCTGGGCCCCCAGCCAGGTCCCAGGAGTCCTATCCCCTCTGAGGAGGGGAGGGAAAGAGCTTCTAGAAACCAGGAACAGAGGAGGGGGCAGGGGCTCATGTCAGCAAACACAGCTACATCACGTGACACGCCAGCGACACAGAAACACACGCCAACGCACACGGCTGCACAGCGGGGAAAGGGGCAGGTTGGGGAGAAGGGGATCAAGGGCCGTCCATCTTGTCCTCTGTGGGGTGGGCTTGGGGGGTCAGGGTGAATGCATAGAATACATCATGTATACACGCTCAAGGTATGGCAAGAGCGTACATCGACCCACAGGCACATGAGATGGACAGTGTGCTTGGAGGGGGAGGGGGAAGCCCTGGCTGGGCCTGGAACCGCCACAGGGCACACATGGGCTTGATGGCTGTAGGTATATGGAGGTCAGGCAGCACACACTTGTCTGAGAACATGCAAAAGACACCAGCCCCCAGACAACTCTCTTGGACACACATACAGACAGCAGCCAACAAGCTGTGTGGGACTTATAGAAAGCTAGGGCACAGCAGCAGACCCTCAGAGACTCCTCATCCACCAAGACCCAGAGGTGGGCAACTATGGGCACAATGCCACTTGGAGGCAGGAGCAGCAAGCCAGTCATGGTCCTGTCCTGTGAACACCAAGGTTGGTGGTGCTGTTGGAAACACATAGGCTAAAAGGAGAGGTCCTGGTTGGGTAGAAGGTAGGAAGAAGGGGGCTGGATGCTGGGGCTTGCTCCAAAGTCTGGGACAGGAGCAGGACAGCTGGAGTCAGATTTCCTGTCCTGAAAAAGGGCATTCTGGAAATGGATAGGGAGGGTCTCTCCTCAGCACAGCTGGTGTGGGGTTACATATGTGTGACTACAGTGGTACACAGCATGATGGTCAGGACCCAGACAGCCAGGCAGACATGAGGTCAGCCATTGGAGCTGGGCTGGCTGAGACGATGTTATGTTCTGAGGGACTGCACCTGCAGGGTCTCTCTCACATACACAAACACACGCACTTCACATGGCATGAAGTCTGCACAGTACCAGTTCAAACGTATGCCCCACCTCAGGGCAGGGTACATTCATGCAACATGTTCCTAGGCCATCAAGTGAGGTACCTCTATAGCATTGTCTTTTGTCCCATGCACCTCCTACCTGCCACCAAACATGATCCACAGACAGGTTTAGTTGTTCCCACTCCTTTTCTGACCACCACAGAACAGGCCTGTCTGTGTCCCACCCTCTGTGTCACCACAGTATGGGAGTGGCTGTTTCAGCAGCAGAAGCATCCAAGGGATGGGCCCCAGGGTTAGCCCACCCTGAGTGGTCACTCTTTTACACCTGAAATCAAGTTGCCCAAGCCCAGTTTCCTGAGGAAGAGTTCAGAGCATCAAGGGGGCAGAAAGGACAAGCACTGGATCACCTCATCAGTCTCATCCTTCCAATAGTCCTTCATGGGAGAGAGGTGAAAATGGAGGTTGGCCTGAGTGGGCATTATGCTACCAGTGTGCTTGTGCATGTCCAGCTAAGGCCACCTTCAATGAGACCTCCTCAGCCTTGGCATGCGTGAGCACACTGAGACGTGCTAGCTGTCACAGGCTGGGTTCTGTTCTTGGGCAGAAACACAGAACAAGATAAGAATCTGGGCATGTGTTCACAGGGGCCTGGAGCCATGGTAGGGCAGGAAGCTCCACTCGCACACTGTTCTTGTAGCAGTATGTCTGGTCATACCAGACACTGGTCAGCTGCTCTGGGGGGAGGGAAGGGGCAACTAAACCTGAATAAACAAACCTAAGTGGGCCACATGCCCTCAAAATTTAAGTGTGTATGATACACAGGGGCAGAAACACAGTATAGAAAGGCCTTAAAGATACACAGGTACACACACACGCACAGCCATATTCCAGGTAGCATAGAAACACAAGAATCTGTGCCCACCCAAAACTGGTATCTAGTCCACAGTGGGGAGGGCTCTGTCTGAGAAAAAAAACTAACAACGCTTCACATACACCCACACATACATGCACACACATATGTCTGTCACAGAATCTACTGGGAAAAATATACATTTACACAGATTGAGCCAGGTCATTTACCCACATGCTTCCACTCTCCCCACCTGAACTCCACAGCCACACACACACACACACATATGATGCAGCTGCCGGGGCGAGCCAGGAGAGTTTGTTCGGTATCACACAGGATGTGAGCTACAGTCTCTGGATCCTCCGAGGATGTGAACATCTCTGTACACACTTCCTGCCCCATTTGTAAGAGACAGGTGTCAGTGGATGAATTACTGCTTCATTAGGTTCAGTCATTCACACAGAGTTCCATGTACACAAATTGTATGGCCACAGATCTGGGACAAATACACACACGCGCACACACACACCACACGCTCTCACACACACGACAGGTTGGGGCATGGTGAGCTGCTGTGTTATACTTGGCCACAGTCTACACAGCAGCCCAGGTGGAAGGGGAAGCTGAGACAACACAGAATGGAGGTGGTGGCAGGAAGAGTGATTGAGAGCATCTACATATATCTACACAAGTACACACACGCTGGGGTGTCCACACGTCTCAAGCATGTGCCGGCAGCATGCATGTTGGTGTGCATGTGTGATCACGCCTGCTGCTATCTGCGTGCGGGTGTAGGGAGGGTCCGTGGCAGGGCAAAGGCCAGGGACTCCAGATCTGCCATGGGAGGGGGGAGGGGGGCTGCCTGGGTTTGTCTTGGGAATGAGCTTGGAGCAGAGGATGGAGTGAAAGAGTGGTTGGGGGTATTGCTCCCAATGTGGGGGGGAGGGACCTGGGAGAGTGAGGGCGGGGGGCCTACAAGCCCAGCGTCCCCCCAATGGATGACGCCAAGACTACCCCCAGCACCACACAGCAGATGATGATCATAATTTTCTTCTGTATGTAGAAACATGTGGTGTTTGTGTGTGAGAGACAGAACAACAGACAGTGTGGTGTGTGTGTGAGAGATAGAGTGATGTGGTATATAAATGAGAAAGAGAGGGAGAGATGGGGGTGTGAAAGAGAAAGATGTGGTGTGTGTATGTGAGAGAGATGTGGTGCGTGTGAGAGAGACCAGACAGACAGCAGGTGTGGTATGTGTGTATGTGCATTAGAGAAAGAGAGAGAGAGAGAGACCAACAGACAGACAGATGGGGAAGAGTTGGGGGTACAGGGTGTGAGGAAAAAGAGGGGAGAGAAAACAGAAACAGTAAGAGGTCAGAGCCAGAGATAAGGCCTCTCACCCATTTCATCACTGCCTGCCCCACCCTCTAGTTCCCCGCCCCCATGAGGCCACTGGCCCTGGCTCACCCTCCGAGCCTTGCTCTGATATTTCACAGCTTTCTTGGTGTCGGACACAGCTCGCTCCACATAGTCCACGGAATGTTCCACATTATATTCAATGCGGTCGATCATCTCACCCTGCAGACAGAGGAAGAGGTGGGGGATGATCAGGAGAGAGGCAAACTGGGCCTCAGGGAGGTGCGGGGGGTGGGGGGCAGGGCCCATACCTGGCTTTCCACAAGCATGGCCATGTCCACAAACATGTCATGCAGCTCACGGATGCTGGTTTCCAGCTTGATGATCTCATTGTGCCTCGTCTCGATCTCGTTTAGCGCCTGCTTTGTCATCTGTGAGTCCATTTTGATCTAGGGTGTTGGGAAGAGGGGAAGCTGTGATCACCCTTTGCCCAGATCAGAGCTTCAGCTCAGCAGCCAGAGGACATGAGTTCAAATCCAGATGCTATTTGCTAGCTGTAGCCTTGGGTAAATTATGTACCTTCTCTGGGTCTACTATTCCCACCAGAAAACGCGGATCATAACAGCGCCCACCTCGAAGGGCTGTGCAATTGAGTGAGTTAATCTATGTATTTCAATTGGAGCAGCCCCTGGACACACAAGCACTAACAAGAAATTCGTTAAACTACAAGGAATAAAATTTGTACGGAGCCACCACCTTGCCCAAGGGCTTCCTGTAGCACACACACCAGGGAAGCCCAGGGCAGAGAGATTATCAAAGGCAGACAGGGTGATGGAGGAGACACAGCAGGTAAGAAAGTAGCAAGCAGGCAGGGAAGCCCCGATGAGAAGGAAGTGTGCCCACAAGTTGCCCACAGCCTGCATGAGATGAGGCAGGGAATAAACAATAACAAAATGCAGCATCGTCTTCAAGAGTCAGGGGGGAAGGACTCACAATCACAACCCTCTCCTGCCCACAACTCCTAAGCTGGGTCACTTGCCTTCCACATTAAGCTATTCCTTCACCCTGAAGCCCACAGCCTCCCTAATACCCCAGGCTACACACTTTAACTGTAACAGTCAAGACTCAGTCTCACTTCCTGCCCATATCTGCTCTCACTGTCTGTGTCTGGTCAGCCCATCTTCCCACATCCAAAAGCTCTTTGCCTGTTAAAGTACATCTCAATGACACCTTCCCCAGGAAGTCTTCCTTGACTTCAGTATTAATAACCTTCAACCAGCACCCAGGGTTGACCTGAAGTTTCCATAGTCCTCAGCCAGAAACAGGAGTTGGTTTCTTTGCCATGATGGAAAGCCAGTTGCCAGGGGGTTAGCTCTTGTCACTGAAGCAGCCCCCTTGGAACTGCCCACTATGCTGCCTGCCCTTTTCACACAGAAAGACAGATGGCCTGGGCAGAGCTATAGCGGTACAGTGGTGTCTTATCCAACTGGCCCACAGCCAATTTGCTCCAAGTTAATCCAACAATGATCAACTATTCAAATGCCAATTTACTGAAAACTATTAGTAGCAGTGCACACTTTATACGTGGTCTAGACCTATTTTCCAGAGCCTCAGAGGTAGAAATGGAATCAGGTCTGGGCAGGCTGGGACAAAAGTCCACAAGGAGAAAGGAGAAGTTAGGTTCAGGGAAAGCCCATCCACTCACAGGACACAGCAATGTGCAACACTTAAGCGAAATAAAAATCTGTCTTTGTGTTTTTTTAATCTTCAAAAATGAGTCATGCTGAATGACTTGCTTCAGGGAGGGGGCAGCAGGGAACTGAAGTATTGAAGAGTTCTGACTCAGAAATTACTTGGTGGGATCAAGTCCTTGGCCAACTATTTCACCTTCTGGCCCAGTTTTCCTCATCTGTGAAATGGGCTCCCTTGTGAAGTGGTGGGGAAGGTTAAATGAATTAATAGGTGAGTGACAACCAGGCATGGTGGCATATGCCTCTAACCCCAGCTGAGCTAGGAGGATTATGAGTTTGAGACCAACCTGGGCTACATAGTAAAATCTTGTATAGATAAAAACAAAACAGCAGGGCTGGTGGTGCACGCCTTTAATTCCAACACTAGGGAAGCAGAGGTAGGAGGATCGCCATGAGTTTGAGGCCCCCCTGATATTACATATTGAATTCCAGGTCAGCCTGGGCTAGAGTGAAACCCTACCTTTAAAAAAAATAAATAAAATACAAACAAAATCAGAAGGCCAGCAGTCATGGCACATGCCTTTAATCTCAGCACTCTGGAAGCTAAAGCAGAAAGGACTCTTGTGAGTTTCAGGCCAGGCTGGGGTTATAGAGTGAGACCTGCTTAAAAAAAAGAAAGCTGGGCTGGAGAGATGGCTTAGCGGTTAAGCGCTTGCCTGTGAAGCCTAAGGACCCTGGTTCGAGGCTCGATTCCCCAGGACCCACGTTAGCCAGATGCACAAGGGGGCGCACACATCTGGAGTTCGTTTGCGGTGGCTGGAAGCCCTGGCGCGTCCATTCTCTCTCTATCTCTCTATCTGCCTCTTTCTCTCTCTGTCTTGCTCTAATTAAGTAAACCAAAAAAAAAAAAAAAAAAAAAAAAGAAAGGCAGTGTGGTACTGCGCGCCTGTCCCAGCACTCAGGGAAGCAGAGGTAGGAGGACTGCTCTGAGTTCAAGGCCACCCTGAGACTACTTAGTGAATTCCAGGTCAGCCTGGGCTAGAGCAAGACCCTACCTCAAAAAACAAAAACAAAAACAACAAAAACAAAAACAAAAATAAAAACCCCAAAACCAAACCATATATATATATATATAAAAGGGATGGCTTAGCGGTTAAGGCGCTTGCCTGCAAAGCCAAAGAAGCCAGGTTTGATTTCCCAGGACCCACATAAGCCAGATACACAAGGTGGTACACGCGTCTGGAGTTCCTTTGCAGTGGCTGGAGGCCCTGGCAGACCCCTTCTCTCTCTCTCTTTCTCCCTCTTTCTCTCTCAAATAAATAAATAATAAAAATATTTAAAAAGAGGGGGGCTGGAGAGATAGCTTAGCCGTTAAGCGTTTGCCTGTGAAGCCTAAGGACCCCAGTTCGAGGCTCCATTTCCCAGGACCCACATTAGCCAGATGCACAAGCGGGTGCACGCGTCTGGAGTTCATCTGCAGTGGATGGAAGCCCTGGCGCGCCCATTCTCTCTTCTCTCTCTGCCTATCTCTCTGTGTCTGTCGCTCTCAAATAAATAAATAAACAAACAAACAAAACCACATAAACTTTCTTAAGAATTCTGGAAAGGGCTAGAGATGGCTTAAGATGGTTAAGGTGTTTGCCTGCAAAACCAAAGGACCAGGTTTGATTCCCCAGGACCCAAGTAAACCAGATGCACGAGGTGGTGCATGTGTTTGGAGTTCACCCATTCTCTCTCTCTCTCTCTCTCTCTTTCTCGTACATGAATAAAAATGAATATTTTTTTTTAAAAAAAGAAAGAGAGGCTGGAGAGATGGCTTAGTGGTTAAGCGCTTGCCTGTGAAGCCTAAGGACCCCAGTTCAAGGCTCGACTCCCCAGTACCCGCGTAAGACAGATGCACAAGGGGGCGCATGCATCTGGAGTTCGTTGCAGTGGCTGGAGGCCCTGGTGCACCAATTCTCTCTCTCTCTCTCTCTGTCGCTCTCAAATAAATTAGAAAGAAAGAAAGAAAGAGAGAAAGAAAGAAAGAAAGAAAGAAAGAAAGAAAGAAAGAAAGAAAGAAAGAAAGAAAGAAAGGAAGGGAGAGAGAGAGAAAGAAAAAGGAAAAGAAAACAAGCAGAAAGCCTTGTGATGTGCGGGGCACACACGGCAAATCTTCCCCCAAGGATCCCGCCACCCCGCCCCGCCCCGCCCAGGGGCTCACATCATCCGTGAAGATGGCCAGCTTCCCGCTCTCCAGCATGTCTTCCAGTTCTTCGTTGGTCGTGGTCCTGCCAGCTGTGGGGAGAAAGGACTCCTCGCTCAGGGAGGAGCCTGAAGCGCAGGAAGTGGGGGATAGGGGCGCAGGACCCTGGGACCCACCCTCCCGCAGGCCTCGGGAACCGCCGGGAAGGGGCTGGATTGGACAGTTCCGGGAAGGTTGGGGAGGTGAGGGGCACACGCACTGATCTCCAGCTGCCTCTGGATCCGGTCCTTGCAGCGGTCCCGGTACTTGGACTGGGTTGCGTTATACTCGGTCATTACCTCCACGAACTTCCGGGAGAGTGTGGAGTGCTGGGGAATGGGTGGGAAGACAGGCACACCAGGGAGTCATGGAGTGGAGGCCAGGAGAGGAGGCAGCGCACGGGCGGTGAGGGGGAGTAGAGTTAGTTTACGGCTCCTTCTTCAGCTTGGATAATGAAACCGACCCCCACCCCCGCCGGACCCAAGTCAATCCCCTATTTCCTAGAGCACAGCCTCATTCTAGGCAGGTACCCAAGGCCACCTACACAGGTCCAGGCCCCGCCCCACCCCGAGCCTTGGAGGCTGTCATCCAACCCTCTCCACCAGCCTACCTGGGTCTTGCGGATGCGCAGGTCCGCGGAGGAACGGTTCAGCCCTTCTTCTTGCTCAATGCTTTGCTCGATGGCTGCGAGAGAAAGGATGTGGTGACTGGAGACTTGGGGCCTATGGGGCAGGGGTCTGGGGCAGAGGAAGGTTCCAGGCCTGGGAAGAGATGCCATGCCCATGGAGCCCATGAAAGGGGCTAGCAGAAAATCCAGGGCTAGGTACATTTGAAGGCCAACAAGTATACAAACGGAGTCCTGGAAGCAGGAAAGGGGAGACTGAGGGTCAAAGAGCACTCGATAGATGGGTGGAAGGATCTCGTCTCAGAAAGTGCCAGCAGCCAGGAAGGAACGGATGTAAGACAGTACACTGCCAGAGTGGGTTGGGGGAGGGCTATAGTAGTCTCCACTTCCTACAGCCTCTGAACAGGGGAAAAACCCACTCGCAGTGTTTCTGTTTTTGCTTTTCAAGCTAGAGTCTTTCTCTAGCCCAGGCTGACCTGGAATTCACTATGTAGTCTCAGGGTGGCCTCAAACTCACAGCAATCCTCCAACCTGTGCCTCCTATGCCCAGCTGTTTTGTTCAAGACAAGGCGTTGCTATGTTGCCTGGGACTTGTGGACTCGAGGATACTCTCACCTCAGCTTTCTGAGGAGCTAAGACTACAGGCAAGCATCAAGACACTGCTGCTCTGTGACTTTCTGGGTGATCATTCTTGCCTTGGAGAATTCTAGAGCTGCCAGGCATGGTGGTGCACACCTTTAATCCCAGCACTAGGGAGGCAGAGTTAAGAGAATTAATGAGTTTGAAGCCCACCTGAGACCACATAGTGAATTCCAGATCAGCCTGGGCTAGAGCAAGACTCTACCTGGAAAAAAAAAAAAAAATTCTAGTTGGGCAGAGTGGCACATGACTTTAATCCCAGCACTTTGGAGGCAGAGGTAGGAGGATCACCGTGAGTTCGAGGCCACTCTGAGAATACAGAGTGAATTCCAGGTCGGCCTAGGCTAGGAAAAAAAAAAAAGAATTCTAGAGCTAACAGAAGGATGTTTGAACAAAGCAAACAGCTCTCTTGCCCTGCAAGGTGATTCCTGTTCTAGGAGTTCCCATTTCTTTTTATTTCTTTCTTTCTTTTTTTTTTTTATTTATTTGGAGGGGGATGGTTTTGAGGTAGAGACTCCCTCTAACCCAGGCTGACCCAGAACTCACTCTGTAGTCCCAGGCTGGCCTTGAACTCACAGCAATTCTAACTCTGCCTTCCAAGTGCTGGGATTAAAAGCATGCACCACCACACGTGGCCCATGAGTCCCAATTTCTAAAAGATGTTTTGAAAAGTGCACAGACTTGACAGGAGCTCCTGCTTTTGGGTCATGTACTCCTAACTCCATCATCCAGATTTTCTAATAAAGATTGAGGACATGTCAGATCAGAAAATGCAGCGGGGTGAATCATCAGACCCACTCAGACCTCACAGGGCCTCTGGGCCAGTCCTGAGTACATCACTTCTTTGTTCTGCTGGCCACAGGGCAGGTGTGAGGTTGGATGGCACCCCAAGGTTCCCCTACTAGCAAAAGAGGGCACAATGACAGAGTGACAGCATTGGCCTAGTCAATGTGGGAAAACATAGGACCAGGGATACAGGAATCTGTTGGCCCCACCTAGTCCTAGTTCAGATCTGGAGCTGGGACCAAGTCTGAATGGACGGGTCTTTACTGTTTTTTGTTGACTATTTTCAGTGAGAAATAGAGACAGTTTATTAAGAAAAGCACTCTGGAGCTGGAGGGATGGCATAGTGGTTAAGGCGCTTGCCTCTGTGAAGCCTAAGGACCTAGGTTTGATTCCCCAGAACCTACATAAGCCAGATGCACATGGTGGCACATGTGTCTGGAGTTGGTCTGCAGTGGCTAGAGGCCCTAGTGTGCCCATTCTCTCTCCAATAAATAAATAATAGAATGGAAATGGGCAAGTGGTCCAGAGAGCTACAAAAGGTAAGGCGCTATGAAAGGTAAAAAGTTCTCATCTCTTGTAAACTTTTTAAAAATTTATTTGAGAGTCAGAAAGAGAAAATGGTCATGCCAGGACCTTTGGCTGCTGCAAATCAACTCCAGACACATGTGCTATCTTGTATATCTGCCTTATGTAGGTACTGGGGAATCGAACCTGGGTCCTTTAGCTTTGCTAGCAAGTGCCTCAACAGCTAAACCATCTCTCCAGCCCTCTTGTTAACTTTTTACAACAGTCCTGAGAGATGAATACTATCAACTGATGCTTTGAACTAGAAATGGAGGTTCAAGTGGGTGAACCAACTCACTCCAGGTCACACTCATGCCACCAGCTGGAAGAGGATGAAGAAGACAAGGATTTTATTTCCTGCTCAGTTGCTTCTTAAACTACTGACACTTTATTTATTTACTATTATTATTTTTAGTTTTTCAAGGTAGTGTTTTGCTGTAGCCCAGGCTGACCTGGAATTCACTCTGTAGTCTCAGGGTGGCCTTGAACTCACGGCAATCCTCCTACTTCAGCCTCCTGAGTGCTGGGATTAAAGGCATGCGCCACCACACCTGGCTAATTTTATTTATTTGAAAGAGAGAAAGAGGCAGTGAGAGAGAATGGGTGCGCCAGGGCCTTCAGCCACTGCATACAAACTCCAGATGCATGTGCCACCTTGTGCATCTGGTTTATGTGGGTCCTGAGGAATAGAACCCAGGTCCTTTTGGCTTTGCAGGCAAACACCTTAACTGCTAAGCCATCTCTCCAGCCCTTTCCTTTTTCTTTTCTTTCTTTCTTTTTGCTTTTTATTATGACAACTTTTTTTTCTTTTCTTTTTTTGGTTTTTCGAGGTAGGCTCTCACTCTAGCCCAGGCTGACCTGGAATTCACTATGTAGTCTCAGGGTGGCCTTGAACTCATGGTGATCATCCTACCTCTGCCTCCCGAGTGCTGGGACTAAAGGCGTGCACCACCACACCCGGCTCATGACAACTTTTCTTTTTGACAGTTTCATTATGAGCTCAGGCTGGCTTGGAACTTGTGATCCTTCTGCCTCAGCCTCCCCAGTGCTGGGATCACAGATATGCACCACAATGCCTGACTGCAGCCTTTTTAAAAATTGGCATGTGTATCCACATATGGCATGTTATGTGCTCATTTGTGTGTGGCAAGTGTTCACACATGCATGTACAGGTTACAGAGCGACTTCAGGTGTCACTCTCCACTTTATGTATGTATTTTAAATTTTTATTTTCACATGTGTGTGTATGTGCTCCAGATACATGCACCACTTCTTGTTTGGCTTTATGTAGGTAATGGGGAATTAAACCTAGAACAGTAGGCTTTACAAGCAAGTGCCTTTAACCACTGAGCCATTTCCCCAGTCTTACTTATTTGTTTGTTTGGTTGTTTTTTCAAGGCAGAGTCTCATTCTAGCTCAGGCTGACCTTGAACTCACAGTGATTCTCCTACCTCTGCCTCTCAAGTGCTGGGATTAAAGGCATGTGCCACTATGGCTGGCTATTGATTTTTGAGACAGGATCTCACACTGAACCTACAGTTCATCAGTTTAGCTTGACTAGCTAGTCAACAAGCCTCAGGGACAGCCAACATTTTACATGGGTGCTGGGAACTGAACTCAGGTCATTGTGTTGAGTCATTTCTTGAGGCCCCAGCCTGATTTTTATGGTTTATATTTTAGGTTTTATTATTTGTTTATTTATTTTGAGTTTTTCGAGGTATGGTTTCACTCTAGTCCAGGCTGACATGGAATTCACCATGTAGTCTCAGGGTGGCCTGGAACTCATGGTGATCCTCCTACCTCTTCCTACCCCTGCCACACCAGGCTTTTTTTCTTTTTCTTTCTTTTTTTTTTTTTGTAATACTTTATTTGGGGGAAAATATTCTGCTGTCACATAGAAAACTGCCAGGTGTGGTGATGCACACCTTTAATCCCAGCACAGGGAAGCAGAGGTAGGAAGATTGCCATGAGTGCAAGGCCAGCCTGAGACTACATAGTGAATTCCAGGTCAGCCTGAGCTTGACCGAGACCCTTCCTCGAAAAACAAAAACAAACAAACAAACAAAAAAGCCAGTTTGCCATTGCTTCAATTTCTCTTCCTCTGCTGATGAGCAAGCTAAGGACAGGGGAGTTTTCACAGTGAGTTGAAAGTGGGGGTTGGGTTCCTCTGCATAGATTAGCACTATGATCCCAGGTTGGGATATTTTCTATTACAACACACTCATCTGAGTGCAAAGGGCTTGTTTTTACAAGTCAACACCAGAGGCTCACAGGCAGCTTCCCGGGGAGTCTAGAGGACATGAAGCTTGTGTCCTCATCTTCCTGGGCCAAGGTCAGGGGTCTTGGGGACAGGCACCCAATAAAAGCTCCTTTCTCCAAAACCTTACAATGGGCACCTAATGATGTAGGTGTTTAGCAAATGTTTTCTGATGCTGACTTACCATGAGCAAACCAAACAGCAGCTCATCAATACACTCCCCCTGCCTCGTCCCCACGCCAGCACTTGAGGAGGTTCCCGACCAGTGCTCTGAGGGAAGGTGCTTGTTACCAGCACCCAAGTCCTTAAATTTGAGCAAATACATGAGCATTTGGCAAGACCCTGCTGAAAGCATGCCAGCTCCTGATGGTCAGCCACACAACCAATCTGCCCTGAACGAAGGATACCAATTCAGAAGCATTTGCCAAGCCCACCTACTGGGCACTGAGCGTTGTGCTAGGGACCCCGTTCAGGACAGACGAGGACTCAAGAAAACCAAGATGCTGGAAAGAGTATTTCCATCTTCCTGCTTGCCTTCCTTTCTCCCTTTCCTGCCTTTTGGCTTTTTTTTTTTTTTTTGTGGAGTTTTTTTTGCCTTTTGAGGCAGAGTCTCACTGTAGCCCAGGATGACCTGGAGCTCACTCTGTAGTCTCAGGCTGGCCTCAAACTCATAGCAATTCTCCTACCTCTGCCTCTCAAGTGCTGGGATTAAAGGCGTGTGCCACCAAGCCTGGCTTAACCTTTTTTATTATTTTACTTTTTGTTGTGTGTTATGTGGTGTGCGCATATGTACATTTATGTTCATATGTGTGTGGGTACGTGTGCACCTGTGCATGCCTGTAGAGGCCAGAGATCTCCTTTGAATATCTTCCTTCATTGCTCTCAACCTTATTTTTCTTCTTCTATTTAGTTGTTGCATATGTGATAAGCGCATGTTCATGTGTGTAAATGTGTGTTCCTGAGTGTGAGTCAGAGGACAACTTTTGGGTCAGTCCACCTTTGAGGCAGGATCTTTCATTGTTCTCCACTCCATTCATTTGCAAGCTTTTGGGAAATTCTCCTATACCTGCTCCCCAGATTTCAGAAATGCGTCACAATTTCTGGCTTTGCACATAGGGTCTGGGGATTTGAACTCAGGTACTCAGGCAAGCATTTTATCCACTGAACTGTCCACTCAGCCCTTCCACATTATTTAATTTTTTTTTCTGAGGTAGGGTCCCGCTCTAGCCCAGGCTGACCTTGAATTCACTCTGTAGTCTCAGGGTGGCTTTGAACTCATAGGCTCCTACCGCAGCCTAGGAAGTGCTGGGATTAAAGGCATGCACCACCATGCCTGGCCCCTCCATCTTATTTTTGGGACAAGATCTCTCACTGGGCTTAGAACTCACTGATTCAGTCAGAGTAGTTGTCCAGTAAGCCCTAGGGGATGCTCTTATCTCCTCCCATTGCGGGGACGACAAGCGCACACCACCATGCCTGACCTTTTTGTTTTGTTTTCCGAGGTAGGGTTTCTATCCCCGGCTGACCTAGAATTCACTATGTAGTCTCAGACTGGCCTCGAACTCAAGGTGATCCTCCCATCTCAGCTTCCCGAGTGTTGGGATTAAAAGTGTGCACCACCACACCTTACTTTTTGAGTCAGGGTCTCACTGAACCCAGAGTCCACCAATTCAACTTAAGACAAGCTAGCCAGAAAACCCTGGGGATCCTCCTGTCTCTGCCTCCCCAGTGCTAGGATTACAGGGACAGGCCACCATCTCAGCCTCTTACATGGATGCTAGAGATCTGAACTCAGATCCTTAGGCATGTGCAACAAGAACTTTACCTTCTGAGCAATCTTCCCCGCCTCCATGCCTGGCTTCCTTATATGACTTCTGGGGTCTGACTTCAGGTCTTAAGCACTTTACCCACTGAGTAATCTCCCCAGGTCCCTTCCACTTTTACTTTTTTTTTTTGAGGTAGGGTCTTGTTCTAGCCCAGGCTGACCAGGAATTCACTATGTAGTCTCAGGCTGGCTTTGAATTCACAGTGATCCTCCTACCTTGGACTCTTGAGTGCTGGGATTAAAGGCATGTGCTACCACACCCTTGGCAGTTTTTCTTTTTGGGGGGGGGGGTTTCAAGGTAGAGTGTCACTTTAGCCCAGGCTGACTTGGAATTCACTACATAGTCTCGGGGTGGCCTTGAACTCATGGTAATCCTCCTACTTCTACCTCCTGAGTGCTGGGATTAAAGACATGCACCACCATGCCCGGCCCTGGCAACTTTTTAAGACAGGTGTCTCCAAATAGCCCACACTGGTGGAACTTTAGATCCTCCTGTTTTAGCATCCTGGAAGCTTGGATTACAGATATATGCCCCCCATTTTGGGCTGGACGTCTATATATTTGTGTGTGTGTACGTGCATATGATGTGTGTATGTGGGGGTGTGCACATGCCACTGCATGTGTGCGGAAGTCATAAGACAATTTTGGGTGTCAGTCCTCACATTTCACCTTGTTTTGAGACAGGGTCTCTCACTGTTCACCACTGTTCAGAGCGGACCCATGAGCTTCCTGAGGATTCTTCTGTGTCCACCTCACCTCACCCTGCTCTGCTGGGATTACAGACACTCATGCTAGAGCTGAGCCCAGCTTTACGTGGGTTCTGGGGATCTGAACTCAGGTACTCATGCTTGTGCAGTGAGTGCTTTATCTTCTGCGCCTTCTCCCCAGTTCCTGTAACCAGCAAAGCTCAGATGCAGCTGGATGAAAACCCTCCTCCTCAGTTCCATGATGTGCCCATCTCCGAAGAGTCTGCTCAAGGAGGCAAACCTAGGTTTGGGTACTTTGTCACTGTTTAGGAGTCTGGCTCCCAGAAGCCTGGACACACTCCTCACAGAAAGCCTGTTTTGTCCAAGGGAAGGCAAATGTCTCTTTCTCTCCAGTTGCAGGACTGCATTCCTCACCTTTCAACTTGGACCGGACCTTGTTTGCCGTCTTTTTGATGTCTGCCGTGAGGTCCTCCAACTCCTGTTTGGTCTCTGGGGAGGGGGTGAAGAGAGCAAATAAGAGGCCTGGAGGGGACCTAGGAGCCCTCCCCCCAGACTCCCAGACACAGCACTCACTCTCGTCTGGGTTGGGGGCGGCCAGGATGGCGCTGTGCTGTTTTTTCACCTGCTCCACATCCTCTGACAGTTTCTCAATGCAGCCTCGGATCTCTTCCACCTGGAGCAGGAAGTTGGCTTACACCTCAGCCAAATTGTTGGGCCAGGCGAGGGGAGCCAAGAGAATTAGTTCATGGAAAAGACCCAGACCAGGAAAGGTTGATAAAAGGTCAAGAAAGGGACAGAAAAAAAGGAGCGCACAAGGAAAAGGATGTTGTTGGTGAGGGGCCGGGTTCTGGGTCTAGGGCCGTGGGTGACTCATTACCTGTTCAAAGAACTCATCCATGAAGTGGTCTCGGTCCACGTGGACCACCTCCTCTTCATCATCACTGTCTTTTGCCTGGGAAGCAAAGCAAGGCCCAATCCATAAGCAGTCCCAAAGGCTGCCTCTGTAGATCACTGGTGTGCTACCTGTCACATGTACATGAATGCTCTCATCTCTTGCAGAAAGGGGGTCTTGGGAAGGGTTCCAAGCAGGCTGGATGGCAAAGGCACCAATAGTCCGAATGAACACTGGGTATCTCGTGGAAGTAATGTCCTGGAGGCCAGAGTACCTAAGAGCCCAAAGGCTGCCTTGGAGGGAATTAGCCAAAGGCACCTTTTGGGATGGAAATGGCCTCATGGGCTCAGATTCTCCTTGGAAAGAGATGTTATTCAAGGCAGTTGCTACTGACCACTGGGTATCAACAAATTTCAATATTTTAACAACCAGCTAAATGTCAGCCTTGTACTAATTGGCTCTGGGTTCCAAGGAGTGTTCTAGAATGGTGTCCCAGGAGCCTTAAAGTCCTTCTATCCCCCAAGCAGCACCTGCTCAGGCCTCAATTTACCTCCTTTTCTTCCCCCTGCTTTCACCCAGCCAGCCATGTCCCCTGTGGAAGGTCACTTCACTGCCAGTGCAGGCGCCAAGCTGAGCAAGCACTGTCACGTCTAGGGAAGGCTGAGCTTGTAGGCAGTACCGTGACCCTCCTCCTTCCCGCACCTTCCTCCTCTCGCCCACTCTGCTGGGCGACTCTTCTTCCCTGTGCACTCACTTGTTTTCATCCAGCCCCTCCCAACTGCGCGCCCACCTACTCTCCCTTGCTTGGATTTCCCAGTTGCAACTGCAGCTGCTCAGCCCTCCACCCTCAGTGCTTAGAGACACAAAGGGATTTACCCACCCACACTGCCGTCGCCAACGCCAGGCAGACCGGTGACACAGACAGAGGAGCTGACACACAGGCACACAGAAACAGGCCTCCCCCGACACCCACACGGAGACACACTGACATGTTGATGTTCACAGCACACAGACCCACAGCAGAGCCTCACACTGACACGTGGACACATAGATCTACAGCCATGCTCCCAGGCATATGAGAGAGGGCAATACAGGCTTCTTCACCCAGCCTCTCTGGGCCTCAGGTCTGCATACTCATCCAGAGTGGGGTGCAGGGCACAGAGGACCCTGGCCACCACAAGGGGACAGTTTGAGACCAGACAGCTTCATTGAGCCTGGATCCCTAACTCGCCTCAGTTGAAATTTTTTGAGTTCAGCCCAATTTCCAGAAAGAATGTAGTCAGAGCTCAGAAAGAATGTTTCCAGGAGAGCCTGAGTGAAATCCAGACAGGATACAGACAGCAGCTACCTAGAAGTAGAACCACTGGGACCTAAAGGGGAGAGCAGACAGAGACAGGCTCTCCCAGAAACCAGACAGGCTAGGAATGAACTAGGGAGGCTTAGGCACATCCCAGACAGCTCAGATCGAATCTAGACAGAGCCAGATGGGACCACAGTGCCACGCAGACTCCAGAGCGCTTGGGGTCAGCAAAGACTCTACAGCTCTGAGAAGACCAACACAGCCCAGAGACCTTCCCCGCGAGCCAAGCCCGAAGCTACTGGCCTTCCTTCCAGGCTCTGCACAAACACAACTCCAGGGTCCCAGGGACTCTATTAGGACCTCTGAGTCCTCAAGCCTGACCCAAGACTGCCCCAGGCGCACCTTGACCCTCAAGAGCCCCTGGAATGCAAGGAGCCACTGGCTTCTATGGTGTTTTCCAACTTCTCTGTATTCCTCCCCCTTCTGTGCTTTCACCCACTCAGCCTCAACCAGTTCACACAGGGAACGAAACCCCCACTGGCCCAGGTGCCTGGCAATCTTCCTCACGCCTCTTTCTCTTGCCCGTGCCAACTAAGGAAGTCCTTCCTCAAGTCTAATTTCACTCTCTCCTATTGGTCCCAAAGCCCCTTCCTTACATTCTTCCTGGTGTGTCCAAACTACCTGTTTACTAGTTCTTGGGAGAGGAAGAAAGGTAGAAGAGCCTAAGTAGGATAATAATTACAAAGAGAGCTAATAACCCTCTACGTGTACAAACACTTTTACACTCATATCTCTTTTGATCCTGGCCGCCACAGCCCAGTGAGAAAAGCTGAGCACATTGTGTCCCCATTTCACAGATGAGGGAACATTAGGAAAAGAGAGTGACTTGCCCAAGGGCACGAAGCTGAACAGGACCAGAACACCATGGGCAACCAAGACCTGCTTCCCCCAAGGCTCCAGGCTGGATTCCTCCCCCAGCTACTATCTGCCACCAGTTCCTTTCCCTTCCAGGCCAGCAGGCTTTCTTTTTAATATATTTTATTTATATATTTGAGAGAGAAAGTGGTAGAGAGTGAGAGAGAATGGGCATGCCAGGGCCTCCAGCCACTGCAAGCAAACTCCAGATGCATGCGCCCCCTTGTGCATCTGGCTTACATGGGTCCTGGAGAATTGAACCAGGATCCTTTGGCTTTACAGGCAAGCACCTTAACCACTAAGCCATCTCTCCAGCCCAGGCTTTTTATTTATTTATTTGAGAGAGAGAGAGATAAAAAGGCAGAGAGAGAGCCGGGCGTGGTGGCGCATGCCTTTAATCCTAGCACTCGGGAGGCAGAGGTAGGAGGATTGCCATGAGTTCGAGGCCACCCTGAGACTCCATAGTGAATTCCAGGTCAGCCTGGGCTAGAGTGAGACCCTACCTCGAAAAACCAAAAAAAAAAAAAAAAAAAAAAAAAAAAAAAAAAAAAAAAGGCAGAGAGAATGGGTGTGCCAGGGCCTCCAGCCACTGTATATGAACTCCAGACGCACGTGCCCCTTGAGCATCTGGTTTACTTGCCCAGTAAGCAAGTACCTTTAACCACTGAGCCATCTCCCCAGCCATACACACACACACACACACACACACACACACACACACTTTTTTTTTTTTGAGGTAGGGTCTTACTGTGGCTCAGGCTAACCTGGAATTCACTATGTGTCTCAGGGTAGCCTCAAATTCATGGCAACCCTCCTACCTCTGCCTCCTTAGTGCTGAGATTAAAGGCATGCACCACCAGGCCTAGCCTATAAATATTTTTTAGTATTTTATTTATTTATTTGAAAGAGAATGAGAGAAAAAGGCAAATAAAGATAGAGAGAGAATGGACACACCAGGGCCTCCAGCCACTGCAAATGAACTCCAGACACATGTTCCACCTTATATATCTGGCTTTATGTGGATACTGGGGAATCAAACTCTGATACCTAGGTTCCTAAGCTTTTTATGCAAGTGCCTTAACTGCTGAATCATCTCTCCAGCCCCTAAAAATATATACTTTTTAAATTCTGTAAGGAGGGCTGGAGAGATGGCTTAGCAGTTAAGGTGCTTGCCTACAAAGCCTAAGGACCCATGTTCAACTCTCCAGATCCCACATTAGCCAGATGCAAAGGTGAGGTAAGCACAAGGTCACACATGCCCACTAGGTGGTGCAAGCATCTGGAGTTCAATTTCAGTGGCTGAGGCCCTGGTGTGCCAATTCTCTCTCCAATAATAATAATAAATAATAATAATAATAAATTTTGTAAGGAGCTGAGCTGGTCTATGCATTCTGCATAGATCTATCCAGTTAATTCCTTCTCTTATTCTCTTCTTCTCTGTCTCTCTTTCCCCTCTCTCCAGGGCCTTGTACATGCTAGGCAAGTCCTCTACCATTTGTTTTTGTTTTTCAAGGTAGGGTCTCACTTTAGCTCAGGCTGATCTGGAATTCACTATGTAGACGCAGGGTGGCCTCAAACTCATGGCAATCCTCCTACCTTGGCCTCCAGAGTGCTGGGGTTAAAGGCATGTGCCACCATGTCTGGCCCCCAAGTCCTCTATCATTTAGTTATAGTCCTAGCATTTTCAGAAACAGGGTCTCACAGAAGCTCAAGGTGTCCTTGAACTTGGGATCCTCTTGTCTCTAGCTCTTGAGTGCTGAGATTACAGGACAATACTACAGGACTTATCAATTTAACTCTTATAACAGTTTCCTGAAGCAGATATTATAGCCCCCTTTTATAAATGGGGAACTAACTAAGAGAAACCCGAGAACCTGTCCCAGGCCAGCAGCTCAAAAGCCATGTGTTCTCTAGGCCCGTGTCAGTGGTTGCTGAATGGCAGTCATGCCTCCCTTACACAGGAGAAAGAAGCAATGAGACAGGCAGGAAAAATGCCTAACACTGCAAGAGGGAGAATGAATATTTGGTGAGGGTTGATTTTGAACCCTTGTGTCTGCCATGCTAGAGGTGAGGAGACAGGCTCAGAGAGGCTGCTTAATCTTCATAGCACATACAGCCAGGAATGGAACCTGAATGTGGGACCTTCAGTCATATTCTAACTGTTTTTCCATCCAAACTGCTGGCAGGACTATGTAACCTAAGTTGGCCTCAAACTTGGGACAATCCTCCTACCTCAGCCTCTTTAATGCTGAGATTACAAGCATGAGCCACCATGTCCAGCTTGCAGTTTGTTTGTTTTTTAAAATCCTTTTTAATTTTTGTTTTCCAAGGTAGGTCTCACTGTAGCCCAAGCTGACCTGAAATTCAGTATGTAATCTCAGGGTGGCCTTGAACTCATGGCCATCCTCCTACCTCAGCCTCCCAACTGCTGGAGTTAAAGATATATGCCACCACATGTAGCCCTTTTTATTTTTATTTTTTATGAGAGAGAGAGAGAGAATTGGTGCACCCAGGCCTCCAGCCACTGAAATCGAACTCCAGACGTTTTTTTTTTTTTTTTTTTTTTTTTTGGTTTTCGAAGGTAGGGTCTCACTCTAGCTCAGACTGACCTGGAATTCACTATGGAGTCTCAGGGTGGCCTCGAACTCACGGTGATCCTCCTACCTCTGCCTCCCAAGTACTGGGATTAAAGGTATGCGCCACCATGCCCGGCTCAGACGTGTGCACCACCTTGTGTGCTTGTGTAATCTTGTACATGTATCATCTTGTGTGTCTGGCTTACATGGAATCTGGGGAGTCAAACATGGGTCCTTAGGCTTTGCAGGCAAATGCCTTAACTGCAAAGCCATCTCTTCATCACCCTTTTTATTTAAAATATTTTTTTGTTTTTATTTAGTTTCTTGAGGTAGGGTCTCACTCTAGTCCAGGCTGACCTGGAATTCACTATGCAGTCTCGGGGTGGCCTTGATCCTCCTATCTCTGCCTCTCTAGTGCTGGGATTAAAGGTATGCACCATCACACCCAACTTTTAAAAAATATTTTAATTTAATTTATTTATTTGAGAGAGAGATAGAAAGAAAGAAGCAGATAGTGAGTGAGTATAAACATGTCAGGGCTTCCTGCCACTGTAAACAAATTCCAGATCCATGTGCCACTTTGTGCATCTGGATTTATGTGGGTACTGGGGAATTGAATCCTGGTCATCAGACTTTGGCAAGCAAGTGCCTTTAACTGTTGAGTCATTTCCCAGGCCCCCCTTTTTAATTTTTTAAACTTATTTATTATGACAGAGAATGAGTATAGGTATGCCAGGGCATCTTGCCATTGCAAATGGACTCCAGATGCATGTGTTACTTTGTGCATCTGGCTTTACGTGGGTACTGGAGAATCAAACCCAGGCCAGCAGGCTTGCAAGGAAGTGTTTTTTTTTTTTTTTTTTTTTTTTTTTTTGAAGTAGGTTCTCAATATTTAGCACAGGCTTACCTGGAATTCACTGTGTAATCTCAGGTTGGCCTCAAACTCACACCAATTCTCCTACCTCTGCCTCCCAAGTGCTGGGATTAAAGACATGTGCCAACATGCCTGGCCTGCAAGCAAGTGCTTTTAACCACTGAGCCACCTCCCCAGACCTGTTTGTTTTTGCAGCACTGGGTCTCACACATGCTAGGCAAGTGCTCTACTATTAAGCTACATCTCCAGTACTTTTTTGACTTTGAATATTTGGCGGGGGGGAATTCGAGGTTTTTCAGGCCATCTCTCCAGTCTCTCTTTTTTGGAGGGGGTGGGTTTTGAAGTAGGGTCTCCCTCTAGCCCAAGCTGACGTGGAATTCACTAAATAGTCTCAGGCTGGCCTCAGACCCATAGTGATCCTCTTACCTTAGCCTCTTGAGTGCTGGGATTAAAGGTGTGCACCACCATGCCAGGCTTTTTTGAATTTTTTTGTTTATTTTTAAGAAATATTTATTTATGCTGACTGTGGTGGTGCATTCCTTTAATCCCAACACTTGGGAGGCAGAGATAGGAGGACTGCTGTGAGTTCGAGGCCACCCTGAGACTCCATAGTTAATTCCAGGTCAGCCTAGACCAGAGTGAGACCCTACCTTGAAAAAAAACCAAAACAATATATATTTGAGAGTGAGAGAAAGAGGCACAGAGAGAGAGAGAATGAGAGAATGGGCATGCCAGGGCCTCTAGCCATTGCAAATGAACTCCAGACATATGTATCACCTTGTGCAATTGGCTTAGTGTGGGTGCTGGGGAATTGAACCTGGGTTGTTAGGCTTTGCAGATAAGCACCTTAAACACTAAGCCATCTCCCCAGCCCTGGTATTTCTTGTTTAATCCTGATAACCACTCCATGAGTGAAACTGAGGCACAGAAAGATTAGATAACTTGCCTAAGATTGTCCACTTAATGGGGCGCTAGTGAGTGATAGGGGATTTGAACCTGGGCACTCTGCTTGTTATTGCCCACCATCTGCTAGCCCCCTGGGAGGACTGGAGGGGATCGAGCAGAACTCCTGTCACATTCTGGAGCTACCTTGGCCATGGAGACATCCAATCCAAGCCTTAAGCTCTGTCTGGTCTCCTCAGTCCACATCAGTAATACCAGAGCTCTAGTGTGTATGCGTGTGTGAGAGGGAGAGAGGAGGCAGGAGAGATACAACAAGCAGCTACATAACTGGAAGGAGAGGGACAATGTGGGCCAGCAAGTCAGTGACCAAAGAGACAGATGGCAAGGTGGTAACATAAACACAGTGGCGGAAAAGACTGGAATTGAGTGATGAGAGAGATACATGCACGCCTGTGCACACTACCACACAGCCCACACAGGATCCTCAGGGTGCAAATGCCATGTCATCTGATATAGAGGCAGCACCCCCCTGCGCCCCTCCCACTCCCGCCCATCTGTCTCCCTAGTCTGGGCTTCTTTTCCTTCCCCTCTCCCATAGTCCAGCCTGGCCCTTCACCCCACCTCTTCCTCCACCTCACCTGACCCACCTGGTCCCTTCCCCACCCTCCTGCTTCCTCACCAAGCCACTCACTCATCTAACGAATATGTCTGCTCTGTGCCAAGCTCACTTCTGAGAGTGGTGAGGGAGACTTCCTCCAGAGAGGTGACGGAGCGGTGTGGAGAGGTCGACAATGAAAAACGGACAGGACAGTGCCTGAGCATGAGAAATATCAGGAAGGGGGATAAACAGGAAGACGCAGAAATATGTATGGGAGAGGCTTTATATAGGGTGGCCAGGGAGGTAAGCAGAGTCCTGAAATGGCCAAGTGAGCAGTAATATGGAAGAAACTGGATTCGAGGTAGAAGGAACAGCAAGTCTTCTTGGGGAGATGAAACAAGTGCAAAGCAAGGGTACACACACCTGATGTGCCTCTTCGTCTCTGCCTACTCTCACAAGTTGGGGAGGCCTCAAATTCCAGCAGGTCTCCCTGTCCTCTCATCTCCCCCTCACCCCTCTTCCCACTCTCCGTTTCCCTACCCTCCCACATGATGTCCCCACAACATGTCTCTCCTATCTCCCCCCCCCACCTTTTGTGCCACGTCTCTTACTCCTCACCTTCTGTTTCTCTTCTTTCTTTCTTTGCTTTTCTTTTTTTTCTTTTCTTTTTTTTTTTTTTTGGTTTTTGTTTTTTGTTTTTTGTTTTTTGTTTTTTGTTTTGTTGTTCAAGGTAGGGTCTCACTTTAGCCTAGCAGACCTGGAATTCACTATGTAGTCTCAAGGTGGTCTCGAACTCATGGTGATCCTCCTACCTCTGCCTCCCAGTGCTGGGTTTAAAGGCGTGCGCCACCATGCCTGGCTCCTCACCTTCTTCCTTTCCTTTTATTTATTTGAGAGAGAGAGAGAGCATTCGAAAGAGGCAGATAGAGAAAGAATGAGCAAGCCAGGGCCTCCATCCATTGTAAACAAACTCTAGATGCCTGCGCCACCTTGTGCATCTGGCTTATGTGGGTACTGGGGAATTGAACCTGGGACCTTGGGCTTCGCGGAAGTGCCTTAACTGTTAAACCATCTCTCCAGCCCTCCTCACCCTCTTTCTTAGGCCCTTCCTGACGCCCTCTTTGTATCCTAGGATACCCATCCAGCTGAGGGACTCTCCACCACAGGTTCCCTCCATATCCAGCCCTGTACCCCTGAATTCCCAACCAAAGGTATTTGATGAACCCACAACAGATAAACACCACCAGTTCTGTTATCAAGAACTATGTGACCTTTGGCAAGTCAGGATTTTTTTCCTCTGGTCCTCAGTTAACTCCAAAACAACTCCTAGGGGCTATGCCTGCCCATCTTGGAAGGCTTACTGTGATGCTCAAGAGAAATGCACCCACAGAGTGCTGCGCTGCCAGCACTGCACCTTTTACTCTTTTACACATTAACTACTTTTTCTTGGGTGTGGTTTTTCGAGGTAGGGTTTCACTGAAGCCCAGGCTGACCTGGAATTCACTATGTAGTCTCAGGGTGGCCTTGAACTCCTAGCAATCCTCCTACCTTTGCCTCCTGAGTGCTGGGATTAAAGGTGTGCACCACCATGCCCAGCCACATTAACTACTTTTAATACTCAGGGTTTCCCTGTGAAACACATAGTAATACTCCCAGTTTACACATGAAGAAACTTAGGGTCTGGGGCAGCTGAGTGAAGAATGCCTTCCTATTGTGTCTGAAGCCCTGGGTTTGACAACAGCACCACACACACACACACAAAGGCAAACAAGCAAAAAGTGAAGACCAGACAGGTTAAGCAACTTGCCCAAGGTCACATGATGTGCAGTAACTAAGTTAGAATATGAGCCAAGACAGTCTGGCTTCCAAATCTGTGCCCTCAACTACTGTACAACAGACAAGAACTCCTTGGGAACACTATGGAGCCCTGGAAAGACAATCAGGCCCTGGGACTAACATTCCTGGTACCTCCCTTTCCCATGTCCCCAAGTCTCCCTGTTGTGCTACTGAGTCTCTCCTGCCTTTCCACCACTTGGCTCTCGACTCTGACAGGGAGACCCTTATACCCCAGACCTCTGCTCCTATGGACCACACCTGGCCCCTCCCATGTCCCCAGTTTCCCTAAGCAGTGACTAATGCCAAAGCTATCAGCATTCACTTAGCCTCCCATACCACTCACATCTAGCACCAGGATCCCCCAGCAGCCCAGCCACAGGTTTCCTCACGTCTAGGCAAGGAGCCCTGACTCACTCAGAGTAGCACCTCCCCACTCATGTCTCTCCCTCCCTCTATCTAATTATACCACAATTCCACCCCTACCTCATCCCAACCCACTTCCCATTTCTCTGGGCTTGAGAGACATGGGACAGTCTTCACTGCTGGGGATCTGAGCTCAGATTTGACTTCTGCCCTTGCTGAACTGTGATCAAGGCAAGTTCTTTAGCCCTTCTGGCTCTGTTTCCCCAGCTAGAAAATGAGGCAGCGTCTTTGGCTACCTTACCAAGAAGTTGGTGGGGATCTAAGGGGATCACCATGGCAACTGGTTTTGCAAACCACCTGGAGAGGAGTTTAGAGCATGATCCTGAAGCACTTGGTCTGGGTTTGAATCCTGCCTCTTTCTATCTATGTGACTTTGGGCAAGTTACTTCACCTCTCTGGGCCTTTGTTTCTTTATCTTTGAGATGAGATCATACTAGTACCAATCTCACAGGATTGCTGAAAAGATACAAACGATTTGGTATGAATAAAACAGTTAGAGCTGGGCTGCAGAAATGGCTTATTGGTTAAGGTGCATGCCTACGAAGCCTACGGACCCCAGTTCGATTCTCTGGGTCCCACATAAGCCAGATGCACATGGTGGTGCGTGCATCTGGAGTTCGTTTGCAGTGGCTAGAGGCCTTGGCATGCCCATTCTCACTCTCTCTCTCTCTCACTCTCTCTGTCTCTAATAAATACATAAATAAAATATTTAAAAATATATTTAAAAAACAGAATTAGTGTTGGTCATTGCCACTGCTGTTTTCCTCATACAGTAAATAAGCCTTTAAATTCCTTCCCTCAACTGCCAACTTCTTCCTCTTTCCCACCAGTGAACCTGTGTCTCAGGACAGTAGTCACTTGCCCCTAGGTCCCTTCCCTGTGTCTCTCATAAGGCTGTGTCATTCCCCCTACCCCAAATGCCGCCTTTGGGGGCTCTCCAGAGATAGAGTTTTTCTTTCTTTCTTTTTTTTTTCTTTTCTTTTTTCTTTTTCTTTTTTTTTTTTTTTGTTCCCAGTGGCAAGACTTGTGTATTAGAGGCCAAGAAGCACAGACCCATGTCAACCTGGCAACAAGGAGGCCCAAATTCCTGTCTGACCCTCCCCCAATACTTGCTTAATGACCTTGGGCCAATCCTTTCCATTTCTGAACCTCAGTTTCCTCATCTGTCAAATGGAGGAACAGCCCCTTTGGACAACAACTCATAGGTTCCTAACATAACCTACTGCATGAGGACACAGTGGCCACTAGCCAGGGCCAGTACCTTTATCATATCACTGCCACCTCCACTTCCTTGGGCCCAAAGTCATTTCTCCAAATGTCTCAGCATCCTCCCTGTCCCCAAAACTATTTTCATTAGGCCCCATCCCAACTCCTCTAAAGAGCAGCCTTCTCTCCCAGATGTGCTGGTCGGCTTCCTGGAGCCTGGCCCCCAGGCAGCTTGCTCCCATGCCCCAGTTCCCCCAGCACAGCAAGCTTGTGCCATACAACCTAATTCTGTAGCCCAGTGCGTGGATCCTCCTCTCCTCTCCCACCTCTGGAGTCACCCCAGCTTGGGCCCTGGCCCTGGAACACTTTAGTCTCCCCAGCCACCCTTTCCCTGTCTCTGAGTGGTACCCTCTCCCCATAGAGCAACACACACACACACACACACTACATTCACTGCCAGGTGTTGGCCTCCAGTCTCAACCTGTGTCCTTCCCTAGAGCATCCCCCAAATCGGAGTGCTGAGGGACCAGCCGAGCCAGTAGCCACCTCCATCTTTCTAATTTGGCAAATCTACTCCTGGGATGATGTTGTTCCCCAATCCTCTCTCGACATTCATCCTCTCCCACCCCCAGGTTAGATCCCAGGGCCTTTCTGGGCATGTGGGCTGCCCAGGCCCCTGAGATCTCTCCTGCCCCCTTGTGTCTTCATGGCCTCCAACCCCTTCCAGCCACTGTCCCCTAGTTGCAGGTTCATTGGAGATATCAGGTGTCTGGAGATGTTGGGGTTCCCCGGCTTTCAACCTCCAAGCTCATCATTCACCCCCACGTCTGTCTCGCACCTCCCCCACCCCATCCCCAGGCGCCCCCCAAATATGGGGTCCCGCCCCCCTTTCTATCCCATCCCCAAGCTCACACTCCGCAGCTCCTGAGTCCGATCCTTCATCCTGCGACGGCTCCTCCTCCTCCTCGTTGTAGTCCCCCTTGCTCCGCTGCTGCTCTCTGCCTCCCACCTCGGTGCTGGAGGCCGGGGTCTGGGGGTGCGGGGGGGGGGCTCCGGGCAGCCGAGGGGGCCTGCGGGCGGTGGGCACAGCCGGGGGAGGGGGGCTGAGGCCAGGCAGGGGCAGGGGCCTGGGCCGGCTCGGCTCTGCCTGGGCTGCGGTGGCGATGCGGCACAGGGTTGGATGGAGGGATGCGGGAGTCGAAGCGCGGGGGAGGGGGGCGGAGGGAGGTAAGGAGGAAGGGAGGGAGGGGGGAGCCGAGAGGGGGCGGGGAGCAGGGGGCATGCGCAGCGCCCAGAGCTGGGGGCGCTTGGGGGTTGTAGTCCGGGGAGGGGGACCCACGGAAGGGGGGACTGGGGAGGCTGGGCGTGGGGGGGAGGAGAGGGGGAGGACAGAGCTCAAGAATCAGGGAGATGCGGAGGAAGACCTGGAAATGCGAGGCAGGGACAGAGATGCTGGGTGGCTGGCGGGTGCGGGGGGAGGGGGGAAATGGCAGAAAGATGGGCTAAGAGAATAACCCCGGTGAGGCGAAGTGCATCCCTTCACCAAGAGACATAGTGTATGTATAGTGTCTCTGTGTGAGTCTGCGCAGGACCACCTCCCTTGGTGTCTCTGTGGCCCTGCAGGAGACTCTTCAGACACTTGAAATAGCAAGCTTGACCCTGTGTGTGGCTTTTTTTTTTTTTTTATGTAAGGAATCAACCAAACTCTTGCTTGCTGGGAAGGACATGGGGCTTGTTATACACACAGCTCCCCACCCTACCAGTGAGTAGTGGGGGGGTTCATAACTCCTAAGACCTTCTGGCCTAGCTTTGACTGATAAAAATGAAATTTGTCCTAGACTAGAATTTAATACAATTGTAGAGTGCTTGCCTAACATACCTGCAAAGCCCTGGGTTCCATCTCCAGCACCAGGAAAAGAAAAGAAAGAGAGAGAGAGAGGGAATGAAGAAGAAAAACGGAAATGTCTTTGTTGGGAAGGAAAATCTAGAACCCCAGCAGGCCCAAGGAACTATGCCCTCTGCGCTTTCATGCCACATTCCCCTTTCCATCTGCTCCTCTGAACATCACATCAACTCTCACCTCCCTGATGTGGGGTTTAAGCTCTCAATAGGGCCATGTTGAGCCTGCTTTTGCCAAGTACCCAGTGACCACCTTGATGCCAAACCATCAGCATGTCAGGACCTTACCCTCTGTGACCTTCAGGAACACCTGAACCTGAAGACCTCCATGTTGTGAAAACTTTCCCTTCCTTGACTCCCAGTCTGCCTCTCAAGCCCTTGCCCCATCTCCCTATCTCCTGATGCTGCTGCCTACCAGCCTCCTCTGTCCTACGACCCTTCAACGTCAAAGTTTCCTGGGCACCATCTAAGGTTCTTATCTTTCTTGCTTTCTTTATTATATTATATTACATTATACTATCTTATATTATATTACTATTTATTTGAGAGAGGAGACAAATAGAATGGGCATGCCAGGGCCTGCAGCCACTGCAAACTCCAGACACATGTGCCACCCTGTGCATCTGGTTTCACATGGGTCCTGGGAAATTGAACGCAGGTCCATTGGCTTTGCAGACAAATGCCTTAACCACTAAGCCATCCCTCCAGCCTGGTTCTCATCTTTTTTGCTCCACCTTTCTGTATCCGCAGCCTGTACTACCCACATCTGTACCTGTGATCAGATGCCTCTCCTCAGAGGAAGGCCCACTATTTATATGAGTCTGACACCAAGAACACAAGAGACAAGACATGTCAAGGATATGAGTAATCCGTAACTATAATGGGCAGTATAGTGAGCAAAACTAGGATTCTGATGACAGAACTAGTACACGTTGGTGGCCTTGCTCTCTCTGGAAGTGCCTTGAACCTTTCTGTTTTCCATCAGAGGTGGCATCTCTACCACCCAGCCACTCAGTTCAGATGGAAAGCTGTCCTTGGCTTTCTCTCCTTCATACATATGCTGCCATTTTCTGGACATCCACCATGTCTTAGTCACTACATGGCAGCTCCTATGAGCCTCTTAACCACTGTTATTCCAAGTGTACAGATCTGGAAACTGGGTTTCAAAGGGTTAAGCAATGTGTCCAAATTCATAAGGTGGGGCTCTTATGGGTAGCTTTTTCTCTCCCTCTGGCGCTGTGGATGGAATGTAGGACCTGTGGCCTGCTAAGTCTCATTTCTCATTGGCAGCTTTTGATCTCAAAGCCCATTCTTGTAAAACCACAGTTCTTGGTCCTCTTTCACTTGCCACATCCAGAACTTTCTGGTGGACTCCATTTCTACCACCTTAGATCATCTAGACCCTCCTGATCTTTCTTTCCAGGGAACTTCCTCACTGGTCTCACTTGAAGGCCCTTTCCTTCATGTCCTTCTTCCTTCCTGGCTCCTGGCATGATTGTTCTCCCAAAACTGTTAAAATCCCAACTCTCTGTACCAACATCTCCCATGACTCATGACTTCTGAGATTATACTCAAAAGCTATTCAAGGGCTGGAGAGATGGCTTAGCGGTTAAGATATATGCCTGGAAAGCCAAAGTACCCCGGTTTGATTCCCTTGTGCATGCGTCTGGAATTTGTTTGCAGTGGCTGGAGGCCCTGGAGTGCCCATTCTCTCCCTCCCTCCCTCTCTCTCTCTCTGTCTCTCTCTCTCTCTCCCTCTCTCTGTCTCTCTTAAATAAATAATTTTTAAAAGCTATTCTAAAAACTGGCATGAGGGCTGGAGAGATTGGTGAAGTGGTTAAGGTGCTTGCCTGCAATGCCTAAAGACCCTGGTTTGATTCCCCAGTGCCCACATAAGCCAGATGCACAAGGGGGTGCATGAGTCTGGAATTTGTTTGCAATGGCTGGAGGCCCTGGCATGCCCATTCTCTGTCTCTCTTCTATCTTTCTCTCTGCTTGCAAATAAATAAATAGATAAAAATATTTTAAAAGCCGGGCATGGTGGTGCACGCCTTTAATTCCAGCACTTGGGAGGCAGAGGTAGAGGGATCACCAAGAGTTTGAGGCCACCCTGAGACTACATAGCAAATTCCAGGTCAGCCTGGACTAGAGTGAAACCCTACCTCAAAAAACCAAAAATAAATAAATTAATAAATAAATAAGTAAATAAATAATAATAATAACTGGCATGAGGACTGTAGAGATGGCTGAATGGTTTATTTTGATGTCATGATCTTTTCTTCCTATTATGATGGTCTTGTGTAGGTATTGTCAGGAGGTCATGGATATCCAGGCCATTTTGTGTCTGGGGGGAGCACGTTGTAAGGAGTCCTACCCTTCCTTTGGCTCTTACATTCTTTCTGCCACCTCTTCCCCATTAGACCCTGAGCCTTGGAAGGTGTGATTGAGATATTGCAGTGCTGAGTACTCCTCTGTCACTTCTCAGCACCATGGTGCCTTCTGAGTCATCCCAAGGTCACTGCCATCTGAGAAGAGAAGGTTCTCTAACCAAAAATGAGAGTAGCATTAATATATAAGTATGAACATTAAGACAAGTGCTTACTGGGTAGTTTGATGAGCATAGTATATACATTTAGCCAGACAGCAACAGACGTTACACCCCTAGGGCTCATGACTACCCCTGTTGTAGGTTTTCAGTATCAGGGATGTATTCCCTCCTATGGAGCGGGCCTCCAGCCAGCCAAATTAGAGGGTGGTTGGTTTCCCCCATAACATGTGCCACTATTGCACCCATTGGCTCATTTGGCCTGGCTGGCCAAATATAAGGATTGCAGTGTCCACTGTTGGGTATCTTCACTGGTGATTTCTCTCTCTCCCATGGAACTTCATGCAGCATGGCTTTTTCCAGCTTTCTGTCAGCTGATCTACAAGAATGAGGTTTTCAGCTCAGTTCTAGCAGGATTTCTCAGTGACCTTGCAACCCAAGTATGTGGAGTCTTCAGCAATAGGGTCTTACCATGTATTCCTGCTGGGAAACCAAGAGCCTTGGCCATGGCCTGTAATGTTTTGACAACATCCATAAATATAAGCAATATACCATGTTCATAATCTCCTCTCACTGTCCTCCCCGCCCATCCCCTTTCCATTGAATCCCTTCTTTTTTACAACTAGTCTCTCTTCTATTTTGATATCATTTTTCCTTCCTATTATGCAGGTCTTGTGTAGGTGAGGTCATGAATATCAAGGTCACTTTATGTCTGGAAGACAGTATTGTAAGCATTCCTCCCCTTCCTTTGGCTCTTATATTCTTTCCACCACCTCTTTGGCAATGGTTCATGAGCCTTGGAGGGTGTGATGGAGAGGTCCCATTTAGTGCTGAACATTCCACTGTCACTTCTCAGCACTTTGATGATTTTTTTTTTTTTTTTAAGCTGGGAGATGTTTGGTAACCGCTTGGATCTCCATACTTGTTATAGGTCTATTTAAGTGATTAACCTCCTCTTGATTTAATTTAGGTAGGTCATATAAATCAAGGAAATCATCCATTTCTTTCAGATTTTCAAACTTAGTAGAGTATATGTTCTTATAGTATGTCCCTTTGATTTTTTGAATTTCTCTGGTATCTGTTTGATGGTGCTTTTTTCATCTCTAATTTTATTAATTTGTGTCTCTTTTCTCTTTCTTTTGGTCAGATTTGCTAAAGGTTTATCAATCTTGTTTATCCTTTCAAAGAACCAACTCTTTGTGTCTTTGATTCTTTGGAATTTCTGCCCTAATCTTTATTATTTCCTCCCATCTACTGATTTTCGGTTTGCCTTGTTCTTCTTTTTCTAAGGAGTGTGTCCTAATATATGGTCTATTTTATTTTTTAAAAATTTTGATTTGTTTATTTATTTGACAGAAAAAGAGGGGGGGAGAGAGAGATGGGTGTGCCAGGGCCTCCAGCCACTGCAGATGAACTCCGGATGCGTGTACCCCCTTGCGCATCTGGCTAGCGTGGGTCCTGGGGAATCGAATCTGGGTCCTTTGGATTTGCAGGCAAGTGCCTTAACCACTAAGCCATCCTATGTGGTCTATTTTAGAGAATGTTCCAAGTGCTGCTGAAAAGAATGTGTATTCTGCAGCATTTGGATGAAATGTCCTGCATATATCTATTAGGTCCATTTGTTCTACGACCTCATTTAATCCAGATGCATCTCTGTTTATTTATTTTTTGCCAGGATTACCTGTCAATTGATGAGAGTGGGGTGTCAAAGTCACCCACTACAATTGTGTTTGGTGTTATCTGTGACTTTATTTACTTATTTATTATTTATTTATTTATTTGGTTTTTCAAGGTAGGGTCTCACTCTAGCTCAAGCTGACCTAGAATTCACTCTGCATTCTCAGGGTGGCCTCGAACTTACGGTGATCCTCCTACCTCTGCCTCCTGAGTGCTGGGATTAAAGGCGTGCGCCACCACGCCCGGCATGACCTTATTTCTAATAGCATTTGTTTGATGAAGTTGGGAGCCCACATCTTAGGTGCATATATATTTAGGATTGTAATATCCTCCTGTTGGAGTGTGCCTTTAATCAATATAAAGTGACCTTCCTTATCTTTCCTAACTAATGTTGGACTGAAGTCTACCTTGTCAGATATTAGGATAGCAACCCCTGCTTGTTTTCTAGGCCCCTTTGCTTGAAACACTGTTTTCCAACCTTCCACCCTAAGATAGTGTCTATCCTTTGTAGAAAGGTGAGTTTCCTGGACGCAACAAATTGAAGGATACTGCTTTCTAACCCAGTCTGCAAACTTGTCTCTTTTGGTTGGGGCATTGAGGTCATTGATATTAAGTGTTATTATTGAAAGGTGTGTATTTATTTTTGCTATTTTTCTTGTTTTGTAGTTCTTCCAGTTTACATCTGCTTTCTTGTATTAACTAGTATTTGAGTATTGTTTGTTTTTTCCAGGTTCCTTATATGTGTGCTTTTCTTTCTCTTCAGCACAGAGGATCCTTTCAAGTATTTTCTGTAAAGCTGGTTTTGTCTTCAAATATTCCTTTAGCCTGCTTTTGTCATGGAATGTCCTTATTTATCCATCTGTTTGAATGGATAGCTTTGGAGGATAAAGTAACCTTGGTTGACAGGTATTATCTTTCAGAACTTGCATACATCATTGCAAGCCCTTCTGGGTTTTAAAGTTTGTGTTGAGTAAAATGCTGTGATCCTGATGGGCTTGCCTTTGTAGGTAACTTGACTTTTCTCTCTAACTGCTTTCAATATATTTTCTTTGGTTTGTAGTGTTTGGTAGTTCTATTATAATATGGCGAGGAGAGGTTATTTCCAGGTTTTGTCTGGTTGGTGTTCTAGAGGCTTCCTGTATCTGCATTGGTATCTCTTTGCCAATTTGGGGGAAGTTTTCTTCTATGATTTTGTTGAAAATGCCTACTATGCCTTTGGAGTATAATTCTTCTCCTTCTACTATACCCTGAATTCTTATGTTTGTTCTTTTCATAGTGTCCCAAATATCTTGAAATTCCTATTTATACTTTCCTATTAGCTTTCCCTTCTCTTTGTTGGACTGTATTAGATCTGCCACCTGGTCTTCTAGCTTAGATATTCTGTCCTCTCCTTCATCCATTTTACTGGTGAGATTTTCTACAGAGTTTTTTATTTCATTGACTGTGTTCTTCATTGCTAGTAATTCTGACTGGTTTCCTTTATTATTTCTATCTCCTTATTTATGTCTTGTATTGACCTCCTTATTTCATTAAATTGGTTTCCTGTGTCTTCCTTCATTTCTTTGATATCTTTAAAATATTTATTATCATTCTTTTGAAATCTTTCTCAGGCATTTCCTCTAATTCAATCTCACTGGAGGTCATTTCTGATGCATTAGTAGTTTCATGATTTTTTTGCGTTTCTTGTATTATAATGTACATATTTTTGCATATTGGATTAATTTAATGCTTGGATTTGCTAATTATCTGTAGTATTATTAGATGTATCAATCAATCTAATGTTATATATCTTCAGGGTAGGAGCTTAAGGTGCTAGGTGTGACCCTAGATGTTGGGTTTACCTGCTATGAGAGTATTCAAGTAGACTGGGTGGAACAAAATACAGGCAGATTCTAAAATTTAACTAAACAATGTACACATTCAATGAAAAACAGCACAGAGTTTTTATGCAAGAGTAAGTATTATGACAACCAAACCTAACAAAGTCACAGTCCCTTAGGATGCCCCCCACCCTTAATCCTGTCAACTAGGAGGCTAAGATTTCTGGTCTGTAGAGGGTTCCAAGTCTGCTTGTGACCAAGTGAGACCCTTCCCTAATGAAAGACATAAGGGGAAACAAAGGCACTATAAATCAGGAAACAACAAATGACAAGCCCCAAATATAGCTTATTTAAGAATGGCAAATCTGACCATCCATCAGATTTAATATATAATTTACCCTGACATGGAAGGTGCAATTAGCACTTCCAATTCAAGCCTATATACCAGGCTTATTTGGTGGGTACTGACTTGGTGTAAACCCAGTTACCTTTTGGGATGGTTTTGGTCTCAATTATGCTGTGCTCCTGCTTGGGTCCCTCTTTGCTGTTCTGTGGGCTCAGGTAGGTTGGCTGGGTTGCTGGATCGCTGCTCTGATCGCCTGTGCCAGGTGTTGCATAGGTGAGCTCCTTTCCCCAGGTCTCTGGTGCTTGCTGGTGCTTGTGCTGGCAGTGGGGGAGGGGAGGCTGCAGGTGGTGGTTGAAGTTCTCCCACTGGTCCTCTTCCTCACAAGCTGCTCCTCCATTCTTCCCTGCTGTCCTCCCTTCATTTTTCTTGACTTTGCTCTGAGGCAAAGTGTGAGTGGAGAATCCCCTCACCTGGCTTTTCCTGCAGCTCAGGCCAAGCCTAGTGGCTGTGGCCATGCGGACCTGGTTCCACTGCTGCTGGAGCCACTTCTGCCTGCTTCTGTGGACTCTAGAGGCTCTGGATCTCTCCTACTTCTCTGTTGCAGTTGATATTTTCATATACTCCTCACTTTTTAGTAGAAGAGTGTATTTTACTGGGTTTATTTTTGGCTTTTTCTCCCCTAGGCTGCTTTGCTTAAGTCCAGACTGGCCTTTGTTTTACTGTGTGAGAGAGAGAGAGAGAGAGAGAAAGAATTGGTGTGCCAGGAACTTCAGCCACTGTAATCAAACTCCATACATGTGCGCCAGCTTGTGTGCATGAGTGACTTTGCATGCTTGTGTCACCGGCTTACATGGGATCTGGGGAGTCAAACATGGGCCCTTTAACTTTGCAGGCAAGCACCTTGACTGCTAAGCCATCTCTCCAACCTTATTTATTTTTTTTATAATTTATTTTTATTTATTTATGGCGGGGGGAATGGGTACACCAGGGCCTCTAGCCACTGCAAACAAACTCCAGATGCATGTGCCAACATGTGGGTTCTGGGGTATCGAACCTGGGTCCTTAGGCTTCTCAGGAAAGTGCCTTAATTGCTAAGCCATCTCTCCATAATTATTTCTTTTCTTTTCTTCTTCTTCTTCTTTTTTTTTTTTTTTTTTTTTTTTTTTGGTTTTTCAAGGTAGGGTCTTGCTCAAGGTAGGTTGACTTGGAATTCACCATGTAGTCTCAGGGTGGCCTCGAACTCACAGTGATCCTCCTACCTCTGCCTCCTGAGTGCTAGGATTAAAAGCATATGCCACCACACCCAGCTGCATATCTTTTTATTTTTATTTTTTATTTTTATTTTTTTGGTTTTCTGAGGTAGGGTTTCACTCTAGCCCAGGCTGATCTGGAATTCACTATGGAGTCTCAGGGTGGCCTCAAACTCACGGCAATCCTCCTACCTCTGCCTCCCGAGTGCTGGGATTAAAGGCGTGCGCCACCACGCCCGGCTGCATATCTTTTTAAATTGAGATACTCAGGGAGTGTGGTAGTTCATGCCTTTAATCCCAGCATTTGGGAGGCAGAGGTAGGAGGATCGCCGTGAGTTCAAGGCCACCCTGAGACTACATGGTGAATTCCAGGTCAGCCTGGGCTAGAGTGAGACCCTACCTCAAAAAACACACACACTAAAAAAATTAAAAAGACATGAAAGAGCAATGTGGGGCTGAAGAGATGGTTCAGTGGACAATGTGCTTGCTGGGAAAGCAGGAGAACCTGAGTTCTGGTCTCCAGAGTTTCACATCTGTAACCCCAGCACTTGGGAGGTATATCCCTGGGGTAAAGTGACTAGCTTGACTAGAATCTATGAGCTCTGGGCTCAGTGAGAGACCTTGTCTCAATGGATAAAGTGGAACACAGTACAGGACACCAATATTGACCTCTGACCTCCATACACACATGCAATATGTGCGCACATGGGTACACACTCATCCACACACATGTGCCCATCCACATATGAAATGCAAACACACATGCATGCACACACACCACATATGTACATATGCAAAAAAATAAAGATAATGATATTTGGTGTTATTCTGGTCCCTTCATCTGTCCTTCCCATCCTATTTCAAATTTTAAAAATTATGTATTTATTTGTAGGGAGAAAGAGAGAAAGAGAAGGAAAGAGACAGGAAGGAAGGGAAAGAAAGAATGGGAACGGGAGAATGGGTGTGCCTTGCTCTATGTGGGTCCTGGGAAATTGAACCCAGGTCCACAGGCTTTGTAAACATTGCCTTTAACCACTGATCCATCTCTCTAGCCACTACTTCAAGTTTTATTTCATGACGTCCTTAGGATTTGGTCACATATTACTTATTATTCCCACTGCCTCATTGTGGTGGTTTGATTCAGGTGTCCCAAATAAACTCAGGTGTTTTTTGTTTGTTTGTTTGTTTTTGCTTTTTGAAGTAGGATTTCACTCTAACTCAGTCTGACCTGGTATTCACTATATAGTCTCAGGTTGGCCTTGAACTCACAGTGATTCTCCTACCTCTGCCTCCCAAGTGCTGGGATTAAAGGTGTGCGCTACCACACCTGGCCTAATTTAGTTGTTTTGAATGCTAGGTCCCCAGATGATGACAATTTGGAAATTAAAGCTTCCTGGAGGCAGTATATTGTTGTTGGGGGTGGGCTTATGGGTGTTATAACCAGCTTCCTCTTGTCAGTGTTTGGCATACTCTTCTGTTGCTGTTGTCCATCTCATGTTGGCCAGGAGGTAATGTCCACCCTCCGCTCATGTCATCATTTTCCCCTGCTATTATGGAGCTTCCCTTTGAGTCTGCAAGCCAAAATGAACCTCTTTTTTCCCCACAAGCTGCTCTTGGTAGGGTGTTTTCTGCCAGCAATATGAACCTTAGTCTAACACTCATCAAACACTCATGGGCCTATAAAATGCCTATCATAATAATGATGGTCTTTGTATGCTAACTTAAAAGTTAAAAAAAAAAATAGGGCTGGAGGGATGGCTTAGCAGTTAAGGCATTTGCCTGCAAAGCCAAAGCATCCAGGTTCAATTCCCCAGGACCTACATTAGCCTCTGCACAAGGGGGCGCATGCATCTGGGGTTTGTTTGCAGCAGCTGGAAGCCCTGGCATGCCCATTATCTCTCTCTCTCCTCTCTCTCTCTCCCTCTTTCTCTGTCAAATAAATGAATTTTTTAAAAGTTTAAAAAATAAAAAATAATGGCTGGAGAGATTGCCTAGCAGTTGAGGCTCTTGACTCAGATTTGAGTCCCCAGATCCCACATAAGCCAGATGCACAAAGTGGAACATGTGTCTGGAGTTCATTTGCAGTGGCTAGTGGTCCTGGTGCACCATTCTTTCTTTCTATGTGCCTCTTCCTCTCTCTAAAATAAATAAATTAATTAAATATTTTTTAAGCCAGATGGGGTAGCACATGCCTTTAATCCCCGTACTTGGGAGGCAGAGGTAGGAGGGTTGCCATGAGTTTGAGGCCACTCTGAGACTACATTGTGAATTCCAGATCAGCCTGGGATAGAGTGAAACCATACCTCGAAAAGAAAAAAAAAAAAAAAAAAAAAAGGCTTAGCAGCTTTCCAGCAAAGCCAAAGGACTCAGGTTTGATTCTCCAGGACCCACATAAACCAGATGCACAAGGTGGCACAAGCGTCTGGAGTTCCTTTGTGGTGGCTGGGGTCCCTGTCATGCCCATTCTCTCCCTCTCCCTCCCTGTCAATCTCTCTCTCTCTCTCCTTGCAAATGAATAAATAAAAATAAATTTTAAAACGTTAATAAAAGGAATATTTACAAGTAATTGCCAGGCATGGTGGTACACACCTTTAATCCCAGCACTCAGGAGGCAGAGGTAGGAGGATCACCGTGAGTTTGAGGCCACCCTGAGACTACATAGTGAATTCCAGGTCAGCCTGGGCTAGAGTGAGACCCTACCTTGAAAAATTAAAAAATAAAAATAAAAATAAAAATAAAGAATATTTACAAATAATCATATATCATTTACGTAGTCTTCATGATGTTCTAAGCTCTGTTTTGTAGGTACTAACTCATTCAAATTTCCCAATCAGTATCTGAGTCTACTGCTATTATCTCCACTTATAGATGAAGAAACTGCAAAACAAAGAACTTTCTCAAGGCAGGAGCTGAGATTCAAAGCAGACAGAAATCCCCCATGTCAAAATAGTCCCCGGAGCCTCTGACCCTGCTCTTTGTCTCCAGGGAGCTCTGGGCACTCAGTGGCTCTTGGCCCACTCTTCATCCCTGGGGCTCTGGGCATACCAGCAAGCCTTTGGTATGCCCTTCTCTGTAGGAAGCTCTGTACACCCATTAGTTTTCAGCATGCCAGTCAACTCTGGTGAGGCAGGGGTGATGTTGCACGCCTTTAATCCCAGCACTGGAGGTAGAGGTAGGAGGATGGCCATGAATTTGAGGCCATCCTGAGACTACATAGTAAATTCCAGGTCAGCCTGGGCTAGAGCTAGACCGTTCCTTGGAAAAACCAAAAGAATAAAAATAAATAAATAAACAAACAAACAGGCTAGAGGGATTGCTCAGTGGTTAAGATGATTGCCTGCAAAGCCTGACAGCCTAGGTTCAATTCCCCAGTACCCACATAAAGCCAGATGCACAAAGTTGCACGTGAATCTGGAGGTTCATTTGCAGTGGCTGGAGGCCCTGGCATGCCCATTCCCTCTCTGTGTGTCTCTCTTCTTGCAAATAAATAAACACATGAATAAGTATCTGGGCATGATGGTTCATGCCTATAAACCTAGCACACAGGAAGCTGGGGTAGGAGGATTTTCATGAGTTTAAGGCCAGCCTGGACTATAGAGTGAGTTCCAGGTCAGCCTGAGCTAGGGTGAGACCCTACCTCGAAAAAAAAAAAAGTCTAGAAACAGAATCCAAAAGAATAGATATAAGTATATTCAGTCTAAGAAGAAAGCAAACTAAATGAATCCAGTGCAAACATTCAAATGACAGTTGCTCCAAATAAGGAAGGAGAGAAAAGATAGGAAAAAAGAATTAATAAGGAGCTAGACATACTGGAGAAAATGAAACTGAAATACTGGAAATTAAAAGCACAATAAATCAAATAAAAAGCTCCATGGAGCCAGGCGTGATAGCGCATACCTTTAATCCCAGCACTCTGGAAGCAGAGGTAGGAGAATAATTGTGAGTTCTAGGGCAGCCTGAGACTACATAGTGAATTCTAGGTCAGCCTGGGCTAGAGCAAGACTCTATCTTGAAAAAATAAAAATCTCCATGAGGGTCTGGAGAGATGGCTTAGCAGGTAAGGTGGTTGCCTGCAAAGTCAAAGGACCCAGGTTCAACTTGCAAGGACCCATGTAAACCAGATGCACAAGGTGGCACATGCATGTGGAGTTCGTTTGCAGCAGCTGGAAGCCCTGGTGCACCCATTCTCTCTCTTCTCTCTCTCTTTCTCTTTTTCTCTCAAATAAATAAAAATAAAATATTTTTTTAAAGTTCTTGGAAGGCCGGGCATGGTTGTGCACGCCTTTAATCCCAGCACTTGGGAGGCAGAGGTAGAAGAATCACTGTGACTTCAAGGCCACCCTGAGACTACATAGTGAATTTCAGGTCAGCCTGGGCTAGAGCAAGACTCTAGCTTGGAAAAAAAAAATACACTATTAAAAAAAACCCAATACACTATTGAATGTTGAATGGGTGGTTGAAGAAATGAAAAAGGAAATCAAGAAATTCCTAGAAATGAGTTGGGCTTGGTGATGCACGCTTTTAATCCCACCACTTGGGAGGCAGAGGCAGGAGGATCTCTGTGAGTTCACGGCCACCCTGAGACTACATAGTGAATTCCAGGTCAGCCTGGGCTAGAGTGAAACCCTACCTCAAAAAAAAAAAAATCCTAGAAATGAATGAACTAGAAATGGATGAAAATGAAAACATAGCATACTAAAATCTTATGGGAAGGGCTGGGGAGATAGCTTAGTGGTTAAGCACTTGTCTGTGAAGCCTAAGGACCCCAGTTCAAGGCTCAATTCCCCAGGTCCCACAAAAGCCAGATGCACAAGGGGCACAAGCATCTGGTGTTCTTTTGAAGTGGCTGGAGGCCCTCGCATGCCCATTGTCTCTCTGTATCTATCTCTTTCTCTCTCCCTCTGCCAAACAAATGAATAGTGAATTCCAGGTCAGCCTGAGCTAAAGTGAGACCCTGCCTTGAAAAACAAAAAACAAAAAAAAATGTTTATTTATTTATTTATTTGTGAGAGAGAGAATGAGAGAGAGAGAGAGAAGCAGATAGAGAGAAAGACAGTGGATGCACCAGGGCCTCCAGCTGGTGCAAATGAACTCCAGATGCATGTGCCATCTTGTGCATCTGGCTTATGTGGCTCCTAAGGAATCAAACCTAGGTCCTTTGGCTTTGCAGGCAAGCACCTTAACTGCTAAACCATCTCTCTCCAGCCCTGGCGCATGCCTTTAATTGCAGCACTGGGGAGGCAAAGGTAGGAGGATCACCATGAGTTTGAGGCTGGCCTGAGACCACATACTGAATTTCAGGTCATCCTGGGCTAGAGTGAGACCCTACCTTGAAAAAGACAAAAAAATAAAAACAGGGCTAGAGAGATGCCTTAATGGCTAAGGTGCTTGCCTGAGAAGCCTATAGACCCATGTTTGACTCTCCAGATTCCAAGCTAGCCAGATGCACAAAGGTGACGCAAACGCAAGGTCGCACATGCCCACTAGGTGACGTAAGCGTCTAGAGTTAGAGTGCAATGGCTGAAGCCCCGGTGCATCAATTTTCTTTCTCTCTCTCTCTCTCTCTCTCTCTCTCTCTCTCTCTCTAAAAATAAAAATTAAATAAAAAGAAAAGAAAATATTTAAAAACAGGCACAGTAGCACACATCAGCTATATAGGAAACTGAGACAGTAGGATCACTTGGGCCCTAAGTTCAGGGCCAGCTAGGATATATAACAAGATTCCATCTCTCTCTCTATTATTGTTTTTTTTTTTTTTTTCAAGGTAGGATTTCACTCTGGCCCAGGCTGACCTGGAATTAACTATGTAGTCTCAGGGTGGCCCCAAACTCACCATGATCCTCCTACCTCTGCCTCCTGAATGCTGGGATTAAAGGCATGTGCCACCATGCCCGGCTCTCTCTATCTCTTTTTGAAATATTTTTATTTTTATTTATTTATTTGAGAGAGAGAGGGATGGAGGGAGAAAGAGAGAGAATGGGTGTACCAGGGACTCCAGACACTGCCAATAAACTTTAAATGCATGTGCCACCTTTTACATCTGTCTTTCATAGGTCCAGGGGATTCAAACTTGGGTCCTCTGGCTTTGTAGGCAAGCACCTTAACTGCTAAGCAATCCCTCCAGCTCAAGACCCTATCTCTCTCTTATTTCAAAATATTTTTATTTGACAGAGAGAGAAAGAGCCATGCGCAGGTGAGGGGGGGAATGGGCGCACCAGGTCCTCTAGCCACTGGGAGTAAACTCCAGATGAATGCGCCACCTAGTGCATCTGGTTTACTTGCCAAAATCCTATCTCTTAAGGAACAAAATGCAGCTAGGCTTACTGTACAGGTCTGTAATCCCAACTACTTGGAAGGCTGAGGCTGGATCATAAATTCAAGGGTGGCCTAGACAATTTAATGAGGCCCTGTTTCAAAATCACAAGCACATGGCTGGGCATGGTGGCTCACGCCTTTAATCCCAGCACTTGGGAGGCAGAGGTAGGTGGATTGCCATGAGTTCAAGGCCACCCTGAGACTACATCGTGAATTCCAGGTCAGCCTGGGCTAGAGTGAGACCCTACCTAGAAAAACCAAAAAAAAAAAAAAAAAAAAAAAAAAAAAAAAAAAAATCACAAACACAGAGAAGGTGGGGAATATGGCCCAGTGCTAGAGTGCTTGCCTAGCATGCTCAAGGTCAGTCCCCATGTCCAACTGGGAGAGGAAGAAGCTTGGAGTAGGGTGTAGGTCAGTGGTTGAGCACTGTCTAGCATGCATGAAGCCCTGGGTTCAATTCCCAGCATGCCCTTCCCCCAAATAAAAAGGCTTTCATATATATATGATACATACATATATATAGACAACTTCTAATGCCTTTTTAAAATTTTTATTTATTTTATTTTTTGGTTTTTCGAGGTAGAGTCTCACTCTAGCCCAGGCTGACCTGGAATTCACTATGGAGTCTCAGGGTAGCCTGGAACTCATGGCAATCCTCCTACCTCTGCCTTCCAAGTGCTGGGATTAAAGGCATGTGCCACCACACCCAGCCAACAACTTTAATACTTAGAGACAATAAACCATGATATTTTTCTCCCCTTCCCCACCTTCCCCTTCACAACTCTGCTCTCCATCATATCCCCTCCCTTTCTCCATTAGTCTGTTAATTTAATGTTATCATCTTTTTCTCCTATTATGAGGGTCCTATGAAGGTATTACTAACCATGGCAAGGTCCTGGATATCAAGGCCAAGTTCTGTCTGGACAGTTGCATTGTAAGGAGTGGTACCCTTCCTTTGGCGCTTACATTCTTTCCACCACCTCTTCTGCAATGGACCCTGAGCCTTGGAGGGTATGATGGAGATGTTTTAGTGATGGACACTCCTCTGTCACTTCTCAGCATTATGTTGCCTTTTGGGTCATCCCAATGGTCACTGCCATCTGAAAAGAGAAGCTTCTCTAACCAAAAGTGAGAGTAGCATTAATATATGAATATTAACATTAAGTGTAGTGCTTTCAGGACAATTTGGTGAGAATAATGTATGCATTTATCTAGACAAGAGTAGGCTTTATACCCCTAAGGCTCATGACCTCCCCTGCCATAGGCTTTTGATTAGGTTTTCAGTACCAGGCATGTATTCCCTCCCATAGAGTGGGCCTTCAGTCCAAGTAGAGAGAAGTTGGTTTCCCCTAGACCAGACATGCTACTATTGCACTCGTTCAGTCATTTGGCCTGTCTGGCCAAACTTGAGGCTTCCAGTGTCCACTGTTTTCACTGCTGATGACTTCTGTCTCCATAGGGCTGCATACAGTGCAGCTTTTTCCAGCTTTCAGTTGGATGGTCTACAGGGAGAAGGTTTTCTGATCAGCACCAGCTTGATTTCTCAGTGACTTCACATACCTGAATGGCAAGCATGTGAAGTCTTCAGCAATAGGGTCTTACCGTCTCTTTCTCAAGGGAAACCAAGGGCCTTGGCAATAACCTATAATGTTTTGGAGGCAACAGGGACCTCCCTGGACAACAACTCACTGAAAGGTACCCCATCCCAGGCACTGAAAGTTTTCTAGTAACAATCTATGGCTTCTGGATTGCCATTATTCAAAAAAGTGGGTTTTCATATGCCTTATCGAGAATTGATTGACCCCCCCCCCCCGCCCTTCTTTTACACAATCTCTTCCCATGGCCTCGCTTAGGCCTTTCCCCTCCCTGTAATCTGTTCTTCTACTTACATACATACAATATCATCCTCTTAAATCCTTCTCTCTTCTCCCTCCCTCATAGCCTTTTTCAAGCTTATTGGCCTTTGCTACAGATTTTTGGTTTCAGGTCACACACAAGTCTATACATTTGTAGCTTGGATCCACATATGAGAGAGAACATGCAACATTTGGCTTTCTGAGCCTGGGTTACCTCACTAAATATAATCCTTTCTAGATCCATCCATTTCACAATTTAATTTTTCTTTACCACTGAATAGAACTCCATTGTGTATATGTACTACATCGTTATTATCCATTCATCCATGGAGGGACATCTAGGCTGGTTCTGTTTCCTAGCTATTGTGAATAGAGCAGCAATAAAATGTGCAAGTATCTCTAAGGAAGTGAGAAGAGTCATTAGCATGTATGCCTAGGAGTGCTATAGCTGAATCATATGGTAAATTGATTTTTAGCTGTCTCAAGCACCTCCACACTGATTTCCACAATGGCTGTACCAGATTACATCCACTCCAACAGTGTAGAAGGCTTCCCCTTTGTCCACATCCTCGCCAACATTTATTGTCATTTGTTTTCTTGATGGTAGCCATTCTGACAGGAGTGAGATAGAATCTGAAAGTAGTTTTAATTTGTATTTCCCTGATGGCTAAAGACATGGAACACTGTTTTAGATGTTTATATGTCATCTGTATTTCTTCTGAGGAGAACTCTCTATTTAGTTTCATAGCCCATTTTTAAATGGGTTATTTGATTTCTTATTGTTCTGTTTTTTGAGTTCTTTGTATCTTTTGGATATTAGTCCCCTGTCAGATATATAGCTGGCCAAGATTGTCTCCCATTCCGTAGGCTGTATCTTTGCTCTATTCACAGTGTTCTTTGCTGTACAAAAGCTTTGTAATTTCATGAGATCCCAGTGGTTGATTAGTGGTTTTATATCCTGAGCAATTGGGGTTATATTCAGAAAGTCTTTGCCAAGACCAATGTGTTGAAGGGTTTCCCCTACCTTTTCCTCTAGCAATTTCAGAGTTTCAGGTCTGATATTAAGTCCCTGATCCACTTGAATTTGATGCTTGTGCATGGAGAAAGACAAGGATTTATTTTCATCCTTCTATATATAGATCCAGCTTTCCCAGCACCACTTGTTGAAGAGGCTATCTTTCCTCCAATGAATATTTTTGGCATTTCTGTCAAAAATCAGATGTCTATAGCTGCCTGAATTAACATCTGGGTGCTCTATTCTGTTCCATTGAGCTACATGTTTGTCTTTGTGCCAATACCATGTGGTTTTTGTTACTATGGCTTTGTAATATAGCTTAATATCGGGTATGGTGATACCACCAGCCTTATTTTTGTTGCTCAAAAGTATTTGGACTATTCGAGGTTTTTTGTGCTTCCAAATGAATTTTAGGATTGTTTTTTTCTATTTCTATGAAGAATGCCATTGGAATTTTAATGGGGATTGCATTAAATGTGTATATTGATTTTGGTAAGATTGACATTTTTCAAAATATTGATTCTTCCAATCCAAGAAGATGGGGTGTCTTTCCATTTCCTTGTGTCTTCTGAAATTTCTCACTTGAGCATTTTTAAAAATTTTTTTATTTATATATTTATTTGAGAGAGGGAAAGGAGAGAGAGAGAGAGAGAGAGAGAGAGAGAGAGAGAGAGAGAGGGAGAATGGCCTCCAGACACCGCAAACGAACTCCAGACTCATGTGCCACCTTGTGCATCTGACTTACGTGGGTCCTGGGGAATTGAACCGAGGTCCTTTGGCATATTTTTTTTAATTTTTTTTTTTTATTTGAGAGCAACAGACAGGCAGAGAGAGAAAGAGGCTGAGAGAGAAAGAGAGAGAGAGAGAGAGAATGGGTGCACCAGGGCCTCAGCCACTGTAAATGAACTCCAGATGCATGCACCACCTTGTACATCTGGCTTATGTGGGTGCTGGGGAATTGAGCCTTGAACCGGGATCCTTAGGCTTCACAGGCAAGCACTTGACCACTAATCCATCTCTCCAGCCCCTAATAACATATTTTATTTATTTATTTATTTGAGTGAGAGAGACAGAGGCAAACAGAGGAGAGGATGGGTATTTCATGGCCTCCTGCCACTGCAAATGAACTCCAGACACATGTGTCACTTTGTGCATCTGGCCTTACATGGGTACTGGGGAATTGAAGGTGGGCTATCAGGCTTTACAAGTGAGCATCTTTAACTACTGAGCCATCTCTCCAGCTCCAATAACATATATATATATAGTATCAGACAGCTTCAGGTTCGCTGAGATGAACTTCCAGACCAGGCACAGTTATGGAGGAAGGGATTTATTGAAGCTTACAGATCCAGGGGAAGTTCCAGAGAAGCAGAAGAAACTGGCCTGCTTTCACAGGCCCAAGCAGAGAGAGCAGTACAAGCCTAAAGGTCAAAAGCCACACAGCACACTTCAGGAACTCCAGCTAGGCACAATTTGCATATCTTTAGATTGAAATCTCAAACCCACCACCACACCTTAAGATCCACACAATGGCATTGCCTCCAGCCAGATGGCTAGAGATGCAAACTACAAACAAATAAACAACTGAATATATTGGGGGCCATCTATTCTATTCAAACCACCACATATATATAAAATTTGAAATTCACTATGTAGTCTCAGGGTGGCCTTAAACTCACGGTGATCCTCTTACCTCTGCCTCCCGAGTGCTGGGATTAAAGGTATGCGCCACCACACCCAGCCTACCAATAACATATTTTTAAAACTGGTTGTGGTTGGCACATGCCTTTAATCCCAGCACTTGGGAGGCAGAGGTAGGAGTGAAAAAACAAAAAATAAAATAAAATAATTCTTTTGAGGATTGGACCTAGCACCTTGTGCATATAGGCAAATGCTCTACTGAGCCATGTCCCAGCTAAGAATAAAAGATTTATTCTTAGGCAACATATATTTTACTAAATTTTCAGTGTAATTTACTGTGTGATTTATAAAGACAATTTATTCTAAGATTGTTTTATTACTCCAGCAAGTTTACTTGACATATAGCAGAACGAGAGAACCAGGCATGATCTAAGAATCAATGAAACAAAGAGTTGGTTCTAAGCCGGGCGTGGTGGCGCACGCCTTTAATCCCAGCACTCGGGAGGCAGAGATAGGAGGATCGCCGTGAGTTCGAGGCCACCCTGAGACTCCATAGTGAATTCCAGGTCAGCCTGGGCTAGAGTGAAACCCTACCTCGAAAAACCAAAAAAAAAAAAAAAAAAAAAAAAAAGAGTTGGTTCTTTGAAAGGATAAACAAGATTGATAAACCCTTAGCAAATCTGACCAAAAGAAAGAGAGAAGAGACACAAATTAATAAAATGAGAGATAAAAAAGGCACCATCACAACAGATACCAGAGAAATTCAAAAAACCATAGGGACATACTATAAAGACATATACTCCACTAAGTATGAAAATCTGAAAGAAATGATTTCCTTGATTTATATGACCTACCTAAATTAAATCAAGATGAGATTAGTCACTTAAGTAGACCTACAAGAAGTATGGAGATCCAAGCAGTTATCAAAAATCTCCCAACTAAAAAATGCCCAGGCCCAGATGGATTCACTGTTGAATTTTACCAGACCTTCAGAGAACTAACACCATTGCTACTTAAGATTTGCCATAAAATAGAAAAAGAAGGAATCCTACCAAACTCCTTCTACAAAGCCAGCATCACCCAATACCAAAACCAGAGAAAGATAAGAACAACAACAACAACAAAAAATTACAGACCAATCTCCCTCATGAACATAGATGCAAAAATTCTCAACAAAATATTGGCAAACAGGGCTGGAGGGATGGCTTAGCAGTTAAGGCACTTGCCTCCAAAGCCAAAACCCAGGTTCAATTCTCCAGGACCCCTGTAAGCCAGATGCACAAGGAGGCGCATGTGTCTGGAGTTCATTTGCAGTGGCTGGAGGTGCTGGCGTGCTCATTCTCCCTCTCTCTCTCTCACCCCGACCAAGTAGGCTTTATCCCAGAGATGCAAGTAGAGAGAGAGAGGTGCACCAGGGCCTTTAACCACTGAAAATGAATGCCAGACACATGTGCCATCTTGTACATCTGACATTATGTAGATACTAGGGAATCAAACTTGGGTCCTTCGGCTTTGCAGGAAAGTCCCTTAACCACTGAGCCATCTCTCCAGCCCCAGGTCTTGTTTTTGTTTCATCTTGTTTTGTTTTGTTTTTGTTTTTGTTTTTGTTTTTTGGGTTTTTGCAAGGTAGGGTCTCACTCTAGCCCAGGCTGACCTGGAATTCACTATGGAGTCTCAGGAGGGTGGCCTCGAACTCACGGTGATCCTCCTACCTCTGCCTCCCGAGTGCTGGGATTAAAGGCGTGCGCCACCATGCCCAGCTTGTGTTTTGGGGATTTTTTTTTTTTTTTTTTTTTTTTTTTTTGAGATAGGGTCTCACTCTAGCACAGGCTGACCTGGAATTCACTATGTAGTTGAGATAGGGTCTCACTCTAGCACAGGCTGACCTGGAATTCACTATGTAGTCTCAGGGTAACCTCAAACTCACAGTGATCCTCCTATCTCTGTCTTCAGAGTGCTGGGATTAAAGGCATATGCCATCATGCTTTGAACTGGAGTTTTGAACTGGAGTCTCTTTATAGTTTCTGGAGCTTGCATGTCTTTGCTCCCTTGCTGGACTGGGATTAAGGGTGTGTGTAGCCTTGCCCAGATGTTCATATGGGATCTGGCGTTTGGAACTTTGGCAGTCTCAGCCCCCGCAGGCCCTAATGCTTACACAGGAAGTGCTGAGCCACCTCTCCAGCCCTATAGCTAAATTCTATTTTTTTTTTTCTTTTTGTTTTTCAAGGTAGGATCTCGCTCTAGCCCAGGCTTACCTGGAATTCACTATGTAGTCTCAGGGTGGCCTGGAACTCATGGTGATCCTCCCACCTCTGCCTCCCGAGTGCTGGGATTAAAGAAGTGCACTATCACACCTGGCCCCAGAGTTTTTCTGTAACTGCTTCTTGGTCAATGCCTTCAAAATAATATCCCAAAGGGGCATATTTTTGGGTGGCATATTCTGGTCTTCCATGGATGTTCAGATCAGGTTGCTTCTTTCCAAATGTAATGTCCATCAGTCTTTCATCATCTTATTCCTCTTAGCACATCTTCTAGGCCTGGGAATGGGGTGGTGCAGGTTGTTAACAATGACACGGAAACGGTCTTCCTGGGAGTATCAGGCATACAGCCTGGCCTACCTGGAATACTGACATTTTTCTTTTTTAAATATTTTATTTTTATTTATTTGAGAAAGAAAGAAAGAAAGAAAGAGAGGCAGATGGAGAGAGAGAGAGAGAATGGGCACACCTAGGCCTCCAGCCACTGCAAATGAACTCTAGATGCATATGCCACCTAGTGCATCTGGTTTACGTGGGTTCTGGGGACTCGAATTTGAGTCTTTAGGCTTCACAGGCAAGTGCCTTAACCACCAAGCCATCTCTCTAGTCCTCATTTTCTTTTTGGTGTATGTTTGCATGTTCCCGTATGTGAATGCTGCTGTACGCATGCCACCGGGTATGTGTGGAGTTCAGAGGGCAACTTTTGGATGTTGGTCCTCACCCTCTACTTCATTTGGGGCAGGGGCTCTCATTATTCACTGTCTGTGCAACAGGCTAATTGGTCTGCAAGCTCCTGGGAAATTCTCCTGTCTTCACCGCCCCCACCCCCCCATGCCACCTTAGATGTGCTGAGATTACAGAAGCCAGCCACAACCTCCAGCTTTTATGTGGGACCTGGGGACTCAAACTCAGGTACCCATGCTTGCATAGCAAAACCTTTATCCACTAAGTAATCTCCCTAGCCATACACTTTTTTTCTTAAACAATAGTATGCTTATTGCTTTTCTGGAACTTATTCTACATATCATATAAGAAATATTTAATAGAGGTCATAATTTTAAAATTAATTATTATTATTGTTTTTTAAGTTTTTTTGAGATAGAGTCTCACTCTAACTCAGGCTGACCTGGAATTTACTATATAATATCAGGGTGGCCTCGAACTCACAGTGATCCTCCTACCTCTGCCTTCCCAACGCTGGGATTAAAGGCGTGCGCCACCACACCTGGATTTATTTATTTTTAAGACAGGGATTCATGTAGCCCAGGCTGGCCTGGCACTTACTATGTAGCCAAAGATGACTTTGAACAGATCTTGCTGCCTCCACCTCCCAAGTGCCTGTGATGACATGTTCAGCAGAGGCTCCTCATTCGCTAGAGAACCTCCTGTCTACTGATGATCAAGTTCCTGATTTTCAATCAACAATGCGGATGAGTATGTAGATGTACTGAGTTACATTCCATCTCTTTCTGCGCTCACTGGCACACACCTGTGATTTAAACACTTAGAACACAGAAGCACAAGGATCAAGAAGAGTTCAAGGCCAGCTTGGGCTACAGGAGCTCCTGACTCCAAAAAGAAAACAAAAATAAATAAGCCCAGGGCTGGACAGATGGCTTAGTGGTTAAGATGCTTGCCTGTGAAGCCTAAGGACCGAGGTTTGATTCCCCAGTACCCACATAAAGCCAGAATCTTAAGGTGGTACAATGCATATGGAGTTCATTTGCAATGGCTAAATGACCTGGCGTGTTCATTCTATCTGCCTCTCTCTCTCTCCCTCTCACATAAATAAATAAAATATTTTAAAATAAATAAACCTGGTTTATGGTCTATGTAGCGAGTTTTAGTACAGACAGGGGTATATAGTGACATCTTGTCAGAAAACAAAATCAGGGCTGGAAAGATGACTTAGCAGTTGAGGTGCTTGCCTATGAAGCCTAAGGACCCAGGTTCAATTCCCCAGCACTCACATAACCCAGATGCGCAAGGTGGCTCATGCATCTGGAGTTCCTTTGCAGTGGCTGGAGGCCCTGGTGCGCCCATTCTCTCCATCTCTATCTGCCTCTCTCTCTCTCTCTCTCCCTCTCTTAAATATATAAATAAAAATAAAGTATTAAAAAAATAAATTAGCTGGGTATGGTGGCACACACCTTTAATCCCAGCACTTGGGAGGCAAACGTAAAAGGATTGCCATGAGTTCAAGGCCACCCTGAGACTACGTAGTAAATTCCAAGTTAGCCTGAGACCCTACCTCAAAACAAATTAGTTAATTAATAAAATAAATTCAGGGCTGGATTTCTGGGAAAGATGTCTGTGTAGTAGTCATGCCAAAGCAGCCTAGAAGAAAAATAAGCAAAAAAAAAAAAAAAAAAAAAAAAGCAAAATAAACTCTTCTACTGAAAAGTGAAGGTGTATGAGGAATTATCAACCACAGTAGAAAAGCAGGAGAGACCAAGATCTTCCAGGGAGGAAACTGGCCAGAATTCCACTGAGGCCCTGGTGGCCTGGTCTGCACTCTCACCTGGCCCACAGAGCCACAGGACCAGAAACCAGGTGAAGGGATTTTCCACTCACATCAGCCTCCTCACAAATTCAAGAAACCTGAAGGGGAAGACAGCAGGGCCCAGCTGAGCAGCTGCTAAAGAGAACACAAATGGGACCAGCTGAGCAGCTCCAGTATAACTCCAGGCATCCTGCACAGCCTCCCATCCTCCAACCACCAGTGCTACGAACTACAAGAGATTTCATCCCACCCCCCAGCCCCCCATTCCCCACTGCTGAACAGCATTCAGCCCAGCTGATCAGAACCCTAGATGCAGTGAACCAAATAGCCTAACCAAGTCCTCAGAGCAACAGAGAGGGGCTGAGGTGGGCATTCAGCATAGGTGAGATTAGAAGCCATCCCAAAAGGTAACAGGGCCTAATTTCACAAAACCAGGTATATAGGCCTGCTCTGGAAGTGTTAATCTCACCTTCCATGTCAGGGCAGGTTATGTGTTAGATTAGTTGGATGTATTCTTGGTCAGCCTTACCATTCTCAAATAAACTGTATTTTGGTGTTGACTATTGTTGCCTTTGATATTTCCTGATTTACAGGGCCTTTGTCTTTTTCTTCTGTCATTATTGGGGGCAGGGTCTCACTTGGCCCCACACTAACCTGGAACCCATTTCAGACCAGAAATCTCAGCCTCTCAGTTGCCAGGATTAAGGGTGTGGGGCAGCACACACCCTTAGGGTCTTTGGCTTTATTAGATTATCTGTTTGTTGTAATCCCAACTCTTGAATACTCTGTGCCAGTTTTGATTAAATGTGTATATTGCTCAGTTGGGCTTTAGAATTTGCCAGTAATTTCCTCTACCCAGCTTACTAGAATACTTGCATAGCAGGCAAACTCAACACCTAGGGCCACTTCTACTGTACTGTGGGAGTAGTGTAAGAGCCACACCTGGCTCCTTAAACTCCTACCCTGAAGATATATAAAGTCAGCTTTACATGCCTAAGAATACTGCAGATAAGAAAACCCAAGCATCAAATTAACACAAAATTCAAAAATTTCTACATTATAATGCAAGAAAATGCAAAAAATAAAGACAATTAAATTCCACCAAAAATTATAAATCCATCAAAAATGACCTCTGGTGAGACTGATTTAGATGAAATGCCTGACAAAGGTTTCAAAAAAAATTATATCTATATTCAAAGAAATCAAAGACAAAAACAAACTCCTAAAGGTATCCCAAAATAACACAAGAAACCAACTTAATGAAGTAAGGACATCAATACATGAGTAAGAAAATAGAAATAATGAAAAAAATACCAATCAGAAATACTAGAAATGAAAAACAGAGTAAGTCAAGTAGAAAAGTCTATAGAAAGTCCCACCAGTAGAATGGATCAAGGAGAGGACAGAATATCTAAACTGGAAAACCAGGTGGAAGATCTAATACAGTCTAACAAAGAGAAGGACAAACTAGGGCTGGAGGGATTGCTCAGTGGTTAAGGCACTATCCTACAAAGCCAAAGGACTCAGGTACAATTCCCCAGGACCCACGTAAGCCAGATGCACAAGGTGACACATGCATCTGGAGTTCATTTGCAGTGGCTGGAGGCCCTGGTGCACCCATTCCCTCTCTCGCTCTTTCTTTCTCCGGCTCTCTCTGTGTCTCTAATAAATGAATAAAAATTTAAAAAATATTTAAGCCAGGCGTGGTGGCACACACCTTTAAAACAAAAAAGAGAGAGAAGGACAAACTAATAGGAAGGCATGGATAGGAATTTCAAGGCATTTGAAACATTATGAAGAGATCAAACATAAGAATTCAGGGCATAGTAGAATAAGAATTTTACTCCAAAGACATAGTAGGTATTTTAAACAAAATCACAGAAGAAAGTTTCCCCCAAATAGGGAAAGTGATGCCAATACAGATACAGGAAGTCTTCAGAAAGCCAAATAGACAAAATCAAGAAAGAACTTCTCACTGTCATATTATAATTAAACTACAAAACACATAAACCAAAGAAACTATATTGAAAGGAGTTAGAGAGAAACATCAAGTCATGCACAAATGCAAGCCCATCAGGATCACAGTATATTACTCAACACAAACTTCAAAAACCAGAAGGGCTTGGAATGATGTATTCCAAGTTCTGGAAGATAACAACTATTAACCAAGGTTACTTTATCCTGCAAAACAATCCATCCAATTGATGCAGAAATAAGGGCACAAAATACTTGAAGGGATCCTTCATGCTGAAGAGAAAGAAAAGCACACACACAAGCAAAAAGGAAAAAAATAAACCATACTCAAACAATAGTTAATACAAGAGAGTAAAGGAAAAACCAGAAGAGCCACAAAACAAGAATAGCAAGAATAAATACACACCTTTCAATAATAACTTTTTTGTTTGTTTTTGTTTTTCAAGGTAGAGTTTCACTCTAGTCCAGGCTGACCTGGAGGGTGGCTCATGTCTTTAATCCCAGCACATGGGAGGCAGAGATAGGAGGATCACCATGGCTTCAAGGCTATCCTAAAGCTATAGAGTGAGACCCTGCCTCATAAAAACAAATAGGGGCTAGAGAGATGGCTTAGCAGTTAAGAACTTCATTATGAAGCCTAAGAACCCTGGTTTGAGGCTTCATTCCCCAGTACCCATATAAGCCAGATGCATAAGGTGGCACATGTATCTGGAGTTTGTTTGCAATGGCTGGAGGCTCTGGTGCACCCATTCTCTCTCTCTCTCTCTCTCTCTCTCTCTCTCTCTCTGCCTCTTTCTCTCTCTGTGTATGTCTGTCTGTCTCAAATAAATAAATAAACAAAAATTTTAAAAATAACAACAGCAAAAAAAAATAATAAGTGGGATCCTTCCATTTGTTGCCTCCGAAAAACTCACCTTCCCACAAAAGATAGATGCTATCTTAGGGTAAAAGGATGGAAAATGGTATTTTAAGCAAATGGGCCTAGAAAACAAGCAGGTGTTGCTATCCTAATATCTGACAGGATAGATTTCAAACCAACATTAGTTAGGAGAGACAAAGAAGGTCACTTTATATTGATTAAAGGCACACTCCCACAGGAGGACATTACAATTCTAAACATATATGCACCTAACATGGGACTCCCAATTTCATCAAACACTAAAGTCACAGATAACAGCAAACATAATTGTAGTGGGTGATTTCAATACCCCACTCTCATCAATTGACATGTCATCCAGCAAAAAATAAACAGAGAAGCAACTGGATTAAATGAACTTGTACAACAAATAGACCTAACAGAAATCTATAGAACATTCCATCCAAATACTGCATTCTTTTCAGCAGCAGATAGAACATTATGTAAAATAGATCAAATATTAGGACACAAAGCAAATAATAACAAATACAGGAAAATTGAAATAATTCCATGTATTTTATCTGATCACAATGGGATTAAACTACAAATCAACAGCAAGAAAAGCTATAGAGTATACACAAAATCATGGAAACTCAACCATACACTAATAAATGATGAAGGGGTCAATGAAGAAATGAAGAAGGAAAACAAAAAATTCAGAGACTCAAATGATAATGGGAATACAACATACCAAAACCTTTGCGACACAATGAAGGCAGTCCTAAAAGGGAAATTTATAGCTTTAAGTGCATATATTAAGAAATTAGAAAGGTCACACGGAAACAACTTAATGCTTCACCTTAAGGCAACAGGCAACAACAAGGTAAACCAGAAATCAGTAGATGGGAAAATAATAAAGATTAGACGAGAAATTAATGAACTAGAAACCCAAAAAGCAATCCAAAGAATCAATGACACAAAGAGTTGGTTTTTTGAAAGGATAAACCCTTAGCAAATCTGACCAAAAAAAAAAAAAGAAAGAAAGAAAGAAAGAAAAAAAAAGAAGAGACACAACTTAATAAAATTAGAGATGAAAAGGCACTACCACAACAGTTACCAGAGAAATTTGAAAAAATCATAGGGACATACTATAATAACATATATTCCACTAAGTTTTAAAATCTGAAAGAAATGACTTCCTTGATTTGTATGATCTCCCAAAATTAAACCAAGATGAGATTAACCACTTAAGTAGACCTATAACAAGTATGGAGATCCAAGCAGTTATAAAAAATATCCCAACTATGAGCTGGGCATGGTGATGCACACCTTTAATCCCAGCACTTGGGAGGCAGATGTAGGAAGATCACCATGAGTTTGAAGCCACCCTGAGACTACATAGTTAATTCCAGGTCAGCCTGGGCCAGAGTGAGACCCTACCTCAAAAAAAAAAAAAAAAAAAAATCTACCAACTAAAAAGAATCCAAGTCCAGATGGATTCACTGGTGAATTTTATCAGACCTTCATGGAAGAACTAACACCAATTATTCTCAAACTTTTCCATAAAATAGAAAAAGAAGGAATCCTACTGAACTCAGCATCATCCTGATACAAAAACCAGAGAAAGATAACGCAAAAAAAAGAAAATTACAGACCAATCTCCCTCATCAACATAGATGCAAACATTCTCAACAAAATATTGGCAAACAGAATACAAAAATATATCAGAAAGATCATTCACCCAGACCAAGTAGGCTTTATCCCAGAGATGCAGGGATGATTTAACATATGCAAATCGATAAATGTAATACATTATATAAATGGACTGAAGGACAAAAATCACATGATCATCTCATTAGATGTAGAAAAGGAATCTGACAAAATCGAACATCCCTTCATGATAAAAGTACTACAGAGACTAGGACTAGAAGGAACATATCTCAACATGATAAAGGCTATTTACGACAAAACTACAGCCAACATAATACTAAATGGGGAAGCACTTGAAGCTTTTCCACTAAAATCAGGAACAAGTCAAGGGTGTCCACTGTCCCCACTTTTGTTTAATATAGTACTGGAAGTCTTAGCTGTAGCAATAAGGTAAGAGACGCACATAAAAGGGATACAAATTGGAAAGGAAGAGATCAAGTTATCATTATTTGCAGATGACATGATTTTATCCATAAAGGACCCTAAAGAGTCTACCAGCAAACTGTTAGAGCTGATAAGCACCTACAGCCATGTAGCAGGATACAAAATAAACACACAAAATTAGTAGCTTTCCTATATGCTAACAACAAACACACAGAGGATGAAATCAGAGAATCACTCCCATTCACAATTGCATCAAAAAAAAAAAAGGGGGGGGGTTGGAGAGATGGCTTAGCGGTTAAGCACTTGCCTGTGAAGCCTAAGGACCCTGGTTCCAGGCTCAGTTCCCCAGGACCCACATTAGCCAGATGCACAAGGGGGTGCACATGTCTGGAGTTCGTTTGCAGTGGCTGGGGGCCCTGGCATGCCCATTCTCTCCTCTCTCTCTCTCTCCATCTTTCTCTCTCTGTCTGTCACTCTCAAATAAAAAATAGATTAATTAATTAAAAAAATAACAAAGTACCTTGGAATAAACCTAACCAAGGAAGTGAAGGATCTCTACAATGAAAACTAAAACACTCAAGTGAGAAATTGCAGAAGACACTAGGAAATGGAAAGACATCCCTTGTTCTTGGATCGGGAGAATCAATATTGTGAAAATGGCAATATTACCAAAATCAATCTACACATTTAATGTAATCCCCATTAATATTCCAATGGCATTCTTCACAGAAATAGAAAAAACAATCCAAAAATTCATTTGAAAGCACAAAAAAACCTTGAATATCTAAAACAATTTTAAGCAATAAAAATAAGGCTGGTGGTATCACCATACCTGAATTTAACCTATATTGCAGAGCCATAGTAACAAAAACAGCATGGTACTGGCACAAAAACAGGCATGTAGCTCAATGGAACAGAATAGAGGACCCAGATGTAAGTCCAAGTAGCTATAGCCACCTGATCTTTGACAAAAATGCCAAAAATATTCATTGGAGAAAAGACAGCCTCTTCAGCAAATGGTGTTGGGAAAACTGGATATGTATCTATAGAAGGATGAAAATAGATCCTTCTCTCTCTCCATGCACAAGAATTAAATCCAAATGGATCAAAGACCTTAATATCAGGGCTGGAGAGATGGCTTAGCGGTTAAGCACTTTCCTGTGAAGCCTAAGGACCCTGGTTCAAGGCCCGATTCCCCAGGACCCATGTTAGCCAGATGCACAAGGGGGTGCACATATCTGGAGTTTGTTTGCAGTGGCTGGAGACCCTGGCGTGCCCATTCTCTCTCTCTTTCTCTGTCTGTCGCTCTCAAATAAAAATAAATAAATAAATACCTTAATATGAGACCTGAAACTCTGAAACTGCTAGAGCAAAAAGTAGGGGAAACTCTTCAACTAATTGGTATTGGCAAAGACTTTCTGAATATAACCCCAATTGCTCAGGAAATAAAACCACAGATTAACTGCTGGGACCTCATGAAAATACAAAGCTTTTATACAGCAAAAGACACTGTGAATAGAGCAAAGAGGCAACCTACAGAATGGGAGAAAATCTTTGCCAGTTATACATCTGATAAAGGATTAATATCTAGAATATACAAAGAACTCAAAAAATTAAATAATAAGAAATCAAATAGCCCATTTAAAAATGGGCTATGGAACTAAATAGAGAGTTCTCAAGATACATCCCTAGTCATCAGGGAAATGCAGATTAAAACTAAGTTGAGATTCTATCACATTCCTGTCAGATTGGCTACCATCATGAAAACAAATGATCATAAATGCTGGTGAGGATGTGGAAAAAGAGGAACCCTTCTACACTGTTGGTGGGAATGCAATTTGGTCCAGCCATTGTGGAAATCACTGTGGAGGTTCCTGAGACAGCTAGAAATAGATCTACCATATGACCTAGCTATAGCACTCCTAGGCATATATCCTAAGGACTCCTATCACTACCTTAGAGATACTTGCTCAACCATGTTTATTACTGCTCTATTCACAATAGCTAGGAACTGGAAGCAGCCTAGATATCCCTCAACTGATGAATGGATGATGAAAATGTGGCACATTTACACAATGAAGTTCTACTCACCAGTAAAGAAAAATCAAGTTATGAAATTTGCAGGAAAATGGATGGATCTGGAAAGTATTATACTTAGAGGTAACCTGGACCCAGAAAGCCAAATGTTGCATGTTCTGTCTCATATGTGGGTCCTAGCTACAGATGGTTGGACTTTCATGAGAGTAGAAATAAAACTTAGTAGCAGAGGCCAGTATGCTATAAAAGGAATAGAAAGGGGGGCCTTAATAGGATGGTATTGTATATATGTAAGGAGAAGAACAGATTAATGAGGGTGAAAAGGCCTAAGTGAGGTCAGGGGAAGAGACTGAGTAAAGGAAAGGTGGAGGGAGGGCTAATCAAAATATAAGAGGAGCCAGGCATTGTGGTGCATGCCTTTAATCCCAGCACTCGGGAGGCAGAGGTAGGAGGATCGCCATGAGTCTGAGGCCACCCTGAGACTAGTAGTGAATTTCAGGTCAGCCTGAGCTAGAGTAAGAGCCTACCTTGAAAAACAAACAAACAAAAAAAATCTAAGAGATATAAATAAGTCACAAGGAAACCCACTTTTTTGGACAATAGAACACTCAGAAGCCATAGATTGTTATTAGAAAAATTTCAGTGAGTTGTTGGCCAGGGAGGTCCCTGATGCCCTCAAAACATTACAGGTCATTACCGAGGCCCTTGGTGTCCCACCAGGAATAGATAGTAAGACCCTATTGCTGAAGACTCCACATACTTCAGCTGCAAGGTCTCTGAGAGATCCTACTGGAGCTCAGCTGAAAACTTCCTCCATGTAGACCAGCTGACAGAAAGCTGGAGAAAGCCACATTGCATGCAGTTCAATGGGAGAGACAAAAATCACCAGTGAAGACACTCAACAGTGGACACTGAAAGCCTTAAATTTGGTCAGCCAGGCCAAATGAGCCAACAGGTGCAATAGTGGGATGTCTGTTATGGTGGAAACCAACTGCCCTCTAATTGGACTGGAGGCCCACTCCATGGGAGGGAATACATGCCTGATACTGAAAACTTAAAACAGGGGTAGTCATGAGCCCTAGGGGTGTAATGTCTGCTGCTGTCTGGCTAAATGTATATACTATGCTCACCAAACTGCCCAGTAAGCACTTGTCTTAATGTTCATACCCATATATTAATGCTACTCTCACTTTTGGTTAGAGAACCTTCTCTTCTCAGATGGCAGTGACCTTGGGATGACTCAGAAGGCACCATGGTGCTGAGAAGTGACAGAGGAGTGCTCAGCACTGAAATATCTCTATCATGCCTTCCAAGGCTCAGGGTCCATTGCTGAAGAGGTGGCAGAAAGAATGTAAGAGCCAAAGGAAGGGTAGGCTTCTTTACAGCGTGCTCCTCCAGACACAAAATGGCCTGGATATCCATGACCTCACAGTGCCTGACACTACCTACACAAGACCATCATAATAGGAGGAAAAGATGATGACATCAAAATAAAAGAGAGACTGATTGGGGGCAGGGGATATGATGGAGAATGGAGTTTCAAAGGGGAAAGTGGGCAGAGGGAGGGAATTACCATGGGATATTGTTTATAATTATGGAAATTGTCAATAAAAAAAAAAACATTAAGCCAGGCGTGGTGGTGCACGCCTTCAATCCCAGCACTCAGGAGGCAGAGGTAGGAGGATCGCCATGAGTTCGAGGCCACCCTGAGACTCCGTAGTGAATTCCAGGTCAGCCTGGGACAGAGTGAGACCCTACCTCAGAAAACAAACAAACAAACAAACAAAAACATTAAAAAAAATGGCTATGGAACTGAATAGAGAGGTCTCAAATCAGAAATACAAATGGCATATAAACATCTAAAAATGTTTTATATCCTTAGTCATCAAGGAAATGCAAATTAAAACTACTTTGAGATTCCATCTCACTCCAGTCTGAATGGCTCTCATCAAGAAAACAAATGACAAGCCCGGAGTGGTGGTGCATGTCTTTAATCCCAGCACTTGGGAGTCAGAGGTTGGAGGATCACCATGAGTTGGAGGCCAACCTGAGACTACACAGTGAATTCCAGGTCAACCTAAGCTAGAGTGAGACCCTACCTCAGAAGGAGGAGGAGGAGAAAAAGAAAAAGAAGAAATGCTGGTGAAGATGCAGAAAAAGAGGAACCCTTCTACACTGTTGGTGGGAATGTAAACTGGTCCAGCCATTGTGAAAATCAGTGTGAGCCGGACATGGTGGTACACGCCTTTAATCACAGCACTCAGCAGACAGAGGTAGGAGGATTGCCGTAAGTTTGAGGCCACCCTAGACCACATAGTGAATTCCAGGTCAGCCTGGGCTATAGGGATACCCTACCTCAAAAAACAAAAAAAAAAATTTTTTTAAAGAGGGTATGAATAAGCCATACAGAAACATACTTTTTTTTGAATGATGGTGCACCCAGAAGCCATAGATTGTTGCTAGAATAATTTCAGTGCCAAGGATGGGATAACTTCCAATGAGTTGTTGGCTAGGGAGGTCCTTGATGCCCCCAGAACATTACAGGCCATTGCCAAGGCTCTTGGTTTCCCACCAGTAGTAGACAGTGATACCCTATTGCTGAAGACTCCATATGCTTTGGCTGCAGGGTCACTGAGAAATCAAGCTTGAGCTGAGCTGAAAACCTCCTCTCTGTAGGCCAGATAATAGAAAGCTGGTAAAAGCTATGCTGCATGCAGCTCCATGGGAGAGAGAGAAGTCATCAGTGGAGATAAACAAGAGTGGACACTGCAAGCTTTAAGTTTGGCCAGCCAGGCCAAATGAGCAAACAGGTACAATACTGGCATGTCTGTTATGGGCAAAACCAAATGCTCAACAATTGTACTGGAGGCCCACTCCATGGGAGGGAATACATGCCTGGTTGTGAAAACCTATGACGGGGGAGGTCATGAGCCCTAGGTGTGTAATGCCACCTGGTGTCTGGCTAAATGCATATATTATGCTCATCAAACTTCCCGGTATGTACCTCTCTTAAGGTTCATACTCATATATTAATCCTACTCTCACTTTTGGGTTAGAGAAACTTCTCTTTTCAGATGGCGGCGACCTCTGGGATGACTCAAAATGCACCATAGTGCTGAGAAGGAGTTACAGAGGAGTGTGCAGCACTCAACCATCTGTGTCACATCCTCCAAGGCTTAGAGTCCATTGTGGAAGAGGTGGCAGAAAGAATTTAAGAGCCAAAGGAAGGGTAGGACTCTTTACAGTGTGCTCCTCCAGACACAAAATGGTCTGGATATCCATGACCTCACAATGCCTGGCATTACCTCATAACATGAGGAAAAGATGATGATATCAAAATAAAAGAGAAACTAGCAAGGCATGGTGGCACACATCTTTAATTTCACCACTTGGGAGGCAGAGGTAGGAGGATCACCAAGAGTTTGAGGCCACCCTGAGACTACATAGTCAATTCCAGGTCAGCCTGGGCTAGAGTGAGACCCTACCTCGAAAAACAAAAATAAATAAATAAATAAAAGATAGACTAATTGAGAGGGGGAGAGGATATGATGAAGAGGAGATTTGTGAAGGGGAAAATGGGGGAGGAGAGGGAATTATCATGGTTTATTGTCTATAATTATGGACATTGTCAATAAAAAACTCAGGGCTGGGGCTGGAGAGATGGCTTAATGGTTAAGACGTTTGCCTGCAAAGCCAAAGGATCCAGGTTCGACTCTCCAGGACCCATGTAAGCCAGATGCACAAGGGTGCACATGCATCTGGAGTTCATTTGCAGCAGCTAAATGCCCTGACGTGCCCATTCTCTCTCCCTTTCTCTGCCTCTTTCCCTATCTCTCTCACTCTCAAATAAGAAAAGTTAAAAAAAAAAATCAGGGCAGGAGAGATGGCTTAGCTGTTAAGTGTTTGCCTATGAATCCTAAGGACCTGAGTTCGATCCTCCAGTACATACATAAAGCCAGACGCACAAGGTGGTACATGCGTCTGTTTTTTTTTTTGTTGTTGTTGTTTTTGTAGTCTTAAGTAGGCCTCGAACTCACAGCAATCCTCCTGCCTCTGCCTCCTGAGTTCTGGGATTAAAGACATGTGCCACCCCACCCGGCTATTTTTTGTTTGTTTTTATTTTGGTTTTGGTTTTTGGTTTTTTGAGGTAGGGTTTCACTCTAGCCCAGGCTGACCTGGAATTCACTATGGAGTCTCAGGGTGACCTCGAACTCATGGCAATCCTCCTACCTCTGCCTCCGGAGTGATGTATGTTTTGGTTTTTTGAGGTAGAATCTCACTCTAGTCCAGGCTGACCTGGAATTCACTATGTAGTCTCAGGGTGGCCTTGAACTTGTGGTGATCCTCCTACCTCTGCCTCCCGAGTGCTGGGATTAAAGGTGTGCCACCACATCCACTGCATCTGGAATTCATTTGCAGTGGTTGGAGGACCTGGCAGGCCCATCCTCTCTCTTTCTATCTCTCTATTTTTTTTCTCTTTCTCTCAAGTAAATAAATAAAATAAATTTAAAGCCAGGTGTGGTAGCACACGCCTTTAATCCCAGCACTCAAGAGGCTGAGGTAGGAGGATCACCATGAGCTTGAGGCCACCCTGAGACTACATAGTGAATTCCAGCTCAGCCTGGACTAGAGTGAGACCCTACCTCAAAAAAAAAAAAAAACAGGAAACATCAGAGACTTCTGGCCAAGATGGCGACCACCTAACTGCGCAGCACATCCCTGGGAAAGAAAGATAGCTGTAGATCCTAAGGAGAGAGCCATCCCATCATACCTCAAAAGGGCCCCGGCTAAAACTAAGAACAATTGGCAAAACAAGCAAGGGTGTTGTTTTCTTAGTGAACCGGGTACCAGCACAAGGGTGAAGGAGATCAACACAGAGAAAAATCAGCTCCTACCAAATCAGAGATCCAGAGACCCAGAGGCCCCCAACACCTAATCACTGAAGCAGACCAAAAATGAACCCAACATGGCTCAGGGAAATTTTGCGGAAGAGTGGGTGGAAAGAATGTCAGAGCCACATGTTGGGTCATGATATGCAGACATTTATCCTACCCATAACTGTGGGCTGACTCCAGAATGCATGACCCATATACCTCAACAAGGAGGAGCCAAGGGGAGGGGGTAGGTAATGGATGAGCCTAATAATGGTACCAAATTGACTGTATCCGCTGAGTACAAAGCTAATTAACAAAAAAAAAAGAAACATCAACAACCAAAAAAAAAAAAACAAAAAAAGAAAGGAAAGGAAATAAACCCACACTCCACACAGTATAACAATAATACAAGCTGACCATAGCCTGTGTGTAAAATATAAGACAACAAGCCAAGTGTGTTGGTTCATGCCTTTAATCCCAGCACTCAGGAGGCAGAGGTAGGAGGATCACTGAGAGTTCAAGGCCACCCTGAGACTACATAGTGAATTCCAGGTCAACCTGAGCTAAAGTGAGACCCTACCTCGAAAAAAAAATATATAAGACAATGACACTTCTACAAGAAGCAAAAGAGAGGGCTGCAGAGAATGCTCAGCAGTTAAGGTGCTTGTCTGCAAAGCCTAAGGACCCAGGGTTCAATTCCCCTGTACCCATGTGAAGCCAGATGCACAAAGTGGCACATGTATCTGGAGTTCATTTGCAGTGGCTGGAGGCCCTGGCACACCCATTCTCTCTCTCTCTCTCTCTCTTCCTCTCCCCTTGCAAATAATAATTTTTTTTTTTAAGAAAAAGAAGCATGCCAGGCATTGTGGTGCATGCCGTTAATCCCGGCATTTGGGAGGCAGAGGCAGGAGGATCACTGTGAGTTTGAGGCCATCCTTAGCCTACATAATGCATTCCAGGTCAGCCTGGTTCTAGAGTGAGACCCTACCTTGAAAGACAAAAAAATAATAAATAAATAAAATTGCACTAGTCATCAGGGCATGATGAGACACAACTTACAGTCTCAACACTTGGGAGATTGAGGCAAGAAGATGACTGACTGAGCTACATAGGAGACCTTGTCTTAAAATATATATATATAATTCCATTTCTCCATCCTTTGAAATTAGTGTGGAATTGTAACGTGCTTTGAGTAGAATATGCTAGGAGCAATATACAGATCCAAGGCATGGAGTCAAGAGGCACTGCAGCCTCCATTCTCATCTTTGAAGAGACATGAGGTGATTCTGCTATGAATAAACCCAGGATGAAATGTCACATGGAGGGAGTAGCTTCTCCACTCAGCCAGCTTAGCCATCAGAAGTATGATCCAACACAGGAGTATGAGTGAGCCCATCTTGGGTCATCTAGCCCTAGCAGAGATGCCTGATGACTGTACCACTTGCATAATCAAAGCTAGGCTAGCAGAAAAACCCCTCAGTCACCCTCAGAAACTGGAAAAACAATAAATGGTTGTTTCAGCCTGCTTCAAGTAAAGTAATTTCTGGGAGAAGTTTCTTATGCCACATATTTTCAGAACAGGAACTGCTTGTTCAAAATGTATATGGAGGCCGGGAATGGTGGCATACACCTTTAATCCCAGCACTCAGGAGGCAGAGGTAGGAGGAATTCCGTGAGTTCAGGGCCACCCTGAGACTACATAGTGAATTTCAGGTCAGCCTGGGCCAGAGTGAAACCCTTCCTCAAAAAACAAAAACAAAAAACAAAAACAAAAACAAAACAACAAAATGTATATGGATTTATTATTTTATTTTATTAAAAAATTTAAACATTATCTATTTTATTTATTTAATTGAGACAGAGAGAGTGAGAGAGAGAGAGAGAGAATGAGAATGGGTGCACCAGGGCCTCCAGCCACTGCAAATGAACTCCAGATGCATGCACCACCTTGTGCATCTGGCTTACGTGGGACCTGGAGAATTAAACCTGGGTCCTTAGGCTTCGCAGGCATACACCTTAACCACTAAGCCATCTCTCCAGCCTGGATTTATTATTTTAACAAATATTGTTTGATTTGTATCATTTTGTATTCCCACCAACAATGGGGTACCTGTTTCCTCAGTAGTCATAGTGCAAAAGTGTTAGCCAGGCGTGGTGGCACATATCTTTAATCCCAGCACTCAGGAGGCAAAAGTAGGAGGATTGCCATGAGTTTGAAGCCACTGTAAGACTATACAGTGAATTCCAGATCAGCCTGGGCTAGAGCGAGACCCTTATCTCAAAAAAACAAACATAAAAAATGTTTAGTCAAACTTATGGACTTAACCTAATGTAATAAAAAGTAATGTTTCAGTGTTGTTTTACTCTTACTTTTTGGTGCTTGGGATTGAGTTCAGGGCCTTGTGCATGCTAAGCAAGCACTGTTACCGCTGAACTACACCTCCAGTCTCTTGTTTGTTCATGTGAACTATGGTCTCCATGCTGACCTAAAAGTCACCATCCTCTTGCCTCAGCCTTCAGAGTGTTAGTATTTCAGGCATGTGCCACCCCTTTTAGCTCTAGTTTTCATTTCTACTATCATGTATGATTTTGGACATCTGCATGTATGTTTAAAGCCTTATGGAAACTCTAAGTAGCAGGGAGATTGCCATTGATATAAAAATTATATATTTCCCAGTTTGTTGTTTTTCTTGATTTTAAAAAATATTTTATGCATTTATTTATTTATGAGCGAGAGAAATAAGCAGCTATATATAGAGAGAATGGGTATTCCAGAGCATCTAGCCACTGCAAACAAACTCCAGATGTATGTACCACCTTGTGCATCTGGCTTTATGTGGTTACTGAGGAATCAAACCCAGGTCCTTAGGCTTTTCAGGCAATCACCTTAACCACTGAAACATCTCTCCAGGTCCTCTCTTGATATTTAAACATTAAATTTTTTTAAAATTTTCATTTATTTATTTGAGAGTGACAGAGAGAGAGAGAGAATGGGCACACCAAGGCCTCTAGCCACTGCAAACGAACTCCAGATGCGTGTGCCTCCTTGTGCATCTGGCTAACGTGGGTCCTGGGGAATCTAGCCTCAAACCAGGGTCCTTAGGCTTCACAGGCTAGCGCTTAACCACTAAGCCATCTCTCCAGCCTATTTAAAATTTTTTTAAATTATTTATTTATTTGAGAGAAAGGCAGATAGAGAGAGAATGGATGTGCCAGGGCCTCCAGCCACTGCAAACAAACTCCAGACAAATGTGCCACCTTGTGCATCTGGCTTTATGTGGATACTGGGGGATCAAACCTGGGTCCTTTGGCTTTGCTGGCATGTGCCTTAACTGCTAAGCTATCTCTCCAGACCCCTCCTTTGATTTTTAAAAAATATTTCTATATGAGAGAGAGAGATTGTACATGGATACAACAGAGCCTCTTGCTGCTACAAAGGAACTCCAGAAGCATGCACACTTTGTGAATCTGACTTTACATGGGTACTGGGAAATCAAACCTGGGATTTCAAACAAGTGCTTTTAACTACCAAGTCATCTCCTCAGCCCTGTCTCTTGATTTTTGTTTCTGATATTTTCCATGCATAATTTTTTCAAAGATATACGATTAAAAAATATAGCTGGGCTTGCACAAGACCATCATAAGAGGAGGAAAAGATCATGACATCAAAATTAAAAGAGAGACTGATTGAGATGGAGAGGGGATATGATGGAGAATGGAGTTTCAAAGGGGATAGTGGGGGGAGGGAGGATATTACCATGGGGTATTTTTTATAATCATGGAAGTTGTTAATAAAAATTTGGGGAAAAAAAGGAGAATGGGAAAAAAATAAATGAATGAAATTGATCTTTTTGTAAAAAATCAACAATAAAAAATATGTATACCTGGGGGCTGGGAGTGGTGGCACACGCCTTTAATCCCAGCACTTGGGAGGCAGAGGTAGGATCGCCATGAGTTCAAGACCACCCTGAGACTACATAGTGAATTCCAGGTCAGCCTGGGCTAGACTGAGACCCTACCTCAAAACAAATAAATAAACAAACAAACAAATAAATAAATAAATAAATAAAAGGATTTTGCATTCCCCTCTTCTCCCTTACCCTTTTCTTCTGAGACAGGTCCTCACCACATAACCCAGGCTGGCCTCAAATTTGCAGTGAACCTTCTGCTTTAGCTTTCTGAATACTTGGATTTTGGATTCCAGCTATGCTAACCCATATCTAACTAGGATTTTTTCTTTTTTTCTTTTTTTTTTGGGGGGGTGGTTTGAGGTAGGGTCTCACTCTAGCTCAGGCTGACCTGGAATTCATTATGTAGTCTCTGGGTGGCCTCCAACTCACAGCAATCCTCTTACCTCTGCCTCCTGAATGCTAGAATTAAGGCGTGCACCACCATACCCAGCGGATTTTGTCTTTCTTATAGTTTTTTTATTTTTATTTATTTGAGAGAGAAAGACGCAGATAGATAAAGAGAGAGAGAAAGGGCGCACCAGGGCCTCTAGCCCTGCAAACAAATTCCGGATGCATGTATCACCATGTGCATCTGGCTTACATGGGTACTGAGGAATTGAACCTGGGTCCTTAGGCTTTGAAGGCAAGTGTCTTAACCATTAAGCCATCTCTCCAGCCCTTTTATAATATTTTGATGGGAATTATCCTGAAAAATTATATGATCTATTAATTTTTTTTGCAGTGTGGGGGATCGCAGGGCTTTGTACATGCTAGGCAAATACTGTACCCCTGAGCTACACCCATCCCATCCATCACCTTTAGAATAAAGTAATAGGGGCTAAATAATGGCTTAGTGGTTAAGGTGCTTGGCTATAAAGCCTAAGGACCCAGGTTCAATTCCTCAGTACCCACATAAGCCAGATGCATAAGATAGTGCATGTGTCTGGAGTTTGTTTGCAATGGCTAGAGGCCCTGGTGTGCCCATTCTTTCTCTCTCTCTCTCAAACAAATAAATAAATAAATAAAATTTAAAGATAGAATAAAGGAATGGCTTAAGCAACTTAGTGTCACCCATGTGAAGAGCACACACATGAGGAAGACAAGCCAGTCTGGAAGCTTTTTATGGAGAAATGATATTTACTGTTTATTAGATGCTGGGCTTAAGGTGCTTGTAGGACCTCTAGAAGGGGACACCCAGCACAGGACCTCTAGGGGGCCAGCAGATGGATGTCACTTAAAGCCACAGCTGGATGTGCATAACTGGAAGAGGGAAAGGTCTCAGATGCAACTCTAGGGAGTAGTCAAGTTCCATTCTCCAACACACTCATGAAGACAGAACTATAGGGGTTTCATCTCTGTGGCCATGGGGTTTAGGGAAGCAGCCTTGGCATCAGAGATTCCTCAAAGATTGCCACGACTGGGATAGGGAGGCTGCTAAGTGACACATGTGGGAATGAAGCAAACAGGGAGAGGGAAAAGGACCAACATCTGTCCCAGCAATCAGTCCTAATAGAGAGAGAGAGAGAGGGAGAGAGAGAGAGAGAGAGCCTACAACAAGAAAGATGGGGCTCAGTCAGGTGTGTTGTTGGCCCCTTCCTTCATCAAACAATCCAAAGCAGGATATCAGTGAGTGGCAGCAAGTCCCTGGGAGCCAGCCCTGCTATTTTCTTCTTTTCTCCCCTCCCCACTCTACCCAATCCCACCCTTCCCCTTAATACCCTTATCTTTTTAAATATTTTTATTACTTATTTGAGAGAGAGAGAGAGAGAGAGAAGCTGGGCGTGGTGGTGCACGCCTTTAATCCCAGCACTTGGGAGGCAGAGGTAGGTGGATCATCATGAGTTAGAGGCCACCCTGAGACTACATAGTGAATTCCAGGTCAGTCTGGACTAGAGTGAGACTTTACCTCAAAAGAGAGAGAGAGAGATAAAGAATGAGAGAGCAAAAATGGGCATGCCAGGGCTCCAGCCACTGCAAACAAATTCTAGACACATGCACCACTTTGTGCATCTGGCTTACATGGGTAATGGGGAATTGAGCCTGGGTCCTTAGGCTTAATGACTGTTAAGCCATCACTCCAGCCCTTAACTCCCCTCTCTTATCCTTCCCTCTTTTTCCCTTCTGGATGTGCCAGGGATTGAACCAAGAGCCTTGTGCATGCTAGGCAAACACTTAACACTTGAGCTGTAGTCCCAGCCCCTAGCTGGAGATCATGGTATAGTGGTTACAAATACAGACTCAAGTGCTGTACTATTTGCCTTCAAATCCTGACAATGTCATTTACTAGGGGCATAACCTTCAGCAAGTTACTTCGCTGGGCTGTAGAGTGCTGAGACTAAAACTGTGTGTCACTGTGCCCAGTTCAATAGATTTTTTTGTTTGTTTGTTTGGTTGGTTTGTTGGTTGGTTTTTTGAGGTAGGGTCTTGCTCTAGCCCAGGGTGACCTGGAATTCACTATGTAGTCTCAGGGTGGCCTTGAAGTCATAGTGATCCTCCTACCTCTGCTCCTGAGTCCTGGGATTAAAGATGTGCACCACCATGCCTGGCTAATGATTTTTTTTTGAGACAGTCTCATATAGCCCAGGCTGACCACAAACTCATTATGTAGCAGAGGACTGACTTTGAGCTGCTGATCCTCTTTCCTCTGCCTCCTCCAGAGTTCTGGGGTTACAGGTGTGCACTACTATACCTGATTTAGGGAATGCTGGGGTCCAGGGTTTCATGTATTCTAATTAACTGAGCTACATCCCCAGCCCTTATTTTATTTATTGAGACAGGGTCCCACATAGTCCAGGCTGACCTCAAACTTGATACACAGCCCAGGTTGGCCTGGAACTCCTGCTTCTCCTGCCTCTGCCTTTTTTTCTTTTTCCACTTTTTGATGTATGGTGTCACACTAGCCCAGTCTAACTGGAGCGCTGAAATCCTCAGAGTAATCACCACCATCACAAGACAGCAACAGATACTCATATGGTATCAGTCCATAGCAGGCACTGTTCACATAAACCATCTCATTTATTCCTCACAACAACAACACTAAGAGTCTGGTATTCTTCTTCCCATTTTTTTTTTTTTAAGGCAGGGTCTTGCTTTAGCCCAGGCTGACCTGGAATTCACGATGTAGTCTCAGGCTGGCCTCAAACTCATTGCCTCCCAAGTGCTGGGATTAGAGATGTGCACCACTATGCCTGGTTCCCACTTTTCAGATGGGAACTGAAACACAGAGAGGTTAAATAATCTGCCCTGTAGAGGTGAATGAACAGGGATCCCAGCTCAGGTCATGTAGCTCCAGTATTAGTAGGACAGATCCTGCAGGTAGACAGGACAAGACAGGTTGGTAAACCTCAGGATCATGCAGACTGGACTACATAGAGACTAGAAGGAATATATACCCCCAACAGCTACACACCCAAGACTCACTATACTCAGAGGGTTTGGGAGGAACAAGTGGCTCTATTGTGGAATGCTTCCTCCCCAGAGCTAGTCTGTCCAAACATCTGTCTGCTCTACACATTAATCCACAAGGCTTTGAGTTCAGCCTTCTGGAACCCTGACTCATCCATCATGCCTAAGTTTGTGATTCCACAAATGAAATAATAACATAACCCTGAGATAAGCTAATAGAGGCCCCAACAACCCCATATTGCAGCTAAGGGCTTAAGAAAGCAAGTCATCAAGAGGCGAGAAACAGGCAAATGACACTAGACGGACCCAGAGAGGGCTACAGTCCACAGAAGGAAAACCTGAGAGGGGAAACTCTCACCGATTTAGAAGACCCTTCCTTCCACGTCTTTTTTTTTTTGTGGGGGGGGGGGTTTGAAGTAGGGTCTCACTATAGCCCAGGCTGACCTGGAATTTACTATGTAATCTCAGGGTGGTCTTGAACTCATGGAGATCCTCTGCCTCCCGAGTGCTGAGATCAAAGGCATGTGCCACCATGCCCAGCCCACATCTTTCTTAACCTTGCTTTCTTTTTCCTTTTTTTCCCCCCAGGTAGAGTCTTGGTCTAGCCCAGGCTGACCTGGAATTCACTCTGTAGTCCCAGGCTGGCCCTGAATTTACCAATATTCCATGCCTGGCTTAACCTTTCTTTCTTTTTAAAAAATATATTTTATTTATTTATTTGAGAGAAAGAGGGGGATAGAGGGAGAGGAAAGAGAGAGAGAGAATGGGCGTGCCAGGGCATCCAGCCACTGCAAACTCCAGACACACGTACCTCCTTGTGCATCTGGCACATGTGGGTCTGAAGAATCAAACCAGGATCCTTTGGCTTTGCAGGCAAACGCCTTAACCACTAGGCCATCTCCCCTAACCTTTCTTTTTCAAAAAAATATTTTTAGCCAGAGTGTGACACATACTTTTAATCCCAGCACTTGGGAGGCACAGTTAGGAGGATTGCCATGAGTTTGAGGCACCCTGAGACTACATAGTGAATTCCAGATCAGCCTGGGTGTAGCAGACAGCTTCAGGTTCGCTGAGATGAACTTCCAGACCAGGCACAATTATGGAGGAAGGGATTTATTGAAGCTTACAGATCCAGGGGAAGTTCCATAATGGCAGAAGAAGCTGGCCTGCCTTCACAGGCCCAAGCAGAGAGAGAGAAGCACAAGCCCGAAAGCTAAAAGCCACATAGCATACTTCAGGAACTCCAGCTAGGCACACTCTGCATCTCTTTAGACTGCAATCTGAAACCCACCACCACACCTTAAGATCCACCCAGTGACATTGCCTCCAGCCAGGTGGCAACAGATGCAAACTACAAACAATAAAGAACTGAATATATTGGGGCCCATCTATTCAAACTACCACACGGGGTTAGAGTGAGATCCTGCCTTGAAAAAACAAACAAAAAATTATTTATTTATTTCCAACACACCAGGGCATCTTGCAAACCAACTCCAAATGCATGTGTCACTTTGTGCATCTGGCTCTATGTGAATACTAAGGAATCAAATCTGGACCTTCAGGCTTTGAAAGTATGCCTTTAACCTCTGAGCCATTTCTCTCAGCCCCCTTTCTTTCTTTTATTTATTTGTTTGCAAGGAGAGAGAGAGAGAGAGAGAATGGGCACATCAGGGCCTGTAGCCACTCTAAATGAACTCCAGATGCATGTGTGACCTTATGCATCTGGCTTTATATGGGTATTGGAGAATTGAACCTGGGTCCTTAGGCTTTGCAGGCAAGTGCCTTAACCACTGAGCAATCTCTCCAGGCCCTTTTCTTTTTGTAAAACACATTTTTTATTTATTTGCAAGCAGAGGAAGAGGGAGAGAAACACATACACACAGAGAGAGAGAGAGAGAGAGAGAGAGGGAGAGAGAAATGGGACGGTGGATATGCCAGGGACTGTGGATATGCCAGGGCCTCCCACGACTGCAACTGAATTTCAGATGCACATGTGCTACTCTGTGCATCCGGTTTTACATGGTACTAGGGACTCAAACCCCGAGCATCATGCCTTGCAGCAAGTGCCCTTATCTGCTGAATCATCTCCCCATCCCTATACTCTTTTTTGATATTGTGTAAGTTTTACTTTGGCAAGGCAGAAACTGCCAGACCTGTTGTCAAAGGGGAATTAAGTTTCAGAGAGGAACAATGAAGTTTTCAAGATCACATGCAGGACTAGGAGTCAGGTGCCCAACAGCAGTTCCATTGTAGCACCCAGAGAGAAAGAGGAAAAAGGGACATGTGGGGGAGTAGGAAATATGTGGCAGTTAAAGAGAGGTAGAAGTTTAATATGGAAGACCCCAAAGCAGAGAAATTCGACCTCATGATATTTAGGGAACCTCACCAGCCAGAGGTGGGCCTCCTGAGAAGCCTTCCTTCTGGTGGGTTCATCAGCCTGGTGCCATCCTTATTTCCTCATTCTCAACCCGAGCCAAGATGAATTCTGAAGGGAAAAGGATCAAAGCCCCAAACACAGATCAGTCAGCATCTGACAGTTTCCTATCTTGTAACCACTGAACTTCAGAGCAGGGTATATTCATAAAGACAATCTCACCCTCCTTCTGTCACCCATTGTACAGAGATGGTACATCAAGATTCAGAGGCAAAAAGTGACTCTCCAAAAGTCCATAGCAATTCAGGCTCAGGAATCTCAGCTTCCTGATTAGGATGCATTAGAAACAGGGCCCATTGTTTCCTTTGCTTAAAACTTCTCCCAGGAGACCTACGATTCGTTTTTTGCTATGCTGACACTTGCTGAGAGACCTTGGGCGGTGACTCCTATGCAATGAGTCCCACAAGTGTAGGGGTTCTTGCCCTTTGGTTCCTGTGTCTGGCCCATAAGTAAGTATCAAATGAATACAAGCTAGGATGCTGGGGTTAGAGAATGAAATCGTACAGTCAGAGAGTCTGAAGTCTTAAACGTCTGAGAGCTATGGGCCTTTATTTTCAGGCACATGAAAGGCTAAAATCTGATCATGCCTTCTTGTGAGGGCCCATTATGTGCTAGGTAGGTACTGAACTTGCAACTTGGGATTCAGTTTAAGAACCTCGTGTGGGTGTAAGTGGCAGAGGGCAGCTCGCTGAACATAATACAGTTTTCTCAGCCTGAACTGCCCTGGAATGGTCTCTGCAGGGCATCAGCCGCCCACCTGGCAGAGGCTGCGCCAGGAGGATGCGGAGAAGAGCTCTCTACCTCGGCTGAGGTCACTTTCCACCCCCAGATTCTCTTCTCTATGAAACCCTGCAATTATGTGCCGCTGAAGTCTCCGATCTCATTATTTACTGACTTTCAAGGTCCCGTGATCCTATCAGCCAGAAATTCTAAGTCCTCAGTCTGCCCACGCTCCTGGACCCCAAAAGAAAAAAGCGAATTCTCCAAGGGTTTCCCCCAAGCACTGCCTCAACAGGGCCCTGGGGCAGACAGTGTTCCTCTCCGCCCTCTCAGGACCCGCAGCGGTGTAGCTAGGACGCAGGGTGTCGGGGACCTGGAGACTGGAGTCCCAGAGTCAGCGTGGACGGAGCCGAAACACGTGACAGTCTCGCACCGCCAGTGAGGCTGCGGCCGGCCCAGTCACGTGACAGGGGCGCCATGGGGTGATGTGAGGTGCGAGTCTCTCAGATTACGTATGAATGACGCATTCCCACCCATTTTGGCAACTAGATTTCCGTTCGAAGACTAGACGTTCCGGTAAAGGGGCGGGCGCTCGCAGTCAGGCAGTTTCACTTCCGTTCGGGGAGCCCCAGCTTCCGACCTCCGCCTTTCCCTGGGGCGAGGAAGAGCCGAGGCCTCGCGCGCATGCGTGGATACATCCCAGAGGGGCGGGGCCGGGGCTGCGGGAGCGGGAGGGGGGTCAGAAAAGGGAATTCCAGCCTGGGGAACTTTGGGGTCCTGCGGCCCACGCCTTCCCCGCGCCTGTGGATGGTGCAAAGGGCGGCGCCTCTGCCAGCTCGGGGGCGGTGCTGGGGTCCGCGGGGTGAGGGAGGGCAGTGTCAATGCTCGTGGGACACGGGACTTTCAAACTTAAGTCTTGAGGCCCTCGGGGCCCAAGCTCCCCGGCCGCCATGCGCGACAGGACCCGCGAGCTGAGGCAGGTGAGAATTCGGGGCTGGGGCGGGCGGACAGACTGGAATGAAGGAGTCCTGGTCTTCGGGTCTGGGAGGGGTGGCTGACAGCCAGAAAGGAAAATCCCGGAAGCCTGTGGGTCCTGCGGGCCGAGAGCCGACGCGAAAAAGTGGTGCCAATGACTCCGGCCCTGGCAGGGGGATCACAGCTCGGACGATGAGGACGAGGTGCGAGTCGCGCTGGTGGTGCACCCGGGTACCGCCCGCCTGGGGAGCCCGGACGACGAGTTCTTCCAGAAGGTAAGGGGCTGGAGTCTTGGCCTGAATTCTTGAGGGGACATGAGGACCGAGGAGTAGGGCGGAATGGAGTACTATATATCTCCTCAGCTGCCTGGGTCATCCTTAGGTCCAGACAATTCGGCAGACCATGGTCAAGTTGGAGAATAAAGTCCGGGAGTTGGAGAAACAGCAGGTCACCATTCTGGCCACGCCCCTTCCCGAGGAGAGTAAGCAAAACCCTGGCTCAGCATGGGCAGCCCAGTGGATTTTGGGGGTTGTAGTTTCATATAGGAGGTGGCCAAGGTGTTTTCTTGAAGTAGGTGCTTACAGCTTTCCCTTGTTTAGGCATGAAGCAAGACCTGCAGAACCTGCGTGATGAGATCAAACAGCTGGGCAGAGAGATCCGGACACAGCTGAAAGGTGAGATTTTAGGAGCTCAGACGGCTCATCCCCTCTGGTCTGTGGCATATCTGGAAAGTATGTGGCCCAGAGAGGCCAGTGATATATCCAGATCACACAACAGGCTTGGGTCTAGAATCTCTGTCCCTGACGTTCCCTGACACACACAGCAGGGAAAACCATAGCACATGCCTGCCTCTCAGGTTCCTTTTATTTTGTCTTATTTTTAATTTTTACTTATTTGCAAGCAGAGAGACATAGAAGAGAACGAATGAATGAATGAATGGGCAGCCAGGGGTTCTAGCCACTGTAAACGAACTCCAGGTGCATGTACCATTTTGTGCATCTGGCTTTACATGGGTACTGGGGGACCGAACCTGTGTCATTAGGCTTGCAGGCAAGTGCCTTAACCGCTGAGCCATCTCTACAGCCCCTTATTTTATTTTTATTTACAGTGAAATCATTTTTGCTATAGTTCTTGCAGCCCAGTATGTATTCTTTATTCTTTGGGTAGACAGATGGAGGTTTTGTTAGGTGGCCTGTTCACACTTGTGGGATCCTCATCCCTTCTCTCCTCCTCCTCATCCATTGTACACTGAGCTGCATCCTTGGCTCCTAGTCATTTGTAATAAAAATCTGTAGACAAGAACCTCCCTGTTACACACACATGGCTCTTGTTCTAGGTCAATATTATTTTAGAAGTCTCTGGTCAAACCTTCCCTTACCCCCATCCTTGTGTTTCCTCTACAGCCATAGAGCCACAGAAGGAGGAAGCTGATGAGAATTATAACTCAGTTAACAAAAGAATGAAAAAAACCCAGGTGAGCTTCATTATTCTCTAACTACATTTCAGCAAGGTGTTCGTAAATTATTAAATGGTGACATATGAAGCAAGGTCCTTTAGAGATCCTCAAATCCAGGATGCTGATGATTTTCTATTTTATTTTATTTTATTTATGAGCAGGAGGGAGGATAAGAGAATGGGTACACCAGGGCCTCTAGCCACTGCAAATGAACTCCAGATGCATGTGCCACCTTGTGCATCTGGCTTATGTGGGTACTGGGGAACTGGGTCCTTAGGCTTCACAGGCAAGCATCTTAACTCCTTTTTTTTTTTTTTAATTTTTGTTTATTTTTATTTGTTTGTTTGGGAGTGACAAACAGAGAGAGAGAGGCAGATAGAGAGAATGGGCACGCCAGTGCCTCTAGGCACTGCAAACGAGCTCCAGATGCATGCGCCACCTTGTACATCTGGCTTATGTGGGTTCTGAGGAATAGAGCCTTGAACCAGGGTCCTTTGGCTTCACAGGCAAGTGCTTAACCACTAAGCCATCTCTCCAGCCTCAAGCGCCTTCTAAACCATCTCTCCAGCCCCTGATGATTTTCTAAATGGGAAAATTAATTCTTGGACAGAGGAAATACTCCCTGAAGATGAAGAACTCTGATCTCCTAATGCTCAATCCATTATAACACCGCACTTCCTTCATTCAAAGATAATTGTGTCCCAGACGTGATTTAAGCTTGGCCATGAGAAACCTTCTAAGAACTGAGATGGGGAATTTGGATTGAATAGGAAACAATGACTTATTTATTTATTTATTTTGGTTTTTGAGGTAGGCTCTCCCCTAGCCCAGGCTGACCTGAAATGTAGTCTCAAGATGGCCTTAAACTCATGGCAATCCTCCTGCCTCGGCCTTCTGCGTGCTGGGATTAAAGGCATGCCCTACCACACCCAACCCGAACAAAGACATTTTTTCGTGTAGGACTTGGTGCCTAATGGCTCTGCCCAGGGAAGTAGAGAGAGAAGTAAAAAATGACTGGTGAGAGACATTCTTGGTCCCTTGAATAGAATTCAAGAAATCAGGAAGAGGAACTTGCCTGGGACAACATCTTAGTAAGGAAATTTGAAGTGATCTGAGTGGTCCTGTCTGGGTACTCAGTGAGAAATAGTTGGGGTTTTGGGGGGTCAGGGGTGGAATAGAGCTCAGCAAAGATCCCAAGTATGGTAGAGAGGTTTGAGCATCTTGAAATAGTACAAGAGGATGAGATGAGAAAAGGTGAGGGGTGAAAAGGTAAGAGGAGAGAGGGGAAAGAGAAGAGGGTGTGCCCATCATGACACAAGAGAGCCAAAGAGAGCAAGTTGAAGAAGGATTTTTTATTTATTTATTTATTTACTTACTTATTTTTTTGGATAGAGTTTCACTCTAGCTCAGGCTGACCTGGAATTCTCTGTGTAATCTTAGGGTGGCCTCAAGCTCATGGCGATCCTACTACCTTTGCCTCCCAAATGCTGAGAATAAAGGCACGTGCCACCATACCTGGCTAGGAATTAATTTAAAAAAAAATTTATTTTTATTTATTTATTTGACAGAAAGAGGCAGAGCGAATGAGAGAGAGAGGAAGAGAGAGAAAGGGAATGGGCACGCCAGGGCCTCCAGCCACCACAAACAAACTCCACACACGTGTGCCACTTTGTGATCTGGCTTATGTGGGTCCTGAGGAATTGAATCTGGGTCCTTTTGCTTTGTAGGCAAGCGCCTTAAGCGCTAAGCCATCCCTCCAGTCATAAGAATTAATTTAATTTTTTTTTTAAATGAGAAAGAATAGGCATGTCAAGGCCTCTAGCCACTACAAATGAACTCCAGAAGCATGCACCACCATGTGCTTCTTGCTTATGTGGGTTCTGGGGAGTTGAACCTGGGTCCTTAAGCTTTGCAGGCAAGCGCCTTAACCGCTAAGCCATCTCTCCAGCCCTGAAGAAGAAATTCTTTAAAGATGAAACTTATGTAAGACATCAGGAGAGGATCAAGAGGGCAAAACACCTCAGAGAGGGTACATGTGGTAGTTCCTAGTGTGAGAGATGAAGTGCTCAGAGGGACCTCATGGACCTGGACAGCATGATGACATCCAGGTATACAAGCTGTAAGGCATTCAACACATTGAACCAAAAATTCCTACGGAGCAAGAAAATCACCAAATAAGTAAATAATTTTAGGACATAATACGTTTTTTAAATATTTTATTTATTTTAAGAGAGAGAGGGAGAGGGAGGCAAATAGAGAAAGAATGGGCTCTCCAGGCCCTGCTGCCACGAACCATGAACATGTCAGGAACTCCAGACACATGTGCCATATGGCAGACAGCCTCAGGTCGCTGAGATGAACTTCCAAATCAGGCATAATTATGGAGGAAGGGATATTTATTGAAGCTTACAGGTTCAGGGGAAGTTTCATAATGGCAGAAGAAGCTGTCCCCCTTTCACAGGCTCAAGCAGAGAGAGAAACCAACACCATCATCAGCACAAGCAAGCACACTTCAGAAACTCTAGGCAGAGCTCAAGCACTCTGCATATCTTTAGACTGGAATTCCAGATGCACCCCCACACCTTAGGGGCTGGACCCTAAGATGTGCCCAATGATACCTCCTCCAGTCAGGTGGCTGCAGATCTAAATTTCAACTTTAATAAAATCCTAAATATACTAGGGGCCATCCATTTAAACTACCACATGCCACCTTGTGCATCTGGCTGGGATACTGGGGAATTCAACCTGGGTTCTTTGGCTTTGCAGGCAAACAAATGCCTTAACCACCAGACCATCTCTCCAGCCCTGGACATAATAAATTTTAAGAAAATACTAGCAGGGAAAGAGGGATGGAAAGTGTTGGGGAAGGATTGTCATTGAAATGAGAGTGACTGAAGGAATAAAGCTCAGTGGTTTAGTGTGTATAAGGCCCTGTCTTCAATAACTAACACTACAAAAAAATTTTATTTATTTTGGTTTTACGAGGTAGGGTCTCCCTCTAGCCCAGGCTGACCTGGAATTCACTATGTAGTCTCAGGGTGGCCTCAAACTCAGGGTGATTAAAGGCATGCGCCACCACACCTGGCAATTTTTTTTTTTAAATAAGGAGCCAGGGGACTGGAGGGATGGTTTAGCCGTTAAGGCATTTGCCTACAGAGCCAAAGGACCTAGGTTCGATTCCCCAGTACCCACGTTAGCCAGATACACAAGGGGGCACACGCATCTGGAGGCTGGAGGCCCTTGCGCGCCCGTTCTCTCTTCTCCCTCCCTCCCTCCTTTCTCTATCAAATAAATAAAAATAAAATATTTAAAGTAAGGAGTCAGGTGTGGTGGCACATGCCTTAATCCCAGTGCTCAGGAGGCAGAGGTAGGAGGATTGTGTTTGAGGCCACTCTGGGATGACATAGTGAATTTTAGGTCAGCCTGGGCTAGAGCAAGACCCTACCTGGAACAAACAAAACAAAAAGGGAGGGTAAGGATTATGATCATGGTATGATATTTATATTTATGGAAGTTGTTAATTAAAAAGCTTTAAAAAGCCAGGTGTGGTGTCACTCACCTTTAATCCCAGCACTCAGGAGGCAAAGGATCGCCATGAGTTGGAGGCCACCCTGAAACTACATAGTGAATTCCAGGTCAGCCTGAGCTAGAATGGGACCCTACCTCAGAAAAACAAAAAACAAACAATAAAGTTTTTTTCTAAGTAAGCAAGGGCTGAGGATGTAACTGAGTTGGTAGAGTGCTTGCCTAGCATGCACAAAGCCACAGCACTGCATAGCCCTGGGCTTGGTGGTACTTACCTGTAATCCCAACACTTGGGATGTGGAGGCAGAAGATCAGGAGTTCAGGGTCATCCTAAGCTCCTTTGCTACATAATGAGCTCAAGGCCAGCCTGGGGTACATGAGACCCTGTCTCAAAACCAACCAACAACTAAAAAATAAGTAAGGTGGAGAAAGGTTCATTCAGAAGGTGACATGGTAGCACGTGCTTATTAATCTCACCACTTGGAAGTAGAGGAAGGAGGATTCCCATGAGTTCAGTGTCAGCTTAGTCTAGTGAGTTTCAAGCCAGCCAGGCCAGGGCTACATAGAAAGAGTATATCTCAGACAGACAGACAGCAACAAGCAAGGTGACATTTGAACAAAGGCTTCAGGGTGTTTGTGGGGAATGAGTGTTCCAAGCAGAAGGAGCAAGGAGTGCAAATGGCTGCAAGTGTGCTTTGTCCAGGGAACACTGAGGAGACCAGGAGGAAGAAAAAAAACAGTGTAAGGAGGCAAGGTTAGAGGGGTGATAGGGGCAGGAACAGAGCACGTTAAGAGTCATGTGGGCCCTGGTAAGTAAGGCCTTTTGCTTTCACTCTGTGGTGTGAGGGAGCCTATCAAAGACATTATCAAAGGTGGTTATGGCAGTAGACACCCATGGCACCTCCTGCTGTTGCTTACTGGACTCTGAGGATATCAAGGGCCAGATAGGCAGATAGCCTCCTGAGGTACTCAGGTGATTCTCTATCCCTAGCATGGGGTCCTGTCCCAGCAATTTGTGGAGCTCATCAACAAGTGTAATTCAATGCAGTCTGAATACCGGGAGAAGAATGTGGAACGCATCCGGAGGCAGCTGAAGATCAGTGAGTTGGGGTTCCCTGTTCCATGGGCCTAAGGGACACTGACTTAGCCCTGAACTGGCCTTTTCTTGCTCAGCCAATGCTGGAATGGTGTCTGATGAGGAGCTGGAGCAGATGCTGGACAGTGGGCAGAGCGAAGTGTTCGTGTCTAATGTGAGTGCATACCGCTAGCGTTTCTCCCTAGGTGTCCCATCTTTGAATCCTGGTGCCTTTGCATTGAGGGCAGGCTAAGGCCCAGGAGGGAATGAATTGGCATGCCAGAACTCATTCATCAGAGTCTGGCCTTACTGATAGGCCAGAAGGCTGCTCCAGAATCTGAACAGGAGCTTCAGACCTGCTGCTAATCTCCTTGTGACCTCTTCGCCCATTCTTATCCACCCCTCAGATACTGAAGGACACGCAAGTGACACGACAGGCCCTAAATGAGATCTCAGCCCGGCACAGTGAGATCCAGCAGCTTGAGCGCAGTATCCGTGAACTTCATGAGATCTTTACTTTCCTTGCTACTGAAGTAGAGATGCAGGTGGGTGCCCAAGGCAGCCTCCAGGGAGGAGGCTATGCACAGCCCAAATCCCTAGCTATGACTAGGGGGTGAATTCCTCCCTTGAACACTCTCCTGGGCTTTTCTGTTGTTTCAAGCTCAGCTGTGCCCCCAGTTGGCCCTTCTGTCCTTGGCCAAGTTCCTAGGATTGTATCCACTTCCACACCTACTCAGACGACCACTCCTTTATTCATACCATCCCTTCAACTTGAACCTAACCTTGGTGTGGCCCTGATCATGGCTTCTTCTCTTCTGGCAGAATCCCCACTTATGTTGTTAGAGTTCTAATGGAAGTTTTCCCTAGAGGGCCCACCTCCTAAAATCTCTCAAGGTTATGGTAGTGTTCTTTTGGGCCTGGTTGTGGGGGTGAGATAAGCTTCTCCCCCTGTTTTTGAGGACCTGAATTTAGCCATTTCCTTCTGCAACAGGGAGCCATGGGAAAGAGCGCTCTTTCAGTAAAAGTGCCAGGACCTTAGGCTGGTAGTGCCAGGAGGAGGCAGGGACAGAGAGGGAGACAGGCCTAGAAGAATGGGTGAATTCAGAAAGATTTGTGAGGGAACAAAAGTTCACCATTTATGAAAAAAGGTACTAACCATATAACACCTTTTGTGGTAGGCCTCCACTGAAAACAGAAGTTGTGTGTAACAGGGATTACATGATAGAAAGCGGCCTGGAAGCCATCCTAGGAATCTGAACATTTGTCAGAACTGGTCCTGCTAGATCTTTGTTTATGTAGGCTTTTTTTTTTTTGTTTTTTTTTTTCCCGCCAGGAATGTCCATCAGTCATCTTGGGCTGGGATGGGCAAAGTAGCTGATAGCTCTCCCTGCCTGGTCTTCCCTGCCTGCCTGAAGTACCCCATTTTCTGAGCAGGGAGAGATGATCAATCGGATTGAGAAGAACATCCTGAGTTCAGCAGACTATGTGGAACGTGGACAGGAGCATGTCAAGACAGCCCTTGAGAACCAGAAGAAGGCGAGGAAGGTGAGCCTTTGGCCCTGGCCCCAGCCTTGAGTGCTCTTGAATGACTTCTCATGACTCCTCCTCTCCCACAGAAAAAAGTCATGATTGCCATCTGTGTATCCATCACTGTCCTCATTTTGGCTGTCATCATTGGTGTCACCACAGCAGTTGGATAATGCCACGCATTCTTGGTGAGATATGGTAAGCCTGCCCCATCCCTAGCATCAGCCTTCCTTCCTCCCCTCAGACCCATTTTTCTGTTCTTCCTTTACAGCGGACACACCAGGACCCAGAGCCTGGCCTTTCCTCTTGGCAGCTGCAGGGGCAAGGCCGAGCCTCCAGCGTGATGCTGTCCTTACGTTGCCCCTGTGCAGAGGGGCAGAAGGTTCTTCTGGGATTGTCTGCTGCTCCTCCATGGGGGTCTCCTCCTTCAAGCCACAATGCCTAGAAGAGAGCCTGCAGTGTCCTGTTTGGTTGGGACACATGGTTTTGTAAAAAATTAAAGAAAAAAATGTTTGGAGTCCCTGTGCCTATGTGTTCCTGGAAGGGCTGGCCTCCAGGTATCTATTCTGTCTACCTCCTGGCCATCCCTGGTCCAGGCCCAGCCCAGGCAGACTCAAATCAGACTTCCCTAGGTATTTGACTGCAGTAGGCTGGCTCTGCCCAAGGAGTGGGTGGGGTAGGCTGAAAGAGGTAGCACCCACTGCTGGCTCCCAGTTCAGTGCTATCCTACCACTGGGACCACATATCCCTGAAGCAGTGAGCTGACCAGGTTTGCTGTGATGTTGTCCTTTGAGAAAAACTGTCATCTTTGTCAGAAGCTGCTGGGACTCTTGTGAAACTCTGGAGATTAGGATCTATTGATATTCCCTTACAGAAGGGTGAGGGGAGATTCATCAGACCCTTGCTGATCTCGGGTGCCCTCTGCCATTTGTATGCCATGATGTACCAGATCTTGTGGCCCCAAGGAGATGGCACGTGTATAGGGTAGACTATCAGGTGATTGGGATCTCCATGCTAGGATGAGATTTTTTAGAATATTTATTTATAGCTGGGTGTGGTGGTGCACACCTCTAATCCCAGTATTTGGGAGGCTGAGGTGGGAGGACTGCTGTGAGTTTAAGGCCTGCCTGAGGCTACAGAGGAAGTACAAGGTCAGCCTGGGCCAGAGTGAGACCCTATCTCAAAAGGCAAATTTATTTATTTATTTACTTACTTACTTAGTTATGAGATAGAGCATGGGCGCACCAGGGCCTCCTGCTACTGCAGATGAACTCCAGATGCAGGTGCCACTTTGTGCATTGGTTTTATGTGAGTACTGGGTAATTGAATCTGGACCATCAGGCTTTGCAGACAATTACCTTTATTGAGCCATCTCTCCAGTCCTTAAGATGAGACTTTTTGATGCTATGGCTACTTTGGGGTCACCTGTAAGGAACCCCTGATTTGCACTTTGTAAAGAAGCCCAATAAACTCATTGGTTTGCCAGGTGGAATTGGACTTTAGTCTGTCGTGGTGGTTCTACCTAGGGGAGCAAGTTTTTCTTGGCATCTCCCTAGAAAAATGTCCCAATACAACAGGCCAGGGCTGGAACATAGGTGAGGTATATGTAAATGAGAGAGATCAGTGGCATTCTTGAGGCCAACAGGAAGAGGTATCATGAAAACGTCTTTGAGTAATTAAGGTTATTATTTTGAATATAGCAGACAGGGTCTAGTCTCAGGACATTTATTTGGAATATTAAATGTAATACAAAAGGCAACATAAGATATCACCAGGCAGAGGGACTCAGCAGGGCAGGCCCTGTGACAACTCACAACCCCAGCATAGCGTACCTGATTTATGGGAATTGTCCAGTACAAGCAGGTAAAAGAGACAAAGGAGGCTGGACTCTCTGCAAGGCATGTGAGCTGCAGGCTCTCATTCTAAATTTCTAGGGTTTTTAGCCCCATGCCTAATTCCTGGAGAAATACGGTTCCTGTTTAGGACACCTGCTTCAAAGGGTAAGCTGCTTGTGCCTCATGTCTCGTTGGGAGTGGGTAATACTTGGCTCATATCCTCAGGGTCTGGGGGTTGCATTGCAGGCATCCTGTCCCAACGTGTGGGTGTGGGTGTGTTTAATTATTTACTTATTTGAGAGAGGCAGATAGAGAATGGGCATGCCAGGGCCTCTAGCCACTGCAAACTCCAGGTGCATGCATTACCATATGCATCTGGCTTAAGTGGGTACTGGGGAATCAAACCTGGGTCCTTAGGCTTCACAGAAAAGCACCCAAGTTTGGAACAGAGATGTAAACAAATGCAGCTTGCACAGGGATGTGCATGGGTTCCCTTCCCTCAGAAGAATGACTTCAATGAGGAATTCTGGCTGGGCAGCGGTGAGCTCAGTTTGCAAGGAACAGAGTTTTGGTTAGCTGTGACCTTTTTTTGTTGTTGTTTTGGAGGTGGGGTCTCTCTCTAGCCCAAGATAACCTGCAATTCACTGTGTAGGCTCAAGGTGGTCTTGAACTCACAGTGATCCTCCTACCTCTGCCAAGATTAAAGGCATGAGCCACCACACCTGGCTAGCTATGCCATTTTTCACATGTGCCTGTATTACAACCTGTCACTTCAGCTCACTCAACATTTTGTAGTTCAGAATCTCAAGAAAAGCTGTGTATGGTAGCACATGCCTGTAACCTCAGAAACCAAGAGGCTGTAGAAGGAAAAAGAACAATGAATTCAAGGTAAGCCTGGGCTTCATAGTAAGCCCTGTCTCAAAAACAAAACAAAAGCCAGGTGTGGTGCCGCATACCTTTAATCCTAGCACTGGGAAAGCAGAAGTAGGAGGATCACCATAAGGTTGAGGCAGCCCTGAGACTACATAGTGAATTCCAGGTCAGCCTGAGCTAGAGTAAGACCCTACCTTGAAAAAACAAAACAAAACAAAACAAAAACAAAGCTGGGCATGGTGGCACACACCTTTAATCCAAGCACTAGGGAAGCAGAGGTGGGAGGGTCACCTTGAGTTCCAGGCTACCCTGAGACTACATAGTGAATTCCAGGTCAGCCTGGCCTATAGTGAAACCCTACCTTAAAAAACAAAATTAAAAATAAAATTAATGTTTCAGAGATTGGATTTCTATTAGGTAATAAAGCTGAACTTGAGGCTGGAGAGATGGCTTGGTGGTTAAAGGCATTTGCTTGCAAAGCCTGATGGCTTGGGTTTGCTTCCCCAGTACACACATAAAGCCAGTTACGTAAAGTGGCTCATGCCCAAGAGGCCCTGGCATGCCCATATCTCTCTCCTTGCGAATAATATTTTTAAAGCTGAACCAGCCAGGCGGGGGGGGGGGGGGAGCTGGGTGTAGTGACACATGCCTGTAATCCTAGCATTTGGGAGGTGGAGGCAGGAAAATCAGGGATTGAAGGCCAGCCTTGGGTTAGATAGTGAGTTAGAAGCCAGCCTGGGTTATGTGACACTGTTGCAAAGCAATAACAAAACCCTAGAAACCAGTCTGGCATGGACATGCCTTTAATACCAGCAATTGGGAGGATTGCTGTGAGTTTGAGGCCAGCCTCAAACTACAAAATGAATTCCACTTCAGCCTGGGCTAGATCCTAGATCGAGACCCTACCTCGAAATACCAAAACAAAAAGCCCTAGAAACCCAGCCGGCGGTGGTGGTGCACGCCTTTAATCCCAGCACCTAGGAGGCAGAGGTAGGAGGATCGCTGAGAGTTTGAGGCCACCCTGAGATTACATAGTGAATTCCAGGTCAGCCTGGGGCCAGAGTGAGACCCTACCTCGAATAAAAAAAAAAAAAAAAAAAAAACCTAGAAACCAGATAAACAAGAAATTCTCAGGAAAAAGAATTGGCCTAGTTCACTTTGCAGGTCAGGCTACATTGATGCCTAGTGGCTATCTGCCCTGAGTTAAAAATTTTACCCTTGGCCAAAAAGTGTGCAGGAAAATTACATTCTGTAAAAGAATGTGTGTCAAAAGGAGAAGTGAAAAGCACAATGGCTCAGCGTCACTGGTGTATTCCTATGGTAGTTTGAATTATTGTCCTAAATATCACTGTCAAGTTAGACACTCGCCCAGCTGACAATAGGCTTGCTTGGCTACATGCCTTGGCTTTGGCCAATAGACCATGAGTAGAAATCGAAAATACTACTTCCACACAAATATTTTCTTTTATTTTTGTTTTATTTTTGTCACGCTCAGCTTCAAGCAAAGTTTTTAAAAAAAAAAAAAAAAAACATTTTAAGCTGAGCATGGTGGTGCATGCCTTTAATTCCAGCACTCTGGAGGCAGAGGTAGGAGGATCACCATGAGTTCGAGGCCACCCTGAGACTACAGAGTGAATTCCAGGTCAGCCTGAGCTAGAATGAGACCCTACCTTGAAAGAAAAACCAAACAAACAGTGCTGCAGTGATGGTTCAGTGGTTAAAGGTGCTTGCTTGCAAAGCCTAGCAGCCCAGGTCCGATTTTCCAGTACCCATATGAAGCTAGATGCACAAAGTGGTGCATGCATCTAGAGTTCATTTGTGGTGGCTAGAGGTCCTGGTGCAATCATTCTCTCTCTGCCTCTTTATCTCTCTCTCAAATAAATTAAATACATACACACACACACACACATATATATTATATATAGCTGACAGTTCGAAGCCACCCTGAGATTACATAGTAATCAGATCAGCCTGAGCTAGAGTGAGACCCTGCCTCATAAAACCAAAAAAAAAAAAAAAAAAAAAAAAAAAAAGTTGAGCTGGAGAGACTTGCCTGCAAAGCCTGAGGACCCAGGTTTGGTTCCACCATCACCCACATAAGCCAGATGCACATGGGGTGCCTGTGTCTAGCCAGTGGCTACAGAGGCCCTGGTGTGCCCATTCTCACTCTATCTGCCTCTGAAAAATAAAGTTGGAAAGTGGCTGAGAAAACTGTTAGAAGTTGGGAAATTGTGGCATGTTGGACAGTGGTAAAAATATCTGGTTAAAGTGAAGGCTTGGAATAATTGTGACTATAATAATGACCAAATGAGCTTTGGGGAAGAAAATATTTTTTTCTCAATTTTTATTAACATTTTCCAAAACCAAAAAACAAACAAACAAACAAACAAAGCCGGGCGTGGTGGCGCACGCCTTTAATCCCAGCACTTGGGAGGCAGAGGTAAGAGGATTGCCATGAGTTCGAGGCCACCCTGAGACGACATAGTGAATTCCAGGTCAGCCTGAACTAGAGTGAGACCCTACCTCGAAAAACCAAAAAACAAACAAACATTTTCCATGATTATAAAAGATATCCCATGGTAATCCCTCCCTCCCCCCACTTTCCCCTTTGAAATTCCATTCTCCATCATATCCCCTCCCCATCTCAATCCGTCTCTCTTTTATTTTTATTTCATGATCTTTTCCTCCTCTTATGATGGTCTTGTGTAGGTAGTGTCAGGCACTATGAGGTCATGGATATCCAGGCCATTTTATGTCTGGAAGGAGCACGTTGCAAGTCCTGCCCTTTATTTGGCTCTTACATTCTTTCCGCCACCTCTTCCGCATTAGACTCTGAGCCTTGGAAGGTGTGATCGAGATGTTATGGGGAAGAAAATATTAATAAATACCTTGGCTGCAATTTTGTGCATTTGACAACTTACTGTAAGAAAAGGAACAGGCCTTGGTGGTACGTACTTGTAACCACAACACTCAGGAGGCTCAGGGTAATTGCCATGAGTTTGAGGTGAGCCTGGCCTACATAGCAAATACCAGGCTAACAAAAAAAGTTATATATATATATATATATATATATATATATATATATATATGTATATACAGAGAGAGAGAGATGGAGATGAGTATTGTGATACATGCCTGTAATCCTAGAACAAGGAAGGCTGAGGCAGAAGGATCACCATCAGTTTGAAGCTACATAACAAGGCCCTGTCTCAAAAAACAAAACAAAGGCTGAAGAGATGGCTCAAAGGTTAAAAGTGCTTGATAACAAAACCTGCTGATTTGGGTTTGATTCCCCAGTACCCACATAAAGCCAGATGAGCAAAGAGGCCCTGGTGTATGCATGTTCTCTCTCTCCTCTCTCTAGAGTCCTCCTCCCCTCTCACAAATTATATACATATTATATACATATTATATATATATATATTTATATTTATATTTATTTATTTATATATACATTTTTTTTTTTTTTGAGGTAGAGTTTTCATTCTAGCCCATGCTGACCTGGATTCACTTTGTAGTCTCAGGGTGTCCTCAAACTCACACCAATCCTACCTCTGCATCCCAAGTGCTAGGATTAAAGGCATGCGCCGCAATGCCCGGCTCTAAAAATATTTTATTTATTGTTTGGTTTTCTGAGGTAAGGTCTTGCTCTAGCCTAGGCTGACCTGGAACTCACTATGTAGTCTCAGGGTGGTCTCAAACTCACAGCAATACTCTTACCTCTGCCTCCCGAGTGCTGGGATTAACGGTGTATGCCACCACGGCTGGCTAATTTTTTTTTTTTTCCCTGAGGTAGTGTCTCGCTCTAGCCCAGGCTGACCTAGAATTCTCTGTGTAGTCTCAGGGTGGCCTCAAACTCATGGTGATCCTCCTACTTCTGCCTCCCAAGTGCTGGGATTAAAGGCGTGCGCCACTACGCCTGGTGCTAAAAAATATTTTTGAAACAAGGAATAAGATGATAGAAAAATTGCTTAGTTTTAAAGCAGAAATTGAGAAGAGTAGAGAAACTCCAAGTGTGCCATTTTTTTTTGTTTGTTTGTTTTGGTTTTGATTGTGTGTAGGCTGGTATATGTGCCCCTGAGGTGCCCCATGTACTCTCTACATGCTTGCCTACAGTGGCCAAAGCGGAACATCCTGTGTCCTGCTTTCTGATTTGAACATAATCTCTAGTGATCCCAGAGCTTGCTGTTTTTCTCATGAGCTCCAGTGATTCCTGGATCTCTACCCTTCTTTGGGACTGAGGTCATAGTCATGCATAGCCATGTCCACCTATCTAGCTGGAGATTCAAATGGGCAGACCCAGGCCCTCATGCTTGTGCATGAAGTTCACTTAGCCTCTAAACCATCTCTCTAGCCCCCTCCCCCTTATTTTTTTGAGGCAGACTAGCCTAGGCTGACCTCAGACTCACTCTGTAGCCCAACCTGGTCTCAAACTCATAGCAGTCCTCCTACTTTAGCCTTCTAAGCGCTGTTACAGGCATGAGTCACAACACACTGTAAGCCACTGGTTTGGTTTGTTTGTTTGTTTGTTTCAAGTAGGATTTCTAGCCCAAGCTGGCCTGGAATTCACTATATAGTCTCAGGGTGGCCTCAAACTCACAGTTATCCTACCTCTGCCTCCTGAGTGCTGGGATTAAAGGCATACACCACCACACCTTGCTGTAACCACATTTTTTTTTTTCAAGGTAGGGTCTCACTCTAGCCCAGGCTGACCTGGAATTCACTCTGTATTCTCAGGGTGGCCTCGAACTCACAGTGATCCTCCTACCTCTGCCTCCCGAGTGCTGGGATGAAAGGCATGCATCACCATGCCTGGCTGTAACAACGTCACATTTTTTTTTTTTTTTTTTTGGTTTTTTGAGGTAGGGTCTCACTCTAGCCCAGGTTGACCTGGAATTCACTATGGAGTCTCAGGGTGGCCTCGAACTCACGGCGATCCTCCTACCTCTGCCTCCCGAGTGCTGGGATTAAAGGCGTGCGCCACCACGCCCGGCTTACAACGTCACATTTTAAAAAACATTTTATTGACAACTTCCATACATAATAGACAATATACCAGGACCATAATCCCCTCTCACCACCTTCCCTTGTCCTCCTCCTGAAGTCCCCCTCCACTGAATCCTTTCTTTCCAACCAGTCTCTCATTTATTTATTTATTTCGTTTTTTGAGGTAGGGTCTCACTCTAGCCCAGGCTGACCTGGAATTCACTATGTAGTCTCAGGGTGGCCTTGAACTCATGACAATCCTCCTGCCTCTGCCTTCCAAGTGCTGGGTTCAAGGTATGTACCACCACGCCCAGCTTCTCTTTTATTTTGATGTCTTTTTTTCCCTCCATAATATTATGCAGGTCTTGTGTAGGTAATGTCAGCCACTGTGAGGTCATGAATGCATTTCCATTTTGTTTCTTTTTTTTTTTTTTTTTTCTTCACCATGTCCATTTTGTATCAAGCACTCTTTCTCTTCTTTTGCTCTTCAATTCTTTCTGCCACCTCTTTTGCAATGGTCCCTGAGCCTTGGAGGGTGTGACAGAGGTGTCTCATTTAGTGCTAAACATTCCACTGTCACTTCTCAGCACTTTGGTGAATTTTGAGTGTCCACCATCTGAAAAAAGAAGCTTCTGTAACCAAAAGTGAGAGTAGCATTAATATATGGGCATAAACATAAGTATTTAGATAAATTGGAGAGAAAACTTTATATGTTGGATGTTAAATGTTTGATGAAAAAGATTGTTACAGAGTGGTTACATGGATTGTAAAGTAAAAGTATGTAGATGAAGGTATGAGTTAAAATATATAGATGAAGATATGAGTAAGCTTAAACAGAAGGTTAAAGACAAAGTACTTAATCAGATTACAGACTTCTTGAGATATAAAATGACTATCAGCCTAAGGCTTGCATCAGACTAACAAAGCATGGCCCTGGCTGGTAGCAAGTTGCTGTGGTATTCAGGTTAACTCATTGATGTTAATCTGGTCGTCATAATGGTCATGAAGGACTAAATTTAGAGTAGCTAACCAAGTTAGCTAGATTCCTCTATTTGTCAACCTTTTAACTAAATCTTAAGGTTAAAATTGACACATTAATATTTAATTCTCTCTTAAGGTTATTATATTTAAAACCCTCTCTCAAAAATAAAATAAAAATCTCACAGAAGAACTATTTATTTATTCTTTTTTTCCCTATTTTATAAGGTAAATAGACCACGTTTGAAACATTAAACAGTATTTATCTGTCACACACTTAGAAAACTATTTACTTCATGGTGAACAGTAAAACAAAAATTCTAAACAAAGTTATGTTGTGATTTAAGATGTAACTCCTCAATTCCTCCAACAATCAATCCTAATACTTTAGATTTAACTTACGTCATTACTGAACAAGTTTACCAAAATATCACAGACAGAATTATAGAGTTGGTTAAGGTTCAAATACTTAAAAGATTGTGTCATAAAATTTTGTGTGTTAAGAGATTAAAAATATTTATTTTTGGCTCAACAGTTAAAGGTGCTTATTTGCCAAGCCAGATGCACATAGTAGAACATACATTTAGAAATTGTTTACAGTGCCAAGTGGCCCTGGCATGCTCATTCTCTCTCTTTTCCATGAGACTTGTCTCCTTTTTTCTTTTTTTTATTCATTTTAATTTATTTATTTGAGAGTGACAGAGAGAGAGAAAGGCTGAGAGAGAGACGGGGGGGTGGGGGGGGAGAGAATGGGCACGCCAGGGCCTCCAGCCACTGCAAACGAACTCCAGACACGTGCGCCCCCTTGTGCATCTGGCTAATGTGGGTCCTGGGGAATCGAGCCTCGAACCAGGGTCCTTAGGCTTCACAGGCAAGCGCTTAACCGCTAAGCCATCTCTCCAGCCCTTGTCTCCTTTTTTCATTAGGTCATGGCAGTTTAATCCGATTCCTCCATTCTTTGGGTATGTTAAATATAGCTAAATTAAAGTTCTATCTTAAATTGCTGTTCTACTTCTAGGTTTGGGGGGTAATTGGTACTTGCATTGGTATACATTTATACTCTCTTGTTTTTTTCCTGGCACACAATTTCTAGATTAAATCAATTGCCTTAAAGTTATTGATAAAATATTGTTTTAAGGGCTACTAAAATGTTCTGCCTATACTTATAACTGACAGATACTTAAAGGATAGAATGTATATGCTTTCTATGTCCCAGATATAGCTTACACTGTCACCTGACAACTAAACTTTAAACTATTGTGTCATTCTCTAACCAGATCTCCTTTGCTAATCAGATATGTACAGTCTCTCTGAGTAGTTAATAACCATATATAGAAGCCAAAATCAGTAGGGAACATTGGAGTGAAAAGGATAACGAATATTTTGGTCCCTGCTCCTGGGTCAAAAGGCCACAGGAGATGATGAGACACTTGAACTTCTAGCCTCTGGTAAGTTACCTATCTTCTTGATCAGAGAGGATGTGGAGACCCAGACATGAATTCCAAGTCAGTGTATATGCAACAGGAGAGTCACATCTGAGGAAAATCAGTCCTCCAGGCTTCCCAAAAGAGGGATGGCTACTTGGTCAGCAAAGCCTTGACTTATCCTAGCAGATGACAAAGCTGAGAGTCATAGAACTCCTCCCAGGTCCCTAAAAGTCTCTCCTATAGTACCATTATTGACCTCCAAAATATACAGTTAATTCTGACAGCCTACATGGTCTTAACCACCCAGTTAGAAAAATATAACTAGAATATAAACAGTGATTCGGACTAATAGGCTCCCCTGTCTGATGCTGACTTACAATTCTAAACTCTAACATTAACTCATGTCTTCTGCCTATACATGTCCCTGATTAACTTCACCTACCTTGACCCCAGCTCCTCCCACTTGCCTTAGCCAGAATCAGAGCTATTCCTTGGGCCCCCTCCTTCCTTAGCCCTTACTGTATCTCATCCAGGAATAAGTACACTGCTACCCCAATGGGCACTTTCAAATTAAACTCTCTTGTGTTCCTACTCTTCCCCTGATCCCAGAATGCCCCTCTGCTTCCTCTCTCTTGTCCCAAGCCCTCTATCCCTCACCTCTTCCTCCCTTTATGCCTGGCATTTTGATGTCATAGCTGTTGACAAGAGTAACAAGCACCTTTGTTCTCCCTTCTGTCTTCTCATAGGGTACATAGAGCCCATCTCCCTCACCTTCTCTATAACAGGTGTCTGCAGCAACTGCCCCGAAGCCAGCTCAATACAGGGATGGTATGTACAAGAGAAATCTCTGCTTTGCTCATGACCAAGTCATAACAACATGCTACACTGGCGCTATCGATCTCACCACTCTGCCACCTCTAGCCACCATGAGACTGCCGCCTCATCACCTGCCCTAAAGAGAGACCCATCGACTGCATTATCCAGCCTCTGCCATAAGAACTCATTGCCCTTATGGTCAGCATGAAAAAATTAACCTTCATCTCTTGTCATTAACAGAAGGCTGGAATGTTAGGTCAGAACAAAATGGAGTCATAGGAGGAGGGCACCAGAGACATAAGGAAGTGGGTCATCCACATTTCTTCAAGGAACCACCCAGCCATTATCCCTTCCTTGCCTAACAATGCCCCAGGCCTAGGTTTCCTGCCCCCTTATCTCTCAGGTCACCTGGTCACTGTTCTGGTCTCACACCCTAGCTATGTCCCTTCCTCACCTTCCCCCAACGGAAGAGCTCTATACAGCCCACTATCTGTAATCTCAAAATTGACTGCTGCGCTCTTAAGTCAGTCCTGGCAACTCGTGTTTTCCCTGAATAAAAGCTTCCATCTTTGTCTCAGAGTGATTTTCCATGGTGTTGGTCACTCCTGAACCGTACATGTGCCACCATGCCTGGCTAAACTTTTTATTTATTTATGAGAGAAAAAGATAAAGAGTAGAGATAATGGGCAAACTCCAGATACATGTGCCACCATATGCATCTAGCTTACGTGGGTTCTGGGTAATTGAACCTGGGTCCTTAGGCTTCACAGGCAAGCACCTTAACTACTATCTCTCCAGCCCCTAAACTTTCTCTCTCTCTCTCTCTTTTTTTTTTTTTTTTTTTTTTTTTTGAGGCAAGCCCAATAGAGTAGGCTTTTTCTTTTTCTTTTTAATGTGTGTGTGAGAGAGAGACAAAGAGTGTGAGAGAGAATTAGTGCACCAGGGCCTCCAGCCACTGCAGTTAAACTCCAAATTTCCCCTTATGCACATGTGCAATCTCATGCACTGTGACACTGTGCATCTGGCTTACGTTGGACCTGGAGAGCCAAACATGAGTCCTTAGGCTTTGCACGTAAGTGCCTTAACCGCTAAGCCATCTCTCCAGCCAACTTTCTCTCTTTTATGTATTTATTTATTTATTTATTTTGGTTTTTCGAGGTAGGGTTTTGCTTTACCCAGGCTGACCTGGAATTCACTATGTAGTCTCAGGCTGGCCTCGAACTCATAGCAATCCCCCTACCTCTGCCTCCCCACTGCTGGAATTAAAGGTGTGTGCCACCACATCCAGTTTAAGATTTTTTTTGAGGTTGGGTCTCACTCTAGCCCAGGCTAACCTGGAATTTGCTACATAGTCTCAGGGTGGCCTCAAACTCATGGTGATCCTCCTACCTCTGCCTCCTATTTTTAATTTTTTTCCATTTAACTTTTATTGATGTGTAAGAATATGGAATACTTCACAAATTTGCGTGTCATCCTTATGCTGAGGCCATGCTAATCTTCTCTGTATCATTCCAAGTTTAGTATATGTGCTGCCAAAGCAAGCACTATTTTTTTTATTTTTGACAGTCTTGCTAAATATTAACTATAGCTAGCCTGGCACTTGCTACATAGACCAGGATGCTTCTATCTCCCAAGTGCTGTGATTATAGGCATGACCCAACACAACTGACTTTGCTTTTAAATGACAGAATAGACCAATTCATAGTCAGAAAGTAGCTCTGTGATTGATTAGGGCTGAGGGGTTGTTGCATGAATGCAAGGTGGGCCACAAAGTGACAGTCAGTGAGTTTAACTTGTTATAGAGGGATAATGCATTCTCTCTCTCTCTTTTTGAAGTAGTGTCTTGCTGTAGCCAGGCTGACCTGGAACTCTGTAGTATCAGGCTGGCCTCAAACTCAATATTCCTCCCACTTCAGCCTCTCGTATTTTAAAATCACATATTCTAAAATTAGATTGTGATGGCTGCATAACCCTGTGAATAAACTAAAAATCAGAGTTGTACACATTAAACAAGAAAATTTTATAGTGCATGAATTATATCTTTTTGGGGTGGGTGTGTGTAGACACACATATGTATGTGCATGGGGAGGCCACACACAAGTCAATGTTCAATGTCTTCCTCAATTGTTCTCCAACTTTCTTTATTTGCACATGTGTGGATATGGATGTATGGATGTACCAGGGAGTTTTGCCTCTGCAAATGAACCACTTTTTGCATCTGGCTTTATGTGGGTGGCTTGGGAATTGAACCCTGGCTGGCAGGTTTAACAAGCAAGTGCCATCTTTACCAACCCCTCCCCCCCGAAATTATTTGAGACAGGAACTCTCACTGAACTCAGAGTTCATTGATTGGCTAGTGAAGCTAACTGGTTTGCCTTACAGTTCCTTCTGTCTCCACTTCCCAAGAGCCACTATGTCTGGCATTTATGTGGGTGTTGGGAATCCAAACTCAGGCCCGCACGCTTGTACTGCAAGCACTATATCAAATTTTACCATCACCCTCAGTTCATCACCTATATCCTGCGACCTGTGAATCTTTTTTTTTTTTTTTTTTTTTGGTTTTTCAAGGTAGGGTCTCGCACTAGCTCAGGCTGTCCTGGAATTCACTATGTAGTCTCAGGGTGGCTTCAAACTCATGGTGATCCACCGGGATTAAAGATGTGCACCACCACGCCTGGCTGAATTCTCAATAAATCTGTTAAATTTTAAAAGGTTGGATTGGGGGCTAGAGAGATGGATTAGCTGTTAAGGCACATGCCTGTGAAGCCTAAGGACCCAGGTTCAATTCTCCAAGTCCCATGTAAGCCAGATGCATATGGTGGTGCATGTGTCTGGAGTTTGTTTGCAGTGGCTAGAGGCCCTGGCACACACATTCTCCCTCCCTCCCCCTCTCTGTCTCTAATAAATAAATAAATAAAAATAAGAATCTGCCGGATGTGGTGGCTCATGCCTTTTAATCTCAGCACTCGGGAGGCAGAGGTAGGAGGATTGCTGTGAGTTCAAGGCCACCCTGAGAATACAGAGTGAATTCCAGGTCAGCCTGGGCTAGAGTGAGATCCTACCTTGAAAAACCAATTACATAGAGAATTCCAGGTCAGCCTGAGCTAAACATGAGACCCTACCTCAAAAAACCAAAAAAAAAAAAAAAAAAAAAAAAAAAAAGAAAAGAAAAAAAAAGAAAAACCAAAATAAATAAAAATCTTAAAACGCTGGATTGGACAGGCATGGTGGCTACCTCTGATCCTAGCACTCAGGAGGCTAAGGCCAGATTGCCGCAAATTTAAGGCCAGTTTGGGCTACAGAGTGACAGAGTAATACCCTGTCTCAAACCAACCCATATAACCAAAATAGACTGTCTTCAGGGTTCTCAGATTAGGGTATGGGATACATGGAACACCACAGAGGGAGGACCAAAGGATCTACTTTTGCCTGGGCTCAGAAAGGACAGTGGATCTTTGCTGTACATGCATGGGGCCCACTTTATTCTTTACTGTTGGTGGATACCCAGTGATATTTGTTGATTAGCATTTATGATCTTTTTTTGTTTATTTTTATTTATTTATTTGAGAGTGATAGACAGAGAAAGAGGCAGAGAGAGAGAGAATGGGCACACCAGGGCCTTTAGCCACTGCAAATGAACTCCAGACGCATGTGCCCCCTTGTGCATCTGGCTAACGTGGCTCCTGGGGAATTGAGCCTCGAATTGAGGTCCTTAGGCTTCACAGGCAAGCACTTAACCACTAAGCCATCTCTCTAGCCTGCATTTATGATATCGTTATGCTAGTTTTAACTTTTTTTTTTTTTTTTTTTTAGGCAAGCCCAACAGACTGCCTTTTTCTTAATTTTTTTTTTTTTTTTAATTGAGGTAGCTCTAGTCTAGGCTGACCTGGAATTCATTATGTAGTCTCAGGATGGCCTTGAACTCACAGTAATCCTCCTACTTCAACCTCTCAAGTGTTAGGATTAAAGGCATGTGCCACCACCCATAGCTTTTTGTTTTTATGTGTGAGAGAGAGAGAGAGCAAGAGAGAGGGAGAGAATTGGTATCCAGGGCCTGCAGTTGAACTCCAGATGCGTGTGCCCCCTTGTACACATGTGAGACCTTGAGTGCTTGCATCACTGCGCATCTTATGTGGGACCTGGAGAGTCAAACATGAGCCTAAAGCTTCACAGGCAAGCGCCTTAACCACTAAGCCATCTCTCCAGTCCAACTTTTATTTTGTGGGTGCTGGGGATCAAACCCATTGCTTTACAAATGCAGGCCACTCTACCACTGATCTGTACTCCTAGTTCTAAAGATTCCTTTTTGTTTTTGATTTTTAATTCTTTTTTAAAAAATTTATTTGAGAAAGACATATAGAGAGAATGGGTGTGCCAGGGCCTCCAGCCACTGCAAACAAACTCCAGATGCATGTGCCACCATGTGCATCTGGTTTACATGGGTACTGGGGGAATCAAACCTGGCTTAGGCTTTGAAGGCAAGTGCCTTAACCACCAAGCCATTTCTCCAGCCCCTAATTATCTTTTTTGCTTTAGTTTATGCTTTTTTTTTTTAATAATTAAACTCTTATGTTTTTTTTGTTTATTTTTATTTATTTGAGAACAACAGAGAGAGAGAAAGAGACAGAATGGGTGCACCAGGGCCTCCAGCCACTGCAAAGGAACTCCAGACACGTGTGACCCCTTGTGCATCTGGCTAACGTGGGTCCTGGGGAATCAAGCCTCAAACCGGGGTTCTTAGGCTTCACAGGCAAGCGCTTAACCACTAAGCCATCTCTCCAGCCCCACTTTTTTTTTTTTTTTTTTTTTGAGGCAGGGTCTTGCTCTAACCCAGGCTGACCTGGAATTTACTATGTTGTCTCAGGCTGGCCTTGAACCCACAATGATAATCCCCCTGCCTCTGCCTCGAGTGCTGTGATTAAAAGCATGTGCCACCACACCCATCAAGATTTCTCTTTTTTTAAGATTCCTTTTTTTTTTAATTTTGTTTATTTTATTTATTTGAGAGCAACAGACAGAGAGAGAGGCAGAGAGAGAGAATGGGTGCACCAGGGCCTCCAGCCACTGCAAATGAACTCCAGACGCATGTGCCCCCTTGTGCATCTGGCTAACGTGTGTCCTGGGGAATTGAGGCTCGAACCTGGGTCCTTAGGCTTCACAGGTAAGCGCTTATCTGCTAAGCCATCTCTCCAGCCCCAAGATTCCCTTTTTTCTGGGCTGGAGAGATTGCTCAGTGGTTAAGTTGCTTGCCTGCAAAGCCAAAGGACCCATGTAAGCCAGATGCTCAAGGTGGCACATGTGTCTGGAGTTCGTTTGTAGTGGCTAGAGGCTCTGGAATGCACAGTTCTCTCTCTCTCAGAAAAGTTAATAAAAACCAGGCGTGGTGGTGCACGCCTTTAATCCCAGCACTTGGGAGGCAGAGGTAGGATGATCGCTGAGAGTTCGAGGCCACCCTGAGACTACAGTTAATTCCAGGTCAGCCTGGACCAGCGTGAGACCCTACCTTGAAAAACAAAACAAACAAACAAACAAACAAAAAACCACGTTAATAAATAAAAATAAAGATTCCTTTTTTCTTTTCTTTTCTTTTCTTTTTTTGAGGTAGGGTCTCACTGTAGCTCAGGCTGCCTGGAATTCACTGCCTGGAATAGGCTTAGGGTAGCCTCAAAATCACTGTGATCCTCCTACCTCTGCCTCCTGAGTGCTGTTGGGATTAAAGGCGTGTACCACCATGCCTGGCTTTTCTTTTACTTTTTTTTTTGGTGGGATGAGGAAAGATTCCTTTTTTAAAAAGTATTTTAAAGGCTGGGCATAGTGGTGTATCCTTTAATCCCAGCACTCAGGAGGCAGAGGTAGGTGGATCCTCATGAGTTCAAGGACACCTTGAGACTACATAGTGAATTCCAGGTCAGCCTGCACTAGAGTAAGACCCTACCTCGAAAAACCATAAAAAGGGGGAAAAAAAAGTGTGCGTGTGTGTGTGTGTGTATATATATATATGTATATATATACACACACACACACACACACACACACACACACACACACTGAGGGGGGGAAGAGAGAGCAAGAAAGAGAAAATGAGAATGGGTGCACCAGCTTCTTGCCACTGCAAATGAACTCCAAATGCATGTTCCACTTTGTGTGTCTGGCTTTATAAGGGTACTGGGGAATAAAACCTAGGTGGTAAGGCTTTGCAAGCAAGTGCCATTAACTGTAGAGCCATCTCTACTATAGCCGAGGCTGAACTGATCTGTAGTCCCAGGCTGGCCTCCAACTCATAGAAATCATCCTCCTACCTCAGCTTCCAGAATACTGAGATTAAAGGGATCGGTCATCATGACTAGCTTTTTTTCCCCCTTAACTTAAAAAAATATATTTTATTTATTTACTTTGAAAGCGATTATGGGAGCGCCAGGGCCTCCAGCCACTGCAAACAAACTCTAGACGTATGTGCCACCACGTGCTTCTGGCTTTACACGCATACTGGGGAATCAAACCTAAGTATTTCAGCTTTGCAGGCGTTTCAACCACTGAGCCATCTTTCTAGCCCCATACTGTTCTCCCCCACCCCCTAAATTTTATGTCTGCACATCTTATCTTTTTTTGTTTGTTGGTTGGTTTTTCTAGGGTCTCTCTCTAGCCCAGGTTGACCTGGAATTCACTATGTAGCCTCGGGGTGGCCTCGAACTCGCAGCAGTGATCCACCTACCTCTGCCTCCCGAGTGCTGGGATTAAAGGCTTGTGCCACCACACCCAGCAAACTTTACCCTTATTTTATGTTTTTCCTTTGACACTATTTTCTATACTCTAGGCTGGCCTTAAACTCCTGATCCTCCTGCTTCTACCTCCAAATGTTAGGGTTACAGGCATGTATTATTTGGCTGATACATTTTTAGGAGGCATCTTTTTATTTTTTTTTTCCTGTGTTTATGGTGCTGAGGATTGAATTCAGAGTCTCACACTTGTCATTTTGTTAAAGTTATATATTAGCCTATCTTTTTCCCCACTGATCTGAATAATCACATGTATCATAAAATGAATTTACAAAAGTTGGATGTATCCGGGCATGGTGATGCACGCCTTTAATCCCAGCACTTGGGGAGGCAGAGGTAGGAGGACCACTGTGAGTTCGAAGCCACCCTGAGAATCTATAGTGAATTTCAGGTCAGCCTGGGCTAGGGAGAAACCCTACCTTGAAAACCAAAAAAAAAAAAAAAAAAAAAAGTTGGATGTGGTGGTGAATGCCTATACTTACAGCACTTCAGAGGCAGTGAGTTCAAGGTCAATTTACCTATATAGCAAGACTCTATCTGAATAGCAAAAGAACAATGGCTGGGTGTGGTGGCACACCCCTTTAATCCCAGCACTTGGGAGGCAGAGGTAGGAAGATTGCTGAGAGTTGAGGCCACCCTGAGACTACACAGTGAAGTCCAGGTCAGCCTGAGCTAAAGTGAGACCCTACCTTGGAAAAAGAAAACATCATCATCAGCAACAACATGGATGGGAGAGATGGCTTATCTGTTAAGGCACTTGCATGCAAATTCAACTCCCCAGAACCACATGTCAGATGCATATAGAGGCACATGTGTCTAGAGTTTGTTTGCAATGGCTAGAGGCTCTGGTGTGCCCATTCTCTCTCTCTCTAATAAATAAATAAATAATATAAAAAGATGATATTTTGGAAAACAAAGAGTTCAAAACTTATCAGGCTACAGAGAGAGTTCAAGTGTAGCCAATTTAGCAAGACTTTCTCAAAACAAAAAAGGAACCAGGCTGGCCTGGAATTCACTATGTAGTCTCAAGGTGGCCTCGAACTCATGGCAATCCTACCCTAGCCTCTTAAAGGGATTAAAGGTGTGTGTTTTCCAATTAGTGTAATGTACAAGTAAGATATTTAGCCTCAGCTTATTATCTGTAAAAGTATAAAAGAGCTTACTACTCAGTAAAGTTTCCATGGTCCTAAGTGTGGAGTAAACAATGCTTAATAGATTTGTTCACAGAAGCATTTAATGCCTTTACTATATCATAATTTTTATTTTTTTGTGTGTGGAGTACGTGTGGTGTGGCTAAGTGCAGATGAGTGCATGTGGAGGCCAGAGGAGAACGTTGGAGAATGTCTATCACTCAGCATATTTCCTTGAGACCAAGTCTCTCACTGAACCCAGAGCTGCCATTCTTTGATCAAATTGGCTGACCAGCGAGCCCTGGTGATTTTCTGGCCTCCATTCCCCATAACCCCATGAACTGGGGTTACAGGCATGTATGGCCATGCCCAGCTATTCATCTGGGTACTGGGGAATCACCAAGAAGTCCCAAGGACACAAAGGACTTCCTGTACTTACTTAGGAAGCATTGTATCCCAAGATCTTCCTAGGGGCTGGGCATGATGGTGCACACCTGTAATTCTAGCACTTGGGAGGCTGATACAGGAGAAGTATGAGTTCAAGGCCAGCCTGGGCTATAATATCCAACCTCACAGTACAAATAAACCCACCATGTACCTTCTGATTTCTAATGCGTTAATCCAGGTCTCCACTGAATCTTATATAGTGCCCAAACTCATACCTACTCACCCCAATCAGAACACAGACAAGGACCCAGTGTCAAAAGTGAATGCTTTAATGAGTGTCTCTCACAGCTCTTGCCAGCCTCCAATGTTCCTAGCTCTCTTACTTGAGTGACAGCTGAGCTAGCTGTCCAGGGTAGGACTTGTGGTCTAGACTGGGCTGGGTCAAAAAGCAGTTCAAACAAACCTGTGGGAGCTGGGCTCCCAGGAGCATAATGGAAGGGGATACGAGCTTCAGGCTGGCCCCTCTTCAGGCATTCCTAGCAAAGCCACAAGGGGCTCCAAGGGCATGGGGGTCCCAAGGGGCATTGGGTGGGTGCGTTCATGCTTGCGTAGGTCACTGGCACTCAGGAAAGCCTTGGGACAATGGGGGCAGGCGTAGGGGCGCACAGAGTTGTGGGTACGGCTATGCTTACGTAGCCCAGCCCGGTCTGAGAAGCTCTTACCGCACTGGGTACAAGGAAAGGGCCGGAGCTCTGGATGTGAGCGCTCATGCCTGCGCAGCAATGTCAGTGTAGAGAAGGTCTCTTTGCATTCGCGACAGACAAACTGTGGGGGCTTTTCATCAACCTCCTCTGCCCCTCCCAAGGAACCAGGAGCCTCCCCAACGCCAGCATCCTGGCACTCCACATGCTCCACGGTCATGCCCACTACTTGCCACTGGGTGGCTATCACACCACCTGACTCGGGTGGTATCCCTAGCAGCCCTGCTGGAGTGTCCCCCAGCCCTGCACCTGCTACAGGGGCAACTGAGCCCTCACCTGCAATGCCCACAGGCAGCGCCAGCCCCACG